>CM058170.1:9684450-12084450 GCA_030254885.1 Vitis rotundifolia
CAATAGCTTAGGGTTGTTGATGATATGAGATACTCCCGGTCGTGAGCTCAGGATTATGGATGTTATGAACTACTCAATGTTGTGAATGACAAGAATGACTTGAGATCCTGTGATCTCAAGCATCTAGATGCTATGAACAGTTGAGGGTTATGGATAATATGAATGATTTTACGTCATAAGCTCAGGGCTGTGGATGACATGAAAGAATCTAGGTCTTGAACTCAAGGCTCTAGATACTATGAACATCTCAAGGCTGTGGTTGACAGAAACAACTCTGGGTCATAAGCTTAAGGCTCTAGATGTTATGAACTGCTTAGAGTTATGGATAATATGAATAACTCAGGATCCCAAGAGGTTAGGCCTCTAGATGCTATGAACAACACAAGGGTGAGCATGATATGAATGATTCTTGGTCCTGAGATTATGGCTTTAAATGCTATGAATGGCTTAGGGATGTGGATGACATGAACAATTATGGGTCATGAGCTTAAGGCTCTAGATGTTATGAATAGCTCAAGGTTAGGGTTGGCATAAATGACTTTGGCTTAGGAGCTAAGAGCTTTAGTTGCTATGAACAACTCATGGCTATAGTTGACATGAACGACTCTAGGTCGTAAGCTCAGACCTCTAAATGTTATGAAAACTCAAGGTTGTGGTTGACATGAATGACTTCGGGTAGTGAGCTTAAGGCTCTGGATGCTATGAATAGCTCAGGGTTGTGGATAACATGAACAACTCCGAGTCCTCAGTTCAAGGCTCAGAGAAGCTATGAACAACTTAGGATTGTGGATGATATGAGTGCCTCAGGATCTCGTGAGCTCAAGCCTTTAGATGCTAGGAACAGCTCACGGTTATGGATGATATGAATGATTCTTGGTTGTGAGCCCATGACCCTAAATATTATGAACAATTCAGGGTTGTGGATGACATGAATGACTCTAGGTCATGAGCTCAAGGCTCTATATCCTATTAAGAGCTTAAGGTTGTTGTTGATATGAATGACTCTGGGTCATGAGCTCAAGGATCTAGATGATATGAATAGTTCAGGGCTATCGATGACATGAATGACTCAATGTCGTGAGCTTTGGGCTTGGGATTCTATGAACAGCTCAAGGATGTGGATGATATGAACGACTCAGGATCTTATGATCTCAGGCCTCTAAATGGTATGAATAGCTCAAGGCTAAGGATGATATGAAAGAGTCTTGGTCATGAGCCTATGGCTCTAAATACAATGAACAACTCAAGGCTATGAAAGACATGAATGACTATGGTCATGAGCTCAGGGCTCTAAATGCTATGAACAACTCAAGGTTATGGTTAACATGAACGACTATAGGTCGTGAGCTCATGGCTCTAGATGCTATGAGTAGCTCAAGGCTATGGTTGACATGGATGATTCCAGATCATGAGCTCAGGCCTCAAGATGCTATGAACGACTCAGGATTGAGGATGATATGAACAATTCTTAGTCATGAGTTTATAGCTCTAAATGCCATTAACAACTCAGAGTTGTGGTTGACTTGAACGACTCCAGGTCGTGAGCTTAGGGCTTTAGATGCTATGAAAAGCTCAAAACTATAGATGATTGTTAGGATAAAGCCCTTAAAAACATGTGATTCGTGCCCAATTGGTGACTCAACTGATTCACGTTCAGCTAGTGTTCCTTGAGTGAGGGAGTAATCAACAAAATTTATAACCTATATCACCATGCATTAGGATAGTCTCAACTAGTGTAGCATAGTGGCTCTAGGATCGTTCACTCGAAAGGGTTTTCAAGTTACAATTGATATCAATTCAAAGATGACTTGGTACTTTTTCATTTCAAGATTAGTTTTAAAAGAAAACATAATTTTTGATGGGAAAAGGATTGGTTTTAAGATAACCAAAAAGAAAGTAATGGAAATTACTTACGAAGAAAAACATTCCTTGGAGGTTTAGGTTCACAGGGGAGGTTCCTCATGCAAAAACAGAGCTTGGGTCACTTGGTTCAATTCCTCGGATTAGAGAATTAATATGTAGTCAATTCTCTAATCGGTGTTGTACAGATGCTTCCCTTTAATGGATTTCAGCAATAAATCCTTCTCACTGATGCAACTTGGAATGGCTCGTGCCTCTCACCAAGCATTGGCCATTCAAGGTGATCATTAACCTTGGACTTCCCATCCCAAGCTCGCAAGAGATAACTAATGGATGTCTCCTTGGAGTCCAAAAGCTTACCAAGTGTTGGCAATTCAAGAAAATCCCACCTTCAAGTCACCTCCCAGAAGCTCGCAAGAGGTAAACTAGTGCATCTCCATGGACGGAGATCACTTGCCTTACCAAGTGTTGGCTCAGGTGACTTGCAAGGTGTTTTAAGTTAATCTAAAAACATAGAAATCATTAATGGGTCACACTTTCTCTTCTTTAATGGTTGAAACCACAAAACTACCCATTCTTGCAGTTGGAACCTTTCCTGGCAACCTTAACTCCAAGGAACTAAAAGCTTAGCCACTCATTCTCTGAGGAAACCTCCTCAGAGCTTGTTTGGCTAGTAAGAAAATAGAAACAAAATGGGAAGGTAAGGTAAAGAAAGACTACGAATTTTACTTCCTTCCAAAACTATACAAAAGTTGGTCTCCTGGAACAAGCTCCCGAGCATCCTTTTTTAAGTGTTTACAAGAGAGTTTATATAGGAAGACAATTTACCCTTCCTTCCATACTTCCTAGCTAAGGAATTACATGAGTGGCTGAATACAAGGAGAAAATGGAGATTTATACACAAAATATCAGAAGAAAAAGAGACGGTGCACAAATATCCCAGTTTCGCACGTTGCATGGTGACTTGCGAAATTTCGCAAGTTGATTTCGCATGTTGAAATCCACTTTCACACATTGAGCTTCAAGTTCCCAAGTTGAAAAATCACTTTCGCATGTTGGGCTTCACCGAGAATGCACAGCTGCCATCCATTTCCATTTCACAAGGCTGATTTTAATTTCGCACGTTGAAGTTCCAATTTCGCAAGGTGCGAAATTGTCCCTCAGCTGGATGCAGTTGTCTTCCAAAGGCCATTTCTTCCTCATTTCAGCTCCAAATCGTACACGGTTTGAAGCATTGGATTCTTGACTTCCAGAGCTTTCTAAAGGTATATAGTATGAAGAAAATGGACTTAGGGAAGTTCTCCAAAAGTGGGAAGGAAGACTGCAGCTGCCATGCTCTGTTTTCTTCACTCTGTTTTCCTCTCTCCCTTGTTCTTTCCTTGCATACTTTGAACGATTATGGCAAAGGACTATGAGGCTCCAAAGCTTGGTTCTTCATGAATTTAAGCTTCCAAAAGCCTTGCCATGAACTATATACAACTCTCCCTCATTCTTACATTGCTTTGGTGAGCAAAAAGTTATCAAAAACACCAAAACTTAACACAATTTGATTAGAAACAAATGCAAAGGCCCTTAATATGTTAATTGGGCTAAAAGGTGATAATTACTACTCAAGAGAGTTTAAAAGAGTTAATTACAAGCTATGAAATAACACTTTTTGAGTAGTAATCACTCCCCCCAACCGACATATTGCTAGTCCCTTAGCAATGAAAGAGAGAAAAATAAAAATAAAAGTACTATAATTTACAACATCATGATGATCACTCCAAAAAATGTTTGAGTGGCATGATAGATCAAACTCTCACATGGAACATTAAAGAAATAAAACTCAAACTTCAATAGGAGCTATCAAATAATTTGCCTAATCACAATTCATAAGGAGTAAGCATTATGCAAATTTAAGCTTCAAAATAATTTCCACTCCCAAAGGTCCAATCCTTACTCTTCCACAAAAATCTACGTGTTACTTATTAGTTTCCGAATATAGTATGTCAAACTAATCTCTCCCCTCAACCTAGTTCTTTTCAAAGCTTAGCAAACTGATCAACCTCCAATAGGTTAAAAACGCACCTCTTTTCTTTCACATTTTTCTTTCTTGTAGGAGTGCAATGCTTAAAGGTATTCTTTTCTAAATTGTCCATGTAACGGGGGTCCATCGATGACTCCCAACCAATGAAGGTTTAGGGCATCAAGCTTTAAGGATTTTTCAACCACTAACTCCTCGAATTTCACCCCGGACTTTTGAGAATGAATTTTTAATACCCAAGCACCTACAACATGTTAAACTCCACCTATTCACCCATGTAACGAGCATTGAGGTCGGTGACTCCCAACCAATGAAGGCTTAGGGCACCAGGTTTTAAAGATTTTCACCATATACCCCTCAGACCTTGCTCGGGTTTCAAGGCAAGCAAAACACATTTTTCTTTTTTCTTCTTTTTTTTCCAAAGGCTCATTGGCCTTTTATAAGGTGTCTCAACACTATTAAATGAGGTCAAAGGTACCAAGTCTAAAATTTCCTAAGTAAAGGGGGAAATTAGTTTTCCATCTTGTAATCGGAACCTATCGTGCACAATGTGTGAATAGCTTAAAGTGGAAGAACTAAGGTTGAATTCAATAGAAGTTCAATAATTCATCAACTTTAATAAACATAATAGAAACTCTAAGTCAAGTAAAAAGACAAATGTTCAATTTCTCCCATTTCATTTTGAAAATTTTTCCTTAATAACCATGGAGAGTATTCAAAAACTTTAAAAGTTTTAAAAATTAAGCAAAAAGCAACTAAATTACCAAAATAAACCTAGCATTAATAACAAAAACTTCCTTCCTCAACTCTCCCCTCAACCAAGCTGAACATTGTCCTCAATGTTTCAAGAGCAATTAAAAATAAAGGGAGGAAGTGGTACCTCCTGAGTGACATGGAAGTGGAGTCGAATAGGAGAAACCACATGTTTCAAAGACAAAAGAGTAATTAGAAAAGGGAATATAATAAAAAATGATGTATATATGTATTACTTGGAAAGAAATACAATATGCATGATGTTCAAGTAATACATCCAATCCCAGTATATAAAACATCAAAAAGATGGGATTTACAAGTCTAAAATAAAGAGTAAATACAAAAGAAATAATATAAAGAGATCAGAGAGTAGTGGGATCATGTGATGGCTCAGCTCTGATCTCCTCATCTGGCATGGTCTGCTCAGCTGGTGTGGTGTCCTCATCTGGCACTGGAGGCTCTGATGGGCCAGGTCTATCATGCCCAGGAAGTGTCTGAATACCCAGATGCTGCTGAATCTGATGAAGAATGGCAGTATGCTGAGTCTGAGTAGCAATAATCTGGTCCTGGTGTGCACGAATAGTGGCCATCTGCTGGAAAAGAGAATTCTGAGCGGTGCTCAGTGTCTGAAATGAATGCACTAAGCCTCGAAAATCCTCAAGAGAAACGGTGACAGTGGGCTCAGATGAAGGAGGAGGTGCTGAGGTAGCTGGCACGACTAGTGTAGCATCTTGAGTGGTAGGGGAAGCAGGAAGTGTAGCCTCAGGCATGTGCACTGAAGTGTGTGCTGCAGGGGCAGGAGGTGGGATGTCAGTGAGAATCTCATCCTGCTGGCCCTAGGGTGGCTGCTCCTCCTAGTGTAGCTCTGGAGGTGGAGGCACATCTGGGACTCCCTGAGGTGCAAAGTAGGCTGCTAAGTGATGCCATTTGTCGAGAGTGAACTCCTCTCGGCAATGGCGGCGCCTCTCAAGGTGGGGCTCTGCAGGATAGCCCAGGTGCTCTAAAATCTGGCAGAGGAGCCTCGGAAACAATAGGGGAATGGCATCCGCTCTCTGAAGCTTCCTCTGATGGACTTTCTCTTCAAAGTGAAGAAGAGAAGTCATGATCAAGTGATGAGGGCCGAAGTAATATCCCTTAGAAATCCTAAATAACGCCTCAAGTATAGCTCCTCTCCTCTGAACTTTATGCTGTAGTGGGAAGATGTTGGCGCGCAGGAGCACATCAATAAGAAGCATCCCAGATGGAAGCTCCCTCCTAGTCAACACTGAGGCTGTGGAAGTCCCCCTGGACAAGATATGAACCATGTCCCTCGGAGAGAATCGGGACCACTCCCTGAAATCTGCCTGACTCACAGGCTCATAAGGTATATGGAGGGCCTCAGCAATGTGGCGAGCTTCAATAATACCCTGGCGTCCATCTATGGTAAAATAGATGAGAGTAGGATCCTGGACGCCTCGAGTAGTCATAGACTGATAGAAGTCTAGAACTACTCTGGGATAATAGAACTACCTAGGGGTGAGGAGATGCTCCAGGTGATACCTCTGCAGTAAATAGAATGAATCCCTGAGCTCTGGCTGCTGTCTGAGAGCATCTATGTCGAACCAGGTCTCTAAATGGAATGATCGATCTCTACAATCCAGGTTGCCCTCTATAGGCGGCCCTGCGATCATAGGAAGCTTGATAACTGTCTCGAGAGGAATCCTCACAGGAATCTGAGGGTCCTCAGTAGGTGGCTCTGCCTGAGGGGGCTGGGATGGCTCTCCAAGACCCGAGAACTTGGTCCTCTTCGCGGGTGGCCGAGAAGCAGGCCTCGTGGCTATGGTGGAGGGCGGCACAGGCTCAGTGGGTGTCCTCCTGGTGTGATACCGGCGCTGAGAAGGCGTTCCACCCTCAGATGGGGGAACGGTGGAGTCCTGAGCATCGAGCGAAGGGGCGTCTCTAACGGCGGACTGCGTAAGTCGAGGCATCGGCGAGGATGGGGATGCGGAATGGCCTCTTCTCGTCTTTGCCATGGCCGAAATGCTGAGGAAGGGACTGATGAGCTTCCAGAGAGGTGAAAATGGCGCGCGCGCGGGGGGGGGGGGGGGGGTGGGCGTCTCTTTGGCTTCTCTGCTCCAAGGGTTTAAATTGAAATGGGGGAGCTAATTTGGAGTGGGTTGATGTTTAAAAACTCCCTTGGCAACTGAAAAGTCATTTTTGAAAGTTCAGCCAAGTCTCAGGCGGCAAAAAATGGATTTAAAAGTCAATTAGGAGTTTTTGCAGCTTAAAATTTCACCGTGCGAAATTTTCGCACCTTAAACTGAGAATTTCGCACCTTGAAATCATTTTCGCACTCAATTTCGCACTGTGCGAAATTTTCGCACCTTGTTTCGCACGGTGCGAAACCATTTCAATACTTAAGGTGATGGCACTCGTGTGCCAGAGAGGTGTTTCGCACGATGCGAAAATTTTCGCACCTTGAATAGTGATGTGCAAAACTGAAGTTTAGAAAATTCGCACCTTAGCTGTGATTTTCGCATGTTAAAATGAATTTCGCACCTTGGAATGCATCATGCGAAATTTTCGCACCTTGATTCGCACGGTGCGAAAATTGGTTTGGGCTATGCGAAATGCCACTCGTGTGCCAGGAGGGTGATTCGCACGGTGCGAAAATTTTCGCACCTTGGCTTGAGGTGTGCGAAATTTCGCTTTTGGAATTTCACACCTTGAATTGGATTTTCGCACCTTGGATTCCACTGTGCGAAATTTTCGCACCTTGAAATGCAATGCTCTGTTTCCTCTGTTTTGCTCCCCTGTTTTGCTTTTCAAGGCTTCTCAATATTTTTCTTGATTTTTTCCTGAAATTTAACATCAAAATTGATTCGAATTAAGACAAATTTGAGTAAGAATTAAAATCAAAAGAAATAAAAACAACAATAAAACTATAAAACTATAAAATTCATGGACTTATGTAGTCCATGAAACCTTGCTTTCTCTCAAAGTTGCTGCGGTTCAAGGAGGTTGATCTCCTCCTTGTCTGCATTGTAAGGCTCTATGAATGGCTTGAGACGATGGCCATTGACTTTGAAGGTTTGATTGCCTTTGGAATTGAATAATTCCACCACTCCATTGAGATGCACTTGGTGAATAATGAAAGGACCTATCCACCTTGACTTGAGCTTCCCGGGAAAGATATGGAGCCTTGAGTCATAGAGTAGGACTCTTTGCCCTTCCTTGAATTCTTTGTTGGAGATTAGCTGATCATGCCACCTTTTCATCCTCTGTTTTGCAACTTTGGAATTAAGGTAAGCATCATTTCTTAATTCCTCCATCTCATTAAGGTCTAAGCACCTCTTTGCCCCTGCTCTGATCAAGTCCATGTTCAATTTCTTGATTGCCCACCAAGCCTTATATTCAACCTCCACAGGGAGATGACATGCTTTGCCATAAACTAGACGATAGGGAGACATACCAAGAATAGTCTTATAAGCTGTCCTATATGCCTATAATGAATCATGAAGCTTAATAAACCAATCTTTTCTACTTGTAGTCACCACTTTCATCAATATGTTCTTGATCTCCCTGTTTGCTAGCTCCACTTGCCCAGAAGTTTGAGGGTGATAAGGTGTAGCTACCTTATGCTTCACTCCATACTTGGCTAATAGGGTTTCAAAAGGTTTGTTGCAAAAATGAGTACCTCCATCACTGATTATGGCCTTGGGCACCCCAAATCTTGAGAAGATGTGCTCCTTAAGAAATTTGAGAACCACCTTGTGATCATTGTGTTTACAGGGTATTGCCTCAACCCATTTAGAAACATAGTCCACCCCCACCAATATATAAGAGTTACCAAAAGACATTGGGAAAGGTCCCATGAAGTCAATACCCCAAACATCAAAAAGATCAACTATGAGGATGGGGTTCATGGGCATTTGATTTCTTTTTGTAAGCTTCCCGAGTCTTTGGCATCTTTCACAACTCCTACACATGATGTGGGAATCTTTAAAAAGTGATGGCCAAGTAAACCCTGATTGCAAGACCTTCATGGCTGTCTTCTGAGAGGCAAAGTGGCCTCCACATGCATTCTCATGGCAGTGGCTGAGGATTCCTTGTTGCTCTTGCTCAGGGACACACTTTCTCATGATCTGATCTGCACAATACTTGAAAAGAAAGGGCTCTTCCCAATAATAAGCATGAATCTTTGCAAAGAAGTGCCTCTTGTCTTGTGCTTTCCACTCACTTGGAACTTCACCAGTCACCAAGTAGTTGGCAATGTGAGCATACCAATGAACTTTCTCTAGCAACATCAGTGATTCCTCAGGAAAGTCATCATTAATAGGCAAGACATGGGAATTGTGTGCTATAGCCAACCTTGAAAGATGATCAGCTACCACATTTTCCACTCCTTTCTTGTCTTTGATTTGGAGATCGAACTCTTGTAACAAAAGAATCCATCTGATCAGCCTCGCTTTCGCATCTTGCTTTCTCAATAAGTACTTCAAGGCTAAATGGTCAGTGAAGACAATGATGAAAGACCCTACCAAATAGGCTCGAAACTTGTCTAAGGCAAACACCACAGGTAACAACTCTTTCTCTGTAGTTGTGTGTTCCTCTGAGCTTCATTCAATGTTTTGCTTGCATAGTAGATCACATAGGGTTTTCCTTCTTCTCTTTGGCCAAGTACAGCTCCTATAGCAAAGTCACTTGCGTCACACATTACCTCAAAAGGTAGTTGCCAGTTAGGAGGCCTCACTATTGGAGCGGTTGTCAAAAATTGCTTCAATTGATCAAAACTCTTTTGACATCTTTCATCCCATATAAACTTAGCATCCTTAGCTAAAATTTCACAAAGAGGCTTTGAAAGCTTAGAGAAATCTTTTATAAACCTCCTATAGAACCCTGCATGGCCAAGGAATTGCCTTACTCCTTTTACAGTGGTTGGGGACGGCAATTTAACAATAAGTTCCACCTTTGCTTTGTCAACTTCAATGCCTTTTTCGGAGATGATATGGCCAAGGACAATTCCTTGATGTACCATGAAATGGCATTTCTCCCAGTTGAGCACCAAGTTTTCTCAATGCATCTGTTAAGAACAGCTTCCAGATTGACTAAGCATTCTTCAAATGTACCTCCATATACGGTGATATCATCCATGAAAACCTCCATAATTCGCTCCACCATATCACTGAAGATACTAAGCATACACCTTTGGAATGTTGCAGGTGCATTGCATAAACCAAAAGGCATCCTTCTGTAGGCGTATGTTCCAAATGGACATGTGAAAGTGGTCTTCTCCTGATCTTCCACATCAATTTCAATTTGGAAGTACCCTGAGTACCCGTCCAAAAAACAATAAAATGGATGGCCAGAGACTCTCTCCAGCACTTGATCAATAAATGGGAGTGGAAAGTGATCTTTCCTTGTCACAGCATTCAACTTCCTATAATCAATACACACCCTCCAACCTGAAGTGAGGCGTGTAGCAATTTCTTCTCCTTTTTCATTTTGAATTACAGTAATCCCTGACTTCTTTGGGACCACTTGAGTAGGACTCACCCAAGGGTTGTCAGATATGGGATAGATAATCCCTGCTTGAAGTAACTTCAGCACCTCAGCTCGTACCACTTCTTGCAAATGAGGATTCAATCTTCTTTGAGGTTGACGAATTGGTTTAGCTTCTTCCTCCATGTATATGTGATGTGTACAAACCAAAGGACTGATTCCTTTCAAGTCAGATATTTGCCATCCTATTGCTTTCTTACACCTCTTGAGAACTTCAAGTAAAGAAATCTCCTGATGAGTGGTAAGAGATGAAGATATAACAACAGGGCATTGGTTATTCTCTTCCAAGTACGTATATTTCAACTCCATGGGCAGAGGTTTCAAGTTAAGCTTTGGGATCTCTTCCTTGACAGCTTCTTGTGCCTCCTCTTTATTGAATAAAGGTAAAATCTCTTCTTTCCTCCTCCAACCTTGTAGAGTAGCAATCACATCAGCGGGTTCAGACAACTCTTCTTCAAGATCCTCAAGACTTTCATTCAATTTGTCTTGCATATTCTGATCACAATGCTCCTCCACCAGAGTATCAATAATACATACCTCTTTTGGACCTTCTTCTTCTTCCGGAGTAATTACCTTCTTAGACATATGAAAGATATTAAGCTCAAGTGTCATGTTGCCAAAAGTGAGTTGCATCAGTCCATTCCTACAGTTGATGATTGCATTTGAGGTAGCAAGGAATGGCCTTCCAAGGATGATAGGAACATAATTAGCTTCCTTAACAAAAGGATCCGATCCGTATCAAGAATAACAAAGTCTATTAGATAGTAGAAATTATCAACTTGAACTAAGACATCTTCAATTACCCCCCTTGGAATTTTCACTGATCTATCAGCTAAGGATAGAGTGATTGATGTTGGCTTCAATTCACCAAGTCCCAATTGCTTGTAGACAGAGTATGGTAACAAATTTACACTTGCTCCCAAATCTAACAAAGCTTTTTCCACTACCTTTCCTCCAATCATGACTGAAATGGTAGGACTTCCCGGATCTTTGTACTTCAAAGGAGTCTTACATTGTATGATGGCACTTACTTGCTCAGTCAAGAAGGCTTTCTTATTCACATTCAACCCTCTCTTGATAGTACACAGGTCCTTTAGGAATTTTGCATACGTTGGAACTTGCTTAATCATATCCAGCAATGGAATATTGACCTTCACTTGCCTCAATACTTCAAGGATTTCTGATGCATTTTTTATCCCTTTTTTCCCATGCAAAGCTTGAGGAAAAGGTGGAGATGTGCGCTTCTTCATCAGTTCTTCCTTAATAAGTTCTTTCTCCGGATTTGGTTTGACTGTTGAATCATGGTCCTCTTTCCCTTCACTGATATCTTTCTTCTTTCCTTTCATTTCCTCCCCCTTCTTTGTCTCTTCTTGTTCTTCCTCTTCCACATGTGGCTTGGGTGTTGGTGACTCAACCTTTTTACCACTCCTCAGAATGATCAAGGCTTTAACATCCTTCACTTGTGAAGATTCTCCCTCATGAGCTTCCACTTCATGGATACCCTTGGGGTTTTGGTGAGGTTGAGATGGAAATCTACCCTTCTCTTGCACGGTGTTCAAATTAGTTAGCCTTGAGATTGAGTATTGGAGGTTATCTATCTTTTGAGATAGATCATTTTGCATTCCATCCATCTTCTTGTTCAATGTGCTCTCTACACTGTCAATTCTTTGGCTGAGCTGAGCATTGATGGATTTTTGGTCCCCAACAAAATCTCCCACAACCTTGCTGAGATTCACTATTGCTTCCTCAAGATTTGAAGCTTGTTGAGATGGTTGAGCCGGCTGTTGATACTGAGGTGCTCTTGGCTTCCATGAAAAATTTGGATGATTCCTCCAACTTGAGTTGTAAGTATTGCCATACGAAGCATTGCTATTGGGCTTGAATTGTCCAATGGCATTTGCTTGATCTCCAAACATTTCTCTAGCAACTGGAATTGTAGGGCACTCCTCCACCAAGTGCTCATAAGACTGACAAATAGAACATGGCTTCACTTGCACTGGTGTTTCAGCAACAGCTTGCACTTCATGCATCTTTTTCAATTCTAGCTCCTCCGATCTCCTTGTCATGGCTGCAAATTTTGCTTTCATATCAACATCTTCATTCAAGGTGTACATCCCAGCCTTAGCATTAGAGGCAATTGGTTGAGACTTCATCTTCCCCACTTCTCCTTTATTCGGTTCATCCCATCCCCTTGAAACTTCAGCTACATAACTCAAGAAATCCATGGCTTCCTCAGGATTCTTACTCATGAAATCTCCTCCACACATTGTCTCTAGGAGTTGTTTCATTGAGGAAGACATCCCATCATAAAAGTAACTCACCAACAGCCATGTATCAAAGCCATGGTGAGGACAAGCATTGATGGCCTCCATGTATCTCTCCCAACACTCATAGAATTTCTCATTCTCTTTAGCTGAGAAATTTGAAATTTGCCTTTTCAAGCCATTTGTCCTATGAGTGGCAAAAAACTTCTTGAGGAATTCAGCTTGCAAATCAGTCCAAGTTCGGATGCTCCTTGGCCTTAAAGAATTAAGCCAAATCTTGGCCTTATCCTTTAAAGTGAAAGGAAATAGCTTAAGCCTCATCAAATCAATTGAAGCTCCTCCCTCTCGGAATGTATTACAAACTTCTTCAAATTCCTTGATGTGTGCATAGGGATTCTCACTTTCCATTCCATGGAAAGTTGGTAGAAGTGGGACAATATGTGGTCTGATAACTAGCTACTCTGTAGGGGGCACTATACATGATGGTGCACTCATACGAGGTGGATGCATGCTGTCCCTCATCGATCTAAATTCATTGGGATTGTCTTCATGACCATGGTGACTATGCTGATCTTCAGGTGTAGCTTCCATGGTGTTCAAGCTCAATTCCAACTCCTTGTTATGAGGTGTTTCACGTTTAACAAGCCTTCCTCCACTATCTCGTATCCAATTTGGCATACACAACTAGTATTAACTATAACAAAGACAAAGAAACAAAAGAAAGCACAAGAAAACAAAACTACAAGAAGATTAAAATTATCTAAAACTAATTTATATACTATACTAAAACATAAACAGATGGAAAAATAATTGAAAAGAGTTAGTAAGGGAAAGAAAAATTACCAAACTTGTGATAAAAATAACAAGTACTATGAAATGATATCACTGAGAAGTTGGCACCTTCCCCGGCAATGGCGCCATTTGATTCGTGCCCAATTGGTGACTCAGCTGATTCGCGTTCAGCTAGTATTCCTTAAGTGAGGGAGTAATCAACAAAATTTATAACCTATATCACCATGCATTAGGATAGTCTCAACTAGTGTAGCATAGTGGCTCTAGGATCGTTCACTGGGAAGGGTTTTCAAGTTACAATTGATATCAATTCAAAGATGACTTAGTACTTTTTCATTTCAAGATTAGTTTTAAAAGAAAACATAATTTTTGATGGGAAAAGGATTGGTTTTAAGATAACCAAAAAGAAAGTAATGGAAATTACTTACGAAGAAAAACATTCCTTGGAGGTTTAGGTTCACAGGGGAGGTTCCTCATGCAAAAACAGAGCTCCGGTCACTTGGTTCAATTCCTCGCATTAGAGAATTAATATGTAGTCAATTCTCTAACCGGTGTTGTACAGATGCTTCCCTTTAATGGATTTCAGCAATAAATCCTTCTCACTGATGCAACTTGGAATGGCTCGTGCCTCTCACCAAGTATTGGCCATTCAAGGTGATCATTAACCTTGGACTTCCCGTCCCAAGCTCGCAAGAGATAACTAATGGATGTCTCCTTGGAGTCCAAAAGCTTACCAAGTGTTGGCAATTCAAGAAAATCCCACCTTCAAGTCACCTCCCAGAAGCTCGCAAGAGGTAAACTAGTGCATCTCCATGGACGGAGATCACTTGCCTTACCAAGTGTTGGATCAGGTGACTTGCAAGGCGTTTTAAGTTAATCTAAAAACATAGAAATCATTAATGGGTCACACTTTCTCTTCTTTAATGGCTGAAACCACAAAACTACCCATTCTTGCAGTTGGAACCTTTCCCGGCAACCTTAACTCCAAGGAACTAAAAGCTTAGCCACTCATTCTCTGAGGAAACCTCCTCAGAGCTTGTTTGGCTAGTAAGAAAATAGAAACAAAATGGGAAGGTAAGGTAAAGAAAGACTACGAATTTTACTTCCTTCCAAAACTATACAAAAGTTGGTCTCCTGGAACAAGCTCCCGAGCATCCTTTTTTAAGTGTTTACAAGAGAGTTTATATAAGAAGACAATTTACCCTTCCTTCCATACTTCCTAGCTAAGGAATTACATGAGTGGCTGAATACAAGGAGAAAATGGAGATTTATACACAAAATATCAGAAGAAAAAGAGTCGGTGCACAAATATCCAAGTTTCACACGTTGCATGGTGACTTGCGAAATTTCGCAAGTTGATTTCGCATGTTGAAATCCACTTTCGCACATTGAGCTTCAAGTTCGCAAGTTGCAAAATCACTTTCACATGTTGGGCTTCACCGAGAATGCACAGCTGCCATCCATTTCCATTTCACAAGGCTGATTTTAATTTCGCACGTTGGAGTTCCAATTTCGCAAGGTGCGAAATTGTCCCTCAGCTGGATGCAGTTGTCTTCCGAAGGCCATATCTTCCTCATTTCAGCTCCAAATCGTACACGGTTTGAAGCGTTGGATTCTTGACTTCCAGATATTTCCAACGGTATATAGCATGCAGAAAATGGACTTCGGGAAGTGCTCCAAAAGTGGGAAGGAAGACTGCAGCTGCCATGCTCTGTTTTCTTTACTCTGTTTTCCTCTCTCCTTTGTTCTTTCCTTGCATACTTTGAACGATTATGGCAAAGGACTATGAGGCTCCAAAGCTTGGTTCTTCATGAATTTGAGCTTCCAAAATCCTTGCCATGAACTATATACAACTCTCCCTCATTCTTACATTGCTTTGGTAAGCAAAAAGCTATCAAAAACACCAAAACTTAACACAATTTGATTAGAAACAAATGCAAAGGCCCTTAATATGTTAATTGGGTTAAAATGTGATAATTACTACTCAAGAGAGTTTAAAAGAGTTAATTACAAGCTATGAAATAGCACTTTTTGAGTAGTAATCAACATGACATGATGTTATAAATTTGGGATTCATTATTTATTTAATGATATTCTAGTTTCATTGTTATCCATCCTTATTCCATGTATTATACTTTATAAGCATCCTTGCTTGCATCTTTTGCATTGCATGTGATTTAGGTGCATTAGGGGTTGCACAAAAGATCTAAGTCATGGGTTCCCTGTAAATAGATGACTTGTTCATAGTTGGTTCATGGGCCTAGGCTACCCATTAGAGGTTGTAGTGCACCACCTACTAATTGCAAGGATGGCTAGTCTTGGCTATTGGGATAGGTTTCCCATGGTGGGTACACTAATCTGTTTGGTTGCACACTAGACAAGACCTATGGTAAGTTATGACTTAAGGCTATCAAGTAGTCATGACTCCACCAAGCTGCTTCATTGTATTGTCTCTCAACTTTGAGAGAATATTGAGCTTGTATTGAAGTTAGTAGTGGCTTTGACCTACGGGTGAGATTATAAGCTAATGATATATTCCCCATAGATTGGGTCACTATTGAAGGAAGCCAGTAGCAATAGGTATTCTTAATAAAGGCACTATGATATCTCTTGGGATTAAGACAATGTGTCCCCTTGGGTGATCCCAAGGAGGTGTGTTCGTGGAAACTATTGTCATAGTAGTTTCTTAAGTGGAACTTGAAATAGGCTATTTGAAAGCTACGATATGTTAATTGAACACATAATAAGAGGATTTGTAACTCAAGGATTGTAAAGTTAGTCTTGAAAAGTTGATAGTTCTCACCTTGTTAGACTATGGGCACTAGTTCATAGGGAGACTGAACACAATGGATAGTAGGTCATGGACCTGAGCACTTAGTGTCTCATTGTTATTTATATAGGATACTAAAGTTTAGTTGATTCCCTGTAGTGGGATGTTGAATCAACTTTAGAATTGGATTATGAGGGAGCCAATATTCCTATAGGTCCTAGTGGTCTCCGCTCTAAGCTCATATACCTAGTTGGTATGGGTTATGAGGGTTGGATTAGCTCTAGGTTCACTTTTGTGCATAAGAGTGTTTTGGTAATTATGCAAGGTTACACAGGGGTAAGTGAACAAGGTCCTTAGATTGGGCTAATTGATTAATTAGTAGGCTCCCTTCGATTAATTAATCAATTAGGACCCATTTTGGGGTAGATTAAGTGACCCAAGTGTATGTGGGATCAAGTCACTTAAGCCCACTTAGGAACCCTATAAATACCCCCTAGGGTTAGGGTTTTGATAGCTTTTGTCTTCCATCATCCAAAGAGATAGAGAGCCATATCCTCCACCTTTTTTTCCTCCCCACCAAAAGTATGGCAAGATCAAGGTTCGAGTTATCGGGTGGAAAACTTTAGGTTTACAAGACTTTTGCAATTTCAATCTTCATTTTCACCATGTTGATTTGATTTGAGGTATGGTTTTTGTTAGCACTTTCTAAATCCTTTTAAAGTATAAAAATGTTATTTTTCTGTTGTGCATAGGATTTAGAAAAAGCCTAGGATAGTTATGCATATTCTTAACCTAACCCGAACTTAGGAAACAGAGAGATCTGAGTTTTTCCCATCAATTGGTATTAGAGACATAAGTTA
Source organism: Vitis rotundifolia (assembly GCA_030254885.1). Taxonomy (NCBI): domain Eukaryota; kingdom Viridiplantae; phylum Streptophyta; class Magnoliopsida; order Vitales; family Vitaceae; genus Vitis; species Vitis rotundifolia. Next base: position 9,701,317 of record CM058170.1, read on the forward strand.
GTAATCATGCTAGAACCATTCTAGGGTGTGCTAACTTGTTTTTTCAAGGTTTTTGTTTATACCATGGCCCTAGGGATAATTAATGTGCATTATTTATTATGATCTTGTTATAATATGATGGTTATAATTGTGATTGCTTTTTATTGGGGATGTAATAATGACTTGGATTGGTTTTTACTTTTTCTAGATGAGTTATAAGCCTCATAAGAGGCATAGGATTTGTTCTTTTGTAAAAATCCCTCTTTGTTATCTATTAGAATGATATGTAAACTCCAAATCTTTGGAGTATAGGATTTTGTTGCACTACAAGAAAAAAGGCTTTCCTTGACAGTGTTTGACTGTCATGATAAGGGTTATATGTCATTGTAGCATTCTGATTCTATATGTCATCTATGCCAGTGTCAAGATTGAGGTATAAGCAATCTTGACATATGTGCACTATAAGGTAGGTATATTTCACTACTTCTCATATGTCATGATCTCCCTAACATATGTTAAGATTAATAGGAATATACGTCAAGGTTGCTCTAACATATGTCAAAGTTATGAACCACATAGGTCTTGGTGGACACCATATATGTTAAGGATAGGTACCACATAAGTCATGATTGCTCCCATATATCTCAAATTTGAGTATAATATATGTCAAGGTAGGGAATAAGCACAACTGTCAAGGTTTCCCTCGAAAAATTTTAAAATTATTTTTTAATATGAAAAATTGAACCTATTGCCATGTATAATCAATTTAATATTATTTAAGAATGATAATGACAATCACATTATCATGATTTTATATACAATCAAAACATATTTAATATACATTTGATTATTAATTAAAGCACAAATCGATGAACTTGTTTAAAGTTGTCCCTAATTTCTCTATATATAAGAAACTCATTTAATATACAAGGAAATTAAAAACACACTATAAGACAATATACATAAACTTAAATTAAGTTGCTACATGTATATATCTACAACCAAGTCTCTTGCCTCCATCTTGAAGCATTACTTTATAGGAAAGCCTTAAATTTCCAACACCCAAACTTCGAATCTGTAGCAAAAAATATAAAGCATATTAACAAATTAAAAAGAAAAATGTAAAATGAGGAGCAATCAAATATCAAGCTTTATGAAGATTTTTAATAGCAAGCTAGCCACTACACCTTTACTAGACAATAATAGATTATTTCTTAATAACATAGGTAAACAAACCAACTCTCAAATATTAAAATATTGATATAACAAAAATCTATGGAGGCTAAATAAGAGCAAAACCTAAAATGAAATCATTTTAACCTAATGAAGTTATTGTTTTGATCCAACCTCAACCAAGATATTTAACTATTTAGATCATTCTTATGATTTTTTAACCAAACACTTTCCCTGAAATGTCCAAGGTTTCCATCAAACTATACAAGTCAAAGATAGCCTACAAATCATGCACAAATGCTTCATTTGGTTGCTTAGAAAGACCAAGAAAAAAATGACAACACAACCAGCTATAATTTACCAAGGTCTACAAAAAGGTACATGAAAAAAATAAATATGACATCATATTGAATGAGGATAAGAAAAATAAATGAACAAATTTAGCAAGAACTAAAACAACTCCAAATTTATGTAAATGGAAACTATACCTAGTTTCATCTAAAACTGCTCATTTAAGGTTTTTTTTAATTATTTTTCAATATAAAAAGAACTTATCCTTATAAAATCTGAGGAACCTCCAAGAACTTGTCTTTCCACATTTGGAGCTTGGAAATTGAGGACAATGAACTATTGTTGATCACCAAAAAGCTGTTCTGAACAACCCCACCAGAGCCAGAGAATGTAGGGAGCAAAACAGCTCTAAAAACCAGAGCAACACATTTGCATGTCTAGAATTCAAATGGCAGCCGAAGAATCTCAAATGCTTACAGCTTGACAAGTCCATTTGAGACTCAGAACCAAAAAACCCAGTAACTAAATATTTCAACCATCACACAATCCACACTTTTTCTTCAATAAATCACAAAGCAAACCAGAACGTACCCAGTAATTAAAGATCTAATATGGGGAAAATTTGAGGTTTCTGATCTCAAGTTTAATGTATGTGAAACCAAAATCAACATAATCTTGATTCAATGATGTTCTACATGACCAAAAGAGGAAAATAGATTAGTAGAATTTAACTAACAAAAACGAATAAAAAGATGAAATATTACCATTTCCACACCTTCATTTAATCAATTGAAAGAGGCAAAGACCCATTAAAAGCCACAAAATTAAGTGCCTAGGGAAAAAGAACCCATTTGATTTGAAACCCAACAAGCATGTATTTATCGCTATTTTTACCGATTTTTCGAGAAATTTCCCATATCTGCCTTGACCCAATTTTTCCTTGAAGTGATTTGTAATCTTCTTAATATCAGCATAGGAGTATCTTGAGGGCTTAAGAGCTTTATAGTCTTCTAAAAACTGTTCTATCTTTTTTGTATTCTCTCTTTCTAATTTGTTTAAGCTATACACATGATAGAGTGCAATGACTACAAGCACCAGAAGACAGAAACTGAGGATTACCGCTGCATGTGATAAAAAAAAAAATAAAAAAAAAAAGGTTTGTCTAAATAGATTCAGAAAGAGTCTAATAATAATCTTTTCTCTCTTCCTAATCCTTAATCAAAAGGGAAGTATGAGTAAGTAGAAAGTCACCTATAACCAGTTTGTTTTTTGATACACCTGTAAGGAAAATAATACAATTATTAGATTGTTAAGCTTGGTAAGCCCCTCCCATCACTACTATGTGTGTCAGAGTTAAGAAAATAATAATAAAAATAAGAGTTCAAGCATGTGAATTCTTGCTTCACGTTTTCCTTGATAATATAATTTATAATTATGTTTTCCTTCTGCTTTGATATTTTCAAGATCCAATTCCTATATAATTTATCTACAGCAAACGAACCCCCCTAAAATAAGTAGTATGATCAGGATTTAGAATAGCACAGAGGAAGCAGATTGATTAGAGAGGAATGAATCCATATAGTACCTTTTCCTGGCTTATCAATACATTCAATTTCAGGTTCTTTGCCAACATTGCTCTTCAATCTGCAAATCTTACCTTCTCTTTCGCAGTTTCCACATATCAATTTTGACCATGTTAAGGACAAATAATTTTCCCTATTAACCATATCATTTAGGAGAGTAACATCGTAAATCTTGTGGCAAGAGGATAGGTCCAAGAATTTAAGATTATAGACAGATTCAACAGCATATACTGAGTTGCTGAGGAGAACGGTGTAAGGGATGGAAAAAAAATGATTTGAGTGTGTTTTTTTTTAGGAACAATTGAAGAAGGTGTAGTCAACTACTAGTCCAGCCCACGTACAAGATACAAAATCTGTCCATTTTTTTTTTTAAAAAAAAAAAAAACATAAGATGCTATTTGGTAATTTGATCATGATTTGCAGGCAAAGGTTGTGTTTTTCAGCCTGGCTCAAAAATCGTGGATTTAAGGTTCGTGAAATTTAAATCCAATGGCACAAAAGCAAAGAGACCCCTAGAACAAATCCATAAAACACAGGGAGCAAAAAGAAAAGCAATTTTTTTGGTTTTCCTTAGGGGTTTTGCATGGATTTTCTTGGAAATCAAACGAGGATGAATTTTCCAGGAAATTGAATGGGGGATGGATTTTCTTGGGAATCAAACGGGGGTTTTGCAAAGAGAAAACATAGGAAGCAAAAAAAAGCAATTTTTTTGGTTTTTCTTGGGGATTTTGCACGGATTTTCTCGAAAATCAAACGAGGATGAATTTTCCTGAAAATTGAGTGGGGGATGGATTTTCTTGGGAATCAGTTGCAAAAAAAACAAACAATAATAACATGATTAGATTAGTACCTGCGAGGATTGAGAGTCGCAGAGAAAAATAGGGCGGATTCTCTCGTTTGGAGGGCAACTTCACAAAGGGCTTCTTGATGCCCGAGGCCCCGAGTGAGAGTAGTGGGTGGCCCTTTTGATTTTTAGATTTAGTAGAGATAAAAAGAATAAAAAATAATAAAAAAGGAAATAAATCATGAGAACAATTTCCCTTTCTCTATATAAATAATTATTAATAATTTTAATTATTTAAATAAATTAATATTAATAGAAAAAATTGTTACCATATTTTTTAATAAAATTTTAGAAATTAAATCTCAAATAAAATATTTTATATAAATTAATTTAATTTTTCATTTAAAATGTAATAAAACGTGTTTTAATAAAAAATTTAAAAAAAATTTAAAATAAATATTGTCTTCAATAAGATGGACTCCCTTCATCTAACAATATAATAGAACCACATCAATCTTCATTTTGATACTAAGACTATTGCAATGTCATATGTATTATATTTATGTATAAATTATTTTTATTCAATAAAATCAAATATTTCTTAACTCAATTCTAACTTTATACACTACCAAAATTCATATTTATTATTCTTAAAATTCAAATATCGAATCTATCAATATATCTTTGTCTGTCGATATTTTTGTTTTTGATCATATTTATGTCAATAATATTTACAAAATAACTTGAAAATACGAATTCTTACTTATTTTATCATTTTTTGGAGTTTTTCCAAGCATTCCTATAAATTTTAAATAATTTTCACTCCACCGATATATGTGAAAAAATATTCACTGATATTTTTTCGATATTTCTAATATATTCGTAAAATCGAAGTTCCAATATATTCGTAATTACCGATATTTTCATCCTTGGTTTAGAGCAAAAAGTTTCAAACCCTAAGCTCTCAAAATGAATATCGGGTTTTGAGAAAATGAGGAGTGTTCTTTGTAAATACCACAGGGAACCTTGACAGGTAATTATAACATGATATATTGACTTATGATCCATGGGTCATTTAAGATCATTTTACTAGAATTAAAATGGCATACATGTTTAAAATCATATCTTCACTTTTGATTTTATGTCAAGCTAGCCACATTATATAAGTACCTTGACATATGAACATACTAACTATACATTGACTTATAAATTATCTGTCAAGATTCTATTATATAAGTCATGAAAGAATTCAACAACATTTTATATATGTCATTATTGGTTTAAACAAGTTGTATATGTCATAGTTGTTCATTTAAATAGGCAATATTGACACATATCACCTTAATTCAAGATAATATATGTCAACAATGACCTTTTTTCTTGTAGTGTTGTAAAAATCAATTGTTTTTTATTTTATTTTATCATTCTCTGTAACCTATGGAGAGTATGGAAGTAATCCGAAACATTACAAAGTGTTGGCACACATTCCCTTGCTGGAAAAGAGAAAAGAAGGCTTCTTGAAGCTTCTTTTATAAGCTCCTATGTTGTTTTAAGGAAAAAGAAAGATTCTTGGAAAATCTTTATTTGAGATCCTTATCAACACAATTTTGTCATCTTTAATTTAAAATTAGGATAAATTCCCATTATATTTTTAGGGAAAACCATATATTATTTTGAATCTTAGGAAGTCAAGAATCCAAGGCTTCAAATGGATCGCAATTCGGAGTTGAAACGAGAGAGTTATAGCTGATTGAAGTAAGGCTGCGCAAAGAGCATGGTAGCATAATGACGTTGACTTCAACTCAAAATTGGGGCTACCTCCCACGACATTATTTTAGGCAAACAACATATAGTTTTGAAGCTTAGGAAGTCAGGAATCCAGTGCTTCAAATGGATTGCAATTCAAAGTTGAAACGACGGAGATATGGCTGATTGAAGCAAGGTTACGCAAATGACACTCAATTACGGGATTGAGTTCTAGCTAAATTGTTTTTGGTTGGTTGGGTGGGCTCAATTTTTGAGCCTCTTTTTGGGCTCTTTTTGTGGCATTTGGGCTTGTTGGGTTTTTCTTTTTTCACTAACCCTATCGTTGGTTGCAGGACTATTTTGGTAATTTGGATTTTATCTAAGTTTTAATTACCAAATTTGCAATAGGATCCTTAAGGCCATGGGAATTATTTATTTAATTTTCTTTTATTCCATTTATGTTTTTTTATTTTTGGCATAAAATATATTTTGGTATTCTTAAGTAAATGAATTTTCATTTTTTCCTTATTTTATATGATTTATTAAATTGGAATGTGCTAGGTATTAGGAAATTTTTATTTTAGAAAAAGACAAGTTGAAAAGAAATAAGGAGCTTCCTTTTGAAAATTAAACTCTTAGAGAATTTTTTTTTAAAAAAAAAAAAAATCTTTTTAGATTTTACATCTCTAAGAATCTTTTTATTTTAAGAAAGAAGTTTTATTTTTCCAAGTCTTTAGGAAATAAAATCTTTCTTATTTAACACAAGATTCTAATTTAAATAAATAAATTATTTTTGGAAAAATATATGATAGATAATTCATGATTAAGATAGCTTACCAAGATATTGTTTCAAATAAAATAAATAAAAATGGTGATTTTGGATTTTCTTAAAAGAAGAAATTTTCATGTGTTTTATTTCCATTATTATTTATTTAAAGAATTGGTTGTTGTCATTTGGAATTTCAAAATCCTTTCGAGACTTTCTTTTATTTGGGTTAGGTGGTTCTTTAGGCTTTCCCCCCTAAAGAGAAGGAGAATGACACCTAAATTGATCCTCCAGGCTTCCCCCCCTCCCTTGAGAGAAGGAGGAAACCGTTTAGTCTGAAAAGGAATATGGAAGATATCCCTATTTGGCACAAGAATCCCAATTCAAGTAATAAATAAAAGTTTTAGAAATTCTCATGATGGATAGTTTATTTTAAGATAGTTACCAAAATTATCTTAAAGTCTCTCGTCCAAAATATTAAGTAGGAGCGGGCCATAGGCTAGCCCATAGCCTCTAAGATTGAGCTCATCTTGATTTTAGGTCCATCACCATCCTAAAGATGGGGTGGCCCAAGAAATCAAGGGATATGGACTATCCTTTATGGACAAGATTATATATGTTTGTAATGGGAGTGGTCAATCCTAAAGATGGAACTCTTCACTTGGTAACATTGATGTCAAGGATCTTGGTTACACACTTAACTTAGAGATGAAGTGGTAGAATCACCTAAAGTGGTCCCACTTGCATGGGCTAAGGGCTAAACATAAAGATATGTTGATCAATGCCTTAGGATAACCTTTGAAGGTTTAAGGCAAGTTGATTAATTAGAGAGAGTCTCTACCTAGTAATAAGAGTCATGACCTGCCTAAAGTAGGCTTAATTGTTATGATACTAGGATACCTTGCATGAATATATGTAGTTTGAGAGCACTATGTTTTTGCTAAATTCATTAGCAATTTGCCTTGAATGCTCAATTTCTTTATATTAATAAATGGAATTATTATATTTATTACAGATATCATGTCTTTAACTTGTCACCTATTACCTTTGTTTAAATTGGACCTAATTATATATTGAAAATAATCTAGATATAGTATTAATTACATAGAAGTTGATTTTAGTGGAGTTTGTTATTTCCTTTGAACAAACCTATCATAAAGTAAGGGAAACATATCAAAAGTGGCATAAGACAAATCAAAAGACTAAGTTTCTCATACTTGGGTCTTTAGATAGTGTGTTGTAAAAGCAACACATGTCTATTATCATAGTCTATGATATTCTCTTTAAAGTTGCAAGGGTTATTTGGTGATAAGGGAAAGTCAACTAGACAAGTTGCCTTAAGACTATTATGAACACCAGGATTCAAGTCATCTTAGAGATATTACTAGATTCCTTTGGGAGGGGTAAGAAGATTCTCAAAGAGTAAAAGGGTGTACCTATGGAAGTCAAGGTTCTTTAGGCTTTTCTACCAAGAAGAAGAACAACAACACCAAATAAGGGAAGTTCAAGAAAAGGAATGAGAGAACAAGCTCATGGGCAATGATTCCTTTATGACCTTTTAGGACATTTAAAAAAGGACTGCTTGGAGTGCCTAAGGATAGGAAAGTACACATCGTGTTCTTGTTATTGAATACATAGTGGTGAGTTTCACTAATTATGGTGGATAGATTCCAAGCCCACTATTTGTAATTCTTTATAGGGTTTTCAACAAGTGAGAAGGTCACATGATGGGATTGTACTTACCTTAACTTCAGTTGCAAGATTAGTTGTGCAAGTTAGTAGGAAGTATTAACTTTTTCATGTGAGACTCCATTATCACTTTGCCAAGTAATGAGAACAGTCAGATCTCACTAAAAGAAAAAACCTAACACTAATCAAACATTTGGCTTCTAAAGCCTAAGTTATATTAATCTATATAGGATCCAAAGACTAATTAAGTTTGGACCTTCTTAATCTAAAAGATCTTTCAGTGTATGAATCCTATTAAATGGTAAAATGACCAAGAGGCCCCTTTATTTTTAAAGGACATGGAACTAAGGATTGCTTGGAGTTAGTGCATACACACGTATATGAACCTTTTTGTGTTTATATATAGAAAGTATGGTTATTTGATCATTTTATTGATAAATACTCTAGGTACATAGGCAATCTGATGCCTTTGATAAATTCATTGAATTTAAGGCGGAATCGGACAACCTATTGGGTAAACATATCAAGACACTTTGATTAGATTAAGGTGATTAGTCTAATAGGTTTGATTCTTTCAATATGGAGCATGAGATCTTATCCTAATTGTGTGCACCAAGGACTCCATTGAAAAATGGAGTAATGGAAATAAGATATGAACTTTGATAGACATAGTGAGATTGGTTATTGGTTTCTCATTACTTCCCATATTCTTTGGGGATATATCTTAAAGGTTGTATAATACCTCTTTTTCTAAAGAGTTGTATCAAATTATAAGATATAAGAGGATTTCAGGATTCTTACTTTATAGTTAGAATTATCAGATGGTGTTTGTTGTTACAAATACCATATTTATGATGAAGAATATATGATATGTAATAAGGCAAACCATGATATAGATTGGAGGATACTAGAAGATAGTCCCACTATACACAAGATACTATGGATCCAGTACCAACTATTCCCATTTCTAGTACACTGATCCCTTGTTGAAGTGGGAGGGTTGTTAAACAACCAGACCGATTCATGTATTTGGGAAAGTCTTTCGAGACCATTCTAAAAGAACATGAGATTGATCCCATAGATTACGATAAAGTAATGAGAGATGTGTAGACACATCTTTGGCAAAAAGCTATGGAGGTAGAGTTAGAATCCTTATGATTCTAGTGTAGTCTAGGTTCTTATAGAAGCACTTGAAGGGATAAAATCCATAAGTGTAAGTTGGTCTACAAGAGGAACAAAGGAGTAGATGGAAAAGTTGATATATATGTGGCTAGGTTGTAGCTAAAGGTTATAGTTTGAAACATTGTTTCAAATATAGGAAACCTTTTCATCAATAGCCATAGTCAAATCCATTAGAGTACTCTTACCCATTGCAGTGTATTTCATTTATGAGATATTACAATAGGATGTCAAGATAGTGTTCTTAAATGATTATCTTCATATTATCATCTATATGATGTAACCACATATTTTCATAGCAAAGGGCCTTGTGAGTATAAGAAATTGCAGGGAAGCATGGTGGTGCTCTAGGATCTTACTGGTAGATGACAATCTACTCATTGGTAATGATGTAGGGTTATTGTCATCAATCAAGATTTGGTTTTCTGCTCAATTCCATATGAAGGATCTAGGAGAAGTGCAATATATTCTTAGGATTAAGGTTTTTAGGGACCACAAGAATAGGAAACTAATGTTATCTCAAGCTACCTACATAGATAAGATTTTGGTCAAGTATGTGATGTAGGATTCTAAGAATGGTTTCTTACCTTTTAGGCATGGAATTCCTCTTTTTTAGGATCACTGTCCTAAAACATCTAAGGAGAAATAATGCATGCAGTTAGTACCCTATGCCTCTATTGTGGGTAGCCTTATTTATGCAATGCTATGTACTAGGCTATATATTTTCTTTATAGTGGGTATGGTGAGTAGATATCAATCTAATCCAGGTCTAGAACATTAAACTATTGTCAAGCATATACTTGAGTATCTTAGGAAAATGAGGGATTATGTGCTTGTGCTCCAAAGTATTGAGATAGTTTAGAGGGTGACATGATGGTTGACAAGATAACTATTGTGGAGAACCTAGTGGATCCCTTCACCAAGACATTGACATGGAGAGTCTTTGTTCGTCACAGGGATAACATAGGTTTCAGATAAGTATCTGGTAGACTTATAAGCATGATGCTTTAAGGGCTAGTGGAAGATTGTTATGATAGAGCCCTTAAAAGCATGACATGATGTAATAAATTTGGAATTCATTATTTATTTAACGATTTTCAAGTTTCACTTTTATCTATCCTTATTCCATGTATTATACTTTATGAGCATTCTTGCCTGCATTTTTTTGCATTGCACATGACTTAGGTGCATTAGGAGTTGCACAGAAGATCTAAGTCATGGGTTCCCTACAAATAGATGACTTGTTCATAATTGGTTCATGGTCCTAGGCAACCCTTTAGAGGTTGTAATGCACCACCTCCTAATTGAAGGGATGACTGGTCTTGGCTATTGGGATGGGTTTCCCATGGTGAGTTCACTAGTGTGTATGATTGCACATTAGATAGGACCTATGGTGAGTTATGACTTAAGGCTATCAACTAGTCATGACTCCACCAAGCTACTTCATTGTATTATCTCTCAACCTTGAGAGAATATTGAACTTGTGCTAAAGTTAATAGTGGTTTTAACCTACGGGTGAGATCGTAATCTGATCATATATTCCCTATGGATTAGGTCACAGTTGATGAAAATTGGTAACAATAGGTATTCTCAATAAAGGCACCATGATATCTCTTGGGATTGAGACAGTGTGTCCCCTTGGGTGATCCTAAGAAGGTGTTTTCATGAAAACTATGGTCATAGTAGTTCCTTAAGTGGAACTTGACATAGGCTCTTTAAGAGCTAAGATATGTTAATTGAACACACAATAAGAGGATCTATAACCTAAGGATTATAGAGGTAGTCTTAAAAGGCTGATAGTTCTCACCTTATTAGACTACAGACACCAATTCATAGGGATATTGAACACAATGGATAGCAGGTCATGGACCTAAGCACTTGGTGTCTCATTGTTATTTACATAGGATACTGGAGTTCAGTTGATTCCCTGTAGTGGGATATTGAATCAACTTTAGAATTGGATTATGAGGGAGCCAATATTCCTATAGGTCCCAATGGTCTCCACTCTAAGCTCATATACCTTGTTGGTATGGGTTATGAGGGTCAGATTAGCTCTAAGTTCGCTTTTGTGCATAAGGGTGTTTTGGTAATTATGCAAGGTTGCATATGGGTAAGTGAACAAGGTCCCTGAATTGGGCTAATTGATTAATTAGTAGGCCCCCTTCGGTTAATTAATCAATTAGGACCCATTTTAGGCTAAATTAAGTGACCCAAGCCTATGTGGGCTCAAGTCGCTTAAGCCCACTTAGGAACCTTATAAATACCCCTTAGGGTTTAGGGTTTCCATAGATTTTGTCTTCCACCATCTAGAGAAATAGAAAGACATAGCCTCCACCCTCTATTCCTCCTCACTAGAAGTGTGCCTATATCAAGGTTCATGTCATCTGGTAAAAGACTTCGAGTTTACGAGACTTCTGCTATTTCGATCTTCATCTTCACCATGTAGATTTGATTTGAGAATATCTTAATCTAAGGTATGGTTTTCATTAGCACTCTTTGAATCCTTTTAAAATATTAAAATGTTATTTTTCTGTTGTGCATAGGATTTAGAAAATGCCTAAGATAGTTATGCATATTCCTTACCTGATCCGAACTTGGGAAACAGAGAGATCTAGGTTTTCCAATCAATGACATGAACGACTCTAGGTCATGAGCTCAAGTCTCTAGATGTTTTGAAAACCTTAGGGTTGTGGTTGACAAGAACGACTCCGGGTTATGAGTTTGTGGCTCTAGATGCTATGAATAGATCAAGGTTATGGATGACACAAACGACTTTGGGTCATAAGCTTAGAGCTTTAAATGCTATCAACAACTTAGGGCATTGGTTGACATCAACAACTCTAAGTCATGAGCTCAAGGCTCTAAATGTTATGAACAACTCAAGGTTCTGGATGATCTGAATGACTTTGGGCCGTAAGCTCAAGGCTCTAGATACTATGAACAACTCAAGGCTATAGTTGACATAAATCACTCCGGGTTGTGAGCTCAAGGCTCCAGATGCTATAAAAAATCCAAGGTTGTGGATTTCATGAACGACTTTGGGTCGTGAGCTTAGGGCTCTATATGTTATGAATAGCTCAGGGCTATGGATGACATGAATGACTCTAGTTCGTGAGCTTAAGGCTCTAGATACCATGAACAACTTAGGGCTTTAGTTGACATGAACAACTTCGGGTCATGAGTCCAGAGCTCTAGATGTTATGAACAGCTCAGGGTTGTGGATGACATGAATGAATTTGGGTCATGAACTTAGGACTTTAGATACTTTGAACAGCTTAGGGCTATGGATGACATGAACGACTCAGGGTCATGAGCTCAAGGCTTTAGATGTCATGAACAACTCAGGGTTATGGTTGACATGAACAACTTAAGGTTGTGGATGACATGAATGACAATGGGTCAAGAGCCCAGGGCTCTAGATATGATGCATAGCTTGGGGATATCGTTGACATAAATAGCTCTGGGTTGTGGATGACATGAATGACTTTAAGTACTAAGGTCAGGGCTCTAAATGCTAATGATAGCTTAGAGCTGTGGTTGACATGAATAACTCTAGGTCATGAGCTCAGGGCTCTAGTTTCCATGAAAAAGCTTAGGGTTGTGGATGACATGAACGAGTTCAGGTCATAAGTTTAAGGCTCTAAATGCTATGAGCAGCTTAGGCCTGAAGATGACATGTGTTACTTGGCATAGTAAGCTCATGGATTTGAATGTTATGAATAGCTCAAGGTTGTGGTTGACATGAATGACTCCGAGTCTTGAGCTCATGACTCTAGATGCTATGAACAACTCAGGGTTGTGGATGACATGAACCACTCTGTGTCATCAGCTCAGAGCTTTAGATGCTATGAACAACTTAGAGATGTGGTCAACATGAACAACTCTGGGTCATGAGCTTAGGGCTCTAGATGCCATGAACAGGTCAAGGTTGTGGATGACATCAAGGACTTCAGGTCATGAGCTTATAGCTTTAAATGGTATGAACAACTCTGTGCTTTGGATGACATTAACAACTCCGAGTTGTGTGCTTAGGACTATAGAATCTATGTATAGCACTAGGCTATGGTGGACATGATTGACTCAAGGTCATGAGCTCAAGGCTCCAAATTTTATCAATAGCTCAAGGTTGTGGATGACATGAACGACTTTAGGTCGTGACCTTAGATCTCTAGATGTTTGAACAGCTTAGGGCTATGAATGACATGAACAACTCTAGGTCATGAGCTTAAGGCTTTAGATGTCATGCACAACTCAAGGCTATGGTTGACATGAACAACTCAGGGTTGTGGATGACATGAATGATTATGGGTTGAGAGCTCAGGGCTCTACATATGATGAATAGCTGATTACTACTCAAAAATGCTATTTTGTAAGCTTGTAATTAACTCTTTTAAACACTTTTGAGTAGTAGTTATCACCTTTTAACCCAATTGACATGTTAAGGACCCTTGCAATCAATTCTAATCAAAATGTGCAAGTTTTGGTGTTTTTGTTAGTATTTTGATCACCAAAGCAATCCAAGATTGAGGAGAGTTCTTTGGAATCCATGGCAAAGCTTTTGGAAAGCTCAAATTCATGAAGAACCAAAGCTTTGAAGCTTTAAAGTCCTTTGCCATAAGCAAATCCGGAATGCAAGGAGGGAAGCAAAGAGGAATCTGCCATGAAGCAAAACAGGGGACAGAAGTTGCAGTCTTCTTGGCCACTTTTGGAGCACTTCCCGAAGTCAAATTCATGCATGCTATATACCATTTCAAAGCTCAGGAAGTCAAGAATCCAATGCTTCAAACGGTGCATGATTCCGAGTTCAAATGAAAAAGTTACAGCCATTGGAATCCGATCGCTCCAAGCTGAAGGAGAATTTCGCAGGGCTGCGAAATTTGGTCCTTTGGCTGCGAAATTTCGCAGCGCTACAGTGCCAGCTGCGAAACACCTCCTGAAGCCACCCGATAGCTGCAACCGACATCCTGAGATCTTTTTGCTTTAGATATTTGATGTCTAAATTCCCAAATTCTCCTTGTAACCCTCCTATCACATGATTCCTTAGTCTTTAAGCAAGAACTAAAGGGTGAATAACCCCTTATATATGTTTGTAATTTTATAATGTACATATCTCGGGGAGCTTGTTCTCAGAGACCGAACCTTTTGTATAAGTAATATATCTATAGAGCACTTGCTCTGCTTTTTCCGTCTCGTCTTTGTTTTCTCTTTTATTTTCTTTCTAGCCAAACATCCTTTGAGGATTTTTCCTCAGAGGATGAGAGGCTAGGCTTTTTGTTTCTTGGGTGAAGGAAGCTAGGTAAGGTGCCGGCATGCATAAGTGTGAGTTTTTGTTGTTTCCATTTTTTATAAAGAGAAAGTGTGACCCGTTAATGGTTTTTATCTTTTTAGTTAACTTAAAACGTCTTTGAATCACCTGGGCCAACACTTGGTAAGGCAAGTGATCTCTGTCCGTGGAGATGCACTAGTTTACCTCTTGCGAGCCTTTGGGAGGTGATTCAAAGGTAGGATTTTCTAGACTAGCCAACACTTGGTAAGCTTTTGGACTCCAAGGAGACATCCATTAGTTATCTCTTGCGAGCTTTTGAAGGATAATCCAAGGTTAAAGATCCCCTTGAATGGCAAATGCTAGGTGAGAGGCACGAGCCATTGCAAGGTGTATCAGTGAGAAGGTTTTAGTGTTGAAACCATTAATGGTAAGCATCTGTACCACACCGGTTCGGGAAATAACTATATGTTAAATCCCCAACGCGAGGAAAAGAAACAAGTGACCGGAATCTCTTCTTTTGTATTGGCACCTGATCCTAGTAACCTGAGATCCCAAGAAACACCTTTCTTTCTAATTAATTTTAGTTATTTTCAGTTTGGTTAGCTTAAAACCGTTCTTTTCAATTTAAACATCTTTATGTTTTCTTTTAAAGCTAACTTAGAAAAGGAAAAACCACCAAGTCATCTTTGAAATAATATCAATTGCGAAGTGAAAACCCATCTCTGTGGACGATCCTAGAGCCACTATGCTATGCTAGCTATGCTACCCTAGTATATGGTGAATTAGGTTTATAAATTTTGTTGATAACTCCCGTCTGAGGATTGAAATCAAAGCACATCAGTTGATTGATCTGAATCAATCAGAACACCAATTGGGGACGAATCAAATGGCGCCATTGCCGGGGATGGTGCCACTTTGCAGTGATATGACCTTTTGAGAGTACTTGTGATCATCATCACAAGTTTGGTGACTTTTCTTTTCTTTTTACTAACTTTTTTTATTTGTTTCTTTTTCTTTGTTCATATTTTAGTTTACCTTTTAATTAGTTTTTAGTTAATCTTAATTTTTTAGTATTATTTTTCTTTTGTTTTCTTTTGTTTTCTCTGTTTTTAATTCTAAATTTGCTAGTTGTGCATGCCATATTGAAACGAGATAGCAGAGGAAGCCATGAATTTCTTGAGTTATGTGGCTGAAGTTTCAAGAGGATGGAATGAACCAAATGCTAGAGATATGGGAAGAGAGACGTCTCAACCTACTGCTAAGGGTGAGATGTATATTTTGAATGATGGCATAGATATGAAGGCAAAGATTGCAGCTATGGAAAGGAGATTGGAAGAGTTAGAAATGAAGAAGATGCAAGAAGTGCAAGCCATCTCTCAGACACCATTGCAAGCTATGCCTTGTGCCATTTGTCTATCTTATGAGCACTTGGTGGAAGAGTGTCCTACCATTCCAACGGTGAGGGAAATGTTTGGTGATTGCAACACCTACAATTCCAATTGGAGGAGCCATCCAAATTTCTCTTGGGAACCACAGCCACCTCAGTATATACAACCTGCTCAAGCACCTCAGCAAGCCTCAAACCTTGAACAAGCTATGGTGAATCTTAGCAAGGTCGTGGGAGAATTTGTTGGAGCTCAAAAATCCATCAATGCTCAACTCAGTCAAAGAATTGACAGTGTAGAGAGTTCATTGAATAAAAGGATGGATGAAGTGCAAAATGATCTATCTCAGAAGATAGATAATCTCCAATATTCAATCTCAAGGTTTGCCAACCTCAACCTAGTGCAAGAAAAAGGAAACTTTCCTTCTCAACCTCATCAAAATTCCAAGGGGATCCATGAAATGGAGGTTAAGGAGGGAGAATCTTCACGGAAGAAGGAAGTTAAAACGGCTATCACTTTGAGGAGTGGTAAAGAGGTTGGTCTACCCACATCCAAGCTAAAGCATAAGGTAGAGAGTGAAGCAGAGAAAGAGAAGAGGGAGGAAACTAAAGGAAAGAAAAAGGGAATTGCTTCCGTTGCCATCATACAAAGCAAGTCTCAAGTGAAGGATGCTAACTTCATATGGGATCCTGGCAAGCTGAAATAGGGCAACACTTTTTGATGGACTTAGTCTTTCTAAAGACTAGCTAGTCCATATCTTTTTGCTTTATTTTATTACTTGTTTTAATTTTGATTTCAATGCTTTAATTTTCATTTGTTTTGATTTAACATAAGCTTTTGGATGATCAATGGTAGGAGGGACTTCAAAACAATTGGGCGCACATGGCCACTTGGAGAGTAGCTGCAGTCTTCATTTTGACGTTTCGAAGCTCCGAAAGTCAAGAATCCAATGCTTCAAACGGTGTCCAAATCGGAGTTCAAACGAAGAAGATATGGGCATTAGAAGAAAACTATGCTGAGTTGAAGGAAAATTTCGCAGCGCTACAGTGCCACTGCGAAATGGCTGCGAAAATGGCCTCCCGCTGCGAAACCATTTCGCAGCGCTACAGTGGCCACTGCGAAAATTTTCGCAGCTGCGAAACCACTCCTTGGCACATGAGTGCCATTTCGCAGCCCCGTACACTCATTTCGCAGCTGCGAAACGGCTGCGAAATCCTCCACGCCTAAAAATTCCCATTTTCGCAGCCGAAGCACCATTTCGAAGGGTGTTTCGCAGCTGCGAAACCACCCTTTGGCACACGAGTGCCACTTCGCAGCACCGTACGCCCATTTCGAAGCTGCGAAATGGGCTGCGAAATCCACGCCAAAATTTCTCCCGCTGCGAAACCATTTTGCAGCGCTACAGTGCTGCTGCGAAAACGCCTCCTCGCTGCGAAATTGCCACCTTGCTGCGAAAATGAAAAGCGTCCCTTGGCATCCTTTTAAAAGGTATAAATTCCATTTTTTCTATTCTAACCAATCATCTGAACTTCAAAAAGGTACCAAGAGGAGCCAAGCCTGAGCAAGCCGCGCGCACCTCCGGTCATCTTCTCCGACGCAACCAGCACCTCCATTTCGCAACTGTTGGATACATTTGAAGCACTTCCTGGAGCCTAATTTATGCATGTTATATGTCGATTCAAAGCTTGGGAAGTCAGGAGTCTAGACCTTCAAACGATACATGATTTGGAGTTGAAACGAAGAAGTTATGGCCGTTTGATGACTGTGCACACCATAAACGGAAATGCTGCATTTTGCTACTGTTGGACACATTTTTGAAGCACTTCCTGGAGCTCAAATTATGCATGCCATATGTCGATTCGAAGCTTGGGAAGTCAGGAGTCCAACGCTTCAAACGGTATGTAATTTAGAGTTGAAACAAAAAAGTTATGGCCGTTTGAAGACAATTGGCAAAGCTAAGCGGGAATTTCGCAGCCAAAGCTCCATTTCGCAGGGTGTTTCGCAGCTGCGAAACCACCCTTTGGCACACGAGTGCCATTTCGCAGCACAGTACCCTCATTTCGCAGCTGCGAAATGGGCTGCGAAAATGTTTTTTTTTCCTTTGGCTGCGAAACGATCTCCAAGCTTCCAAATGGCTACAAAATGATCTCCAAACTTCAAAATGGATGCAAAATGATTTCCAAACTTTGAAATTGGGTTGCGAAACTCCCCTTTGGCTGCGAAATGATTTCGCAGCCCCATAGCCCCCTGTGAAATTCTACTTTGGCTGCGAAAATGTTTCTTTTTTCCTTTTGGCTTCGAAATGGCTATGAAATGGCCTCCAAGCTATGAAATGATTTGCAAAAACACTTTGTGAAGCCAAGGGAAGTTGTGAAAATGCCAAGAGAGCCTGCAACCATGCATCTGAAGAGGAGAGCCTCGCACACACTGAGATCACACATGAAGCCTCTCATTCCATTTCTTACCTCCTTAAACCATCAAAGCCCATAGCTCCAGCTGAGAGCTCCAGCCGAGGAGACTATGCCATCCAAGGAGACTACCAGAACAGAGGCCAATGTCATGATCCAACACATTCAGGAGGCCACCCCAGAGTCATCAGTTCCACAAGACCCTACCATTACTTGATCATCTCAGTATTTTTTTTGTATTTACTTATTATATTAGTATAGATAATTACATGTTTGAACTTAGCATTTTTCTATTGCCTCTACTCGCTAACTCTTTTGTTTTTTTTTGAAACATGTGATTTCTCCTATATGACTCAGACTCCATGTCACTCAGGAGGTACCACTTCCTCCCTTTATTTTTTAATTGCTTGATTCATCCCCAATTGGTGTTCTGATTGATTCAGATCAATCAACTGATGTGCTTTGATTTCAATCCTCAGACGGGAGTTATCAACAAAATTTATAAACCTATTTCACCATATACTAGGGTAGCATAGCTAGCATAGCATAGTGGCTCTAGGATCGTTCACTGGGATGGGTTTTCACTTCACAATTGATATTACTTCAAAGATGAATTGGTGGTTTTCCTTTCCAAGGTTAGCTTTAAAAGAAAACATAAAATTGTAATGAAATGGTTGGTTTTAAGCTAACCAAAACTAAAGTAACTGATTTTAACTAGGAAGAAAAGATGTTTCTTGGGATCTCAGGTCACTAGGATCAGGTGCCATCTACAAAAGAGGAGATTCCGGTCACTTGTTTCTTTTCCTCGCATTGGGGATTTAACATATAGTTATTTCCCGAACCGGTGTGGTACAGATGCTTACCATTAATGGTCTCAACAATAAATCCCTCTCACTGATCCATCTTGCAATGGCTCGTGCCTCTCACCTAGCATTTGCCATTCAAGGGGATCTTTAACCTTGGATTATCCTTCAAAAGCTCGCAAGAGATAACTAATGGATGTCTCCTTGGAGTCCAAAAGCTTACCAAGTGTTGGCTGGTTTAGAAAATCCTACCTCTGAATCACCTCCCAAAGGCTCGCAAGAGATAAACTAGTGAAACTCAATGGACGGAGTCCACTTGCCTTACCAAGTGTTGGCCCAGGTGATTCAAAGGCGTTTTAAGTTAAACTAAAAAGATAAAAACCATAAACGGGTCACACTTTCTTTTCATTAAAAATGGAAACAACAAAAACTCACACTTATGCATGCCGGCACCTTACCTAGCTTCCTTCACCCAAGAGACAAAAAGCCTAGCCTCTCATCCTCTGAGGAAACATCCTCAGAGTTTGTTTGGCTAGAAAGAAAATAAAAGGGAAAAACAAACCGAGAAGGAAAAAGTAGAGCAAGTGCTCTGTATAATATATTGATCGATTCTATATCTACATGATATTACATCGGGTGCAAGAGAACATATATAGGGAAGTTTTTCCAACCTTCCTAGCCAAGTAATGCTATGATTGGTGGATTACAAGGAGAAGAATGGAAAATTATACAAAAATATCTGAAGAAAAGATCTAACAGAGTCGGTGCACAAATATCCTAGTTTCGCACGTTGCATGGTGACTTGCGAAAATTTCGCAAGTTGATTTCGCATGTTGGAATCCACTTTCGCACATTGAGCTTCAAGTTCACAAGTTGCAAAATCACTTTCGCATGTTGGGCTCCACCGAGAACGCACAGCTGCCATCCATTTCCATTTCGCAAGGCAGACTTCAATTGGATGCAGTTGTCTTCCGAAGGCCATATCTTCCTCATTTCAGCTCCAAATCGTACACGGTTTGAAGTGTTGGATTCTTGACTTCCAGAGCTTTCCATCGGTGTATAGCATGCAGAAAATGGAATTCGGAAAGTGCTCCAAAAGTGGGAAGGAAGACTGCAGCTGGCATGCTCTGTTTTCTTTACTCTGTTTTCCTCTCTCCTTTGTTCTTTCCTTGCATACTTTACCCGACTATGGCAAAGGACTATGAGGCTCCAAAGCTTGGTTCTTCATGAATTTGAGCTTCCAAAAGACTTGCCATGAACTATATAAAGATCTCCCTCATTCTTGGATTTCTTTGGTGTAGCTAAAAGCTATCAAAAACACCAAAACTTAACACAATTTGGTTAGAAACGATTGTAAGGGTCCCTAACATGCCAATTGAGTTAAAAGGAAATAATTACTACTCAAGAGTGTTTAAAAGAGTTAATTACAAGCTACCAAATAGCACTTTTTGAGTAGTAATCATTGCTCTTGAAACATTGAGGACAATGTTCAGCTTGGTTGGGGGGAGAGTTGAGGAAGTAAGTATTGTTCATAATGCTAAGTTATTTTGGTAATTTAGTTGTTTTTTGCTTAATTTTTAAATTTTTTAAAGTTTTTATTCTACTCTCCATGGTTATTAAGGAAAAATTTTTCAAAATGAAATGGGAGAAATTGAATTTTTGTCTTTTTACTTGACTTAGAGTTTGTATTATGCTTACTAAAGTTGATGAATTGTTGAATCTTCTATTGAATTCAACCTTATGTCTTCCACTTTAAGCTATTCACACACTATGCACTAACTTCCATTTATAAGATGAAGAACTATTTTCCCCCTTTACTTAGGAAAATTTAGACTTGGTACCTTTGACCTCATTTAATAGTGTTGGGACACCTTAAAAAAGGCCAATGAGCCTTTGAAAAAAAGAAGAAAGAAAGAAAAAATGTTTTACTTGCCTTGAAACCCGAGCAAGGTCCGAGGGGTATATGGTGAAAATCTTTAAAGCCTGGTGCCCTAAGCCTTCATTAGTTGGGAGTCACCGACCTCAATGCTCGTTCATGGGTGAATAGGTGGAGTTTAGCATACTGTAGGTGCTTGGGTATTTAAAATTCATTCTCAAAAGTCCGGGGTGAAATCCGAGGAGCTAGCGGTTGAAAGATCCTTAAAGCTTGATGCCCTAAACCTTAATTGGTTGGGAGTCATCGATGGACCCCCGTTACATGGACAATTTAGAAAAGAATACCTTTAAGCCTTGTACTCCTACAAGAAAAAAATTGTGAAAGGAAAGAGGTGCGTTCCTAGCCTATTGGAGGTTGATTAGTTTGCTAAGCTTTGAAAAGAACTAGGTTGAGGGGTGAGATTAGTTTGACATACTATATTCAGAAGCTAATAAATAACACATAGATTTTTGTGGAAGAGTAAGGATTGACTCTTTGGGAGTGGAAATGATTTTGAAGCTTAAATTTGCATAATGCCTACTCTTTATGAATTGTGATTAGACAAGTTATTTGATAACTCTTGTTGAAGTTTGAGTTTTATTTCTTTAATGTTCCATGTGGGAGTTAGATCATCATGCCACTTAAACATTTTTTGAAGTGATTAGCATGATGTTGTAAATTATAGTACTTTTATTTTATTTTTCTCTCCTTCATTGCTAGGGGACTAGCAATATGTCGGTTGGGGGGAGTGATTACTACTCAAAAATGCTATTTTGTAAGCTTGTAATTAACTCTTTTAAACACTTTTGAGTAGTAGTTATCACCTTTTAACCCAATTGACATGTTAAGGACCCTTGCAATCAATTCTAATCAAAATGTGCAAGTTTTGGTGTTTTTGTTAGTATTTTGATCACCAAAGCAATCCAAGATTGAGGAGAGATCTTTGGAATCCATGGCAAAGCTTTTGGAAAGCTCAAATTCATGAAGAACCAAAGCTTTGAAGCTTTAAAGTCCTTTGCCATAAGCAAATCCGGAATGCAAGGAGGGAAGCAAAGAGGAATCTGCCATGAAGCAAAACAGGGGACAGAAGTTGCAGTCTTCTTGGCCACTTTTGGAGCACTTCCCGAAGTCAAATTCATGCATGCTATATACCATTTCAAAGCTCAGGAAGTCAAGAATCCAATGCTTCAAACGGTGCATGATTCTGAGTTCAAATGAAAAAGTTACAGCCATTGGAATCCGATCGCTCCAAGCTGAAGGAGAATTTCGCAGGGCTGCGAAATTTGGTCCTTTGGCTGCGAAATTTCGCAGCGCTACAGTGCCAGCTGCGAAACACCTCCTGAAGCCACCCGATAGCTGCAACCGACATCCTGAGATCTTTTTGCTTTAGATATTTGATTTCTAAATTCCCAAATTCTCCTTGTAACCCTCCTATCACATGATTCCTTAGTCTTTAAGCAAGAACTAAAGGGTGAATAACCCCTTATATATGTTTGTAATTTTATAATGTACATATCTCGGGGAGCTTGTTCTCAGAGACCGAACCTTTTGTATAAGTAATATATCTATAGAGCACTTGCTCTGCTTTTTCCGTCTCGTCTTTGTTTTCTCTTTTATTTTCTTTCTACCCAAACATCCTTTGAGGATTTTTCCTCAGAGGATGAGAGGCTAGGCTTTTTGTTTCTTGGGTGAAGGAAGCTAGGTAAGGTGCCGGCATGCATAAGTGTGAGTTTTTGTTGTTTCCATTTTTTATAAAGAGAAAGTGTGACCCGTTAATGGTTTTTATCTTTTTAGTTAACTTAAAACGTCTTTGAATCACCTGGGCCAACACTTGGTAAGGCAAGTGATCTCTGTCCGTGGAGATGCACTAGTTTACCTCTTGCGAGCCTTTGGGAGGTGATTCAAAGGTAGGATTTTCTAGACTAGCCAACACTTGGTAAGCTTTTGGACTCCAAGGAGACATCCATTAGTTATCTCTTGCGAGCTTTTGAAGGATAATCCAAGGTTAAAGATCCCCTTGAATGGCAAATGCTAGGTGAGAGGCACGAGCCATTGCAAGGTGTATCAGTGAGAAGGTTTTAGTGTTGAAACCATTAATGGTAAGCATCTGTACCACACCGGTTCGGGAAATAACTATATATTAAATCCCCAACGCGAGGAAAAGAAACAAGTGACCGGAATCTCTTCTTTTGTATTGGCACCTGATCCTAGTAACCTGAGATCCCAAGAAACACCTTTCTTCCTAATTAATTTTAGTTATTTTCAGTTTGGTTAGCTTAAAACCGTTCTTTTCAATTTAAACATCTTTATGTTTTCTTTTAAAGCTAACTTAGAAAAGGAAAAACCACCAAGTCATCTTTGAAATAATATCAATTGCGAAGTGAAAACCCATCTCTGTGGACGATCCTAGAGCCACTATGCTATGCTAGCTATGCTACCCTAGTATATGGTGAATTAGGTTTATAAATTTTGTTGATAACTCCCGTCTGAGGATTGAAATCAAAGCACATCAGTTGATTGATCTGAATCAATCAGAACACCAATTGGGGACGAATCAATAGCTCAGGGTTGTCATTGACATAAATAGCTTAGGGTTGTGGATGACATGAATGACTATGAGTCATGAGGTCAGGGCTCTAGATGCTATTTATAGCTTAAGGCTATGGTTGACATAAACGACTCCAAGTCGTGAGCTCAAGGCTCTAGTTGCCATGAAAAGCTTAGGGTTGTGGATGACATGAATGACTTTGGGTCGTGAGCTTAAGGCTCTAAATGCTATGAACAACTTAAGCCTGAGGATAACATGTGCTACTCGACATTATGAGCTCATAGCTTTGGATGCAATAAACAACTCAAGGTTGTGGTTGACATAAATGACTTTAGGTCATGAGCTCACAACTCTAGATGCTATGAACAACTGATAGCTATTGTTGAGATGAACGACTCTAGGTCATGAGCTCAAGGCCCTAGGTGCCATGAACAACTCAGGGTTGTGGACAACATCAGTGACTTCAGGTCATGAACTTAAGGCTCTAGATGCTATGAACAATTCTATGTTATGAATGACATGAACAACTTAACATCGTGTGCTTAGGACTCTAGATGCTGTGCATAGCACTAAGCTATGGTGGACATGACCAACTCGAGGTCACGAGCTTAAGGCTTTAGATACTATGAATAACTCAAGGTTGTGGTTTACATGAAAAACTCTGAGTCACGAGGTCAGGGCTTTAATATTTATGACCCAAAGTCATTCTTTCCGTTTAGAGCCTTGAGCTCACAACCTAAAGTCGTTTTTCTTATTCATGACCCAGAGTCATTTTTTCTATTTAAAGCCCTAAGCTCGTGACCGAGAGTCGTTTTTGTTATTCATGGCCCGGAGTCATTCTTTCCATTTAGAGCCTTGAGCTCATGACCTAGAGTCATTTTTCTTATTTATAACCGAGAGTCATTCTTTCCATTCAGAGCCCTGAGCTCACAACCCAAAGTCATTTTTCTTATTTATGACCCAAAGTCATTCTTTTCATTCAAAGCCCTGATCTCATGACCCAAAGTATTTTTTCTTATTTATGACCAGAGTCATTTTTTCCATTTAGAGCCTTGAGCTCACGACCTAGAGTTGTTTTTTCTTATTTATGACCCAGAGTCATTCTTTCCATTTAGAGCCCTAAGCTCATGACACTCAGTTGTTCATCTCATATATGACCCAGAGTCATTCTTTCCATGTAGAGCCTTGAGCTCACGACATAGAGTTATCTCATTTTTGTAATTGTGACTTCGTGTTCCAAGATTACTCTCGTCATGTGCTAGGACAAAATCTCTGGTCCTTTTCTTTTAGTTCTTCGGTATAGTTTACTTCATTCCACTCTTTATTCGTATTTTCACTCACATTCCCTAGACTCGTGATTTCTACCGAAGAGGGGCATATTTATAGACCCTCCATTTTGTCCTATCAGTACATGTCCTATTTCGTGTTTTTTGGTACTTTACAATAATTCCCTAGTGACCCATTAGACACCACCCTAAATAATTTGATTGAGGGACTCATCTATCCCATTGTGATTCTAGGCAGCCTTAATTTAGATTTAGGTTTTTCCTTCCCTATTAGGATAACATTTAGATGTACTTGGCTTATTAGACACCACCTTAGGCCCACTTAGGCACCCTAGGCCCATTTAGATGCATTTGCCCCATTAGGCACCACCTTAGGCCCACTTAGATATACTTGGCCCATTAGGCACCACCTTGGGCCCACTTAGGCACCTTAGGCCCATTTGGATACACTTGGCCCATTAGGCACCACCTTAAGCCCACTTAGGCACTTTTCTAAGTTTAGTTTCACTTAAATTTGTTTTCTTGTTTTTCTTTATTTATTTATTTTATTGATTGATTTTAGGATAAAGTGAGTTTTGATTTATTTTATCTTATTTCATTAATATTATTATTTGTATTTTGTTTATTTATTTTATTTTGTGATTGCATGAAAGAAATTTTTTTATTTTTGGTGGTTTGAGTTTGACACTTCGATTATTATTATATGTTGCGTTTGTTTAATTTCTTTTTTTATTAAATATGTCTAATATTTGTTTATTCAGGTATTATACCTTTTATTGATGCATTGATATTTTCTTATCTGGGATTTAATGAATTATTGAAATTTTAGTGAAAGGAATGTTGACTTGGAATGACGAGAATGGTTTGAACTTCAAGGGATTCTTGCTTTCTTTTTTTATTTTTGATTTTTATTTTACATGAGAAAAACCTGGGGAATGGGAGAGCTAGAAAGTGACACCCTTGAGGGTGGAGATATGGATTGTAGAGTGTGCATGGCGGTAGGTGATTTTCTGGTCCATCCCGACGACGGGGTCAGCCAGATCGGTGGGTTTAGCCATGAGAGCGAGCATGACTTGGCAATGATGGTGAGCAATTTTTTGGAGAACGATAGCGTTGGGGCTAAGTCGTGGTGCAGATGTGATAGCGATTCGGGTTTCTCTGATCTCGCTCTCCTCGCTAAGAAATTTTCATTTTATAAGTATTCAGTGGATCGCCCTATGTAACATCAGCTGCATCAAGATTTGTCTGGTGAAGCTGCTGAGACTTTTAAGTTACGATGCTGTTATGTGTTCATCCCGATGGTAAGGTTACAGCAAGATCCCTAGAGAGTATCATGAATATATTGATGTGGTGAGTTACAAGGACAATGGGAGTATTGAGCAATTTATAATTGATATTGACTTTCGTAGCCATTTTGAAATAGCTAGAGCTATTGAATCGTATAACAGAATGTTGAGTTCTCTTCCGATCATCTATATGGGCTCCTTGACCAAGTTAAATGATTACTACTCAAAAATGCTATTTTGTAAGCTTGCAATTAACTCTTTTAAACACTTTTGAGTAGTAGTTATCACCTTTTAACCCAATTAACATATTAAGGACCTTTGCAATCAATTCTAATCAAAATGTGCAAGTTTTGGTGTTTTTGTTAGTATTTTGATCACTAAAGCAATCCAAGATTGAGGAGAGTTATTTGGAATCCATGGCAAAGCAAATGGAAAGCTTAGAAACATGAAGAACCAAAGCTTTGAAGCTTTAAAGTCCTTTTCCATAAGCAAATTCGGAATGCAAGGGGGGAAGCAAAGAGAAATCTGCCATGAAGCAAAATAGAGGACAGCAGTTGCAGTCTTCTTGGGCACTTTTTGAGCACTTCCCGAAGTCCAATTTATGCATGCTATATACCATTTCAAAGCTCAGGAAGTTAAGAATCCAATACTTCAAACGGTGCACGATTCGGAGTTCAAATGAAGAAGTTACAGCCATTTCAAGAAGATCGCTCCAAGCTAAAGGAAAATTTCGCAGGGCTGCGAAATTTTGTCCTTTGGCTGCGAAATTTCGCAGCCATTTTGCACAGTGTCGCGGTGTCCTGAAGCTTCCCGATAGCTGCAACCGACATCTTGAGATCTTTTTTCTTTAGATATTTGATGTCTAAATTCCCAAACTCTCCTTGTAATCCACCAATTAGAGAATTCCTTAGCTAGGAAGGTTGGAAAAACTTGCCTATATATTCCCTTGCATCCGATGTAAATATCTCGGGAGCTTTTCCAGAGACCACCTTGTATAGTTTTTGAAAGTGATATATATAGAGCCTTGCTCTCTTTTTCCTTCTCGTCTTTGTTTTCTCTTTCATTTTCTTTCTAGCCAAACATCCTTTGAGGATTTTTCCTCAAAGGATGAGTGGCTAGGCTTTTTGTTTCTTGGGTGAAGGAAGCCAGGTAAGGTGCCGGCATGCATAAGTGTGAGTTTTTGTTGTTTCCATTTGTAATGAAGAGAAAGTGTGACCCGTTAATGGTTTTTATCTTTTTAGTTAACTTAAAACGCCTTTGAATCACCTGGGCCAACACTTGATAAGGCAAGTGGACTCCGTCCATTGAGTTTCACTAGTTTATCTCTTGCGAGCCTTTGGGAGGTGATTCAAAGGTAGGATTTTCTAGAATAGCCAACACTTGGTAAGCTTTTGGACTCCAAGGAGACATCCATTAGTTATCTCTTGCGAGCTTTTGAAGGATAATTCAAGGTTAAAGATCCCCTTGAATGGCAAATGCTAGGTGAGAGGCACGAGCCATTGCAAGATGGATCAGTGAGAGGGATTTAGTGTTGAAACCATTAATGGCAAGCATCTGTACCACACCAGTTCGGGAAATTACTATATGTTAAATCCCCAATGCGAGGAAAAGAAACAAGTGACCGGAATCTCCTCTTTTGTAGATGGCACCTGATCCTAGTAACCTGAGATCCCAAGAAACACCTTTCTTCCTAGTTAATTTCAGTTACTTTTTGTTTGGTTAGCTTAAAACCATTCGTTTTCATGCAAACTTATGTTTTCTTTTAAAGCTAACCTTGAAATGAAAAAGCACCAATTCATCTTTGAAGTAATATCAATTGTGAAGTGAAAACCCATCTCTGTGGACGATCCTAGAGCCACTATGCTATGCTAGCTATGCTACCCTAGTATATGGTGAAATAGGTTTATAAATTTTGTTGATAACTCCCGTCTGAGGATTGAAATCAAAGCTCATCAGTTGATTGATCTGAATCAATCAGAACACCAATTGGGGACGAATCATTAAAGTAGTTTCTTTACGTCATGGTTGAAGCTACTATATCTTCTTTTAAGCAGAACTCAATGCCTCTTACCCCATGGAGATCCCTCGATTATTTAGAAGCAAAATGGCAATCCTCCTATTAGAGACAGTTCAATCCAAATGGAGAGAGTATTAAAAATGGCATTTCTTCTAACCATAGTCCAGTGGACATCTGAAGAGGCTACAACATGCACACACATGGAAGGCGGCCTCTCCAAAAAAAGAACACGATACACATGATATGGCATGGAGAATATTTTTGGGAGGTGACTTAGTAGCACGCGGATGATTGTTGGCTCTCTCTGGGCTGGAGAGTGGTCTTTCCATGTAGGTGGAGTCAATGAGAAGGAGTGCAGGGGATGCTCATGGGAAGGGATCACACTGGTTTTGGAATGGTGGATTTAGGGCATGAAAGGAGAGATAAATGATGGATGAATGAGGATGGTTTTTTAGGGAAGATATAGAGGATGAGGAAGAGGTTTTTTTGGAAAGGAAATTTTCAGCATGTTAAAAAAAGAAAAATGCTAAGTGTAAGTAAGATAAGAGGAACATTTTGGGTGGATATAGAGCGTTTAGGAGGAAGAAGAATGATGGGCTAGCTGCACCGTTCTTGAAGCAAGAGAGAAGAATCCTCACCATTTGGCGTTTCTGCTACAAAAAAAAGCATCATCTCCATTTGAAAACGAAACGCACCATTAAAGCTTCGAGGGAAGCATGACTGCCTTTGAGAGCATGCACCATTCAGCGAGATGGACGGCAGTAGATTCTCTCCCCAGATAGTAAGTAACATGCACCGTAGAGAGGCCTGAACGAAGTCTAGAGGGGGTGCATGTTCAACAACACCACAATTGGGAGGGGAGAAAAGATTTTCAACGTTATAGAGATTGAAAGAGAGAAGGATGACACTGGTTTAAAGGGATGATATCTAGATCATGAGTACACAGCCAGGGGGGCTTTAAAAGTCTGGGTTTTTTTTTTAGTAGAGGGGTGCACGACTTGTAGCACCAAAACTGGAGGAGGAGGTGCAGTCACACCATTAAGAAGATGAGGTGCATTTGCACTATTGAGAAGAAGAGGTGCAGCCGCACCATTGAGCAGAGTAGGTGCAGTCGCATCATTGAGAAGAATAGGTGCAATTGCACCATTGAGAGAAAGGAGGTGCAGCCACACTATTAATAGAAAAAAAAACATAACTTGGGTGAGAAAGGAGATGATGAGTCAACTTTTTTGGAGAGGTGATTAGCTCGTGTTTGGGAAGGTTTGGGGTTGCAGTTAAGAGGAGAATCAATCCTCACTTTTTCAATGAAGTTCAATCTGTGTTGAAGGAGGTTGGGTCAACTTTTTGGAGAGGCGATTAGCCCGTGTTTGGAAAGGTTTGGGGGCTTCTATTTTAGAGAATCAATTCATATTTTTAAGAAGTTCTAGCTGCAAAGAAGGCATCTCGAGGGGCTCACTAACCCAGAATTTTCACCGGCTGTAATCTCTTGGAATCGACATAGGATGCCATTTTAATGCAGCAACGGGAGGCACCATTAGACAACTTTAAGCTGGGATTTTGAGAAGAAGAGGTTGCTGGTTTGGAGATTTGGAGACGTAATTGAGAGGAAAGAAAGAGACAACACAACCACATTCTTTGCCACCAAAAGGACCCACATACTATCACTTAGGAGGGTAAAGAAGAATCACACACTATTGAATGTTCTTGAAATCTGAGGCTGCTAAGTTTCCACTAAACTCAAAGCATTTGAAGCCATCATACCATGCATCCTTGGAACCATCATTGAAAAGACTACTGGCACTTTTGGTGGAAGGTGGCCCATACGTTTTGAAAAAGGCAAGTTAATTTCTTCCATTTAAGTTTTGATTCATGAATATCAATTTCAATTCATAGTTGTTTTAGAATTTTAGTTATTTAATTTAATTAATTCCAATGTCAATATATTTGTG
Organism: Vitis rotundifolia; assembly: GCA_030254885.1. NCBI lineage: Eukaryota > Viridiplantae > Streptophyta > Magnoliopsida > Vitales > Vitaceae > Vitis > Vitis rotundifolia. The sequence goes on from CM058170.1 coordinate 9,731,370, forward strand.
TGATCAAGTTGTTTAGTTTTAAATTATTCCCATTTAGCCTATGTGCTTTAAAATTCTTTAATTTTTTTAGTTTAATTATTCCTATGTGATTATTTTATAAACTGAAATAATGTAATTACTCATGTAAAGAAATGCTTGATTTTCATTTTGAAACTCATTTATTAGCTCTTGATTGATTTATCTTAAGTTTAAATGCATTTAAAGTTTCACTGGTTAGTTCTCGATCGATATCTTGTGATCTTGCTTGAGGCCATCGGAAAATAATGATGACTGGTCCTCATCTCACAACTTCAGTTTAAAAAAAAATTACTTGGTGATTTTGTTTTCTTTTGTTCTACCTGGTATTTTGACTCATACATTTTATTGTTTCCAAATTAATTTCTTTTATTTTAGAGCATAACACTGCTCTCAAAAGATCCCTTTAAAATCTATTTCAAAAACTCATTTAGAGTCCTTAGAATCAAAATCGCATTTTCTTAAATAACATGCGACCATGTCTTGATTGGTTTGCATCTTTCTTAGCTTTCAATAAAAATTCTGGTTTTAAGTGGAACACGAATCCAAGTTTGTGATCCTAAACAAATGGGACAATTCTAGGCTAGATTTGTGTATATCAATTGGGGAATTAGTGAAACCCCTACATAAAATCATTTTTTCAAAACTCATCTTTGCTGCCATCTTTGCTACTTATCGCAATCATATATATTTTTTTAGGAATTATATACAAGATGTATGTGATAATTGTTGATTTCGTATACTTTGATCATTTTTTATATGTTAATTAAATACCAAACATGCTAGGATTCTTTCCTTTACTAATCATTATTATCACTTTGATCTAACCCCCATGTCCTGAGAAAGCGCCTTATAAGTTATCTATGCTATCCGAGTACGCCTTCTATCACCCACCTTCTAAATTCTATGAATATACCTGTCACTATGAACTATGCCTATGTTTGATAGTGCTTGGGTGTCTTGATATTTGTTTCATTGTTTGATTATTTCTAATAAAGCGCATGCTGGATGATATACTATTTGAACTAACTTTGATGTCTTGTGATAGCGCTTAAGAAGCAGTCCAAGTACGCACCCTAAATCTTCTTTATGATTGTGATTGGTTTTCTTGTTAGGCATGCTATTTTTTTAAAATCACCTAGCCTACCTAGGTATCTATAATTAACCAATTAATAGCCACATTTCCTTCAACTTAGTCAGTAGAGACCTTTGTAAGGCTTTGAGGGGTGCTACCTTTTAAAGGTACCTTCCCAATAGGTAACCTGCTCCCCGAACCTAGACTCGGGTTTTTCAAAGACATGTTTTTCCAAAAAATATGGAATCACTTTTTTAGGTTTTTTTTTCTTATTTTATTTTCCTTTTTAAAATAAAATAAAATAAGTGGTGACTCCAACTTTTCCAAAACAAATTTTTTTATCAAATAAAAGTGAGTCTCGCCAATTGAGTGGGGACACACATGAAAAATACGGGTCCATAGTCAACCATTTCCCTGACCTATTCAAAGCAGTTAAAGGTTAGAGCACATGACATAGAATCGTTAATATAAACCAATGCCCTGAGTTGTTCATAAAATCTAGAGCCTTGAGCTCATAACCCAAAGTCGTTATTGTCATCCTCAACCTTAATCTCTTCATATCATCTAGATGCTTAAGCACACAACATAGAATTGTTCATATCATCTAATACTCAAAGTCGTTCATAATATCTATAGCCCCAAGCTCACGTCCTGAAGTTGTTGCTATCATCCACACCACTTAATTGTTCATAGCATTTAAAGACCTTAGCTCATGACCCTAAGTAGTTCATGTCAATGACCGCCCTGAGTTGTTCATAACATTTATAGCTCTAAGCTCACAACCCAAAGTCATTGATGTCAACATAACCTTAAGTTGTTCATAGCATCTAGAGCCTCGAGCTCACGACTTGGAGTCGTTTATGTCAACCACAGCCCTAAGCAGCTTATAGCATCTAGAGCCCTAAGCTCACAACCTTGATTCATTCATGTCATCTATAGGGTTGAGTTGTTCATGACATCTAGAGGTTTGAGCTCACGACCTTGAGTTGTTCATGTCATCCACATCACTAAGATTTTCAGTCTCTAGAGCCCTGAGCTCATGACTTGGAGTCGTTCATGTCATCCATAGCCCTGAGCTATTCATAACATCTAGAGGCTTCAGTTCATGACCTTGACTCGTTCATGTCATCCATAACCTTTAGCTATTCATAACATTTTAAAATCTAAGCTTCAGACCTTGAGTCGTTCATGTAATCCATAGCCCTGAGCCGTTCATAGCATCTAGAGCCCTAAGCTCATAATCGGGAGTTGTTTTAGTCATCTACGACCCTTAGCAATTCATAGCATCTAGGGGCTTAAGCACATGACGTAGAATCATTCATATCATCCAATGTCCTAAGTTGTTCATAGCATCTAAAGCCCTAAGCTCACGTCCCAGCGTCATTTATGTTAACCATGGACCTAAGTTGTTCATAGCATCTTGAGCCTTAAGTTCATGACCCAAAGTTGTTCATGTCATCCACAACCCTAAACAATTCATAGCATCTAGGGGCTTAAGCACACGACGTAGAATAATTCATATCATTAAATTCCCTAAATTGTTCATAACATCTAGAGCCCTAAGCTCATGACCTAGAGTTGTTCATGTCATCCACAGTCCTGAGCTGTTCATAGCATTTAAAGCTATGGGCTCGTGACCTAGAGTCATTCATATCATTCATAGCCCTATGCTATATCATCCATAGCCCTAAGTAGTTCATAGCATCTAAAAACTTGAAAACACGATGTAGAATTGTTCATCTCATCCAATGCCCTGAGCTGTTCATAGCATCTAGAGCCTTACATTCACGACTTGGAGTTGTTCATGTCATCCATGGCCTTAAGTTGTTCATATTATCTAAAGGTTTGTCCGCATGACACAAAATCATTAATATCATCCAATGCCCTGAGTTGTTCGTAGCATTTATATTCTTGAGCTCATGACCCAGTGTTGTGCATGGAAACCACAACCCTAAGCTGTTCATAGCATCTACAGCTCTAAGCTCACAACATTGAGTCATTCATGTCATCTACAACCTTAAGCTGTTCAAAGCATCTAGTGCCCTAAGCTCGTGACCTGGAGTTGTTCATGTCATTTATAGCCCTGAACAGTTCATAGCATCTAGAGGCTTGAGCATAGGACGTATAATTATTCATATCATTCAATGCCTAGAGTTGTTCATGACATCTAAAGCCCTGAGCTCATAACCCCTAGTCATTTATGTCAACCTTAGACCTGAGTTGTTCATACCCTTTAAAGCCTTGACTTCTTGACCTGGAGTTGTTCATGTCATCCACAGCCTTGATCTATTCATATGATCTAGAGGCTTGAGCACACGACGTAGATTCATTCATATTTTCCAAAGCCTAGAGCCATTTATAACATCTAGAGACCAAAGCTCATGACTTAGAGTAGTTCATATCATCGACTATCTTGAGTTGTTTATTGCATCTAGAGCCTTAAGCCCATGACCTAGAGCCATTCATGTTAACTACAGCCCTGAGTAGTTCATAGTATGCAAAGTTCTGAGATGATGACTTAGAGTTGTTTATGTCATCAACAGTCTTGAGTTGTTCATAGAATCTAGAGCCTTGAGCTCACGACCCAGAGTTATTCATGTCAACCATATCCCTCAGCTGTTCATAGAATTTAGAGCCCTAAGCTCATGAACTTGAGTCGTTCATGTTATCGACAACCTTGAGTTGTTAAAAGCATTTAGAGCCCCAAGCTCACAAGTCGAAGTCATTCACATCATCCATAGGCTTGCACTGTTCATATGATCTAAAAGCTTGAGCACATTACACATAATCATTCATATCATCTAATGCCCTAAGCTGTTCATAACATTTAGAGCCTTGAGCTCACGACTTAGAGTTGTTCATGTCATTCATAGTCCTGAGATGTTCATAACATTTAGAGCCTTAGGCTCACGACCAAAAACTTTTAATATCATCCAATGCCTAGAGTTGTTCATAGCATCTACAGCCCTAAGGTCACGACTCGAATTCACACCCTTGAGCTATTCATAGCATCTAGAGACCTCAACTCATTACCTAAAGTAGTTCATGCGATCGACAACCTTGAGTTGTTCATAATATCTATAGCCCTAAGCTCACGACTTATGGTCATTGATGTTAACAATAGCCCTGAGTTGTTCATAGTATCTAGAGCCTTGAGCTCATGACCTGGAGTCGTCCATGTCATCCACAACCTTGAGTTGTTCATAACATCTAGAGCCCTGAGCTCACGACCTTGAGTCATTTCTATCATCCCTAATCCTGAGCTGTTCATAGCATCTAGAGCCCTAAGCTCATGACCAAAAGTCATTGATGCCAACCATAGCCTTGAGTTGTTCATAGTATCTAAAGCCCTCATGTCAACCACAGCCTTGAGCTATTCATAGCATCTTCAAACTTGAGCTCACGACCTTAAGTTGTTCATGCCATCCATAGTCATGAGCTGGTCATAGCATTTAGAGCCCTGAGCTCACTACCGGGAGTCCTTCATGTAATCCATAGCCCTGAGCAGTTCATAACATCTAGAGGCTTGAGCAAACGACGTAAAATCGTTCATATCATCTAATGCCCTAAATTGTTAATAGAATCTAAAACTCTAATCTCATGACCCAGAGTCATTAATGTCAACCACAAACCTTAGTTGTTCTTAACTTGTAGAGCCCTAAGCTCATGATCTAGAGTCATTCATGTCAACCATAGCCTTGAGCTATTCATAGCATCTAAAACCTTGAGCTCACGATCTTGTGTCGTTCATGTTATCCACAGCGTTGAGCTATTCACAGCATTTAATTCCATGGGCTCACAACCAAGAATTGTGCATATCATCCTAGCCTTGTGCTATTCATAGCATCTAGAGGCCTAAGATCTTGGGATTCTGAGTCATTCATATCATTCATAGCCCTAAGCAGTTCATAACATCTAGAGGCTGGAGAACTCGATGTAGAATCATTCATATCATCTGATGCCCTAAGTTGTTCATAGCATCTGAAGCCTTGAGCTCACAACTTGGAGTCGTTAATGTCAACCATGGACCTAAGCTATTCATAGCATCTAGAGGCTTACATTCACGACCAGGATTTGTTTATGTCATCAATAGCCTTGAGTTGTTCATATTATCTAGAGGATTGTCCACACGATGCAGAATCATTAATATCATCCAATGCTCTAAGCTGTTTATAGCATCTATATTCCTGAGCTCATGACCCAGTGTCGTACATGGCAACCACAACCTTGAGTTGTTCATAGCATCTACAACCTTGAGCTCACGACCTTGAGTCCTTCATGTCATTCATAGCCCTAAACTGTTCAAATCATCCAGTGCCCTAGGCTCACAACCTAGAGTTGTTCATGTCATCCACAACCCTAAGTGGTTCATAACATCTAGAAGCTTGAGCACATAACGTAGAATCATTCATATCATCCAATACCTTGAGTTGCTCATGGCATTTAAAGCCTTGAGCTCACGACCCCTAGTCATTCATGTCAACCTTGGACCTAAGTTGTTCATAGCCTCTAGAGCCTTGAGTTGTTGACCTAAAGTTGTTTATTTCATCCATAACCTTGATTTGCTCATATGATTTAGAGGCTTGAGCACATGACGTAGAGTCGTTCCTATTTTCCATAGCCCAAAGCTATTCATAGCATCTGGAGACCAAAGCTCATGACCTAGAGTAGTTGATATCATCGACAACCTGAGTTGTTCATTGCATTTAGAGCCTTGAGCTCACGACCCAAAGTTATTCATGTCAACCACAACCCTAAGATGTTCATAGTATCTAGAGTCCTGAGCTCATGATGTAAAGTCGTTCATGTCATCCACAGTCTTGAGTTGCTCGTAGAATCTAGAACCTTGAGCTCCCGACCCAGAGTCGCTCATGTCAACCACAACCCTCAACTATTCATAGAATCCAAAGCTCTAAGATCATGACCTTGAGTAGTTCATGTTATACACAACCTTGAGCTATTAAAAGCATTTGGAGCCCTAAACTCACGACCCGAAGTCGTTCATGTCATCCATAGGCCTGAGCTATTCAAATCATCTAGAGGCTTGAGCACATGTCACATAATTAGTCATATCATCTAATGCTCTGAGCTATTCATAGCATCTAAAGCCCTAAGCTCACAACCCAGAATCGTTCATATCAACCATAGCACTGAGCTATTCATAGCATCTAGAGCCATGAGCTCACGACCTTGAGTCATATTTGTAATCCCTAACCCCCAAGTTGTTCATAGCATCTAAAGCCTTAAGCTCACGACCTAAAGCCATCAATATTAACCATAGCCTTGAGCTATTCATAGTATCTAAAGCCTTCATGTCATCCACAGCCTTAAGTTATTCATAACATCTTTAGCCTTGAGCCCACAACCTTAAGTTGTTCATGTCATCCATAGTCATGAGTTGTTCAGAGCATCTAGAGCCCTAAGCTCACTACCAAGAGTCATTCATGCAATCCATAGCCCTTAGTAGTTCATAACATCTAGAGGCCTTAGCAAACGACGTAGAATCGTTCATATCATCCAATGGCTTAAGTCGTTAATAACGTCTAGAGCCTTAGCTCATGACCTAGAGTCATTAATGTCAACTACAAACTTGAGTTGTTCATAGCTTCTAGAGACCTGAGCTCACGACCTAGAGCCATCCATGTCAACTATAGCCCTAACCTATTCATAACATTTAAAGCCTTAAGATCACTACCTTGAGTCGTTCATGTCATCCACAGCCCTAAGCTTTTTATAACATCTAGATGCCTAAGCTCATTACCTTAAGTCATTTATGTCATCCATAGCCCTGAGTTGTTCATTGCATTTGAAGCTCTGAGCTCACAACCAGGAGTGGTTCATGTCATCCACAACCTTGAGTAGCTCATAGCATCTAGAGCCTTGAGCTCACAACCATGATTTAATCACATCATCCATAGACTAGAGTTTTTCAAAGCATCTAGAGCCCTGCGCTCACCACCCAAAGTCGTTCATGTAGTCCACAATCCCGAGCTATTCATAGCCTTTAGAGGCCTGAGGTCATGACCTTGAGTTGTTCATGTCATCCATAGAGTTGAGTTGTTCATAGCATCTTAAGCCCTGAGCTAATGGCCTTGGTCATTCATGTAATCCATAGCCCTGAGTTGTTCATAGCATTTAGAGCCTTAAGTTCATGACCCAAAGTTGTTCATGTCATCCACAGCCTTGAGTTATCCATATCATCTAGAGACTTGAGCACACGACTTAGAATCATTTTATTATCCAATGCTTTAATCTGTTCGTAGCATCTAGAGCCCTTAGCTCATGACTTAGAATCATCCATGTCATCCACAATCTTGAGTTATTCATAGTATAAAGAGCCTTATAGTCATGACCTTGATTCCTTCAAGTCATCCACAGCCTTAAGTTGTTCATAGCATCTAAAGCCCTAAGCTCACGACCCAAAACCATTCACATCATCCACAACCCCAAGTTGTTCAAAGCATCTAAAGGCTTGAGCATACGATGCAGAATCATTCATATCATCTAATGTGTTGACCTGTTCGTAGCATCTAAAGCCCTCTGCTCATGACCCGGAGTCGTTCATGTTAACCATAGCCTTGAGTTGTTTATAGCATCTAGAGCCTTTAGCTCATGACTCAGAGTTGTTCATGTCATCCATAGTCTTGAGCTATTCATAGCGTCTAGTGGTCTGAGCTCAAAGGATCTCGAGTTATTCATATCATCTACAACACTGAATTGTTCATAGCATCTAAAGCCCCAACATCACAACCTGAAGTTGTTCATGTCATCCAATGCCTTGAGCAACTTATAGCATCTAGAGCCTTGAGCCCACAACCTGAAGTTGTTCCTATCATCCACAATCCTAAGTTGTTCATAGCATCTAGAGACCTCAACTCATGATCCAGAGTAGTTCATGCCATTAATAACCCTAATTTTTTAATAGCATCTATAACCCTGAGCTCAAAACCCTGAGTCATTGATGTTAACCACAACCCTGTGTTGTTCATAGTATCTAGGGCCTTGAACTCAAGACCTAGAGTCGTCCATGTCATTCACAGCCCCAAGCTATTCATAGCATCTAGAGCCTTGAGCTCATGACCATAAGTCGTTTCTATCATCCACAACCCCTGAGTTGTTCACAGCTTCTAGAGCCCGGAGCTCACGACTTAGAGTCAATGATGTCAACCACAACCCTAAGTTGTTTATAGTATTTAAAGCCCTGAGCTCATGACTTTGAGTCATTCATGTCAACTATAACCCCGAGTTGTTCATAGCAACTTAAGTCCTAAGCTCACAACCTTGTGTCATTCATGTCATCCACAGCCTTGATCTGTTCATAGCATATAAAGCCCCGAGCTCACTACTGAGAGTCGTTCATGTCATCCACATCCCTGAGTAATTCATAGCATCTAGAGCCCTGAGATCATGACCTTGATTCATTCAAGTCATCCACAACCTTAAGCTTTTCAAAGCATTTAGAGCCCTAAGCTCACGACCTGAAGTCATTCATGTCATCCACAACCCTGAGCTGTTCATAGCATCTAAAGGCTTGAGGTCATGACCATGAGTCTTTCATGTCATCCACAACGTTGAGTTGTTCATAGCATCTTGAGCCCTAAGTTAACAACCTTGGTAATTCATGTAATCCATAGCCCTAAGTTGTTCATAGCATCTAGAGCCTTGAGTTCACGACTTAGAGTCATTCATGTCATCTAGAGCCTTGAGTTCACGACTTGGAGTCATTCATGTCATCTAGAGCCTTGAGTTGTTCATGTCATCTTGAGGCTTGAGCACACGACGTAGAATCATTCTATCATCCAATGTTTTTAGTTGTTTGTAGCATTTAAAGCCCTCAGCTCATGACTTAGAGTCATCCATGTCATTCATAGCCCTAAGTTATTCATAGTATCTAGAGCCCTACACTCACGACCTTGATTCCTTCATGTCATCCATAACCTTAAGTTGTTCATAGCATATAGAACCCTAACCTCACAACTCGAAGTAGTTGATGTCATCCACAGCCCTAAGCTATTCAAAGCATCTAGAGACTTGAGCACATGACGCAAAATCATTCATAACATCCAATGCCCTAACTTATTCATAACATCTAGAGTCTTATACTCATGACCTAGAATCATTCATGTCAACCACAACCCTGAGTTGTTTATAGCATCTAGAGCCCTAAACTCATGACTCAGAGTTGTTCATGTCATCCATAGTCCTAATCTATTCATAGTGTCTAGAAGTCTGAGCTCATGGGATCTTAAGTCATTCATATCATCCAAGACGTTGAGTTGTTCATAGCATCTAGAGCCTAACATCACGTCTCGGAATGGTTCATTTCATCTATAGCCCTAAGTTATTCATAACATGTAAAGACTTGAGCATGCAATGAAGAATCATTCATATCATCCAATACCTTGAGCTACTCATAGCATATAGAGCCCTGAGCTCATGACCTAAAGTCATTATTGTCATCCAGAGCCGTGAGTTTTTCATTTCATCAAGACGCTTGAGCAAACGATGCAAAATCGTTCATATCATCCAATGCCTAGCGTTGTTCATAACATCTAAAGCCCTAAGCTCACGACCTAAAGTGGTTCCTATCATCCACAACCCTAAGCTGTTGATAGAAGCTAGAGACCTTAACTCATAATCTAGGGTAGTCCATGTGATTACTACTCAAAAATGCTATTTTATAAGCTTGTAATTAACTCTTTTGAACACTTTTGAGTAGTAGTTATCACCTTTTAACCCAATTAACATATTAAGGACCTTTGCAATCAATTCTAATCAAATTGTGTAAGTTTTGGTGTTTTTGATAGCTTTTTGCTCACCAAAGCAATCCAAGATTGAGGAGAGTTCTTTGGAATCCATGGCAAAGCTTTTGGAAAGCTCAGAAACATGAAGAACCGAAGCTTTAAAGTCCTTTGCCATAAGCAAATCCGGAATGCAAGGAGGGAAGCAAAGAGGAAAAACAGAGTGAAGCAAAACAGGGGACAAAATTTGCAGTCTTCTTGGCCACTTTTGGAGCACTTCCCGAAGTCCAATTCATGCACTCTATATACCATTTCAAAGCTCAGGAAGTCAAGAATCCAATGCTTCAAACGGTGCACGATTCCGAGTTCAAATGAAGAAGTTACAGCCATTGGAATCTGATCGCTCCAAGCTGCAGGAGAATTTCGCAGGGCTGCGAAATTTGGTCCTTTGGCTGCGAAATTTCGCAGCGCTACAGTGCCGGCTGCGAAACGCCTCCTGAAGCACCCGATAGCTGCAACCGACATCTTGAGATATTTTTGCTTTAGATATTTGATGTCTAAATTTCCCAAACTCTCCTTGTAACCCTCCTATCACATGATTCCTTAGTTAGGAAGTAAGAAGCAAAGGGTGAATAACCCCTTATAAATGTAACATATCTCGGGAGCTTTTCCAGAGACCGAACCTTGTATAGTTTTTGATAAGTAATATATCTACAGAGCACTTGCTCTGCTTTTTTCCTTCTAGTCTTTATTTTCTCTTTTATTTTCTTTCTAGCCAAACATCCTTTGAGGAATTTTCCTCAGAGGATGAGAGGCTAGACTTTTTGTTTCTTGGGTGAAGGAAGCTAGGTAAGGTGCCGGCATGCATGAGGGTGAGTTTTTGTTGTTTCCATTTTTTAATGAAGAGAAAGTGTGACCCGTTTTTGGTTTCTATGTTTTTAGTTAACTTAAAACGCTTTTGAATCACCTGGGCCAACACTTGGTAAGGCAAGTGATCTCCGTCCGTGGAGATGCACTAGTTTATCTCTTGCGAGCCTTTGGGAGGTGATTCAAAGGTAGGATTTTCTAGAATAGCCAACACTTGGTAAGCTTTTGGACTCCAAGGAGACATCCATTAGTTATCTCTTGCGAGCTTTTGAAGGATAATCCAAGGTTAAAGATCCTTTTGAGTGGCAAATGCTAGGTGAGAGGTACGAGCCATTGCAAGATGGATCAGTGAGAAGGTTTTAGTGTTGAAACCATTAATGGTAAGCATCTGTACCACACCGGTTAGAGAATTAACTATATGTTAATTCTCTAATGCGAGGAAAAGAAACAAGTGACCGGAATCTCCTCTTTTGTAGATGGCACCTGATCCTAGTGACCTGAAGTCCCAAGAAACACCTTTCTTTCTAATTACTTTTAGTTATTTTCAGTTTGGTTAGCTTAAAACCATTCATTTCCATGCAAATTTTTGTTTTCTTTTAAAGCTAACCTTGAAATGAAAAAGCACCAATTCATCTTTGAAGTAATATCAATTGTGAAGTGAAAACCCATCTCTGTGGACGATCCTAGAGCCACTATGCTATGCTAGCTATGCTACCCTAGTATATGGTGAAATAGGTTTATAAATTTTGTTGATAACTCCCGTCTGAGGATTGAAATCAAAGCTCATCAGTTGATTGATCTGAATCAATCAGAACACCAATTGGGGACGAATCACCATGTCATCGACAACCTAAGTTGTTCATAACATTTATGGCCTTGAGATCAAAACTCGGAGTCATTGATGTTAACCACAACTTTATGTTGTTCATAGTATCTAGAGCCCTAAGCTCATGACCTGGAGTCATCCATGTCATCAACAAGCCTAAGTTGTTCATAGCATCTAAAGCCGTGTGCTCACGACCATGAGTCGTTTTTGTTATCTATATCCCCTGAGTTGTTCATAGCTTCTAGAGTACTAAGCTCACAACTTGGAGTCATTGATGTCAACCACAACCTTGAGCTATTCATAGTATTTAGAGCCTTGAGCTCATGACCTTGAGTCGTTCATGTCATCAACAACCTTGAGTTGTTCATAACAACTTCAATCTTGAGCTCATGACCTTATGTTATTCATGTCATCCACATCCTTAAGCTGTTCATAGCATCTAGAATCTTGAGCTTACTACTAGGAGTTTTTCATATCATCTACATCCTTAAGAAGTTCATAACATGTAAATGAAGGAAAAACCCGGATCTCTCTATTTCCCAAGTCTAGATCAAGTTAGGAACATGCATAACTATCCTAGGCTTTTTCTCAATCCTATGCACAATGAAAAAATAGCATTTTCATACTTTAAAAGGATTCAAAAAGTGCTAATGAAAACCATGCCTTAGATTCTTGGATCAAATCTACATGGTGAAGATGAAGATCAAAATTGTAGAAGTCTCATAAACCTAAAGTCTTCTGCCCGATGACTCAAACCTTGATCTTAGCACACTTTTAGTAGGGAAGAAAAGAAGGAGGAGGCTATAGCTCTCAATCTCTCTGGATAATGGAAGACAAAAGACGAAACCTTAACCCCTATGGGGTATTTATAGGGTTCCTAAGTGGGCTTAAGTGACTTAAGCCCACATGGGCTTGGGTCAGTTAATCTAGCCTAAAATGGGTTCTAATTGATTAATTAACCCAACAGGGTTTACTAATTATCAATTAGCCCAATCTAGAGACCTTGTTCACTTACCCCTTTGAAACCTTACGTAATTACCAAAACGCCCTTATATCACAAAAGTGAATGTAAAACCAATCCGACCCTCATAACCCATGCCAATAAGGTATATAAGCTTAGAGTAGGGACCATTGAGACCCATAAGAATAATGGCTCCCTCATAATCCAATTCTAAAGTTGATTCAACATCCCACTATAGAGAATCAATTAAACTCCAATATCCTATGTAAACAACGACGGGACACCAAGTGCTCAAGTTTGTGACCTGCTATCCATTGTGTTCAGTCTCCCCATGAACTGGTGTCCATAGTCTAACAAGGTGAAAACTATCAACCTTTCAAGACTACCTCAACTATCCTTGAGTTACAGATCCTCTTATTGTGTGTCCAATTAACATGTCTTAGCTCTCAAAGAGCCTAAGCCAAGTTCCACTTAAGGAATACTATGGCTATAGTTTTTATGAACACACCTCCTTAGGATCACCCAAGGAGACACATTGTCTTAATCCCATGAGATATCATGGTGCCTTTATTGAGAATACCTATTGTTACCAATTTCCATCGACAATGACCCAATCCATGGAGAATATATGATCAGCTTACGATCTCACCCGTAGGTCAAAGTCATTGCTAACTTTAGCACAAGCTAAATATTCTCTCAAGGTTGAGAGACAACACAATGAAGCAACTTGGTGAGGTCATAACTACTTGATAGCCTTAAGTCATGACTCACCATAGGTCTTATCCAATGTGTAACCATACACACTAGTTCACTCACCATGGGAAGCTTGTCCCAATAGCTAAGACCAATCATCCCTCCAATTAGGAGGTCGTGCACTATAATCTCTAATGGGTTGCCTAGACACATGAATCAGTTGTGAACAAGTCATCTATTTGCAAGAAACCCATGACTTAGATCTTTTGTGCAACTCTTAATGCACCTAAGTCACATACAATGGAAAAGATGTAAGCAAGAATGCTCATATTATATAATACATAGAATAAGGATAGGTAAAAGTGAAACTAGAACATCATTAAATAAATAATGAATTCTAAAATTTAGTACATCTTGTCATCCTTTCAAGGGCTCTATCCTAATAGTAGAGGCCTAAGCAAATGACATAGAATCGTTCATATCATCCAATGCCCTGAGTTGTTCATAGCATCTAAAGCCTTGGGTTAACAACCTAGAGTCATTAATGTAAACCACGAAACTAAGCTGCTTATAGCATCGAGAGCCCTAAGCTCACAACCAATAGTCGTTCATGTCAACCATAGCCTTGAGTTGTTCCTAACATCTAGAGCCTTGAGCTCATGACCTTGAGTCATTTATATCGTCTATTGCCCTAAACTGTTCATAGCATCTAGAGCCTTGAGCTCATAACCTTAAGTCCTTAATTTCGTCCACAACCTTAAGATGTTATTACAATCAAGAGCCTTGAGTTGTTCACAATATCTAGAACCTTGAGTTGACAACCCTGAGTCGTTCATGTCATCCATAGCCCTGAGTTGTTTATAATATCTAAACCGTTAAGCTCACAACGAGGAGTCATTCATGTCATCCAAAGCCTTGAGCTGTTCATGACATCTAGAGGCCTAAGAACACAATGTAGAATCGTTCATATCATACAATGCCCTAAGCTATTTATAGCATCTTAAGCCCTCAGCTCACAACTCAAAGTCGTTCATGTCATCCACGAACCTAAGCTGTTCATAGCATCCAGAGTCTTGAGCTCATGACCCAGATTCATTCATGTCAACCACAACCCTGAGCTTTTTATAGCATCTAGAGCCCTAAGCTCATAACCTTAAGTCATTGATGTAATACATTGGCCTAAGTTGTTCATAGCATTTAGAACCATGAGCTCATAACCAAGAATCGTTCATATTATCCACAACCTTAATCTATTCATAACATCTAAAGGCTTGAGCTCACGAGATCTCATGTCATTCATATCATCTACAACGTTGAGTTTTTCATAGCATCTAGAGCCCTAAACTCACAACTTGGAGTTAATGTCATCTATAGCCTTGAGTTGTTCGTTGCATTTACAGCCTTGAGCTATTCATAGCATCTAGAGCCCTAAGCTCATGACCTTGCTTCATTGATGTCATCCATAATCCTGAGATGTTCATAGGATCTAAAGCTCTCAATTCACGACCAAGAGTCGTTCATGTCATCGAAAGTTGTGAGCAGTTCATTGCATCTACAGGCTTGATCACACAACGTAGAAACCATCATATGATCCAGTGCCCTAAGTTGTTCATAGCATTTAAAGCCTTGGGCTCACGACCCAAAATAGTTCATATCATCCATAACCCTGTGTCGTTCATAGCGTCTAGAGGCCTGAGCTCATAGGATCCCAAGTCATTCATATCATCCACAACGCTGAGTTGTTCATAGCATTTAGAGCCCTGAGCTCATGACCTGGAGTTATTCATGTAATCCACAACCTTAAGTTGTTCATAGCATATAGAAGCTTGAGCACGTGACGTTGGATCGTTCATATCATCCATTACCCTAAGTTGTTCATGGCATCTAGACCCTTAGCTCATGACTCGAAGTCTTTATTGTCATCCACAACCGTTAGTTGTTCATATCGTCTAGATGCTTGAGCACATGACGCAAATTCGTTTATATCATACAATGCCTAGAGTTGTTCATAGCATTTAGAGCCCTACACTAACAACCCAAAGTCATTCCTATAATCCACACCTCTAATTTATTCATAGCATCTAGAGACCTCAACTTATGACCAAGACTAGTTCATGTCATCGATAGCTCTAAGTTGTTCATAGCATTTATATCCCTAAGCTCACGACTCATAGTTATTGATGTCAACCACAACCTTAAGCTATTCATAATATCTAATGCAAGGGATGATGACTTGGAGTCGTTCATGTCATCCACAACCCTGAGCTATTCATAGCATTTAAAGCCCTAAGCTTATGACTCTGAGTCGTTCATGTCATTCATAGTCCTCAACTGTTCATAGCATTTAGAGCCTTGGGCTCATGACCAAGAATCATTCATATCATCTGTAGCCCTAAGCTGTTCACAACGTCTAAAGGCTTAAACTCACAAAATCTTGAGTCTTTCATATCATCCACAATGTTGAGCTATTCATAGCATCTAGAGCCTTGAGCTCACTACCCGGAGCCATTCATGTCATCCATAACCTTGAGTTCTTCATTGCAACTATACACTTGAGCATGCAACACAGAATCATTCAATGTTAAGAGTTGTTCATAGCATTTAAAATCTTGAGATCACAACCTAGAATCACTCCTATCATCCATAACCCTAAGTTGTTCTTTGAATCTAGAGCCCTAAGCTCATGGGACCTCAAGTCGTTCATATCATCCACAACCCTTTACTATTCATAGCATCTAAGCCCTTGAGCTCATGACCTACATTCATTCATATTATTCATAACCCTGAGCTGTTCATATCATCTAAAGGCCTAAGCTCACAGGATCCTAAGTCATTCATATCATTCACAACTTTGAGTTGTTCATAGCATCTAGAGCCTTGAGCTCATGACCCGAAGTAGCTCATATCATCCACAACCTTACCCTCTTCATAGCATCTACAACCTTAAGCTCATGATCCTGAGTCATTCATGTCAACAACAACCCTGTGCTATTCATAGCATCTAGAGGATTGAGCTCACAACGTAGAATCATTCATGCCATCCACAACCCTAACATAGCATGTCAAGCCCTAAGCTCATAAGACCATAAGTCGTTCATATCATCCAAATCCTTGAGATGTTTGTAGCATCAAGAGCCTTAAGCAAATGACCTTGAGTCATTCATCTCATCTACAACCCTAAGTTACTCATAGCATATAGAGCCCTCAACTGAAGACCCGGAGTCGTTTGTGTCACCCATAACTCTGAGTTTTTCATAACATCTAGGGCCTTGAGCTCACAAACCAAAATCGTTCATATAATCACAACCATGAGTTGTTCATAGAATCTAGAGTTGTTTACTATTCATAATATCTAGAGCCCTAAGCTCACAACCCGAAGTCGTTTATGTCATCCACAACTCTGAACTCATGACTCGGAGTCGTCCATGTCATACATAGTCTTGAGTTGTTCATAGCATTTAGAGCCTTGAGCTCACAACCTAGAATTGTATACATCATCCACAGCCTTGAGCTATTCATAGCATCTAAAGGCCCGAGTTTACAGGACCTTAAGTCATTCATATTATTCACAACCATGAGTTATTCATAGCATCTAGAGCCATGAGCTCATGACTCAGAGTCATTCAAGTCATTTACAACCTTAAGATGTTCATAGTGTCTATAGTCCTAAGCTCATGACCCCAAGTCGTTTATATCATCCATAACCTTGAGTCATTCATATCATCCACAACCCTGAGCTGTTCATAACATCTACAGGCTTGAGCTCACGACCTGTAGTCATTCATGTTAACCACAACCCTAAGTTGTTCATGGTATCTATAGCCCTGAGCTCATGACCTGTAGTCGTTCATGTCATCCACAACCTAGAGCTATTCATAGCATCTAAAAGCTTGAGCTCATGATGTAGAATCATTCATATCATTGACTGGCTTAAGGAGTTTGTAGCATCTAAAGCTTTGAGCTCATGACTCGAAGTCATTAATGTCAACCACAACCCTGAACTATTCATAGTGTCTAGATCCTTAAGCTCACAACTCAGAGTCATTCATGTTATCCACGGTCGTGAACTCTTCATAGCATCTATAGCCCTAATCTCACAACTCGTACTCGTTTATGTCATCCATAGCCCTAAGTTGTTCATAGCATTTAGACCATTGAACTCCTGATCTAGAGTCATTCATGTCATCCATAATCCTGAGTTATTCATAGCATCTAGAGCCCTAAACTCACAATTTAAAGTCATTCTTATCAACCATAACTTGAGCTATTTATAGCATGTAGAGCCTTGAGCTCACAACTTGAAGTCATTTATGTCATCCATAGTGTTGAGTTGTTCGTAGCATCTGGAGCCCTAAGCTCATGACCCGAAGTTGTTCATGTGAACCATAATCCTGAGCTATTCATAATATCTAGAGCCCCAAGCTCACAACCCGGAGTTGTTCATGTCAACCACAATCCCGAGTTGTTCATAACATTTAGAGCCTTGAGCTCACGACCTAAAGTCGTTTATGTCAACCATAACCTTGAGCTATTCATAGCATTTAGAGCCCTAACCTCATGACCCGAAGTCTTTCAAGTTATCCCTAACCTTGAGCTATTCATAATATCTAGAGCCTTGAGCTCATGACCAGGAGTCATTTATATCATCTGCAACCCTAAGCTATTTATAGCATCTAGAGCCTTGAGCTCACGACTTGAAGTCATTCATGTCAACCACAACCCTGAGATGCTCATAGCATATAGAGCCCTGAGATCACAATCAAGAATCGCTCATATCATACACATCTTTGAGTTGCTAATAGCATCTAGAGGCTTGAAATTATGACGTAGAATTGTTCATATCATCCATAGCCCTGAGCTCTTCATAGCATCTAGAAGCCTGAGCTCATGGGATCTTAAGTCATGCATATCATCCACAACACTGAGTTGTTCATAGCATCTAGGGCCTTGAGCTCACAGTTGGTAGTAGCTCATGTCTTCCACAACCTTGAGCTATTTGTAGCATCTAGAGCCTAAAGCTCATAACCTGCAGTCGCTCATGACAATCACTGCTCTGAGTTTTTCATAGCATCTAAATCATTAAGCTCATGACCTAGAGTCATTCATGTCAACCATAACCCTGAGCTGCTTATTGAATCTAGAACCCTAAGCTCTCGACCCAGAGTCGTTCATGTCATCGACAACCCTCAGTTATTCATAGCATTTAAAGCATTGAGCTCACGACTCGGAGTAGTTCATGTCATCCACAAGCCTGAGCTATTCATAGTATCTAGAGCCCTAAGCTCATGAGATCTCGAGTCGTGCATTTCATCCACAATGTTGAGTTGTTCATAACATCTAGAGCCTTGAGCTCACGACTGGGAGTAGCTCATATCATTCACAACCTTAAGATGTTCGTAGCATCTGAAGCCTAGAGCTCACGACTCGTAGTCGTTCACGACAATCATAGCCCTAAATTATTCATAGCATTTAAAGCCTTAAGCTCACAACCCGAAGTCGTTCATATCAACCATAATCTTGAGTTATTCATAGAATCTAGAGCCCTGAGCTCATGACCTGAAGTATTTCATGTCATTGACAGCCCTCAACTATTTATAACATCAAGAGCCTTGAGCTCACAACCTGGAGTTGCTCGTGTCATCCATAGGCCTAAGTTGTTCATATCATCTAGAACCCTAATCTCACAACCCAAAGTCGTTCATGTTAGCCATAATCCTAAGCTATTCAGAGCATCTAGAGCTTTGAGCTCATGATATGGAGTCGTTCATGTCATACACAACCCTAAGTTGTTCATAACATCTAGTGGGTTGAGCTCATGACACATAATCTTTCATATCATCCATATCATTGAGTTGTTCATAGCATTTAGAGGCCCAAGCTCACGGGATTCCCAGTTGTTCATATCATCCACAATGTAGAGTTGTTCATAGTATCTAGAGACCTAAGCTCAGGACCTAAAGTTGTTCATGTCATCCACAACCCTAAGTTATTCATAACATTTTGAGCCTTGGGCTTACCAACAAGAATCATTCATATAATCCACAACCTTGAGCTATTTATAGCATCTTAGTCCCTAAGCTCATGACACAAAGTTGTTCATGTCATCCCTAACACCCAATAGTTCATAACATCTGAAGCCTTAAGCTCACGACTCAGAGTAGCTCTTGTTATCCACAACACTAAGCTATTCATAGCATCTAAAACCTTGAGCTCACGTCCTAGTGTTGTTCATGTCAAACATACCTTGAGTTTCCATAACATCTAGAGCCTTGAGCTCACGACCCGAAGTCGTTCATGTCATTCATAGCCCTGAGTTGTTCATAGAATCTAGAAGCTTGGGCTCATGATGATGAATCATTCATATCATCCATAGCCTTGAGCAATTCATAGCATCTGGAGCTTTAAGCTCATGACCTAGAGTTGTTTATGTCAACCACAACCTAAACTGTTCATAGTGTCTAAATCCTTAAGCTCATGACTTAAGAGTTGTTCATGTTATCCACGACCTTGAGATGTTCATAAAATTAAATGACTGGAGCTTATGACACAAAATCCTTCATATCATCCATAACCTTGAGTTGTTCATAGCATCTTGAGGCTTGAGCTCACGACTCAAAGTTGTTTATATCAACCATAGCACTGAGTTGTCCATAGTATCTAGACCCCTAAGCACATAACCCGGAGTCTTTCATGTCAACCACAACCTTGAGTTGTTCATAGTATCTAGAGCCTTGAGCACATGACCTTGAGTCATTCATGTCATCCACAACCCGAGTTGTTCATAGCATCTAGAGCCTTAAGCTCACAACCTGGAGTTGTTCATGTCAACCACAACCTTGAGTTATTCATAGCATCTAGAGCCTTGAGCTCATGACCTAGAGTCGTTCATGTTAGCCACAACCCTAAGCTATTGATAGGATCTAGAGCCCTGGGCTCACAATATAGAGTCGTTCATGTCATACACAGCCCTAATTTGTTTATATCATCTAGATGGTTGAGCTCAAGACACTAAATCTTTCATATCATCCATAGCCTTGAGTTGTTCATAGCATCTAGAGGCCCAAGCACACAGGATCCTGAGTAGTTCATATCATCCCTAACACTGATCTGATCATAGTATTTAGAGACCTAAGCTCACAACTTGGAGTCGTTCATGTCATCTATAGCCCTGACCTATTCATAACATTTTGAGGCTTGGGCTTACCCCTAAGAATTGTTCATATAATCCACAGCCCTAAGATGTTCATAGCATCTAGATCCCTGAGCTTATGACCTAGAGTTGTTCATGTCATCCCTAGTCCCCAACAATTCATAGCACCTAAAGCCCTAAGCTCATGACCTGGAGTAGCTCTTATTATCCATAACCCTGAGTTATTCATAGCATCTAGACCCTTGAGCTCACATCCCAATGTTGTTCATGTCAAACATACCTTGAGTTTTCAAAACATATAGAGCCTTGAGCTCATGACTCAAAGTCGTTCATATTATCCACGACCTTGAGATGTTCATAAAATCCAAAGGATTGAACTTATGATGCAAAATCCTTTATATCATCCACAACCCTAAGCTGTTCATAGCATCTTGAGGCCTAAATTCATGACTCAAAATTGTTCATGTTAACCACAGCCCTGAGCTATCCATAGTATCTAGAGCCCTAAGCTCACAACCTGTAGTCCTTCATGTCAACCACAACCCTGACTTATTCATAGTATCTAAAGCCTTGAGCACACGACCTTAAGTCGTTCATGTCATCCACAGCCCTGAGCTATTCATAGCATATAAAGCCTTGAGCTCACGACCCGGAGTTGTTCATGTCAACCACAACCTTAAGTTATTCATAACATCTCGAGCCCTGAGCTCATGACCCAAAGTCTTTCATGTCAGCCATGACCCTGAGCTTTTCATAGCATCTATAGCCTTGAGCTCACGATATGGAGTCGTTCATGTCATACACAAACCTAAGTTGTTCATAGCATTTAGAGAGTTGAGCTCATGACACAGAATCTTTCATATCATCCATAGCCTTGAACTGTTCATAGCATCTAAAGGCCTAAGCTAACAGGATCCTGTGTCATTCATATCATTCACAACACCGAGTTAATCATAGTATCTTGAGACCTGGAGTCATTCATGTCATTCATAGCCCTTACCTATTCATAACATTTTGAGCCTTGGGCTTACCACCAAGAATTGTTCATATAATCCATAACCTTGAGTTGTTCATAGCATCTTGAGGCCTAAGTTCATGACTCAAAATCGTTCATGTTAACCACAGCCCTAAGCTATCCATAGTATTTAGAGCCCTAAGCTCACAACCTGTAGTCCTTCATGTCAACCACAACTGATTACTACCCAAAAAGTGCATTTTTACACCTTTAAGTCATTACGTTTTAAGCACTTTTGTGTAGTAGTTCTCCATTTTTATTCCAATTGGCATGTTAAGGACCTAGCAATGACTTCTAATCATATTTGTGGCTAGTTTTAGTGTTTTGACAGCTTTTTGGATCATTAAGACAAGCCAAGTAAAGGAGAGAAGCAAAGAGGAAAATCAAGCAAAAAGAAGAAAACAGAGTGAAGCTGAAACAGAGGACTGCAACTGCAGTCTTACTTCACACTTTTGGAGCACTTCCCGAAGTCCATTTTTTGCATGCTATACACCGTTGGAAAGATCTGGAAGTCAAGAATCCAACGCTTCAAACCGTGTACAATTTGGAGCTGAAATGAGGAAGATATAGCCTTTGGAAGACAACTGTGTCAAGCTGAGAACGAATTTCGCACCAGTTTCGCACCAGCTTCGCACAAGCCCATGCAAGTGCGAATTTCGCACGAGCTTCGCACTAGCTTCGCACAGCCCATGTGTGGTGCGAACTTTTCCTCTATTCTGCCGACTCCACTTTAGATCTTTTCTTTTGTATTTTTTTTATGGAAATTCCTTTCCTATCCTTGTAACAAGCCAATTACAAGCTTGGCTTTTGTAAAGACTATAAGAGGGGTGGAAATCATCTCTCGAATGTATGTAAAAATTTTACACTTAGAAAAATTCCTCTCGGGGAGAAAAAAAACAGGGCTCTCTTTGCTTTCCTTTTCTCTTTTCTATTTTCTCTTTCTCGGAAGCCAAACAACCTCTGAGGATGATTTCCCGGAGGATGAGAGGCTAAACCTTCGGTTTCTTGGAGTGAAGGAAGCTAGGTGAAAAGTCCAAATGCAAAGGTGGAAAACTCCCGTGCCTTAAATACCGGTAGTTGGAGTTCATTAATGGCTTTCCAATCCAAAGTTTTGCTTTAACTCCCTTAGAATCACTTTGAATGGCCAATACATGGTAAGCTTCAGGTCTCTGTGGATGCTTATTGCTAGATCCATATCAGTCCATTAGTTATCATGTACGAGCCATTGGAAAGTGGCTCAAGGTGAAGACCCATAGTGTTTAAAGCCATTAATGGACCTTGACTACCATTTCTATCGACTTTTTATGGATTAAATCTTCATTGTTAAACTTATACCGGTTCGGGAAATAACTATAGGTTAAATCCCCAATGCGAGGAGAAAAATCCGGAATTTTCCACTTTGCATTCTGAACTTAATCCTAGCAACCCTTAGCTCCGAGAGACTTTCTTTCTTCCATTTTTATTTAGTTATATGTTAGTTTAGTTCCAAACTCCACTTTCAAAACAAATTTTATTTTTTTTTTAAACTTTGAGTTTTTGACAAAGGAAATCATCAAATTCAATTTCTAATCTTGAGTCTATCACTGATAGAGTGAAAACCCATCCTAGAGTTCGACCCTAGAGCCGCTATACTATAGTAGCTTTGCTACGCCAGTATGAGGTCATAGGTTTTATAAATGTTTTTGATTAAAAGGCCCGACTGGGTTCCCGCGAATCAACAACCCTGAGTTGTTCATAGTATCTAGAGCCTTAAGCACACGACCTTGAGTCGTTCATGTCATCCACAACCCTGAGCTATTCATAGCATCTAAAGCCTTGAGCTCACGACCCGAAGTTGTTCATGTCAACCATAACCTTAAGTTATTCTTAACATCTCGAGCCCTGAGCTCATGAACTAAAGTCTTTCATGTCAACCACGACCCTGAGCTTTTCATAGCATCTATAACCTTGAGCTCACGATATGGAGTCGTTCATGTCATACATAAACCTAAGTTGTTCATAGCATTTAGAGAGTTGAGCTCATGACATAGAATCTTTCATATCATCCATAGCCTTGAACTGTTCATAGCATCTAAAGGCCTAAGCTAACAGATCCTGTGTCATTCATATCATCCACAACACCGAGCTAATCATAGTATTTTGAGACCTGAAGTCATTCATGTCATCCATAGCCCTTACCTATTCATAACATTTTGAGCCTTGGGCTTACCACCAAGAATTGTTCATATAATCCATAGCCTTGAGTTGTTCATAGCATCTAAATCCATGAGCTCACAACCTAGAGTTGTTCATATCATCCCCAACCCCCAACAATTCACAGCATCCAAAGCCTTGACCTCATGACCCGAAGTAGCTCTTGTTATCCATAACCCTGAGTTGTTCATAGCATCTAGACCCTTGAGCTCACATCCCGATGTTGTTCATGTCAAACATCCCTTGAGTTTTCATCGTATCTATAGCCTTGAGCTCACGACCCAAAGTCATTCATGTTATCAACAACCTTGAGTTGTTCATAGCATCTAAAAGCTTGAGCTCATGATGCAGAATCATTCATATCATCCATAGCCTTAAGTAGTTCATAGAATATAAAGCTTTGAGCTCACAACCCAGAGTCGTTCATGTCAACCACAGCCCTAAACTTTTCAGTGTTTAGAGCCCTAAGCTCACAACTCAAAGTCATTCATGTTATCCGCGACCCTGAGCTCTTTATAGCATCTAAAGGCTTGAGCTCATGATGGAGAATAGTTCATATAATCCATAGCCTTGAGCTGTTCGTAGCATCTAAAACCCTAATCTCATGACCTGGAGTCGTCCATGTCATCCACGACCCTAAGATGTTCATAGAATCCAAAGGCTTGAGTTTATGACGTAGAATCCTTCATATCATCTATAGCCCTGAGCTATTCATAGCATCTTGAAACCTGAGCTCACGACTCGGAGTCATTCAACCACAATCTTGAGTAATCCATAGTATCTAAAGCTTAGCTCAGAACCCAAAGTCCTTCATGTCAACCACAACACTAAGTTGTTCATAGTATCTAGATCCTTGAGTACACAACCTTAAGTCATTCATGTCATCCATAGCCTTGAGCTCACGACCTAGAGTTGTTCATGTCAACCACAACCTTGAGCTATTCATAACACCTAGAGCCTTGAGCTCATGACCCGAAGCAGTTTATGTCACCTATAGCCCTAAGTTGTTCATAGCATCTAGACTCCTTGATTACTACCCAGAAAGTGCTATTTTGCACCTTTAATTCATTATGTTTTAAGCACTTTTGTGTAGTAGTTCTCCATTTTTGTTCCAATTGGCATGTTAAGGACCTAGCAATGACTTCTAATCATATTTGTGGCTAGTTTTAGTGTTTTGACAGCTTTTTGGATCATTAAGGCAAGCCAAGTAAAGGAGAGAAGCAAAGAGGAAAACGGAGTGAAGAAAACAGAGGACTGCAGTTGCAGTCTTCTTTCCCACTTTTGGAGCACTTCCCGAAGTCCATTTTCTGCATGCCATATACCGTTGGAAATCTCTGGAAGTCAAGAATCCAACGCTTTAAACCGTGTACGATTTGGAGCTGAAATGAGGAATATATGGCCTTTGGAAGACAACTGTATCAAGCTGAGTGCGAATTTCGCACCAGCTTCGCACCAGCTCATGCAAGTGCGAATTTCGCACCAACCCATGCAAGTGCGCATTTCGCACCAGCCCATGCGACTTTGGTGCGAAATCTCCTTTGTTCTGCCTACTCCACATAAGATCTTTTCTTCTGTATTTTTTGATGTAAATTTGTTTCTTATCCCTGTATTTAGCCAATCAAAGGCTTTGCTTTGTAAAGACTATAAGAGGGGTGGAAATCATCTCTCGAAGCATGTATGTATATTTTACACTTAGAAAAATTCCTCGGGAGAAAATACAGAGCTCTCTTTGCTTTCCTTTTCTCTTTTCTATTTTTCTTTTTCTTGGAAGCCAAACAACCTCTAAGGATGTTTTCCCAGAGGATGAGAGGCTAAACCTTTAGTTTCTTGGAGTGAAGGAAGCTAGGTGGAAAGTCCAGATGCAAAAGTGGAAAATTCTCGTGCCTTAAATATAGGTAGTTGAAGTTCATAAATGGCTTTTAAACCTAAAGTTTTGCTTTAAATCCCTTAGAATCACTTTGAATGGCCAATACATGGTAAGCTTTTAGGTCTTTGTGGATACTTATTGCTAGATCCACATAAGACCATTAGTTATCATGTACGAGCCATTGGAAAGTGGCTCAAGGTGAAGACCCATAGTGCTTAAAGCCATTAATGGAACTTGACTACCATTTCTATTGACTTTTTATGGATTAAATCTTCATTGTTAAACCTATACCGGTTCGGGAAACAACCATCCTTTATGTTGTTTTCCCCAATGCGAGGATAAAAATCCGGAATTTCCCACTTTGCATTCTGAACTTGATCCTAGCAACCTTTAGCTTTGAGAGACTTTCTTTCTTCCATTTTTACCTAGTTATATGTTAGTTTAGTTTCAAACTCCACTTTCAAAAAAAAATTTATTTTCTTTTAAACTTTAAGTTTTTAACAAAGGAAATCATCAGATTCAATTTCTAATCTTGAGTCTATCACTGGTAGAGTGAAAACCCATCCCAGAGTTCGACCCTAGAGCCGCTATACTATAGTAGCTTTGCTACGCCAGTATGAGGTCATAGGTTTTATAAATATTTTGGATTAAAATACCCGACTGGGCTATCGCGAATCACTCCTGAACTCTCGACCTAAAGTCATTCATGTTATCCATAACCTTGAGTTGTTCATAGAATATGGATCCCTGAGCTCACAACCTGGAGTTATTTATGTCAACCAAAGCTTTGAGTCGTTCATACAACTAGAGCCCTGAGCTTACGACCCGAAGTCATGCATGTCAACTACTATCCTGATCTATTCATAGCATTTAGAGCCCTAAGCTCATAACCCGGGGTTGTTCATGTCATCCACAACCCCTAGCTATTCATTGAATCTAGAGGACTGAGCTCACGGAATCCAAAGTCATTCATACCATCAATAACCCTAAGCTGTTCATACCATCTAAAACCCTGAGCTTACAACTCAGAGTAGTTCATGTCAACCACAACATTAAGCTATTCATAGTATCTAGAGCCCTCACCTCATGACCTGAAGTCATTCATGTCAACCACAAACCTAAGCTATTCATAGTATCTAGAGCCCTAAGCTCATGACCTAGAGTTGTTCATGTCATCCATAGTCTTGAGCTCATGACTTGGAGTTGTTTATGTCATCCATAGCCTTGAGTAGTTCTTAGAATCTTCAAGCTTAAGCTTATGATGTAGAATCGTTCACATCATCTACAGCTCTGAGTTGTTCATAGCATTTAGAGGCTTGAGCTCACAGGATCTTAAGTCGTTCATATCATCCACAAAGCTAAGATGTTCAAAGCATCTAGAGGCCTAACCTCATGACCCAGAGTAGGTCATGTCATTGTGGACCCACATTGATCGGCGAGACTCGCTTTTATTTGGTGAAAAAATTTAATTTTGGAAAAGTCGGAGTCTTCACTTATTTTATTTTATTTTAAAGGGAAAAAAAAACAAGAAATAAAACCCTAAAAAATGACTTCATGGTTTTTGGAAAAGCGTGTCTTTGAAAAACCCGAGTCTAGGTTCGGGGATCAGGTTACTTATTGGGAAGGTACCTCTAGGAGGTAGCACCCCTCTAAGCCCTACAAAGGTCTCTACTGACTAAGTTGAGGGAAATGTGGCAATTAACTAGTTGATCATGGATACCTAGGTAGGTTAAGGTGATTTCAAAACTAACATGCCAAACAAGAAAAACCAATCATACTCATAAAGGAGATTTAGGGTCCGTACCTGTGGTGTGGCTATCCTCCAAAGACTCAACCTTGGAGGAGTCTCCCCTCTTGTAATCCGTTAAAGATTCTGCTACTGCCATAGTAGTGGCCAAGTCTTGAACACCTCGACGTCTTAATTCCTGCTCGGCCCACCCTTGCAGGTTATCCATGAAGTTGAATAGCAACTCCTCCTCAGTCATGTTAGGAATCTCAAGCATGAGCAAAGAGAATTCCTTAACATAGTCTCGTATCGAGCCGGTGTGCTTGAGACGCCTCATGTTTTTCCTAGCCAGGTAAGCCACGTCCTCGGGGTAGAACTGCCTTTTGATCTCCCTCTTGAAGTCCTCCCACGTCTCTATGGTGCAAATGCCTTTTTCCATATCGGCGAACCTCCGACGCCACCATATAGTAGTTGTGTCAATAAGGTAGAGGGTTGCAATTCTTACCTTAGCCGCCTCATCCGTCAATGCGATAGCCTCGAAGTATCGCTCCATATGCCATAAGAAGTTGTCCAACTCCTTGGCATCCCTCTTGCCACTAAACCCTTGTGGCTTCGGCATCTCCACCCTAGATGCCCCTTGTGTGGCCATGACCCGTGCCGACACAGCAGCCTTGTAGATGGCCAACTCCTGCCAAATCTCCTGGTCTCGGGCCTCCATGCCCGCAGCCAAGGCCTCCATCCTTGACTCCACACTAGCGAACATGCTCATGACCTTGTCTTGGAAGGACATGAACTCCTCGTGTGACACCGATTGAACTTGTAAGCTTAGCACTCCCTCACGAAGGTCCTAGATCTGCTCCCTTAGATCCTCTAAGCCCTTCTCCATGCCTTGCTCGATCAAGTCCACTCATTCCCGTGTGTCTGCCATGGCTAGCTCCACCTTGGCTAGCCTTGCCTCCATGTTGGCTATGGTGTCATGAGATTTATCCTTCCTGCCCCTGCCTCGTGCAGTAGGCTCGGTCTCCCTCCTATGGGTTTGCTCACTAGTCTCATCCATGTTAGAGCCCGACATGCTTCCTTTACTATGCCCGCTTCGTAGCCGCGCTCTGATACCACTTGTCACGGACTTAGTCGTTTTCTAAGCTCGTGCGGCACTTAGACAAGCCAAGGCGCTTGATCTTGCTAAGTCAGCCTAACTCCCAATGCTTAGCTCGTTAGGCTAAGGTGCTCACGACTCGGAAGCTTAGAAGGCGTAGTAGACAACTCTTTAAAGAATGAAAGCTTTTATTACTCAAGGAAGCCTTTACAAGTGCTTTGAGAGCTTGCTTGCTTGGTTAGGAAGTGATTTGGGTGGTGCCTTGGCCAAATGAGGGCCTCACCTATTTATAGGCACCAATAGAACTCTCTAGAACCTTGGAGGGTTCCTTACAAATCAAGAATATTCTACAACTCCCTAGACTATTCTATGTACAAGCTTATGTACAAGAGACCTCTAGAATTCTCTAGAAAGTCCTGGACTCTTCTCATGCCTTTTACCATAGTGTAGAAATGTGTGGACTTCTCTAGACATTTCTAGAACCTTCCACACTCTTTCCACTAATGGCTAAGTGTAGGAGTCTCCAGAAGCTTCCTGGGCTCTATATAAGCCCATGGGGAGGCTCATTTGAAGCATCTTGTGACACTAAGGTGCCTAAGTGGGCCTAGGATGCATAAGTGGGCCTAAGGTGCCTAAGTGAACCTAGGGTGCATAAGTGGGCCTAGGGTGCCTAAGTGGGCCTAAGTGGGCCTAGGGTGCCTAAGTGAGCCTAAGGTGCCTAAGTGGGCCTAGTGTCACAGGATGCTTCAAATAAGCCTCCCCATGGGCTTATATAGAGCCCAGGAAGCTTCTGGAGACTCCTACACTTAGCCATTAGTGGGAAGAGTGTGGAAGGTTCTAGAAATGTCTAGAGAAGTCCACACACTTCTAGACTATGGTAGAAGGCATGAGAAGGGTCCAGGGCTTTCTAGAGAATTCTAGAAGTCTCTTGTACATAAGCTTGTACATAGAATAATCTAGGGAGTTCTAGAATGTTCTTGAATTGTAAGGAACCCTCCAAGGTTCCAGAAAGTTCCAATGGTGCTTATAAATAGATAAGGGCCTCATTTGGCCAAGGCACCAAGCAAGTGAGCATCCAAGCACTTGTAAAAGCTTCCTTGAGTTAATAAGAGCTTCCATTCTTTAAAGGGTTGTCTACTAAGCTTCTTAAGCTTTCGAATCGTGAGCGGCTTAGCATAGCAAGCTAAGCATTGGGGAGCAAGGTTGACTTAGCAAGATCAAGCGTCTTGACTTGCCTAAGTGTCACACGAGCTTAGTGAACGACTAAGTCCGTGACAAGTGGTATCAGAGTGCGGCTACGAAGCGGGCATAGTAAAGGAAGCATGTCGGGCTCTAACATGGATGAGACTAGTGAGCAAACCCGTGGAAGGGAGATGGAGCATACTACACGAGGCCGAGGTAGGAAGGATAAGTCTCGTGACGCCTTAGCCAACATGGAGGCAAGGCTAGCCAAGGTGGAGCTAGCCATGGCGGACACCCGGGAAGGGGTGGACTTGATCGAGCAAGGCATGGAGAAGGGATTAGAGGATCTAAGGGAGCAGATCCAAGACCTTCGCGAGGGGGTGCTAGGCTCACAAGTTCAGCCGGTGTCACACGAGGAGTTCATATCCTTCCAAGACAAGGTCATGACCATGTTCACTAGTGTGAAGTCAAGGATGGAGGCCTTGGCTGCGCGCATAGAGACCCGAGACCAAGAGATTCGTCAAGAGTTGGCCATCTACAAGACTGCGGTGTCAGCACGAGTCATGGCCACTCATGAGGCACCAAGAGTGGAGGTGCCCAAGCCACACACGTTCAGTGGCAAGAGGGATGCCAAGGAGCTGGATAATTTCTTGTGGCACATGGAGTGTTACTTTGAGGCCATCGCATTGGCAGACGAAGCCACTAAGGTACGCACCGCGACCCTTTACCTCACTGATAATGCTACTCTATGGTGGCGTCGACGGTTTGCCGACATAGAGAGAGGGACATGCACCATAGACACATGGGACGTCTTTAAGAGAGAAATCAAAAGGCAATTCTATCCCGAAGATGTGGCTTACCTAGCAAGGAAGAGTTTGAAGCGTCTCAAGCACACGGGCTCGATCCGTGAGTATGTCAAGGAATTCTCTACGCTTATGCTTGAGATACCCAACATGGCTGAGGAGGAGCTACTATTTAACTTCATGGACAACTTGCAAAGCTGGGTCGAGCAAGAGTTGAGGAGACGTGGTGTCCAAGACCTAGCCATGGCCATGGCGGTAGCAGAATCCTTGGTAGATTATAGAAGGGGAGACTCCTCCAAGCCCAAGCCACCATCCAAGGGTAACCAAGCCAAAAGTGGGGGAGACAAGAGGTCGCAAGGCTACACTTCTAAGGAAGGATCGAGTAAAGGCCCTAGTGGCAAGGATGGCAAAGGCAAGGACAAGAGGAAGGAGTTCACGCCCAGAACCAACTGCTTCCTATGCGATGGTCCGCACTGGGCACGGGACTGCCCTAAGAGGAAGGCTCTAAATGCTATGATTGAGGAAAAGGAGCAGGAAGGCGATGCTAAAGTGGGATCGTTGCAACTCCTAAATGCCCTTAAGGCCAAGCCGATGCCTAAGGCACCTCAAGGCAAAGGGCTGATGTATGTGGAGGCCCTTGTGAATGGGAAGGCCACCAAGGCCCTGGTGGACACTGGTGCCACTCACAACTTTGTCTCGGAGGATGAGGCAAAGAGGCTAGAGCTCCAAGCATCCAAGGAAGGAGGTTGGCTCAAGGTAGTCAATTCAGCTGCTAAGCCATCACACGGGGTGGCTCGCGGGGTGACTATGCACATCGGCTCGTGGAAAGGAAGGGTCAACTTCACAGTGGCACCCATGGATGACTTCAAGATGGTGCTAGGGATGGACTTCCTGCAGAAGGTCAAGGCTGTGCCACTACCTTTCCTACGCTCAATGGCTATCCTAGAGGAGGAGAAGTCGTGCATGGTCCCTACGGTCACTGAAGGTACGCTCAAGACCCCTATGCTATCCGCTATGCAAGTAAAGAAGGGGTTAAAGAGGAAAGAGGTGACCTACCTCGCCACCCTAAAGGAAGAAAGGGATGATGGGTCAGGAGAACCCGTGCCTAAGGAAATTGAGGGGGTCCTTGATGAGTTCAAGGACGTGATGCCGCCCGAGTTGCCTAAGAGACTTCCTCCTAGGAGAGAGGAGGATCACAAGATTGAGTTAAAGCCAGGAGCCAAGCCCCCTGCTATGGGGCCATATAGGATGGCACCGCCTGAGTTGGAGGAGCTAAGGAGACAACTTAAGGAGTTGTTAGACGCGGGGTTCATCCAACCCTCCAAGGCTCCCTATGGCGCGCCGGTCCTATTTCAGAAGAAGCATGATGGGTCCCTACGGATGTGCATAGACTACTGGGCACTCAACAAGGTGACGGTAAAGAACAAGTATCCTATTCCGCTCATCGCTGACCTGTTCGATCAACTTGGAAGGGCGAGATACTTCACAAAGTTAGACTTAAGGTCAGGCTACTACCAAGTCAGGATTGCGGAGGGGGACGAGCCGAAGACCACATGTGTAACCAGGTACGGCTCATATGAATTCTTAGTGATGCCTTTCGGACTCACCAACGCCCCAGCAACGTTTTGCACCCTCATGAACAAGATCTTCCACCCCTACTTAGACAAGTTCGTGGTGGTATACTTGGATGACATAGTCATCTATGGTAACACCCTAAAGGAGCACATAGAGCACTTGAGGAAGGTCTTCAAAATCTTGAGGCAGAACGAGCTATACGATAAGAAGGAGAAGTGCTCATTTGCTAAGAAGGAAGTGAGCTTCCTAAGGCATCGCATCGGAGATGGCAAGTTGATGATGGATGATAGCAAGGTAAAAGCCATCCAGGAATGGGATCCACCAACCAAAGTACCTCAACTCTGATCTTTCCTTGGTTTAGTTAATTACTACCGACGGTTCATAAAGGGTTATTCGGCAAGGGCCGCTCCACTCACTGATCTTCTCAAGAAGAATAAGGCATGGGAATGGGACGAAAGGTGCCAACAAGCCTTTGAGGATCTAAAGAAGGCTGTGACTGAGGAGCCAGTGTTGGCACTACCCGACCACACCAAGGTCTTTGAGATACACACAGATGCCTCAGACTTTGCTATTAGGGGAGTCCTTATGCAAGAAAGGCACCCGATCGCATTTGAGAGTCGCAAGCTGAACGACGCAGAGAGGCGTTACACAGTGCAAGAAAAGGAGATGACCACCATCGTCCACTGCTTGCGCACCTGGAGGCATTATCTCCTGGGGTCTCACTTCATAGTGAAGACCGACAATGTTGCCACTAGCTATTTTCAGACCCAGAAGAAGTTGAGTCCTAAACAAGCTAGGTGGCAAGACTTCTTGGCCGAGTTTGACTATACGTTGGAGTATAAGCCAGGAAGTGCTAATCATGTGGCCGACACCCTAAGCCGTAAGGCAGAGCTAGCATCCATGACTAGCCAGCCCCAAGGAGACATAATGGATCTTCTAAGGGAAGGGCTGCAACATGAT
Source organism: Vitis rotundifolia (assembly GCA_030254885.1). Classification (NCBI taxonomy): domain Eukaryota; kingdom Viridiplantae; phylum Streptophyta; class Magnoliopsida; order Vitales; family Vitaceae; genus Vitis; species Vitis rotundifolia. The sequence continues at coordinate 9,764,115 of CM058170.1, forward strand.
GCAGTGGCTAAGAGCCTTATCGCCCTGGCTCATGAAGGGAAGACTAAGCGGTTTTGGGAGGAGGATGGCCTACTATACACGAAGGGGAGACGACTCTATGTGCCTAAGTGGGGGAATATAAGGCGGAATCTGATTAAGGAGTGCCATGACACCAAGTGGGCTGGGCACCCTGGGCAACGACGCACGAGGGCACTACTCGAGTCGGCTTACTACTGGCCTCAAATACGGGATGAAGTTGAGGCCTATGTGAGGACTTGTCTTGTGTGTCAGCAAGACAAGGTGGAGCAACGACAACCTAGAGGCCTGTTGGAACCACTACCTATAGCAGAGCGCCTATGGGATAGCGTCACCATGGACTTCATCATCGGACTACCCAAGTCGGAGGACAGCGGCTCCATCATAGTGGTAGTGGACAGGTTCTCTAAGTATGCAACCTTCATAGCAGCCCCGACTGACTGCACTGCGGAAGAGACGGCGAGGCTATTCTTAAAGCACGTAGTCAAGTATTGGGGGTTGCCTAAGTTCATCATCAGTGATCGCGACCCGCACTTCACTGGGAAGTTTTAGACGGAGCTCTTCAAGCTTATGGGTTCGGAGCTTCACTTCTCCACAAGCTTTCACCCACAGACGGATGGGCAGACCGAGAGGGTGAACGCTTTATTGGAGCTATACTTGAGGCACTTCGTGAGTGCCAACCAGAAGGATTGGGCTAAGTTGCTAGATATAGCCCAGTTCTCATACAACCTGCAAAGGAGTGAGGCGACCAATAAGAGCCCGTTCGAGCTAGCCACAGGGCAGCAACCGTTAACTCCTCACACTCTAACGATTGGCTATACGGGGAGAAGTCCAGCGGCTTTCAAGTTCGCAAAAGGGTGGCATGAGCAAGCTGACATAGCGCGCTCATACTTGGACAAGGCCGCTAAGAAAATGAAGAAGTGGGCTGACAAGAAGCGACGGCACACGGAGTACAAGGTCGGAGACATGGTGCTTATCAAGCTCCTTCCTCAACAATTCAAATCCCTTAGGCCGGTGCATAAGGGGCTTGTGAGGAGGTATGAAGGACCCTTCCCCATACTTGGGAAGGTCGGCAAGGTGTCCTATAGAGTCGAGCTGCCACCGAGGTTGAAGATTCATCTTGTCTTCCACGTAAGCTACTTGAAACCATATCACGAAGACAAGGAGGATCCAAGCCGAGGGTTTTCTAAGAGGGCACCTACAGCGGTTGTGACCTCCTATGACAAAGAGGTGGAACACATCATTGCAGACCGAGTCATCAGGAGACGAGGTGTGCCTCCTGCAACGGAGTACCTGGTGAAATGGAAGGGACTACCAAGAGCGAGGCTAGCTGGGAGCCAGCAGCTGCACTATGGCAGTTCCAGGAAAAGATTGAGCGGTTCCGGGCAGAAGGCGCGACGAGGACGTCTGCGGCTTAGGTGGGGGAGAGTGTCACAGGATGCTTCAAATAAGCCTCCCCATGGGCTTATATAGAGCCCAGGAAGCTTCTGGAGACTCCTACACTTAGCCATTAGTGGGAAGAGTGTGGAAGGTTCTAGAAATGTCTAGAGAAGTCCACACACTTCTAGACTATGGTAGAAGGCATGAGAAGGGTCCAGGGCTTTCTAGAGAATTCTAGAAGTCTCTTGTACATAAGCTTGTACATAGAATAATCTAGGGAGTTCTAGAATGTTCTTGAATTGTAAGGAACCCTCCAAGGTTCCAGAAAGTTCCAATGGTGCTTATAAATAGATAAGGGCCTCATTTGGCCAAGGCACCAAGCAAGTGAGCATCCAAGCACTTGTAAAAGCTTCCTTGAGTTAATAAGAGCTTCCATTCTTTAAAGGGTTGTCTACTAAGCTTCTTAAGCTTTCGAATCGTGAGCGGCTTAGCATAGCAAGCTAAGCATTGGGGAGCAAGGCTGACTTAGCAAGATCAAGCGTCTTGACTTGCCTAAGTGCCACACGAGCTTAGTGAACGACTAAGTCCGTGACACTAGGGTGCATAAGTGGGCCTAAGGTGCCTAAGTGGGCTTATGGTGCATAAGTGGGCCTAAGGTGCCTAAGTGGGCCTATGGTGCATAAGTGAGCCTAATGTCACAAGCTGATTCAAATGAGCCTCCCTATGGGCTTATATAGAGCCAGGAAGCTTCTAGAGACTCCTAGAGTGGGAAGAGTGTGGAAGGTTCTAGAGAAGCCTGGAGGAATCCACACAATTCTACACTATGGTGGAAGGCACGAGAGGAGTCCGGGGCTTTCTAGAGAATTCTAGAAGTCTCTTGTATATCCTTGTACATAGGCTTGTACCTAGAATGATGTAGGACATTCTAGAATAGTCTTGAGTTGTAAAGAACCCTCCAAGGTTCCAGAGAGTTCCATTAGTGCCTATAAATAGGTGAGGGCCTCATTTGGCCAAGGCACCAAGCAAGCAAGCTTTCAAAGCACTTGTAAAGGCTTCCTTGAGTAATAAAAACTTTCATTCTTTAAAGAGTCGTCTACTACGCCTTCTAAGCTTCCGAGTTGTGAACACCTTAGCCTAGCGAACTAAGCATTGGGAGTCAGGCTGACTTAGCAAGATCAAGCGCCTTGGCTTGTCTAAGTGCCGCACGTGGGATCGTTGCAACTCCTAAATGCCCTTAAGGCCAAGCCGATGCCTAAGGCGCCTCAAGGCAAAAAGCTGATGTATGTGGAGGCCCTTGTGAATGGGAAGGCCACCAAGGCCCTAGTGGACATTGGTGCCACTCATAACTTTGTCTCGGAGGATGAGGCAAGAAGGCTGGTGCTCCAAGCATCTAAGGAAGGAGGATGGCTCAAGGCAGTCAATTCAGCTGCCAAGCCATCACATGGAGTAGCTCGCGGGGTGACTATGCACATCGGCTCGTGGGAAGGAAGGGTCGACTTCACAGTGGCACCCATAGATGACTTCAAGATGGTGCTAGGGATGGACTTCCTGCAAAAGGTCAAGGCTGTGCCACTACCTTTCCTACGCTCAATGGCTATCCTAGAGGAGGAGAAGCCATGCATGGTCCCTACGGTCACTAAAGGTATGCTCAAGACCCCTATGCTATCTGCTATGCAAGTAAAGAAGGAGTTAAAGAGGAAAGAGGTGACCTACCTCGCCACCCTAAAGGAAGAAAGGGATAATGGGTCGGGAGAACCCGTGCCTAAGGAAATCGAGGGGGTCCTTAATGAGTTCAAGGACGTGATGCCGCCCGAGTTGCCTAAGAGACTTCCTCCTAGGAGAGAGGAAGATCACAAGATTGAGTTAGAGCCGGGAGCCAAGCCCCCTGCTATGGGGCCATATAGGATGGCACCGCCTGAGTTGGAGGAGCTAAGGAGACAACTTAAGGAGTTGTTAGACGCGGGGTTCATCCAACCCTCCAAGGCTCCCTATGGCGCGCCGGTCCTATTTCAAAAGAAGCATGATGGGTCCCTACGGATGTGCATAGACTACCGGGCACTTAACAAGGTGACGGTAAAGAACAAGTATCCTATTCCGCTCATCGCTGACCTGTTCGATCAACTTGGAAGGGCGAGATACTTCATAAAGTTAGACTTAAGGTCAGGCTACTACCAAGTCAGGATTGCGGAGGGGGACGAGCCGAAGACCACATGTGTGACCAGGTACGGCTCATATGAATTCTTAGTGATGTCTTTCGGACTCACCAACACCCCAGCAACGTTCTGCACCCTCATGAACAAGATCTTCCACCCCTATTTAGACAAGTTCGTGGTAGTATACTTGGATGACATAGTCATCTATAGTAACACCCTAAAGGAGCACATAGAGCACTTGAGGAAGGTCTTCAAAATCTTGAGGCAGAACGAGCTGTACGTTAAGAGGGAGAAGTGCTCATTTGCTAAGGAGGAAGTGAGCTTCCTAGGGCATCACATCAAAGATGGCAAGCTGATGATGGATGATAGCAAGGTAAAAGCCATCCAGGAATGGGATCCACCAACCAAGGTACCTCAACTCAGATCTTTCCTTGGTTTAGTTAATTACTACCGACGGTTCATAAAGGGTTATTCGGCAAGGGCCGCTCCACTCACTGATCTTCTCAAGAAGAATAAGGCATGGGAATGGGACGAAAGGTGCCAACAAGCCTTTGAGGATCTGAAGAAGGCTGTGACTGAAGAGCCAATGTTGGCATTACCCGACCACACCAAGGTCTTTGAGATACACACAGATGCCTCAGACTTTGCTATTGGGGGAGTCCTTATGCAAGAAATGCACTCGATCGCATTTGAGAGTCGCAAGCTAAATAACACGGAGAGGCGTTACACGGTGCAAGAAAAGGAGATGACCGCTATCGTCCACTGCTTGCGCACCTGGAGGCACTATCTGCTGGGGTCTCACTTCATAGTGAAGACCGACAATGTTGCCACTAGCTATTTCTAGACCCAGAAGAAGCTGAGTCCTAAACAAGCTAGGTGGCAAGACTTCTTGGCTGAGTTTGACTATACGTTGGAGTATAAGCCAGGAAGTGCTAATCATGTGGCCGACGCCCTAAGTCGCAAAGTGGAGCTAGCGTCCATGACAAGTCAACCCTAAGGAGACATAATGGATCTTCTAAGGGAGGGACTGCAACATGATCCAGTGGCTAAAAGTCTCATCGCCCTGGCTCATGAAGGAAAGACTAAGCGGTTTTGGGTGGAGGACGGCCTACTCTACACCAAGGGGAGACGACTCTACGTGCCTAAGTAGGGGAACATAAGGCGGAATCTGATAAAGGAGTGCCATGACACCAAGTGGGCCGGGCACCCTGGGCAACGACGCACAAGGGCACTACTCGAGTCGGTTTATTATTGGCCTCAAATACGGGATGAGGTTGAGGCCTATGTGAGGACTTGTCTTGTGTGCTAGCAAGACAAGGTGGAGCAACGACAGCCTAGAGGCCTATTGGAACCACTACCTGTAGCAGAGCGCCCATGGGACAGCATTACCATGGACTTCATCATCGGACTACCCAAGTCGGAGGACAACGGCTCCATCATAGTAGTAGTGGACAGGTTCTCTAAGTATGCAACCTTCATAGCAGCCCCAACTGACTGCACTGCGAAAGAGACGGCGAGGCTATTCCTAAAGCACATAGTCAAGTATTGGGGGTTGCCTAAGTTCATCATCAGTGATCGCGACCCGCGCTTCACTGGGAAGTTTTGGACGGAGCTCTTCAAGCTTATGGGTTCGGAGCTTCACTTCTCCACAAGTTTTCACCCACAGACAGATGGGCAGACTGAGAGGGTGAACGCTTTATTGGAGCTATACTTGAGGCACTTCGTGAGTGCCAACCAGAAGGATTGGGCTAAGTTGCTAGATATAGCCCAGTTCTCATACAACCTGCAAAGGAGTGAGGCGACCAATAAGAGCCCGTTCGAGCTAGCCATAAGACAGCAACCATTAACTCCTCACACTCTCATGATTGGCTATACGGGGAGAAGTCCACCGGCTTTCAAGTTCGCAAAAGGGTGGCATGAGCAAGCTGACATAGGGCGCTCATACCTGGACAAGGCCACTAAGAAAATGAAGAAGTGGGCTAACAAGAAGCGACGGCACACGGAGTACAAGGTCGGAGACATGGTGCTTGTCAAGCTCCTTCCTCAACAATTCAAATCCCTAAGGCCGGTGCATAAGGGCCTTGTGAGGAGGTATGAGGGACCCTTTCCCATACTTGGGAAGGTCGGTAAGGTGTCCTATAGAGTCGAGCTGCCACCGAGGTTGAAGATTCATCCTGTCTTCCACATAGGCTACTTGAAACCCTATCACGGAGACAAGGATGATCCAAGCCAAGGGTTGTCTAAGAGGGCACCTACAGCGGTCGTGACCTCCTATGATAAGAAGGTAGAACACGTCCTCGCAAATCGGATCATCAGGAGACGAGGGGTACCTCCTGTTACAGAATATTTAGTGAAATGGAAGGGACTACCAGAAAGCGAGGCTAGCTGGGAGCCAGCAGATGCACTATGGCAGTTCCAGGAGCAGATCGAGCGGTTCCGGGCAAAAGGCGCGATGAGGACGTCTGCGGCTTAGGTGGGGGAGAGTGTCACAAGCTGATTCAAATGAGCCTCCCCATGGGCTTATATAGAGCCAGGAAGCTTCTAGAGACTCCTAGAGTGGGCAGAGTGTGGAAGATTCTAGAGAAGCCTGAAGGAATCCACACAATTCTACACTATGGTGGAACGCACGAGAGGAGTCCGGGGCTTTCTAGAGAATTCTAGAAGTCTCTTGTATATCCTTGTACATAGGCTTGTACCTAGAATGATGTTGGACATTCTAGAATAGTCTTGAGTTGTAAAGAACCCTCCAAGGTTCCAGAGAGTTCCATTGGTGCCTATAAATAGGTGAGGGCCTCATTTGGCCAAGGCACCAAGCAAACAAGCTTTCAAAGCACTTGTAAAGGCTTCCTTGAGTAATAAAAGCTTTCATTCTTTAAAGAGTCGTCTACTACGCCTTCTGAGCTTCCGAGTTGTGAACACCTTAGCCTAGCGAACTAAGCATTGGGAGTCAGGCTGACTTAGCAAGATCAAGCGCCTTGGCTTGTCTAAGTGCCGCACGAGCTTAGAAAACAACTAAGTCCGTGACACTAAGGTGCCTAAGTGGGCCTAAGGAGCCTAAATGGGCCTAGTGTACTTAAATGGGCCTAAGGTGCCTAAGTGAACCTAAGGTGCCTAAATGGGCCTAAGGTGGTGCCTAATGGGCCAAGTGTGCCTTATGGGCCTAACGTGTCTAAGTGAGCCTAAGTTTAAATTAGGGCTGCCAAGAGTCACAATGGGGTTGGATAAATCCCTTAACCAAAGTCCACAAGGTGGCTTAGAAAAGATAGGCTACACGAGTAGTAATGAGCCACTAGGGAATTGCTATAAAGTACTAAACGCACACACAATAAGGCATGTGCTAGTAGGACAAAATGGAGGGTTTACAGTCATCCATAGCTCTAAGCTATTCATAGCATCTAGAGTCATGACCTCACAACTTAGAGTAGTTCATGTCAACGATAACTTAGAGCTATTCATAGTATCCAGAGCCCTGAGCTCACAACTCGGAGCCATTCATGTCATCCATAGGCCTGAGCTCTTCAAAACCTCTAGAGGCTTAAGCTCATGACCCGAAGTCGTTCATGTCAACCATAGCCTTGAGTTGTTGATAGCATCTAGGGCTCTAAGCTCATAACTCAGAGTCCTTCATGTCATTCACAAGCTTGCGTTGTTCGTAGCATTTAGAGCCATGGGTTCACGACCAAGAATTGTGCACATCATGCACAAACATAGCATCCAAAGCTTTGTGCTCATGACCTAGAGTAGCTCATTTCATCCACAGCCCTGAGTTGTTCATAGCATTTAGAGCCCTGAGCTCACGACCTTGATTCGTTCATGTCAACTACATCCCTAAGTTGTTCATAACATCTAGATCCTTAAGGTCACGACCCAAAGTCATTCATGTATTCCACAACCCTCAGTTGTTCATAGCATATAGAACCATGGGCTCACAACTAAGAATCGTTTATATCATCCACAACCCTGAGCTGTTCATAAATCTAAAGGCCTGAGCTCACGGTATCCTGAGTCATTCATATCATCCACAATGTTGACCTGTTCATAGCGTCTAGAACCCTCAGCTCATCACCTGGAATGGCTAATGTCATCCACAACCCTAAATTATTCATAGCATCTAAAGTCGTGAGCTCACAATCGAGAGTCGATCATGTCAACCATAACCCTTAGTTGTTCAAAGTACCTAGAGCCCTGAGCTCACGACCGAGAGTCATTCATGTTTTCCTAGCCCTGAGCTATTCATAGCATCTAAAGGCTTGAGCTCATGATGCAGAATCGTTCATATCATCCACAGCCCTAAGCTATTCATAGTATCTAGAGGTTGAGCTCATGAGATCTTGAGTCATTGATATTATCCACAACACTGACCTGTTCATAGCATCAATTGTCATGAGCTCTTTATTGCATCTAGAGCTTCAAGCTCAAACACAGTTGCTAATGTCCACCATGGCCTAAGCTATTCACAACATCTAAAGCCATGAGCTCACAACCTTGAGTCTTTCATGTTAACCATAGCCTTGTGTTGTTCATAACATTTAGAGCCTTGAGGTTAGGACCGAAGTCATTCATGTTAACCACAACCCTAAGCTATTCATAACATCTAAAGCCCTAACCTCAAGACTCGGAGTCATTTAAGTCATCGTAGACCCTCAATTTTGTCCCTTTAGTACATGTCTATAAATTCACTTCTAGTGCTCCACAGTAGTTCCTTGCTGGCCCATTACTACTCATACTACTTACCTTTTTTTGAGCCACCTCAAAGACTTTGGTTGAGGGATTTATCTAACCCCATTGTGATTCTTGGCAGCCCTAATTTAGACTTAGGTTTTTTCCTTCCTTTTTAGGATAGCTTTTAGGTGCACTTTTAGGATTGCACACTTGGACCCATTTAGATGCACTTAGCCCACTTAGGCCCACTTAGGCACACTTTTAGATCCACTTATTTTTGCATAACTTGCATGGTTGCATGAATTGCATGACTTGTGTGACCTACATGACTTTCTTTTCTATTATTTATTTATTATTCATTTATTTTATTTATTATTTTTGTTTTGTTTTGTTTTATTTTATTTGATATTACTATAAGTTTTCTAACTCATATTTTCCTTTTTTGCACGAGGAAACGGGTTGCCATCTATTTTGGAAGGAGGATCACAGAATTTTGGAAAAAGGAAGGTGGCGGATTTTTGGGAGGAGAAAAGAAAGCTTCCTTTTGGAAAAACAAAGATAGAATAAAAGAAAAGGAAAGAAGTTTTGGAAAAAAAAAAAAAAGATTGGCTGCATGCATTGGGAGAGGAGGGGAAGAAAGTAGGAATTTTTTAATTGCCTTAGGTGAGAAGAAAAAGAACTCGTGTCCACGGGTTTTTGAAGGATTTCAGAGAAGAACCGTAGCTGGAGGAAACAAATTGAGTCAAAGTTGTCGGGTACGTTTCTTGTCATTTTTTATTATTTATTTTCGTATTCCGATTTACATCCTACTCCTCTCGATTCTCCGGCTGTTTTCGAGAAGTTATTCTTGCTGTTTGATGTGGACGCTGAGGGCCACAGTTTGATTTGTTGAGACTGATTGCTTGCATATTTACACTATTTTAGTCTTCCTTTCAAAGTCTTTGGTTCCATTTGAAAGCAATCTGAATATAGGTCTATCTTTGAATTTGATGCTAGAAGTCTTGCCCCTGTTTATGTTCCAATTTCACTTCGAAATACCCACCCATTCCAAGCCTATGGAAGTTGCGTGAAATGAGGCTTTGGAGACTTTTGCTTGCCCTTTCTTTTCTATTGCCTTTCCCCTGTTTTTTTTATTTTTTATTTTTTTTAATTTTTTCTTTGTTATTTGTTCCTGGGTATATCTTCTTGTGAGTCCTTTGTGGGAGTAGCCTGAGGTTTGAGATGAAAAGAAGGTGTGCTCAGGTCATTGAGCAAATTGTTGAGGGTAAGCTCAAACAAAAGAGGTTAATCCTTGTTCTGAATCAAGTGATGGGTGTGTATGTATTTGGGAATTCCAAACTGGCATAGGGTATTTTCTGAGTTTCTGGTAGATTCTGGGGTTCTTGGAATGGGTTTTGAGGAATTTTCAAAGTTTAAGAGAGAGATGAGTACTCAGAAGAAGAAGAATTTTTAGATAGAGGCATTTAAACACCGGATTGTGGTGGATCCGAAATATGCAGAGAAGATTTGGAATATTCTAGAATATATGCAATCCATGAGATATGCAATCATAATGACAGTGGGCTTAGTTTCGAAAAACTGTACAGGAATGCTTACGATAAGGCGCTGCACAAATTTGGGGAGAAACTTTACTCTGGACCAATTTCAACTATGATTCATCATTTCGAAGCTATATCAAAACTGATTGAAGTTGTTCAAGGAGAAACGTTTTTGCAAGAACTAAATATGAAATGGGCAGACCATAACAAGACATGAAATTTCGAGGCTATTATCTTGGGACCCACATTAGGAGGAGATTGTCTTGACAAACGAATACAGGTATGGTTGATCTGAAGACAATATTCGGCGAAGGACCAGAAGCATGAACTGATTGTTTCCATACATCAGATGTGTACTCTGATGCTGTTCAATAATGCTGATCGCTTGAGTTGTAAAGAAATGGTGAATGTAACAGTGAAAGTGAGGATGACAGTGCTAGCTTTGGATTGATTGTTATGGCAGTGAATTCTTCTTCTGAACATGATACAGTGGCTTTTATATTTAATGAAGGCAGGATAAAAGAATTAATTTTGCGGTCGTTTGAGGAGGCGAAGAAGTAGGTAATTACAGGAGCCTGAACTTTTTTTCTTGGAGTATTATTCAGGATGAGAAGCCGTCCTACTTCCAACTATATTCATCAGTAGAAACAATGAAGAATCTAATTACCTGTAGCAATGCACTTTCTCTCAGTATCGATACATCAGAATCTGAATTTGGTGATGTTCCCAATCGTTTTATAGCAATGAGACCTCCTTACACATGGCGAACTCTGCCCTATCAAACATCTTTATCCAAGATGTGACGGACGGCCTGATGTCACTTTCCTGTGGTCTGAGAGCAAACAAAGAAACTGATTTTCCAGACTGCACGAGGACCTTTTGGCTCTGATTTTTCGTTAGGTGCCACTCTTGCCACAGTGGGAAATGTTCAGAATGGTTTTAATGCAAGCCAAGTTAGTCCTTATGGAGGGCGAGGTGAATGATGGCCATCAATGAAGTCAGCTGCTATAGAAATCAGTGATGAATGATTCATTCAATTTTGCATCTTTCATGTGTCAGTTCTGGTTCATAGAATATAGAAAATCCCTGAATTTGTTGATTATTTATGGGGAAGTCTGAAACTGAAGCCCTGCTGAAACTTCTACCTTGGCCTAATTTTGCCCAGTTTTCTGAAATGTTATTGCTCCACACAATTCGCATCTGATCTACCTTCTACATTGTTTTCTCCTCAGAAATCGTTTTCTAGTAATGGTATATTTAAATTCGGAGTTCGACTTGAAGGATTTCCGCATCCCTGATTATATTCTTGTTCCAGAATCAGAGGTTGGGGCTGTCTGTTATGTACCCGAATGCCCAGTGATAGTGTTCATCAGCTCCAAGAGCAGAGGATCCAACTGGCAAGGGCAATCTATAGTGATTCAGATGTGAATTTCCTAGGTGATCCCTTTAGTGCAGTAGATGCACATACAGCTGCAATTCCTTTCGACGAATGCGTCATGGCTTTTCTTGCTCATAAAATCATCATTCTAGTGACTCATCAAGTGGAGTTTCTCTCTGAAGTTGATAAAATTCTGGTTATGTTTTAAGTGCCAATAAGGAGCTTTAAGACGTGCCAACAAATTGCCAAGGTGCTTAGTGAGGGATGTGATCTATGCCTAGATGATTTTGGGATGCCCAGTTACAGCTTCTGAACACGGGTATCAATTGAAGGACCTGATTCTCTATTTTGTTTGCGTTTGAGATAAGTCCTTAATAGGCTCTGAAACATTAAGAAGCTCTATGCAAGGAGTGCGGAAAATGGAAAAATCAGTAGTGGGAGTGAGAAATTGCGTGAACCACTTGGCCAGAGTAAACTTGTTGTCAAATATGCTAAAAAGTTCAAGGGAGAGCATTATAGAAGTGACAATGCTACCTCAAGACCGACTTCAAGTTTGGTCCGCACACCTATGTAGGGAATTAAGCTGTCAAATTCAGAGACTCGTAGAGGTCAGTTTGCAAGTGGACTCAAGATACATGTTATTCTGAAACAGGGACCTTTTCATAGAGATAACAGTATAAAAAAACTAAGAAACAGATATCACGAAAGCCAGGAGAAGTTGTGAAACTGTCAAATTGGGAGATGTCGGAGAGATCTCATTCACTCAAGCTTCCAATAAGCCTACAGTTCTAAAGTATAAATAGGCATGGCAGTAAGGTATTCATGATTTTGTAAGTGAAGCTACAGGAATGGGTTTGTTTATCCTATCAGTAATATAGAAATCCAGAATCCAACCAAGTGCTTGGTGGAAAGATCCAAGTGAAGAAGTTCGTGGCTCCTGTGAATGTTGTAAAAAAAAAAAAAAAACTGGTCCAATTGACAAACACAGTTTTCCATTTGCAGCAATGCCAGATGGGAATTCCAGCAACCACAGCCTATTTGCAGCCTTATGCGCATCCTCATCGAGAAGTTACTAACCATGTTGATTATCTTGGAGTTCCTCACCAGATGGGGTTCCCAAATCAGCTGTTGGCAAATTCTGGTTCTGTACTAACCCACCAGTAGATCGGAGACAATGATAGTGGTGTTAGCTCTCGTCAATTTATTCCTTCTGTGCACATGACAATGACCCCTACGGCTACCCCTCTCCTGGTCAAGTTCAAGATTACCTTGCTACTGGTTCTCTCTTTCACAGGCATGGCCACCTTTTGTCCTTCAGTGGTTTGCCGCTTTGCATGCAGTGCCCCTGCTGCTCCAACAAATCTGATCCACCTTAGGGCATACACATGGAATTTTGATAAATTGGGTTCAGATTATTATCTGAAATGGCACAATGAGATGAGTTGAAGAGTTCCTTCTACCAAGCACCAACCAGATATTCAGAATACAAAAGACAATCCTCTTCCTAGATTCACAATTCTGGGATAGTAATGCATGTTTCCGGAAATGAAAAGCTTGCAGCAGAGTCAAGACATCCACCGTACGGATTACTAGATGACAAGTGCATATTGAGGAACTAAATGCAAACAGAAACAACCCATCTTAAAGAGATAGCTACCCGGGATGGAGAGCCTTCTGCATATGCGCTTGAGTTCCTCAGCTGCTTCAAATTACTTCCAGATTTGACTTCAAAATCTTCTGAATTTCAATTCTTCTGATGGCCGCATCGAGTTCATAAAAATGACAGTACACACCAAATGAAGTTAGCGCCAGACTTGCCTTCAAATGTTTCCCCATCATCCTTGAAGAGGCTCTTATGTTTCACCTCACTGAAAGGGAGGAGTTCACTTACAACTACATCGACAATGTGACAAGGCCAAGGATAGTCTGGAAATACTGCCTTTGGACACTGAAAATGTTGACCTTGCTGTGAAGTTTCTGTAAAAGACATTCTACTTACTGGGCAGACTGTATTTCTGGTGGAACGCTACTGGTGGTTAATTAATTTGAAACCGTGAAGGTTTTGAGAAGATTTGAGGCGGTGATCAGAAAATTATCATCAGTAGAGCGGTTTCAGGAGCATATTACGAAGCACCATAATAGGGATATCATGGAGGGCGCATGGGTTGTACTTCTTGATGCGAGCTCTAAATAACCAGAGAAGTGGGAATGCACGCATTTTTGCATCACGATGGACTTAACAGCAAGCCAGTTGCTGAGTATGACCAGAAACACTGTGATTATGTCTAATATGAGTGCCTCCCACCAAATCGTCTCACCTTCAGACTAGGCTTTAACGAATAGCATTCCTTGTCCAGAATCTCAGTACGAAAGCACGTCCATTAGTGGAAGACTCCTGCTGGAAATTCAAAAACACTAGAATCTCTCCGGAATTGGTGCTTAATGAAACATAGATGGAGGAATGGTTCAGCGCCCAACTAGCATTCTTGAGTGATCCAGTTTTCAGGTCTGATGGTCTGAACAAGAAAAATCCACAGCTTCAAACGGAAGATCTGATGATCAGTTGATTGCACCATTGGCTGCAGAGATTAGTGGGAATAATCAGAATAGAAGCAGCCAACAAGAACTCATGGATGCAGCAGGAACAGAGCAACGACGGCCTCAAGGAGTTTTGCAAAGTGAAGGAAATCATTCATTTATAGATTCAGTCTGACTATGGATGAAAAATAACAATGAGAAGTCTGCTTGGTGACGGCAACGACAAGGGTACATATTCTAGTGGAACCACTGAATCAAATCTTGGTGGTGGGAAATTAATACAGAATGCAGGAAATCTGTCGACACAGAAAATTGGGGATTTTGAACCTTCTATTTAGTGTTTGATCGCTGTCGGGGAGGATTTAATTGAGCTTACAAATCAGGTTACCTTATAAATGGAAATGCTTCTGACCGCTGAATACTTTGTCAACGAATTGGGTCCTTCTATCCAGAATTCCCAGACTCCACTCCATCATGACTACCTTGCTACACACACCTCCTCCTCTTTTGCTTCTTTGATTGGGAATTTACTGTTTTAAATTGAATTTTTGAATCCTCTTTCAACTAAACATTTCCAGCTTCGAAAAATCCATCTTTAGAGCCCTCCTAGTCATTAAAATCCAGATTTTAATAAATTTGTTGCCACTTTCCTCCAGGCATGCATTTTCACTATTTTCTTCTATTTTCAACTATTTTCATGGTTTTCTTGTTTTTTTAAAATAAGCACGAATAAACTTCATGGTTCCAAATAATGGGACTGATTGAATCAATTTGTGCAAAAGCAATTTAGATCTTGGTGGGGGATCCAACATTTTAGACATCATTTATGATATTAATTCAAATGAGCTGTTTGTTTGATAATTGATTGTGCTTCCTCTTTGTGAATACATGAGATTATTTTACACCTGCTATTGAGTTAATCTTGTTTTCCATAGACGTGTGGATGTTCGCTAATCAGGTATGCTCTTTCTACCCTCCAATTCTAAAATTCTATGAATGTGTATGTTATCATGAGCCATGTCCATGTTTGATGCCATATTCGATTGCCTTGATGCTTGTTTGATCATCTTTGATAAAAATGCATGTTAAGTGTCGTATTTTCAAGCTAACTTTTGATGCCTTATGATAGCGCTTGAGAAGCCGTTCAGGTACGCATTTTGACTTTCTCTTATGATTAGACTTTCTTGCCTGACATGTCATTTTTTAAATCACCTAGCCTACTTAGGTATCCATGATCAACCATTTAATTGCCACGTTTCCCTCAACTTAGTCGGTAGAGACCTTTATAGGGCTTACAGGGGTGCTACCTCCTAGAGGTACCTTCCCGATAGGTAACCTGCTCCCCAGACCTAGACTCGGGTTTTTCAAAGACATGCTTTTTCCAAAAATTATGGAGTCACATTTTCGGGTTTTTCTTTCTTGTTTTATTTTCCCTTTAAAATAAAAATAAAATAAGTGGCGACTCCGACTTTTTCCAAAATTAATTTTTCACAAATAAAAAGCGAGTCTCGCCGATCGAGTGGGGGTGCACATGAAAAATGCGGGTCCACAGTCATCCATAACCCTGAGTTGTTCAAAGCATGTAAGGCCCTAAGCTTATGACCTAGAGCCTTTCATGTCATCCACTACCCTGAGTTGTTCATAACATCTAAAGCCCTAAGCTCACAACCTGGAGTCTTTCATGTCAACTATAACACTGAGGTGTTCATAGGATCTAGAGCCTGAGCTCACAACCCGTAGTCATTCATGTCATCCACAACCCTGACCTGTTTATAGCATCTAGAGCCTTGAGCTCACAACCCAGAGTTGTTCATGTCAATCACAACTCTGAGTTATTCATAAAATCTAAAGTGCTAAGCTCAGGACCCAGAGTTGTTCATGTCATCCACAACCCTGAGTTGTTCATAGCATCTGAAGCCCTAAGCTCACAACTTAGAGTCTTTCATGTCATCCACAACCTTAAGCTATTCATAGCATCTAGATCCCTGAGCTCATGACCTAGAGTTGTTTATGTCATCCATAGCCCTGAGTTGTTCATAGCATCTAAACCCCTAAACTCACAACTTAGAGTTGTTCATGTCATCCACAACTATGTGTTGTTCATAGCATATAGAGCCCTAAACTCATGACCTAAAGTCAATCATGTCAACCATAACCCTGAGTTGTTCATAGCATCTTAAGCCTTGAGCTCACAACCCAAAGTTGTTCATGTCAACCACAACCCTGTGTTGTTCATAGCATCTAGAGCCTTTATTATAGAACTTGGAGTCGTTCATGTCAACCACAGTCTTAAGCTATCCATAGCATCTAGAGCCCTGAGCTTAGGACTTGTAGTCTTTCATGTCATCCACAACCCTGATTTGTTCAAACTTCCAAAGCCCTAAGCTCATAACCTAAAGGCTTTCATGTCATCCACAACCCCATAGCTATTCATAGCATTTAGAGCCCTAAGCTCACAACCCAAAGTCTTTCATGTCAACCATAATCCTGAGTTGTTCATAAGATCTAGATCCCTGAGCTCATTACCCATGGTCTAACATTTAAAGCCATAGGCTCACCACCAAGAATCATTCATATCATCCACAACCTTGAGTTGTTCAAAGCATTTAAAGGCTTGAGCACACGGGATCTTGAGTCATTCATATCATCCACAACTCTATGTTATTTAAAAGCTCACAACCCAGAGTCGTTAATGTCAACCACAGCCTTGAGCTATTCATAGTTTCAAGAGTGTTAAGCTAATGACCCAAAGTCGTTTATGTCATCAACTGCCTTGAGCTATTCATAACATCTACAGGCTTAAGCACATGCCACAGAATCGTTTATATCATCCAATACCCTTAGCTATTCATAACATTAAAAGCACTGAGTTCATGACCTAGACTCGTTCATGTCAATGACAACTTTGAGTTATTTGTAGCATCTAAAGCCCTATGCTCACAACCCGAAATCGTTCATGTTAACCATAGCCTTGAGCTATTCATAACATTTAGAGCCTTGAGCTCACGATCTTGAGACATTCATGTCATCCACAGCTTTGAGTTGTTCATAACATTTAGAGCCTCGGGTTCATGACCAAGAATCATTCATATGATCCACAACTCTGAGATTCTCATAGCAACTAAAGGACTGAGCTCATGAGATCTCGAGTTGTTCATATCATCCATAACCCTGAGCTCCTCATAGCATCCAAAGTCTTAAGCTCACAACCCAGAGTAGCACATGTCATTCATAAGATTGAGGTGTTCATAGCATCTGGAACCCAGAGTTCCCGACCTGGAGTTGTTCATGTTAACCATAGACCTCACCACTTCATAGCATCTAGAGACTTGAGATCATGAGATCCCGAGTCGCTCATATAATCCACAACCTTAACCTGTTCATAGCATTTAGAGTCTTGAGCTCACAAACCTGGAGTAGCTCATGTCATCCACAAGACTGAGTTGTTTATACAATCTAAAGCCAAGAGCTCATAACTGAGAGTCGTTCATGTGAACCACAAACCTAAGATGTTCATAGCATCTAGAGCCTTGAGCTCATGACCTTGAGTCGTTCATGCCATCCACAGCCCTAAGTTGTTCATAACATTTAGAGCCTTAGGATTAAGACCAAGAATCATTCACATCATCCAAAACCTTGAGCTTTTCATAGCATCTATAGGCCTGAGCTCATAGGATTCGAGTCATTCATATCATCCACAACTTTGTGCTGTTCATAACATTTGGAGCCTTAAGCTCATGACTCGGAGTCATTTAGGTCAACTATAGCCTGAAAGCTATTCATAGTATCTAGAGCCCTAAGCTAATGACCTGGAGTCATTCATGTCATCCATAGCCCTAAGCTATTCATAGCATCTAGAGCCTTGAGCTCATGACCTGGTATTGTTCATCTCATCCATTGCCTTAAGCAGTTCATGACATCCAAAGGCTTGAGCACACGACGTAGAATCGTTCATATCATCAAATGTGTTGAGTTGTTCATAGTATTTAGAGTACCAAGCTCACAACTTAGAGTCGTTCTTATTAACCACAACTTTAAAATGTTCATAGCATTTAGAGCTTTATGCTCATGACCCAAAGTCGTTTATGTCATCGACAACTTTGAGTTATTCGTAGTTTCTAAAGCCCTGAGCTCACGACCTGGAGTTGCTTATGTCATCCACAAGCCTGAGCTATTCATACAATCTATAGCCCAACGCTCACAACCCAGAGTCATTCATGTCAACCATAGACTTGAACCGATCATAGCATCTAGAGCCCTCAGCACACGACCTAGAGATATTCATGTCATCCATAACCCTGAGTTGTTCATAACATTTGGAGCCATAGGCTCACAACCAAGAATTGTTAATATCATCCACAACTCTAAGTTGTTCATAGCATCTAAAGGCCTGAGCTCATGGAATCACTAGTCATTCATATCATCCACAACCCTGAGTTATTCATAGCATCTAGAGCCCTAAGCTCACGACCTAAAGTAGCTCATGTTAACCACAAGTCTGAGTTATTCATAACATTTAGAGCCCAAAGCTCATGACCTAGATCATTCATATTAACCATAGACCTGAGTTCTTCATAGCATCTAGAGACTTGAGCTCATGACCTTGAGTCGTTCATGTCATCCATAACCCTGGTTGTTCATAACATTTAGAGCATTGAGCTCATGATCAAGAATCGTTCATATCATCCACAACCCTAAGATGTTCATAGTATCTAGAGGCTTGAGCTCATGGGATCCTGAGTCATTCATATCAACCACAACCCTGAGTTGTTCATAGCATCCACATCCATGAGCTCATGACCCGGAGTACCTCATGTCATCCATAAACCTGAGTTGTTCATAGCATCTAAAACCCAATGCTGACGATCTAGAGTCATTCATGTCAACCATGGACCTGAGCTGTTCATAACATCTAACGCCCTAAGCTTACAACCCGAATCCGTTCATCTCAACCATATCCCTTAGTTGTTCATAGCATCTATAGCCCTGATCTCATGACCTTGAGTCCTTCATGTCATCCATAACCCTGAGTTGTTCATAATGTTTAGAACCTTGGGCTCACGACCAAGAATCGTTCATATCATCCACAACCCTGAGCTGTTCATAGCATCTAGAGGCTTGAGCTCACAACCTAAAGTAACGCATGTCAACCATAGTCCTAAGATGTTCATACCATCTAAAGCCTAAAGCTCACGACCTAAAGTCATTCATGTTAACCATAGATTAGAGCTCTTCATAGCATCTAGAGCCCCGATCTCATGACCTTAAGCCCTAAGCTTATGACCATGAGATATTCATATCATCCATAGCTTTGAGCTGTTCATAACATTTGGAGGCTTAGGCTCATGACCAAGAATCGTTCATACCATCCATAACCCTCAGTTGTTCAAAGCATCTGGAAGTCTAAGCTCACGGGTCTAGAGTTGTTCATATCACCCACAATCCTAAGCTATTCATAGCATCTAAAGTCCTAAGCTCATGACCTAGAGCAGCTCATGTTATCCACAAGCCTGAGTTGTTCATAGCATTTAGAGCTCTGAGCTCACAACCCAATCTCGTTCATGTTAACAACAAACTTGAGTTGTTCATAGCATCTAAAGCACTAAGCTCACGACCCGAAGTCGTTCATGTCATCCACAACCTTTAGTTGTTCATAATATCTAGAGGCTTGAGCACACAACGCATAATCATTTATATCATCCAATGCCCTGAGCTGTTAATAGCATCTAGAGCACTGAGTTCACGACCCGGAGTCGTTCATGTCAACCATAGTTTTGAGCTATTCATAACATTTAGAGCACTAAGTTCCCGAATTGGAGTTGTTCATGTCAACCATAGCTCTGAGCTATTCATAGCATCTAGAGCCCTGAGCTAACATTCTTGAGTTGTTCATGTCATCCACATCCCTGAGTTGTTCCTTGCATCTAGAGCCTTAAGCTCATGACTCGGATTCGTTCATGTCAATCATAGCCCTTAATTGTTTATAGCATCTAGAGCCTTGACATCACGACCTAGAGTTCTTCATGACATCCATAACCTTGAGTTATTCATAACATCTAGAGCACTAAATTCATGACCCAAAGTCATTCATGTCAACAACAACTTTGAGTTGTTCATAGCATCTAGAGCCTTGAGCTCACAACCCGGAGTTATTTATATGAACCACAACCCTAAGCTATTCATAGCATCTAGTGTCCCAAGCTCACAACCTTGAGTTGTTCATGTCTTCCACTACCCTCAATTGTTCATAACATTTAGAGCCTTGGGCTCACATCCAAGAATAGTTCATGTCATCCACTGCCTTGAGTTGTTCATAGCATTTATAGGCCTAAGCTCATAGGATCTCGAGGTGTTTGTATCATTCACAACCCTAAGTTGTTCATAGCATCCAAAGTCTTGAGCTCATGACCCATAGTAGCTCACGTCATCCACAGGCCTAAGTTATTCATAACATCTAGAGCTTTGAGCTCATGACCCAGAGTAGCTCATGTCATTCACAAAACTGAGATGTTCATTGCATTTAGAGCCTTGAGCACATGACCAAGATTTGTTCATATCATCTACAACCTTGAGATGCTCATAACATTTGGAGGCTTGAGCACATGACATAGAATCTTTCATATCATCTAATGCCATAAGCTATTCATAGCATCTAAAGCATCAAGTACACAACCCAAAGTCGTTCATGTCAGCCACAACTTTGAGCTATTTGTAGCATCTAGAGCCTTGTGCTAATGTCCTAGAGTTGTTCAAGTCAACCACAACCCTAAGCTATTCATGACATCTAGAACCCTGAGCCATCCATGTCATCCATAGCCCTGAACTGTTCTTAACATTTAGATCCCTGGGCTCACAACCAAGAATCAATCATACCATCCACAACCCTAAGTTGTTCCTAGCATTTAGAGTCATGGGCTCACAACCAAGAATTGTTCATATTATCCACAGCCTTGAGCTATTCATAGTATCTAGACCCTTAAGCACATGACCCATAGTCGTTCATGTCAAGCATGGCCTTGAGTTATTTATAGCATCTAAAGCCCTAAGCTCACGATCCGAATGTTCATGTCAGCCACAACCTTAAGTTGTTCACAGTATCTAGAGCCTTGAGCTCATGACATGGAGTCATTTATGTCATCCAAAACCTTAAGCTATTCATAAAATCTTGAGTCCTAAGCTCACGATCTTAAGTCATTCATGTCATCCATAACCTTGAGCTATTTATAACATTTAAAGCATTGGGCTCACGACTAAGAATTGTTCATAGAATCTAGAGGCCTAAGCCTATGGGATCATGGTTCATTCATATCATCCACAACCCTAAGCTATTCATAGCATATAGAGCCCTGAGTTCATAACCTAGAGTAGCTCATGCCACCTGCAGGCCTAAATTTTTCATAGCATCTAGAATCAAGAGGACACGACCTAAAGTCATTCATGTTAACTATAGACTTGAACTGTTCATAGCACATAGAGGCCTGAGCTCAGGACTTAAAGTCGTTCATGTCAATCATAGCCCTTAGCTGTTTATAGCATTTAGAGCCTTGAATTCTCGACCATGAGTCATTGATGTCATCTAAAGCCAAGAATCATTCATATCATCCACAACCCTAAGCAGTTCATAGCATCTAAAGGCTTGAGCTTACAGGATTCCAAGTTATTCATATCATCCACAAGCCTGAGCTACTCATAGCATCCAGATCTCTAAGCTCATGACTCAAAGTAGCTCATGTCATCCACAGACCTAAGTTGTTCATAACATTTAAGGCCCAAAGCTCACAACTCAGAGTTGTTCATGTGAACCACAAACCTAAGCTATTCATAGCATCTAGAGCCCTAAGCTCATAATCCGGATTTGTTCATTTCAATCATAGCCCTTAACTATTTAGAGTATCAAGAGCCTTAACCTCACGACCTTGAGTCATTCATGTCATCCACAACCCTTAGTTGTTCATATCATTTAGAGCCTTAGACTAACGACCAAGAATCATTTATATCATCCACCGTCGTGAGTTGTTCATAGCATCTAGAGGCCTAAGCTAACGGGATCTCGAGTCGTTCATATCATTAACAACCTTGAATTGTTCATAGCATCCAAAGTCCTTAGCTCACTACCTTGAGTAGCTCATTTCATCCACAAGCATGTGTTGTTCATAACATCGAGAGGTCTGACCTCATGACCTATAGTTGTTCATGTCAATCTTAGACTTGAGCTATTCATAGCATTAAGAGCCCTAAGCTCATGACCCTTAGTCATTCATGTCATCTACAACCTTGAGCTATTCGTAACATCTAGAGGCTTGAGAACACGACACATAATTGTTCATATCATCCAATCCCTGAGCTCTTCATAGCATCTAGAGCCCTATGCTCATGACTTAGAGTCGCTCATGTAAACCATAGCTTTGAGCAGTTAATAGCCTTCAAAATCCTGAGCTCACAACTTAGATTTGTTCATGTCATCCATAGCCCTAAGCTGTTCATGGCGTTTAGAGTCATTGACTCACGATGAAGAATTGTTCATATCATCCACGGTCCTGAGTTGTTCATAGTATCTAGAGGCCTGAGCTCACGAGATCCTAAGTGGTTCATATTATCCACATCCCTAAGCTATCATAACATCTAGAGCCCTGAGCTCACCACCTGAAGTAGCTCATTCCATGCACAGCCCTGAGCTGTTCATAGCATCGAGAGCACTAAGCTCACAACCTAGAGTCGTGAATGTCATCCACAACCCTGAGCTTTTCATAGCATCTAGAGGCCTGAGCTCATAACACTAAATAGTTCATATCATCCACAACCTTGAGTTGTTTAGAGTATCTATAGGCCTCAGCTCACGGGATCCCAAGTCGTTTATATCATTCACATCTCTGAGTTATTCATAGTATCTATAGCCCTATGCTCACGACCCGGAATCTTTCATGTCAACAATAACTTTGAGTTATTCATAGCATCTAGAGCCCTGAGTTCACGACCCAAAGTCGTTCATGTCATCCATAGCCTAGAGCTCTCATAGCATCTATAACCTTGAGCTCATAACTCATAGTCATTCATGTCATCCACAACCTTGAGCTATTTGATTTGTCACCAGACGATGTCATTTGATTCTAGTTCTCGGAATGGTGTTATCAACAAAATTTATAAACCTAAATCACCGTACACTAGGGTAACATGGCTAACATAGTATAGTGGCTCTAGGATCGTCCACAGGGATGGGTTTTCTTCGTACAAGTGACTTTAGCGAAGTTAATGAAATGGTGCTTTTCCTTATGAACATTAGCTTTTAAACAAAATGGAATTTTAGTTGAAAGGGTTGATTTTAAGTTAAGCAAAAATAGTAATGGAAGTTAACTACAAAGAAAAGGTCTCTTAGAGCTATAGGTCACTAGGATCGAGTTTCTCAGGTAAAAGGGGAGATTCCGGATCTTCTCCTCACATTGGAGACAATAACATATAGGATGGTTATCTCCCGAACCGGTTTTGTATTTAGCAATTAAGACTTGATCCAAAGGGTTCATGAAAAATGGCAGTTGCTTCTCATTAATGGCTTCAAACATTAAAGACCCTCACCTTGAACCACCTTCCAATGGCTCATACTTGATAACTAATAGACATCCATGGATCTACCAATAAGCATCCATAGAATCGGAAAAGCTTACTAAGTATTGGCCATTCAAGGTGATTCTAAGGGATTTAAAGTTAAACCTTGAAATAAAGACATTAATGGTTACCAACTACCTTCATTTAAAGCAAGGAAAACTCCCACCTTTACATTCGAGTCCTTCACCTAGCTTTCATCACTCCAAGAAACGTAAAACTTAGCCACTCATCCCTTGAGAAATCATTCTCAGAGCTTGTTTGGCTAGAAAGAAAATGAAAACAAAATGAGAAGGAAAGGCAAAGCAAGGGCTCTGTAAATTTCTTACTACGGGAATTTACAAGTGTATCTATCCAGTGTATCTTACAAAAAAAGTAAAAGGTATATATAGAGGTTTTTCCAACCACCCCCCCCCCCCCCCCCCCCTTTAAAGTTCCTAACCAAGAAAATATATCATTGGTTGATTACAAGGAGAAAATAGGAAATTACACAAATATTTGGAGATAAAAATCTAATTGAGTCGGTGCACAGGAAGATTTCGCAAACTATGCTAAATTACGCATGTTGTGCGAAATTCATTTTTGGTTGCATCTTGTGGTTTCGCAGGGTGTGTGAAATTTTGCATAAGGTACGAAATTGCTTATATGCTGGATTTCTTTCTTTGTTTTTCTTCCTTGCATCTCTATTTGGCTTGGTAACCTATTGCCAAGCTTGGCAAAGGCTATGAAGTGCTCTAAAACTCAGATTCTTCATGTATTTGAGCTTCAACTTGCATTGCCATGGATTGCACAAAATTCTCCATCATTCTTGGCTTGTTTTAATGGTCAAAAAGCTACCAAAAACACCAAAACTTGTCAAAAACTAATTAGTAACCCTTACTAGGTTCCTTAATGTGCCAATTGAGTTAAAAGGTATTAACTACTACTCAAAAGTGTTTAAAACAGTTAATTTCAAGATATAAAAGAGTACTTTTTGAGTAGTAATCACTCCCCCCAACCGACACATTGCTAGTCCCTTAGCAATGAAGGAGAGAAAAAGAAAAATGGATAGTAAAATAATTTACAAAATCATGTTAATCACTCTAAAAAATTTTAAGTGGCATGATGCGGATCATACTCTCTCATGGAACATCAAAGAGGCAAAACCCAACCTTCAACAAGGGTCATCAAATCTCTTGCCTAATCACAATTTATAAAGAGTAGGCATTATGCAAATTTAAGCATCGAAAGAGTTTCTACTCCTAAAGGTCCAACCCTTACTCTTCCATAAAAATCTAAGTGTTAAGCCTATTAGTTTCCGATTATAGTATGTCGAACTATTTTCTCCCCCCCAACCTAGCTCTTTCTCAAACCTTAGCAAACTGACCAACCTCCAATAGGCTAAGAACGCACCTCCTTTATTTCACAATTTTTTCATTGTAGGAGTGCAATGCTAAAGGTATTTTTTTCTAAAGTGTCCATGTAATAGGGATCCATCGATGACTCCCAATCAATCAAGGTTTAGGGCATCAAGTTTTAAGGATCTTTCGACCACTAACTCCTCAGATTTCACCCCGGACTTTTGAAATTGACATTGAATACCCAAGCACCTACAATATATTAAACTCCACCTATTCACCCTTGTAACAAGCATTGAGGTCGGTGATTCCCAACCAATCAAGGCTTAGGGCACCGGGTTTTAAAGACTTTCGCCATATACCCCTCAAACCTCGCTCAGGTTTCAAGGCAAGTGTAACACTTTGTTATTTTCTCTTTTTTTTTTTTTTTTTTTTTAAGGCTCATTGGCCTTTTATAAGGTGTCCCAACACATTAAAACAAGGTCAAAGGTACCAAGTTGAAATTTTCCTAAGTTCAGGGGGTGAGATAGTTTTTCATCTTATAAACGGAACCTAATGTGCACAGTGTGTGGTAAGATTAAAGTGGAAGAAATAAGGTTGTATTCAATAGGAATTTCAATAATTCATCAACCTCAATAAGCATAAAACAAACTCTAAGATTCAAGTAAAAAGACAAGAACTCAATTTCTCCCATTTCATTTTGAGAATTTTTCTTTAATAACCATGGAGAGTAGAGTAAAAACTTTTAAAATTAAGCAAAAAGTAACTAAATTAACAATTTAACCTAGCATTATTAACAATACTTCCTTCCTCAAACTCTCCCCCCAACCATGATCAACATTGTCCTCAATATGTCAAGAGCAATTGAAAATAAAGGGAGGAAGTGGTACCTCCTGAGTGAAAT
This sequence comes from Vitis rotundifolia, assembly GCA_030254885.1. NCBI lineage: Eukaryota > Viridiplantae > Streptophyta > Magnoliopsida > Vitales > Vitaceae > Vitis > Vitis rotundifolia. The sequence continues at coordinate 9,789,617 of CM058170.1, forward strand.
GGAGTTTGATTCGTATAGGAGAAGCCCTCTGATATGCGATATAAGGCATCCAAGATAGCTTCTCGCCTCTGTACTGAATGCTATAAGGGAAAGAGGTTGGAGCGTAGCACCACATCTACAAGGAGCATCCTAGGTGGAAGCTCCTTTCGAAGAAGGATTGAATCTGTAGAGGTCCCCTTGGATAAAATGCAGACCATGTCCCTCTGAGATACTGGGAACCATTGGCGGAAAACAGATGGATCAACTGGCTCAAAAGGAATCTGTAGAGCCTCTGCAATATGTCTGGCCTCGAGGGTACCATGATGTCCATCAATGGTGAAGTGAATCGAAGTAGGACTCCGGACGCCACGAGTAGTCATAGACTAGTAAAAGTATAATGCTACTCTAGGATAAAAGAACTCACGAGGAATCATAAACTGCTCAAGATAATACCTCTACAGTAGGCCATAAGAGTCTCGGAGCTCAGGCTGCTGTCGGAATGTGTCCTGATCAAAATATAACTCCGAGTGGAAAGGTCTCGACCTGCAATCTGAGTTGCCCTCAATGAGCGATGCTATGAGCATCGAACGTCTAATAATAAACTCCTGTGACTTGTCGAAAGGACGCTCAGTATCTATAGAGGCTCAGGTTGTGAAGCTAGCTCTGGACGACTTGCCTGGGCCTGAAGTCCTAGCCCTCTTGGCAGGAGGGTGCCGCACTGAACTCTCAGGGCATGAAGTAGTCGCCCCTGGTTTAGTAGCTGCTCTCCGAGTCTTGTACCGGCGCTAAGGAGTAGATGAGGAAGGACTAGTGGGTGCTCCACCCTCAAACGATGGAATCTGCGAGGCCTCTATGTCCTAAGATGGCGAATGGCGAGCATCCTGAGAAGAGGAGGCTCTCTGCCTCGGAGTGCGACTCGGCGAAGGGGTAGCAAGGCCTCCTCATGTCCGCGCCATATGGAAATGAAGAAATCGGGTCCGTACCACAGGGATGGTGGGCTTGGGGGAGTGGGGAAGTAAGCGCAAAAGGATGGGGATGCCGAATGGGAGAGGGACGAGAGGACATTGAGATGAGGTCTCAAGGTGGCAGAGGGATTCGCAATGGGAGGGTACGTGCAAAATGGGGGCTCGGGAGGGATTTAAAAAGGAAATCGCAATGTCCCTTCGGTTTCCGCACATGCTTTTGGGTTTTTGCACAAGCCTTTGGGTTTTTGCACGGCGTGCGAACTGGTGGTGGGGTTGCGAAATGAGTTCACAAGGTGTGCGAAATAGGTTCGCAAGCTGTGCGAAGGCTGTGTGAATTGGGTTCGCAAGTTGTGCGAAGGCTGTGCGAATTGGGTTCGCAAGCTGTGCAAATGTTGTGCGAATTGGGTTCGCAAGCCCCTTATATTTTCGTACAGTGTACGAAATTGAAAATGACCCATTTTGAGGAGTTCGCATACCTTGGGAAATTTTCGCAAGGGTGCGCGAAATGAGAAATTTGCCCAACTCCTTTGAAGTCCCCCTGTAATTGATCATCAAAAACCTAAGTTAAATCAAACCAAAATGAAATTAAAGCGAGAAATCAAAATCAAAACGAGTAATAATACAAGAAAACTCTAAAATAAAAAATAAAACAAAAAGATATGGACTTGATAGCCTTTAGAAACACTGAGTCCATCCAAATACTGGTCTTGTCAAGCTTGATGTGGATTAAGGAGGATGAATTCCTCCTTGTCACGAGAAAAAGGCTTCACAAAGGGCTTGAGACGGTGACCATTCACTTTGAAGCTCTGGGTACTGTTGGAGCTGAGTAGTTTCACTACTCCATTTGAATGCACTTGGTGAACAGTAAAAGGACCTATCCGCCTTGATTTTAGCTTGCCCAGAAAGATGTGGGGCTTAGAGTCATAGAGCAAGACTCTTTGTCCTTTTTGAAAATCCTTGCGGGAAATCAACTGATCATGCCACCTCTTCATTCTCTCTTTTGCAATTTTTGAATTGATGTAGGCGTCATTTCTCAGTTCCTCCAACTTATTGAGGTCTAAGAACCTCTTCAACCTAGCTCTGCTCAAATCCATGTTGAGCTTTTTGATTGCCCACTAAGCCTTGTATTCCAATTCCACAGGGAGATGACATGCTTTGCTATAGACTAGGCGATACGGAGACATCCCAAGAATGGTCTTGTAAGTTGTTCTATATGCCCATAGTGAATCAAGGAGCTTAACAGACCAATCTTTTCTGTCCGTATTCACCATCTTCATCAATATGTTTTTAATCTCCCAGTTTGCTAACTCAACTTGCCCACTAGTTTGAGGGTGGTAAGGTGTAGCTACCTTATGCTTCACCCCATACTTGGCTAGGAGAGTTTCAAAAGGCTTGTTGCAAAAATGGGTACCCCCATCACTAATTATGGCTTTGGGCACCCCAAATCTTGAGAAGATGTTCTCCTTGAGAAACTTGAGAACCACTCTATGGTCATTGTGCTTGCATGGGATTGCCTCAACCCACTTAGAAACATAATCTACTCCCACCAAGATGTAAGAGTAGCCAAAAGACATAGGGAAAGGTCCCATGAAGTCAATGCCCCAAACATAAAAAAGATCAACTATCAATATAGGGTTCAAAGGCATCATGTTCCTGCGTGTCAACTTCCCAAGCCTCTGGCATCAGTCACAACTCTTGCTCATGGTGTGGGCATCTTTGAAAAGTGATGGTCAACAGAAACCTGATTGCAACACCCTCATGGCTGTCTTTTGAGAAGCAAAGTGGCCTCACATGCATTTTCATGGCAATGACTGAGGATCCCCTGTTGCTCTTCTTCAGGAATGCACTTCCTTATTATCTGATCCGCACAATACTTGAATAGAAATGGCTCTTTCCAATAATAGGCATGAATTTTTGCAAAGAAGTGCTTCTGATCTTGTGCTTTCCACTCACTTGGAACTTCTCCTGTGACTAGGTAGTTAGCAATGTGAGCATACCAAGGAGCAACTTCCACCAACATAAGAGACTCCTCTGGAAAATCATCATTTATGGGCAAACCATGGGAATTATGTGTGATAGCTAGCCTTGAAAGGTGGTCTGCTACCACATTCTCCACTCCTTTCTTGTCTTTGATCTGGAGATTGAACTCTTGAAGCAAGAGGATCCATCTAATCAGCCTTGCTTTAGCATCTTGCTTAGTCAACAGATATTTTAATGCAAAGTGATCAATCAAAACCATAATGAAGGACCCCACCAAGTAAGCATGAAACTTATCCAAGGCAAAAACTACCGCTAACAATTCTTTCTCGATGGTTGTGTAGTTTCCTTGCGCCTCATTCAATGTCTTGCTCGCATAGTAGATCACATAGGGTTTTGATTACTACTCAAAAAGTGCTATTTCATAGCTTATAATTAACTCTTTTAAACACTTTTGAGTAGTAGTTATTACCTTTTAACTCAATTGGCATGTTAAGGACCCTTGCAATCGTTTCTAATCAAATTGTGTTAAGTTTTGGTGTTTTTGATAGCTTTTTGCTCACCAAAGCAATCCAAGAATGAGGGAGATCTGTAATTAGTTCATGGCAAAGCAATTGGAAGCTCAAATTCATGAAGAACCAAGCTTTGGATCTTCATAACCCTTCGCCAAAGTCGTTCAAAGTATGCAAGGAGGAAAAGCAGAGAGAAGGAAATCATGAAGAAAAACAGGGGACAACAGGTGCAGTCTTCTTTCGCACTTTTGGAGCACTTTCCGGAGTCCATTTTCTAGATGCTATATACCATTTCAAAGCTCAAGAAGTCAAGAGTCCAATGCTTCAAACGGTGTGCAAATTGGAGCTGAAATGAAGAAGTTATGTCTGTTGGAAGTCAACTGCGCCAAAGCTGAAAGGCAATTTCGCAGCTGCGAAATCAACCTTTTCGTGCGAAATGGAGACTTTCGGCCTGCGAAATTTCGCAGCCCATGTGCATGCTGCGAAATCCACTTGAGTGCTTCCAGATATTTGTGCACCGACACTTTTAGATTTTTTCTTCAGATATTTGTTGTTTAAATCCCCATTTTCTCCTTGTAATCCACCAATTATAGAATTCCTTAGTTATGAAGTAAGAAGAAAATGGTGAATAACCTCTTATATATATGAATTGTAATTTTTCTTTTACAATCATCTTGGGAGCTTGTTCTCAAAGACCAACTTTTTGTATAGTTTTGAAGGAAGTAATACACTGAGCTTTGCTCTGCCTTACCTACCCATTTTGATTGTATTTTTCTCACTAGCCAAACAAGCTCTGAGGATGTTTCCTCAGAGAATGACTGGCTAGGCTTTTTGTCTCTTGGAGTTGAGGAAGCCGGGTAAGGTGCCGAATGCAAAAATTGGAAGTTTTGTTGTTTTAGCTTTTAATGAAGAGAAAATGTGACCCGTTCATGGTTTCTATGTTTTTAGTTAACTTAAAACGTCTTTGAATCACCTGGGCCAACACTTGGTAAGGCAAGTGGACTCCGTCCATTGAGTTTCACTAGTTTATCTCTTGCGAGCCTCTGGGAGGTGATTCAAAGGTAGGATTTTCTAGACTAGCCAACACTTGGTAAGCTTTTGGACTCCAATGAGACATCCATTAGTTATCTCTTGCGAGCTTTTGAAGGATAATCCAAGGTTAAAGATCCTCTTGAATGGCAAATGCTAGGTGAGAGGCACGAGCCATTGCAAGATGGATCAATGAGAGGAATTTAGTGTTTTATTCCATTAATGGTAAGCATCTGTACCACACCGGTTCAGGAAATAACTGTATGTTAAATTCCGAATGCGAGGAAAAGATCCAAGTGACCGGAACTCTCTTTTGGTAGTTGGAACCTGAGCCCGGTGATCCAAAAACTCCAAGAAACATCTTTCTTTCTAAGTTAAATTCAGTTGCTATTTTGGTTAGCTTAAAACCAATCATTTTCCAACCAAAGATTATGTTTTCTTTTAAAGCTAACCTTGAAATGAAAAAGCACCAAGTCAACTTTGAATTGATATCAATTGTAATTTGAAAACCCTTCCCAGTGAACGATCCTAGAGCCACTATGCTATACTAGTTGAGGCTATCCTAGTACATGGTGCAATAGGTTATAAATTTTGTTGATTACTCCTATCTGAGGACCGCAATCAAGGTACACCAGTTGATTAAACATCAATCAACAGGGCATACACCAACTAGGCACGAAATCAGTTTTCCATCATCTCTTTGCCCAAGAACAGCTCCTATGGCAAAGTCACTGGCATCACACATTACCTTAAAAGGGCAGTTGCCAGTTGGGAGCCCTCATTGTTGGTGCGGTTGTCAGAAATAGCTTCAATTCTTCAAAACTCCTTTGAAATCTATCATCCCATATGAATTTGTCATCTTTCACTAATAGCTCACAAAGAGGCCTTGCAAGCTTAGAGAAATTCTTGATAAACCTCCTATAGAACTCGGCATGGCCAAGGAATTGCCTTACTCCTTTGACATTTTTTGGGGATGCCAACTTGACAATGAATTCAACCTTTGCTTTATCAACTTCAATGCCTTGCTTGGAGATGATGTGCCCAAGGACAATCCCTTGGTGTACCATGAAATGGCATTTCTCCCAGTTAAGCACTAAGTCTTTCTCAATGCATCGGTTCAGAACAGCTTCTAAGTTGACCAAGCATTCATCAAATGCACTTCCATATATGGTGATATCAAAAGACTTCCATAATACGCTCCACCATATCACTAAAAATGCTTAACATGCATCTTTGGAAAGTTGCGGGTGCATTACATAAGCCGAAAGGCATTCTCCTGTATGCATAGGTGTCAAATGGGCATGTGAAAGTGGTCTTCTCCTGGTCTTCAACATCAATTTCAATCTGAAAGTACCCGGAGTAGCCATCCAAGAAACAATAAAAAGGATGCCCTAAGACCATCTCAAGTACCTGATCAATAAAGGGCAACGAGAAATGGTCCTTCCTCGTCACTACATTCAACTTCCTGTAATCGATACACACCCTCCAACCTGTAGTGAGGCGTGTAGAGACATCTTCTCCCTTATCATTTTTCACCACCGTGATCCCAGACTTCTTTGGCACAACTTGAGTAGGACTCACCCATGGGCTATCTGATATGGGGTAGATAATTCTGACCTGAAGCAGCTTAAGAACTTCAGCTCGCACCACCTCTTGCATGTGAAGGTTCAACCTTCTCTGAGGTTGACAGACTAGCTTAGCTTCATCCTCCATGTAAATATGATGGGTGCAGACTAAAGGACTGATCCCTTTCAAATCAGAAATTTGCCACCCTATTGCCTTCTTACATCTTCTAAGGACTTCAAGTAGACAATCCTCCTGATGAATAGTAAGAGATGAAGATATAACAACAGGGCACTGCTTGTCTTCTTCCAAGTATGCATACTTCAACTCTATGGGTAGTGGCTTAAGAATAAGCTTTGGGGGCTCCTCCTTAGCAACTCTTTGTGTCTCCTCCTCATTGAATAAGGGTAGAATTTCTTCTCTCCTCCTCCAAGGGGACAAGGTAGCATGCAAATCTGAGGGTTCAGGTGACCCTTCATCAAGATCCCCAAGACTCTCAATCAAATGCTCCTGCATTCTTTGATCACAATGCTCCTCCACTAAAGTGTCAATCATGCACACTTCCTCTGGACCTTCTTCTTCTTCCGGATGGATATGCTTCTGGCACAAATGGAAGATGTTGAGCTCTAATGTCATGTTGCCAAACGTGAGTTGCATGACTCCATTCCTACAATTAATGATTGCATTTGATGTAGCTAGGAATGGTCTTCCAAGTATGATAAGAACATAATTAGTTCCTTTGACAACCGGATCCGTATCAAGAACAACAAAATCCACTGGATAGTAGAATTTGTCAACTTGAACCAAGACATCTTCGATCATCCTCTTGGAATCTTCACTAATCTATCTGCCAAAGATAAAGTGATGGATGTTGGTTTCAACTCTTCAAGTCCCAACTGCTTGTAGACAGAGTAGGGTAGCAAATTCACACTTGCTCCCAAGTCCAACAAAGCTTTCTCCACACAAGTCCCTCCAATACTCACTGAGATGGTAGGGCCTGAATCTTTGTACTTCACTGAAGACTTGCACTATATGATGGCACTCACTTGCTCAGTCAAGAAGGCATTCTTGTTCACACTCAACCCTCTCCTTACAATGCACAAGTCCTTCAAGAATTTTGCATTTGTCGACACTTGTTTGATCATGTCTAGCAAAGGGATATTGACTTTCACTTGCCTTAACACTTCAAAAATTTCTGATGCGTTATTGGTTCCCTTTTTGCTATGCAAAGCTTGGGGGAAAGGTGGAGGCAAGTGTTTCTTCATCATATCTTCCTTGATGACTATCCTCTTGGGTTCTTCATCCACACTAGAATCATGGTCATTGTGGACCCGCATTTTTCACGTGCGCCCCCACTTGATCGGCGAGACTCGCTTTTTATTTTAGTGAAAATTTGATTTTTGGAAAAAAGTCGGAGTCGCCACTTATTTTATTTTTATTCTAAAGGGAAAATAAAATAAGAAAGAAAAACCCTAAAAAAATGACTCCATATTTTTTAGAAAAAGCGTGTCTTTGAAAAAACCCGAGTCTAGGTCTAGGGATCAAGTTACCCATTGGGAAGGTACCTTTAAAAGGTAGCAACCCTCTAAGTCCTACAAAGGTCTCTACTCACTAAGTTAAAAGAAATGTGGCAATTAATTGATTAATTGAGGATACCTAGGTAGACTAAGGTGATTTAAAAAAATAACATGTCAAATAAGATCAAATCACAATAAAGGAGATTTAGGGTGCATATCTGAACCACTTCTTAAGCGCTATCATAAAACATCAATGGTTAGTTTATCTAATATATCACCCAACATGCGTTTTATCATAAATGATCAAACAATGTAACAAATATCAAGACACCCAAGCACTATCAAACATAGGCATAATTCACAATGACAATCATATTTACAGAATTTAGAAAGTGGATGTTAGGGAGCATACCTGGATAGCATATATAACTCATAATACACTTCCTCAGGACATGGGAGGTTAGATAATAAATAATAAAATAAAAAATCCTAACATGCTCAATATCTAATTAGCATAGCAAAAATGATCAGAATATATGAAATAATCAATAATCACACATCTTGTATACAATGCCTAAAACATAGATAGATATGATTACAACAAATAATAAGGGTGGTAGCAAAAATAAGTTTTGAAAAGATTTTCTTATGTAGGGGTTTCACCAATTCCCCAATTGATATATACAAATCTAGCCTGGAATTATCCCATTTATTTGGGATCACAAGCTTTGATTCGTGTTTTGTTCAAAACTAAAATTTTCATTGAACACTGAGAAGGATGCAAACCGATCAAAGAAATGATTGCATATTATTTTAAGAAAATGAGATTTCAATTCTAAGAATTCTAAATGAATTTCTAAAATAGATTTTTATGAGGAACATTTTGAGAAAAGTATTTTATTTTAAAATAAAGGAAATTAATTTGAAAAACGACAAAACGTATGAGACAAAATACCAAACAAAACAAAAGAAAACAAAATCACCAAGTAGAATTTTTGACAACTGAGAAAAAATTGAAGTGGTGAGAATGGAGGCCAATCTTCACTACTTTCCGATGGCCTCCAAAAAGTAAATTTTACCAGACACTACCTAAACAATAAACTATCCAAACTCAAATCAAATAAGCTTACAAGATACCCACCAAGAATTAATGACTAATATTCAAGAAACATATCAATTAAGAGTAATGATCGAAAATTAGCACAAGGTTGATTAAACATACAAACACATCAAGACCAATTAAAATGGACCAAATCAAATCAAGGCAAACAATAATTTTCAATCATAAAATTAATTCTTTTTTTAATGAAATAATATTATAGAAAATACCCAAACTGAATAGACGAGTGAAGATAAATCAGAATAAACCAAGGACAGGCACCTTTGAATATGGAATTGATTTTATTAATAACTTAAAATTATAAAAACACCTAAAATAATTAAAATGAGTCAATTTAAATGAAGGCAAACTAAAAAAACAAAACATGAATTCAGGGAATCTACTCTCTAAATAAACCTACATTATCAAAATGAAATCTAGGCTTAAAAAAAAATATTTTTAACACTAGTTAAGGCAAGTCTAAAATCAAATATTTAATATGTAAAATTAATTATTTTAACAAACAAACATTTTACAAGAGCACCTAAACCTAAATTTAAATATAAAAAATTAACCAGAATATATTTGAAAACGAGATCTCTAACCTATAGAATTAATCTTATTGACATATGGATAAATAGACAACACATAAATAAATAATATAATTAAGAAGAAAACAAAATATGAATAAATGGAGTCAATCTTCTAAATAAACTTACATTATAAAAATGGAATCTAAGTTTAAAATGAATTAAACACTAATTAAAACCAATCTAAACTTGAATCCTTAACACACATATTATTTTAACCAAACTAAAATTTTACAAGAGCACCTAAACCTAAAGTTAAATAAAAAAAATTAACCAAAACAGATTTTTAAAATTAAATTTCTAACCTATAAAAATTAGTTTTATTAATAAATAACTGAAATAAGTAACGCATGAATAAATAAGTATAGCTAAAAAAAAATACGAACTCATGGAACTAATTTTTTTTGTATAAACTTACATTACTAGAATAAAATTTGAGCTTAACAATCGTTTTCAACACTAATTAAGGTAAGTTTAAAATTGAATATTTAACACATAAAAACCTAATATTTAACACATAAAAATCAATCATTTCAATAAACTAAAAATTTTACTTAAACCTAAAACCAATTCAAATGACTTACGACAGATTTTTTTCTTTTTTTATTTTAAACTGAATTTTTAACCCCTAGGACCAATATTACGAACAAATAAATAAATAAATAGATTACAAAGCATTAAATTGGTTGCAAATAAATAAACAAATAATCAATAATTAAATGAATCAAAACTAAATTAAATAAAGATCAAACTATTTTTTTTTTCTTAAAGTAAAACTACATAAAAAAAATTATGTTTTCCGAATTTAATATAATAAATCAAAAACTAACCCTAAACACAATTCTCATGCTGCTATATTAAAACAAAACAAATATATGCCGGAACTAATAATAAAAGTCAAACCACTTACCCAATATAATAATAATTTCACTAAAAACTAATCAAACTTTCAATGTTACATGAAACACATGCTGCCATATTTAGGGCAATTCACGCTGGAGCTAGTAATGTTAGTCAAACCACACAATATAATAAGAATTCCACTAAAAACTAATCAAACTTTTATGTTACATGAAAACCCATATATATATATATATATAAAATGACTCACCTAGCTTACCAAAACAATGGTATGTAGATATTTTCTCCAATGTGCTTGGGAACAAAGGTATTCTGGTTTACGTCTTTAGTGATGCGTGGGTGGACGAGCATCAATGGGTCCAAATGGTTCCGTCGATGAGTTCAAACAGCCACTTCTCTACTCTCAAATCTCCTTGCACCAATCCCTTCAAATAGTCTCTCTCGCTTGTGATGATCTCTGGAAGCAGCAGTAGTCCTCTGATCTAAATAAAAATCAGCTGCAGCAGCAGTCCGCTCCTCCCTTTCTTTCTTTCTTAATGACACCTTCTGCTCTGAAAAATTCGTTCCCGATCCCTTCAAAAAAAATCACACCCTTCCTCTTTGAAAATTCTCTTACCGACACCGTCAAATGGCACTCCCCCCCACCCACTCTCAAAAACTTCCCTTACCGACTTCAGAATGGCACTCTCTCACACTGTCAAAACCTCCCTCTCTCTCATCCCAAAAACGGCAGCCTAGTGATCCCCCCAAAACTCAGCAGTAGCCCGGTGATCTTAAAAAAATCTTTCAGCCGTCGTCTCCTTCACACTGTTCAACTCTCCTCTCTTCCAAAAAAAAACCTCTTCCTCTCTCTTTCGCTTATGAAAACCCTCTCTCACTCCCCTTCTCTCTCTCTACTCTGACCTCCACTTGTCACAAATTTAAGCTTCAGCTTCACCACCACCCAACAGTAGCCACAAGATCAGATAACCCCATTAGAATCTTTATCCATCAACGCTCCAAAGGCCTCCGGTTCTTCCACCCAAAAGCAGGTTTTTCTTTCTTTTTTTTTTCTTTCCCTTCCTTTTTCTGTCGATCCTTTTCTTCTTCTTTCAGACTTTTCTTCCCTGCTTTTTCACATGCAAAACTCCTCGAAACTCCTCCCTAACCCTTCTTACCAAGCATCCTTTCTTTTCCCCTTAAGACTTCCCATACAGCTCCATTTTCCCATAGCCTCCTCAATAAACCCCTCTTTTTCTTCTTTTCCAAGAAACTCCTTCTCTCTTTTTCTTTCTAAAAGAAACTCGTTTTCCCATGCAGCCTGCCGACCCTGAATTTTCTTTTTCAACCCCATTTTTTTTTTCTTTTTTTTTTCTTTTTTTTTAAAAAAATAAAATAAAAATGAAGATAAACAAACATAAAAAATGAAAATAATAATAATAATAATAAGATAAGAGCAATAATCACATGCAATTTTTTCTGAAAATAAATAAGTAGGTGAATAAAAAAATAAAATAAATAAATACCAAATGCATATAATTAATAATCTAAATATTAAACTAAAACACAATAAGAAATTTAAAAAAAAAAACAAAAAACAAAATATCAAATTGACACAATTAAATATCGAAAATTCATCTCAAGCAATCAAAATCAAAATGAAGTCAAATACTCACCTAAACTCAAAATCAAGCAATCAAGAAATTAATCTTAGGGAATTAAGCCCAAAAAAGAATCTAAGTGACCTAGGTGAAAAAGTGTCTAAATGACCTAAGTGGAAAGTGTCAAGGTGAATTAGGTGGAAATTAAACTAAGGAGGTGTCTAAGTGATCAAAAATGTGCTAAGTGACCTAGAAGGTTTAAAAAAAATGCCCAAGTGATGTAGGGTGATTAAAAACGTGTCAAGTGATCTAGGAGTGTACCTAATGGGCCAAGTGCATCTAAATGGGCCTAGGGTGTCAAAGTGGGCCTAAGGCGGTGCCCAATGGGTCACCAAGGAATTATTATAAAGTATCAAACAGACACGTAATAGGACATGTGCTAGTAGGACAAAATAGAGGGTCTACAGTCATCTTTCTTTGTACTTTTCCCTTTTCTCTTTCCTTTAATCTCCTCACTCTTTTCTTTTTCTGCTACACTCTCTTCATCATGCTGGTTCTTGGACATGCGCTGAGCAACCTCTTTACCACTCCTCAAGGTGATAACTGCTTTGACTTCCCTTTCTTTTGAAGATTCTCCCTTTTGAGCCTCCACTTCATGGATACCCTTGGGATTTTGATAAGGTTGAGAAGGAAACTTTCCTTTCTCTTGCATTGTATTGAGGTTGGTAAGCCTTGAGATTACGTATTGGACATTGTTTATCTTCTGAGACAGATCATTTTGCATCTCATCCATCCTTTTGTTCAATATACTCTTCACACTGTCAATTCTCTGATTTAGTTGAGCATTGATGGACTTCTGATCTCCCACAAAGTCTCCCACAACCTTGCTAAGATTCACAATAGCTTGTTCAAGATTCGAGGCTTGCTGAGGTACTTGAGCAGGTTGTGTGTACTGAGGTGACTTTGGTTTCCAAGAGAAATTTGGATGGTTCCTCCAATTTGAATTGTAGGTGTTGCCATATGGAGCATTGTTATTGGGTTTGAATTAACCAATAACATTTTCTTGATCACCAAACATCTCTCTCACTACTGGAATGGTAGGACACTCCTCCACCACATGCTCGTAAGATTGACAAATGAAATAAGACATAGCTTGCACTGGTGTTTTAGAAATGGCTTTCACTTCTTATACCCTCTTCATTTCTAGCTCTTCCAATCTCCTTGCCATAGCTGCAACCTTTGCCTTCATGTCAATGTCTTCATTCAAAACATACATCCTACCCTTAGCATTAGGCTGAGACTTCATTCTTCCCACCTCTCTAGCATTTGGTTCATCCCATCCTCTTGAAACTTTAGCCACATGGCTCAAAAAGTCCATGGCTTCCTCCGGATTCTTACTCATGAAGTCTCCTCCACACACAGTTTCCAGGAGTTGCTTCATTGAAGAAGACATACCATCGTAAAAATAGCTCACTAAGAGTCATGTGTCAAAACCATCGTGAGGACAAGTATTGATAGCTTCCATGTACCTCTCCCAACACTCATAGAATTTCTCATTCTCCTTAGTTGAGAAGTTATAAATTTGCCTTTTCAAACTATTGGTCCTATACGTAGGGAAAAATTTCTTGAGAAACTCGGCTTGCAAATCAGTCTAAGTGCAGATACTCCTTAGCCTTAGAGAATTGAGCCAAATCTTGGCCTTATCCTTCAAGGTGAAAGGAAATAGTTTGAGCCCCATCAAGTCAATTGAAGCTCCTCCTTCTTCGAATGTATTACAAACCTCCTCGAATTCCTTAATATGCGAGTAGGGATTCTCACTTTCCATTCCATGGAAAGTAGGTAGGAGTGGCACAATCTGAGGTCGGATTACTAGCTGCTCAGTGGGAGGTACTATGCATGAAGGTGCACTCATACGAGGTGGATACATGCGGTCCCTCATGGATCGATATGCATTGAAATTATCCTCGTGACCATGTTAGCTATTCTAATCTTCAGGTGGAACATCCATGATGTTCAAGCACACTTCCAACTCAGTTTCTTGAGGAGTTTCAATCTTCACAAGTCTTCCCTCAGTATCTCTTATCCAATAGGGCATGCAAAACTAGAGATCACTAAAACAAAAACAAAGGAAACAAAAGAAATACAATTCTAGAAAAAAGTTAAGGTTAGCTAAAAACTAAATAAAAGATAAGCTAAAAAGAATTAGTAAAAGAAAAATCACCAAACTTGTGATAAAGATCACAAGTGTTCATCAAAGGTAATATCATTGTACTTTGGCACCATCCCCAGAAGCAGCGCCAATTGATTCGTACCCAGACGGTGCCATTTGATTCTGGTTCCCAAACTGGTGTTATCAACAAAATTTATAAACCTAAATCACTGTACACTAGGGTAGCATGGCTAACATAGTATAATGGCTCTAGGATCGTCCATAGGGATGGGTTTTCTTCGTACAAGTGACTTTAGCGAAGTTAATGAAATGGTGTTTTTCCTTATGAACATTAGCTTTTAAACAAAATGGAATTTTAGTTTAAAAGGTTGATTTTAAGTTAAGCAAAAATAGTAATGGAAGTTAACTACAAAAAAAAGGTCTCTTGGAGCTTTAGGTCACTAGGATTGGGTTCCTTAGGCAAAGGAGGAGATTCTAGATCTTCTCCTTGCATTGGGGACAATAACATATAGGATGGTTATCTCCCAAACCGGTTTTGTATTTAGCAATTAAAACTTGATCCAAAGGGTTCATGAAAAATGGTAGTTGCTTCTCATTAATGGCTTCAAACATTAAAGACCCTCACCTTGAACTACCTTCCAATGGCTCGTACTTGATAACTAATAGACATCTATGGATATAGCAATAAGCATCCATAGAATCGGAAAAGCTTACCAAGTATTGGCCATTCAAGGTGATTCTAAGGGATTTAAAGCTAAACCTTGAAATAAAGACATTAATGGTTACCAACTACCTTCATTTAAAGCAAGGAAAACTCTCACATTTACATTTAGGTCCTTCACCTAGCTTCCATCACTCCAAGAAACGTAAAACTTAGCCACTCATCCCTTGAGAAATCATCCTCAAAGGTTGTTTAGCTAGAAAGAAAATGAAAACAAAATAAGGAAAGGCAGAGCAAGGGCTCTGTAAATTTCTTACTACGGGAATTTACAAGTGTATCTATCCAGTGTATGTTACAAAAAAAGTAAAAGGTATATATGAGGTTTTTCCAACCCCCCCCCCCCCCCCCCCCCCATTAAAGTTCCTAACCAAGAAAATCTATCATTGGTTGATTACAAGGAGAAAATAGGAAATTACACAAATATCTAGAAATAAAAATCTAATTGAGTCAGTGCACAAGAAGATTTCGCAGACTATGCTAAATTTCGCATATTGTGCGAAATTCATTTTTGGTTACATCTTGTGGTTTCGCAGGGTGTGCAAAATTTCGTACAGGGTGCTAAATTGTCTTTCACTCAGTCCTGCAACTCATCTCCTCTTGATTTTCGCATGCTATGCGAAATTGCTTACATGCTGGATTTCTTTCTCTGTTTTTCTTCCTTGCATCTCTATTTGGCTTGGCAAAGTCTATAAAGTGCTCCAAAACTCAGATTCTTCATGTATTTGAGCTTCAACTTTCATTGCCATGGATTACTCAAAATTCTCCCTCATTCTTGGCTTGTTTCAATGATAAAAAAGCTACCAAAAACACCAAAACTTGTTAAAAACTGATTAGTAACCCTTACTAGGTTCCTTAATGTGCCAATTGAGTTAAAAGGTATTAACTACTACTCAAAAGTGTTTAAAACAATTAATTTCAAGATCTAAAAGAGAACTTTTTGAGTAGTAATCACAATCCAATGTAGTTCACATCAACCACAACCTTGAGTTATTCATTGCATCTAGAGCCTTCAGCTCACAACCGAGATTTGTTCATGTCATCTATAGCCTTGAGCTGTTCATCGTATCAAGAGCTCTCAACTAATGACCTAGAGTTGTTCATATTATCCACAACCTCTATTGTTCATAGTATCTAAAGCCCTGATCTCATGACCTGGAATCATTCATGTCACCTACAGCCTTGAGCTATTCACAACATCAAGAGCTCTCAACTAATGACCTGGAGTCATTCATGTCATCCACAACTCTAAGTTGTTCACAACATCTAGAGCTTAGGACCCTAAATCATTTATATCATCCATAACCCTAAGTTGTTCATAGCATCCAAATCCCTCTACTATTAATAGCATTTAGAGCTCAGAGCTCACAACCTATAGTTATTCATGTCATCCATCGCCCTAAGTTGTTTATATCATTTAGAAATTTAGGCTTGTGACCAAGAATAGTTCATATCATAAACAACCCTTAGTTGTTCATAACATCAAGAGGCCTAAGCTCACGGGATCCTATGTCATTCATATCATCCACAACTCTAAGTTGTTCATAACATTTAGAGCCTTAAGCTCACAACCTGGAGTAGCTCATGTCATCCACAACCCTGATCTATTCATAACATCTAAGACCTTGAGCTCACGACCCAAAGTTGTTCATGTCAACCATAACCCTAGGCTCTTCATAGCATCTATAGGCTTGAGCTCACGACTCAGAGTTGTTCATGTCATCCACAACCTTGACCTATTCATAGCATCTAGAGGCTTGAGCTCACAGGATCCTGAGTCATTCATATCATACACAACCCTAAGGTGTTCATAGCAACCAAAGCCTTGAGGTCATGGCTCGAAGTAGCTCATATCATCCCCAACCCTGAGCTATTCATAGCATTTAGAGCCTTGGGCTCAAAACCAAGAATCGTTCAAATCATCCACAACCTTGAGTTGTTCATAGCATTTATAGGCCTCCACTCATGAGATCTCGATTCGTTCATATCATCCACAACCCTGAGGTATTCATAGCATCCAAAGCCTTGAGCTTATGACTTGGAGTAGCTCATGTCTTAATCGGTCGATTGTAAAAACCAAGTCATTTAGTTTTCCAATAAGGATAATCGGTTCCTGTAAAAAATGGAGGTTTATTGGTTGTAAAACTTTCAATGTGAGATGAGCTTAATGGATTAACCATTTCCTCTTAGATGATTAAGTCTTAAACAAAAGGCCTAGCTCTGATATCAATTGAGAAAATAAAGGGTTAATCTAAAAGGATAAAAACACCCAAGATGGGGAGAGGGGGGGGGGGGTGAATTGGAGTTTAATAAAAAAAATCTTTTTAAACACAATAAAATTAAGCACAAGAACCATAAAAATAAAAAGATAAGGATATAGAAAGCAAACTCAGATTTATAGTGGTTCGACACTTCCTTACCTACATCCACTCTCCTCAAGCTCCTAACCAAGTGAGGGTTCCACTTATACTTGAAGCTTCAACCAAGCTTCTAATCACTTTTTACACTTGGATTCCAACTCCAATGGGCTCTTACACAATCTTTTCAAGTCTCTACTCACTTGAAGGCTTTAACACTCAATTAACAAGTATGAATCTCTCAACCTAACTCAACAATGACTCAAATACAACTCAAGGCTATGATAAATCACAAGAATGCACTAAAGAATATGCAAATGAAGATTTAATGCACCAAAAAAAGAATGAGAGCTTTTATGGCAAGAATAAGTAGGTAAAGAAATAAATGCAAGTGTTCTCTAACTCATAAATGAAGTGGAGCTCTCTATTTATAGGTTTCTAACCTCAAGAGCCAAAAAACCAAAAAGCGGCCTCGACTAGTCTAGCTAGGGGTTGACCGGTTCACTACCCGTTGGAGCATTTAATGCTTGGCAAGTGACTGTTACCCTCAACCGGACCTCAACCGAGAAGACAAATCCCTCGATAGGGAAAGAAAGGTTATTGGAAGAGAGAGAGTGTTTTTGCATCTCTCGATCGGACCTCGACCAAGAAAGAGTAATCGGTCGACCAGTACCCTAGCCAGTTGAGTCAGTTTGGCTAGTGCCTCGACCGGTTCACCATTTTTGGCCCGAAAACCTATCTTTTTCTCGTCTTTTTGCTTCTAGCACTTAGGCAAGGTCTTTAGGTAAAATAATATGCCAATTTTGAAACACTTTGCCTAAGGTTCATTTGATAGAACTCGGATTTTGATGGAAATGTAACTTTAAAGCATAAACCGAGTTTTTCAAAAATGCATGAGATGATATGTAAATCCTAAGTGCACCCATGCATTCATCTTACAATTTTTCCTATGATTGAAAGGTCTTTTAAAAATCTTGATATTGCATCCATTAGGTCTTTTGATGAATTTCCAAATTAACACCTGAAATTCTTTATAATTCAAACCAATTAGTAATTTAACCATAGTTTTTTATCATCAAAACATGATTAGGAGAACCCTTGAGCTAACACATGGATTAATCAAGAACAACAAAGGATTTCAAGAAAAATTACACACACTCATGGATCATCAAAAATAAAAAATAAAGACTAAAATACAATTTATAACAAACATGGATTAATCGAGAAGTATAAATAACAAATGATTTTGACCAAAAATATATAAAGTCATGGATCATCAAGAGTTAAAGCTAAAGACTTAAATAAAATTATCAAAATTAAAGATTTAACTAAAATTTTTAACAAACACAAATTAATCAGGATGTATAAGTAAGAAATGATTAAATGAAAAATTATACAAAATCATAGATTCTCAAGAATCATAACTAAAAATTTAAATAAATTTTTAATTAACATAGATTAACAAAGAATTATGAACAACACCTGATTTCGAGCAAAATTATGCAAAGTCAAGGACAATCAAGAATCAAAAATAGAGATTTTAATAAAATTTTAAACTAGATGAATTAATCAAGGGTTTTGAACAACAAATAATTTTGAGAAAGATTATATTGTCATGGATCATCAAGAATCAAAACTGAGGATTTAAATAAAATTTTTAACTAACATTGATTAATCAAGAAATATATACAACAAATGATTTTGTAAAATATTAAATACTAGTGTGGATCATCAAGACTCAACACTAAAGATTTAAATAAAATTTTCAACTACCATGGAATAATGAAGATTTATAAACAATAAATAATTTCGATAAAAATTATATACAGTCATGGATCATCAAGAATAAAAACTAAAGACTTACATACAATTTTTAACTAATATGAATTAATCAAGTATTATAAACAACAAATGATTTTGATAAAAATTATATAGTCTTGGATCATCACAAATCAAAACTAGAGATTTAAATAAAATTTTTAAATCACATAGATTAATCAAGAGTTATAAGCAACAAATGATTTCAAGAAAAATTATATACAGTCGTGAATCATTAAGAATCAAAGCTAAAGATTTAAGTAAATTTTTTAAATAACATGGATTAATTAAGAATTATAAACAACGAATGATTTAGAGAAAATTATAAAGTACCACATCATCAAGAATTAAAACTAAAGATTTAAATTAAATTTTTAAGTAACATGGATTAATCAAGAGTTGTAAGCAACAAATGATTATTTTTAGAAAAATTATACATAGTCAAGGATCATCAAGAGATAAACCAAAGACTTAAATAATTTTTTTAACTAATATGGATTAATCAAGAATTATTAGCAACAAATGATTATGAGAAAATTACACATAGTCAGGGATCATCGAGAATTAAAATTAAATATTTAATTAAAACTTTTAACTAACATGGATTAATAAAGAATTTTAACCAACATATGATTTTGTGAAAAATTATATATAGTCATGGATCATCAAGAGTCAAAACTAAAGATATAAACAAAAATTTTAAATAACAAGGATTAATCAAGAATTATAATAAACAAATGATTTTTTTTAGAAAAATTATCTAGTCATGGATCATCAAGAATCAAAACTAAATATTTAAATAAAATTTTTAAGTAGCATGGATTAATCAAGAATTATAAATAAAAAATGATTATTTCAAGAAAAACTATACACAGTCATGCATCATCAAGAGTCAAAACTAAATATTTGAATAAATTTTTTAACTAACATCAATTAATTGAGAATTATAAGCAACAAATGATTTTAAGAAAAATTATATACAGTCATAGATCATTAAGAATTAAAACTAAAGATTTATATAAAATTTTTAAATAACATGGGTTAATGAAAAGTTATGAGCAACAAATGATTTCAAGAGAAATTTTATGCTGTCATGGATCATCAACAATCAAAACTAAAGATTTCCATAAAATTTTTATATACCATGCATTAATTTTTAAATCAAAACTAAAGAAATTATATAACCACTTTAAGGTCTCACTCATAAGTCAAAGCCTCTTGTTGATTTTGGCACAGGCTTAATATCCTCTCAAGGTAAAAAGTCCATGCAATGTAGTAGTTTAGTGAATCATGACAATTGATAGCCTTGTATCATGATTTACTGTAGGTTTTATCTAGTATGCATCACATACACTAGTGCACTCAGCATAGGAAACCCATACTGATGGCTAAAACAAGTCATCCCTCCAATTAGGAGGCAATGCATTATAGTCTCTATTGAATTGCCCAAATCTATGAACCGATTGTGAACAACTTATTTACTTACAAGGAACCCATAACTTATATCTTTCGTACAACTCCTAATGCACACAAGTCGTGTACACTGTAAAAGACATGAGTTGAATGTTCAAATCAATGTCAATACACCAAAGAGATAGCAAGGGGATAGTTAAGTCTAACTTTGTTACATCATGTCTTTAGGGGCTCAATCCCAAAAAATACCCTCACCAAGGGTAAAAAAAGTCCACATCTTTTCCCTTGTTGACTAGGGTTAGATAACCAGAATGCACACGTAAGACAAAAATATAGTCAAATCAAAATAATTTCCAATTTCAGTATTCCAAACTTATCTAAATATATTTTTTTTTTTTAGAATTTGCAAAAATATATTTGATCATTTATAACAAAAGAAAACATATTTTTATAAAATCCCCTTACTTGAGTTGGATAAACCCAAAGGAATAAAGTTGTGGAAAATTCCTATGAATATGACTTGAGAGATTTAAAGGAATTTTTCAAATAAAAGTCAATTTCCATGATAAATATTACTTTAAGTATATATTTATTTATTAATTAACTCTATACCAATATTAGGTAAATTAATTCATCTAGGGAAATATTCAATTTTCATTACTTAAGTTGACTTAACTTGTTTTTCCTAAATAATTACTCAAATTTCTTTCCTAAGGAATTTTGGCATAATATTTTTTTGCATCCAATTATTTAATCATTTATTCAATCTTTTATTAAGATTAATTCTTCTATACCTCAAAACTACACCAAAAACACTACTACAACCTACAAGGTTTAAAAAAAAATACCTATTGTTTCCAAACAACATTTTTGTTTTTTCAATCCCAAAAACACACTTATAAAAATTTTCATAACCACATTGTACTATTCTCAAAGTTTCCCCAGAATAATCCTATAATCTTCATATGCAATTCCCATGGATTTTCCAACAATAACAAAACATCAATAAGAGTGGGATTTGATCTTAACACTAGTACTTTTTTTTCTTATGGTCTCTAAAAATAAAAATTACAGATACATGAGATATTTCTACAAAATTCAAACTTTCATACTAGGGTTAATTTCTTCTTCTCAAATTCTCATTAAAAAACTTTAGTTTAAAAATTTATAAATTCTATATTCATATAAACACCCATTTATTCATCTCCATATTTTTTCTATTAATTATTTATTTTTCTATTTCTTTGTGAAACCAAAATAACAATTATGATTTATGAAGAAGGAACATAAGTTGAAATAAAACTCTTTTCTTGAAGTTTTTTCAGAAAAGAGAAAAATAACTTCTCCTCTTCACCATGGATTTGAAAATCTCAACTTTTCTCTAACTTTTGTTTTTTATAATGTCTGAAAGTGTAATCAAAACGTGTTTTAAGGTTTTGTATTATTATTATTCTTGTTATTAATATATATATATAAATTTGAGCTAGGTATTTAAACCTATGGGGCCAAAATTTAATTTTATTGGCCTTCTTTTTTTTGGTCTAATCTAACCCTTGGGTGTTACAAAATTACCATCATGTGCAGGGATTTTTCCCATTACATTCTTTTACATCTTTTAGAATGATAATTTCCCATTATGTAAACTCTTCCTTCATATTATATTTTTCACCCAATTTTTTTTATTAAATTCTTTTGTATAGACATCCAAATTTTTAATGAATTTATCACTAAATTGGTATTGAAAGTTATGGTTAAAAAGTGACATGTGACAAAATTTGGTTTTATAAATAAAATAAAATCTTCTAATTGAAGTCAAAAGAGAATTAAAAATAAATAAATATTATCTTGTTGATAACTTTTCTTAGTGAAGAAAACAACTTACATAAAGAAGTCAAATTTTTTGAATTAAACAACTAGATCTTAAAGGATTTCAAATTTAATTCTCTAATTTCATCTATAAATAAGGATGACTTTCTTCAATGAGGAGATTTCGAATTGGTAAAAAAAACTTCACATGAGAAAAGAGGTTTCACAAAGAAAGGAAAAGAACAAGTTTCACAAAATCTTTTTATAAGTCCAAAAAATCTCAAAAGTGTTACATATTGTTTGCCTTTTGACAAAGTCATTTGAACATAAGTCACTTAATTAGGTCCTCTATTAACTTTCAAAATTAAGAAAATGCTTTTGTCGTCTGCTTTTGGATTGTAATCATAGTCATTTGGAAATAAACTACTCTAAGTTCTCGATTAATTTAAGACTTCACAAAATTTTCTTATAAGTTCAAGAAATCACAAAAGTAAAACACATATGTTCTTTTGTCTTTCAATAAAATCACATGAGAATAAGTTATTTTAAACTCTCGATTGACTTTTAAATTTTATTTTTTAAAAAAGAAAAAAACTTTTATTGTTTGTTTTAGAATTGTCATCAAAGTGAAAGGATCAGAAGAAAAAATATTCTTTTATAAATAACATTAACATTGATATTCTGCCCCACAATTAACAAATTTATATATATATATATATATATATATATATATATATATATATTTTTTTTTTTTTTTTTTAATTTTGCTAATTTTACTATACTTACACGAGATTTGTACGTACATTTTGTTATTTAATTATTTATTTTGCCTTCCTCCGACCGTTCTCGAGATCAGTACTTGCGTGTGGATGTATGTAAATGAGCCATAGATTGGTGGAACGATGTGAGCACGGAGCACCACAGAATTGAAACAAGTTGAAACTTCAAGTAATCAGAATTTAATACACAGCCATCTCGGGATGCTACACTCTTTTGCATAGTTTTGCTCAAGGATAAGACCTGTCAGTTATTCAACAGATTGAATGCAAATAGTGTTAGTTGGCCAACCAAAAAAATTGTACAGAATAAAGAAAAAGACAATAAGCATCACAAGGGTTTTCAAGGATTCAACAGATATTTTTCACCTTTGTTTTTATAGCATTTCAACAGCTCAAAAATCACTGGTATGCGGTGTTTCTCAATTTTCCTAGCCTTATGATATATACGTATATAACAATGTGTCTTCGGTCAACCACTGCCTACTTGGACCAATTTCAGCTTTTACTTTTCTAAGTTTACAAAATATTTTAATTAAATATTTGTATATATATATAGTAAATAAGATGATAATATTCAAAATTAATGGGTACCCAAAAAAGTTAATTATTTTTTAAATTCTCAAACAATTAGTACGAAATACTATAAAAAGGATGACGCTGTGCTTAGGACTATTTGACATAATATTTGACATTTTGACTTAATTTTAAAATAAACAATTTAATTAGAAAAAAAAAAAAAAAAAAAAAGCAAGTCAGTCCTAAAATTTTAAAATATTTTTCAATTTCCTAGTAAATTAATTGCACTAATTGCGTTAATGATAATTTTTTTTTTCCTTTTAAAAACAAGATAAATCATATAAGAGTTTATGGTCTTGTTTGGCAATTATTTTTAGAATAGTTTTTTGTTTTCTAAAAAACACGTTTAATAAATAAAACTATTGTTTGTTTTCGGTTCTTACGAATAGAAAATAAAGTGTTTTCAAATAATAAATTTTAATTATTTTTTATTATTTATTTATTTATTTTTTAAGGATTATTTTAGAAAATAATTATATAAATATGTAAAATGATTAAAAATAAAGTACTAAATATAAAAAATTATTTTTAAAAAATTTAAAAATAAGTTAAAAATATTTTAGATTCTCAAATAGAATTTTGTTCTATAAAACATCAAAGAACAATTTTAAAAAACTATTATTAAAAATTATTTTAAAAAATAGTTATTAAACAGAGTCTATATTTTTCTTTAACATGCATATGAAATTAACTGACATAGTTGGATATAGTTATTAAATGTTCTTGTGTTTGAATTTCTTCTGATTTCCTTCCAAGGCTATGGAGTTGAAGATCTTATAATCTATTGAATCTTAGAATGCAGTTTATAGTGTTTTTATCTAAAATATTTTTAAATTGTATTTGAGAATATTTCTATTTGAAGTGGTTTTAATAAAAATATTTTTTTAAGAAATGTTTTTAAAAGAATCACTTATGGAATGTTTCACCAGAAAACACTGAAATAATTTTTAAAAATTTTAAAAGTGTTTCTTAATTTTTTTTAAATGCTATATTTAAAAAAAAAAAAAAAACACTTTTTAGGTTAAAAACACTTTTTAAAATCACTATAAAATAAACTATTTGTGAAATTATATTTTTTTAAAGTATTTTTAGAAGACTATTAATACATTTTTAGAAAATACTAAAAGTGATTATTCAATATTTTAAATGATTTTTTTTAAAAAAAATTAAAGTATTTTCTAAATTTTTATATATATGTATAGTTGAAAAAAAATATATATTAACCACGCTTTCTAAAATCAACAAGTAGACTCTAAATATATTTTCCAAAATTTTGAGATAAATACACACACTACGATAGCATTGAACAATTGAGCTTTGCAGTCCATGAATGAATCTTTAGTAACAAAATGCAATGACAAAGGCTATCTACCACCACAACTACCCCAATAAGCACAAAAAGAGCAATAAATATCAATAATTTAATTAGTTTCCCAAATAATTAAAATGGTTTTTTTTTGTGAAATTAATCATCATTCCAATTTGCTTAGCACCCAAAATTATTTGTCAACTGTGGATCTGGCTGGCTTCATTGTTGCAAAAGACAAGATTTCTCTGATCCATTTTTGGGAAAGACAAAAGGTTGAATTCTAGCAACCGCATTATTGCTCAGACTGCAACGCACCATTCACTAAAAATATTTGTGGTCACCATTAGCTAATAAGGACAGGCTACTTACCGGACAAAATCAGTATTAACTTGATTATACAAGAGTAGTAGAGATGGGGTTTGAGTTGGCCTTGTGATTTTATCCAGCAACCACATTTATTAAACACTGCCACCTAGCAAGAAATCAATTATATATAATCAAATAACTACGACCATATGTTTTTCTTTTGTAAGCAACAACTCAATGTTGTGATAACATTTTATCATATCCTAGGATGAATGTGACTAATTGCATTTTAAAACTTGTTCTAAAAATTTATTTTTTACGGATTTATATATATATATATATATATATATATATATATTTTTTTTTAAATTATTATTATTATTATTATTTTTTGTTTTTAAAAATTATTTTCAGAGAGCAGTAGTCAACAGCGTTAAAAAAAAATTTTAAATAGTTTTTTATTTTTAAATTTTACCACCAAACAAGCTCTAATATTTTAACATTTCATTGTGCTTCTTTTAATTTTTTGCTTATATTTCCCTTCACATTTTTACGTTGAAACAGGTAGTTTTAGGGGAAAGGATGATTATGAGACTTATGTCAAGGGAGGCTGATGTCAACTGTGACCACCATGCATGGGATAATTAATATAATAATAATAATAATAATAATTGCAGAGACGCAGAGAGGGGAAAATTTTGAGATAGTATATAATATCAAAGGGTCACGGGCTAGTGTAACGAATGGCTGGAAATGATTAGAGTATACAGTGAGTGGGGCCTAGTCACGGGTGCTACATGTACACACATGATGTGCGGACAAACTGAAGAAGAAAAAGCCAGTTTTGGTAAAATCTTCTCTTTTTATCTCATCCACGAAAAAGATTCATCACATGTCACGACCTTTCCCTAACCACTAATTCTCGCCCCATCACCATCACCCTTGTCAAATCTCACCTCTTCCGAAGCTCAGATGTCTTCAAGGATTTGTGTCTGCGCTCGACCTAAATTCTGACCACCTTCAAGCATGGAAAATGATTATTTTATTTACTTGTTCTCGTTAATTAATTAATTAATTAATTGCTTAATTACCTGTCAATTAAGGAAATTTATTTATCATGCATTTGAAACAGTAAATAAAAGAGACCCTGCACAGATACTCGAGTATTGTGGGCAAATCCAAGAGGTAGGGGCTACAATGAGAAATTGAAGACTATAGATCCATCCAAATATAAAAATAATAGAATTGGCAGCAAATATTTTCACTTTTATATTTTGGCCAAACAAGTAAAAAGAGGAATGGAAACAAATAAGATCCATGGAAGATGTTGATTAATGTGCGCCACTCAATTCAAATTCTGATTATTTATTGAACAATTTCTTTGGAAAAGGGGAATTGAGGGGGGCGATTGGGTGGTTGTGTTGACAACAAAGGGTACTTTAAATAATTAGAATATTTTTGAACCACTAAATTACAAGATGATTCCAGCCACACAATTGAGGGCGGCCCCATAGGGGGTGCAATTGCCATCATACCCTGCTTTACATATACTTTCATGGAAAGCCTACGGCTTTGTACTCGAATGTGCTTTCTTTCTAATTCTTTTTTAAATATTTATGTATGGTAACGATCCATAAAAAATATGGGATAAAAACTCTTGTTGCTATGCATGGATGAGATGTGGATGGACTTAAAAAATAGTCAACAGGACTTAATTCAACCAGCAAAGTTACAACTAGAAAAGTAGGGATTGCAGGTGGCACAGCACATGGAGTGTATATATATTTATACATATACGAGTTTCCAAGACAAGGATTAATACATAAATAAATATGAAGAACAAGCTCACGTGAACCATGTAACAGCTTGGGGGATGCAATGGTGATTGCGGTTGGAACTTGGAACCACACATTCATAGTTAGTAGTTTTGAACTTTTGAAGGCTTGAGAGAGCCAAGCCAAGCCAACCCTAGCCTTGCCTAGCCAAGCCAAGCCAATCCTAGCTTTGCCTTTTGATTAATACCTCATATATATATATATATATATATATATATACAAGTTGAGAGTTGAGAATCAAAGGGCGGTAGAACAACATTGGAGCTAATTCGTGATCAATGAAGACACAAGGGTGCGAGATTGAAGCAATTGGTATCAACTACAAGATCTACACACATAAAGGAGAGGAGTCCTCCCCTTTTAAGATCTTCAACAAACAAGTAGTGAAAGGTGGAACATTAAGCCCAGGCGTTAGGCATGTCCTAAAGGATGTCAACTGTAAGGCCAAACCATGGGAAATTCTCGCCATTGTCGGCCCCAGTGGCGCTGGAAAATCATCTCTACTCGAGATCCTCGCCGGAAAAATTGCGCCTCAAACCGCATCCATTTTTGTGGATCAGAAGCCCATGGACAAGGCTCAGTTCAAGAAAATATCTGGGTTCGTGGCTCAGAAGGACACCCTCTTCCCCCTCCTCACCGTTGAAGAAACCCTCATGTTTAGCGCCAAGCTGAGGTTAAGGCTTCCTCCGGCACAGTTGATCTCCAAAGTGAAGTCGCTGATACAGGAACTGGGATTAGAGCATGTGGCTGGCGCTCGGGTGGGTGATGATAAGGCGCGTGGCATCTCCGGCGGAGAAAGGCGGCGAGTCTCCATCGGTGTGGATGCGGTACATGACCCCAAGGTACTGATTCTGGATGAACCCACTTCGGGACTTGACAGTACTTCTGCGCTTCAAATCATCGATATGCTTAAGACCATGGCTGAAAGCCGGGGTCGAACCATAATTCTGAGTATACACCAACCTGGGTTTCGCATTGTGAAGCTGTTCAACTCCATTCTTCTGCTGGCTAATGGCTCGGTTTTGCACCATGGCACAGTTGAGCAGCTTGGACTGAACTTGAGGCTGATGGGATTGGAGCCTCCTCTTCATGTTAACATCGTGGAATATGCGATAGAATCAATTGAAACCATTCAAGAACAGAAACAGCAACGGCAACAGCAACAGCAACAGCAACAGCAAGCTGTGGTCCAAGAATCAACGGCAGCGCAACTGCAGGCAACCCCACGAGGCAGAAGTGGCAACTTCACTCTTCAACAGCTATTGCAACAGTCCAAGGTTATTGATGAGGAAATAATCATCAACACAAGCATCGATTTTGCCCGAGGTTTCGCCAATTCTAGATTTCGAGAGACCATCATTTTGACACACAGGTTCTCCAAAAACATTTTCAGAACCAAGGAGCTGTTTGCATGCCGAACACTTCAAATGCTGATTGCTGGGCTTGTTCTGGGTTCAATCTTTTATCAGCTCAAAGACAACCTAATTGGAGCCGAAGAAAGGGTAGGTCTGTTTGCGTTCATTTTGACGTTTTTGCTGTCTTGCACAACAGAGGCCCTACCAATCTTCTTGCAAGAGAGGGACATTTTAATGAAGGAGACCTCCAGTGGAAGCTACAGGGTCTCATCATATGCCATTGCTAATGGGCTTGTTTATCTCCCATTTCTACTCATTCTAGCCATATTGTTCACACTGCCACTGTACTTGCTTGTGGGTCTGAACCCAAATTTCATGGCATTCATGCACTTCTTGTTGCTCATATGGCTGATTCTCTACACTGCCAATTCAGTTGTGGTTTGTTTCAGTGCTCTTGTGCCTAATTTCATAGTCGGAAACTCGGTGATATCGGGGGTGATGGGTTCGTTCTTTCTCTTTTCGGGCTACTTCATATCGAAGCATGGCATGCCGGATTACTGGATTTTCATGCATTATATATCTCTGTTTAAGTACCCATTTGAAGGTTTTCTGATAAATGAGTTCTCGGAGTCAGGAAAGTGCTTGGATTACATGTTTGGGACATGTGTTGTGAAGGGTGAGGATGTGCTGCGAGAAGAAGGATATGGAGAAGAGAGTAGATGGAGGAATGTGGTCATAATGGTGTGTTTCATATTGCTTTACAGGTTCATTTCTTATGTTATCCTCAGGTGTAGATGCTCTCAGAGGAGTCTCATGGGCGTGCTTGTGTGAAGTGTGAAGACTGAAGAGTCTCTCTGTGAATCTCTAATCTCGTTCACGTGAGTGTTTAACAGGTTGGTCGGTTTTGGAGTTTGTTTACATAGAGGAAGTGTCATATTAATAAGCAAAACAATATATTTGTAATTTCCTTTCCACAAACATATTTTACTGGGATGAGATGTAATGTAAATTAACTCTCTCTCTCTCTCTCTCTCTCTCCATCCATAGCATGTTAGCTTAATTCAGCACCTTTATTCTTTCACCATCAATCAATTACCTTTATATAATATATTTAAGCACCTCTAATTTGTGCGCGTATTTATCATAGATTTCTTGATGCTTTGTTGATGAAAATTTTTAAAAACTTGACATATTTGATATTTGAATATCATTTAGGATTGATATTATTATTATTTTTTTTTTACAAAAAAATTGATATAAAACTTAAAAAAATATAAGAATAACTTTTGCAATTACCCATGACAAGCAAAATTTTCAGAAGTAAATAGTTCTTTATATGTAATTTTTTTTACTTTATTTCTCCAAATAAATAATAGGTAAGTTCACAAAAAAAATAAATATATATTTTATCTTTTGAAATTGACGTCTTAAGATGTTGGTATTGAAATAATTTGGCAAGGGTGAAAAATACTCGTCGTGGATATGTTATGGACCAAGCAAGTATGCCGGTGATATGATGGTCTATAAAGGGTTGTGCCTTTTGACGCTTTCTCTTTATCATGATGCGGCAACGTCCGTGGATATGGCATATGGGAGGCCCGGGGAGGACCCACCGCACTAAAGCTACCTCTCTCACTAGCCACAGCAAACACATTCCTTCACTCAAAAGGGTATGAGAGGCCTGCTTTTCGGCTTTTTTTGGCCTTTCTTGGATTACTGCCATAACTGATGACCGTGCTTCAACTTTTCTACTGCAGCTGTAGAGTATGAGAGGCTACTGGCAACTGTTTTAAAAAATAATTTTCTTAAAATTCTTATTAGAAATAATTCTATTTAAAATCTAAAATATTTTTACATTTTTAATATTTTAAAAATAATTTTTTATATCTAAAATTTTATTTTTAATCATTATATGTATTTATATAATTAATTTTAAAAACAACTTTCAAAAAACAATTAAAAGATATTTCATGAAAATATTATGTTTTTTTGTTCTTAAAAATAAAAAATAAAAAACAGTTTTATGGTTACAAGTATCAGTTTGATAGTATTTTTTTTAAACTTGTTTTTGAATTAGAACAAAAAATAATTTTTTATAATTTTTGAAAAATTAGAGTGTTTGGCAAGATGTTTTAAAAAATAATTTTTTAAAACAAAAAACAAGAAACTTGTTTGAATCAAAGAATTTTTTTTTTTTTTTAAATATAATGTATTACTTTTATTTTATAAAAAATTTATAAAATTAATTTATAATAATATGAAATCAAATTCAAGTTAAGACTTATTAAAACATAAAAATTAAATCCATAATTATATATGAGTTAAAGATAAATATATATATTTTAATTATTAAACAATTTTTTATGGTAGTGAAACAAAAAATTTTATAAGATAAAAATAATTTTAATATTCATTTTTAATACAAGTCAATTAAGTACTTTAATTTTTTTTTTTTTAATTATTTGTTTGATCATGATTTCTTATGTTTTTTTTTAGAAACTTTTTTAAAGTTAAAGAATCAAAAAAGGTTTTTAAATGTTTTATAAAATTAAGGATATTTGGTAAATTATTATTATAAAAGGATTTTAAAAATAACAAACAAAAAGACTTGTTCAAAATATTTCATTTTATTTTAAATATTTTGATTTTGTAAAAATATTTTAAATTTAATTTATATAATATTAATTAATTAAATTTAATTGAAGTTTTAGTGAAAATAAACATAATTTTGTAATTACAAATAAATTAAAAAATATATAGTTTTTAGTAAAGCATAAATAGTAATATTATAATAAAATCATAAATTATATTTTTAGTAGAAAATATACTATTTTATTACATGTTAGAAAAAAGATATTTTATTATATTAATAAATTTATGGTATTAATGAGTTTATTATTTAAATTTTAAATTATTTTTTAAAATTAATAATCTTGTTAACAAATCCAATACATTAAGTCTTGTTTAATTTAGTTAATTTATCTAATGAAAAAAATTGAAAAATAATAATTTTGTATAGAAGAAAAATAATAGAGTGTATGTGTTTTTCTATTCTTTTTAAAATTTGATGAAAATAACTTTTACTTGTTCTTTAAAAATTATTCTTTATTTCACCTTTGTTTTTAAAACCGGAAACAAAGAACAATAACCAAACAATTTTATGAATTTTTAAAAACTGTTTTCTGTTTTTAAAAACAAAAAACTATTTTAAAAAACTTTGTCAAGCAGTCTCTAAATATGTTTTCCTTTTTTTTTTTTTCTAGAAAACAAAAAATTGTTCTAGTCTATGTTCACCATGAAGATGCATTTCCTTTATTATTACATTTAAATTAAAGAATATAAATCAAAAGTTCATTCACAATTAATGTTAGAACTTTAATTCTTGTACCACCTTCATTATTATTATTATTCTCATTTTATACAAACAAAAATTAAAAATAATTCAACTACAATTTTTTTAACGGTTGGTAACATTTATTAATATGTTTTATGTTTGATTAGCACTGCACATAGTGCAGTTTGATTGTTGATCCATTTTCGTTGTAATATCTACTCAATATCTCTTTGGGTAAATCTTAAATTCTTGGTTTTAATAAATATATAAATATTATAATATAGTATCACTAAATTCCTAAAAAAATATTTTAAAACTACTATTCACAACACGATATAAAATATTTTTTTCTCTTTTACAGCCCAACAATACTATTACCCAAGGTTTGAAATATCGGTAAACACAAATATAATGGTACTTGACTTTTATGGATATATCGAGAAATATCAATAAATATTTTGACAAAAATATCGGTGCAATGAAAATTATTAAAAATTCATGTTTCCAAAAAATGATAAAATAAGTAAGAAAACACATATTAAAGTTATTTTATAAGTGTAATTGACATAAGTATGATTAAATATAATATTTATCAAATTTTTATAAAAAATTAGCTTAAATTCTTTTAATATATTTATATTCATTTATTTTAAAAATAAAAAATACTTTTATTAAAACATGTTTTATTACATTCTAAATAAAAAATTAAATTGATTTATATAAAATATTTTATTTGAGATTTAATTTCTAAATTTTTATTACAAATGGTGATAATTTTTTTCTATTAACATTAATTCATTTAAATAATTAAAATTATTAATAATTTATCTTATCAAATTAATTTTAATTTATAAAATATTAAGACTTCATTAATTTTTTTTATATTGTAGCAATTTTTAAGTAAAATTATATTTTTAATATTTTAAAATAAAAACATTTAAAGTTAAATAAAATTAAAAGGATAAATAAAAAAATTAAGAGTGAAGTGATAGTAATTTTTTAAAATAGAATTAATGAGATAAATATGAAAGTAGTTAAAAATAAAAGGATAATATAAAATAAAATGATAATATAAATTTAAAATAAAAGATAAATTAGAAATAAATAATAAAAAAAGATAAATATAAAAGAAACTTTCAAAAAATTTTCCCTCTTTTTAGACCACCCTATGCTTTGCACGCGTCACTTCTATGTCCCGATTTTTCACTTCAAAACTGAAAATTTGTCAATATATTGGCGATTTTTTTTTTTTTTTTTTAACATTTTTGTTATTTTCGACCAACCAATTATCGGTGGCTGATTTTGTTTTGGCCAACGCTGATAATCGGTTTTTCACGGATGTTTCGATAAAAAAAATCCAATTTTTCAAACCTTGGTATTTGTTTACAAATTCAATACACAACACCAAAGCAATGATCTTTTTACACTGTGCAAAATTGTAGACAATGGAAATGCTTTTACAAACCGATAAAAACTAAAAATTTTAAAAAGAGGAAGGTGAAAGTACCATTATTAAAGCTTCTTTGTGGTTTCAACTTTTATCGTATTCAGTAATGTTGGGGCATAGTACAATATAATAAAAAGACCAATCTTATAGAACTTGTCAAATCATTCAAATCCAAGCCATATGAGCCACAAGTTTGTGAATTTAAAATTTTGGTAGAAGATAAAATGATTCTATGGCCCGATGGATGAGTTTTGACCCAAAATAGGATATTTAAAAAAAAAAATCAAAAAATAAACCGATTTCTAAACTAATGTCCAATCTAGTGCGTCTGTGCCACGTAGGAGTCCAGGTTAAGAAACCGTAGTCACCAATTATGGTTTTGAATTTTTTTTAAATCAGTCAAAACCGTAGTTACCAACTACGGTTTTGAATCCTTTTAAGTTCCTTTCCCTTTTCGGTTAGGTTTCTTACCTTTAGGGTTTTGCCTTCTTATTCGTCCTTCCCGTTGTCTCTCATTGCATCTGGTTGTCTTTGGTTCATCCTTGGCTCAAATTCAATATTTTCCAAATTTTCATCTTGTTTCGTCATTGGTTAGGTAAGATTTATGAGTTTTTCAGTTTACATAAATTTATTTATTTTTTTTTTTGTAAATTTGTTTGGTTTTCACATATTTTAGTTTGTTGTTGTAGATGTGTTTGGTTTCTGATTTTATTTTCATCTTAAGCTTGGTAAAGATGTGTTTGGTTTTTGATTTTATTTTCATCTTGAGCTTGGTAAAGACGTGTTTGGTTTTTATTTTATTTTATTTTGATTGTGAGCTTGGCAAAAAGAAAAAGGTTTTGTTTTGGTAAAGAAAACGGATATGGAATGGAGGACCACCATGAATTTTTTTTATTTAAGATACCAAAAATGGAGGGGACCACTATCAAGAACTCCAAAAATGGAGGGGACCACTATTAAAAACTCCAAAAATGAAGGGACCACTCTTAAGAACTCCAAAAATGAAGGGGACGAGCATTGATTTATGTTATAGGAATAGAAAAAAAAAAGGAATGCTCCACTTTTCAAGGGC
Organism: Vitis rotundifolia; assembly: GCA_030254885.1. Lineage (NCBI taxonomy): Eukaryota > Viridiplantae > Streptophyta > Magnoliopsida > Vitales > Vitaceae > Vitis > Vitis rotundifolia. Next base: position 9,823,584 of record CM058170.1, read on the forward strand.
CAATGAATGAGCCTTTATCTTAAGCTAGGAGATTGAAGGTGTGAGGTTGTTTTCGGTTACTACATCATTCTCCAAATTTTGGGAATGTTTGGTTGCCCAGAAAATAGAGGTAAGTAATGTTAAAGTGTGCATGTTTGACCTGTCATTTGGGTGGGATAGAACTTCAAAAAATGATATAAGAATTTCCTTTACAATGTGAGTCATTCCATGGACCCATTCCTTTATAATAAAATAGAGTTGTTGCGTTTCATTAATGGTCCTAAGTATTATGATCTTTTTCTTACTTGGTGGGTTTCAAATTCTGTAATACCTAGTACTAATGAATTAAATAGGTAATAATGATTATCTTAATACTTAACTTTAAAAGTGCTTAATTAGATGTTAAAACTAGTTTAGTGTTAATCTTGTTTAATTATGAATTAAACTTTGATTAAGGTTAAGTGAGATTAGTTAATGACTTAAGCATGCTTATTAGGTTCTTAGGGGCTGATTAGAGTTATGAAAGTCTAAAGGACTAATGAGCAATTGTAAGTTTAATATTAGTTAATTTGGAGGACTAATTTGTAATAATTGGAAAGTTAGAGTTGGTGGCAGCCATGTGGCCTGCCACCTCCTACTTGGTTGGGTTGGTGGCAGCCATGTGGACTACCACCTCCTACTTGGCTGCATGGAGACCCCTTTATAAGGGCCTACAGCTTGATTTGCACCATTTTACCTACAGCAACCTGGGTTAGAGAGATAATCTAGAGAGAGAAAGTGAAGATTTGAGGTAAGGAAGTTGTTTAATTTAGTAATTTTGTTATATTTTGGTTCCTAATGGTATGTTGAAACAAATTAATGATAAAATTTGTGTAAAAGTTGAGTGTAATTAGTTATAAACAAGTTTTAGTTAAAAATTAGAATTAATTAGGTTATTTGGACACTTGGGATTTGTTTATGGGTTAGGCCTTAAGAAAATAAAAACAATTAGTGTTTGGTAATTAATTGGGGAATATTAATATGCATTGTAAATATTGTTTAATTCAATTCAAATTTGATTAGAAAACCTGTGGGCATGTAGATTAGAGAATATGAGAATTAAAAATTAGCAACAGTAAATTGTATAAACTTTCGTGGTTAGGAAACTTAAATTATGTGTTTCATTTCAGTTCTTTGTAATAGGTAAAGATTGCCTACATAGAAGAATCACAAAGGGGAAGTTGGTGTAAGGTAGGGAATTTTATGCTGTTTCATGGTGTATCTGATTTCTTTCCTTAAAACATTTATTGGAATTTCATGTTATTTCTATGATTTCATAAAATGTTTTAATGTGTCATTGCATCTCGATTGATTGTATTGAAATGTTACAATGATATTGGAACATATATTGGTATGAAGATTCATGGTTCTGTGTTGTGGAAATGGTTCATGGTGTGGTTGCATTGCAAGAAGGATATGGAATAATCACAGATGATATTCAAAGAATTGATTAGTGGGAAGTGTTTATGTGATGCTACAAGCATTATCCTTTGATATATTGTTTATGTGGGACCGTGGGTTCTTGGGTGAAAGTCCCTAAAACCCTCGAGGAAGACACTCCGATGTGGATGTATGGGATTGGTCTTGCCCCTGGGTTTTAGTCCCTAAAGACACGAGGTTGGTCCTGCCCTTTGGTATGAGTCCTAAAAGACACAGGGTAACTTACCCTTGGGTGATAGTCCCAAAATAGTCATTATTATATTGACCAAGTATCTTGTGGAGTATTGATATTTGATGTGTAGATTGGTAAGGGTTAACAGTTTATCAGTTGTGAAAGGATGGATGAGGAAAAGTAAATATGAAACCAACAAACACATGCATACATGTTTGACATGATTACATATTTGTTAATGGTTATAAAATGTTTATCATGCATGCTATTAAACGTTTAATTCAAGGTTTTTAAGGGTATGCTTAGGATGGTTATAAACTTTCCTTGTGAGTTGTGAACTCACCCTATCCTTTCCACCTTTAGATGCAGGTTAGAAGACCTATGTTGGAAATAATGTTTGAGCATTGCCTTTTTGTTTATTGGATTTTATTTGCTTGCATTGAAAGTGTTTTGAGGCTTTGCCTTTGTATTAAAGACTAAATCTTTTTGGAGAAATGATGTAATGTATATTTGTTATGTACACTTGTAGTATGGGCTACCTGTAATGAACCATGGTGTTTTGGTATATGTAAATTAACCTAGTACAAGTTCTTTTTGTGAAATGAACCATGTTGTTAACTAATAGTTACAAAGTTTAAAACAGGATGTATACCTCTTTATAACAGGTTTTCATATTCTCTTTATGCACAAAATCAAGGAGAAACTCAACATTTAAATTTTTGTATCCCCTTATTTTTTTAGAGCACTTATACTGTATTTGAGTATCAATTGTTAAGTTTGAAAAACTGGGGTATGACAACTTGGTATTAGAGCATAAGGGATTAGATGCCTATTATGGACATAGGTGGGGAGCCCAATAAGTGCACTAGAGTCATTATTATTGTTACACTCTTTTACTATGTATGATATATTGATATTAAGGTGAAAGGTTAAATGATAAATGTTAGGTTTGTGTCTTTGTTATGTAAATGACATTCTTGGTTGTATTGTTGTGAGTATGCCTAGCTATGATAATTGTGATCATGTGGCTTTTGAATTCCTAATAATTGAGAATCCATTACTATGATATTGTTGGTATTATGTTTGTTTTCAAAAATTTTATATGTGACATAAGTGGTTTAATTGTATTGCTTAAAGATGCTTGATTTAATGAATAATCCTCATAATGGGATGTATTGATAATCTAATCCTTGTATACCTTTCTAAGACAAAATGCCTAGAGCAAGGAACAGATTAACAACAAGGCCTAGACGAACAACTAAATCATCTCCACTATCTCATGGTAATGTAACTGAGGGAAGAGTTTCACTATATCCAATTGTTGGTTAAGAATACCAGAATGTGAGCTTAATTTGGGAATTTAAAGCACTGACTCCTCCAATCTTTCGGGGTGGCCCTAATTTTCTTGAAGCTAAGAATTGGATGAAAGAAATAAAGAAAATACTAGATGTAATTGCAGTGCCTGAGGAAATGAGAGTTTCTTTAGCTTTCTTCATGTTGAGCGATGAAGCAGACAACTGGTGGGATATGATGAAGACTACTCAAGATGTAACTCAAATGGTTTGGATGCAATTTGAGGAGCTGCTTTTGTCTAATTACTTTCCAGAGGCTGTTAGAAGACAAAAAAGAGTTGAATTTATACACTTGGTTCAAAGGAACATGACAGTGACTGAATATGCAGCAAAGTTTACACAACTATCTAGATATGCTTCAAATGTGGTGCCAGATGAACAAATGCGAGCTGAACAATTCCAAGAGGGGTTGAGATTGAACATTAGAGCATAGGTCACTCCCTTCATGCTTCGTTCTTATAGTGAGGTTGTGGCAAGGGCTCTTGTTATAGAAAGGGAAATGGAGGAAGCTCAAAGGTTGAGAAGCAAAAATTCTAGGTTTGGTGGTTCGAAAAAACAGGAATGAGATTTCAAGCGCTAGAAAGTGACTCATCCCCAACAACAACCCAGAAAACAAGAGTAGTATAGTGGGACTACAGATTGGCCCAAGGGACTAAGGAGATGTTATGAATGTGGTAAGGTGGGACATCTTAGGAGGAAGTGCCTAAAATTTCAACGACTTGCATACCAACCATCTCAACTGCAGTTTCAGTAGATGAACTCACAAATCCAAGGAAGGCAACCTCAAGGGGAAGGAAACTTTAGGCAATGGAATCCTAGAGAGAGGCCAAAGCAAGGACAACAAGAGAGATTTTATGCATTGGGGTCACAAAATGCAGAGTCAAATGCCTTGGTGGAAGGTATGATCTTATGTTTTAGCACTTGAGCACATATTTTATTTGATCCAGGAACTACCCACTATTTTATTTTTGCATCATTTGCCTCCTTACTAGAGATAGAATTTGTTCCCCATCATTGTTCGTTATGTGTTGAGACTCCTATGGGTGTTCAGGTGGAAACCAAGTGGGTGTGTCATGTTTGTGTACTTTATATTGGGGGTCTTGAAGTTACAATGGATGTGGTTCCTCTTGATATTTCATCCTTTGATGTAATTGTGGGGATGAATTGGCTAGCTTGACATCATGTTGTATTAGATTGTTATTTGAAGAAAGTAACATTCCAAACCTCTTCTGGTTCATATTTGAGTTTCTATGGTGACAAAAGGCTTACAATTATTCCACTAATTCGAAAATTGGACGACAAGTAGTCAAGAAAGGATGGTGGACAATATTTTCTTTTTAATATGGAAAGAGAAGGTAAAAAGAAGACAACTATAGATTGCATTCTAATGGTTTGTGAATTTGCTAATGTTTTTTCCAAAAGAATTGCCATGTTTACCTCCTCGTAGAGATATGGATTTTTCTATAGAATTGTATCCAGGTATAGATCCAATATCAATAGCTCCATACAGGATAGCTCCAGTTGAACTTAAAAAATTGAACATTCAATTGTAAGAGTTGCAAAGTAAAGGGTTTATTCGGCCTAATACCTCACCTTGGGGTGCTTTAGTATTGTTTGTGAAGAAGAAGGATGGATCCTTGCGGTTATGTGTGGATTACAGAAAATTGAACAAAGTAATAGTGAAAAACACCATTACCTCATATTGATGACTTATTTGACTAGTTATGTGGGGCTTGCTATTTTTCACAGATTGATTTAAGATCTGGTTATCATTAGTTGAGGATACGAGAATCAGATATTCTAAAGACTGCATTTCGTACAAGGTATGGGCATTATGAATTTGTGGTAATGCCATTTGGGTTAACCAATGCTCCAACTGCATTCATGGACATGATGAATCATATTTATCAACCTTACTTGGATCATTTTGTAGTGGTATTTGTGGGTGATATATTGATATATTCTAAGAGTCGAGAAGAGCACGGTCATCATTTGCATTTGGCACTTCAAACACTAAGAGAACACCAGTTATATGCCAAATTGGAGAAATGTGACTTTTGGTTACAGGAAATTCAATTTTTAGGGCATATGGTTTCTTAAGAGGGTATCTCAGTGGATCCAACAAAAGTAGAAGCTGTGACAAAATGGGAAAGACCCAAGAATGTTTTTGAAGTACGTAGTTTTCTTAGATTAGCATGGTACTATAGAAGCTTTGTTGAAAACTTTTCTTGAATTGCATGCTCAATGACTAGACTAACGCGCAAGAGAGTGAACTTTGATTGGAATGACAAATGTGAAAAATTGTTTCAAGAGCTAAAAAGGAGATTAACAACAAAGCCGGTGCTAATTACTCCTATTAGTGGCGAAAGATATACAATTTATTGTGATGCTTTAAGAAATGGCTTGGGATGTGTTTTGATGCAAAGAGAAAGTGTGGTTGCTTATGCTTCTAGGCAATTGAAGAACCATGAGCAAAACTATCCTACACATGATCTCGAACTCATAGCCATAGTCTTTGTTTTAAAGTTATGGAGACATTACTTATATGGTGAAAATTTTGAGGTGTTTTTTTATCACAAAAGTTTGAAGTACATTTTCTCTCAAAAAGATCTGAATGCAATGCAAAGGAGATGGATGGTCATCTCCCTAATAGGTAGGTAAAATGTGTGTGTCTCAAGACACCATCTCTCAACTAGACTAGTGATCAGTCCCCAATCTAGTGTAATGTGTCCACTACGGTATATACCATAAAATCTAGATCGAATAATATAAGGTCGAAGACGAGGATCCATTTCCCACTCCCGCATAAACCTAGATATATGTTGTTGATAAGTCAAGACTGAAGCAAGCTGTAAAAATAAAAATAAATCATTTAGATAATAAACTCCAATTTTTTTCATTCTTTAAAGAGATATTATATGCTTTCATATACATACCTGGCCAGAGTTAGCTAAATGAGACCTGCGTCTATACTGTAGAACCAAAATAGACGTATCTAATGGATCTGGATCAAAACTATGTCCTTTATACTCCATATATGTAACAAAATTGTGAAGATAAATAAACAATACTTATTGTTTTTAAATAAAAAATATTTATAATGGAAAAGTTTTAAAAATTTATGGACTTTTCCCTATATTAAGCATATATCAATTTGATAAATTTAAGTAGATCAATTTATTTATGACTAATAAACAAGTCATACTAGTCTAAATTAAAATTAGAGATACAAATACAATAGAGCATTTTGTTAACATTTTTAATAGAAAATTTCAAAATTTTGACAGAATTTCCCCTATAGTATGGACATTATTCCAAATACAAATAACCTGATTATGCAAATAATTGCATAAAGGTAGTATCATAGTAGCTTACATCACATTATCCAAGAAAATTACATGCATACATCACATGGTTTAATCAACTCTATTACTATTTTGACAATAGCGGCGATTGTGGCAGCTTTGTTTGCAAAACCCACATGTAATAGAAGTCTTGCCCTCTCTAACATCCATTTCATTATGCAAACGACTTCATTTAGGTCGTCCACTTGATGCATATTTCATCGACTCAGAAGGCACGATAATTGGACCATCATAAGGAGGCCACTCATATACATTGAAAACGAAATGGAACAAGGGTACCCAAGTATTATAGTATGATTGTGTGCTGTAGTAGTGTTGAACAAGTGGTCTAAAATCAACTGAACGAAAATGACATGCTGTTAGAATATGGCTACATGGGAATCCATATATGAGTTTTTTTGCCATATGTGCATGCATGCTCATATAAGTTGACGTGATATGTTTGACCACCAGTTGAGCTACTCTTAGTACCCCTACTAGTCTTCACATGGAATCATCCTTGGACGTGATCATATAAAACAATCTCATGAGATCCCATTTTAACCACATTTTCCTTAATCTTAGTATTGACATATGGAGTGTATTCCTCATTTGAAGCAAGTCGATTAGCACCTTGTTCCTTTCTCACAACAAAGTAACTATTTAGCCAAAAAAATGTCAATTGAACCAAAGTAGTTATGGGAAAGCTACAAGCCTCTTTAAGCACATTATTGAACACCTCCAACATGTTTGTAGTCATGACGCCATACCTTCGACCTCCATCATGAGAGAGCGCCTATTTCTAAAAAAGGATTACTTTCAACCATTGTTGTGTGGCTGCATTAATCCTCCCAATTGTATTCATATGTTTATTGAATTTTTCAATCTTGGTTGCTAAGGATACTTTGCACATCAGTTTTTTTCAATATTTTATCCTTAAATCGAGTCATAAAATTACTAGCAAGATGACGCATACAAACCCTATGATATGCTTATGGCTCAGACCAACCGAGATGAACATCACTCATTGCAGTCATAATGTTTGGATGTCGATATGATATAACACAAAGTCCTCTCCTATGAGTTACTCTAGTTCTAATACATGCCAAAAACCATCCCCAACTATCAATATTCTCACCCTCTGTTAGGGCAAAAGCCAATGGGAATAACTGATTATTTCCATCACAACCCATACCAATCATTAAAGTTCTTTTATACTTCTCATACAAATGTGTACCATCAATACTGAGTACGGGCCAACAATGCTTGAATCCTTCAATAGATGGATGAAATGTCCAAAACACTCGCTGAAATATCTCTGTATTCTCCATAATACTAGGAAATGTTTTTGAAATTACAACACATCCTGTATTTGCCTACTCTAAGGGAATGAAAAAATGTGGCAGCTCTACATATGACTTATAAAAATCACCAAATAAGTTTGTAAGTGCTTTAAGCTTCACTTTAGATGCCTTCTTGTATGATATTTGGTATTCGAATTTCTCCACAATACTTACTTGAATAACAGCCACTGACAATGTGAATTGTGCCTTAATCATTTCTTGGATATGAGCAGCAATCAAGTTGGAATCTAATTGTTGATGGTCCCGATTCAAGCAAGGATTTACACATTTGTGCGGATCATTGTATTTATTGATTGCAAATAAAGTTGTATCTTTTATAACCATAACACGAAGTTTCTATGGACATTGAGATTGCTTAGCCTTCTTGCATCTTAAGACTAACAACTTTTTAGTTGACGAAATAACAACGTACTCTTGGTGTGCACTAATAGAGTACAACTTCACAGCATGTTGTAAATATGCTTTTGAATTAAAAACTTGGCCAACCATGAACTCTCCACTTGAGTTTCTAATATTAGTGTTCCCCCATGGGGTCCAATCACTTGAAACAACATTACCAATGTTTTCTACATTTTCAAACTGCAACGATGGTGCCGAGTGATACTGAACAGGGGAAAACTCCATTGGGTCCTTAGGATCTAGGTTATTTGACAAATCACAACCTTCCCCATCCACGGAGACATATCTCCCTTGTTCACTTTCCATTGCTTCATGAAGAGCTAATAAAGATGAAACAACATTAACATTATTGTTTTCCTCATTAATAAATTTGAATACCCCATGGCCATCATGTTGAACATCTTCTGCTCTCTCACTTTGATCATCACCTTCTTAGGATTCACATTCTTCTTCATCTTCATCTGCTCTACACTCATAAGTCATTGCAATGGGACGCTACTAGGTCCACAACCATACTCAAATTCCTCAATATTATCATTTTCTCCGAGTAATAAATGTGTGAAGTTACCTAATAACTGCCCTCTCACTCATGGCTGTACTGACACTTGTTCAATATACAATTCAATTTCGTCCATTCCAAATGTGTTAACCAATTTCGACATTTGAGATAAACTATTATCATCCCATATTGGACAAGGTTGGAACCTATTTTCCCTTTTTAAAAGTGATTCGTGCCCAATTGGTGTCTCAGCTGATTCACGTCCAGCTGGTGCTCCTTGATTGAGGGAGTAATCAACAAAATTTATAACCTATATCACCATGCATTGGGATAGCCTCAACTAGTATAGCATAGTGGCTCTAGGATCGTTCACTGGGAAGAGTTTTCAACTCACAACTGATACCAATTCATAGCTAATTTGGTGCTTTTTCATTTCAAGGTTAGCTTAAGAAGAAAATGCAAACTTTAGTTGTAAAAGGTTTAGTTTCAAGCTAACTAAAAAGAAAGTAATGGAAATTACTTACGAAGAAAACCATTCCTTGGAGTTTTAGGTTCACAGGGGAGGTTCCTTATGCAAAAACAGGGCTCCGGTCACTTGGTTCAATTCCTCGCATTAGAGAATTAACATGTAGTCAATTCTCTAACCGGTGTTATACAGATGCTTCCCTTTAATGGATTTCAGCAATAAATCCTTCTCACTGATGCAACCTGGAATGGCTCGTGCCTCTCACCAAGCATTTGCCATTCAAGGTGATCATTAACCTTGGACTTCCCGTCCCAAGCTCGCAAGAGATAACTAATGGATGTCTCCTTGGAGTCCAAAAGCTTACCAAGTGTTGGCAATTCAAGAAAATCCCACCTTCAAGTCACCTCCCAAAAGCTCGCAAGAGGTAAACTAGTGCATCTCTATGGACGGAGATCACTTGCCTTACCAAGTGTTGGCTCAGGTGACTTGCAAGGTGTTTTAAGTGAACTAAAAACATAGAAATCATTAACGGGTCACACTTTCTCTTCTTTAATGGCTGAAACCACAAAACTACCCATTCTTGCAGTTGGAACCTTTCCCGGCAACCTTAACTCCAAGGAACTAAAAGCTTAGCCACTCATTCTCTGAGGAAACCTCCTCAGAGCTTGTTTGGCTAGTAAGAAAATAGAAACAAAGTGGGAAGGTAAGGTAAAGAAAGACTACGAACTTTTCTATATAAAAATTGGTCTCTTGGAACAAGTTCCCGAGCATCGTTTTTAAGTGTTACAAGGGAGTTTATATAGGAAGGCAAATTACCCTTCCTTCAATACTTCCTAGCTAAGGAATTACATAAGTGGTTGAATATAAGGAGAAAATGGAGATTTAAACACAAAATATCAGAAGAAAAAGAGTCGGTGAACAAATATCCCATTTTCGCACGTTGCATGGTGACTTGCGAAATTTCGCAAGTTGATTTCGCATGTTGAAATCCACTTTCGCACGTTAAGCTTCAAGTTCGCAAGTTGCAAAATCACTTTCGCATGTTGGGCTTCACCGAGAATGCACAGCTGCCATCCATTTCCACTTCGCACGGCAGGCTTCAATTTCGCACGTTGGAGTTCCAATTTCGCAAGGTGCGAAATTGTCCCTCAGCTGGATACAGTTGTCTTCAGAAGGCCATATCTTCCTCATTTCAGCTCCAAATCGTACAGGTTTGAAGCGTTGGATTCTTGACTTCCAGAGCTTTCCAACGGTATATAGCATGCAGAAAATGGACTTCGGGAAGTGCTCCAAAAGTGGGAAGGAAGACTGAATCTTCCATGCTCTGTTTTCTTCTCTCCTTTGTTCTTTCCTTGCATACTTTACCCGACTATGGCAAAGGACTATGAGGCTCCAAAGCTTGGTTCTTCATGAATTTGAGCTTCCAAAAGCCTTGCCATGAACTATATACAACTCTCCCTCATTCTTACATTGCTTTGGTGAGCAAAAAGCTATCAAAAACACCAAAACTTAACACAATTTGATTAGAAACAAATGCAAAGGCCCTTAATATGTTAATTGGGTTAAAAGGTAATAATTACTACTCAAGAGAGTTCAAAAGAGTTAATTACAAGCTATGAAATAGCACTTTTTGAGTAGTAATCACTCCCCCCAACCGACATATTGCTAGTCCCTTAGCAATGAAGGAGAGAAAAATAAAATAAAAATACTATAATTTACAACATCATGCTGATCACTTCAAAAAAATGTTTAAGTGGCATGATAGATCAAACTCTCACATGGAACATTAAAGAAATAAAACTCAAACTTCAATAGGAGCTATCAAATAATTTGCCTAGTCACAATTCATAAAGAGTAGGCATTATGCAAATTTAAGCTTCAAAATAATCTCCACTCCCAAAGGTCCAATCCTTACTCTTTCACAAAAAATCTATGTGTTACTTATTAGTTTCCGAATATAGTATGTCAAACTAATCTCTCCCCTCAACCTAGTTCTTTTCAAGGCTTAGCAAACTGATCAACCTCCAATAGGCTAAGAACGCACCTCTTTTCTTTCTCATTTTTTCTTGTAGGAGTGCAATGCTTAAAGGCATTCTTTTCTAAATTGTCCATGTAACGGGGGTCCATCGATGACTCCCAACCAATCAAGGTTTAGGGCATCAAGCTTTAAGGATTTTTCAACCACTAACTCCTCGGATTTCACCCCGGACTTTTGAGAATGAATTTTTAATACCCAAGCACCTACAATATGTCAAACTCCACCCATTCACCCATGTAACGAGCATTGAGGTCGGTGACTCCCAACCAATGAAGGCTTAGGGCACCAGGCTTTAAAGATTTTCACCATATACCCCTCAGACCTTGCTCGGGTTTCAAGGCAAGCAAAACACATTTTTTTTCTTTTTTTTTTTTTTCAAAGGCTCATTGGCCTTCTTTTTTTTTAAGGTGTCCCAACACTAAATGAGGTCAAATGTACCAAGTCTAAAATTTTCCTAAGTCAAGAGGGAAATAGTTTTTCATCTTATACTTGGAACCTATTGTGCACAGTGTGTGAATAGCTTAAAGTGGAAGAACTAAGGTTGAATTCAATAGAAGTTTCAACAATTCATCAACTTTAATAAACATAATACAAACTCTAATTTTCAAGTAAAAAGACAAAAATTCAATTTCTCCCATTTTATTTTGAAAATTTTTCCTTAATAGCCATGGAGAGTATTAGAAAAAAAACTTTTAAAATTTAAAAATTAAGCAAAAACAACTAAATTACCAAAATAAACCTAGCATTAATAACAAAAAACTTCCTTCCTCAACTCTCCCCCCAACCAAGCTGAACATTGTCCTCAATGTTTCAAAAGCGATTAAAAAATAAAGGGAGGAAGTGGTACCTCCTGAGTGACATGGAGTCTGAGTCGTATAGGAGAAACCACATGTTTCAAAGACAAAAGAGTAATGAGAAAAGGGAATATAATCAAAAATGATGTATATATGTATTACTTGGAAAAGAAATACAATGTGCATGATGTTCAAGTAATACAACCAATCCCAGTATATAAAACATCAAAAAGATGGGATTTACAAGTCTAAAATAAAGAGTAAATACAAAAGAAATAATATAAAGAGATCAGAGAGTAGTGGGATCATGTGGTGGCTCTGCTCTAATCTCCTCATCTGGCACGGTCTGCTCAGCTGGTGTGGTGTCCTCATCTGGCACTGGAGGCTCTGATGGTCCAGGTCTATCATGCCTAGGAAGTCTCTGAATACCTAGATGCTGCTGAATCTGATGAAGAATGGTAGTATGCTGAGTCTGAGTAGCAATGATCTGGTCCTGGTGTGCACGAATAGTGGCCATCTGCTGGAAAAGAGAATCCTGAGCGGTGCTCAGTGTCTGCAATGAATGCACTAAGCCTCTGAACTCCTCAAGAGAAACGGTGACAGTAGGCTCAGATGAAGGAGGAGGTGCTGAGGTAGCTGGCACGACTGGTGGAGCACCTCGAGTGGTAGGGGAAGCAGGAAGTGTAGCCTCAGGCATGTGCACTGAAGTGTGTGCTGCAGGGGCAGGAGGTGTGATGTCAGTGAGAATCTCATCCTGCTGGGCCTGGGGTGGCTGCTCATCCTGATGTAGCTTTGGAGGTGGAGGCACATCTGGGGCTCCCTGAGGTGCAAAGTAGGCTGCCAAGTGATGCCATTTGTCGAGAGTGAACTCCTCTTGGCAATGGCGGCGCCTCTCAAGGTGGGGCTCTGCAGGATAGCCCAGGTGCTCTAAAATCTGGCAGAGGAGCCTCGGAAACAATAAGGGAATAGCATCTGCTCTCTGAAGCTTCCTCTGATGGACTTTCTCTTCAAAGTGAAGAAGAGAAGTCATGATCAAGTGATGAGGGCCGAAATAATATCCCTTAGAAATCCTGAATAATGCCTCAAGTATAGCTCCTCTCCTCTTAACTTTATGCTGTAGTGGGAAGATGTTGGCGCGCAGGAGCACATTGATAAGGAGCATCCCAGAGAGAAGCTCCCTCCTAGCCAACACTGAAGCTGTGGAAGTCCCCCTGGACAAGATATGAACCATGTCCCTCGGAGAGAAGCGGGACCACTCCCTGAAATCTGCCTGACTCACAGGCTCATAAGGTATATGGAGGGCCTCAGCAATGTGGCGAGCTCCAATAATACCCTGGCGTCCATCTATGGTAAAATAGATGAGAGTAGGATCCCGGACGCCTCGAGTAGTCATAGATTGATAGAAGTCTAGAACTACTCTGGGATAATAGAACTGCCTAGGGGTGAGGAGATGCTCCAGGTGATACCTCTGCAGCAAATGGAATGAATCCCTGAGCTCTGGCTGCTGTCTGAGAGCATCAATGTCGAACCAGGTCTCTAAATGGAATGATCGATCTCTGCAATCTAGGTTGCCCTCTATAGGCGGTCCGGCGATCATAGGACGCCTGATGACTGTCTCGAGAGGAATCCCCACAGGAATCTGAGAATCCTCTGTAGGCGGCACTACCTGAGGGGGCTGGGATGGCTCTGCAGGAGGAGGCTGGGATGACTCTCCAGGACCCGAGAACTTGGCCTTCTTCGCGGATGGCCGAGAAGCAGGCCTCGTGGCTCTGGTAGATGGCGGCACAAACTCAGTGGGTGTCCTCCTGGTGTGATACCGGCACTGAGAAGGCGTTCCACCCTCAGATGGGGGAACGGTGGAGTCCTGAGCATCGAGCGAAGCGGAGTCTCTGACGGCGGACTGCGTAGGTCGAGGCATTGGCGAGGATGGGGATGCGGAATGGCCTCCCCTCGTCTTTGCCATGGTCGAAATGCAGAGGAAAGGAACTGATCGAGTTCCAGAGAGGTGGAAATGGCGCGCGGGGGGGGCGTCTCTTTGGCTTCTCTGCTCTAAGGGTTTAAATGGGAGTGGGGAAGCTTAGTTGGAGTGGGTTGATGTTTAAAAACTCCCTTGGCAACCGAAAAGTCATTTTTGAAGGTTCAGCCAAGTCTCAGGCGATAAAAAATGGATTTAAAAGTCAGTTAGGAGTTTTCGCAGCTTAAAATTTCACCGTGCGAAATTTTCACACCTTGAAAGGGAAATTTCGCACCTTGAATTTGACCGTGCGAAATTTTCGCACCTTGGCTGGAAATTTCGCACCTTGACTCTTACCGTGCGAAATTTTCGCACCTTAAATTGAGAATTTCGCACCTTGAAATCATTTTCGCACTCAATTTCGCACTGTGCGAAATTTTTGCACCTTGATTCGCACGATGCGAAACCATTTTGATACTTAAGGTGATGGCACTCGTGTGCCAGAGAGGTGTTTCGCACGGTGCGAAAATTTTCGCACTTTGAATAGTGGTGTGCGAAACTGAAGTTTAGAAAATTCGCACCTTAGCTGTGATTTTCGCACCTTGGAATGCATCGTGCAAAATTTTCGCACCTTGATTCGCACGGTGCGAAAATTGGTTTGGGCTGTGCGAAATGCCACTCGTGTGCCAGGAGGGTGATTCGCACGGTGCGAAAATTTTCGCACCTTGGCTTGAGGTGTGCGAAATTTTGCTTTTGGAATTTCGCACCTTGAACTGGATTTTCGCACCTTGGATTCCACTGTGCGAAATTTTCGCACCTTGAAATGCAGTGCTCTGTTTCCTTTGTTTTGCTCCCCTGTTTTGCTTTTCAAGGCTTCTCCACATTTTTCTTGATTTTTTCCTGAAATTTAACATCAAAATTGACTCGAATTAAGACAAAATAAACCAAATTTAAGCAAGAATCAAAATCAAAAGAAATAAAAAACAACAATAAAACTATAAAACTATAAAATTCATGGACTTAGGTAGCCCATGAAACCTTGCTCTCTCTCAAAGTTGCTGTGGTTCAAGGAGGTTGATCTCCTCCTTGTCTGCATTGTAAGGCTCTATGAATGGCTTGAGACGATGGCCATTGACTTTGAAGGTTTGATTGCCTTTGGAATTGAATAATTCCACCACTCCATTGAGATGCACTCGGTGAATAACGAAAGGACCTATCCACCTTGACTTGAGCTTCCCGGGAAAGATGTGGAGCCTTGAGTCATAGAGTAGGACTCTTTGCCCTTCCTTGAATTCTTTGTTGGAGATTAACTGATCATGCCACCTTTTCATCCTCTGTTTTGCAACTTTGGAATTAAAGTAAGCATCATTTCTTAATTCCTCCATCTCATTAAGGTCTAAGCACCTCTTTGCCCCTGCTCTGATCAAGTCCATGTTCAATTTCTTGATTGCCCACCAAGCCTTATATTCAACCTCCACAGGGAGATGACATGCTTTGCCATAAACTAGATGATAGGGAGACATACCAAGAATAGTCTTATAAGCTGTCCTATATGCCCATAATGAATCATGAAGCTTGATAGACCAATCTTTTCTACTTGTAGTCACCACTTTCATCAATATGTTCTTTATCTCCCTGTTTGCTAGCTCCACTTGCCCGGAAGTTTGAGGGTGATAAGGTGTAGCTACCTTATGCTTCACTCCATACTTGGCTAAAGGGTTTCAAAAGGTTTGTTGCAAAAATGAGTACCTCCATCACTGATTATAGCCTTGGTCACCCCAAATCTTGAGAAGATGTGCTCCTTAAGAAACTTAAGAACCACCTTGTGATCATTGTGTTTACAGGGGATTGCCTCAACCCATTTAGAAACATAGTCCACCCCCACCAATATATTGAGTTACCAAAAGACATTGGGAAAGGTCCCATGAAGTCAATACCCCAAACATCAAAAAGATCAACTATGAGGATGGGGTTCATGGGCATTTGATTTCTTTTTGTAAGCTGCCCAAGTCTTTGGCATCTTTCACAACTCCTACACATGATGTGGGAATCTTTAAAAAGTGATGGCCAAGTAAACGTTGATTGCAGGACCTTCATGGCTGTCTTTTGAGAGGCAAAGTGGCCTCCACATGCATTCTCATGGCAGTGACTGAGGATTCCTTGTTGCTCTTGCTCAGGGACACACTTCCTTATGATCTGGTCAGCACAATACTTGAAAAGAAAGGGCTCCTCCCAATAGTAAGCATGAATCTTTGCAAAGAAGTGCCTCTTGTCTTGTGCCTTCCACTCACTTGGAGTTTCACCAGTCACCAAGTAGTTAGCAATGTGAGCATACCAAGGAGTTTTCTCTAGCAACATCAGTGATTCCTCAGGAAAGTCATCATTAATAGGCAAGACATGGGAATTGTGCGCTATAGCCGATCTTGAAAGATGGTCAGCTACCACATTTTCCACTCCTTTCTTGTCTCTCTGATTTGGAGATCGAACTCTTGTAACAAAAGAATCCACCTGATCAACCTTGCTTTTGCATCTTGCTTTGTCAACAAGTACTTCAAGGCTGAATGATCCGTGAAAACAATGATGAAAGACCCTACCAAATATGCACGAAACTTGTCTAAGGCAAACACCACAGCTAACAACTCTTTCTCTGTAGTTGTGTAGTTCCTCTGAGCTTCGTTCAATGTTTTGCTTGCATAGTAGATCACATAGGGCTTTCCTTCTTCTCTTTGGCCAAGTACAGCTCCTATAGCAAAGTCACTTGCGTCACACATTACCTCAAAGGGTAGTTGCCAATTAGGAGGCCTCACTATTGGAGCGGTTGTCAAAAATTGCTTCAATTGATCAAAACTCTTTTGACATCTTTCATCCCATATAAACTTAGCATCCTTAGCTAAGAGTTCACAAAGAGGCTTTGAAAGCTTAGAGAAATCTTTTATAAACCTCCTATAGAACCCTGCATGGCCAAGGAATTGCCTTACTTCTTTCACAGTGGTTGGGGACGGCAATTTAACAATAAGTTCCACCTTTGCTTTGTCAACTTCAATGCCTTTCTCGGAGATGATATGGCCAAGGACACTTCCTTGATGTACCATGAAATGGCATTTCTCCCAGTTGAGCACCAAGTCTTTCTCAATGCATCTGTTAAGAACAACTTCCTGATTGACTAGGCATTCTTCAAATGTACCTCCATATATGGTGATATCATCCATGAAAACCTCCATAATCCGCTCCACCATATCGCTAAAGATACTAAGCATACACCTTTGGAATGTTGCAAGTGCATTGCATAAACCAAAAGGCATCCTTCTGTAGGCGTATGTTCCAAATGGACATGTGAAAGTGGTCTTCTCCTGATCTTCCACATCAATTTCAATTTGGAAGTACCCTGAGTACCCGTCCAAAAAACAATAAAACGGATGGCCAGAGACTCTCTCCAGCACTTGATCAATAAATGGGAGTGGAAAGTGATCTTTCCTTGTCACAGCATTCAACTTCCTATAATCAATACACACCCTCCAACCTGAAGTGAGGCGTGTAGCAATTTCTTCTCCTTTTTCATTTTGAATTACAGTAATCCCTGACTTCTTTGGGACCACATGAGTAGGACTCACCCAAGGGCTGTCAGATATGGGATAAATAATCCCTGCTTGAAGTAACTTCAGCACCTCAGCTCGTACCACTTCTTGTAAATGAGGATTCAATCTTCTTTGAGGTTGACGAATTGGTTTGGCTTCTTCCTCCATATATATGTGATGTGTACAAACCAAAGGACTGATTCCTTTCAAGTCAGATATTTGCCATCTTATTGCATTCTTACACCTCTTGAGAACTTCAAGTAGAGAAATCTCCTGATGAGTGGTAAGAGATGAAGATATAACAACAGGGCATTGGTTATTCTCTTCCAGGTACGTATACTTCAACTCCATGAGCAGAGGTTTCAAGTTGAGCTTTGGGATCTCTTCCGTATCAGCTTCGTGTGCCTCCTCTTTATTGAATAAAGGTAAAATCTCTTCTTTCCCTCTCCAACCTTGCAGAGTAGCAAGCACATCAGCGGGTTCAGACAACTCTTCTTCAAGATCCTCAAGACTTTCATTCAATTTGTCTTGCATATTCTGATCACAATGCTCCTCCACCAGAGTATCAATAATACATACCTCTTCTGGACCTTCTTCTTCTTCCGGAGTAACTACCTTCTTGGACATATGAAAGATATTAAGCTCAAGTGTCATGTTGCCAAAAGTGAGTTGCATCAGTCTATTCCTACAGTTGATGATTGCATTTGAAGTAGCAAGGAATGGCCTTCCAAGGATGATAGGAACATAATTAGCTTCCTTTACAAAAGGCTCAGTATCAAGAACAACAAAATCTACTAGATAGTAGAAATTATCAACTTGAACTAAAACATCTTCAATTATCCCCCTTGGAATTTTCACAGATCTATCGGCTAAGGATAAAGTGATTGCTGTTGGCTTCAATTCACCAAGTCCCAATTGCTTGTAGACAGAGTATGGTAACAAATTTACACTTGCTCCCAAATCTAACAAAGCTTTTTCCACTACCTTTCCTCCAATCATGACTGAAATGGTAGGACTTCCCAGATCTTTGTACTTCAAAGGAGTCTTGCATTGTATGATGGCACTTACTTGCTCAGTTAAGAAGGCCTTCTTATTCACATTCAACCCCCTTTTGATAGTACACAAGTCCTTTAGGAATTTTGCATACGTTGGAACTTGCTTAATCATATCCAGCAATGGGATATTAACCTTCACTTGCCTTAATACTTCAAGGATTTCTGATGCATTTTTTATCCCCTTTTTCCCATGCAAGGCTTGAGGAAAAGGTGGAGATGTGCGCTTCTTCATCAGTTCTTCCTTAATAAGTTCTTTCTCCGGATTTGGTTTGACTGTTGAATCATGGTCCTCTTTCCCTTCACTGATATCTTTCTTCTTTCCTTTCATTTCCTCCCCCTTCTTTGTCTCTTCTTATTCTTCCTCTTCCGCATGTGGCTTGGGTGTTGGTGACTCAACCTTTTTACCACTCCTCGGAGTGATCAAGGCTTTAACTTCCTTCACCTGTGAAGATTCTCCCTCATGAGCTTCCACTTCATGGATACCCTTGGGGTTTTGGTGAGGTTGAGATGGAAATCTACCCTTCTCTTGCACGGTGTTCAAATTAGTGAGCCTTGAGATTGAGTATTGGAGATTATCTATCTTTTGAGATAGATCATTTTGCATTCCATCCATCTTCTTGTTCAATGTGCTCTCTACACTGTCAATTCTTTGGCTGAGCTTAGCATTGATGGATTTTTTATCTCCAACAAAATCTCCCACAACCTTGCTTAAATTCACTATTGCTTGCTCAAGATTTGAAGCTTGTTGAGATGGTTGAGCCGGCTGTTGATACTCAGGTGCTCTTGGCTTCCATGAAAAATTTGGATGATTCCTCCAACTTGAGTTGTAAGTATTCCCATACGGAGCATTGCTATTGGGCTTAAATTGTCCAATGGCATTTGCTTGATCTCCAAACATTTCTCTAGCAACTGGAATTGTAGGGCACTCCTCCACCAAGTGCTCATAAGACTGACAAATAGAACATGGCTTCACTTGCACTGGTGTTTCAGCAACAGCTTGCACTTCATGCATCTTTTTCAATTCTAGCTCCTCCAATCTTCTTGTCATGGCTGCAAATTTTGCTTTCATATCAACATCTTCATTCAAGATGTACATCCCAGCCTTAGCACTAGAGGCAATTGGTTAAGACTTCATCTTCCCCACCTCTCCTTTATTCGGTTCATCCCATCCCCTTGAAACTTCAACTACATAACTCAAGAAATCCATGGCTTCCTCCGGATTCTTACTCATGAAATCTCCTCCACACATTGTCTCTAGGAGTTGCTTCATTAAGGAAGACATTCCGTCATAAAAGTAGCTCAACAATAGCCATGTATCAAAACCATGGTGAGGACAAGCATTGATGGCCTCCATGTATCTCTCCCAACACTCATAGAATTTCTCATTCTTCTTAGCTGAGAAATTTGAAATTTGTCTTTTCAAGCCATTTGTCCTATGAGTGGGAAAAAACTTCTTGAGGAATTCAGCTTGTAAATCAGTCCAAGAACGGATACTCCTTGGCCTTAAAGAATTAAGCCAAATCTTGGCTTTATCCTTTAAAGTGAAAGGAAATAACTTAAGCCTCATCATATCAATTGAAGCTCCTCCCTCTCAGAATGTATTACAAACTTCTTCAAATTCCTTGATGTGTGCATAGGGTTTCTCACTTTCCATCCCATGGAAAGTAGGTAGAAGTAGGACAATATGTGGTCTGATAACTAGCTGCTTTATAGGGGGCACTATACATGATGGTGCACTCATACGAGGTGGATGCATGCGGTCCCTCATCGATCTAAATTCATTGGGATTGTCTTCATGACCATGGTGACTATGCTGATCTTCAGGTGTAGCTTCCATGGTGTTCAAGCTCAATTCCAACTCCTTGTTATGAGGTGTTTCACGTTTAACAAGCCTTCCTCCACTATCTCGTATCCAATTTGGCATACACAACTAGTATCAACTGTAACAAAAAAAAAAACGAAAACAGGGGAAAAGAAAAACAGAGGAAAACAAACTACCAAAAACTTAGATTGACTGAAACTAATTTAATAGCTATGTTAGAATATGAATGAGTAAAAGAAACAACTAAAAGAGTTAATAAAATGAAAGAAAATTCACCGAACTTGTGATGAAGACCACAAGTATGCTGAAATAATATCATTGTGAGATTGGCACCTTCCCCGGCAACGGCGCCATTTGATTCGTGCCCAATTGGTGTCTCAGCTGATTCACGTCCAACTGGTGCTCCTTGATTGAGGGAGTAATCAACAAAATTTATAACCTATATCACCATGCATTGGGATAGCCTCAACTAGTATAGCATAGTGGCTCTAGGATCGTTCACTGGGAAGGGTTTTCAACTCACAACTGATACCAATTCATAGCTAATTTGGTGCTTTTTCATTTCAAGGTTAGCTTAAGAAGAAAATGCAAACTTTAGTTGTAAAAGGTTTAGTTTCAAGCTAACTAAAAAGAAAGTAATGGAAATTACTTACGAAGAAAAACATTCCTTGGAGTTTTAGGTTCACAGGGGAGGTTCCTTATGCAAAAACAGGGCTCCGGTCACTTGGTTCAATTCCTCGCATTAGAGAATTAACATGTAGTCAATTCTCTAACCGGTGTTATACAGATGCTTCCCTGTAATGGATTTCAGCAATAAATCCTTCTCACTGATGCAACCTGGAATGGCTCGTGCCTCTCACCAAGCATTTGTCATTCAAGGTGATCATTAACCTTGGACTTCCCGTCCCAAGCTCGCAAGAGATAACTAATGGATGTCTCCTTGGAGTCCAAAAGCTTACCAAGTGTTGGCAATTCAAGAAAATCCCACCTTCAAGTCACCTCCCAAAAGCTCGCAAGAGGTAAACTAGTGCATCTCTATGGACGGAGATCACTTGCCTTACCAAGTGTTGGCTCAGGTGACTTGCAAGGTGTTTTAAGTTAACTAAAAACATAGAAATCATTAACGGGTCACACTTTCTCTTCTTTAATGGCTGAAACCACAAAACTACCCATTCTTGCAGTTGGAACCTTTTCCGGCAACCTTAACTCCAAGGAACTAAAAGCTTAGCCACTCATTCTCTGAGGAAACCTCCTCAGAGCTTGTTTGGCTAGTAAGAAAATAGAAACAAAGTGGGAAGGTAAGGTAAAGAAAGACTACGAACTTTTCTATATAAAAATTGGTCTCTTGGAACAAGTTCCCGAGCGTCGTTTTTAAGTGTTACAAGGGAGTTTATATAGGAAGGCAAATTACCCTTCCTTCAATACTTCCTAGCTAAGGAATTACATAAGTGGTTGAATACAAGGAGAAAATGGAGATTTAAACACAAAATATCAGAAGAAAAAGAGTCGGTGAAGAAATATCCCATTTTCGCACGTTGCATGGTGACTTGCGAAATTTCGCAAGTTGATTTCGCATGTTGAAATCCACTTTCGCACGTTAAGCTTCAAGTTCGCAAGTTGAAAAATCACTTTCGCATGTTGGGCTTCATCGAGAATGCACAGCTGCCATCCATTTCCACTTCGCACGGCAGGCTTCAATTTCGCACGTTGGAGTTCCAATTTCGCAAGGTGCGAAATTGTCCCTCAGCTGGATGCAGTTGTCTTCCAAAGGCCATATCTTCCTCATTTCAGCTCCAAATCGTACACGGTTTGAAGCGTTGGATTCTTGACTTCCAGAGCTTTCCAACGGTATATAGCATTCAGAAAATTAACTTCGGAAAGTGCTCCAAAAGTGGGAAGGAAGACTGCAGCTTCCATGCTCTGTTTTCTTCTCTCCTTTGTTCTTTCCTTGCATACTTTACCCGACTATGGCAAAGGACTATGAGGCTCCAAAGCTTGGTTCTTCATGAATTTGAGCTTCCAAAAGCCTTGCCATGAACTATATACAACTCTCCCTCATTCTTACATTGCTTTGGTGAGCAAAAAGCTATCAAAAACACTAAAACTTAACACAATTTGATTAGAAACAAATGCAAAGGCCCTTAATATGTTAATTGGGTTAAAAGGTAATAATTACTACTCAAGAGAGTTCAAAAGAGTTAATTACAAGCTATGAAATAGCACTTTTTGAGTAGTAATAAAAAAGATACCTACAATTGAGGACTAATTGAAATTGTTTTTTGTCAATGCCAGTTCTCGAGTATATCTAGATAACAAGAGTTCATAAATTGAACTAACAGGCACATCCAAAGGCACAATTACAGCTTGATCCCCAATATACTTTACATCTGTTTCTATTCTCAACATTTTTCCTTTATAAAAGCGAATCATAGGAACAATAGATTCAGACATGATTTACCTATAAAAAATACAATATCAAATGGTTTAATAATCAATGAAAATAATAGCAAGTCTTTGTGTTTTGAACTTAACATACTTGTTTATTAAAATAATTACAAAAACACACATACAAGAATGTTCAAGAGAAATTGCATAAAATCTTTTAACACGTGAATACACAATTATATAATAAAACACCTTCTTACACATTAGGGGGAAAAAAATATAAATCACTTCATAATAATAAATTGTTTATTTAAATAGTTATCTATGATAGTGATAAAATTTTAATTTGAAACTTAGATAGTATGTTATATATAAATAAATGTTTAGTTAAACCTAAAAGGCTAAACAATTACAAGAATCTCAAAATTAAATAAAAAATTATACACCAATAATTTTTTTTTTTTTGATAAAATATCATATATTAAAATAAAATTAAATGTTATCAACCATTAAATAATATATAATTTAAATAATTATGTTGTTATTCATAAATCACTTGATATTTGATTAAACCTAAAAGTCACAAAAAATTTTAAATCTCAAAATCAAATAAAAGATAACTTACCACAGAAAAATATAGTAATAAAATATCAAATGCACAATTATAGAAAAAAAAAATCATTTATATATATAAACATTATTTGAGTATTAAAAATGAAAACAAATAGACTTTTTATAAATCTATTTTAATATTAATTTGAATTATAGAAAAAAATAATTTATAAATTAATTTTAATTTTAATTTTAATTTATAAATCTATTGAATATTAATTTTAATTTTAATAAAATTGATACCAATAGGATGACCCTTCTCAAATAATCCACCAATAATTTTTTTTTTTTTGATAAACTATCATATATTAAAAAAAAATTAAGTGTTATCAACTTTTAAATAATATATAATTCAAATAATTATATTGTTATTCATAAATCACTTGATATTTGATTAAACCTAAAAGACC
This sequence comes from Vitis rotundifolia, assembly GCA_030254885.1. Taxonomy (NCBI): domain Eukaryota; kingdom Viridiplantae; phylum Streptophyta; class Magnoliopsida; order Vitales; family Vitaceae; genus Vitis; species Vitis rotundifolia. The sequence continues at coordinate 9,847,283 of CM058170.1, forward strand.
AAAAAAAAAAAAAATCTCAAAATCAAATAAAAGATAACTCACCATAGAAAAATATATTAATAAAATATCAAATACACAATTATAGCAAAAAAAAAAATCATTTATATATATATATATATATATATATATATATATATAAACATTATTTGAATATTAAAAATGAAAACAAATAAACATTTTATAAATCTATTGAATATTAATTTTAATTTTAATAAAATTGATGCCAACAGGATGACCTTTCTCAAATAATCTACCAATAATTTTTTTTTTGATAAAATATAATATATTAAAATAAAATTAAATGTTATCAACTATTAAATAATATATAATTTAAATAACTATGTTGTTATTCATAAAGCAAAGACTATGGTTGCGAGTTCGAGATCATGTGTAGGATAGTTTTGCTCATGGTTCTTCAATTGCTTAGAAGCATAAGCAACCACTGCTCTTTGCATCAAAACACATCCCGAGCCATTTCTTGAAGCATCACAATAAATTGTATATCTTTCGCCACTAATAGGAGTAATTAGCACTGGCGCTGTTGTTAGTCTCCTTTTTGGCTCTTGAAACGATTCTTCACACTTGTCATTCCAATCAAAGTTCACTCCCTTGTGCGTCAGTCTAGTCATTGGGCATGCAATTCGAGAAAAGTTTTCAACAAACCTTCTATATAGTATCCAGCTAATCCAAGAAAACTACGTACTTCAAAAACATTCTTGGGTCTTTCCCACTTTGTCACAGCTTCCACTTTTGTTGGATCCACTGAGATACCCTCTTAAGAAACCATGTGCCCCAAAAATTGAATTTCCCACGACCAAAAGTCAAATTTCTCCAATTTGGCATATAAATGGTGTTCTCTAAGTGCTTGAAGTGCCAAATGCAAATGATGACCGTGCTCTTCTCAACTCTTAGAATATATCAAAATATAATCCAAAAATACCACCACAAAATGATCCAAGTAAGGCCAATAAATATGATTCATTATGTCCATGAATACAGTTGGAGCATTGGTTAACCCAAATGGCATGACCACAAATTCATAATGCCCATACCTTGTACAAAATGCAGTCTTTGGAATATCTGATTCTCATATCTTCAACTGATGATAACCAAATCTTAAATCAATCTTTGAAAAATAGCAAGCCCCACATAACTAATCAAATAAGTCATCAATCTGAGGTAATGGATATTTGTTTTTCACTATTACTCTGTTCAATTTTCTGTAATCCACACATAATCGCAAGGATCCATCCTTCTTCACAAACAATACTAGAGCACCCCAAGGTGAGGTACTAGGCCGAATAAACCCTTCACTTTGCAACTCTTGCAATTGAATGTTCAATTCTTTAAGTTCAACTGGAGCCATCCTATATGGAGCTATTGATATTGGATCTGTACCTGGATACAATTCTATAGAAAAATCCATCTCTCTATGAGAAGGTAAACATGGCAATTATTTTGGAAAAAAGTCAGCAAATTCACAAACCATTGGAATGTAATCTATAGTTGTCTTCTTTTTGCCTTCTCCCTGCATATTAAAACAAAAATATTGTCTACCATCCTTTCTTAACCACTTGTCATCCAGGTTTCGAATTAGTGGAATAATTGTAAGCCTTCCATCACCATAGAAACTCAAATATGAACCACAAGAGGTTTGGAATGTTACTTTCTTCAAATAACAATCTAATACAGCATGATGTCGGGCCAGCCAATCCATCCCCACAATTACATCAAAGGATGAAATATCAAGAAGAACCAGATCCATTGTAACTTCAAGACCCTCAATATGAAGTACACAAGCATGACACACCCACTTGGATTCCACCTTACTACCCATAGGAGTCTCAACACATAATGAACAATGAAGAGGAACAAATTCTATGTCTAGCAAGGAGGAAAATGATGCAGAAATAAAAGAGTGGGTAGCTCCTGGATCAAATAAAACATGTGCCCAAGTGCTAAAACATAAGATCATACCTTCCTCCAAGGCATTGAACTCTGCATTTTGTGACCCCAATGCATAAAATCTCCCTTGTTGTCCTTGCTCTGGCCTCCCTCCAGGCTTTCTTTGTCTAAAGTTTCCTTCCCCTTGAGGTTGCGTTCCTTGGATTTGTGAGTTCATTTGCTAAAACTGCCTTTGAGATGGCTGGTATGTAAGTCGTTGAAATTTTGGGCACTCCCTCTTAAGATGTCCCACCTCACCACATTCATAACATCTCCTTGGTCCCTTGGCTTAATCTGTAGTCTCACTATACTGCTCTTGTTTTCTGGGTTGTTGTTGAGGATGAGTCACTTTCTAGCACTTGAAATCTCATTCCCATTTTTTCGAACCACCAAACCTAGAATTTCTGCTTCTCAACCTTTGAGCTTCCTCCATTTTCCTTTTTATAACAAGAGCCCTTGCCACAACCTCACTGTAAGTACAGAGCATGAAGGGAGTGACCTGTGCTTTAATGTTTAATTTCAACCCCTCTTGGAATTGTTCAACTCACATTTGTTCATCTGCCACCATAATCGGAGCATATCTAGATAGTTGTGTAAACTTTGTTGCGTATTCAGTCACTCTCATGTTCCTTTGAACCAAGTGTATAAATTCAGCTCTTTTTTGTCTTTTAACGACCTTTGGAAAGTAATTAGACAAAAGCAGCTCCTCAAATTGCATCCAAACCATCTAAGTTACAACTTAAGTTGTCTTGATCATATCCCACGAGTTGTCTACTTCATCCCTCAACATGAATGAAGCTAAAGAAACTTCATTTCCTCAGGCATTGCCATTACATCTAATATTTTATTTCTTTCTTTCATCCAATTTTCAGCTTCAAGAAAATTAGGGCCACCCCGAAAGATCGGAGGAGTCAGTGCTTTAAATTCCCGAATTAAGCTCACATTATGGTATTTTGAACCAGCAACTAGATATATTGCAGCTCTTCCCTCAGTTACATTACCATGAGATAGTGGAGATGATCTAGTTGTTCGTCTAGGCCTTGTTGTTAATTTGGTCCTTGCTCTTGGCATTTTGTCTTAGAAAGGTATACAAGGATTAGATTTTCAATACATCACACTATAAGGGCTATTCATTAAATCAAGCATCCTTAAACAATACAATTAAACCACTTATGTCACATACAAACATTTTGAAAACAAACATAATACCAACAATACAATAGTAATGGATTCTCAATGATTAGGAATTCAAACAAGCAACACTATCACAATTATCATAGCTAGGCATACTCACATCAATACAACCAAGAATGTCATCTACACAACAAAGACACAAACCTAACATTCACCATTTAACCTTTCACCTTAATATCAATATATCATACACAATAAAAGAGTGTAATAATAATAATGACTCCAGTGCACTTATTGGGCTCCCCACCTATAGTCCACAATAAGCATCTAATCCTTTATGCTTTGATTCCAAGCTGTCACACCCCGATTTTTCAAACTTAACAATTGATACTCAAATACATTATAAGTTCTCTAAAAAAATATGGGGATACAAAAATTTAAATGTTGAGTTTCTCCTTGATTTTGTGCATAAAGAGAATATGAAAACTTGTTATAAAGAGGTATACATCCTGTATTAAACTTTGTAACTATTAGTTAACAAAACATGATTCGTTTCACGAGAAGAACTTATACTACATTAATTTACATATACCAAAACCCCATGCTTCACTACAGGTAGCCCATACTACAAGTGTACATAACAAATATACATTACATCATTTCTCCAAAAAGATTTAGTCTTTAATACAAAGGCAAAGCCTTAAAATACTTTCAATGCGAGCAAACAACATCCAATCAACAAAAAGGCAATGCTCAAGCATTATTTCTAGCATAGGTCTTCTGACTTGCATGTAAAGGTGGAAGGGATAGGGTGAGTTCATAACTCAGTAGGAAAGTTTGTAACCATCCTAAGCATACCCTTAAAACCTTGAATTAAACGTTTAATAGCATGCATGATAAACATTTTATAACCATTAACAAATATGTAATCATGTCAAACATGTATGCATGTGTTTGTTGGTTTTATCTTTACTTTTCCTCTTCCATCTTTTCACAACTGATAAACTGTTAACCCCCACCAATCTACACATCAAATATCAATGCTCCACAAGATACTCGGTCAATATAATAATGACTATTCTGGGACTCTCACCCAAAGGTAAGTTACCCTATGTCTTTTAGGACTCATACCCAAGGGCAGGACCAACCCCGTGTCTTTAGGGATTAAAACCCAAGGGCAGGACCAACCCCATACACCCACATTGGAGTGTCTTCCTCGAGGGCTTTAGGGACTTTCACCTAAAGACCCATGGTCCCACATAAACAATATAGCAAAGGATAATGCCTATAGCATCACATAAACACTTCCCACCAATCAATTCTCTGAATATCATCTGTTATTATTCCATATCCTTCTTGCAATGAAACCATACCATGAACCATTTCCTCAACACAGAACCATGAATCTTCATACCAATATACGTTCCAATATCATTGTAACATTTCAATACAATAAACCGAGATGCATTAACACGTTAAAACATTTTATGAAATCATAGAAATGACATGAAATTCCAATAAATTTTTTAAGGAAAGAAATCAGATACACCATAGAACAGCATAAAATTCCCTACCTTACACCGACTTCCCCTTTGTGATTCTTCTATGTAGACAAACTTTACCTATTACAAGGAACTGAAATGAAACACATAATTTAGGTTTCCTAACCATGAAAATTTATACAATTTATTATTGCTAAATTTTAATTCTCATATTCTCTAATCTACATGCCCATTGGTTTTCAAATCAAATGATAATTGAATTAAGCAATATTTACAATGCATATTAATATTCCCCAATTAATTACCAAACACTAATTGTTTTGATTTTCTTAAAGCCTAACCCATGAACAAATCCCAAGTGTCCAAATAACCTAATTAATTCTAATTTTTTACTAAAACTTGTTTATAACTAATTACACTCAACTTTTACACAAATTTTACCATTAATTTGTTTCAACATACCATTAGGAACCAAAATATAACAAAATTACTAAATTAAACAACTTCCTTACCTCAAATCTTCACTTTCTTTCTCTAGATTATCTCTCTAACCCAGGTTGCTGCAGGTAAAATGGTGCAAAACGACTTGGAGGCCCTTATGAAGGGGTCTCCATGCAACCAAGTAGGAGGTGGCAGGCCACATGGTTGCCACCAACCCAACCAAGTAGGAGGTGGCAGGTCATGGCTACCACCAACTCCAATTTTCCAATTATTGCAAATCAGTCCTCCAAATTAACTAATATTAAACTTACAATTGCTCATTAGTCCTTTAGGCTTTCATAACTCTAATCAACCCCTAAGAACCTAATCAGCATGCTTAAGTTATTATCTAATCCCACTTAACCTTAATCAAATTTTAATTCATAATTAAACAAGATTAGCACTAAACTAGTTTTAACATCTAATTAAGCACTTTTAAATTTAAGTACTAAGATAATCATTATTACCTATTTAATTCATTAGTACTAGGTATTACAAAATTTGAAACCCACCAAGTAAGAAAAAGATCAAAATACTCAGGACCACTAATGAAACACACCAACTTTATTTTATTATAGAGGAATGGGTCCATGGAGTGACTCACATTGTAAAGGAAATTCTAATATCATTTTTTGGAGTTCTACCCCACCCAAATGACAAGTCAAACATGGACGCTTTAGCATTACTTTCCTCTATTTTCTGGGCAACCAAAAGTTTCCAAAATTTGGAGAATGATGTAGTAACCGAAAACAATCCCACACCTTCAATCTCCTAGCTTAAGATAAAGCCCAATTCATTGGCCCTTGAAAAGTTGAGTACTCCTATTTTTTCTATTCCTATAACAAAAATCAATGCTCGTCCTCTTCATTTTTGGAGTTCTTAAGAGTGGTCCCCTTCATTTTTGGAGTTTTTAACAATGGTCCCTTCCATTTTTGGAGTTTTTAATAGTGGTCCCCTCCATTTTTGGTATCTTTAACAAAAAAAAAAAATTCATGGTGGCCCTCCATTCCATATCCGTTTTCTTTACCAAAACAAAACCTTTTTCTTTCTACCAAGCTCACAATAAAAAAATAAAAAAATTAAAAAAAACAAAAAAAAAACCAAACACATCTTTACCAAGCTCAAGATGAAAATAAAATCAGATTCCAAACACATCTACAACAACAAACTAAAATACGTGAAAACCAAACAGATTAATACAAAAAAATTAAAATTCACGCAAATTGAAAAACTCATAAATCTTACCTGACCAATGACGGAATAAGATGAAAAATTGGAAAATATTGAATTTGAGCCAAGGATGAACCAAAGACAACCAATGCAACGGGAGACAACGGGAAGGACGAATAAAAAGGCAAAACCCTAAAGGTAAGAAACCTAGCTGAAAAGGGAAAGGAACTGAAAAGGATTCAAAATCGTAGTTGGTAACTACGGTTTTAACTGATTTAAAAAAAAAAAAATCAAAACCGTAATTGGTGACTACGGTTTCTTGACCTAGACTCCTATGTGGCATAAACGCACTAGATTGAACATTAGTTTAGAAATCGGTTTACTTTTTGATTTTTTTTTTTTTAAATATCCTATTTTGGGTTAAAACTCGTCCATCAGGCCATAAAATCATTTTATCTTCTACCAAAAATTTTAAATTCTCAAACTTGTGGCTCGTATGGCTTGGATTTGAATGATTTGACAATTTCCATAAGATTGGCCTTTTTATTATATTGTATTGTGCCCCATCATGATTGAATATGATAAAAGTTGAAACCACAAATAAGCTTCAATAATGGTACTTTCACTTTCCTCTTTTTAAAAATTTTAGTTTTTACCGGTTTGTAAAAGCATTTCCATTGCCTACAATTTTGCACAATGTAAAAAGATCATTGCTTTGGTATTGTGTATTGAATTTGCAAACAGATATCGAGGTTCGAAAAATTGGATTTTTTTTACCGAAACATCTGTGAAAAACTGATTATCAGAGTTGGCCAAAACTAAATTAGCCACCGTTAATTGGTTGGTTGAAAATAAAAAAAATGTTAAAAAAAATCATCGATATATTGACGAAATTTCGATTTTGAAGTGAAAATTCGAGACATAGAAGTGACGTGCACATAGCATAGGGCGGTCTAAAAAGAGGGCAATTTTTTTGAAAGTTTCTTTTATATTTATCTTTTTATTTATTTATTTATTTCTAATTTATCTTTTATTTTAAATTTATATTATCATTTTATTTTACATTATCCTTTTATTTTTAACTACTTTCATATTTATCTCATTAATTCTATTTTAAAAAATTACTATTACTTCACTCTTAATTTTTTTTATTTATCCTTTTAATTTTATTTAACTTTAAATGTTTTTATTTTAAAATATTAAAAATATAATTTTACTTAAAAATTGCTACAATATAAAAAAAATTAATGAAGTCTTCATATTTTATAAATTAAAATTAATTTGATAAGATAAATTATTAATAATTTTAATTATTAAAATAAATTAATGTTAATAGAAAAAAATTATCACCATTTGTAATAAAAATTTAGAAATTAAAACTCAAATAAATTATTTTATATAAATCAATTTAATTTTTATTTAAAATGTAATAAAACATGTTTTAATAAAAGTATTTTTTATTTTTAAAATAAATGAATATAAATATATTAAAGGAATTTAAGTTATTTTTTTATAAAAAATTGATAAATATTATCTTTAATTGTACTTATGTCAATTACACTTATAAAATAACTTTAATATGTGTTTTCTTACTTATTTTATCATTTTTTGGAGGCATGAATTTTGAATAATTTTCATTGCACCGATATTTTTATCAAAATATCTATTGACATTTCTCCGATATTTTCTGATATATCCATAAAATTCAAGTACCATTATATTTGTAACCAAAGGGGAAGTTAGTGTAAGGTAGGGAATTTTATGATTTTCCATGATGTATCTGATTTCTTTCCTTGAAACATTTATCGGAATTTCATGTCATTTCTATGATTTCATAAAATGTTTTAATGTGTCATTACATCTTGGTTTATTGTATTGAAATGTTACAACGATATTGGAACGTATATTACTATGAAGATTCATGGTTTTGTGTTATGGAAATGGTTCATGGTGTGGTTGCATTGCAAGAAGGATATGGAATAATCACAGATGATATTCAGAGAATTGATTGGTGGGAAGTGTTTATGTGATGCTACATGCATTATCCTTTGATATATTGTTTATGTGGGACCATGGGTCCTTGGGTGAAAGTCCATAAAGCCCTCGAGGAAGACACTATGATGTGGATGTATGGGGTTGGTCCTGCCCTTGGGTTTTAGTCCCTAAAGACACAGGGTTAGACTTGTCCTTGGGTATGAGTCCCAAAAGACACAGGGTAACTTACCCTTGGGTGATAGTCCTAGAATAGTCACTATTATATAGATTGAGTATCTTATGGAGCATTGATATCTGATGTGTAGATTGGTAGGGGTTAACAATTTATCAGTTGTGAAAGGATGGATGAGGAAAAGTAAAGATGAAACCAGCAAACACATGCATACATGTTTGATATGATTACATATTTGTTAATGGTTATAAAATGTTTATCATGCATGCTATTAAACATTTAATTCAAGGTTTTTAAGGGTATGCTTAGGATGGTTATAAACTTTCCTACTGAGTTGTACACTCACCCTATCCCTTCCATCTTTAGATGCAGGTTAAAAGACCTATGCTGGAAATAATGCTTGAGCATTGCCTTTCTATTGATTGGATTCTGTTTGCTTGCATTGAAAGTGTTTTGAGGCTTTGCCTTTGTATTAAAGACTAAATCTTTTTGGAGAAACGATGTAATGTATATTTGTTATGTACACTTGTAGTATGGGCTACCTGTAGTGAACCATGGGGTTTTGGTATATGTAAATTAACGTAGTACAAGTTCTTTTTGTGAAACGAATCATGTTTTGTTAACTAATAGTGACAAAGTTTAACACAGGATGTATACCTCTTTATAAGAGGTTTTCATATTCTCTTTATGCACAAAATCAAGGAGAAATTCATCATTTAAATTTTTGTATCCCCATTATTTTTTAGAGCACTTATACTATATTTGAGTATCAATTGTTAAGTTTGAAAAACTGGGGTGTGATAGCTTGGTATCAGAGCATAAGGGATTAGATGTCTATTGTGGACAATAGGTGGGGAACCCAATAGGTGCACTGGAGTCATTATTATTGTTACACTCTTTTACTGTGTATGATATATTGATATTAAGGTGAAAGGTTAAATGATGGATGTTAGGTTTGTGTCTTTCTTGTGTATATGACATTCTTGGTTGTATTGGTGTGAGTATGACTAGTTATGATAACTGTGATCATGTTGCTTGTTTGAATTCCTTATCATTGAGAATCCATTACTATGGTATTGTTGGTATTATGTTTGTTTTCAAAATGTTTGTATGTGACATAAGTGGTTTAATTGTATTGTTTAAGGATGCTTGATTTAATGAATAACCCTTGTAATGTGATGTATTGATAATCTAATCCTTGCATACCTTTCCATGACAAAATGCCAAGAGCAAGGAACAGATTAACAACAAGGCTTAGACAAACAACTAGATCATCTCCACTATCTCATGGTAATGTAACTGAGGGAAGAGCTACAATATATCTAGTTGCTGGTTCAGAATACCAGAATGTGAGCTTAATTCGGGAATTGAAAGCACTGACTCCTCCAATCTTTCGGGGTGGCCCTAATTTTCTTGAAGCTCAGAATTGGATGAAAGAAATAAAGAAAATACCGGATGCAATTGCAGTGCCTGAGGAAATGAGAGTTTCTTTAGCTTTCTTCATGTTGAGGGATGAAGCAGACAACTGGTGGGATATGATCAAGACTACTCAAGATGTAACTCAAATGGTTTGGATGCAATTTGAGGAGCTGCTTTTGTCTAATTACTTTCCAGAGGCTGTTAGAAGACAAAAAAGAGTTGAATTTATACACTTAGTTCAAAGGAACATGATAGTGCTTGAATATGCAACAAAGTTTACACAACTATCTAAATTTGCTTCGAATGTGGTGCCAGATGAACTAATGCGAGCTGAACAATTCCAAGAGGGGTTGAGATTGAACATTAGAGCATAGGTCGCTCCCTTCATGCTCCGTTCTTGTAGTGAGGTTGTGGCAAGAGCTCTTGTTATAAAAAGGGAAATGGAGGAAGCTCAAAGGTTGAGAAGCAAAATTTCTAAGTTTGGTGGTTCGAAAAAATGGGAATGAGATTTCAAGCGCTAGAAAGTGACTCATCCCCAACAACAACCCAGAAAACAAGAGTAGTATAGTGGGACTACAAATTGGGCCAAGGGACCAAGGAGATGTTATGAATGTGGTGAGGTGGCACATCTTAGGAGGGAGTGCCCAAAATTTCAACGAGTTGCATACTAGCCATCTCAACAATAGTTTCAATAGATGAACTCATGAATCCAAGGAAGGCAACCTTAAGGGGAAGGAAACTTTAGACAAGGGAAGCTTGGAGGGAAGCCAGAGCAAGGACAACAAGGGAGATGTTATGCATTGGGGTCACAAAATGCAGAGTGAAATGTCTTGGTAGAAGGTATGATCTTATGTTTTAGCACTTGGGCACATGTTTTATTTGATGCAATAACTACCCACTCTTTTATTTCTACATCATTTGCCTCCTTGCTAGACATAGAATTTGTTCCCCTTCATTGTTCATTATGTGTTGAGACTCCTATGGGTGGTAAGGTGGAAACCAAGTGGGTGTGTCATGCTTGTGTACTTTATATTGGGGGTCTTGAAGTCAAAATGGATTTGGTTCTTCTTGATATTTCATCCTTTGATGTAATTGTGGGGATGGATTAGCTGGCCCGACATCATGCTGTATTAGATTGCTATTTAAAGAAAGTAACATTCTAAACCTCTTCTGGTTCATATTTGAGTTTTTATGGTGATAGAAGGCTTACAATTATTGCACTAATTCTAAACCTGGAGGACAAGTGGTCAAGAATGGATGGTGAACAATATTTTCTTTTTAATATGCAGGGAGAAGGCAAAAAGAAGACAACTATAGATTGCATTCCAATGGTTTGAGAATTTGTTGATGTTTTTCCAAAAGAATTGCCATGTTTACCTCCTCACAGAGAGATGGATTTTCCTATAGAATTGTATCCAGGTACAGATCCAATATCAATAGCTCCATACTGGATGACTATAGTTGAACTTAAAGAATTGAACATTCAGTTGCAAGAGTTGCAAAATAAAGAGTTTATTTAGCCTAGCACCTCACCTTGGGGTGCTCCAGTATTGTTTGTGAAGAAGAAGGATGGATCCTTGCGGTATGTGTGGATTATAGAAAATTGAATAGAGTAATAGTGAAAAACAAATATCCATTACCTCGGATTGATGACTTATTTGATCAGTTATGTGGGGCTTTCTATTTTCAAAGATTGATTTAAGATCTGGTTATCATTAGTTGAGGATACGAGAATCAGATATTTCAAAGACAACATTTCGTACAAGGTATGGGTATTATGAATTTTTGGTCATGCCATTTGGGTTAACCAATGCTCCAGTTGCATTCATAGACATGATGAATCATATTTATCAACCTTACTTTGATCATTTTTTGGTGGTATTTTGTGGATGATATTTTGATATATTCTAAGAGTCAAGAAGAGTAAGGTCATCATTTCCATTTGGCACTTCAAACACTTAGAGAACACAAGTTATATGCTAATTGGAGAAATGTGACTTTTGGTAGCAGGAAATTCAATTTTTGGGGCACATGGTTTCTCATGAAGGTATCTCAATGGATCCAACAAAAGTGGAAGCTGTGACAAAGTGGGAAAGACCCAAGAATGTTTTTGAAGTACGTAGTTTTCTTGGATTAACTGGGTACTACAGAAGATTTGTTGAAAACTTTTCTCAAATTGCATGCCCAATGACTAGACTGACGCGCAAGAGAGTGAACTTTGATTGGAATGACAAATGTGAAGAATCGTTTCAAGAGCTAAAAAAGAGACTAACAACAACACCTGTGCTAATTACTCCTACTAGTGGTGAAAGATATACAATTTATTGTGATGCTTCAAGAAATGGCTTGGGATGTGTTTTGATGCAAAGAGGAAGAGTGGTTGCTTATGCTTCTAGGCAATTGAAGAACCTTGAGCAGAACTATCCTACACATGATCTTGAACTCACAACCATAGTCTTTGCTTTATGAATAACAACATAATAATTTAAATTATATATTATTTAATAGTTGATAACATTTAATTTTATTTTAATATATTATATTTTATAATTTTTTTTATTAGTGGATTATTTGAGAAGGGTCATCCTATTGGCATTAATTTTATTAAAATTAAAATTAATAATCAATAGATTTATAAATTAAAATTAAAATTAAAATTAATATTAAATAGATTTATAAAATGTTTGTTTGTTGTCATTTTTAATTTTTTAAATGATGTTTATATATATATATATATATATATATAAATGATTATTTTTATATAATTGTGTATTTGATATTTTATGAATATATTTTTCTGTGGTGAGTTATCTTTTATTTGATTTTGAGATTTAAATTTTTTTTCAACTTTTAGGTTTAATCAAATATCAAGTGATTTATGAATAACAACATAATTATTTAAATCATATATTATTTAATAGTTGATAATATTTAATTTTATTTTAATATATTATATTTTATAAAAAAAATTTATTGGTGGATTATGTGAGAAGGGTCATCCTGTTGGCATCAATTTTATTAAAATTAAAATTAATATTCAAAAGATTTATAAATTAAAATTAATTTATAAATGATTTTTTTCTATAAATAAAATTAATATTAAATATATTTATAAAATGTTTATTTGTTTTCATTTTTAATATTAAAATAATGTTTATATATATATATATATATATATATATTCTATAATTGTGTATTTGATATTTTATTAATATATTTTTCTTTGGTGAGTTATCTTTTATTTGATTTTGAGATTTAATTTTTTTTTTCAACTTTTAGGTTTAATCAAATATCAAGTGATTTATGAATAACAATATAATTATTTAAATTATATATTATTTAATGGTTGATAACATTTAATTTTATTTTAATATATGATATTTTATCCAAAAAAAATTTATTGGTGGATTATTTTTTGTTTAATTTTGAGATTCTTGTAATTGTTTAGCCTTTTAGGTTTAACTAAACATTTATTGATTTATAACCCACTATCTAAGTTTTAAATTAAAATTTTATCAAACATTTATCTATGAATATATTTGTATCATAGATAATTATTTAAATAAAAAAATTATTATTATGAAGTGATTTATATTTTTCCCTCTAATGTGTAAGAAAGTGTTTTATTATATAATTGTGTATTCACGTGTTAAAAGATTATATGCAATTTCTCTTGAACATTCTTGTATGTGTGTTTTTGTAATTGTTTTAATAAACAAGTATGTTAAGTTCAAAACACAAAGACTTACCATTATTTTCATTGATTATTAAACCAATTGATATTTTATTTTTTGTAAGTAAATCATGTCTGAATCTATTGTTCCTATGATTTGCTTTTGTAAAGGAAAAATGTTGAGGATAGAAACAAATGTAAAGTATATTGGGGATCAAGCTGTAATTGTGCCTTTGGATGTGCCTGTTAATTCAATCTATGAACACTTGTTATCTATGATATACTCGAGAATTGGCATTAACAAAAAATAATTTCAATTAGTCCTCAACTGTAGGTATCCTTTAAAAAGGGAAAATAGGTTCCAACCTTGTCCAATATGAAATGATAATAGTTTATCTCAAATGTTGAAATTGGTTAACACATTTGGAATTGACGAAATTGAATTGTATATTGAACAAGTGCCAATACAACCACGAGTGAGAGGGCAGTTATTGGGTTACTTCACACATTTATTACTTGGAGAAAATGATAATGTTGAGGAATTTGAGTATGGTTGTGGACCTAGTAGCATCCTAGTTGCAATGACTTATGAGTGTAGAGCAAATGAAAATGAAGAAGAATATGAATCCCAAGAAGGTGATGATCAAAGTGAGAGAGCAGAAGATGTTCAACATGATGGCCATGGGGTATTCGAATTTATTGATGAGGAAAACAATAATGTTAATGTTGTTTCATCTTTCTTAGCTCTTCACGAAGCAATGGAAAGTGAACAAGGGAGATATGTCTTCGTGGATGGAGAAGGTTGTGATATATTAAATAACCTAGATCTCAAGGACCCAATGGAGTTTACCCCTGTTTAGTATCACTTGGCACCATCAGTGCAGTTTGAAAATATAGAAAACATTGGTGATGCGCTTTCAAGTGACTAGACCCCATGGGGGAACACTAATGTTAGAAACTTAGGTGGAGAGTTCATGGTTGGCCAAGTTTTTAATTCAATAGCAAATTTACAACTTGTTGTGAAGTTGTACTCTATTAGTGCACACCAAGAGTACGTTATTGTTTCGTCAACTAAAAAGTTGTTAGTCTTAAGATGCAAGAAGGCTAAGCAATCTCAATGTCCATGGAAACTTCGTGCTATGGTTGTAAAAGGTACAACTTTATTTGCAATTAATAAATATAATGGTTTGCACAAATGTGTAAATCCTTGCTTGAATTAAGACCATCAATAATTAGATTCCAACTTGATTGATTCGTCCCCAATTGGTGTTCTACTTAATTCAATTCAATCAACTGATGTGCTTTGATTTCAATCCTCAGACGGGAGTTATCAACAAAATTTATAAACCTATTTCACCATATACTAGGGTAGCATAGCTAGCATAGCATAGTGGCTCTAGGATCGTCCACAGGGATGGGTTTTCACTATGCAATTAATATTAATTCAAAAACTGAATTGGTGCTTTTCCTTTTTGAATTAGCTCTAAAAGAAAACCTAAATTTGTATGGAAAATGGTTGGTTTTAAGCTAACCAAAAATAAAGTAACTGAAATTAACTAGAAAGAAAAGTGTTTCTTGGGATTTCAAGTTACTAGGATCAGGTGCCTTATACAAAAGAGGAGATTCCGGTCACTTGAATCTTTTCCTCGCGTTGGGGATTTAACATATAGTTATTTCCCGAACCGGTGTGGTACAGATGCTTACCATTAAAGGTTTCAACACTAAATCCTTCTCACTGATACAATGGCTCGTACCTCTCACCTAGTATTTGTCATTCAAGGTGATCCTTAACATCGGATCATCCTTCACAAGCGAACAAGAGATAACAATTAGACCTCCATGGAGCAAGATTGCAAGCAATAAGAATCCATGGAATCCGAAAGCTTACCAAGTATTGGCTATTCACGATAATCTTTAGTTAACTAAAAATATAAAAACCATAAACAGATCACACTTTCTCTTCATTAAAAACGGAAACAACAAAAACTCACACTTTTGCATCCGGCACCTTACCCGGTTTCCTTCACCCAAGAAACAAAAAGTCTAGCCTCTCATCCCCTTAGACAACATCTCAAAGGCTGATTTGCTAGAAATAAAAATAAACGAGAAAACAAAATAGCAAGGTAAGGCAGAGCAAAGCTTTGTATATTACTTTCAAAAACTATACAAAATGTTCTCTGGAAAGCTCCCGAGATTGTTTGCTTTGAGTTTCCAAGATATATTATATAGGAAGGTTATTTACCCTTCCTTGATTACTTCCTAGCTAAGGAATTACATGAGTGGTGGATTACAAGGAGAAAATAGAGATTTATACACAAAACATCTGAAGAAAAATATCAACAGGAGTCGGTGCGCAAATATCCCAATTCGCAGTTGGATTTCGCAACTTGAATTATGACCTGCGAAACTTTCGTAGGTTGATTTCGTAGCTTGAAGTCCATTTTCGCAGGTTGAACTCCACTTTCGCAAGTTGAAATCCCATTTTTGCAAGTTGGCCTTCTCTGTGACTGTGCTCCTCTTCCAATTCACAGGTTGGGAAATTTTCGCAAGTTAGACTTCCAACTTGCGAAATTGCTTGGTTGTAGATTTCTTCTTTTCTTTTCTTCCTTGCATACTTGAATGACTTTGGCAAAGGAGTACGAAGCTCTAAAACTCGGTTTCTTCATGAATTTGAACTTCAAATTGCTTTGCCATGAACTATACAAAGATCTCCTTTATTCTTGGATTGCTTTAGTGAACAAAAAGCTATCAAAAACACCAAAACTTAACACAATTTGATTAGAAACGATTGCAAGGGTCCTTAACATGCCAATTGAGTTAAAAGGTAATAACTACTACTCAAAAGTGTTTAAAAGAGTTAATTACAAGCTATAAAATAGCACTTTTTGAGTAGTAATCATTGATTGCTGCTCATATCCAATGAATGATTAAGGCACAATTCACATTGCCAGTGGATGCTATTCAAGCAAGTATTGTGAAGAAATTCAGATACAAAATATCATACAAGAAGGCATCTAAAGCAAAGCTTAAAGCACTTACAAACTTATTTGGTGATTTTTATAAGTCATATGAAGAGTTGCCACATTTTTTCATTGTCGTAGAGCAGGAAAATCCAAGATGTGTTGTAATTTCAAAAACATTTCTTGGTATTATGGAGAATACAAAGATATTTCAGCGAGTTTTTTACACATTTCATCCATCTATTGAAGGATTTAAGCATTGTTGGCCCGTACTTAGTATTGATGATTGCTAT
Organism: Vitis rotundifolia; assembly: GCA_030254885.1. NCBI lineage: Eukaryota > Viridiplantae > Streptophyta > Magnoliopsida > Vitales > Vitaceae > Vitis > Vitis rotundifolia. The sequence continues at coordinate 9,864,025 of CM058170.1, forward strand.
GGGTTGTGATGGAAATAATCATTTATTCCCATTAGCTTTTGCCCTAACAGAGGGTGAGCATATTGATAGTTGGGGATGGTTTTTGGCATGTATTAGAACTAGAGTAACTCATAGGGAGGGACTTTGTGTTATATCAGATTGACATCCAGGCATTATGGCTGCAATGAGTGATGTTCATCTTGGTTGGTCTAAGCCATAAGCATATCATAGGGTTTGTATGCGTCATCTTGCCAGCAATTTATGACTCGATTCAAGGATAAAATATTAAAAAATCTGATGTGTAGAGCAGCCTTAACAACCGAGATTGAAAATTTCAATAAACATATGAACAAAATTAGGAACATTAATGTAACCGCACAACAATAGTTGGAAGCAATCCCTTTTAAGAAATGGGCACTCTCTCATGACGGAGGTTGAAGGTATGACATCATGACTACAAAGATGTCGGAGGTGTTCAAAAGTGTGCTTAAAGGGGCTCGTAGCTTACCCGTAACTACTTTGGTTCAATTGACATTTTTTCAGCTAAATAGTTACTTTGTTGTGAGAAAGGAACAACGTGCTAATTGACTTGCTTCAAATGAAGAATACACTTCATATGTCGATGCTAAGATTAAGGCAAATGTGATTAAGGTGGGATCTCATGAGATTGTTTTATAGGATCACATCCAAGGATGATTCCATGTGAAGACTAGTAGGGGTACTAAGAGTAGCTCAACTAGTTGTCAAACATATCGCATCAACATACATGAGCATGCATGCACATGTGGTAAAACACTCATATATGGATTCCCATGTTTCTAGCACATGTCATTTTTGTTCAGTTGATTTTAGACCACTTGTTCAACACTACTATAGCACACAATCATACAATAATACTTGGGCACCCTTGTTCCATTCCGTTTTCAATGTATATGAGTGGCCTCCTTATGATGGTCCGATTATCATGCCTTCTGAGTTAATGAAATATGCATCAAGTGGACGACCTAAATGAAGTTGTTTGTATAATGAAATGGATGTTAGAGAGGGCAAGACTTCTATTACACATGGGTTATGCAAACAAAGTGGCCACAATCGCCGCTCTTGTCAAAACAGTAATAGAGTTGATTAGACCATGTGATGTATGCATGTAATTTTCTTAGATATTGTGATGTAAGCTACTATGATACTACCTTTTTGCAATTATTGGCTTTGGTTTGATTATAAATATTGATGTTATTTGCATAATCAAGTTATTTGTAATTGGAATAATGTCCATACTATAGGGGAAACTCTGTCAATTTTGAAATTTTCTATTAAAAATGTTAACAAAATGCTCCATTGTATTTGTATTTATAATTTTAATTTAGACTAGTATGACTTGTTTATTGGTCATAAATGAATTGATCTACTTAAATTTATCAAATTGATATATACTTAATATAGGAAAAACTCCATAAATTTTTAAAACTTTTCCATTATAAATTTTTTTTATTTAAAAATAATAACTATTGTTTATTTTATCTTCACAATTATGTTACAGATAGGGAGTATAGAGGACATAGTTCTAATCTAGATCTATTAGATACGTCTGTTTTGGTTCTACAAGATAGACACAGGTCTCATTTAGTTGACTCTGGCTAGGTATGTATATGAAAGCACATAATATCTCTTTAAAGAATGAAAAATTTTGGAGTTTATTATCTAAATGATTTATTTGTATTTTTACAGCTTGCTTCAGTCTTGACTTATCGACAACATATATCTAGGTTTATGCGGGAATGGGAGATGGATCCTCGTCTTCGACCTTATATTATTCGATCTGGATTTTATGGTGTATACCTTATTGGATACATTACACTAGATTGGGGACTAATCACTAGTCTAGTTGAGAGATGGCGTTCTGAGACACACACATTTCACCTACCTGTTGGGGAGATGACCATTACCTTATAGGATGTTGCTATCATATTAGGACTTCATATTCATGGGTTTCCCATCACTGGCACATGTAACATAGATTGGTCACTACTATGTTATGAACTTTTAAGTGTGACTCCCCCTACATCTGTGATTAAAGGATCAACGATATCGACACGATGGCTATATCACCAGTTCTCTTATCCACCAATTGATTTAGATGATGCCACATTAAAGCGGTATGCTAAGCTTTCATATTAGCACTCATAGGTTCAGCACTATTTACAGACAAGAAGGGTACCCACATCCATAGATGTTATCTCCCACTACTTAGAGACTTGACTCAGACATCTATGTATAGGTAGGGCAGTGCAGTATTAGCACACCTATATAGGGAGTTGTGTTGAGTGAGTATGGATGGTGCCACCGATATTGCTAGATGTGTCACACTATTACAGGTATAATTAATTATTTACATTAGATTAAAATTTCTAGTTGCTTCAAGTTTATAATTTAAGTAAAATTTTAATGTTACATTTTTTCCAATTGTGGTATTGGGAGAGACTCCACGTGGGTTGACCCGATTTTGGTCAACCACCAACCCCTCTAGCAGCTCAACATTTAGATCATGATGCAGCCAATGATTTACCAATTAAGAGTCCTATTGGGGTACACCATGGATTATTGGATGAAGACTAGGGATTACAGGATGAGGCATTATTAGATGACGGTTTACCAATTGATCTGTTAGGATGTAGGTGGAGAGTACCTTTATCATGGGCTTAAAACCCATCACGTGTGTTAGCATTTTATCGAGACCAATTAGATGCACAGACCCATAACCAGGTACATATAAGATGTAATGTGTTATTGTTAACCATATAAACATTAACATTATTAATGTCAAATGTTGATTTTAATAGGTTTTATGGGAGCCTTACCTGGGAGACTTAGTTGCCCATCTTCCAGCGATATCTCTAGCATACTAGGAGATTTGGTGAATGATGTCACCTCTAATTTGCTTTTACATTGTCGAGTGGCATCAACCGGAGTGAGTGTTGCAACAATTTGGCCTCCAACAAGGGATACCTCCATCTTGTTCCACAAAGCAAGACCTCCATTCCGTGGATAGGCGAGGATGACATAAGTATGATTAGGGGGCATTCCATGCATAGTATATTACCTTATGGGCTAGTCATGCGGAGCGTATTGCAACGACACCACCTATGATGAGTGCTATGCAGTTTCATGATCCATATATGGAGTGGTACCGACGCATTACACGACATTTGATCACACCCTCTCTCCATAAAGATCAGATGAGGTATCATAGTACAATAGCAACTACTCAATTGTTAGTAAGATTTTTTAATTTATAAATGGTTTATTAAATTATAATTAATAGAAAATCATCTTCATCTGTTTAACTTTTTTTTTTTTTTTTAGATCACTGGCATGGTTGAGATTGCTAGTCGATCTGTTGGGCTTACTTCAGGTGCATTAGGCGACATTCATCGGATTGCTATTGACATTTTGCATGTTATTGGAGAGAAACATCGCATACATTCAGTCCGTCAGTCGCCAACATCATTAGACCCATCCATGAGACCACCTATGTCAGCCATTATAGTTAGGATGCAGCCTATTCGAGGCTGAGGGAGAGGTAGTAGGCAAGATGATGGGCAAGCTGGTCACCCGAGACCATGTTAGCACCATCCACATCATTTACCCCATTTGCACCTAAGGTTTCCACACTTCTCCCTTCATCCCTACCATCACTTTCACCTAGACCTTCTTCCTCAGAGCATGTCGTATCAAATACCACTTTACCATCACTTGTATTTCCTCCCATAGAAGCCACTATACTTGATGTCACTACACCAAAGACTACCCTACTATCTACTAATCTACCATCACCTCTACCTTCTCTCAAATAGACCACTACACCACATGTCACCTCACCATCATCACTTATACCTCCTTTCCCCGAGCCCACTATATTAAATGTTATTGCACCAGCTACCACTACATCAGATGTCATTCTTCTATCTCCTATATCACCTTTCCTAGATGCTACCATATCAAATATCACTGCACCTGAGATTGCCTTACCATCTACCACCTTACCATCACCTACACCTCTTCCCATAGAGACTACCATGCATCATACCCTTACACATGTTACACAGTTAGATGTATGTCCACTTAAGTGACGCCGTGGTTCAGGTAAACGTCTGAGTCTTGCCTTCATCAGCTCCATCTCAACCTATACATACTAAGACATGGCAGATTGCATAGACAGATTCAACAAAGATGTCTCTATATCATAGGCGTTCGTAGAGAAAGAGGAAGACCCCATCATGTGGCACTCATTGAGGACTGTTTTTTAGTTTTTGTGTTTATTTCATTTGCATTATATTGTTAACTTTTTTATTATGAACAAATTATTATATATTTAAATGAAAATATGATAAATTTTAAACTTAAATTGAAGATATATATATATATATATATATGTGTGTGTGTGTGTGTGTGTGTGATATTATATACCACTTACATATAGCAATCTGACAATCTAAAAAATTGGTTTTAGGTTTAGATTTAAACTAGTTATATTTATAACTAATTAGTTACAACAACAACACTATATTGATATAGAAAAAATAATGCATTAAAAAAATTTACAATCTAAACCTCCAATCAAAATAATTCTTAAACTAATACTACTTACTAACTTGAACATTTGCATGATTTGAAATTTGAACTTAAAAAATTGGTTTTAGGTTTAAATTTAAAGTTATGATCACCAACTACTATTTTGACTATTTTAAAAAAAAAATCAAAAACAGTGATTACCAATTACGGTTTTGTGATGTGAATACCCACATGAATAAGACACACATCACATTGAAAATTATTTTGAAAATAAAATTAATTTATGAATTTTTTGTTTTAAAGAAATCATTTTTGCCCAAAACTCCCATTAGTACCCAATAAGGAACATTTTTCTTATTCTCAATGAATTTACAAAAATATTCCAAAAGCATTTTCATCTGTTTACCAAAATAGTTAAACTAAATAGTGAATTGATTGGAAAAACAAAGGTATTTTCTTTCTAGAATTCTATATTTTAAGAAGTGGAAAAACAAATTCTATTAGGTTGGCATTTTAAGTTTAAAATTTTAAGCCTTTCCATTCCATTCTGATCCCATTTTGAAACGAAAAAAATGGAAAAAAAAAATATTTTTGTTGTATTTAAGTAATTTTCTAATCATTTACCCACTTGAAGTCATATTGTATGGCTTTAATTTTTGCACAAAGTTACAAAATAATATTATATTCTTCATTGTGAGGATATAAGATAGTATATTTATAACTAATTATATTTATATTGAGTATAGTGCCAATTATTTTAATAAAACTAAACAAAAATATTTTTATATCAAATTAAAGACATCAATTATTTAATTTCATATATTACTATTCTTTAAATAATGAGTTCAATTAAAGTTAAACATTTTTATTAAACCACTCACATATTTTTAGTAAATATAAAATCATAAATAATATAATATTTTTATTTTAAAAAATTAAAGTTAAATATTTTAAATCAACCAACATAGTTTTATATATATATATATATATACATATATAAATTAAAGTCAAAATTGTAGTTGGTGACTATAGTTTTGACCAATTTTAAAAAATAAAACCATAGTCACCAACTACGGTTTTATGATGTGGCAATCTACGTGGCACAAGCACACTAGATTGGACATTATTTTGAAAATCGGGTTACTTTATGATTTTTTTTTTTTTTAAATGTTGCATTTTGGGTCAAAACTCCCGATGGACTCCCTTACGTGTATAAAACCAATTTAAAATTTTGGAAGAGTACATACGGAGAAGGACAAGGAGAGGATAGAAGCAATGAATCAAGGATTTTTCCTTTTTACAATTTACTACTTGCACCAAAAGAAATTCCCCATTTTCCTACAATATTTTTTAGCATGAATAGAATTTTATGGTGAAAATTTGATTTTTGTAATAATTTTTTTTAGATAAAAAAGTTTTTTAGGAATAAAATTTTTATTTATGGTAAAAAAATCATATTTAATCACATAATATATTTGTGGCAAAAAAATTCCATAATATTTTAGTGTAAATATTATATTCATAATAAAAAATAAATTTAATCACTATTTATTTTATAAAAAATAAATCATTTTTATAAAATCTTGTCAAAAAATTTTATTCATTGCAAATAATTTTTATTAGATAAGCATTGAACATATATATTTTTTAATGAATTTATATTTCATAATTTTAAATTTAATGTGGTAAAAAATGAATAATTTTTATATTTATAAATTTAAATCCAATATGGTAAAAAATAAACAATTTTAATATCATGAATAAATAAATTTTAATTTATTTATCATTTTTCTTTAACCATGATAGAATCTCATAAAGAACTTTCAAGATTTTTTCTTTTCTCTTGGGTCATCGTAGATGGATAAAAAAACTGAAATTTTTACAACAATAAAAATTCTTATGCTCTTATAATGGAGCTTACAACTCATCTATTGAAAAGAAAAAAAAATTATAACCAAATAAAAATCCTATACTCCTTATGGGATGTACAGCCCTAGAGAACAAAAACATAGATCATATCCATTCATATTCATTCCAATGAATAAATAACAATCAATCAATTCAAAGATATTGATATATTTAATTGAAGGAATAAAAAAATCTCATTCATTCATCCCTTAAGGCCATGGGATGATTAAGACAACCCTACAAAACAGAGTTAATAACCTAGAACATATTTAGCATACTCTAGAATAGATCTAACAACTAGAACCTATCCTAGGACTCTGATACCAGTTGTTGAGAACCCTGGATTACTTTGTTCTCATGCCCTAGATCATGCAAGGTGTATGCAAATATATTCTAGGCTCTCTAAATCTATCGTATCGGATAAACAAGTATTAAAAAACAATATGAATACCATATAAAATATTGATCTAGAGAATAAAGTCACAAACCTTTGATCTGGATGTTCTCGGATCAATTCCAATCAATGTAGATAACTCTAAAGTCATAAAGGCTCCTATAAACCCTAACCCCTAAAGGAGTATTTATAGGCTTCTTATTAAACTTAAGTGACTTAAGCCCACCATGGGCTTGGGTCACTTAATATAGCCCAAAAAGGTTGTTAACTGATTAATTAACCATACAAGACCTAATTAATCAATTAGTTCAATCCAAAAATACCACTCACTTATCCCTATGCAACCTTACGTAATTACCAAAACGCCCTTATGTACAAAAGTGAACTAAAACCCCATCCAACCCTCATAAGCCGTGCCAACAAGGAGTATGAGTTTAGAACGGGAACCATTGGAACCTATAGGAGTACTAACTCTCTCATAATCAAATTCTAAAACTAACTCAACATCTTACTACAAAGAATCAATTGCACTCGAGTACCCTATATATATTACACCGAGACACCAAGTGCTCAGGTTCGTAACTTACTATCCACTGCATGTAGACTCTACATAAATTGGTGTCTATAATCTAACAAGGTAGTGCTATCACCTATCAAGATTACCTCTCAAATCCTTGAGTTACTTATCTCACTTATTATATGATCAATTAACATATTGTAACTCCAATGAGCATATGTCAAATTTCACTAAAGGAATTATGGTGGCCACATATTTCATGATCACATGTCCTTTAGATCACCCAAAGGGACACACTGTCTCAATCCCATGAGATATCATGGTGCTTCTATTGAGAATACCTGTTGTCACCAGCCTCCATCAATAGTGACCCAATCCATAGGGATATATGACCACTTTAGGGTCTCACCCATAAGTCAAAGCCTCCTATTGATTTTTGCACATGTTCAATATCCTTTCAAGGCTGAGAGTCCATGAAGTATAGTAGTTTGTAAATCATGACAATTGATAGCCTTGCGTCATGATTCATCGTACGTCCTATTCAGTGTGCATCACATACACTAGTGCACTCACCATGGGAAACCCATCTTGATGGCTAAGACATGTCATTCCACCAATTAGGAGGTGGTACACTATAGTCTCTACTAGATTGCCCAAATCTATGAACCAAGTATGGACAACTTATCTACTTACAAGAAACCCATGACTTATATCTTTGCGCAACTCCTAATGTACCCAAGTCATGTACAATGTAATAGACATGGGCCGAATGCTCAAATCAATGTCAATACACCAAAGAGATATCAAGGGGATAGTTAAGTCTAACTTTGTTACATCATGTCTTGCTTTTAAGGGCTCAATCCCAACAAAAACTACATTGATGGCTTGAGATTGAAATTGAAAAAAGAGGATTCCAAATCTTGGTAGCTTCCTCAAAGTCATCAACAACATGAAACAACAAAACATGGTGGAATCCCAAATGCTTTCATGTGAAAAAAGTTAGAGGTAAAGAAACAAGTTTCTATGAAGTAATTAGTAATGCATTATAGTCACCTTGTACTCTACAAGTGCAATCCCACTCTTCATGTTGAAGACATGGGTCCTAAGCTTGGCAAACCCTCTAGCCATCCTAAACTTGCCTCTCCCGCCAACGACTATAAGCTCTCTTTCTACCTCCATTGTCACATTCCTTGAAAACACATTGATGGAGCTCCCATTAAATGCACAAGTAATGAAGCCATAGTTAAGGAAAGTGGTTACCATTAACTGGTCCTCACCAAAAGAGAAATAAAGGCCCTGTGCATTTCCAATGACCATTGTTGTTAGTTTTAGACCTTATGTCAGAGGGGCATCTATAATGAAGACACAGTTGAATGGCAAAAGTAACTTATGATCAGCTATGGATGGCTAGGCATGAGCAACCATCACTGAACTAGCTTTGTAGCCTTTAAAGGTGTCATGATAAAAGAAGTGGAGAGTGGTCAACTTTTCCTTTGCGTAACAAGGACACAATATTGTTAAGTGATACTTGCAATCCACTAGAATGGTGGCTCCACTCAATTAGCACCCAAAACCAGAATGTACAATCTTCCTTTCATGCTTCTTTTCGTACGTGCTTCATCACTCCATTGAAACCACTAAGGTTTTCATAAGCATCCTATTAGATAATAGTACAATTCCCAACATGTGCACAAATGTCGTGGGTTATGGGATTGGACCCCCTTCTATTCATGGATCATGAGTGTGTTAAAGTTGTTAGGACATTGAGTCTTATTTATTTATTGGCAAATTTTTTCCAATTAATGTTTAGCCATAGAAGTTTTTGTAGATATTGACTTTTTCTTCATTGAAGATCAACGGTTGCTACTTGTCCAATCGAAAAGTCACAGGTACATCTAAAAAGGTTTGACTTGTGCCATTTAAGGCTCATTTGAGGTATAAAAATGTTCAGTATCATTTTTGAACTTAGAATATTTTTAAAATGATTTTTCAAGAAGTAGGGGTCGCTCAAACGGTTAGCCCGCTCAAGTGGTATGAACTACTCAAGCGGTATAAACCGCTTAAGCAGAGCGCTCAAGCGGTATGAATTGCTCAAGCGGAGCACTTAAGCGATCCAATTCGCTCAAGCAGTTATGACAGTCCTATCAAGTTTAGAAACGTATTTTGAATGAATTTCACTCAAACTCTAATTTAGAAACTTAAGATATCTAAATCCTTATAGTTTTTCCTTATAAATACCTTCCTTATAACCATTTGAGGGTTAGAGATCGAAGATTAGAAAGATGATAAGGATCTTAAAGATTGTTGAAAGACCTCTTATTCTTCAAAGGGACTCCTTGTGAGAAAGCCTAATTGCCACACCATTCTTGTTCTCTCATTCAAGGATTTGGATCTTTAAATTGTTGATTGAAGACTTTAATCTCTTCGAAGTGGCCAAGGGATCTGCTAGGGAGCAATAGGGAGTTGTTGCGTCGCAAATGTGGATCAAATTATAGGTGTTGGAGAGTAAGTCTTTACCATAAAGCGCTAGGTAAATGTGTGTAACTTGATTTCAAATAATGGATTTAGATTGGTCGGTCTTAGACCTCATGGTTTTCTATCTCCACAATTTGTGGGGATTTTCCACGTAAAAATCTTGTGTCTTATTGTCTATATCTTTTATATTTGATATTCTATTTGAATTGCTGAGAATAGGTCAAATTGATTATCCCTAACATCTTGCAGGGTTTTCCTAAAAGATACATATCTATTTATTCTTGTAGATATTTTATTTGAATAATTTAATTAATTTGTTGGGATTACGTTTGAGGTTGTTAGATTGGTTATCTTGGTGGTTATAGAGGTTATACCTATAAATAATTATTGTTATCCCTAACTTCTCTCAAGATATCCTTTGATTCATTTGTTAAGGTTGTTATTAAGTTTGTTAGGGTAGTTATTCTAGTGATTATCATTATCCCTAATATATTTCAATACTTATATTTCAAATATCAACAATTTTATTTTTTATTTTTTCTCTAACCAATTGTAGGAGATCCCTAAAAGTCAAAAATCATATTTTTGTATACCTAGAGATTTTAGGTATAATCCATTTAGTTATTTGGGATATCCTATATATTTATTGGATCAAGAAAAAAATTGGTTATAATTTATAAATATTGATTTAAATTTTTAAATCATCCATTCACCCTTCTCTCTAGGTATTCCCTATTGGACTTTCGATTATTATTTAAGTGGTACTCAGAGCAATACCTATTTTTCAAAAGCAAACTAAAATGTCCTCTAAGTTTGAGATTGATTCCTTTCTTAAGGTTATGTTAAGAAAGTGCTCTTCAAAGATATTAAGATTAAGGTAAAAAGAATGTCAAGAAAAGTGATTTTCCCATCTTTCATTATACCATGGAAAATATGAAAGAAAATTAAATATAGTTAAATCATACCATGGAAAATATGCATTATATTTAATTTTTTCTTTAAGTAACTTGGTTGCTACAAGAATAGGCAATGCAAATATTGGGGTTTTTCATTGTGATGTAGTTATGTCCCTTTTTTGTGCTACAAATAAATTTTGGGATGGGGGATTGTATTTTCTTTATAAGGTGGGATTCAATTCAATCATAGATCTTTGGTATAACTCTTAAAGACTTTATCAGTAGGTTGATTGAAATCTTTGTTGGATTATATGACTTTAGATTTTGCAAATGGTACCACAACTATTTAATTGAGTCATTTTCAACATTCAATATTAATAGCTGAGAAAAAGGAATAGAAAAAATAACATTTTTTTTTTCAAAAAAAAAGAAAAAAAAAAAAAACACCAACACCAGGGGATTGTAAACTCAAAAGGAGGAAAGAAAAATAGAGAAACAAAGCATGAACATAGTAGATTATAAAGAGGTGAATTTGACCTTTTAATTTGACTCAGTTAGTGATTTTGTCCCAATTTTTGAATAATATCTTTTTTAAACTTGCCTTTCAAGAACTTGGTTGACCATATAAGACTACATGAAGAAAGCATATGGAAAAGCATTATGAACCTACTTATTACATGTTTTAACTTTGTTTCCATTTCAGAGGTTAATCATTCATGCTTTGATTTTGTACTCCTTCCTTGATCTATAGTTTTATGTGTTGATATATAAAACATGTTGAATTCAAGAATTGGTAGTATTGTCATGGTTTGAAGGGATAATCACATTGTACATATGCTACTACTACCCTTAAACTTCAATTACCCCCTTCCCTCTACTTCTTGATTTTCATTGGATTATACAATGCTAAATAAATAAATAACAAGATTATCATCTCCTGTTATGATAGAGCCCTTAAAAGTATGACATGATGTAATAAATTTGGAATTCATTAGTTATTTAATGATGTTCTAGTTTCATTTTTACCTATCCTTATTCCATGTATTATACTTTATGAGCATTTTTGCTTGCATCTTTTGCATTGTACGTGACTTAGGTGCATTAGGAGTTGCATAGAAGATCCAAGTCATGAGTTCCTTGTAAACAGATGACTTGTTCACAACCGGTTCATGGGTTCACGCAACTCATTAGAGGTTGTAGTGCACCACCTCCTAATTGGAGGGATGACTGGTATTAGCTATTGGGATGGGCTTCCCATGGTGAGTGCACTGGTGTGTATGGTTACACATTGGACAAGAACTATGGTGAGTCATGATTTAAGGCTATCAAGTAGTCATAACCTCACCAAGCTACTTCATTGTGTTATCTCTCAACCTTAAGAGAATATTGAGCTTGTGCTAAAGTTAGCAATGACTTTGACCTACGAGTGAGATTGTAAGCAATCATATATTCCCTATGGATTGGGTCATTGTTGATGGAAGTCGGTACCAATGGGTATTCTCAATAAAGGCACCATGATATCTCTTGGGATTAAGACAGTGTGTCCCCTTGGGTGATCCTAAGGAGATGTGTTCATGGAAACTATGGTCATAGTAGTTCCTTAAGTGGAACTTGACATAAGCCCTTTGAGAGCTAAGACATGTCAATTGAACACGCAATAGGAGGATCTGTAACTCAAGGATAGTAAAGGTAGTCTTGAAATGATGATAGTTTTCATCTTGTTCAACTATAGATACCAGTTCATGAGGAGATTGAACACAATGGATAGCAGGTCATAGACCTGAGCACTTAGTGTCTCATTGTTGTTTACATAGGATACTAGAGTTCAGTTGATTCTCTATAATGGGATGTTGAATAAACTTTAGAATTGGATTTTAAGAGAGTCAGTATTCCTATGGGCCCCAGTGGTCCTCACTCTGAGGTCATATACCTTATTGGCATGGGTCATAAGGGTTGAATTGGCTTTGGGTTCACTTTTATGCATAAGGGTTTTTTTAGTGATTACGTAAGGTTGCATAGAGGTAAGTAAACAAGGTCTCTGGATTGGACTAATTGATTAATTAGTAAACCATATTGGGTTAATTAATTAATTAGAACCCATTTTGGTCTAAATTAAGTAGCCCAAGCTCATATGGGCTCAAGTCACTTAAGCCCACTTAGGAACCTCAAAAATACCTTCTAGGGATTATGGTTTCCATAGCTTTTATCTTCCACCACCCAAAGAGATTGAGAGCCATAGCCTCCACCCTCTTTTCATCTCCACCAAAAGTGTGCCAAGATCAAGGTTCAAGTCATCGGGCAGAAGACTTTGGGTTTATGAGACTTCTACGATTTTGATCTTCATCTCACCATGTGGATTTGATTTGGGAACATCCAAATTTGAGGTATGGTTTTCATTAGCACTTTCTGAATCCTTTTAAAGAATAAAAATGTTATTTTTTTTATTGTGCATGAGATTTAGAAAAAGCCTAGGATAGTTATGCATGTTTCTAACCTGATCCAGATTTGGGAAATGGAGAGATTTGGGTTTTTCCTTTCACTTCCAACATTTTAAATTATTATAACCCTACCAAAAAAACATACCATTAAATGGGGATGACTTGCTTAGATATTAAAATCCTCAATTTCTTCAAGGATCACATGAATATAAATGTTTAAAAACCAACAAATTCCAAACCTATTCAAATTCACTTTTTCAAACATAACATACTAAAATGAGAACCATCAAACAACTTAAAATGTATTTTCCTCTTTTTCTCTATTTCTTGATTTCTTTTGTCTTTCTTGATTTACTCATAATAGACAGAGAACTATGAATTTAGCAATAAAACCTAAAGTAAATGAGACAAGAGAAATGGGAATCAAGGAGCTTTGTCAAACCCCAAATTTCAAATTCATATGTTAATCCAAGCATTTTCCCCCTTTATTGATTTATTCCTTTTATATATGTGTCATGCTTTGTGTATTCTTTATCTCGTGCTCTTCATCACCATTATCTTGTCTTGTTGTTGTCTTTTGATATTCATCAATCTATTAGTCACTTACCTTAGTTCATTCCACTTGTTTAGTAAAGATCTCTTTAGGGCTTAGAAGGGTGTTACTCTATGGTACTTCCTTAATAAGTAATCTAACCCCCAAACCTATACTCGATTTTTTGCAGACATGCTTTTCCTTTAAAAAATAATCACTCTTAGAGTTTTATTTATTATTTTTTTCCTTTAAAAAATAAATAAAAATAAGTGACAACTCCAACTTTTTCAAAAATCACTTTTTCATTATAAAAAGAGTCACAACATCAAGTATTTTCAAAATGTGGCAACACACATGAAAAATGTGGGTCCACAAGGAGAATATTTTCAAAAATGTGTTTTATGATATGTGATTTTAATTTAATTTTTACTTATGTAGAGGTTGGGTGGGAATGGAAAACACACAATTAAACTATTCTAACATAAACTATTATTGATCCTATGATGAGATTTTTGATGCATCTTTCTAGTACACACACATAAACTTATTTATTTTTAGTGTTTTTAATCAATTTATTTATTTTTTAAATATCTAACTTATAATTTATGGTTTCTTCAAATAAATATTATTTGTTTGATGTCTCTTATTCACATACTAGATGATTTACGGCACCATACAGACATGTTAGATATTGGTTGTCAGATTTTTAGAATGGTGGGCATGTCAAAGGAAAAGAAGAAAAATTCAATCATACTCATGTGACGCTTTGAAATGCTATTGAGCAAGCATTTAACATCCTAAAAGCACATTTTCCAATATTAAAGAGGATGATGCCTTATCGATTTCATACTCAAATTCACATTGTGTTTGCTTATGTTGCAATTAATAATTTTCTTTGATTAATTGCAATTGATGGTGAATTATTTGCTCGGTTTGGTAATGAAAATGTTGAGTTAAAAGATATAGGTTATTGATCAATTGTTTATGCTAAGTTTACAAGATCAAATTGCAAATAAAATCAATCAAGTGTATTAACTTTTAGTTTTAATTTTGTTTTGTATAAACAATATATTTTTACATTTTATTAAATGCGAGTAAATTATAATTTTATATGATTTTTTGTAAGTTACAATATAAAATATTGGTTGATTTTTTTAATATTAATTTTAATATAATGTGTTGTATATTTATTTAGTAGTAAAATATTATTTCTTCTTTTATAATAAATATTTTTAGGTGTAGTTGTAGACATAAAAAAATCTCATGGATTAAATTATCACTAAATTGATTAATCACTTTTTATTTCTATGAATTTTGGGCTTAACAAGTGATGAGTCATATATATTAAACACACGGTATGCAATCCAAAAGGTAATGTGGCAAAATCTGGAAGACCACAAAATCAAGTCTTACAAAATAAAATAAAATAATTAAATTCAAATATGGAATTAGAAAGACATATTCTCATGTTAACAAATTTCTTAAACAAAAGAAACAAATTTCCCAATTGAAGTCAAAAGCAAATTAGAAAGAAATATTCTTATAGGCAAATTTCCTAAATAAATAAGACAAATTGCTAAAATCAAGGGGCAAAATTCTTTGAATTAAACCATCATATCTTGGGGATTCTAAAATTGAATGCCCTAACCTCATTTATAAATAATAATGATCTCCTTCAATGGAGAGGATAAAAAAAAATTGACTTCACAAGGGAAAAAGGGGCTTCTGTAAGTTTGAGAAAGCACACGAAATACTACAAATGTGCTTTTCACCATCCCCAAAGTTCAACGAAGTCTTTTGGATCTAAGGTGTGCTAGGCCATCAATTGAACTTTAATTTCAAGAAAATAATATCATTGTCATCCCTTAGGTTGTGATCAAAATGATCGAATCACTAAAAATAATTCTATACACCATAAATTTTCTAATGCAAATAATTTTATTTGCATATATTTTCTTATAATTTTTTTATATTTTTTATTTTTACAAGACTTTCAAAATTTGCAGGTACACATTCTTAAGGCATTATTATGTAATAGTGTCAAGTCTCTTCCTACACTATTTTCCTCCATTTTCTTTGTTGCTTTTTTTGCTATTCTCCATGTGCTTGACATAATTGGTTATATAGAACAAGTGTTCAATATTACTCATGAAAATATCTAAAAGAAAAATCCAAAGAGGGGAACTAAAGACATGGAAGATCATACTCATATAAATATGACCTCTTTCTTCACAAAAATGTTTGTTAAAACCCTTTATTAAGTTACTATAAGGCGTTGAGAATGAAATAGTTTCTCCCAAAAGTTTATAAGATTTTTATTTTTTATTTTTTATATATTAAAAAAAAATATCATTTTTTTTCACAAATAATGTGGAGCTTCCATAATTTTTTTCTTTGTATGTATATACATTGTCACACCCTGGATTTTAGACTTACGAATTAATACTCAAATACAAAATTAATGCTCCTAAAGTTGTGGAGACAAAAATTTAAATGCTGAGTTTCTTGTTGATTTTGTGCGAAATGAGAGTGTGGAAACCTATTATAAAGAAGTATACATCTTGTGATAAACTTTGTAACCATTAATTAACAAAATATGATATGTTTCACAAAAGAAAACTTATACCACATTACTTTGTACATACCAAAACCCCATAGTTCACTAAGGGTGACCCATACAACAAGTGTACAAGAATAAATATACATTACATCATTCCTTCAAAAATGATTTAGTCTTTGTATGATACAAAGGCAAAAGCCTAAAAACACTTTCAACATAAGCAAAACAACATCCAATCAATATAAAAGCAATACTCAAGCATTAACCCCATCAGATGTCTTCTAACTTCCATCTAAAGGTGGAAGGGGTATGGTGAGTTCACAACTCAGTAGGAAAGTTTATAACCATCCTATGCATATTCTTAAAAACCTTGAATTAAACATATAATAGCATGCATGATAAACAATTTATAACCATTAACAAATATGCAATAATTTCAAACATGTATGCATGTTGTTGATAGTTTCATCTCTGCTTTGCCTCATCCATCCTCTCACACCTAATAAGCTACTAACCCCCACCAATGTACATATCAACCATCAATGCTCCAAAAGATACTTAGTCATAAATAATGACTATTATGGGACTATCACCCAAGGAGAAGCCATATCTCATATCTTCTAAGACTCATACCCAAGGGCAAGACTAACCTTGTGTTTTTTGGGACTATAACCCAAGGGTAAGACCAACCTTGTGTCTTTAGGGACTAAAATCCAAAGGCAAGACAAACCTCATACACCCACATCAGAATGTCTTCTTCAAGGGCTTTAAGGACTTTCACCCAAGGGCCCACAGTCCCACATAAATAATATATCGAAATATAGTGTTTGTAGCTTTACATAAACACTTCCCACATATCAATCTATTCTCTGGATATTTTTTGCCATTTTTCCATATCGTTTTTGCAATGTAACCATACCATGAACTATTTCCTCAATATTGAACTCATGAATCCTCATACCAATACATATTCAAATATCATTACAAGATTTTAAAACAATAAACCGAGAACACCATGGCACATTAAAGCACTTCATGTCATCATAGTAATGACATGAAAATTTCAATAAATACTTCAAGAAATGAAACCAAGATACACAATGAAATGGTATAAAATTCCCCACCTTACACCAACTTCCCTTTTGCAATCCTTCTATGTGGACACCCTTAGTTATTACTAGGAATTGAAATGAAACAATATAGTTTAGGTTTTCCAACCATAAAAATTTCATAATTAAAGTTTATGACATTCTTTCTTTATTGCTAATTTTAACAATTTGATGTTGATGACTTAAGTTTCTACATTCCCTAATCATCATGCCTGTAGGTTTACAAATCTAACTTAAGGTGAATTAAACAATCTTTGCTATGCATACTGGTATTCCCCAATTAATTAGCATACGCTAATTATTTTTATTTTCCTTAAACTTAAGCCATTAGTAAGCTCCAAGTGTTCAAATAAACCTAATTAATCACATGATTCACTAATTTATTTTTCAATTAAAGCAAACTAAACAAACAAGCATGATGAATCTTCCATCAAGAGATACTTAAATCAAAATACTTAAAACCCTAATTAACTTTAATTTATAATTAAAATATGTTTATAACTAATTAAACTTAGATTTTAAACAAACTTTACCATTAATTTGCTTCAAAAAATCATTTGAAACCCAAATATACCAAAATCACTAAATTTATCTTCTTCCTTACCTTGATTCTTCACTTTCTCTCTCTAGCTTCTCTCTCTAGACCCACCAGATTGCTGTAGAGACAAGGCTAGAAATGAGGGTTGGTAGCCCTCATAAAGGGGTCCCTAAGCTAGCATGCATGAGGTAGTAGACCCTAAGGCTACCACTAACAACCAATTTCCCATATTTACAATTTAGTCCATCTAGTTGTAAGTTTTTATGCTTGTCCTTAGGTTTTCATAATTCTAATTAACCTCTAAAAAGCTAATACACATGCTTAAGTTGTTAACTAATCACACTTAACCTTAATCAAGGTTTAATTCATAATTAAACAAGATTAGTGTTAAACTAGTTATAACCTCTAATAAAACATGTTTAAGGTTAAGTATTAAGATAATTATTACTGCTTATTTAATTCATTACTACTAGGTATTACATACATATAGATTAATACCCTTTCCTTGATAAAACGTTGGTATTAGCATGGGTCAAAATGTAAACCTACATGATATATGGACAGGATATATCTAATGATGTATGTTTTTTTGAATTATAGGATACTTTTATGGATTTATTGGTTTTATCCTAATTTATCAACAAATTTTTAGGATTTATCAATTTTATCTCGATCAAAGTCCCAAAAATTAAAATGAGAGGATATATTTAATGACATATTTTTCAACTTTTTTTTAGAATTAGTGATGACCTTTTAGAATTTGTCCCGATTTATTAACAAATTTTTTGGGATTTATTGATTTTATCCCAATTTATCAGGATTTTTCAACACACTTGCCAATTCAATAAAAGTCAATATTAAAGAGAGAGAATATATGAATGATTTTTTGGTATTTTTTTTTTTTTTTTTGGGAATTAGGATTTATTGGTTTTATCCTGAGTTATCGAGATTTTTCAATGGTCAACCGTTAGGAACTTTGGATTTCTCCATTCCCTGTCCTTAGATCTTGTACGGTGCATGCCTCTATCTATCCTTAGGAATTTCTAAATCTAACACAATGGAAATAAAGTGCTTCAAAAACCATTTTAGAATAAATATCTAGAGGTTTAAAACTCATACCTGGATTTGGATGTTCCAAAATCAATTCCTAATGATGAAGAACATGTCTAAATGCTCTAAAGGTCCCATACACCCAAAATCTTCTGCCCAATGATTCGAACCATATCCATGACACTCCAACGAGTGGACTTTGGAAAGGAGGAAGCTTTGACTCTCTCTTTCTCTGGGGATGGAAGACAACTAATCAAAGTCAGGGAAACTATGACCTCATAAAGGGGTATTTATAAGGTTCCCCTACTAAGCTTAAATACTTTAGCGTAAATGGGTTTCTGTCACTTAATTTAGTCCAAAGCAAGTCTTAATTGATTAATTAACCACATAAGACCATCTAATTAATTAATTAGCCCAATCTAGAGAACTAGTTTACTATCCCTTATGCAACCTTCCATAATTACCAAAACACCCTTATGTACAAGAATGAACCTAGTGTCAATCCAACTCTCATAAACCATGTCATCATGATAGATGAGCTCAAAGCAAGAACCACTAGGACAAATAGGATTACTAGCTTCCTTAAAATCTAATTTTGAAGTTGATTCAACATTTTATTAAAGAGAATCAACTACACTCCAATACCCTATGTAAATGAGATGAAGTCAGGGTTTATGACCTACTATCCACTACATGCAAACTCCTCATGAACTAGCGTATGTAATCTAATAAGGCAGTGCTATCACCTATCAAGATTACATCTCCAATCCTTGAATTACAAATCTCACTTATTATATGATCAATTGACATACTCTAACTCCAAAGAGCATATGTCAAATTCCATTAAAGGTATTATTATGGCTATAAATTTCATAATCACATGTACTTTGGATCACCCAAGGGGACCACACTGTTTCAATCTCATGAGATATCATGGTGTCTTTATTGAGAATACCTATTACCACCAACTTCCATTAATAGTGACCCAATTCATAGGGATATATGACCACTTTAAGGTCTCACCATAGATCAAAACCTCTTGTTGATTTTGGCACAAGCTTAATATCCTCACAAGGTTGATGGTTCATACAGTATAGTAGCTTGATAAATTATGACAATTGATAGCCTTACTCATGATTCACTGTAGGTCCTATCCAGTGTGCATCACATGCATTTGTACACTCACCATGGGAAACTCATCCCGATAACCAAGACAAGTCATTCCTCCAATTAGGAGGTGATGCATTATAGTCTCTAATGAATTGCCAAAATCCATGAATTGACTATGGACAACTTATCTACTTACAAGAAACCCATGACTTGTATATTTTTTGCAACTCCTAGTGCACCCAAATCATGTACAATGTAAGACATATGAATTAAAATTCAAATTAATGTCAATGCATAAAAAGGATAGTAAGGGAACAATTTAGTTTAACTTTGTTACATTATGTCTTACTCTTAGGGGTTTAATTCCAACATCAATGTGGTTCAACAATTACCAAATTCGGACAAAGCCTTGAAAATTAAGAGAGGCAGTTAAATTGGGAATTTTCTTCAATTAATATGGGTCAACAGTTACCAAATTTAGTTAAAGCCCTAAAAAGTAAAGTGTCTCAAAAATTAGAGAGGGAAAATTCTTCGTACTGAAGTGGTATCATACCTCCAAACTTTTTTGACCATTGGATAAAAACCTTTCAATCCAGGCAATCTAAATGGTTAATGAATTGAAAAAAAAAAGAGTAAAAAAAGGGTATATGGGTAGTCTATCTCTCCTCTCTTTTCCCGCCTTGTTCTCCATTCACTTTTCCCTCGTCTCTTTTCCATTCCCTCAAAAATCATTTATTTTTTTTATGCTCCCATCAGCAATGATAGTTTTGAAGACCAAGGCAGCCATGTCGAAGGCAGTAGGGGTGATACTAAAGCTTGTTCAGTACCATAGAAAAACCCTAAACCATTTCGCCAAAACACCCTCTTGTTTCCTCTATTTCTTTTGCAGGGATGGGTACATGAACACAAGAGAGTCCACAATAGAAAGTCTAAGGATTTCGCGTTGTTTTCATTTGGGTCTCATCCCATTCCTCGATAGTAAGGGTTTTGCAAGTGGGTTTAGCTTTTCTTGGAGAACACAACTTTGTTCGAGGGTCACCTTTTTCTTTCTTTGTTGGTTTAGGGTTCGAAGGAGGATTTCTTTTCTCTTTCTTCACTCCACTTTCTTGCTTCTGGTGGATTTTTTAAGGTGAATTTGAAGTGGTCCTTAAGGGGTGTTTGGTGACTCGAAAATGGGGTTATTTTCAAGAATTGGGTGGCTAGCTTTTTGTTGAAATATGGACTATGCAAGCTCCAAAACCAAGAAAAATGAAGCTCTTCATTTTTGCAGGAAATGGAGGAGATTCATTAAGCAAGCTATTGATTCAAGTTATGGTTTAGTAGCTGCTCATGTTTCTTACACTGAATCTCTTCGAAATTTCGGCAATGCTCTGCAACAATTTGTCGAAGCCAAGGCTTTGATAGAGCCATCTCTATCAATGTCACCTACTAAACTTGAAAAAACCCCATCGGAGTCCTCTTACCCTTCTCCATCTCCTTCGCACAATGTTAAAGTCTCAAATTCGCCAATGCACAATGAAAGCCCCCTCTCCCCTCCCATCTCCAAATTTAGTTGTATGAGATTAGGAGCTACTGTTGCTGTGGTTATGTGGATGATGAATCTATATCATTTTCAATGCCACCATTCCCACCACCTCCTCCAAAAGGTTCTTCTTGGGATTGCTTTGATCCCATTGATGATAGCGAGGACTTTAGATTTATCGGACATGATGGGATGAATATGAATTCTGAGGATTTAAGGGCTTGGAAAAGGGTCCAGGGCAAGGAAGTGGGCTTAGAGGGAATTGATGAACTATAAGAAATATCAACTATGCCTAGATGGGAGAATAAGACTCTTGAAGGGTCAGGAAATTGATTTGAAGATCTCCATGAATTTCATATTCAAGTTGATTTCTATGGCATAATTTGCAGGCATGAAAATATTCTAATTTTTAATTTGAAGGCAAACATGAAAAGACAAGAAGGTTTTTTTTTCTTTTTCTTTTTTTTTTAAGAATTATTTTTTGACTTGAAATCACAATAAAATAATAATTTGAGTTACTATTAATAAACGTATTGAAAAAAAAAAGTTAAATTAATACAAATTAAAATTTTTGGTACCCTAGAGTTAGACATTGCGCTAGATGGCGCATAAGTATTATGTTAGACGGTGGTGAGCATCTCACAAATTATTGGATAATCACTTTAGAAATGGTTTTTTCAATCACAAAGTTTAAACAAAAATTTATCTTAAACAAAATGTATGAGTTAGAATAATGATTTCCTCAAATATTGAAAAATTAACATGATTTAATAAATAAACTTTTTCATCTCAATAATCAAATCTTCAACTTTGGTATTTCTATCACAAATTCTACTAATTTCTCCATCCATTGCTCCATTCTCAAACCTTCTCCTTTCACATTCTCCATTCAATACCAATAAATAGTTTATAAATACTATTTTGACATAAAATTTATAGAAATTATGAGATTTTTTTTTTTTTTAATCTTCGAAATTGGAAATGATACGAAGAATATGAGGAATCTTCACATTGTTCATACTCTTCCTCACATTCTTTGTACCATCGAAATTTTACATTTTTTTCCATTTTTAAGATTTTTTTTTTTTTTTTTTTTTTTCACTTGGGAATGCAATAATATTGTTTATCCATGCTAATTATGCTAAGAAATGATGAAAATTATCCTTAGAAAAATTAAAAAAATTAAACACTAAAAAATTGGAGATGGTATGAAGAATGTGAAGAAGGGTGTATAAACAATGTGAGGAATTCTTCACATTCTTTGTACCTTTTCTCGTATTCTTCTATCCTTGAATTTTTACATTTTTTTTCTAATTTTAAGATTTTTTTTTTAACTTGGAAATACAATAATATTGTTTATCCATACTAATTACGCTTAGAAATGGTGAAAAATATCATCAAAATTTTTTTTAAAATAAAACACTTAAAATTGAAAATGGTACGAAAAATGTGAAGAATGATACAAACAATTTGAGGAATCCTCATATTTTTCATACCCTTTCCCCGCATTCTTCATACCCTTAAAATTTTACATTTTTTTTCCATTTTTTTTTTCACTTGGAAATAAAATAATATTATTTATCTATACTAACTATGCTTAGAAATGATGAATATTATACTAAAAAAAAATTAAAAATAAAACACAAAATTATAGAGGGTATGAAGAATGTAAAAAATGATATGAAGAATGTGAGGAATCCTCACATTCTTTGTACCTTCAAATTTGACTTTTTTTTTTTAATTCTAAGAAATTTATTCACTTGGAAATGCAATAATATTGTTCATCCATAATGATTAAACTTAAAAATCATGAAAATTATGCTAAAAAAATTAAAACACTAAAAAATTATAGTGGTACAAATAATCCTCACATTTTTCATACTATTTCTCTCATTCATCGTACTCTCCAAATTTGACATATTTTTCAATTTTGAGGATTTTATTTTCACTTTGAAATGCAATAATATTGTTCACCCGTATTAATTAAACTTATAAATGATGAAAATTGTCCTAAAAAAATCACAAAATTAAAACACAAACAATAGTAGAGGTTATGAAGAATGTGAAAAAAGATACAAAAAATGTGAAAAATGGCACGAAGAATATGAAGAATCCTCACATTCCATGTACCCTTTCTCACATTCTTCGTGTCTTTGAAATTATATATATATATATATATATATATATATTTTAAAAGCTTTTTCCATTCAATATTTAGCCAATCTTCTCAATAAATAAATTTAAATTACAATTTAAGAAATTATGAATATTATTTTCAATTAACAATAAATAGATCATCATTCTATTTTTTAACAATAAATACTTATTTTAATATATTTATGTATGATTTTTTCACAAGGTTGGTTATAAGTTTATATTATAAAATAAATATTTTATCATCTCATAGCAATTATTCTTAAATTGTGAATATTTCACTACTTTTATACAATAATTTCTCAAACAATGTAATTCATAGTTGTAATGAGAATTTTCATATCACATGCATAGGATTTTCTCCCATTAAAATATTGGTTAACCTACCGGATACCTATTGAAGGAGTTTTTTTTTTTTTTCTTTTTTTGTCAATGTGTATCTTTTTACGTGTCATGCCATTATTGGAGGAAAAATGTGGGTATGGTGCCGAAAAGTTGATTTCGATACCATAAATCAACCCATTAAAGAGAGGTCAGGATTAGAGCCTGGGTCATTCATGTAATCAATAAGTAGCTAACCATCAAAGCATCTTAGATATATAAATGTGAATATAATTATATATATTATTTATTCTTTTAGACTTTAGCTTTAATTAAATTAATTTTAATAAGTACATATATAAATATTCATAGGAAAAATAAGTATTAAAATAAATTTTAATAAATTAATTAATTGTAATTATTTTATTTTTAAATTTCTGGTTGCCAAGAATAAACGTGTGAATAAAATTAGTTGAACCGAACCATTAGTCAAAGAGAACACAAAATCTAGTCAAAGAGAAAAAGTCATACACCAGCACTAGCAAAGAAGCTTTTGTCTAGCGACTAAATGAAAGCCCTTCACATTATGTCATGATAATTATTTTTTATGCAGCACAAAAGCGCTTTATTATTGGAAATCCTTTTCTGGGCGGAAGAGGACAATATTATTATTAACAAAATAAATATGAAGTATGTTTATGCATAACTTTGCAAAATCCTTAAAAAGAAACTATATATTAAGATTCAAAATAATAATGACAAGGACCACGACTTTGGAAATCAGTCTATCACTCATAAGACAAAGACATCGACCATGGTAACCAAAGTTGGAAGGAAGACAAATTGTGGAAATTTGTGGCACACCCACAGAAGACGGCAATGACCTTCCACTATCCCTATTAAAATCGATGTAGAAAATGAGATTGACTTAGTCTCCCCATGATCATGCAACCCAAATAAACTCACTTCCCATTTCACCCTTGAATGCTCTTTATCTTATTCCCCCACCCCTCAGACCATGCTTCACCTTCCAATCCATCCCACCATGAATGCCTCCCATGCTGGTAGCATCATGGATTTTGGCTTCCTGGCCAGCAGGAATACCCGAAACCATGGGAGTTTTGGCAGTGAAATTGAGTTTCAACCTCAAATCTGTGTTGAAGATGGTGTTGGGGCCAGCTCACCGCCCTTATGGAACAGGAAGAATATGTCAGAAAGTACTCAGAATGAAACCTCACATTTGCTGCCTCATGATCACTGTTTCAGTCATCCGTCACGGGCATCACAACTAGAGAGGATTGCGGATGGCAGGAGAGAGCTTATGGAGATGGTTAAGAACATGTCTGAATCTACTTATGAACTCTCCCTCAAAGATATTGTTGATGAGCAGCACACTTCACAGGAAGATGAAGAAGAAGGTTCAGTTGAAGACAGAAGTATGAGTTTCAACTCTGAAATTGAACTCTTGCAGCAGAAGAGCAAGACAAAGAGGAAAAACATTAAGTCGCTTAGGATAACGAGGAGTGCAAGCATGGAAAAAGAGGTTTTTCTTCTCAAGATGTTCTTCCCAACTTGTCTAGGAATGAAAAGGAAACCAGCAGTGGGAAACGGTTCAAAGGTCTCTCAGAAGTCATTGTGTGACAATCCTGAAGATAATGTGGACAAGGAGTGGTTGAAGAAAAGATTCCTAGGTGCAGGTCAAAGCAAAAACAGTGGAAAGAATAGCATCTGGGGAAGCAGCGGTAGCAGCAGCAGAAGCAACAGCAACAAAAGCAGGTATTTCAACTCTCAGGATGAAAATTTACCTTTGCACAATTGTGAAGGGCCATTCCCAATCCCATAACATTCATATCATTCCATGATTTGCAAAGCATTTGAGTGTGCAAACTGTCTGCATCTGAAAATTACTTAATGAGTCATGGATCAAATGATGATTTAAAAAACATGAACGAGATGATATCACATAGAATATGCCTACACAGTTTTCTTTTCTTTTTTGTTTTTTTATTAAATTCAAAACAAACTATTTTATTATAAATTTTGAACTACAAGCAAAGGACTAGGAAATCCTTCAAATATACAAAAGCAGATCAGGATGAAAGAGGAGAAACTTCTTAAACAGAACAAGAAGATAGCTACCTGGAGCAAAAACATAATTTGAACATGTACAAGAGAAACTTCACCGTGCAAGGGAGTAAAAAATCTCCTCTTAGATAAGCCCATTTCTTAGCTCCCCATTTCCATTACTGATCTACAGTATGATTAGCTGAACATAAAGACGAAGAGAAAGAGGCAAATTGCTAGCAACATCTAATTTGGTGAAACCATCCATCATACTAATAGACTATATGGAGTAAACTTATTTCAAATGCTATGAGAAATGAAAGGGATGCATCTCCCATGCTGTGGAGAACATAATGTTATATGCCCCAAGGACATCCAAAGTGCCTGAAAATCATATCTAGATACTGATCATGCCTTCCTACATCTTGCAGGCAAACTAACGGCGTTGTCTTACCTGGTTGCTGGCCCTTTTTCCACGCCAAGAAAGCGAGAGCAGAGGACTGAGAGGATTACTCTCATGATAGAAATACAATATGAAGGTTCTAGCAAATGTATTCTAATACTGATAGAGCATACTCAGAGACATGGAAAATAGAAGTCATTGCATTAGAAATCAGCAAAGTAATTCTTCTAGATTTTTGTAGTGTTGCTGCTGCATTCCCCACCTTTCTCTTTTGATAAGAATACTCTCACAAACATGCAACAAGAAAATTTGTAGATTTTTGAGGTGTTGCTGCTTCAATTACCCTTTTTTCTCTTTAATTAAGAATATCTCATGAATCTACAGCCCAAAAATTTGCAACCCTAATTACTAATCCAGCAATGAAATGACCAGAAAATATTGGGAGGCATTGCTACTAGCATGTATAATGAGGTGAGAACATAAATTGCATTTGCCAGTCAATCAAACTTTGGAATCTGAATTTACAGAATACTGCCACTGTTGATGATTACATAATAAATGATTTAAATCCATGCTGGAAAATCAACTTTGTCTCCACCAGAGAATAAATTGCATTTAGATTGAGAAAATCAAAAGGTTGACCAGAGAATAAATTAAACAGCAGCAAAAATAAAATCTTGATTGGAAACCAAATTCTTTGTCTCCACCAGAAAATGTTTTCAACTATTAAAACTGTTCAGTGCATTAAAAGGAATTCAGAGAAACACATTGTATAGACTGCAGAATTCCATTTGAAAAAACAAGACTTAATCAAGGTATTCCATACACGCATGTCCAAGAATATATAATGGTTAATCTATCAGGTAACCCAACATTTGTCCCTTTTGCCTTTTTATTATTTTAAGAAACAAGGCTAACATGTACGTACAACAGAAACCAGTACCTAAACAATGAAAAGGCATGTGGGAAACAAACTCCAAAAGTAGACTTGAACCCTTTTCCTTCATTTTTCTGTACTTTCTTTTTCACAGTACTATAAATGAAAATCAACATTGCCAATTTGAAACATTTACATGGCAAGCCAATTCAGATATCTTACTTTCTAGTTATCCTTGTCTTCAATATCCTGCAACAGGGCTCCCCTTGCCTTTACCCTGCCCAAACAAGGTGCTAAAAGATAGAAGATCAAGAAAATAGATTAATATAGTTATAAGAATCAGAGATGTTGAATTACCTACGATAAGCCGGAACAACATGCTTAGTGACTTTTGTTGAGCCTACACTTTGAGCAGCTAGCTTGTCTGCAGTTGAATAGATTAAAGAAAAAGAAGAAAAAAAATTAAGAGTAAGAAGAAAAGAATACTTTATCAATAGTGACGTCCAATGTTTAAAATGAAAATTGTGGAGAAACACGTTTCTTTAGGGGTTTGGAATTTGTGTTTTATGTAAATAGGTTTACATCCAGGATATAACGTAATCCCTGATTTATAGGGGTTAGGTTTAGGGTAGTTTCAGTTTCCTATAACACTCGTATGGCTTATCTTTTTGTATATAACTGGATGTGTATTCAATTCAGAATGAATGAGATTTTCTTCTCAATTTTTCCACATGGTATCAAAGCCTTAGGCTCTCGGAATTCACATTCTTTTGTCCATTGTCAACCTGGTTTTCTTCTAAACCAATTAGTCTTCTTTAATCAATTTTTTGGTTCTTTGAGCCTTATTCAGTCTGAGTTTCTGGTTCTTTACTCCTACAATCTAAAAGAAAAAGAAAAAAGGTCCACCATGTCTAAGAAAACCAAAGCCACCAACATTCCTGCAGTGCAGCTGATTGAAGCACTGCCAAATCACTCCAATGAGGAGCTTCAAAACATTCACGCCACATATCAATTGAATGGAAAGAATTATTTGCAGCGGTTACAAGTTGTGAAGACATTATTTAAGGTGAAAGGAAAAATCAATCACTTGTTGGGTACAGGTCCAGAGCATAGTGATCCCAAATTCCAGGCTTAGGATGAGGAATATTCCATGATTATGTCATGGCTTTGGAATTTGATGCTACCCGAGATTAGTAGCACTTCCATGTTTTGGTCCACGGCTAAAAAATCTAGGAGGCAGTGAGACAAACTTACTCAAAGGTGTGTGATGCAACACAGATATTTGAGATAAAGACGAAGATTTCAACCACCAAACAAGGTGAGAGATCTGTGACTGAATATGCCAATCTCCTAAAAAATTTGTGGCAAGAGATGGATCATTATCAATGCATTCAAATGAAGGATAGCGAGGATGCTGTCATATTGAAAAGATTTGTTGAGAAAGAAAGAATTTTCAAATTCCTTGCTGGTCTAAATCTAGAGTTTGATCAAGTCCGACTTAGGTCTTGGGCAAAGAGGACTTTCCATCTCGAAATGAAATTATTTCCATAATTCAAACGGAGGAAGGAAGAAGAGGTGTAATGATGAATGAAACGCCTATGGTAGAGAGCTTAACTACTCTATCAAATGCTAGAAATATGAAGAATGTGGAAGCAGAAAATCAACCCAATGCTGGAAACAAACGACCAAATTCATCCAGGCGGTGCAATTACTGCAAGAAACTGGGACACACTAAGGATGTCTGTAGGAAGTTACATGGAAGACCACCAAACTTCAACAACAATAATAAGGGATGGAAGCCTAATGGTGGACAACAGAAAAATGTTCAAGGACATGCAAATCTCACCAACAACAATCCCCCAAATGATGAGAATGAGACCCTAACACATGGAGAGTTCAAGAAGGAGGATATTGAGAGGCTAAAAAGATTGTTGGGATCATTAGAAAAAACCATCTGGTGCTTGCTCCTTAGCACTTTCATGTGAGTACTCTGTTTCCCATGCATTTAATGCCTCACACTCTCTCCTTTCAGATTCTTGGGCCATTGATTCAGGAGCCATGCACCATACGACCAACTCTGCTTTGAAATTAAGTTCCTACACACCTTACCCAAGTAACAAGCAAATTTCCATAGCAAATGGCTCTTTGACAGTAGTAGCCAGACAAGGAAAAATTCATGTAAATTTGTGTTCCAAAACTTTCAACTAATCTTGTGTCCATACATCGGATCACCAAAGATGTGAATTGTTGTTAAGTCTTTTACCCTTCTCAGTGTTTTTCAAGACTAGAGTTCAGGGAAGACGATTAGACTTGCTAAGGAAAAAAACAGGCTTTACTATCTTGATGTACCAAGTGATCAAAATAGGATCGAGAACAAATTTCCTTTGTCATACCTAATCGGAAGCTTCATCTAAAATAAGGACAAGATTTGGCTTCATCAACTCTGTTTAGGACACACTTCCTTTAATAGACTCAGTTTTATTTCCTTCATTGTTCTAAGAATTGGATATAGAGAGCTTTCATAGTGAAATTTGTGAACATGCAAAGAACTGTCGTGCTTCCTTTCCAATTAGCAACAAAAGAACCTCTATTCCTTTTTCTCTGATTCATAATGACGCTCAAGGACCCTCTAAGGTTCCTAATATTTTGAGGGCTAGATGGTTTGTTGTGTTTATTGATGATTGTACTCATGTTTCTTGGATCTTTCTTCTTAAACAGAAATCTTATGTGAGCAGTATCTTTCTAAACTTTCATAACATGATCAAAACTCAATTTGGTGTAAGCATAAAGAAGTCCAAGTTTGACAATGCTCAAGACTACTTTAATTAGGTTTTGTCCCCTTATTTTGCGAAAAAAGGGATTGTTCATGAGTCATCTTGCATTAGTACACCCCAATAAAACAAAATTCCTAAAAGAAAAAATCGTCATCTTCTTGTTGTTACTTGTGCCTTCTTGTTTTAGAAAAATGTTCTGAAACACCATTAGGGGGAGGCAGTGCTTACAATTGTCCACCTCATCAACTGGTTACCTACTCAAATTTTGGGATTCAAGAGTCAAATCCAAGTGTTTTCTTAGTTTTTTCCCGACTTCAATACCTCAAATAATCTTAGTCCTAGAGTCATTGGTTGTTTCTATTTGTCCACATACATGATCATGACAAAGGAAAGTTAGACCAACATGCACTTAAGTGCATTTTTATAGGATATTCTTCAATAGTAAAGGGTTATAAATGTTATTATCTCCCTTCTTAGAAATTCTTTGTTCTTGTCAATGTGATCTTTGTTGAAAGAGATGATTATTTTACTGGTCCTTATCTTTAGGGGGAGACATCATTCATGGAAGATAAGAATAAGGATTCATTCTTACTTAACTTGCCCTCCATTTCACAATCTCCCTCATTCAAGCCCATGGTTAGTCCCAGTTACCCTTTAGTTTTGCCTACTCTCAAATCATTCTCTTCTAGTCCCATGTAATTGACTAATGAAAGTATAGCTCACGATCCTTTTGGACCACTACAAGTATACTTGAGGAGAAAAGAATCCTTTTTTAAACTTGTGCAAATCCAAGAGTTGGAACCAATCTTTGGAAAT
Organism: Vitis rotundifolia; assembly: GCA_030254885.1. Lineage (NCBI taxonomy): Eukaryota > Viridiplantae > Streptophyta > Magnoliopsida > Vitales > Vitaceae > Vitis > Vitis rotundifolia. The sequence continues at coordinate 9,895,034 of CM058170.1, forward strand.
GAGGTCAATGCTTTACCTGAATTTTTTTTTTTTTTTTTTTTTTTTTTTTTTTTTTGTTGATAATTTTTGTGTTGCCATGGATAATGAAAGGTACACAAGAGTGCACCAAACATTCTTCATACCCATTAGCTCAGTTCATATTCTATGATAGATTGTCACCTTTCTACCAAGCCTTCCTTACCCAATTAAACACTATTACTATTCCTAAAACCCTATCCAAGGCATTAAATAGTGAAAAGTGGAGACAAGCCATGTTGAGATGGAAGGACTAGAAAAAAAAAAATAACATGGGACATAGTGGAGTTGCCTAAAGGAAAGAATCCAATGGGTTGTAAGTGGGTTTTTACTATAAAATACAACGCAAATGGATTAATTAAGAGGTATAAAGCAAGGCTTGTTGCCAAGGGATATAACCAAACTTATGGAGTAGATTATTTAGATATCTTCACACCCGTAGCCGAGATTATTGTTATCCTTAGCCACTAACTTTGAGTGGAATTTGCAAAAATTTGATGTTAAGAATATTTTCTTACATGGAGGGGAATCTTAAAGAAGAAATCTATATGGAAGTTCCTCCTGGATTTGGCAAGAATCTAAAAGGTAGAAGTGTGTGTAAGCTTAAGAAAGCTTTGTACAGTTTGAAACAATCTCCTCAGGCTTGGTTTGAGAGATTTGTGAAGGTGATGATTACCAACAAATACAAGCAAAGTCCAGGTGATCACACTTTATTTATCAAGCACTTGGCTTCAGAAGGGGTTACAACCTTGTTAGTCTATGTGGACAATAAAATTGTGAATAGGAATGATGAGAATGAAAGGGACAGTTTAAGGAAGTGTTTGATTTGAGATTAAAAAACTGAGCTAGTTAAAGTACTTCTTGGGTATTGAGGTGACACAGTCATGATAGGGAATTTCTATATATGTGCTAAATTTGTTGAAGGAAACTAGGAAGTTAGCTAGTAAACCAACAAACACACCTATTAAGCTCAATCACAAGCTTAGTAATAATAATAATGTTGCTAGTGTGGATCAAGGAAACTATCAATGATGCTAGCGTGAACCCAAATTCGATTTCCTTTTGGGCCCCTGTGCTAGATAGAGTCTTTAGGAGGTTGGGAAAGAGCTTTCATGTCCTTAGGTGGTAGAATCAGCCTAATTTAGTCATGTTTGTCACACATCCCGAACTACTTTCTTTCTCTTTTCAAGATTCCAACTTCAATAACTTTGAAGATAGAGAAAATACAAAGAGATTTTCTTTGGTCGGGTTCTGGGGAGGGCAAAAAGGATCATTTGGTCAAATGAGGCTTAGTCTACAGGTCGAAGGAGTTTGGTGGTTTAGGGTTTGGGAAAATTTCTCTAAGGAACCAAACTTTATTAAGGAAATGGCTTTAGAGGTATCCTAAGGAAAGTTCTGCCCTTTGGCACCAGGTTATCTTAAGTATCTATGGGGCACATCCTAATAGATAAAACACTAATAATATAGTCAGATAGTCACATTGTTGTCCCTAGAAGGCCATTGAACATATACTCCAAGTTTTTTCTACAAACACTCGCTTTGTATTGGGTGATGGGACTAGAATTTGTTTTTGGGAAGATCTGTGGTTGGGAGATCAACCTTTTTGCTTATAATTTCTTAGATTGTTCAAAGTCACCACAACTAAAAACCATCCTATTTTAGCTATCCTAGGTAATAACACTTCTCTGTCTTAGGACCTCACCTTCCGTCGCAATCTAATTGATGCGGAGAATGTGGATCTTGAAAGACTAATGTCCTTACTTTCCAGTGTTCATTTATCTCCTTTTGTTCTAGATGTGAAACCTTGGGTTCCTTCCTTTTCAGGTGTTTTCTAAGTAAACTCATTTTTTTTTAGCCTTATCCAATTTCTCAGATTTTGCTCTTTTCTATCTTGCTAATTTTTTGTGGAAGTTAAAGAGTCTTTTCTAAAGTCAGGGCCTTTGCATGGTTAGTGACATATAAGAAAGCAAATATCAATGACATGCTATAGTTGAGGACGTCTTTCACAGCCCTTAGTCCTTATTGGTGCATCATTTGCTGGGGGGGGTCTCTTCTTGCATTGTCTGATTACTTTGAGTTTGTGGCATAGGATTTTCTCACAGGTTGGGATGGATTGGGTTTAGCTAGGCAATATTCGTGATATGATGGTGATTTTCTTTAAGTGTTTTGGGAATTCTATCAGAAGCAAGACTCTTTAAAGGATAGTGTATCTCTCTTTGTTGTGGATTGTGTGTGGAGAAAAAGGAACACTAGGATTTTTTAGGATACTTGGAGGACGCCGAAGTTGATGTAGGACTCGCTTCAGTTCTATGTTTCTATTTGGGTTTACTGTACAGACATTTTTAAACCCTATCCTTTGAATATAATTTCAATTTAGCTAGTTGTCGATTTGTACACCTTAGGGTTGGGTCCATAGGGTTAAGGTTTGTTATTCATGTATAAGCCTTTTGTCCTTTTTGTATAGCCCTCTTGATTTAGTGGAGGTTTACTTTATTTTTGGTCTGGTTTGTACATCATGGGGAGGGCTTCTCATCCTTCTCATGTTCTTCTCTTTTAATACAATGTTCATTTCTAATAAAAAAAATAAAAAGTTCTAAAGATTAACTGGGAGGTGCCCATAACATTCTACTACAACAACAAATCAGCAATCCATATTACACATGATCTTGTGCAATATTTTTTTTTTTTTTTTTTTTTATAGGAAACGACAAAGAGATATATTGATAAAAAAGAAGTACAAGATAAGGATGAGAAATCCTCCCAACAGAGAAAACAAAGTTAAGAAAATACAAACACTAGATAGTACATAGAAGAACAAGCAAGCTCTCTAAGAAGGACCAATCCTTAGGGTTTACACACCGCTAACCAATCAAGGTGTAACACATTAAGAGGAATCCCCTTAAAATCCTTGGAACAGAAAGCCCAAAGAGAAGTAAGGAAAAAAATAGAATCCCATAGATTCTCTGAATTCCTCGCTTTTTCCTCAAAAATCCTCGCATTTCTTTCCCACCACACGACCCGAATTAAGGCGATGCTCGCAACTTGCCACAAAACTATGCCCCTCTTAGATGAACCAAAACCATTAAACTTGATGGACATCATGTCAAAGATGCTCCTTGGGGGGACCCAAACCATCTTGGCTAGCTGAAATAATCTATGCCACAACCCCAACGTCAAAGAGCAATGTAGGAAAAGATGATCTGCTGATTCCCCATGCTACATGCACAGAATACAAATATCAGGACTCAGAGCTTTGTAGGGTCTTCTCAATTGTAGCATGTCATTAGTATTTACCTTCTTGTGTGCCACTAGCCAGACAAAGGACTTCACTTTGAAAGGGACTTGAGATTTCCAAACAAACTTGGAGGGAAAAACCTGAGAAGATCCTGAAAAGTGGGATAAAGCTAGAAAGAAAGATTTAACTGAGAAAAGCCCAAAAGAAGATAAAGGCCAAGATCTGGCATCTGAAACCGAAGATAAAAGATGCAAACCATCTAGTGATCTCATAAGGTCCTCTAAATCTTCAATCTCAGAATCTGAAAGGTTACGGCGAAAGTTGAGATTCCAAGAGAAAGGATGAGTAGGACCTAGAATTGAAGAGATAGGAATATTTTTATCCAAAACTACTCTAAATAATCTTGGATATTGGGATCCTAAAGGTTGATCCCCCCACCACAAATCTTCCCAGAATCGACTTCTTTCCCCATTTTCCTACCACAAACCGAGTAAACATGAAAAACTCCTGAAAGACTTGTGAAATAGCCTTCCAAGGACAACGATGTGACCATCTGACTACAGTGCTAGCATCCCAACTGTTAGAGTGTGATCCATAAATGCTTAAGATGACCCCTTCTTCTCCAACACATGATCCAAAAAATCCCATCTCACATGATCGTAAGCCTTTTCAAAATCAATTTTGAAGACGACACCTTCCTCCCCTGACCGTCTTCTCTCATCCACTATCTCATTGGCTATGAGGACAGCATCCAAGATTTGTCTCCCTTGGACAAAGGCACCTTGGGTTGAGTGGATGGTTTCATGTAGCACCCCACTTAGACGCCCTAAAAGCACTTTGGCTATTATCTTGTAAAGGCTAGTGATCAAACTAATGGGTCTAAAATCTGAGATTTTCTTTGTCAAACTTTTTTTAGGTATCAACACTATGAATGAGGCATTGGTGCTTTGATTGATAATTCCACTCCTGAAGCCCCGCACTACGCAATTTTTTGGAATCTCAAATAATTAGGATCCCACCTGAAGCCCTGCACACCGGAAGAACAGCCCATTCCTTATTTCTAACCGTCCAGACGCTACCCACAAACCTTCTATCACACCATCGTTTTTGTTTCCTGAATCATCACAACATCCGGATTTTCTGATCTTAGGAAATCTTTAACCACCCTTCTTTTATTCCTTGAACCCAAACCCCTAGTATTCCAACTTATGACTTTCATTGATAAACTTATAGACCCTTAATCACCAAATCGGTTCCAACAGGACTCAAATACCTGTGGAGCATCTGTTCTTCTTCCTAGAATAAACTTTAATATCCAGAGAACACAAGACCTCTCTCACTTTAGCCATTTCCATGGGGGACAAACCATCTATCTGGAACTCCCCCGATGGGGAGACCACGGTGACACCCTTGCTACCTGTAACCAGGTTGGAACCCTCCTTAGGCAAGCTGGTGTTAGACTTACAGGGATTGACACACTCAGACACGTGATTTGATAAAGCACACTGGATCTCCTCCTCGTCTCGGACTGGGATGCCAACAAATTTTTGATAAAGCGAGCCAACAACGTCTTTTTTTGAAAACATTTCAGACTTTACCCGATTTTCCATAGGAGACTGAGAAAGAGAGACTGATCTAGGAAGATCTAGACCAGAGGGACACGGCAAAAGAAATGCCTGACCATGAGAAGGGAAAGAAAGGGACTCGGGTGGCTGAGAAGGTGAAGACAAGCTTACCTCCAAGTTTTCCCCTCCCGGCAATTCACAACTCCCCTCAAAGATGAGCCCTCTACCTCTGGTTTCTGGACTAGACGGTGAATACATGACTGATGAACCACGGAGATCGGGCCCCACTCGGCCCGAAGAACCTTCTTTGTTTTCTACTTCTTGGGTGATGCGCGGAGCTGCTTCATCTCTTGCCGACAAGGACCCTTCCCCCGAACACCATTTTTGATTCGCAATCAAATCACAGTGAAAGACAGGGCTCGCGCTGCTTTGTCGCTCCGTCTGAGGTCCCGACCCTAATTCCTCTCCCAAAAGGCAGCCTTCGCCTTCTGACGATGACTTCCTGAGGACCAGAGGCTCGCTGCGGCTCCTAAATCCTTGTCGACTGTCGAAGCTTAGAGGGAAGAGGGTGGTCCACATCTCCTTAGACACTGCCTTCTCCTCCTTTTGCTCAAAGCTTCTCGTTTGCAACTCAGAAGCTTTTCCCTTGCTCGTTGCGTCGTCTTCCTCCTTCTGACTCACAAAGAGTGTCGTTCCTCCTAGACGAAGGCCCAACCGCGACGGGCCTTTTAATTTGCAGCCCGCAAAAGCAGGTGGGCTAGGGTTGGGAAGAGACTGGGCCTCTATCACAAAGGCCCTACCCTTCCCTTCACGGATCACCTCGTCACCAGCCCTATCTTCTACTGGACCTGGGTAGCATGCATTCATCGAGGCTGTCTTGGCAAAAGGAGCTTCTCGCTGGAGTGTTGAGGACGACGATGCTACAGGCTTTTGGCCTAGATCCGCTAGAGGCCCACATCTTCTCTTCTCTCTCTGGGCCCTAACTGGCTGGGCCTTGCTCTGGCACTCAGGCTCTATGGGCCCAAGGGTGTTTCGGGCCTCTAGGCCCAAAATACTCCTTCCCCTTCCATTCTCCCTTTCAGACGCCAAATTTGAAACTAAAGCGCGATGACGTGACCGGAGAGGAAGCCTTCTGTTGTAGCACTCATTATCCCTAATGCTACCTCGTAGCCCCTCTGTGTTCTTTGACATCTGAGAGACGCCACCTCCCGCTTTCACCAACTCGTCCTTGCAACGAGTTGACTCAGGCGTGATCATATCCCTTTCTTCATCTTCTCCGATGACTGAAACTGCTACTATGAAAGTCCAGTCACCATCTTCCACCTCTAGCAACGCCGGTAGTACGACATTAGGAAGCATCTCCACCCACAACTTCCCCTTTGACAAGTCTACAAGCTTCAAAGATTCCTTTGCCACCTTCGTTACCCTCCCCCATTTCTTCAGAATGAATTTCAACTGCTCTTCATCCCACAAGTAGAAAGGAAGACCTTTCAATTCTAACCAGCCCCTTCTGAATTTTCCGAACACTACCGTATTTTCTCTTGGCGACCATCTCCTCATGAAAAAGGACCTTTCTCTCACTAAAAAACGTCCCTGCTCATGGAGCCATTCAGCGCTCCTCACTGAATCCACAAAGAAGCATCCCTTGAAAGCGGAAATGGGAGTTATAGACACCATTCCTTTCATGCCCATCAACCTCGCAACAGCTTTTCCTGCGTAAGCCGAGTCTTGGACTTTTTCTTTGCATTCGCAAATAACGGCTCTGGCCCATTTTCCAACTGTCATCGGAGCTCTTTTCCTAGGTCCATTCTCTGCGACCACTTCTGCATATGACCGGCCACCTCTGTATATGCCCTTACCCGCCTGAGCATCTTCAAACGTCTCCTTCGAAACTCTTCCATCTTGATCTGAAAATTCTTGCACTGAAGCAACCGCCTTCCTAAGGACTTCCCAGCCAAAGCCATTATCTCCCTCGGGGACGATAAGGATTAATGGTGTCCTTCTTGTACCAATTTCAGTTATTTTCATGAATCGCCCTCTACTATTGAAGCAAACCTCCATCAAGTGATTGTGCAATATGGTCAAATCAAACATGTGGAGGTAGACAAACACTTTATAATTTGTACAGAGAGTCATATATATACACATATTCCTAACATTGAAATTAGTACCCTTCCTATCCTAATTACACAAAATCCCTTTGATTACGGGATTGTCCTTATTCACTTCCCAATTGCACTATTACATAGCTACAACCTTCTGATTTCATACTTTCACACTCCCCCTCAAGCTAGTGAATAGATTTTTTCATTCCCAATTTGGATACACTTGCTTGAAACATTGTATTGTTTAAACCTTTCATGAGTATATCTGCAAGTTGGTGATTAGTAGACACGTAAGAGTACAAATCAATCCACTACCTAGTTTCTCTTTAATAAAATGTTTGTCTATCTCTATGTGCTTCGTTCGATTGTGTTATATTGGATTGTGTGCAATACTGATTGCAGATTTATTGTCCTAGTAAAGTCTCATTAGGTCATCCTATTGAATCTTCAAATCTTCCAAAATGATCTTCGACCATAATAGTTCACACTCCCTGAGCCATTACGTAAATTCGGCTTATGCACTGGATCTAGCCACCACACTTTGCTTTTTACTTCTCCATGTTACCAAATTTCCACCAAGGAAGGTACAATACTCGATGGTTGATCTTTTGTCAACCACAGATCTAGCATAATCTACGTCTGTGTATGCTTCCAGTACTAGTCATAAGTTTTGTTTAAACAGGATGCCCCTTCCTGGAGAGTCCTTGACATATTGTAACACCATGTTAGCAACTTGCAAATGAACCTCCTTTGGATTATGCATGAACTGACTAATCACACTCACAGCAAATGCTATGTTTGGTCTTGTGTGAGAGAGATAAACAAGTCTTCCTAGTAGACGTTAATACATCTCTATCTACAGCAGCATTTTCCACAGCCTCTCTAAGCTTATGATTAAGATCTATTGGTGTGCTTGCTAGCCTACACACCAACTCTCCTGTTTCTTTGAGAAAGTCCATTACATATTTCTGCTGAGAAATAAAAACGCCCTGCTTAGAATGTGCAACCTCGATTCCTAAGAAGTATTTCAACCTTCCTAACTCTTTAATTGCAAATTCCTTAGACAAGCATTGCCTTAAAGTCTCTCCTTTTCATCATTTCCCATCATGATGATATTGTCTACATATACCAACAAAGTTGTAACTCCCCTTGAATTTGAATGCTTGATGAACGTGTGATCTCCTTGACTTTGTTTGGATCTCATGTTTTTCATCACTTTGGCAAACCTTCCAAACCACACCCTTGGAGACTATTTTAGCCCATATAGAGCTTTCTTCAATTTACATACCTTTTAGCGACTAGGTCACTTTCACATCTAAGAGAAACTTCCATATAAATTTCTTCTTCCAAATCTCCACGAAAAGAATGCATTTTTTATGTCAAATTGTTGTAGATCCTAGTTATATTTAGTTGCTAATTATAACAAAATTCTTACCGTGTTCATCTTTGCAATTGAGGCAAAGGTCTCTAGATAATTCACACCATATGTCTTAGTATATCCCTTAGCCACCAATCTCACCTTATATCTCTCTAACAACCCATTTGCTTTATACTTAAGAGTATAAACCCACTTACATCCCACTAGTCTATTTCCTGCAAGCAAATCTACTAACTCTCAAGTCTTATTCTTCTCCAAGGCCTCCATTTCTACATTCATGGCTTATTTCCAATTTTCATCAGATAAAGCCTTGGATAAAGTGGTAGAAATATGAATACTATTCAAACTTGTAAGAGAACTCTTATAGGATTGAGACAACTTTTTAAATGACAAAACACGAGAAAGTGGATACAAAAGATGTTTAATGCATTCCCTAGTTCCCTTCTTGATGGCAATAAGAAGTTCTAACTCAAACTCAATTTGTAATGTCTCGATTTGTAAAGGAGGATGAAAAATTGTTACCTCATTTCCATAAGCCAGTTTAGATTCTTGGACTTGTCTAAGTCTAGGGACTACAACTTTCTTCCTTGAGTACACTTTGCCAATCATTCGATTCTTAAGAGCAGGCTCAATGGATGGCAACTCAGTTTCAGAGACAAGCTCAATAGGTACAAATATTGGACTAGAGACTTTAGGAAGGTCAATGAGAAAGGAATCGATGAAATAGGAATCTCGATCCTTGTCTTTCTCAATGAGATTCTCCCCTTGAAGATAAGGAGCAAGAAAATAAGACTCACTTTCATTGAACGTAACATCCACTGAGACAAAAAAATTTAGATGATGGATGGTAACAATTATAGCCCTTTTGAGTTGAGAAATATCCCATAAAAATACACTTGACTACTCTTGAGTCCAATGTTCCCCTGTTTGGACTGTGAACATGCACCAAGGATACACAGTCAAATATCTTAGGAATGAGATGGTTTGTGGTTTTCACATTAGGATAGAATGATGAGAGTATTTCCATAGGACTTTTGAAACCTAGGACTCTGGAAGGTAATCAATTTATGAGATATGTGGCGATGAGGACAACTTCTCCCTAATAAGATTTAGGCACATGTTTTTGGAACAAAAAAGCTTGCATTGTATCTAGGAGGTGGCCATTTTTTCTCTCAGCAACTCCATTTTGTTGAGGGGTGTTAACACATAATGACCCATGAATTATTCCCTCATGTTGAAAGTATGAAGTTAGGACTTGATTGAAATAATCTCTAACATTATTGGACCGAAACCTCTTGATAGTGACACCAAACTAATTTTTTTTATCATGTTATGAAAATTTGGAATACCAAAACTCATATCAAATTTGTGTTTAAGTAAGAAAATCCAAAAGACCCTAATATAATCATCGATGAAAGACACAAATCAATGCACCCCAAATATATTAAGGACAAGGGAAGGGCCCTAAATATCACTATGAATTAGAGGAAAAGGTTCTAAACTTCTTTATTATTGATGGGGAAGGTTGAACATTTGTGTTTGACAAGTTCACATACATCATAATGGAAGCTCTCAACATCTAATTTACTAAATAGAGAAGGAAAATGACGAATGTCCAAGCTTACAATGATAAAGCTAAATTTTTTTTGTTATTTAAAAGGAGGTGCTCAAAAAGAAAAGATATGGATGACTCACTTGGTGTCTCAAGGTAGTATAGCCTGTTTCATTCCTTAGCAAGTCCAATCATCTTCCCCAAGTCCTAGTCCTAAAATACACCATAAGTAGGGAAGAAGGTCACAAGGGAACCCAAATCTTGTGTAAGCTTTTGTATAGAAATAAGATTGTTGGACAACTTTGAAACATTGAGCACATTTCTAAGTGTGAGTATAGGCCTAATTTGAACATCTCATACACTTGCGATAGTGGTAAATGATCCATGTGCTATGGCTATTTTCCTACTCCTTGAATAATAGTTTTTAAATTCATGTGATGAATGGGTCATGTGATATGTGGCAACTAAATCTATAACCCATGAATTGAAAAAGGTTTCATCCAAGACTCTTAATCCAATAGAAAACTTACCTGAAAGAGCCAATAAGTAGGTACTTGAAGGTTTCACGAGAGTTTCCAACAAAGCTCTTAATTTTTCAATCCCCTCTTGATTGAATCCACCTTATTCCTGGGATTTTTCTTCAATTGGCTGAACAAAAGATAAGCTTGCTTGCCCATTATCCCTCTATTGCCCTCCATTGTAACCCCACTCTTTACTAGATGTGGTTGGCTTACCATTAAGTTTCCAACATTTTTCTTGTGTATATCGAGGCTTTTGACAGTAAGTGCACCATAACTTATCCCTATTATCATGGTTTGAAGCCCTTAACCAATCACTCTATTTGTTATCAGTGGTGCTAGCCTTCTGACCTTTGTTAGCAACCATAGTCAAGCCTTCCATATTCTGAGGTTCAAGCATGACACTTCTCCTTCTTTCATCTGCTCGGATAATAGAGATAGTCTCATTCAAAGTTGAAAGTTCTTTACTAAGTATTTGAACTCGAACTTGATCAAACTCAGCATTAAGACCAACTAAGAAATCATAGACTCGATCTTTTTTAACATAATTTTTCAAAGATTGCTGCATCCTTAGGACATTTTGTCTCAATGCATCGATAGTGATCAAGTTCTTGCCATAGGTTTTTCAACATATTGTAATACTCCATGACTGTTTTGTTTCCCTATTTCATTGCTTCAATCTTGACTTTAATTTCATACACTTGTGCTACATCTAGTGCCTTTGAGTATGTTTAGTGAACTGCATCTTAGATGCCTTTAATAGTTGTTAAGAACATATAAGTGTCACTAATTTCAGGTGTCATTGAATTCCACAACCGTGCCATAATCAGTGAGTCTTGCTCATCCCAAGCATCAAACCAAGGGTCTCCTCTCCTTGGTCCCATTCCTAGGAGATGACTTAATTTCCCTTTTCCTTTCAAAAAGGGATGAACAAGAAACAACCATTTTAAATAATTCTTCCCATTAAACCTGTATGCTGTTTGAATATTCTACAATTCTCCTATGTTGTGAGTAATAATCACTCCTTCAAATTGAACAGTGACAACGGTAGTTTTTGATATCTCAGACTTTTTTTTTTACAAACTTTTTATAACTTTTTCTTTTAGAGATATAAAAAGGAACCTAAGGGCTTAAATAACACGTTCAGTCGTGTTATAACTCTTCTGGAAAACAAGTAAAGGTCCCAATCTCCAATTGTATTGGCAATGCAGAACAATGCCGATCTTCGGCTACTTTGCAATGACTTCGCGATTTGTACCTGTAGTGACCGTCACGAGGGTGAAGATGACATGATGGCAATGCAAGGTGGAGATGACTATGTTATGAAGATGAGACATTTTGTGAGGAGCGACAGCAAGGCAAAGAGCAATGATGCAATCTCTGATCTGTAATGTGACGATGACAGTTGTTGCTAAGGTCATTGGTGCGAAGTTAAGGGTGCGATCTATGTTTCGTGATGAGTTTGCAAGGATGTCAATGGTGCAAAGGCATGATGACTACGACGTGACGACAATGACAACTTTGGTGCTGCATTCATAATTTGATTTGTTGTGATGGCTCGACTTAGACAAGAGGAAACTTTAAGATCAACAATGAAGGTCAATTTTGGTTTTCAACTCAACAATGAAGGCCGAAAAAAAAAAAAAAAAAAAATCTTAATTTTTTTCTTTTCCTAAATTTACGAGCCTAAAGCTCGAATACCATGTAAAAAAGATATTTGAAGGAATAAAAGGGTATGGAATTCCTTTTTCAAATTCTCTTATAATCAGTATAAAGAGTCATATATATATATACACATATTCCTAACACCGAAATTAGTAACCTTTTTAACCTAATTATACAAAATCCCTTTGATTACAGTATTGTCCTAATTTACTTCCCAATTACACTATTATACAACTATGACCTTCTGATTTCATACTTCCATATAATGAAATCCCTAATTTATAGGGTTTTAATCCTTGATTTACAGAGATTTAGTCTACTGATTTATAGGTATTTGGTTTAAGGTAGTTTCAATTTGCCATAACACTCTTATGGCTTATCCTTTTGTAAATAATCGGATGTGTGTTGTATTCAAGAATGAATGAGATTTTCTTCTCAAATTTTCCATAAAAATGTCAACTACTAACACATGTACCAAACAGCTTAAAGCCCCAAAGCCACGTATGCAAAGGAAGTAACAGCATTCGGGAACTAATAACAGAAAAATGCAAGCAATAATATTGTTAAGCACAACTTAAACTTCCTCCTAAAAAATAGGCAAAAGATGTTTTAGATGAACAAGAAACATTTTGATTTAAACAAAAATAAGATCATATTGACCCATAAAGAATAAAAGTTCACCACAATGTAATAATTCCTTAAAAAACTACACAAAAATATGGTTGCATTTGACTACGGTTATAATCAGGGAACTAATAGGATCCATCTTTGAGCTAGGTTAAATTTTAGAAGTTAGGCACTAGGATTTAACTTCGCATTAGTGAATAGGCAACAGTATTACTGAGATATACCCTTTAAACATAGGCTTTAATCCAAACCTCCTAGCCTATCTTCAGTGTTTGAGATAAACACACTAATATTCTGGAAATCCAACCTTATCATGGATACTTCCATCAATCACTAACTAATTACTATTCAAAAAAGGCATATTATAGACAACAATTGTCATGCATTTCACATCTTTTAAGTAGTAATTATGCCTAAAATGCCCAATTAATGCGTTGTTGCCCTTACAAGAGTTACTAACAATTTTTGTGAGGTTTGAAGTCATTTCAAGATGTGATTTTGATGCATTGAGTGACAAAAGAGATGAATCGAATTGAAAAGGGTGAATAATGTGGATGATGAGGAAGAAGCAATGCAATTAGTTTGGATCATCATTTGGGCTGATTGGAGGTAGCTAACTTAGAGTCAAAAGAAAAAAATGAAATAAATGATAGAGGAGCTCAACAACCATATATTGCAAATTCGCATGATCATGCGAAAATTTCACATGATTGCGCGAATTGGACTAAAGGAGAAAAATTATGTTGCAGGCTTAGGAAGATGTTTGAATTGATTTCACATGAATATGTGAAATTTCGCATAGCCATGTGTAATGGTCTAGAAAGTGTTTCAAACATGCTGCTACCACTCACCTTAGAATTTCGCACGAACATGCGAAATGGGAATATCTCATGTGAAAGTGTTGCAATCGTGCAAAATGTCCAGATTTTATGCAAAATGTTAAACTTCTAAGTTTCTTTGAATTTAGAAGATTCCAAAAGACTTCTTAGATGATGCCAAGTATCCAGTTATGTAATCTTCCTATAAATAAGAGTTGGACACTCTTATTAAAAAAGCCTTTTTGACACTTTGAATATTGGAATTTTCTAGAAACTCTTTCTCTCAACACAATTCTTTATTTTCTTTCATTTTCCCTCATTTTCTCACCAGCCAAACATGTCTTGTAAGACCAAATCTCCAAGCATAAGTGGCTAAATCTCATTTTTCTTGGAAAAAAGAGGATCTAAAGGCAAGATCTATGATGAATTATAGAAATAAGTTTTAATTGCAAAGGTAATTTGATCCAATTGATTGATTAATTGAATTTTAGACATTTTTCTCTTTAAATTGTCTTGAATGACAAATACAATGCACGCTAGGTAGATTCATTAAATTCTTAAATTTAAATTTAATAAGATTAAATAGTTGCATTATGTGAATCATTGGAAGATGATTTAAGATGAATTGAATATATAATTAAATTGATCTTTTGGATTAAGTCACCTAATTTGAAGAGAAATTAAATCTAGACTTAAAGCTAAATAAAAATTGGTTCAAATGAGAATTTAGATTTTCAATCTAACTAGATGAAAAATAGATCTCAACTCCTATTTACAATAGTGATTGTTTTCTAGAAAATTCTAACTCCGAGAGTTTCTTTTTCTATTAATTTCTTTCTCAAAGTTTGATTGTTTTCAACTTTTCATCTATAATTTTTCACTATCTAATTTTTTCATCATCGTTATCATCTCAATTCACCCCACTTTCTTTCTTGATTGCTAAACACATTCATCATCCTAGTGGACAACACCTAAAACTGCTATATTATGGTAACTTTTGCTAAAAACACTTTTTGATCGGACAAGAGTTACCTTAGCATAGTTAAATTAGGTTATAAATTTTGTTTTGATACAATAAATGACAAAAAATCAATCGATCACTATCCTATAGCCAAGTTTGTTTGAATAATATGAGGTTGTTTGAGCAAGCCTTGTTCAATCATTTATGGTGAAGTTCTCATGCAGCCAAAAAGGAAATATAAAATAAAAATAGTTTAGATCAATAACCTTTTTAATTAGAACTTGCTTCATATCATGTTGAGCATATGAAGGAAGGATGAGAAATCCTTTAAAAAGGGAAAATGTGCATTAGTATATAAAAGAGAAAAACATTGTCCCCACAATAAGAAGCCTTTGACTTCCCATCCCTAAGAAAACAAAGCACCAAAACTTAAGGCATATGAAACAAAATGATAAGACAAAGGATTCCTCCGTTGGCTTGGTTAGCTTGTCAACTTCTTGATTAGCTAATCTAGGTTTCCATAAGAAAGAGCAACCCAATCTTCTACAAGGTCCACAATCCCATACATCTAATGGTTATATCTCAAGACCCTCCATGACTATTAGTTACCTAAGAGAAACTCCATTGAATCCTCTTCCACTAGTAAATCGGTAACATTCAACTCTTTTATTAAGACCCTCAAGTATAGAAACTATTCCCACCTCAACTACTAGCCCACGTCAAGGATCTCTTTAAAGATCAGAGAAACCCAACACTATTATTTTTGAATGAGTCCAATTAATACATATCTATTCCAAATTGCCCAAGGAACACCATTGAAATTACGCTTCAAAACACAACCATTTCGAGCACCCCTTGCCTAAACTATGAGACAGACCAAACTCCAATCTTGTAAATTACGTTAAAGAAAAAAGAAAATTTTGGAGAACTCCTTGATAACTAGCAACCAGAGAGTTATGAGAGAGTATATATACTTCCACAATTCAGTTATTGATTCCTTCCTATCCTTAATGAACCTAATGTCATTTCTAGTCAAACAATCCACAAGACTACTCCAACCCCAGTCGAGCAACAAGGCCTTGCCTTCAGTGTGTCTTTTCCTATCCCCAAAGATCCCCATGTTATTTTCTAACCAAATAGACACAAGGCTCTCCCCCACCCCACCCATAAAGCAAAGTCCTCCCCCCAACCCCCACCATCAACACAACGAGGCCCTCCCGAACCCACCCACACAACAAGGCCCTGCCTTGGGGCCCTTACTAAAACCTCAAAAAGATATGACTGTCACAACAAATCACCTCTAAGAGCTACCTAGGCTATCCCTGCTGTTGAGAAAAGTCTCTACAATAACTCTAGAGCAAGAGGACAACGGAGGCAAAGATGGTTTTTAGATCCCCCACCCTAAGCACAAAATATAGTGATGTGGGATAATTGTTTTATAAGGTTTTTGGAGTTGAAGCAAAATATTCAATCAATAATATCTTAGTAAAAAAGATTTGTAAAATGTTCTCTCAGCTTCCATGGAAAGGATACATCAAATCCATCAACATAAGATAAACATGACTGTTTTTGTGAATGCAACTTTAAGAAGGACGGTTTGGATCAAACCATCAAGTAGTAGCTAAGCTGGTCTAAGTGTTGTGAAGTTGTGTGAGAGGCCTCTGATTCAAACTAACGTAACAGAAAGGTAAGCCTCTCTCATCAATCATCCCATTGAATATCAAATTTGATCACATATCCCATACATCAAGCAAGTTTCCATTTCATTTGAAACCCAACCTAATTAAACCATACTCCAATCTCCAATGGAAATATTTTATCATGGGGAAGAACTCAAAAGAACTGCTCAGAGTTTACTACCAAATTAAAAGGGAAAAAAACGAGGGAAAAAAAGGGGGGGGGAAAAACAAAAGTAACCACCAACTTTTAAGCAAAAGGAAAAACACTCTTACAACACAAAATGCAACACATACCTGGAGAATTTTGTAAGCCATTAAATGTATCTGAGCTCACAAGAGAAGCAAAAATATGTGTCTTGTCTGAGGTATTAGTCTTTTGTAACTTCTGCCTCCTTGAGGACAACTCCAATTGACCCTGCATACTTTCATTCTTTCCCTGACAAATAAAGAACAAAGTTATATCATATAAAATAGATCTATGAACACTATGCAACAACAGATATAAGCCATAGTTTGAAAAATACAAGGAGAGCGGATTAATCCACTATCTAGCTTCAAGGAGGTGGGAGGTAAGCTGGTAGGGAGTATCTGTGAAAGAAGTAAACGCTTCTCTTCTTGGATAAAGTTTGGGGATTCCAGCCTTGGGCATTTGTAAGCTGGAGTGGAAGCCTATTGCAAAGATGATGGAAGGAAGTTGTGCACTAAGTCTTGGGTGGAAAATGGTAAAGAGTTCAAGCTGGAGTGTCGTTCTAATAGGGCAGGTAGATTCATTTTCTATATGTCAAAATCAGTGGAGGGGAAGAGATTTACTTTGTGATTCCCTGAAGGAAGAGGGCTACCTGGGGGGTAGTCTGTGCTTGCTGAGAAGCTTCATTCTTTGGGGGTAGGCTTTTCTAGCTTGGTAGCGTTGACTCTTGGGTCAGTATTTCCTAGTGTCATGGATGGTGAGGATGTCTTGAAGAAGGTGGCAATTGTTTCATACATCGAGGCTGCTAAGAAGTCTACTGGAAGAGTTGGTGAAGCAATATGGCTGCAGGTGGGGGAGGAAGAGGTTCAGCAGAGAGGATCAATTGAAGCGTTGTCTAGTTGGATGGTGGGAAAAAGGACCATCTTCTTGTCCAGGTTTAAGCTCTTGAAAGGGTTAGATTCAATTCAGTTGGCCTTTGCAAGAGGGAGTGAAGATTTGCTAGTTGGGAAGAGCCCTCCTATTGTTTGAGTTTAAGACTGTTTCTGATGCTGAGAGAGTTCTCTCGAGGGGGGCGTGAAGGTTTCAAGACTCGGTGTTAATGTTGCAAAGGTGAGCCCGGAGATAGGCTATTGTTGGAAGAAGCAAGCGAAACAGATATGCATAAGGGTGATGGGGCTCCCTCTTCATCTCTGGAGCAGGGTGATGTTTAAAAAAATAGGTGATGGGTGTGGAGGCTTTGTGGCAGTGGATGAAGACACCGCTAGTTTCTGACATTTGCAGTGGGCTAGTGTGCTGGTGTGATCAATTGGGAAAGAAAAACCAGGGACCTTGCAAGTGGTGGAAGGTATAGTAGTGTATGCTGTTCAACTTTGGTGGGAAATCCCTCCATGGATCTCCAATGTGGAGCCAGCGTGTTATTGCACAAAGAGTGTGGCAGGGGAGAGGGGAGAAGGTAGTTCACGCGCTGATGAGGGAGTGGGGAAAAGGAGACTATGGAAGGAAAAGGGAGTTTTGGACGTGTCTACCTCTGATTGTTTAGGTTGGATAGATGGTATGGTGTCTGAAAAAGGTTTTGTAGAGGAGGCAGGGGGCATCGTTGACTTGGAAGAAACTGCTAATTCAAGTGTTCCATGGGCTGCTAGTTACAAGCAAGAGTATCATAGTCATAATGCACGCTAGTTAAGCATTGAGATGCCAGGAGATGCACCAACTAAATGCTTATCTTGATGCCTAAAACTGTTAAAGATATCTCCATATGCTGATTACATTTGAAAATAAAAGTACTTAGATCTGACCAAAAATAGAACTACTTTGTTGCATGTATACTCTAACCAACATGTATGAATACCTGTTCTGCAGATAATGCCTTTGCCAGCCGATCTGAGCACTCTTGCTCTGGAGGAACATTAAATAAATCGACCATTAGTTAATTCCAACATAAGCAAATACACATATAAACACACACACACACATGCGTACGCATAAAATAGCTTCAAAAATTTTTTTCTTACAACCCTCAATAAATCTTTATGTAATCCACTAATCCATGCTAGATTGGATATCATTAGGGCCTATCCATAAACCACGTATAGAAATTTTAAACAGACACCTAATTTAGAGTACCGTACAGATGGCACAGCTTTCAGATCGACTTGAAAATGAGTGTGACATGCATGAGAGAGACATCTAATTCAACATTAGGCTTCCCAATATATGGAATGTTACACCATAAATATGTGTTATAGAGATATACACAAGCTTCATATAACACCAAAAATTAGACAAACAAGTCTCCTAAAAGGTGTACCAAACAATTTAAAGCTTCAAATATATCTTTACATTTTGTAGCCAGAGTTTCCCATCTTGACTACTAGACACTTTAAAATCACTGCATGGTACGACTGCCAAATATTCTACATTGAACTCCCTTAAATAGTTGTTTGGATCTCTAAGATTAATGGAAATTGAATAAAGAAGAAATAATGATAAATATACCCACAGCTAAAGAGCTACTGAGAAGGAGGAAACCGATTAAGAGGGGTGGAAGGGTATAGAAAACCAACAGACATTTAAGTTAGTTTGGTTGTTGTAAAGTGCCAAGAAAAGTGCAAAAACTCAGGAAATAGTTTTCTTATATTTGAATACCATGAAAGAAGACAACAAAAAAAATATTAAGGAAAAGCAAAGAAAATAGTAAAAGATTCTTCTCTATATTGTCCTTAAAGAAAAGGTGAGGAAAGTTTGAGTAAAGTGCATTCCTCAATGATTTAATTTTCGTTCCCTCAACTTTTCCATGAACCACCAAACAAGAGAAAAATTATTCACAATTTTTCCTTATATTTGTCCTCTCTATCTTGTTTCCCTCATACTTTCTAGGAACCAAAAACACAGTCTTACTCTATTTACCAAAAACAAGCATCAATCTAGTAAATATCACCCCCTCAGTCATCCTAACACCATTTTATGAATATCTTGGCACAACACTCAAGAAGTGGTTATCCACTTAAGCATTTACTTTAACCCTATGGGCAAAATTCTCTTCAATCTACCATCCTAATGGATGAACTATTCAAAATAATGAAAAAACTGGTCAAATCTAGATGTTTATAGACCACACATTTTTTTGTCATTCCTTATTTCCATCAATTAATCATTCAAGACAATGAAAGCTATCTTTAGGCTAAAAATCAATATCAAGAGGAGTGAGTTAATTCTAGTTAGGAAAGGTAGCTAATACAAAGGTTTGGTTTTTGCACTTGGATGCGAGGTGGTGCAACTGCCTACCACTTAGGTCTCCCTTCAAGTGCCCCCTTTATATCATTGATAGTTTGAACTATGATGGAAGAGAGATTTCATAAAAAAGACTTGTTATTTGGAAAAGGCAATATCACTCAAAATTGGGAGGCTTACTTTGATGAAAGGCACTTTGTCTCATTTACCTATTTGTAGAATCTAAGAAGAATTCAAAGGTAAGAGAATAAATTTCTTCCTTGATTTCAATCTGTACATCCCACATATTTATACAAATATTCCTAATATAAAAAATGGAAACTTTTCTAACCTAATTCTATCAAATCCCCTTGATTATATATTTTCCTTAATTATAAAAATATACAGCTATAATCTTTCCTAATTACATTCTTCCATACTCCCCGTCAAGCTGGTGAATAAATGTTTTGCATTCCCAACTTGGATACACTTACTTGAAACGTTGTACCACTTAAACCTTTGGTAAGCATATCTGCAAGTTGTCAGTCAGTAGATACATAAGGAGTACAAATCAGCCCACTATCTAGTTTCTCCTTAATAAAATGTTTGTCTATCTTAATGTGCTTCGTTTGATCATGTTACATTGGATTATGCGCAATACTGATTGCAGATTTATTATGGCAGTAAAGTCTCATAGGGTTATCCCATTCAATCTTCAAATCTTCCAAAATAATCTTCAATCATAGTAGTTCACAAACTCCTTGGGTCATTGCTCGAAACTCTGCTTCTACATTGGACCTTGCCACCAAACTCAGTTTCTTACTTCTCCATGTTACCAGATTCACACCAAGAAAGGTGCAATACCCAATATTTGATCTTTTATCAACCATAGATCCAGTATAACCTGCATCTGTGCATGCTTAAAGTATCAGTCCCGAGTTTCATTTAAATACGACTCCCTTTCCTAGAGACCCCTTAAGGTATTGTAGCACTCAACTAGCAGTTTGCAAATGAACCTCTTTTGAACTATGCATGAATTGGTTAATCACACTCACAACATATGCTATATCTAGTCTTGTGTAAGAGAGATAAATGAGTCTTCCTACCAAACGTTAATACATCTCTCTCTATCTACCGCAACATCTTCCTCAACCTCTCCAAACTTATGATTAGGATATATTGGTGTGCTTGTTGGTTTACACGCCAACTTCCCTGTTTCCTTGAGAAGGTTTGGTATGTATTGCTGCTAAGAGATAAAGATTCTCTGCTTAAAATGTGCAACTTCGATTCCTATGAAGTATTTCAACCTTCCTAACGCTTTAATCTCAAACTCCATGGTCAAGTATTGCCTCAAAGTCTTTCTCTCCTTTTCATCATTTCCAACCACAATGATCTCATCCACATACATCACAATGATGTCATCCACATACATCAGAAGAGTTGCAACTTCCCCCGAATCTAGATGTTTGATGAACAACGTATAATCTCCTTGACTTTGTCTATATCCCATGTTTTTCACCACTTTAGCAACCTTCCAAACCATGCCCTTGGAGACTATTTCAGCCCATACAGAGTTTTCTTCAATTTACACACCTCTTTAGTGGCTAGATCACTTCCAAATCCAGGAAAGACTTCCATATAAATCTCTTCTTCTAGATCTCCATTTAGAAATACATTTTTGATATCGAACTATTGTAAATCCCAGCTATAATTTGTTGTCAATGATAACAAAACTTTGAATGTGTTCATCTTAGCAACAGTAGCAAATGTCTTTAGATAATCCATGCCATATGTTTGAACATATCCTTTAGCCACCAATCTCGTCTTGTACCTCTCTAATGTCTCTTCTGGTCTATACTTAACAGTATAGACCCACTTACATCCCACTAATCTTTTTCTTGGAAACAAATCTACCAACTCCCAAGTTTTATTTTTCTTCAAGGCTTCCATTTCTATATTCATGGCTTGCCTCCAATTTTCATTAGATAAAGTCTCAAATAGAATTGTAGGAATATGAATATTGTTCAAACTTGTAAAAAAACTTTTATGAGATGGAGACAACTTTTTGAATGACACAACATGGGAAAGTGGATACAAAGGATGTTTAGTGCATTCCCTCATTCCCTTCCAAATGACAAGAGAGAGGTTTTGGTCTATGGGTTTTTCAAATTGAAGTTCTAACTCAGTTTGTACGGGAGGATGAGAGATTGTTACCTCATTTCCAGAAGTCGGTTCAGATTCTTGAACTTGTATAAGCCCAAGAACTACAACTTTCTTCCTTAAGTACACTTTTCTAGTCATTCAATTCTCAGGAGCAGGCTCAATGGATGACTCGAGTCCAAAGGAGGGTATAGATATTGGATCGGACACTTTTAGGAGGATCAATACAATCAATGAGAGTTATAGATATCGAATCAGACACTTTAGAAGGGTCGATAAGGTCAATGAGAAAAGGATTGATGAAATAGGAATCCTGATCCTTGTCTTCCTCGATCAAATTCTCCCATTAAAGGCAAGGAATGGGAAAATAAGATTCACTTTCATTAAAAGTAACATCAACTAAGATAAAAAAAAAAAAATTGGATGGTGAAGGTTTCTTAAGATTACCCAACAAAATTTTTAGTGTTTCAATCTCCTCGCAATTAAATCCGTCTGGTTTCAAGGATCTTTTTTCAAGTAGTTGAACAGAAGACGAGTGTGCATGTCCAATATCCTTTCGTTGCCCTTCATTGTAACTAGTTGTCATTCCTTCATATTAAGTGGTGGTTTTTTATACCTCATTTTTTTTTTTTCTCCTTTTTCTTTTCTTCATCATTTTTTTATTTTCCCACCCCCCCACCCCCCACACCCCACTTTTTCCCCACCTTTTTTTGGGAAATATAAAAGGGCTCTTAAGTTAAAAGAACTTACCTGTGTCAAGGTTCCAAGACCATGTTAGAGTTCCTCACTGGAGTCAATGTAGAATAAGGAGGCCACAGTAGGGGCATCATCAGTCCGGCACTCTTGACGATCATAGAAGTATGTCGAAGGTCCGACACTCTTGGTTTCCAACAATATCTATAGTGCAAGGAACGCCTATAGTAGGAAAAAAATCTTCGTTTGCAACAACAGTAATAGTGCAATTTCTCTTTCAATGAGCTTGCAATGAAGCGAGGGTGGAAAGCTGAGGTAAAGGGAAGGCTAACGGCAAGGAAGATCCAAGGGCAAAGCGAGGTTGAGACAAGATGAAGGTTGCACAATCTATCAATGACGTGATTTCTCTTGTAGTAGTGGCAAAACATGACCTTTGTGTGGTGCAACAGCGGTGTGAAGCAAAGACAAAGATGACTTCCAACAATGGCCATCAGAGGTGACAGTGTGAAGCAGAGGTAAGGCAAACGGGGTGAAGCAAAGGCGAGGGCAATAACGTGAAGAGGCTGCTTTAGTGTGGGTTTTGCAACAATGATGTGATTCAAATGAAAGAAAAGCTTTTAAGGATGACTCTGATCTTCAAACTCGGCAATGAAGGCTGAAAAATTCTTCCTCTTGATTCCTAGATTTACAAGCCTAAAGCTCTGATACCATGTTGAATCTAAGAAGAATTTGAAGGTACGAGAATAAATTTCTTCCTTGATTTCAATTTGTACATCCTTCATATTTATACAAATATTCCTGACACAAAAAATAGAAACTTTCCTAACCTAATTCTATCAAATCCTCTTGATTATGGGATTGTCCTAATCCTCTCCTTAATTACAAAAATATACAGTTATAATCTTTCATAATGACATTCTTCCACACTATTTATTTTGTCCCAACTCGTTATACCAAGCAAGGTGAATTTAAGGCTTGAGAATATTCAAAGAGATTTCTTCTAAGGAGGGGGAGTTCATGAGAAAAACCTACACTTGGTGAAATGGTGAATCACCTACATCAAAAAGCGAAAATGGGGCCTTGGCATTAGAGATCTTCCTACACTCAATAAGACACTTCTTGCCAAGTGGAGTTAAGAGTTATGTTATAGAAAGTGAGCCTCTTCAGAAGTAGATTATCGTTGAGAAGTCTGAAGAAGAAGGAGATGGTTAGTGTTCTCAGGAAGTGAGTGATGGTTTTAAGGTAGGGTTGTGGAAGACCATTAAAGACAATGGAATATTTTCAAAAGTAGAACCTCTTTTGTTGCAACAAATGGAAGGAGAGTGAAGTTCTAGAATGATAGGTGATGTTATAATTCTCCTTAAGGTGTATGTTTCCCCTTGTTGTATGTCATAGACTCATAACATAATAAGAGGGTGCTTGGGTGAAAAATTTATGAGACCAATGAATTGAGAGAGCTAATAGAGTTCCTACTTTATAATACAATTGAATGATTAAGAGATGGAAAGTGTAGAAGAGTCTCTCTCAAGTTTGAAAGAAAAATCTATGAATAGGGATAAGGAGCATAGAGTGGTCTATATGGATTCAAGGAATGAATTGGGTGCTTGGGTGACAAATTTATGAGATCAATGAGTTGAGAGGGCTAAGAGAGTTCCTGCTTTATGATACAATTGAATGATTAAGAGATGGACAGTGTAGACATGCCTTTCTCAAGTTTAAAAGAAAAATCTATGAATAAGGATAAGGAGCATAGAGTGGTCTATTGGATTCAAGGAATGACAACTTTTAAGTTAAATCTCTTTTATTCCTTTCCAATGTCTAAAAGGATAGTGTTGGTCACTCTAAGAGTAATTTGGATTTCTTAAGTTTTTTTCAAAAGTGTAGTTTTCACTTGGGAAGTCAACTTGGGTTTTGATTTTGACTTTGAACCAGCTATAAAGGAGATGATTGACCTTGGTGAATAAATGCTATCTATGCAAGAGGAAGAAGAATCTATTGATAACATTCTCCTCCATTGCACTAAAACAAGTTTTATGGAAAATTGTTTTCTCCTTGTCATGGCACAAAAGCATATATGGTCCAGTATTCCCTTGTTCCCTATATTGGTTATGTTCCTCATTTCTCAAGGATGGGAGATCCATATTGAGATAAAGATCCTGCGCCATTAATAGCTTGGATATCAATGTTTATCATAGATTTTGTAGATTGGTTAGACAATAAGGAGAGGGAATTATCTTTTGTTGCTCTCTTTTTTCTTTGCCTTTTAGTGCCCTTTATAAAGGCACTATGGACTTTGGTGCACCTCTTTGCCACCAGTTGTTAATATATTTTTGCTTCCCTATCAAGAAAGGTCACTTCTTGATCTACTTGTATCTCATTTCTACCTCTTGCTTTATAAAGTCACATCCCAAACATTTATGCTCCTAATTATCATGAGTTCCGTTCTTTTTTTTTCTTTTTTAACCAACAGGTAGCACTATTCAAAAGATAATGAAAGCTCTTTTATTTAATTTCAATTTCAAAGCACAAATTCTAACTTTTCAGAAAACCACAACCAATTCATTACATGCTAAAAGAGTATTAAGACACAACGATAGAGTTTTTACAATTCTCAGAGGAAAATAAAAAATGAACCTTTGTCAGTAAAAAGCAAGTACAACCATCAATATATTTACTATAAATAGCATGCATGAACAGACCAGATTACCCCTTCCCTCTAAGAGAAACATGTTCTTGAGTAGAGACATTGTGGATGAAACGAAGAAAAGAAACGGAAAGTAAAGGGGAGGGCGGTGGGTGGATAGCAAAGCATCTTATGAGGTTTTTGACATTTCAACCAACCTTCTTTGCATGATGCCTCCTCTCTCTCCCTCCCCTCCCCCTCAGCTCTCTCTTTCTTTTCTCACACACACAATCCCAACAACTTAGTAAATCAATAGGACATCAATTCAATGTGTACAAAAAGTTGTGCAGACTTCCAATCCAAAGTGGTATAAAACTGGCTTAGAATGTTAATCTCAATTTACCTTGCACTCATATATCAAGAGTCAAAACTTCATTGGTTCATCATGATATCGTACTTGGAGGTAAGAAGAGTAAGTCTGTGAGAAGCATGGGTTTTTCTATGCATGGAAATTCAAACAAAATCTTGAGTTTATATTGGATGGTCACAGGGGTATTTCCAGAAAAGCTGAAAAGTCCTTGGATCTGTCTTGATCAATTGGGTACAATCAAGCAATCAGTTAAATTGCACATCACTGCAAGGGTCTATCAATCAACCTGAGTGGTGCTGTACTTTCGCAGTTTCAGGTCTTTTTCAAGGCACCAGATGACTACCTTAAGTAATTTAATTAGACCACCTTGCCAGATTTATGTATAGA
The DNA here is from genome assembly GCA_030254885.1 of Vitis rotundifolia. Classification (NCBI taxonomy): domain Eukaryota; kingdom Viridiplantae; phylum Streptophyta; class Magnoliopsida; order Vitales; family Vitaceae; genus Vitis; species Vitis rotundifolia. Next base: position 9,920,782 of record CM058170.1, read on the forward strand.
TTTCCTAACCACCTTTCATAGCTTCCAAAGAAAGCTTTAGCTAGAAAGAAAATTGAGCATCATAAATAGATCTTAGCTAAGGTTTCTAGAAGATTCCATCAAGTCATTATTGATTTGAAAATCCACACCCATTCTCTGAATTCTTCTTGACATTGGCATTTGAATTCAACCATGAAGCAAGTTCAAGGAAGTAATCCAGTGCCACACCTTGGTGAGACATAAATGAGGATCTCTAAGAGTTGGTTATAAGGGTATTGGGAATCAAGTACAAGTTCAGGTTAAGTAAGCCAAAGGGGTGGATTGATGATCATGGATATGATAATTCTCTTATATTTTCTTTGTGGATTTTGTAGTAGTCATTAGGTTCACAGTTTTCCACCTAAACTTGGTTTCTTGTGGTTGTTTGTTGATCTATATCTTAATTCAATAGATGATCATTGAGATGATGTTGGATCATTGTGGTTGAAAACTGGGGTTAATCACTTTTTCCTCTAGGACGTTTCTATACAATTAAGAACAGCTTTCCAGACTGCCTTACTGAAATAAATTCTGAAATAAAGAACATCTAATCCTCAGGTTTCTCTAATATCCTCAGGTTTCAAAAGGATTATTAACAATTCCTCCTTTCTGGCCTCAACAACTACAACTTTCAAAGGCACTCCCCTCAATGTTATTCAGCTGAATTGGAATTTGGTATGCAGATCAAAAAAGGGTTGAAATAGCAAAGTGTGGAACAAAGATTTGATCCCTTTTTGTAGTTGTATTGATCCCGATAAAGAATAGTCACTTTTCCTTATAAAGAGTGCTATGTTGAGGTATATGTCTTGTTTGTATATTGGAGAAAATTTATTTATCTATTCTTTTTATCAGAGTTTGTATACATGGAAAGGATTTTTCATCCTTTACATGTACTTTTAAATCCTTATCAATTAATATTTCGTTTCTGATTATAAAAAAAAATCAATAAATACGGGTTAAAAGATCTCATGTGTTTATTTTCCACTTATCTAATAATTCCAATAAATTCTGACAAAAAGAACATTAATTGATGACCTATAAATACAGGTTAAAAGATCTCAGGTTTTTATCTTTCTGCTTATCTAATAATTACAACAGATTCATCAGCATAATTAGTAAGATACAGTGGATGAATACTCCTAATCTTTCTTGGGGGTTATATAAGTACCACCACCAAGAGTTTTATAATTGAACACCTCCACAACAAATTAATGCAATAGAATAGAAAAATGGAGGTGCCAATTATATTTTTCACATGTAAAAGACAAAAACATTCTTTAACTAGATAAAACATGAGAAAGATATAACAACTTCATACTTGGAAAAAAAAACGCAACCTTTTATGAATAAATTCTGCATGTTTTTGTATGATTTGAAGAGCTCCAGTGACAGATTCATCATTGCCTCACTAGCAGCGGAGTTTGCAAGTTTAGCAAGAGAAAAAGAAATCAAAGGCATTCCCTTGGATTTCTGAGCAACCAATTTTGCATGTGCAGCACCTGATATGCAGAAAGCATAGATATAATTTATGCATCAGATTTAGTTCCTTTTTCAAAATCTTCAAACCCACATGTGGACAAATAATGAATGCACCAAAAGAAGATGCCCAAAAAACAACAATATTGTATCCATTAACCCATCCCCATATATGATACAAAGATGAAAATTTTTAGGAACTGTTTATACAGCATCCACCACAAATATTAATTCTTCAGAATATCGTAAGTTTTTTTTATTTGCCATGCCTTAGAATAAGATTCATTTCAAATCACAAAAAGAAATCTGCACTAGAAACAGTTTAAACCCATACCAAATGTAACTCTCTAGGAGAAATGGGGGGAAAGTGTTGGTTTGGGGTAGATTTGAAATCCTTTGAGATCTCAATGGAGTTGGTTAAGGGAAAGATAGTTGGTTTGATTGAGGAGAGGCGGAGTGGTTTTTCTTCTTGGATCAGATTTGGTGAGAGAGGTCTCAGTTTGCTGTTGGACGGGGGTTGAACTTTGCTGTGAATCCTGCAATTGGAGTGGAAGGAAGGGGGAAGGGTTTTCAAGTTGGAGCTCCGAAGCAACAATGCAGGAAGATTTTTGCATTGTTCAGTTTTGTCGTCCAAAGGGAAGAGATTTTCCTCAATCTTCCTAGAAGGATGGGGTGTCGAAGGGGGCTGGAAGACTCTAGCAAGAAAGTTGAGGAGTATTGGGGTGGTGCCAGCTAAAATTTCTTCAAAGTTGCCACAGGGGAATGTCTGTCCTAGGAGGTTGTTAGTAGAAGAAGCACCATGCAAGTTTGTTTCTTTTGTAGATGCAATCACTAATGGCAAGAAGGCAGAGGAAGAGGGTACTTGGATCTAGTGTGGGCAAGTGGATAGAAAGAGAAACCTGGAGCAGTTGAAGCTCTGTCTTGTGGGCAGTTAGGGTGTTTCTGCTGATGAGGCTCCAGATTTGGGTACACTCAGTTCGTGGGTTAGTAGCAACTGGAGCTTGGATGGGAATCTTCATTTAAAGTGGTTGAGTGGTGCATTGATTTTGTCTATCTTCGATAACACTAGGGATGCTGAAAGGGTGTAGAGCTTGGGGTGTTGTTCTATAGAAGGAAAAAGGTTAACATTGGGTTGGTGGAGCCCAGAAGTGGGTTGTCTCAAGGAAGGGGCTCTAGTTAAAGAAACTTGGGTAAGAGTTCTTGGGCCTCCATTGCACTTGTGGGGAATGGAGTTCTTCAAGAGAGTGGGAGATGCCTGCAGAGGTTTTGTGGGTGTGGAAGTGGCAACAGCAGAGAAATGACATGTTCAATGGGCTAGAATCTTAGTTCGCTTCAACAGGAAAGGTGGAAGTCAGGGGTGGTTATGAGGTTAGGGGTGCCTAGGCTCTTACAAGTGGTTGTAGGGTCTTTAACCTACACTGTTCAGTTATGGTGAGAGTCTTCTCCAAGTCTAGCGACAGTTTTCCACAAAGGAGGGTTGCAGGGAGCTGGAGGTCAGGGGTGGTTATGAGGATAGTACACATGCAGCTAGGAGAGTGGGGGCTGACATAGGGAGTTGTATTTACTGTCAAGCAACGTCAACAAGTTCTTTGCATGTTGACCATGCTTTGAAAGGATCAAGGTTCTCTTCCTGTAGCAGTGCATTGGAGGCAAAAGGAGCAAGTGAGAAGTTGGCCCTTAGGCCTTCCTTTATGGCCCATTCTAGGCCATTGGGCAGTGTTTCAAGCACTCATTTTCCATCAGGTCTAGAAGGGGGAGTTTTCAAGCTAGTTAGGCCCAGTCAGCCTCCAACTGCTTTGGCCCCTTGTTTTTTGGGCTAGCCCACTGTGGACCCCTGGGCTCCCAATTTTGGGACAGGCCTTTTTTTATGAGGGCTCATTTAATGGAGCCAACGGTTGTTTAAAAAGGCCCTTCATGGTGACTGGTAATGGTCTGGAAGCTTCCTCCAGATTCCTGCATCACATCAACGACTTTGAGTGTGGCATCCAGGTTGCCTACAACTAACGTTGCCCTTTTTCCTGAAGCAGAAGGGTTTACCAGTTTGGCTTCATCTTCGGATTCCTTCTTGGTGGGTAGGGCTCTCTTTCCATCTCTTTCTTCATCTTCTCTCAAAGATAAGGGTGTTTTGTGGGCGAGGGTAAAAAGCCCTAACCCTTAGAGGAAGTAGAACGAGGTATCTACGGGTGAAAGTGACATTGAAGGTTATGGGCCTTCACTTTTGTCTCTCAATAAGGATTTGGAACTGGACTTACCAATGAGTCCTTTCGTTGATAAGAATACGAACCCGGTCTCGTGCAATGAAGAGTTTGAATCAAGAAAGGCCCGCACAATGACAAACTTTGTGGGTAGGAAGGATGAGGAGTCTGATGGGAACTGCGCTAATGAGGCTTTCAAGAAGTTAGTCTCCATCCATGAGTTCTTGGGTTTGTTTGTGGAAGGGTTTGAGAAGGAAGTTGACTCTCTATTGAGAATATTGGAAGCTCAAAAGGGACGAAGTGTGATAGGATCGAGTTTTAGAAGGACGTCTTCCCTTAATTCTCATTTTGAAAGGGAATTGCGAAAGTTGGATTGCTCTGCTAACTATAATATTTCAAGCAACAAGGGGAGAAGAAGCAAGAAGTGTGGGTTAGGTTTGGTATCAAAGTGCCTAGGCTACATGTGGGCAAGAGGCAAAGAGGGTTCTTCTTGAGTCTAGTTTTCACCGTTGTTGGTTCCATAGTTTTTCTTGGGTTTTAAGGGTTTGTGAGCTAGGGTGGCTTGGACGAGGGAGCATGCTCTTCATTGTTGTTCTCTTAGCATCATAGGGCTTGGGTGGTGGTTTGTGGTTTTTTTCTTTCGCCTGCTTTTTAGCACTCTAAACTGTCTTTGTATACTTCGTGTGTACTTGGTGTGCCTTTCTTTGCACTTGTAATATATTTGCTTATTTACATATCAAAAAACCATTTACATGTAAAACAAAGACAAGTTTTAATTCATCTCTCTAACAACACCCTAAGAATCATAATAGTTATGATATAGATTATAACAAGCATGTTTCAATTATCCTATAAAATGCAAGGATATTTGAGGATAAAGCAATGAATTCAAAGAATCTATGGGATTCCATTCACTTCCTTGCTTCTCTTTATGCTTTTTGTTCCTTGGTTTTTAAGGGCATTCCCCTTAATGTGTTACAAATAGATTGGCTAGCAGTGTGTAGCTCCAACGGGTTGGTCTAGCCTAGAGAGATTGTTTGTTTTTACAATGTAGTTTCTTGTTTTTGTATTCTTGTTGTTTAGTTCTTTTCTTTGGTGGGAGGATTCCTCATCCTTCTCTTGTACTTCTTATTTCTATCAATATATCTCTTTGTCATTTCCTATCAAAAAAAAAAAAAAATTATCCTATAAAATCAATTATCTTTTTTTTTTTTTTGAAAAAAAAAATGGATCCCATATCTTAAAAAATCAATTATATAACTTTTTTGCTACTTAAAAATAATAATAATAATAATAATAATAATAATTAAAGATATATAATGGGATTGAAATTTTATAAATCTCATATCTCAAAATTCCTAAACAAAAGTAATATTTTTAGAATTAAATATAACTGATAATAAATTTATTAAAACATCAATATATAAAAATACCCAAATCAAAATGAAATTAATAAATGTTATTCAATTTGGAAAATTGCCACATAAAAAAGCAAAAAGTAAACTGCAAAAAAAAAAGGTCGAAGCTCATAAAAGGGGGAAAAACATTTAAAAAACAAAACAAGGCAACCAGCATGGTGGATAACACAAAAATACCAAAAAGAAATATATATATATATTTGAAAATATATATTTTTTAAGAAAAAAGAATTACAAGAGGGACAAATAAAAAATGAAAAGAAAAATATGAAGACAAAAGTTAAGAAGATAAGGCAAAAAAACAGAGAACAAAGAGGGGGAAGGAAGAACCAAAGGGAAGCATGCTTGGAGATCACACCCAAATGAAAATAAGTTGCCAAAGCTGCCTATGCCGGAGTGAGACACTGCCTATGCCGAGGTGAGACAACATCAATTATCTTATAGTTGTTGAGAGGCCCTAAGGTGGTGCTGACAATGGCATCGGCAAAAAACAAGGCTCCAAAGGCATACGTGTGTATCATAGGCTCTAACACCCTCCCCCTTGTGTGACCCCATATCTACATATGGAGAAGCACATATGCAAACAAACCATGGACAACTTTCTTTAGACTTAGACGTAAGCTCGATAAACTAGGTTAAATAAACATGCATTGTGACTCAAACACATGACCTCCCACCAAAAGAGGCTTTGATACCATGTTGGACAACCCATTTTCCTAAAAGCTTAAGGTGTTAGGATTTTGCCCCTTCATGTATATTATGATTAGAATGAAACTCTAGGAACTTATAGTAGTTTAAAACCATGATTACAAAAATAAAATCAACGAAACTAATTAAAAGAAGAGCATGTAAAAATGGCAATTCATAAAATAGAATGAAGACATATGATGTAATAACCTGCTCTCTACCATATAAATATGGTATATTCTAGGCCCAATGGGCCCTCACCGCTTTATAGCACATCTACACAATTAAGAGGAGTCCACTATATAGATAATGTCAGGAACTTCTTCCTTTATCCAATATGAGATATCACATTCACCCCTTCCTCCTTCCTCCCCCACCAACCACCCCCCCCACCCTACCCCACCCCCAACCCCACCCCCAACCCCCAATTTTTCCTCCCATGTAGATAATGTTCTTCTAAGCCTAATGAGCCCTTATAGCTTTAAAACACATCTACATAGTTAAAAGGAACTCACTGCATATATAGTGTCAAGAACTTCTTTTCCTATCCGATGTAGGATATCACATGCAACCTCAATGCTTCCTTTTTTTATAGTAATTTTTTTTCCTTTCTTTTTGGACCTATTGAGACTAAAACCCGGAATCCCCCACAAACCCACCACTTGAGTTGGGCCTTAAAAGCCCTCAATGCAATATTTAAAAACGGAATGAAAACCAAAAAATCTAAACAACAATAGTAATCTGCATATCCACATTTCTTGTAGAGCAAGAAACACTAAGCATGCTTTACTCCCTTCCACACCAATCACAACATCTACAATAGTATGCTTTACTCACTTCCACACCAATCACAACATCTACAATAGCACTAAGGTTAAAATAAAGTTAGAGTATCAATTACCATCAGATTTAGCATTTTCTTCTAGAACAAGCTTTACATCTTCGGATTTTATAGAGGCTATGACATAATCAACAAACTCAAACCATGAGCCTCCAATTCCAACAGTGTCTCTCTGCACATAAAATAAAAAGAAAGAGACTAATAACACTAACTCATATTTAGCATTTATATCACATTGTATGGATGTATGTATGCATGAATGCGTGTGTAAACCATACACAAAGCAAAACATCAAATGGTTTTGAAATTTATGTATGTATGTATGTATGTATGTATGTATGTATGCATACATAAATTTCAAAACCATTTGATGTTTTGCTTTGTGTGTGTGTGTGCACGCGTGCGTGCGTGCATGTGCTTGCGTGCGTGTGCGTGTGCATGTGTGTGGATGTATGCATGTATGTATGCCTGAATGCGTGTGTAAACCATACACAAAGCAAAACATCAAATAGTTTTGAAATTTAACTTAAACATTCAAGTTTAGTGGCTGAAAAAATGTAGCAACCCACCATTTTCAAGGTTTTGTATGTGTAAGCATGTTTGTGCATAGGCAAATTCCAGGTCAAAATTCTCATTGTGTTCTCCTAGCTCAATTTCTCAAATCCTCCCTTGGACTCTTGTCATTTCCAAAGTGTGTGTTCGTGATTGAAGATTGCTAGAGGAGATGATAAGTGATTTTGAGGTGATGGATGATATCAAACATTGGTCAACCAAGTTTTAAACTTTTATTCTTTCGTTAAAAATTGGAGTTGAAGCTTAAAGGTATCAAATTTTGTGTTTAAAACATTTTGATCAATTACTTATCAATCAAACTAAAGGGTTACAAATCCTATTGTACCCAGAATTCACACTCATATGATCAATCAAGATTTGGTCACATTTGCAAAATTTATGTTTTTTTTCTAAAAACAATTCTCAGTTGTTTGATGGGTTTTAAACCCTAGTATTTAAGCCCTTTTCCAGATGAGGGAAATATGGTTGTGAGAGCTAGGTGACATCTCCTTGGGCTTCAAGTGATTTACCAAATTAGGGGTGTGATTGGTTTGAGAGAAAATTTTATGGGTTGAGTTGAAAATCATTTTTGAGTGAGAAAATTTCTTTCAAAACAGGTTGATTCAGTATAGGTTTCATCTCCACTCTCATATATGTGATTTTTGGGGTAAAACTCAAATTTCTTCTTGTGTGGATTCAAGAAGAAGACAAGATCAAGCTTGGTATAGACTACAAGTATGCTCTAAAAGAAGAAAGTGGACAATTAAAGTTTGAAGGTCCCATGCAAATGGTCTAGGAAAAGATTGAAGGCTTGGGCTGGATAAATCCTTGTACTCAATTATTTTTCTTCATAAGGGATGTTTTTTATTGCTTGGAGGTTCGTGGTTTTTTTATATCTTTGGAGGTTTTCCACGCTAAAATCTTGATGTCAATATCTCTCTATCTCTCTCTCTCTTTTTCATTATTTTATCTTAGCTTAGAAAATTTCCATTGATTTATTACATTGGTTGATTGAGAAAATGAGATGGAATTAGATCATTTAAGCTTTAAAATAGTTTGAGATCATTTTTGATTCGGTATTGATGCCAATGGATATGTGAAAACCTGTTTTTGAGAAGATGAAATATCTTGTATATCTTGATTGTAGAGTGTTGACTCATTCTCATGCGCATTACACTAAGCACCTTGTTGGGAGAGTGTTAGTGCATCCATTCTTACTAGTGTTTTTACTTGTTTGTTGATAAGATTAAAAAACAAGGACAAAAAGATTGAAAAATCAGGTGAGTGTTTAGCATTTGTGGGTTCCACCTCAAATTGTTCTTTAAAAAAACACCTATTCACCCCCCTCTAAGTGTTATCAATAGTTGAGATTCAACTACAATATGTTTTCTCAATTATTTGTCAGCGGCCAAATACAATTGTCAATGCTGCATGGTATAACAAATCAGAGTTTTAACCCCAAAAATTTTCATTATTTTTAACCTAGAAGTTGAATGCAAATGCATATAACTGAGCTTAGTACAAGTCTTCCATCTTTATGAGAAAACAACAACAAAAATAACAGAACTCATTTTCCACCTATTTTCCTTTAATTCTTGACAACCAAACAGAGCATAGAATAAACAACAGAAATCAAAGGTTTTGAACCCTAAACTTTCATTGTTTACAATAAAAAACAAACACCACCATTTAATAGGGTAAAATACAAGTCCCCCATTTTTTATGAGAAACAAAAACAACATAAAATAGAGGAGATAAAACAAAATCCTAACAAATTAAAAGCATTTTGAACCCCTAAAATTTTCATTGCTTGTGACCATTGCCTAACACAAGTTCTCCATTTTTATGAGAAATAAAAGCAACAGAAATGCAGGACCCTCAAAGTTTCATTGTTTGTGACCATAGCCTAACCCAAGTTCTCCATTTTTATGAGAAACAAAAGCAACAGAAATACAGGATCCATTTTCTTCCTAATTTTCTTGGTTTCTTCAGCAACCAAACAGAGGATAAAACAATGAAACAGGAATTTAAGGATTCTGAAATTTCGTTGTTGTTTGTGACCATAGTCTAACACAAGTTTTCCTCGCATTTTCCTAGTGTTAAGAGCAACTAAACAGAGGATAAAACAAAATCACAGAAATGAAAGGGATCACCATGTCCTCGAGCTGCTCAACCGACCGAACTGCCTCCCAAGTACTAGAGTGGAAATCAGTGACACGAATTCTGAGCCGAGAAGGATCAATAGCATCAAAATGAAACAAGAATCGACGCGATTCATTCGCCCACTCTGGTTTGGCTTCGCCGAAGATGGATTCAAAGTCTTCGAACCCCATTGGAATTCAAGGGAGTTATCTCAGAACCAAAAATGTCATAAAACAGCAAGAATTTGCTCTTTGAAGGGAAAAGTGAAAATTTAGCAAACACCCTTCTGTTTGGTCGCCCAGAAAAAATAATTAGTGGAAAAGAATGTTAGAGAATTTCCCGTCTTGTGTTTGAGTTTGGTTGCTGAGGGAGTGATCAAAAAGAACATTACATGAAATGAATGAGTCTTAAATCAGAGCTTTCACACACAAAAGGAGAAAAATATTTGGGATAACCGGGATGAAATCTTTCCCCCTTTTGAAAAAGTAACCTTTCTCCTTTTTTAACCTAAACAAAGAAAAAAAAAACTCATTTTTAACTCAAAAAAAAAAAAATTACTCTCACCTTTTTCTTATAAAAGTAATCATTACTTTTAAAACACACATAAAAATAATAAAAATATTAAAAGTGTTATAACTGAAATAATGAATGTCACCACATTAAATTTTAATTAAGTATTATTTATGACTTCCATTAATACTTATTAATAGAAACCATTAATATTATTTATGAGTTCCATTAATATTTATTAATGGGAATATTAATGGAAGCCATTTGGAAAGCCTATAAAAGGGCTTCCCATTCCCTGTAATATGTATCCCTAAGCAAGAAAGAAATTTTTTACTTTCTCTCATTCTCTCTGTTTTTCATTTTCTCAACTTTCTCAACTCTCTTCTCTGATTTCTTTTTCCCCATTACAAATCAAAGTAAGATATATTTCATCTTTACTACTTTGATTTGCATTGTATTTGTCCTTATTTTACAACAAAAAAATATTTATATAAAAAATGGATTATTCTTCAAGTTCAAAAATGGGATTAATTAGTTTTACAAATTTAAGATGTTTTCATCATTTTTAATCAATTAATCCAAAATATTTTAGGCTTAGATGGGATGATGCCCATTTTTTTATATATATTATGAAGTACAACTATGATACTTGAAATTGTGCTTAAAAAAATATTAATAGAAAAAAAAGCATTAAATCAAAATTAATATTTGACATATATTAATATTTTTTAACCACAATTTCAAGTTTCATTATTGTCCTTCATAATAGAAAAAACAAACAAAAAATTGAAAGGAGATCAAAACAAACTTGGAATTGTGCTTAAAAATAAGTAAAGTTGAAATTGTGTTTTAAGAATGAGGAAGGATATATATATATATATATATATATATATATATATATATATATATATATATATATATATAGGAAATGTCATCTTTTTCTCAAATATGTCTTTGTAATTTGATTTTGACTTTGTCGAAGATGGCTTCAAAGTCTTTGAACCCCATTGGAATTCAAGGGAGTTGTCTCATAACCAAAAATGTTATAAAACAATAAGAATTTGCTCTTTGTTTGGTGGCCCAAAAGAAAATAATTAGTGGAAAAGAATGTTAGAGAATTTCCCATCTTGTGTTTGAGTTTGGTTGGCGAGGGAACGATGAAAAAGAAAATTACATGAAATGAATGAGTCTTAAATCAGAGCTTTCTCACATAAAAGGAGAAAACTATTTGGGATAATCGATTGAAAGGGATGAAATCTTCCCCACTTTGAAAAACTAACCCTTCACCTTTTTTCAATCTAAAAAATACTCATTTTTGACAAAAATGCCCTCATCTTTTTCTTGCAAAGGTAACTATTTCATTTAAAACACGCATGTAAATAATAAAAATATTGAAGGGTATTTATGTCAAAAATGAGTTATTTTTCAAGTTCAAAAATGAGGGAGGTTAGTTTTATAAATTGGGGATGTTTTCATCCTTTTTAATCAATTAATCCAAAATATTTTAGGCTTCGAACTTGCATTATGAGGCCTCAAATTGTGAAATGCAATCTTTGCTAATTATGAAGCATGTATGGAGAGTAAATCATTGTCATGTGGTAAAAATTTTAATCACTTATTCATTGACCTATTATAGAAATATATAATACAAAACATGTGTAATAAAATAAAATTTGTTGCTTGACCGTAACTTTATGAAAATTAAATTGACATGTGACATGGTCCTACATAAAAGAAAGACAGTTGTCTTCAAAATAAATAAGGGTTTAATACACTTTGCCCCCTCAACCTATCCCATGTTTCGCACATTGCCCCTGTAAGTTTAAAATCAAACACATTGCACCTCATGCTTCTTAAATTGCAGCACTCTGCCTTGATCGTTGGATGGTGTTAGTTTTAGTGGATGGAAATGTCACATGCATAACATGTGACTAGCTAATGAAAGGTAGATCCGGAAAATCTTAGCCCCAAAAAAGCCTCAAATAGAGAGCTTCGTCTTCGTTCTTCACATGAAGCTCTAATCAATCAAAGCCTTAAAAGCCCCAACAAATCCGAAGCCCTAGAATCCAAGGAGTTGAGCTTTGTGAAGAAACGCAGCTACAAGAGTAATGGAGGATCCTCTTGTTCATTGTTATTGTGGTAAGGAGGCTTGTATTTTGACATCTTAGACTAATCCAAATCCAGGAGAAGGTTTTTGGGATGCGATAAACATAAGGTAATAATGTATTGATTTCCAAATTGATTCTTGGCCATTTGCTCTTTATAGACATCTTATTATTATATGTGTTCAATTTTTGGTACAGTGATATGGAGGATGTGGATTCTTCATGTGGTACAATGCTCCAATGTGTGATAGGTCAAAGTAAATCATTCTTGGATTGTTGAACGGTCAGAAGAAGAAGGAGAATGAAGTATTTGTTTATCGAAAAAGGGTTAAATGCATGTTTTGGTCAATGATCATTCCATGGATGATTTGTTTGGTTCTTTTGGTTATCATGCTACAAAGAAATGGTGCAAGTTCTTCTAGGCAAGCTTTGTTCCTAGTGTTACCTGGAAATTTGTAAATTCAATGAAGACTTCCTCCCAACTTGGTTTAGTTTTGTATTTTTTGTAATAGATGAGAAGTTGTGGTTGGGGCCTTGATGGAATTAAGCTATGAAATTCATGTTTTATAATTAGTGGAATGACAAGATTTGAATTACCATTATGTAGAATTGGCATTGCAAAAACCTTAGTTGGGATGTTTAATGTATATTGATGTATAATAGATTGGATGCTACACAAATATTCATATTGTTAGCCACTTTTCATCATTTCCCTTAACTACATGCATTTTACTTAAAATGAAACAGATCAATATAAATCACTTGGTGCATTGGCAAAAACTATCTAAAATTTGTCCAAATGAACATAAATAGATTTGGATGTTGCTTGCTCTATGAGAATCAAGGATTCAAAATATTAGTAACATGATCAAAAGTGCATTTAACTAGACCTAAAAAAAATTGTCTAACTTGATGTTAAGAATCATATGTAGTTTATTAGTAACATCACCCTGTTTAGAAGTGCCTAAGGACAAAATATTTTGGCATGGTGTATCAAGATACTATCAAGGTTCTTTGTCCAAGCAAGCACATAGCAAAATGAATACCCCTACTTCATGAAAAATGAATAAATGAATAAACACCACCTGCTACAAAAATGAACACTTGTATGGTTCATGCTACAAAATATGAATACCCTTACATTAGAAGACCGTCTATAATAGATGCTCTATTTAACACACAAATTGTCAATATGTATAAGTAAAATGAATATACACAAATGACCAATGAATTGTCATGTTTGTATTAATAACTATATAAGATTATAGTAGTTTTGTTACATAAGCAGTATAACCTATAAAAAAAGCCAGCTATATAAGTATAACCTATTACAAAAGCAGGGCATTACATGACATTACAAAAAAAAAAAAAAAATGCTTTCCAAGTTGCCCAAAAAGTATAAGCATTTAACAAAAACAGTATCTCTCCCCATTAAGTATCATTCCCATGCAATTCAACATTTGTACACATTCATTAAAAAAAAAAAAAAAAAGCTTAAAATCTATCCCATAAAATGGACTAAAATTTGTCTTCAAAACATGTTTGATCATATTACTTTGTAATGCTTGCGACTGCACTTAACTATTGAGTTCAATGTTCCATCTCTACCTCATTTCAACCTCTCTCTAATATGCAAGTTCTTTTATTGCGACCTTGGCTGCCACATGTTTTGCACTTCATCACCAAATAAGTCCCCTTAAGCTCGGAGGCATTCTTACCTGGTTCATCAGGTTCTCTTCTTCTCAATGTCTTTGGTCTCCTAGGTTGTTTGTGATATCTTAGCAGACAAATTATGAACAATCCTTATTTTAGCCACATATTAGGTCCATTCATTGGCTTCATAAAGAGTCCATAAGCCCTTTTATATGTTGCCACATGATAACATGAATGCACAAAATCTTCTAGTTCCATATTCCTATCAAATATAACTGAGATTGCATGTGGACAAGGGATACCAGTTAAGTCCCATCTTTTGCATTTGCATGTTTGATTGCTAAGATCAACAACATATCTATCACCATGCATGCAATTGATTTCAAACTTCAATTCACTAGCCCAAGTAGGTATGCAGCTTGCTAACTCAACCTTATTTTTCTCCAAAATCTTATGAACATTCGAGCATAACAATTTTTGCCACTTACTCATGTAAGATCTCCTTGCATTCATCCTTCGCATCAGATATACCCAAGGAAGAAAATATCGGTAATCACGGATATATCGGTACTTCGATTTTACGGATATATTGGATATATTGGCGGATATTTTGGAGAAAAATATCGATAAACTTAAAATTGACAAAAATTTATAAAAATATAAAAAAAAACTTCATAAAAATGTAATTAGAAGTATAATGATATTTTAAAGTTGTTTTATTAAATAATTTGATATATGTATAATATGATTTATCATATTTGATAATAATATTGTATGCATCGATAAAAATATGAATTTTATAAGTGTACATTTATTTTTAAATTACATCTAAAATTATGATATTTGATTATAATATGTCTAATTTTAAAATATATATTAATATTAAAATTATGATCCATTTAATTCAATTGTATTAAATAATATAAAATAAATTATGATATATGTACAATTTTTTAATATTTAATTAATTATTAATGATATTAAAAACACTATGAAGAAAATTATATAATTTTTATATTTTTGGTAATCAATTAAAAGAAAATTTTGCATTTAATTATAATTAATTTGCTCTTTAAGATATTCTTTTAATATTTTATTTATATAATGAGTTTAACTATATATATATTGAATGCATATTATTTAACAAGGGTAAGTTTGCTCGGATGGTAAGTGGTTGAACCCCAAACCTTTTGGTTTGGGGTTCGATTCCCCTCTTCAGCAAAAGAAAGGGCATTTTGGGGGGCACTGTAGCAGATTTTTGGGGACACTATAGCAGATCGTGGCGGACACTGTAGCTGCTTTGACCCGTTAACCCGCGTTGACCAGTGATATTTTAGGAAAAATCAGCGATATATCCTATTTTTGGGGATTTCTCACTAAATTTCGCTAAATCGATATTTCTCCATGAAATATCGTATCGACACTCACCGACACACCGATATTTCGGCAATATATCGCCTAATTTCGGCGATATTTTCTTCCATGGATATACCCTTATGTCCTCAAGCATACTCAAAATTGGCTTTTGTCTTGCTTCAACAAGAGTAGCATTAAATGACTTACACAAATTGTTGAGTAACAAATCACACTTAAATAATGTACTGAATTGGGATCTTGACCAATTCACTGTTGGCTTGGAGGCTAACCAGTTGTAAGCATTTCTATCCTCTTTATTCATCCACTCCATGTGTCCATTAAAAGTAAGGACATTATAGGCAGTGGCTACTTTTCATACTCTATCTTTCAATGCTAGTCCCTTAAAATTTTGCTTACAATTGTTATACAAGTGCCTCAAGCAATGTCCATGCTCATAGTTCAACAATAATTTCTCAATAGCTGACACCAACCCCTACACATGCACACACATATTTCAATTTGTTAAACCAATAAGTTTCTTAATGGCACATAGAAATGAAAAGTAACAACAATGGTAGCTTTAAGTAGATGAATGGACAGTAGATGTAAATTTTGCATGTATGGACAACCCCTAAAATCATACAAATATCTACAATTTATTTATATAAATTAGCCCCTAAAATCATAACAATTAATTAAATGTATACTAGAATAATAACTATAATTTATGCTAACAATTCCA
This sequence comes from Vitis rotundifolia, assembly GCA_030254885.1. Taxonomy (NCBI): domain Eukaryota; kingdom Viridiplantae; phylum Streptophyta; class Magnoliopsida; order Vitales; family Vitaceae; genus Vitis; species Vitis rotundifolia. The sequence goes on from CM058170.1 coordinate 9,936,477, forward strand.
AGACCCCAATGCAACATCAATGTTTTAAGCTATCATTCAATCACACAAATCCAAATAGTAAAATACTAAACTATAAAATACAGAGTGACATTATCATATTTAACACAATTAAGTTTATAGTATTCTCTAAAAAATACATGATACTAACAAATATGTTAAAGACTAAGTTTATAATTCTATACCTTTCGCTTATCACTAATGAAAGCCTAAGACTCAGAATTGTTAATGGAGAAGTCTTTAATCAATAACTCCAGAAACCAAGACCAGCAATCTTTGGACTCCACCTCCACAATAACATAACATATGAGAAAGATTTGGTTATTTGGGTCAATGCCAACAACTGCCAACAATTGCCTAGGGTATAGTCCTTTAATATGGCATCCATCAAGACCAACCAATCGCCCGCATCCAAATAAAAACCCTCTTTTACATGCATCGAAGCACATATATACACACACACACACACACACACACACACATATATATATATATTTTAAAACATGACTTTGTCTTCAACCAATTCTGTTTTTAGAATCACTATAGACCCCGAATTTGTTCTTCTCATCTCAGCACAATAGTTTGGAAGCTTAGCATATTGGTTAATATATGTTCCTGAATTTGTTTTAGTGTCTTCCTCTTTGTTCTATATGCTTAACTAGGAGATACCTCATATGCAAGTGAATTTCTCACTATGATCATGAATGCTCCAATTGATAACTTCAGGTTGCTTCTAAAGTGGTTGACATATTTGTTACACAAGTACCTTGACTTGACATTATCATTTTTGAATACCCTACTGCAAGTATGTTGTCCATTATAAGTCCTCACTTGAAATGTTTTTTCATTCCTAACTTCAACTACATAAGCAACCCAATGGCATCCCTTTGGGCATACTACCCTTACTTTGTCCTTTTCATTCTCAATGGACTTCACATTTCTACCATTCTTTATGACATATTCCCTCACAATAGCTCTAAACTAAGTTGTACCCATGAAGAGTTCCCCCACATTAAACTCAAGATTTGCCATGTCTGTATCAACCACAAATTGAGGGTACTGAGGTTTATCTCTATTGATTTTTTCATTAGTATCACTGCTTAGATTCCTTATATCATCATCACAAATGTTTTTCTCATCCTCCACATCATTCATTGTTGTGTATTACTCTTCAACTCCTTTCCTTTTATCTTATTTGCCTCTTACTCCAACCCACTCTTCATTAGCATCCACATAGTTATCATACAAATCATCATCCTCACTAATTGGATATTCATCATCAATAAAGTTAGTGTCTCTAGATGAATCTCTCTAAGCTTTTTCATAATTTGATCCACATTTATCTTCATATTGAGGTGTTTGATCTACATTGGGTTTTGGTTCTACATTGGTCGTACAATCTTAACCTTCACACACACTTTCACTAAGTTGATTGCAAACATTTGAAGACTCAATCTCACCTTAAGCAATATGTAAAACCTCTCTGTGCTTGACAAGCACTTTGTGGACCCTTTCTCGATCTAGCGAACGACACAACTCTTGATTAAAAATAGTAATATGTGTGGAAAAAAGTGTTTTTCGAGTTTTGGAAAATTCATCCCTGATGAGGTATGGTTTTGTTTCGAGTCACCACTTACTTTTTATTTTAATTTTTGAAATGGGGAAAATTAAGTAAGAATAAAAACTCCTCAATGACTCCAATTAAGAAAAAAATAATCCACTAAACTCGATTTTTGGGTCCGGGGATCAAGTTACCTATTAGGAAGGTACCTCATGTGAGGTAGCACCCATCTAGGCCCGGGATCCGATGTCTACTAGTGAATTGAGTACATTGGAGCTTATAGGTCAAAGATCAGTCAATTCCCCCCCGGGTTACATGGATGACAAGACTCATACAATTCTAGTTGGTATTCGACATGCATAGGAAATTGACAATCAGAACAATGATGCGTACTTGAGGTCCCTAGCCATGTATTTTGGAAAAGAGTGAGTCAATAAGTACAAGTACGCAACATATGCAACCACCAAATCTACTAAAATTTAGTCGTATTTCTACTTGAATTAAGAGAATTTTTAGCCATGAACCAACCCTTTATATGTAACCAAAATACAACCATGAAACTTCATTACATGACTAAAATTTAGCTATTCCAATTCCATTGATTTTTAGCTAAGAATTAACATATTTTCCACTTGAATTTCATCCACTAACAACCACAAATTTCATAATTCTCCATAAAAAAAATTCAACTGCCAAAGATTAATTATATGGTGGCTGTGGGTGCATGGTGGTGGTGAGGAGGCCATGGGTGAGCTATGGTGAGATGCGGGTTGCATAGGGTGGCTTTGGATGACCCGTGAAGGCCATGGGTGAGTTGTGAGGTGTGCAGGTTGCATGTGGGTGAGCGTTTGAGGGTGAGGTGTGCATGGGTGAACCGTGGGCTGCATGGGTGAGCTGTGTGGGCTTTGTGAGTGCATGAAAGGGAGGTGCAGGCTGCATGTGGTGGTGCGGTGGTCGTGTGTGAGCTGTGAGGGAGGTGCGAGTTGCACGTGGTGGCCATGGGGTGCATGTGGACTACCTATGGGTTGTGTGTGTGCTATGTATGGGCTGCATATATTAGCATGTGGTTGTGGTGTTCATGATTATTGATCCGTACAAATTCATGGCTATGGTGGCCATGGGGTGCATGTAGACTACCTATGGGTTGTGTGTGTGATGTGTATGGGCTGCATATATTAGCATGTGGTTATGGTGTTCATGATTATTGATCCATACAAATTCATGGTTGGTTATTGCAACAAGATATTGCATAAGATTCATCTTTTCACTGGACCAATTCCACTTGCAGCATCATGCTTCCTTCCACAAGAAAAACAGCACCCAAATCCCAAAACTAAAAGTTTCCCTTTTGTTTCACTTCCAATCAACCTCAATTCTGCTTTTACTATCCAATACCTTTTCGAGTTTTGTTTCCATTTTCCCAATGCATGCAAGCAATTCCTATCTATAGATTTAACCCTAATAGTTCAGATATAAAGTGATATACAATCTTACAGTTGGATACATATTCTCAAACAAAGCACACCACTAAAAAAAAAAAAATCAGATTATTTCTAAACCAAACCAGAGGAACAAAGATGGATTAACAACCACAATCCAAGAATGGCTCAAGAATCCAATAAAAAACAAACATATGGCCTGATATCAGACCTCAATCGTGTAACCCACAGAAAATAGCAAATAGAAAGGAAAGATCACATGATAATCAAGGCGAATAAAAAATCCACAATAGATATGCCTAAGAGTGTTCATTTCCGACAAGGTCTATTGGGCATTTAGCAAGCTCTTTCTTCCCTCTATATGCCTGAGAACCAGCCGACTTTCCTCTTATTTTCTCAAACCAGTTTTCTGTCCACTCCCTACTCTATTTCCCTCTCTCCTCTCTCTGTTTTCTCATATCCCTTGCGAAAACCTCTTCTTTTCTCCTCAAAATGTCTCCTTTTTCTTCTGTCTCTTCTCTTTCTCCCTTTTCTCTTTGGATGTAAAGCCCTCAGAGAGGCCAAGAATCCCCCCCACACTTTCAATCATCCTCCAGCAGAGTATCCCTACCTAGAATTTCAAAAACCTTTTTCCTTACTCTCTCTTAAATGTCTTTTATACCAAGAGCCCCCCTTAGCATCTGCACCACCTCATTCTTCTTCCTTTTTAGCCTTGGAATCCCTCACCATCAGCCTCGAAACTCCAGCTTATTCAAGTCCTCCTTCCAGTCACGAGGTGGGCAATTGCCCTTTATAAATCCCTCATTGCCTACCCATCAAGAATCCACATGGATTTGAGGTGGGCTGCAATCAACCCTCAAACTGATCGATTTGATTGAGAAAAATTCTCAAATTTTGATATAATGTTCCTTGAAGAGTAAGGAATCTAACAAAATAAAAATAAAAATGGTGCACCATTCTGAGCTCGGATGAGGGAGAAATGACTAAAACAGGCTAGAGTGCTCCAATTTGGATGGGCTTTAATGAGTTGCCCCGATAAACTGGCGAAGCTGGTTTCAAACTCGTCGAGTTGATTGATAAAAATTCTCAAATTTTTACAAAATGTTCCTTGAAGAGTAAGGAATCCAACAAAAAAATGATGTGCAATTATGAGCTTGGATGGGGGAGAAATGACTAAAATAAGCCAGAGTCCAATTGGGTTGGGCTTTAGCGAGCTGCCCCGATGAACCGGCTGAGCCGGTTGCAAATCGATTGAGCTAGTTGAGAAAAATTATCAAATTTTGATAGAATGTTCCTTGAAGAGTAAGGAATCCAACAAAAAAAATGGTGTGCAATTCTGAGCTCAGATGAGGGAGAAATGACTAAAACAGGCCAGAGTGCTCCAATTTGGATGGGCTTTAGCGAGCTCCAATTGAACTGAAGCTTTTTTTTTTAGGCCTTAACCTCTACCTTGTAGCATGATATGAACCAAGGAATTGGTCATGACGACATTTCTTAATAGACCAAACGTTCGCACTAAATCGACCCATAGGTGAACTCACGTGAGGTCTGAAAATCGATTAAGCCCAACAAGGGCTCCATTACTGTGACATACAAAAATTGGGCATGGGTGACACCCCCAAGATACATGCAAGTGGCGAGGGACAAAATTGAGGGTCTACACACTTCTATTTCCCCATCATTTGACAGTGAGTTGCACATTTCTAAGACTTTTATCTGTTAAGCACCATACCAATTCTCCATTCTTATTAGAATAATAATACCCCATGTAATCTTTATATCATAATCGAAATGGCATATGATTCAATTCAATTAAAGACAAAAAATCTTTATTACAATTATCAACATAATCCATTTGCCTACCCACATAATAACTCATTTTTGGTACAGGTTCAGTGTTGCCCCTAAACCTCTCTCTATAATGTAGTTTGATAGTAAAATAGTCCGAATGACAATTTGCAAACATAACCCAACAAAATTCATATTTCGTAAATTGATAAATGTAAGGTTGATGAAAAGGAAATAAAAAAAAAAAATGTAATACCAAATTGGAGATAAACACCTTTGAAAAGGAAAATTCTTAGCTATGAAAAGAAAACCCTAAACACCTAAATTTATTCACTTTCATGAAATTTCTCAACTATGAAAAGGAAATTGTAACTTTAGACACCTAAACACCTCAAATTTATTTTTCCCAATTTTTTTTAGTTATCAAAATGAAACCCTAACCCTAAACACCTAAACACTCAAAATTTTATCAACTATTCTCCTTTTCAATATTTTCTTAGCCATTAAAAAAGAAAATTTTGAAGCAAAGCATTGAAAGAAAAATGAAATTTATTGTTAAAATCCATTTCAATTGAACTCTTAGCCCTTCGATGTCTGCATTAGGTATTTGGGGCTTTTAGAGTTTTGATGGATTAAGGCTTCGAACGAAGACGAAACCTAAGAGCTATTTCAGGTTTTTTTTGGGTTAGGATTTTCCAGATCTACCCTTCATTAGACAATCACGTGTTGTGCACTTAACATTTATGTCCATTAAAACTAACACCGTCCAACAATTAAGATAGAGTGATGCAATTTAAGAATCATGGGGTGCAATGTGTTCGTTTTTAAACCTAAATGGGCAATTTGCAAAACACAAGATAGGTTGAGGGGGCAAAGTGTATTAAACTTAATAAATAAATAGTTTTGATAAAGGAAAATTTTAATATTTGACCCTCTAGGATTTAGAGCAAGTGTTTTGCTACAAAAACAATAACCACTATGATTCAACTAAGTGTCCTTTGACTAAGGATAGATATGAGAAGAACTATATATATATATATATATATTTAGGTTGTCTTTAGGTTTATTCACCTACTAACTTCCATTTGAGCATTTATGGTTCTCTTTGGGTAGTTGTAAACCTATAATTCAAGTGTCTACACATGGGAGCAAGTTCATTGGGTGATGTCCTTCAAAGATGAAAATATCATTAATTATAGATATATCAATAATTTGATTTTATAGATATATTAGATATATTAGAGATATATCGACAGATATTTTGATATAAAATATCGATGGACCTAAAATTGATCAAAACTCGTAGAAAAGTAAGAAAAAACTATTCGAAATGTAATTAGAACTATAATAAGCATTTTAAAGTTGTTTTGTTAAAAAATTTGATATATGTCTGATATGATTTGCAATATTAAATTTAATTGTATTGTACCGGTTGATGAGAAATATGAATTTTGTTAGTGTACACTCATTATAAAGTTACATGAAAGATTTGATTTCATTAAATATCAATAATTTGTACATATTACATTGCGATAACCCTTTAGTATCAAAATGATGATCGATGTAGTTCAATGGAATTGTTAGATGAAGGAACCTTGTCTTATTGTTAAAGAGAATATTGGTACCAACTCAGTAAGTCTCGATAGTGTTGATTAAAAATTCAAACATGTCATGCATATATCTCTAGAGTCCTACTCACTACCTCTACATGGGTGGGATATTCAAGGTTCACCCATGTGCTCGTGTCAAATCCTCTTTGCATCTTATATGGAACTTGGTATGACATTTGTGGAAGAAGAGAGTAGCTAAGCATACCATACTCTTTATCTGTTGAACTTGAAAGTTGATTGTAACTCATCACATAAGGAGGGTAAATGTTAACCTCATTTAAGGGGTCACTAAATTGAGTCTATATAATCAAACTCAAAACTGGTTGAAAATAACTTCTCGTTAAATGGTGTCATCGTTTGTTCCCTTCCTCTATAGGGCTTCCCAATAGCTCCTATGTCTGGACCAACTCTTCTAAAGTCATGGTCTTCATCCTATATGCAGTGTGTAAAATCATCTTCATAAGTAAATGGGCTCATTAGATATTGACTTTTTGGTCTTGAACCATCACAAATTAGAAGTAGAAGTACCAATAGCGCTAGATCTACTAATTTATCTAAAACCTTTGGAGTCAACCTCAAGGTGGGAATTCAATGTCGTTTGAAATGAATCTTAAGTGTCTTAACTAAAACTCTCATTGTGAACTTCTTCAAATAATATGCGTTCAACATCAACACCAAATTCTTGAGCATGAACAACAATTTGTGGATTAGGATTTTTGTATAGGCATGACCCATTAGAACAATCGATTATCTTCTTTTTCACCCATCTCAACTAAAATGTTAAGGAGATCAAGGTAATCTTTCTCAGCAACTTGATCATTTTTTGCTTCCATATTACATAACTTTAGCTTCATGTAACAATAAAACATAAATAAATAAATAAATATTGCAATCGATGGTAAGCCTGATGATTTCATTACTTCGTGTGGATGAGAGCAAACATGCTCCAATTTCTCTTGTAAACAGAATATGATGTAGTTTTTGAAAAAACTTTGATGACCAACTTCCTTAATATAGGTGTATAATTTCCATACCTGAACCACTATTCACCTACAATCAAATTCATAATTATATAAATACTTATGTTGTGAATTTACAATAGTTCTTATATATGGAATGAGTAAACATCAAATAATTAATTTACTTCATGAAATGATGATGGTTGCTAATGTTTATAGAATCAAGACTAATAGTTCTAATTTTCATATTATTGGTGCCTTAGTAGTAGGGTTCACTAGTTTACTTAAAGGATGGTGGGATCATTATTTGAGTCAAACTGATAGAGAATACATATTAAATGCAAAAAGACAATAATCAAAGACAAAGGAACATCCATCCATACTTATGAAGAAGATGCTATTAATACTTTAATGTTTGCAATAACAAAACATTTTATAGGAGATCTAGTATATTTTCAAGAAAGAACTTTTGAAATCCTTAATAATCATAGATGTCTAAAACTTTAAGATTTTAAGTCGTATGAAAATATGTTTTTAGTCAAAGTTATGTCCAGACTTGATTGTGGAAGTCATTATTGGAAAGAAAAATTTATATTAGGGTTACCCACTTTATTTGCTAAAAAAGTTAGGCAAAGAATTAAAAATATCTACAATGGAAGAATTCCTTATGAGTTCTTAACGTATGGAGAATTAATTACTTTTATTAATAATGAAGGTTTAGCTCTCTATATAGATTTCAAATTAAAGAGTCAAATGAAAAAGGAAGAATAAGATAATAAGAAAGAATTAGGAAAATTTTGTTCATATTATGGGTACGATATAATAGTAGTCCCTTGAAAAAGAAAAAGTAAGCAAAATAATATAAAAAGTAAAAAGCCATCAATTGAGTCAAAGTTTCAAAAGAAATTTGTAAAAGTCACTCCTAATAAATCAAAATCTTCCAATAAAACTTTCAAAATGAAAACACCAACAACTCCAACTTATTATAAATGTGGCAAAGTAGGGCATTATTCAAAAGATTGTCAACTAAAAAACAAAATCAATTCTTTAAAAATTAGTGATAAACTCAAAAATTTAATGATAAGATTAATGATTAATAAAGAAGAAGATGAAAATTCAAGTGGATATTATGAATCAGAAGAAGAAGAAAATCAAATTTTAATAACTCAAGAAATATCAACTAAAGAATCTAGTCAAAATGAATTAGACGATAAAAAATACTGTGATGGTATTTGTGCATGCTCTTACAAATCAATAAATTTGATTTCAAAAGATTCAAAAACTCCTTTAAATATTTCATTTCATAACTATCCGCCCTTCATAAATTCAATATATTTTCAATTTTGGTTTATGAAAGATAAATTGTTTAGATATCTTGATAAATTGTTTAGATATCTTATTTATGTTTCTAAGAATGTATTAATATTTGAATTTTCTTTACAGATGGAGCAATAATGGATTAACTTTGGGAAATTTACTCTCCCATGTCCTTTCGAGTTCATAAAGTAATAGAAAATCTAGACATATCACATAAATGAATTTTAGACAACCTCTAAAATGCACAAAGTGATAGCCAAAAGTTAAAAGCTTTAAATGAATTATCTTTTCATTTTAAACAGACTAATGATAACTTAGACAGTTTTTCTAACCCTTCAAGTTCTGTTATACATTGCATCCCAATGGATACAGATCTTTAAATTTTCAATTGCAGGAAACGAAAGAAAATTGTTGAAGAAGAGTCAACAACTACTTTTTCAAAATTTCTTTAAAATGAATTTCCAAAACTTTTTAAAGAAAACTTAGAATTTCAAAAATCAATATTTTCATTTTATAAACAAAAGATTTTAAATCTCCCTCAAGTCCTTAGATATATGATAAGTTTAAAGGTCCAAGCTATAGAGAAAGCCAAGTAAGAACATATAATGCAAATTCTTGCTGACTGTAGCACTTTTGGAGTTACTATTCAAGGGAAGAGTTTTATTTGGCATACTCATTATGGCAACACCAATATTGAGTGTTCCAAGCTTGATTTCTTGTGTAGGGCAATTCCATTAGAAAGACAAGACTGTAAATGTGTCCTCACTTATTGTATTTGCAAGACCAATATGAACTTAGACATATATAGACCAATAGTCATTAAATTCAATAATAAGTCAATGGAACTGATCCCTGCTCTCCTCGTGGATTATGAGTTACTTTATCAACTAATTTTCTCTAATCATAAACAAACCGATGGATTTGGAAGGAAATTAGCAGTTTTCATATTAAATGCCTTCATCCGAGAATTCAAATCTATTGAACTCATTATTGAAAGTAAGCCTCCTAAGTGGTCGAACGATGGAGGAACATATCCAACCTAACAACTCATCCTTTTCAAAGCCAACAATTGAAAGCATCAATTGTTTACTACGAAGGACCCTTGGTTCTATACTAAAGTCAACCTCAAATCAACTTTTTCTTCAATCTTATCACTAATTTAGTCCTGAGTTATTTCAAACTGAATTTCCTATGAATGGCTTGGTTAGCCTAGATAGCAGTGTTTAAAGGGCAGAAGGAGCGTAAGTCTCGTATTGATCCGTATGTGGTGGTCCCTGTTCAGGAAATTATTTGAATTCAATTTAATTTTGATAATAATTCTATTTTTGCTTCACTTTTTAAAATTCCAAGAACAAAAGATGAATAAAGTCTCATAATTTATAAAGATATTAGACAAGTTCAACAACAATTAAATTATACAAATCATTCATTTAAAAAAAGAAGTTAATTTTGATGTTTCTTCTATCTTACCTCCCGAAGTAGAAGAAAATAAAAATTGAGAAAATCTACTAATTCATTAAAAATGTACTAATAACTTACAATTCAATATGAAAGCAAAATTAAATAATTCATTTAAAATTAACTTATTACAAATCTACTAATTATGTTAATTAAATTAATTAAATAACTAAGGTAAGTTAATTTACTAAATTTATGAAATATCTACTAATTAATTAAAAATCTATTAATTAATTATATTTTAATACAAAAAGAATTAAAATTTTAAAAAAACATACCTTATACTGAATGAACAACCTTGGTTTGGAATTTGGAGTTAATCTACAAACTTTACTTATAAATTCTCAAATTTATAAGAATTTGATAATAATAATAATAATAATAATAATAATAATAATAATGAGCAATAAGAAATCAAATGCAGTATGAAATGAAATGTGGATGAAATAGATGAAGAATGAGCTATCAGTAGGGAAAAAAAATGTCAAAATAGTTGTTGGAATGTCATTTTGTCGTTACAAAACATTTCTGGTTGTTGGATTGAAATTTAGGTGAAATCTGACTGTTAGATCATCTAATAGCCGAGATGCCTTCATAGCCATTGGATCACATCCTAGATTTAATTTGGGTCGTCAGATGCACAGTTAGGTGACTGTTGCAATGTGGGTGTGATATGGCCTATAAGGTCACGTCTTTTTCCCTGCGTCGATTTTTCCATTCACATCAGCGATTTATCATCAAAATATCATTGAAATATCAATGACATTTTTTATTAGCCACAACCAATTAATTCATAAAATCAATGATTTATTGCCATCACCTAGAGATATCGTTTCTACACCTTCCAATACACAATATATCATCAATATATCATTGATATTTCTTGAATTTTTTGTCCTTGATGTCCTTTAGCTCTAGTTGTTTCAATTGCATGGCTCATTGTGTGGTATTTTATGTCTTAGGTAGATCCAAAGTTGTCGGTCATGCTGTTTGGATCAAAGAGCATGGAAAGTGAAAGGTCATTAGTTATTAATTGAAGGTTTCAAGTGTCCTTAGATGCCATTGTAAATGCATGGATAAGAGCTTCATTTGGTGTTGTGGCGCCCAAATCTAAGTTTAACATGTTTGTGGCCAAGTTTTGTGCTCAATTCATGATTTCAGACAAAGTGCAAGTGAGGTTCCTTGACAACTCAAAGGATTTATGGGCCACCATGAATTCTTTGAATGGTGAAGAGTACTTGACCTGTGAATAGTTCATAGTGGGGCTTCAATTGCCATTCCCTTCCCTTGTGAGATAGTTTCTATTTTTCATCTAGATGCTTTGGACCATATGCACTCAAACATGGTTCACCTATTAATGGGGTACGTAGTTCTAAATAAGCTTTACGCTTTAGGCCTTATTGTACTTGAAGGCTTGTTTATGTGTACATTGCATTTGGGTACCACCAGGAGGTTTACCTTGTCAGCCTAATATTATGCATTTTAAAATGTTAAGGATCTCCCAAACTCTAGGAAGGGATGGACGAAGGGTAACATGGTGGTTGCAAGGGCCTAGGAAATAAGTGTAGATAATCGATCCATTATATATCTGGGTATTAATATGTAATTTTATTTATTTATTTTTTTTAACACTCGATTTTCATTGGTAGGGAAAGTGTTCTTTGACCACATCTGTTGACTCTTAAACATTAATGTGGACTAGCGACGATATCAGGTGCTCTTGACATGCCTAAACCTCTTAGATGTCCAACAACATCTTGATAGATTCATTCGTTTGGTTTTGTTGCATAGGCTTCCCCATCATGCTGGTATTAGAGAACACTTTGTGCTAGGGGACATAGAGAACTATGACTAAGTGTGTGCGGAGGAATTAGAGGCTCACCAGTGCCTTTTGGCCAAGTGGAACTAGAAGCACTAGAACAGGACTTGTAACCTAGTAGTAATTAAATGAATAATAATGATTATCTTAATACTTAATCTTAAACATGTTTAATTAGAGGTTAAAACTAATTAACAGTAATCATGTTATGAGTTAAACTTTGATTAAGGTTAATTATGATTAATTAGTAGCTTAAGTTCGTCATTAGGTCCATGAGGTTAATTTGGTAGGTGTAAAAGAATAAAAAGAGCTACAAGTAGGAGGACTAAAATACAATTCGGAAAATATTGTTTAGTGGCAACCTTAGCGCTTGCCACCTCATGCTTGCTTTTGGACATAAAAGGGTTGTTAGACTTTAGTTGGGCTTAGAGATAGAAATTAGAGAGATAAAGTGAAGGATATAAGAGGACAAAGGAGACAAAGGTTATTGTTTTTAGTGTATTTAAGTTCCAAACAATCTCTTGAAGCAAATAGATGGTAAGTTTGTTTGAAAACTAAATTTAATGAGTTATAATCATGTTTTAATCATAAATTGAAATTAATTAAGATTTTAAGTATTTTAATCTAAGTATCTTTTAAAGGAAGAATTAATATGATTACTTATATAGTCTATTTTTAATAAATAAAATCAAAAGTTGGTTTGAAATAATAGTAAATAGGTTGATGGATCATGTAATTTATTTGGGCTTAATTGTGCACTTGGAACATGCTAATCAACAAATCTTAGGAATAATCATAATAATTAGAGCATGTTAAATTAATTAAGGTATATAAGTATGCAAAGGAAATGTTATTTACTTATCTTGACTTTTACTTAAAACTGGTAGACATGTAGAGTTGAGAATATGGAAACAAAATTATCAAGATTAAATTATTGAAATTAACAAAAAATGGAAAATGTCATAAACCATACTTGTGTAGTTTTCTTTATGGTTTGAAAACCTAAATTATATATTTTTTGTTTTAGTTCTTGTAATAACTAAGGGCAATACTCTACATAAAAGGGTTCCAAAGGATAAGTCAGTGTAAGGTAGGAAATTGTATATTATTATATTATCTATGTTTTCTTTTCCTAAAGCATTGTTGAGAATCCATATCTTTAATATGATTTTATGAAATGTTTCAACGTGTTATGGTGTTTTTAGTGTATTTGCATCATTGTTTGAAAAAGTTGTGATGTGCTTTAAATATGATTGATATGAGGAATTATTACTTCAGTGTTGTGAAGATGGTTAATGGTATGGAACAATGACAAATAATATTTAGAGGAGATTAACAATGGGAAGTTTTTATGAAAAGTTGCAGCATTATATTTGGTTATATTGCTTACATAGCATTATGGGTCCTTAGGTGAAAAATCACTAAAATGCTCGAGGAAGACACTTCAATGTGGGTGTTTGGATTGGTCTTACCATAGGGTTTTAGTCCCAAAAGACATAAGATGACTTATCCTTGAATGGTAGTCCTAAAATAGTCATTTTTATGCCAAAACATCTTTTCAAGCATATATAAATGATATGTACATTTGGTGGGAATTATTGACTCATTATATGTGAGAATGAATGAGGCAATGTAGAGATGGAACCATTTGCAACTCTTGTGCATATTTGTCATTAGTGTATATTTGCTTATGATTTTATATAAAAATAAAAAGCTAACAAAGCATGTTGTTGTATGCCTGTTTTAATTTGATTCAAGTTGAAGAAGTTAAATTTCTCTTTAAGATATTACATGAAGTCGTTGAACTATTTTTTTGTTAAAGGTGATCTTTGCCCTTTCTTGAGCAAGGTGGTTTTCTATTTATACTGAGTGGAGTCAACAAGCATCTTGTTATTTAGCGGTAGAACCTTTTTAGGGGTGCTTAGCTTTTGTAGAGATGTTTTGCGGACGTTTTTCTTTAAGCTCTTTTGACTAGCTTTTGCGTTCGTTAGTCAAATGAGTTGGTACATTTGTCAGGTTGAAGTAAATGAGTTGACCGGACTACCCAACCTAGAATCAAGTTGTTCACTAATAGGGCAGTGAATTTAGATTAGGTGATTTTTGTCACCTCCATCAACCATCTTCTCTCTCCTAGACCTTAGCTTGCTGAGTTTCCTGAGCTTTGCATTGGGAGTTGAGGCTTTGTTGGGCATGCTTCGTAATTGTGGCCCACCTTCATCATAATCATGTTGTCAATTCTTGCATGAAGCCCCACACGATAGTGATTGTGGACATGTGTCAATTGATCAAACACACTATAAATGGAAATGACACCTTTGTTTGAATCAATAATGCTTTCGTCTTCCTTCACCATTTATCTTCCTTTGTCATCGATTTTTGCCCCTTATTTATTTCTCATTTTCCCTTGCTTTTATAGATTCTCTTTTACTCCAATTACCATGCCTAGAAAGGAGAAGACGATGAGGAGCACCGATTCGTAGAGTGTGGTGTTGATATTTCTAATGGGGGTCTCATGAAAAGGGAGTTGTACCTCCCTAAAAGTCACTTTGAAGTTGGTCTCTAACTGTTGTTGATCTCGCTCTTTTAGGTTATCGTTTCTTTCTTAAACTTAGCTCTAAATCAATTGACGATAAATATTGTGTGATTGTTCATTTTGTAATTTATGTTGTTAGGAAAAAGCCTTTAAAAGCATGACATGATGGAATAAACATTTTAGATTTTATTATTTATTAATAAAGCTCAAGTTTGTGACCTACTATCCATTGCATGTAGACTCCCTATGAATAGGTGTTTGTAATATAACAAGGTAGTGCTATCACCTATCAAGATTACTTTTCAAATCCTTAAGTTACAAATCTCACTTATTATGTGATCAATTGACATACTCTACCTTCAAGGAGCATATGTCAAATTCCATTAAAGGAATTACTATAGCCACATATTTCATGATCACCTGTCTTTTGGATCACCCAAGGGAACACATTGTCCTAATCTCTTGAGATATCATAGTGCCTCCATTGAGAATACTTGTTGTCATCAGCCTCCATCAACATTGATCTAATCTATAGAGATATATAACCACTTTAGGGTCCTATCCATATGTCAAAACCTCCTATTGATTTTGACACAAGCTTAATATCCTCTTAAGGTTGAGAGTTCATGCAATATAGTAGCTTAGTGAATCATGACAATTGATAGCCTTGCACATGATTCATCATAATTCTTGTCTAATGTGCATCAAATACACTAGTGCATTCACCATAGGAAACTCATTTTGACGGCCAAGACAATCTATGCCTCCAATTAGGAGGTGATGCATTATAGTCTCTACTAGATTGCCTAAATTCATAAACCGATTGTGGACAACTTATTTACTCATAAGGAACTCATGACTTATATCTTCTGTGCGACTCCTAATGTACACAAGTCATGTAAAATGTAAACGAAATGAGTCGACTGCTTAAATAAATATCAATACACCAAAAGGATAGCCAAGAAACAATTAAGTCTAACTTTGTTACATCATGTCTTGCTTTGATTAGTTAACACCTAATAATTGATGGATTCTGCCATTAAGTTCAGTTTGCGAATATTACTGATCATAACCTATCCACATCTAGTCCATTAGAAAATTTTGTGATCAGGCAATAATGATGTCCTTTAATTATAGTATTTTAAACAAATGGTAGAAAAAATAGAATGCTCATGATATTATCTTTATTATGAAATCTATCATAAGGGTAATTACATATAAGTAGTTGACTAGGACCCAAGAATGGTAAATGTTTTTGTGAAAGTTGTCTATTCATATATAGAATCAAGAGCCCAAACAAATTGTCTTAGTGTAAATGCCAATCTCATGAAAACTTTTTTAGTATATTGAGGGTAAAAAGGATGAAACCAATTTTAAATTCCAATCTTTTACTATTTTTCATTTTATGATTACTTCAAGAAATAGTAATCTATACTTTTGGAATGACTAGAAATCAAAATCACTAATCAAATCACTTCAATGGTTTATGAAGTCATCCAAAGACACAAAATAAATAAATAAATAAATAAATAAATATTCAATCATCGTGAAATAGTCAATTGTCTTCAACACCATATGAGATATATAGAATTTGTGAAAATCGTATGTATGTATATATAAAATTAATTTGGCATATATTAGCATCCAAAATGTGTGACAAACCATTAACATAAGTCAAACACAATCCAAAAGATGGCATGTATATAACATTGCCAATAGCTAGGCAAAATCTAAATTAACATAACAATCCATTGACAATGTAACATAGATCATTCCTAGAGCAGTTGTTGAGGTGGGAACAAGGCTCGAATAAAATTCATCACCTCCTCATGCTGGCTAGTCAAAAGTTGGATACTAACATTGAATTTGTCTTGGAGCTCATCAAATCGGCCCTCTAAAGATGTCAAATGCTTATCACTGTCCAATGCCATATCCTTCAAATGAACTCCAATCAACATAATTTGTGCAGATAGGGTCTCCAAAGACTATGAATGCTCAAATGACTTATCTATAGTTGCTTGTTGTTAGGGGATTAATTGATCACCTTCAATATAAGGCCTTATCTTAATGTCCTTATATAAATTAGTTCTAATCAGTGATTAAAATATTGTGATATTTCAGTGATATATCGCCAAAATATCATGTATCGATGAAGTTAGAAACGATATTTAAGGCGGATATATCGGCAATCAACACGAGGCTTTGACTAGGTCAAAGCTAAAAAATGAGCTTATTTATCTGTTGTTGGAGGGGCTCTCAAACCCCTCACTGAAAAGTTGCATAAGCGTCCAACATACTGCCAAGGCAAGTTTGCCATTTCATAAATATCTTGCACCACACACACACACGCGCACACACACACACACACACACACACACACACACACACACATATATATATATATATATATATATATATATATATCAATAAAATATTAAAAAAAAATACTTTAAACAACAAATTAATTATAATTATTTTATAATTAAATGAAAAATTTTCATTTAGTAGATTAGCAAAAATATAAAAATTATCATGATAATTTTCTTCATAGTGTTTTTAATATTAAAAAATTATACATTTATTATTATTTATTTTATATCATTTAATACAATTGAATTAAATATATCATAATTTTAATATTAAATATATTTTAAAATTAGACATGTTATAATCAAATATTACAATATTATTATCGAATAATATTTAATGTAATTTAATAGTCAATGTATATATATATATATCAATTTCTTCAACAAAACAACTTTAAAAAGTCTATTATACTTCTAATTTCATTTTTAAGAGTTTTTTTTTTTTTTTAATATTTTTATAAATTTTGATTAATTTTAGACCAACTAATATTTTTTGTCAAAATATCCACCGCTGAATCTTTGATATATCTGATATATCCGTAAAATCGAAGTACCGATATATCCGTGATTAATGATATTTTTATCTTTGATTTTAATCCATTTCCTACTTCCATATTGTGAATTTGATCCTCCTCCTTTGAGGGTACACCCAATCTTGTAGGCTCTAAACTATTCTTTCTTCCCCACATACCATCCTTCTTTAACTCAAGCATATGTTCATCGGTTGGTTGGTGACTTTTGGATCACATTTGTGTCAATCTTAAAAAATGTGGGTTGGGTAGGGCACCGAAAAGTAATTTTCGGTGCCACAGAAAAACTAACATCATCATTATTATTATTATTATTATTATTATTATTTTCACCAGACGGAGGAGGGGCTTCTGGTCGGTACAAAGCCACGTCTCGGCCAAACCGATATTATTACTTAGTTCTGAGAAACCGATGTCATCACTCAATTCTGAGAATCGAAGCTCGCAGGCATATTTTGTACGAGAGTGAAGAGGGAATTGATTGGAATCAAAACCAAAGGCAAATGACGGTGTCCTCCACCTCTGTAAGTGTCCTCCTGGTAGTTATCCATTTTTCATTCCCGTTAATCTATCAATTGCCGTTTTGGATACTTTGAAACTTGTTCTTATTTTTAAGAATCTTTTCGCTTTTCCTTTTCTATTTGTTATCATGATTATGCGAGGACGTGGAGCAGTTATGTGAAGACTTTTGATTAATCGAATGCCCATGTTCACCAAAAACTGAATTCGTTTGAACACTAAGATTTTAAGGAATACTGTGAGCGAGGTGGTGAGAGTTTATGTGGTGATTAATGAGAACTGCAATGACCACGTTTATAATTTGAGAAAGGTAGTTAAACTTACTCCCAATTTCTGAAACTTTTCCGGGAATTAGCTTGATGGCTCAGGGAGCTCCAACGGGAAATTGGGAATTAGAATATTTTTCTTTGACATGTTTTATGAATTTCATCCTGTGCTTGTTTTCTAAAAAGTTAGGCCCACAATTTCCAGAAGTGGTAATAATAAATCCAGTATTACCATTATTAACATAAAATTAAATGATGGAAACCCTTTTTGACAAATCTGAAAAACTATTCTATTAAGCTTGTAAAACAACACAAATTTTCATAAGCTATATTAATTTAATAAGTTCTTTTCTTTAATAATAATTTTCGATTATAATGAAATGCTTGGAGCTTCAATGTTTAAATCTAAAGATCCAAGCTTGATTCAATAATTGAGCAAAGATCACATGTTGTTATGACACGTCAATAATCTATCACCAGCTCAACCGAACTCCTAAAATACACAAAGCATGGGGTATTCCTTAAGGGTTTAGGGCATTTAACCCAAGCAGTTGGAACCCTCTAACTTGCTCCTTATGGATTCTCACCCAAGGCTTGTAGCCCTCTATTTGTAGATCCATGCACCTTAGATCTCCACTAGAGATGAAACACAAATCTGGAGTTGCGTATCCCTCAATATTTATACATAGTGAAGCACAAAATTCCCAACCATGAAGGTTGTATCAAAATGCACAAGATCATGCAAATAATTCAGATCATATAGACATGTATCCATGAGTGAAAAGGAATTCCAATACAGCATGGTTCGATAAAAATAAGACAGTATCCATGCAAGAGATTGGCAATGCAATCATAAAAATAGCATACTTTTTAAAAAATTAAGATTTGAGAACACAAATCATGTAGATGAGTAGACAGCTCAAGTAATCTAAAAAATCAAGACATCATACAAAATAGATTTTAATTGAGTGGAAAGAAAATCTTGTTATATGAAAGACTAATAAAAACTTACATAGATTCTTCAACCATTCTCTCCTGCTTCATATTTCTCTAATCTTTGTGGAAAAGGAAAATACCTACTGTTTTTGGTGGGAAAATTTTCAAAAATAGAATCACTTGTCGAGTATTAGAATTTTCCCACAAAAAATTTTATGTGGGACAAGTTATTTTTGGTGGGGAAAATTCTAGCACTCGACAAGTGATTCTATTCCCTGCAAGGGAACCTCAAAGAGCTTTCTTTTCAAGAATCATTGATATCCCTACTATTTTTCTCTATGTTATTTTTATTTTTGAGAAATTATATTTGCATTTACCTAACTCTCTACACACCCACCTATGAATTTTTTGAGGACAAAAATACTCATCACTAAAAAAATCGAAATGCCCTTAATACATAATTTAATTCAAATCTAAAAATTTTAATAAATAAAAAATAAAAAATGGACTTCTAAAAAATTAAAATTTTAACTTAAAAAATTTATATTAGAAATTTCACTTAAAAAGTTTACAAATAAATATTAAAAAAGATAAAGAAATACTTGAAAAATAAATAAATAAAGAAGGAGGCATGCATGTGTAATGCTGAGGAGCCACATGGCTCCAAGGTGTTCTATGCTAAGGAGCTGAACAACTCCTCAATGTCCAACACATGCACACCAGACAAGGCTACATGGTTCGACCTTTCAGGTTTGGACATCCCTAGGTCATTCTTGCTTCTTTTTTTTTTTTTTTTCCCCAACTTTTTTCTACTTTTTCTAACATTTTTCACCTCTAGATCTTCTAAATTCATCCTAATTGTTTCCTAATTATTTTTACAACAAATATTTGTCAAGAATTACATAAATAATAGACCCTAAATATATTCATGTGAAATAAACCTAATAATATTGTGTGGATTCCAAAAACAATACATCAAAGAGGTTGGAATTAGGTTTTAACTTATCTCAAACACTTTGTGTGTGTGTGTGACAAAGAAGCTTGGGAAAAGAGGATTTTTTGCCTTAGTGTTTTGTTAAGAAGAAGAAATGAGGAAAGAAGGTAGAAGAAGGTGTAGAAGAGAGAATGAGGAAGGGTATTTCAGCTAGATTGGAAATAATTAGGTAAATATATTAATAGGATTTATGTTTTGGGGTGGATATGTAGAGATCTTAGGTAGATACGAATATAAATTCTCTTTAACTTTGTCCTAAATTTTCTTAAACTAGTAACTTATATAGAGATCAAAGAATGCTTTATATGAAAAAAAATAAGGAATTTGTCTCAATTGAATTTTAGAAGAGGTATTTGATAGAAATTAGGTTCTCTCATAAATGCATTTGAGAATATTATACAATAAATTTTTGAAGGTAGTAGGTGTTGAAAATACTTAAGTTGTGCAATGTTGTAATTTGACATTCCGTGCTAGTTAAACCAAAATGGCCTGTCAATTACTTTTTACCAAGAAAAAATTTTTTCAACCATTTAAAATTTAAACTATAAACTAATATTTGTGATTGTGTTTTTAGCCTTTATGAAAGTATAGCTATTGAATTATTAGTTTGGTACCATTTTTCTGTAGCATTTAATTGTAGTAGGGAATAACAAATACCAGTCTACACTTTGGACTTGCAGATCTTCAGAAGTGTGAGGAAAGTGTTGGGGACAGCAGTGACAGGCGAGTGCGCTCATGTTATATATAGATCCCTTCAGCATCATGAAATTCCCGGCCCGCATTACACAGACACACACACACATATATACATACATACATACATCATATACACATATATGATTAACATTCTATGTTCTTGGTATTTTTGTGTTTATAGATACTATACAATCAAGTAGCAAAAATTGGAAATCACTGTTCAGAGTAAGAAGCGTCCTACCTTTCCAGGATTCTGTGAAGTTTGTCCAAACATCATGCCGAATCTCAGTTCCTGGGACCTCATCAGGGAGTGAACAGAAAGTGCCCTCAAACTTTCTAAGGGACAAGAAGTTGGTTCCTGAATCAGATCCTCCAAGCATTGAAGATATCAAATTTTTATATCAATTCTTTGATAGCAGGTTCCTTTTGGATGTCCTCATATATGGTTTTATCACAGAGCTTAAGATTGTACAACACCTTTTTGTCAACGACACTAGTTTTAAGATAAAATATATATTATTCTTACTGAATTTTAACAATATTGATAAGGAAGTTCTGCTATATTGGTTTTTACCATTGTGCAGTAGCAAGGTTGTGGTATTGACCGGAGCTGGAATAAGTACAGAATGTGGCATTCCTGATTATAGAAGGTTCTGTCTTCTCTCTGGAGTGTGGATTCAGCATTTATAATCCATTGTCCTTTTGCAACCTTAAAGTATTGATTGCCATGTGAAAATATGCATATTGTAACCAAAACATGCATAACTAGGAGATTCTTGTAAATTGATGTCAGTTTCTTAAACTTTCTAGGAACCTTGTAATCTTTTCAAGCATGGATGTGCATACTTGATACCTGTAAAAGCAATAGTTTGCACAATTTTGCTATAAAAATTATTCTCTTCCTATTTATCTGGATAATAGGTGGCAATTAGTTGTTCATATTCTTTCTGTCTGAACTTTTTTACCTGTTGTTTTCATTTTAAAAGGTAGTTTCTGCTGTGCTCTTGACCATAAAGGTTTTTGGTTACTCTTGATTGTTCTGTGAATTTTTATTGATTATTTGCTGTTGCGTGAGGATCTTGTGGTCAATATCATTTTTTTTTTTTGAAAAAAAAAATAATTAAGAAAGGAAAAAGAAAAACAAAGAAAGAAAATTACCTAGCCATAACTATCATGGCAAACCACATGTATTGCTTTAATTTGGGTTGTGTGGTGGAAAAGAAATGCTACGATTTTTTAGGACAAGGCAAAGACTTTAGAGGTTCTTTCGCATACCATTCATTTCCTTGCTTCTGTTTGGACCTCTTGCATCACAACTTTTAAAGGGCATCCCCCTTAATGTGGTTCAACTTGATTGGTTAGCAGTGTGTAGTTCCAAGGGTGTGGGTTAGTAAGGAGAGGTTGCTTTTTGTTATTACCTTATGGTTTATGGTTTTTGGTATTCCTTATGTTTAGCTTTTGTTTGTGGGAGGATTCCTCATCCTTTTATTGTACTTCTTAATTCCTAATTCAATATATCACATTATTGTTTCTCATAAGAAAACTATCGTGGGCTACCTGATTCTCATTTACTTTTGGCCTAAATTTTTTTCCTCTTCCTCTTGATTAAAGATGAAGCAAGACCAGTCAGTGTGCTTCTTTGCTTGTTCCTGCAAGTATAGTGCCCTGAATATGATGTAATCTCTATTACTTCTTGGTTCCAGAGTTGCATTTCAGTTTAAAATAAATTTCTACAAATTCTAATCGTTTCTGAGTATTTTGTGAAATAACTGTGATCTAACCACTGGTTTATCCCAGTTGGGCCCAATGACACAAGAAGACCTTTTAAGCTTAAAAAGGATTGCAATTTCTTCAATTATAAGTTTTCAAAATTGCTTTTGAACCTTGGATTATATCATGCTTTTGTTTAGAGCTTCTGAAAATGCTACTTATACTAACTGGTATTATTTTGCTGCAGCCCTAATGGAGCTTATAGTTCTGGTTACAAACCAATTACCCATCAGGTGATTTGAGGCATGCTCACATCTCACTCTTATAGCACCATTTCAATATTTAGGGGTTAAATGTTTTAGCCTTTGAAGGTTTATTGACAGGAATAAGACTAAAATTTAGGAAAATTGCATATAGAGAACCACGACAATGAGAAACAACTCAGGGTAAAGTTAAAAAATGGGAAAGAACTATGAGATGAAGTTTTTGTTTCCTATTAAAAATAAATAAAGAAACAAATGGAACCTGGGAGATGCATAGCACAATGTGGCCCAGGTTTTTTTCTTGCACAAGAAAGGCTATGCTCCTTTAGTGTATCATTTTTTTTTTTTTAATCTAAAACCCAATAGTTCTTTCAATTAATTAAAAAGATCAAGAAGGATGAGACATCCTTCCATGATGTACAAACTTAGATCAAGACATGGAATAGATTCCTTAACAAGGAACCATAAAAGTTGAACAAATAAGAGAAGTTACAAAAAGTGTAAGCAACATTTGAACAACCATTAAGTAGACTCAAGGAGGTACATAATCTCTAAAAAAAAAAAAGATACTGACTACTTTGCTTCTCTTTTAGCTAGCCTATCTGCCACCTAATTGGTTAAGGAACCCATCGAATGGAGCATCCCAACTCCTTCAGTGTATCATCTTTAATCTTTCCTGATTTTTTTTCCTTCCACTTGAGTAGGATCTATAAAGAGGTATTTATGCAGTCCATCTGTTCTATAAAATGGATCTACATATTTATGCAATTTTCTTGTTGGTATTTATTATCGAGAATAGATTTTAACATTTTCTGTCTGGTATTCCCCATTGTCAATCTAGTTGAGCAAAATCTTTGAAATAATTTACTCTATTAATTGATTTTTTTTGTTTTATCTAGCTCAAACAATTTCTTTAACTATTAGTCTTGTGAGATATTTCATATATAGGAGTTTGTACGTTCAAGTAAGGCCCGCAGGCGGTATTGGGCTAGGAGCTATGCTGGATGGAAACGATTCATTGCAGCACAACCTGGCCCAGCTCATAGTGCATTGGCATCTTTAGAAAAAGCTGGTCGGATAAATTATATAATTACGCAAAATGTTGACAGGTGAAAGCTCTTCCTTCTGCCATTTCCTTTACCAGAGAAACTTTCCAGATGCCTTTAGTGAGTAATATGGAACTAATTCATCGTTAGCTTGCCTCAGGCTGCATCATCGTGCTGGTAGCAGCCCACTTGAATTACATGGAACTGTTTATTCTGTAGTTTGTTTAGATTGTGGTTACTTGATCAACCGGAATTTATTTCAAGATGAATTGAAGGCCCTTAATCCAAAGGTTAGGCTTCTGCTGTAAAATTTATTTTTCAGGTCAACTATCTAAACTAATATTGAGACTTTGTCTGTTAATTTGGCCATAAGCCTATGGAAGTGTGTGAAATAAGTTTGACCCACAACATATATGTATTATTGATAGGCAAATGACTAAAATATATTAATAAAAATGGCGATCAGAATGAAGGACTGTTGGGTTGGGGTGTGGTGGCTATCCCTAAGTAGAAAATGGATACACAAGGGAGCCAAAGGGCAAGAAAATGCAGAGTAACCACTGCCACACTAGCAAGACCTTATACCATTAACAAAATCTAAGAAGGAAAAATAGTTCTCCCCCAAGAAAAATCTAGACTAAAGAAAAAGGGCCTTGATAATAAGGTCACTTGATGCTTGAATGGACCACTTGAACTGTTCAAAAGTTCTTCAATCCTTTCCCACCCAATGGTCCTAAACAAACACAATGGACCATCCTCGAAACTTATCTTGTTTCTTACCTGAAAAACTTCCAAATCATCTTAACAATGCCTTTTTCACCAACCAAGGTAAAACCTAACAACAATGTTATGGATAAAACTCAACCTCTTCTCTTAAACTAACCCACAGTAGTGTGTTTTCTTTTTATTTTTTTCTTTGTTTTTTTTCACTCTTGGGACTTGAACCTAGAACCTCCCACCTTCGCACATTAAACTCTTACCACTTGAGCAAGGCCTCATGGGCAAGCACCCTCCCTTACAACATCAATAATATGTATAAATAAATAAATAAATAAAAATGTCTCATGGGAAAGGTGCAAACCTCACCCTGTTTGGTTGGAAAATGATCACTTAACTCAAAACCATTAAGCCATAAAAGGATATAACAATGAATTTCTTGTTGACTAATCTAATTTAAGATACTAAGGAATCTAACCTTTGAGATTTAGTTGAAAATACTACGGAATTAATTCCCTGATTTTTAGGACTGCATAGTTGTATAATTCCCTAATTTTATAGTTTTATAATTCCTATTTAACTTTTTTGATTTCCAAGGAAGAGAATTTCTAGGAATTAGTCAACTTTCTTTATGTAATTTAGTTTCCTAATTTTATAAGATTGTACACTATAAATACTACATCATTTTACTTCCATGTGGTATCAAAGCTTGCTCAAAGTCTCTAAGTTCTCTTCTAAGTTTTCTTGATGGTTGTCACTACCATTGATTTCCATTAGCCTTCATTGTTGTTATTCTTTGCCTTAAGTGGTCTTCATTGTCATCGCCATTTTTTTTCTTTCTTTTCTTCCCAGCAACCTTCTTGACCGTTGATCTGTCTCTATTTCACTATCCACCATGTCAAAAATCTAAGAAAATCCAAACTCAAAAACTACATTCTAGAACTAACCACCTACTAGTGAATATTAAAACCTTCAACCCTCATTCAAATTTACTGGCCAAAAACTATATAGTTTGGTGTCAACATATGTGCACATTCTTGAAGGGAAAAGGCAAGCTCAGGCACTTGATCAGACAGTGTCAAGTGAAGAGGATCCCAAGTTTGTTGTGTGGGATGAGGGGGACTCAATGATCATATCTTGGCTATGAACCACAATGCAACCCGAAATCAGTGGAGCATGCATGTTCTTGACCACAACAAAGAAAATCTGGGAGACAGCGAAATGGACCTATTCTAAAGTCCAAGATGATGCTTAGATTTATGAGATAAAGGCCTAGATTCCCTCCACAAAGCAAGGTACTTCATCCGTAATTGAATACTATAATGTTATGAAAAGATTGTGGTTTGAATTGAACTATTATCAAAATTCTAAAATGAAGATAGTGAGGATGTTTCTATGTTTTTCAAGTTTATTGAAAGAGAGCGAATATTTGTATTCTTAGATGGACTTGAAGTGGAATATGATCAAGTACGAAGTTAAGTACTTGGGAAGTGACTTTGGTTTTTTGTTGGTGCCAATTTTTGGTTTGTTAAAATAGAGTATCAAGGTGTAGAGCACTCAATTAAGAATAAATCTATATTTCCTTCTCAAGTCAAAAAGAAGTTTTTCATTCAAAGAAATGAACAACCAGTATAGCAGTTTGGTCTTCTCTTGAAGGATCTAGGTGGTTTTAATATGAGATTCATCAAGAAATTGACAATCTTATTTTTTGAATCTTATGAATTACAACTCATTATATTTCAATGAAGAAGAAAACTTTATTACAAAGTGAAACTAGACAGAGAATAGATGAGGTAATAACATAGATGAAGAATCTTTTGAAAGAATTCTGAACCTTAGAATTGATCAAGTTTTGATTAGGACTTTTCCTTCAAGATAATCAATTGCACTCTTTAGAGTTAAGGATTTCAAACAATCTAGCCCTAATTCATCTTCTAATTCAGTTAAGAGTTCACCCATAGATGATCTAAATGAAAAACAATGACCCTTAAGAGCAAGTATTCAATGTATGCAAAAAGCATCACTGATGCCTCAAGAGGAATCTTTAGAACATTTATACTTATAGTGATGAAATCCTCAGACCTGAGAATAGAAACTTAGATTTATCTTGGAGCAGTGCACTTTCTAATATGATCTTATCATGGGATCATTCCTCTTCCATAATTGAAAAGATTAATTAATCATTAGGAAAAATTAGAGTTCGATTCCCCTGTTTGGCAGATGAGAAAATAGAAAAGAAAATATAGAGAAAATTGAATGGAAAAACAAAACAAAAAGATATTTCAAATTCAAAAACTAAATATGAAAACATTTTTTCCCTCAATGAGAATGAAGCTCTCTAGACAATTCAAAAGTGAATTATCCAAAAACTAATCAACAAATTTGGTGTGAAAAAGAATGATTGATTTTTTTAAATTAATTCAAGGTACAGGTCTAGGCTCATATATATACACAGCTGCTGCTACAAAATGAAAAGAGAAACTACCCTATAAATCCCTACAAATTAGGATTGATATCAATACAGTTGACTATACATGGGATTCTATATTTACATAGTTTCCTTAACTAAAAAAATCCTATAATCGTGTGACTTTCTAACATTTGGTTCTACCTATTACATCAAGTTCTTAGGAAATGTGGCAGTCCCCAAATAGTCCTAATAGGCAATGTCAAATTGAAGATAATATAAACTGTCAGAGAGAATTACAAATATATCAAAATCAAGTTCTATAGTTAAAACTGATTCCACATGCATCAAAATCGATTTCAGCTTTCATAAATCAGTTTCAATGACCCTAAATCAAAAGTTCCGATTTCTGTAGCACAGAAATTGGTTTCTTATTTTCCTATCATTTTCAATTCACCATTCCTAAATCAGTTAAAAATGGATTTCACTCTCCAACTCAGCCTTCAAATTAGTTTCATTTTGCTCCCTTGAACTCTAGCCCTGCTTCAATTCTCTCATCCTCTTTAGCTACTAACTCCTTCAAATTTTATTTCCAATAAACTAGCCAAACATTTGAGCGTCGTCCCCAACTTGACATGCATCCATTAGCTCAACATATGCATTTTCTCAAAAATCTCTTAAAAACCTTTAAATTGTTGTTGTTAACACTCAATTGCAACCATTAGCTGTTTTCTTCCCTTTTTTTTTTTTTTTTTTTTTTTTTTTTTTTTGGTTTTTTGTTTGGGTCAATTGTTCCAAGAAAGAAAAAAAAAGTAATGGAACTAACAAAGTAGTGGGTTATCTACCACTAAAAAATGCAAGCCTCCCCACCACCTCCATAAAGGCAACAATATCCTCATTGTCAATTAAAAAGTAAGAGCAAAAGCAAAAGTAAGATTAGGGGGGTGGAGGAGGGGATACCTCAATCTTCCTCCCCACTGTCCTTGTTTGTGGAGCTCTCTACAAAAGATAGACTGTTAGACTTGTTAGAGAGGTCAATTGTCATAGACTAATGTAGCATGTCTCTATGCACTTGAGCTAAGAGCTCCTACTCTAAGATCATGAAACTTGTCCCTTCCAAATCCTTTAGATTACCTCCATTCATATGATTCGTCATCCATGATGGGGTGGTGAAGCTGGAATATGAGCTATGTGATTGTCTTAGGCAGGGGGAGAAGAAGTTGTTGGCTACGAGAAGAATGATGCTCATGAATGTGATCATTAAGCTAGACTAGAGCCTCTTGTGGTCCCTTTGCACTTACTTTTGTCTTTGTAAGGGAAAAGTTCAATGTGAGGACATAATCATTTGTTGGCTTGTTACAGTTGTTGTGTTGGCTTGTCCTTCTCCTCAAAGTGGATCTTATTGGTGCATATGGTGGGGCTTATTCCCTTAAGGTTTGACAATGTCCAACCAATGGCCATTCAATGCTTTCTTAGGACTTTGACGAGCGTGCATTGTAGCTTGAGTTTAAGTTTAGCCAAAATGACTACATCATATTTCTTTTCTTGATCCAAGAAGGAATACTTAAGCCCTTTAGGTAAGGGTTTTCCTACTTCGAAGGGCGGTAATTACCTTCACCTCTCCTTGGGGTCCAAAAGAAGCTACTTCCTTAACACTAAGTTGTCCTTTAGGGTTTGGTTGGGGCTGAATAGGCAACTTTCCTCCATCCATTTTACTGAGTATGGAGGTGATCTTGGAAATATGGTTGTAAAGGTCATTGAGTGACTGAGTTGTTGGGCTTGGAAGGCAAACTGAGCTTAGGATGCTTGGTTGTGGGATTTATTAGAGTTCATCGGTTGATTGTGTTGTTTAGGCATTGATGGTTGATTCGGGCTACATGAATTGTTTTACTTGTAAAAGGTTGTCCACTGGGGGGGGGACATATGGTCCTGCTTCTTGTTTGTTGTTAGAATAGTCGACATTGTAAGGCAGGTTGGAATTTATCTCTTAGTGATGTGAGGTTGATTGGTGTTGTCCTTTTGGTGATGGTGGCTCATTTCTCTAATTGGGGTTGGGATGATTCTTCCTGGAAGGGTTGTTTATGTCTCCATAATTGAATGACTTTCATTTATTGTCGATAAAGTCAAGCTAGTTGGACCTCATTGGGTAAGAGGACCTCCCTTGGAGGGAATTTAGGATTCTTCCACTATCTTTACTTCTCCATTCTTCTTTATTTCTAGGTCTTCTATATGCCTTGTTAGACTAGCGTAAAGAGCTTGCCAATCCATCTCTTTTGGTAGTCTTAACACTCCTAAGGAAACAACATTAGGTTGCCTTATGGGGTGCAATGGTTTCCTATCCCCTAAGTTTTTTGTGAGGAACCTAAGAAAGTGTAAGCCTCTTTAGTTCCTTTGTTCATAAATTCTCTACCACATATTAATTTTAGAGTTTGTTTAAGTCAGAGGCTGATTCCTTCATAAAAGTGTGGCACAATTCTCTAAGATTCGTATCCATGATGAGGGCAGGAGTTCAAGAGTTCCTTAAACCTATCCTAGCATTTGTGGAATTTTTCATCGTCCTTGGCTGTTAAGTTGGTGATTTGACACTTAAGGCCACTAGTCTTGTGATTGAGGAAGAATTTTTTAGGAACTATTCTTGTATTTCTTGCCAAGTCTTAATACTTCAAGGCCTCAAGGAGTTAAGCCATGACTTGGCTCGTTCCTTAAGTGAGAACAAAAAAAGCATAAATTTTCCATAATTGGTGCAACAATTGGGTTCTTGAAAGGTCAAGCAAGCTTCATTGAAGTTTCAAAGATGAAGATACAGGTTTTCACATTTGATGCCATGTATAGCAAGTAACAACTGGACTAATCTAGGGCAAAAGGTTATGAATGTATTCCTAGGAAAGGCAATAATGATGGAGAGCTTGTCCTTGTCAAGTGCAAATAGTCTTTCGAGTCTTATGGTAGGATACTCTTCCTCATAACCGTATTTCTCACCTACATCACTCCTATAGTTACTACCATGACCATTTTTGGGTTCAGTAGGTTGTATGGCTGGTTAGGGCTCTTGGTTGGTCAATGGGGTTTTGGCTCATGGTTATCCTTTTTAATCATCCTAGGGGTCCTCTTGTCCAGCTATTCATACACTTACAAAACCGAAAGAAAATGATTAAAAGAATGGTAAATTATGCTAATGGCATAAACATAAAACCAACAACTATACTCTTTACTTAAATTAAAAATGAATGTTTGATAGTCTTAGAGAGAAAAATCTCTCTAAACCTTCCCTTACAATGGCACCAAAAATGTTTGCTCATAAAAATTGCTTCTCTTTTCTATTGTTTTGCTTTTTGTTTAAAATCAATGTGAATAGTGGTGCTATTGTACAAAAAGGAGTTAGGTCCCCAAGTGGTGAGACCACAAACTTGTACTTTTAATGAGAGTGCAAGTCCTAATCATTTTTCAAGGGGTTACAACTTACCAAGCTTGTACTTTTAATAAGAGCCTAATGTCACGAACTTAGTCTTTCCTTAAGCTCGTGCAACACTTAGACAAGCCAAAACACTTGATCTTACTAAGTTAGCCTTACTCTTGATGCTTAGCTTGTTAGGCTAAGATGCATATGACTTGGAAGCTTTAGAAGGCATAGGAGGCAACTCTTGAAGAATGGAAGCTTTTATTGCTCAAAGAAAGCTTTACAAGTGCTTGGAAGCTCACTTGCTTGGTCGGGAAGTGATTTGGGTGGTGCCTTGGGCAAATGAGACCCTCACCTATTTATATGCACCAATGGAACTCTTTGGAGCCTGGAAGGGTTCCTTACAAATCAAGAATGTTCTAAACTATCCTAGATACTACCTATGTACATGTATATACATGATGACCTTGGAACACTCTAGAATACTCTCATCCTTTCCCATGTCTTCCATCTCTTAAATAGAGATGTGTGGGTGTCTCTAGGATTCTCTAGAAGCTTCCACACTTTTCCACCTCATACTTAAGTGTAGATGTCTCTAGGGGTCTCTAGAAGCTTCTTGCTTTCTATATAAGCCCATGGAGGGTCATTTGAAGTATCTTATGACACTAAGCTATAGTGGGTTAAAGGATGGAAAAGGAATTATGCTTCTTTGTTGTGTTAACAGTGGATGTGAGAGTCCATTTATTAATTGAACATAAATGAGGCATTCAAAGCATTGAATAGGTGTTGAAGGGGAGTGTTACTAATCTAAGTGATGATACTAAGGATTGTATGGTTGTATAATTCTCTTATTTTCAAGATTATATAGTTGTATATTTCTTGTTTAATTTTTTCTAATTTGGTAGGGATAAGGATTTATAGGAATTAGTTTACTTTGTCTAGGTAATTTAGTTTCCTAATTTTATAGGATTGTACATTTTAAATATTGTATCATTTTCTTAGAAACGGAAGGAATAAATTCGTTCTTTTCTGCATTTCTCATTCTTAGCTAACCTCCAAACCAACTTGTCCTTGGCATCCGTATAAACTAATATCTCTTGAATTAACTTAAGAACGAGCTCCAAACTTTTAACTCTAATTAAGAAATCTCCTTAAAAACCAAGGATTCCAACACCCAATTCCACTCCCTTCCTCTTAAACAACTACCATTTGAGCATCCTTAGAATTGACAATGGAATACAAAGATGAAAACAAGGTACTTAAAGGAAAAATCACCATGCCACACCAACTTAAAATTGGTTGAAACTCCTCTTGCATTAGCCGTTTCCACAAACCTATTCTAAACCCACCCTCCCCCTTAGAACACTACTTCTTCATAGGTGATTGTTAAGCTACTAGTGAATCCAAAAGCTTAATTTGTTAAGGAATCAGCAAATAATGTATATCAGGTCAACTTGGAATAAAGTGCTAATGCCCAATTTACTAACAATTTTCTTGTCTTGCACATAGATTAAATAAGTGGGGAAGGGCGGTTTGAACTCATGACCTCCCTTAAGCTAAGGCTCTAGTGTCATGTTGATTAAATTAAAAGCTTAGACTATTAAGTAATAAGCCAACAATGTATATTAAGTCAATTTGGGCTAAAAGACTAGCATGAAGATTGAGAGTGATGGATATAAGGGAAGATGAAAAGCCCTTTAAGAAAAAGTTCATGGAAGAGTACTAGATTGGGGTGGGATTTCTTGAAGTTCATTTGCTATTACCCTAAGAGGTGGGCCAAGTGTGAACCCTTGGAATCATGTTTGGTTTAGTAACTATAGTTTAAAGGAAAGCTTTTAGATCTTTTCAAAGTTGGTAAGAATTTAGATGCAAAGATGTAGAATACAAGGGTTGGTTAGGAATAGGGCTTTTTAGAAACCAAGGCTCATCAAAGACTTTATTGATTGGGAGCTGGAGAGAGGACTCTTTTCTGGATCAGATTTATAGAGTCAAGGTGATGGCTGGAGGCAAGGGTGAAATTAATTGGAAATAAACACAAGTTGATGCTCCTCAATTAAGTCTTTCTTCAAGGAAATGGTTTAAGTGGTGGTGAGAGGTTTCTGGATTAGGGAATTTGGTGGATCTCCAATTCCCTCAAGAAAAGTGGCTTTTTTTTTTTTTTTCTTGGGCAGCTTGCTTGGGGGAGGATGCTAACTATTGATATGCTGAACAAAGGTGGGAGGATCTTACAAATTGGTGAGGAGTCAGTGAATCATCTTTTGATTAGTTGGAAGATGATCTGGGAGCTATGGTCTTTGGTCTTTGCTCTATTTAGCTCTATCTAGGTTATGCCAAGTTGAGAGGAGTTGTTTTTGGGCCGTAATTGCAAATTCAGTGGGAAAAGAAGGGAAAAGATTGAGGATCACCGCTTTTTGTGTGATTTGACGTATTTGGTATGAAATAAAAAAATCATCGAGGGGTTAGCAATGTTTTGAAAATTGGACCAGATCAACCGTTGACTGACGGTCTTTTTGGTTTGGTTTGGAGTATTAGACCGTTCAACAATTGGACCAGCTTTGCATCACTTAAACCTGTGGTCGAACCATCGAACCAGACGGACCATCTAGTTCCCAGTGAACCGGTCAACTATGGGTTGACCAAAATCACAATGGGCTTTACATGCCACAAGCCCAATCTCCTTCCTTGCAAGCCCACTACGTCATTTGTAGCCTATTTAAGGACACTTGTGTATTTATTCCACACTTGGAATCCATTTGTTTCCGATGTGGGACAAGTATTTTGGTTATATTAAAAGGAAACTTTGCATTGTGGGGAGTTGAACCTGAGATTTGTGACTATTAAAATGTGGGGAGTTGAACTTGGGAATTGTGACTATTAAAATGTGCAAAGAACCATTTTGCTACTTGTCCACTTTGATATATAATAGGTAAAGATCTGAATTATATACATGATTGTTTTAAATTTTTATCATATAATGCATCTAAACAAATATAAATACTTATACCTTCATTTATTTTATAGTAATTATTAATGATAAATATGAAAAGAATATAAATTAATTAATATAATAATTTTTAAAATAACAAAATATGTAGATTTATAATTAAATTAAATATTATAATTTTATTTTCAACTTCATATTTAAATATTATACCTATTCCATTTAATAAATTTTAATATATTAATAAATTTATATTTGTCTTTATCATTTAATTTGATATATCAAATATAAAAACTGAAATATTATTAAGAATTTTAATTATATATATATATATATATATATGTTTCAATTTCTTATAATTATTTTTAATTTTAATAAAATATAAATTATATATTTATGACATCATCAGGCAGGTCCTACCATTGGTCTGACCAGTGAACTATGAATCGGTAATTTTTCCTGTTCAATGTCTGGTCCAATTTTGAAAACATTGGGGGGTTAGAGACTTTGATATTTCCAATGAAGGATGTGTAGTTTGAATATCTTTATTTATGAATGGTTGGATCTTTTAAATGAATGGAGGTGTTTTTTTTTTCTTGTTTGTTTTGTAGAATGGTCAGCCTAGATTCGAAGCATTTAGGCTGAATGTTTGAGCTTTTCCTTTGGTATTTCTTTTCTTCTCTTTTTGGGTTGTAATTTTTATATCTCCTCTACACTTAGATCACATCATCTTCAGTGTTTTCATGTTGTGATTTATATTTATGTATCAAAAACTGGTGGACAAAGGCTAAAATGGTAAATTATGTGATCTGGTCAGGGAATGAGATTTACTGTATCCACTACTTGAGACATAGTTGCAGGATTTGGAGTTGGCCGCTGCAGACAAATTTCTTGAGAAGTTTTGCTGAGTTAATTTAGCAGAGACATATAGTGAATCAAGGTTTTGACAGTTTGTTGTAACAGAAGATTCTTAGTCTAGTTTTTAATTTTCTTTATTTCCTTGGCTGCTACCAAAGGGATAGAGGCGCTCTCCTGTCGAAGGTTCTGTGCTCTTGCTCTAGTAAGGTCACCCTTTGTTTGTACAGTGAGTTGGATACAATTTTAAGGGTGAACCATCTCATTGATAGAAAATGAGTTGTCCAGAGTTGCTGCATATATGCAAGAAGCAGAATTTGTGGACAGTTTTGATTGCGCTGTTAAATGACTACAGATTAAACTCTCTTTGTTTGTTGGGTCATGTTGAGTTTGGCTATGAGCTTTTCAATGGTTGCTTCTTTTAATTCTAGAGCATCTGAAGTAAAAGCATTTGGAGAAAGGCTTTACTTTGTTTAGTTTGCTATGTGTTAGAAATAAAAGTTTATGCTTTTACTTGTTTCATATTCAGCTTGGTAGTTTAAGAGTTCATTTTTTGGCTTTTTAGCTGACATGTCCCTTTTTTAGGCTTGGATTTTGGCCTTTTTGCCAATGCTTCATCTCTATTTGAAACCTCCCCACTAAAGAGTGTGTGTGTTTTCTTTTTTCTTTTTAATCACATTATCTGTACCTTCACCACTTTGAATGTTTTCTCTTACTACTGTTACCTCTGAACTAACATAACCACTTCCAAAGGGGATCCTTTTCCATGTCTGACAACACTATACACTACAATAGCTTCATCTGGCTTGACACTGGCACTGTTATCTCATGCCTGGACAAATGCTGGGTGAATCTGACATGTGGTCAAGTGAGAGCCATATCAGTTTACAAGGTTCAGAATTTGTTATCAAATCAGGATATCATTATTTCTTTCAATAGAAGAGGAGTTTGAAGGCAAAATATATACAATAAACTTATGAAAAAATGTACAATAAATGAAGGTTTCAACAAAAGAAGTGGGATGGTCTATGCATAGTATATACTGTACCATCACACATCCATGCCTTATTCTTTTATAATTTGCATTCTCATATTGTATTTATGTTGGATTTAAACTTGTATCTTCTCTTGGATTTTCATTTTGGATAAGTTACAGATTAGTGGGAAAATAATATATGTTTTATTCTTCAGTGGGCAGCAGCAATTGAAAATCTGAAGCATGACAGCCCTGGGTCAGACAAGAGCTTTGGGATGAAGCAAAGGCCTGATGGTGATATTGAGATTGATGAAAAATTCTGGGAGGAGAATTTTTGCATTCCCACTTGCCACAAATGCAAGGGGGTATTGAAACCTGATGTGAGACATTTTACCTTTTATGTGCTT
Source organism: Vitis rotundifolia (assembly GCA_030254885.1). Classification (NCBI taxonomy): domain Eukaryota; kingdom Viridiplantae; phylum Streptophyta; class Magnoliopsida; order Vitales; family Vitaceae; genus Vitis; species Vitis rotundifolia. Next base: position 9,971,987 of record CM058170.1, read on the forward strand.
TGTCTGCTTACTGTTTGGGAGTATCATTAAAATCTCTAGTATATAAAACAATTACTTGGATTCAAAGGATGTATACACATCAAATTAGGCTCTACATGCATTGGGATTGGCTCAGGTTAAACATGAATAGCTACTAGTACTCTGCAAAATAACGGTCAAAATGAAGTACTGTATGTTTCTGCTCATAGTTTGTAATCTAAAGTTCTTTCAAAATTTTAAATGTAGAAAAAAAAAAAAAAAAGAAAAAGAAAAAGAGGCTTCACTGGGACTGCATTATAGATTTGTTTATGGGATGACATTGCTTGCTTCTGTGGCACTCATGGCAGCCTTTTGGATGTGAAAGGCCATAGAAGCAAACAAGAAGGCCCCAGCCAAAGCCCCCCTTTTTTTTTTTTTTTTCCTTTTTTGTGTATATGCTTAAACAAATACATCCAATAAAAGATGGCTTGTTTTCTACTTGGAAATTTTTCATTTCATAGGTGTGCATATAGCTTAAGCCGACACTGAAAATTTTACAAGTTTTAAAATGCTCCTAAAATTTAAGCCACCATTCTTATAGTTGAATCTCCGTATCACTACACAACAGAACCAATGAAAGTTCGGCATTTATTGAATCTATTAAATTTTATTTCTTCATGAACAAATTTAATGTATTTTCACCTACATTATTTCCAAGGCTAGTTTGTCACTCAAGTTAGTCTTTCTTATATCTTAATGTACGAAAACCGGACATAAACTTTGTTTATGAGTATTATAGATCATATGGCATTAGTTTATTTCATTTAGAACTAATTCGTAAATTGGATACATGAAGGCTACAATAATTAGTCATTAGTTATCTATAATTGTCACCAATGATGAGGGTCCTCAGTGTTCCATCTTATCCAGTGGACAATGAATTTTCTCCAATCCCTTTTTATACCAGTCTCTATTTGCAGTTGTTCAAGAATTTGTAACACCAGTAACCCCAATAAGAACATCCAGAGGTGATCTTCTTAATGTTCATTTTACTTGATAACTTTAAAGGTTGTCTTCTTTGGTGACAATATCCCCAAGGATAGAGCTGCTGAAGCAATGGCAGCTGTGAGAGGATGTGATGCTTTACTGGTAGTTGGATCATCTCTGATGACCATGTCTGCTTTCCGACTTGTCAGGTACAAATAGCCCTGCACTTTTTTTTTCATGCTAAAGTAATAGACAACTTTAATCCATTAGTTATGTTAAGAAGATTCATTTACATAAAAGAGTTATTATTTATCTCCACTTGGCCTTGGTGTTACAACTGAACAAAGCTAGACACCATATGTCGGTTTCATTAGTTCAGTTTCCTTAGTTTGGTATGTTTCAGTTCTTCAGATTCTTCCATTTAGTTCTTATTATTAAGCAAAGAAACCATGAATGCAATTATGCAACCTCTTTTCACTTGCTCTGTAATCTTGAATTGGAATTTAGCAGGGCTGCTCATGAAGCAGGGGCTGCTACTGCAATTGTGAATGTAGGTAACACAAGGGCTGATGATTTCGTGTCCTTGAAAATCAATGCACGATGTGGGGAGGTATGCTTCTCTGAGATTAATTTAACAGCTGGTTCTACATGCTGCTATGTTACTTTATCTTTGCTGACGCTTGGGTGTCTTGAGTTGTTCTTGCAGATACTGCCAAGATTGCTAGACATTGGATGCCTAAGCATACCTGTGATCTAGTGTTGATATCATTGAAAGGTATAGTACTTCTTATAATTATAATTTTAATGAGTCTCTTTCTTGAAATGATTGCTCAAAAAATGAAATGATTGCTTCCTTTTTGAGCAAATTATACTTCCTCACCTTTTTGGTTCCTAATATATTCCTGAGTACCTGTAATGTTTTTAGAACATAAACTAGATTCTCCCTGTAGTTTGTCATATGCTTGGAATACGTGTTTTGAAGATTACTGAGTATTACCCCTTATATTTGGTTATCTAGTTATAGAGTGCCTCTCATTACAATAGGTGCACATTGTACCTTTTTTATGAACAATCTTGGGAATTATAACATCAGAAATGAAAGAAAAGTTGTGTAGTGATCCATTCATATTCACTTTTGGTAACCATTCTTTTCTAAATGAGTGATATGTGCCTTCATATGCTATGAAAATTCAGCCAAATGATTTCTTCTTCAATATGATGTTAAAAAATACTCCCTTCCCAAGTAAGGTGAGAAATAGGGTCATCTTGCTTGGAATAGAATTGGGAATGAGAATTTTGCCATCCCACAGAACATAACAACCCATGCCTTACTATAGAACTGGGATGGGAACCTTGTCGTCCTCCATTGGAACACAATGCCTTATGCAGCCTCTACATGCAAATAAACACTCATCTTTTTCCTTTAGTTATTTACCTTCTTTATTTTGGGTTTGCAGAAAAGGAGGCAATGGACAATATACACAAACACACAAAAATTAAAAGCCCGATATCAAATTCTCACTGATCTCTAATGTGATTTCAGGTAAGTATGGGAACAAGTTGGAAACAGTCACACAATGGAGTTGTACATGCAGAGACCACTTGACTCAAAATGAAAGCAAATCAGTGTGTTCACAAAAGGAGTTGTGCCTTAATACCTCCTCTACCCTACTTGTATTTGTAGCGCACTCACATTGTTTTATATCTAGCCAAAGCCAGGAATTGTTGTGATATATCATGTGGAAATGTACATTTAATAATTTATCATTAATTTCTATATCAAATAATGGTTTTTAACAAATGGAAGTGAACTTAGTGTTCATTTGAGACTGTTATGCAATAATGACAAGGAGGCAGTTTAAATAGGAAGTTGGAGTATGCATTCCTTGCAGTGATCAATATACCAACCAACTTCTACTTTGTTTCCTGAATGGGATAAGAAACTCACCAAGTGATAGAGCTTCCTTTCCGAAACTTCACATTCAAATGATATGTTGATTTCATGTATTTCTTTTTTTCCTAAATCTTTGTTCCTCTAGGTCTATTTCTCTTATTTTTAAGTGATGTTAAACGCATCCACTAAAAATCTCTATACCCTTTTCTTTCCTTCTTCCTTCTTTTTTTTCTTCATCATTGTTTTCCTTTTTGTTAGCTCTCAAGGTTTGATTAAATTGAAGTTTTGATGACAATGTTGAAATTTAGCATATAATTTCAAGTGTGATAGGTAAGAAAATCTTTATGAATCAATCAAGAAGAAACTAAAGAAACATATCCAAAGGAACTTAAATGGGCTTATTAAATGGCAAAAGAAGACTTATTAAAGGCTTATATTAGATATTGATAGTATTAAGTGCATTAAATTAGGACTTGCAGTCAAACGAGTATAAGTATGCCTTAAAAATTGGAATTAATTACAAAGTTATTTTAAAAATAAAATAAAATAAAATAGTTTTTTAAATGGACTTTTTAAAAGAACTCACTTATGCATTAACGATGATTTTTATGAAAAATCAAAAACTTATATTTCGACATATATTTTCATGATTAAAAACGATTATATATTCTGAAGATTTTGAATTAAGTTAATTCGAGCTATTAAAGAATGCTAGTACAACAATTTTTTTGTTAGTTAGGTAATTAACCTAAAGTGATAGACCGATTCACCTTAGTAATCTTTACCACTAAGCAACTAATTGACCGATTGGGCAACTAAATTGAGCATTGGTCAACCTAATGTGCAACTAAATGACAAGTTGGCTCTTAATAATTACTTGCAAATGCTAATGACCAGTAAATGGTCAACCACTTGAGCAATAATGTGTCTAATGACTAATATTTATTTTATTTTATAAAATGCTATAAATATGATTATTAAAATTTATTTATAATGGATTGAAAACTTTTGAATCATTATTACATTAAGTTCATCAAACCCTAAATTGCACAATCTTTGATTACGCACAAGTCCAAGCCCTTTTCACTTTTATATCTACTTTAAAAGAGAGTTCTATTGAGGTCCCTTGATAACCAAAAAACCAATTATCATCATTTGAATCTTGATTAGAAAACCCTTAAAGAAAATAGTAGAAAATTTCTTAAGGCTTGAAAGAAATTTGAAAGCATGGATTGACTTTGTTTGTTTGTTTATTTGTTTTTTTTTTTTGTTGTTGTTTGTTTGTTTCTTTTTTTTAACAATGAGAAAATATTTGGCTCATTTTAGGAATATTGTCAAAAATAATTCTCAGATAACAGCTTTCGAAAACTCTATTATGTTGTTTTAAAAAATAAAATGGCTTCGAAAATTGAATTTTGTAAAATAGTTTTCTATTATAAAAAACAAAAAACAAATTTGATTGTATCAATAAAAGTAGTTTTATAAAGCAATAATAATAATAATAAAAACCTTGTTTGGAAGTTAAATTTGTAAAATGAGTGTTTTTTACTCATGATTAACATGATGTTGTAAAAAACCTAATTTATAAAATTAAAATTTTAAAATATAAATATATATTTGATCAGACATAAAAAAAATTCATTAATTTTAAAAATTATATGAATCCATCTTTAGAAGTGTAAAGCACATCTATTTATAGTCAATTTCCAACATTCTTATTCAGACATGCAATTGTTAAACTAATCAAAATCTTAGGAGCATTTCACCTATTTCATGGTATTTGACAAAACTTTTTATTGATAAAATATTCATGTATGATTTATTGCAATTAATAAACATCATAAAACAATATCTCATAAATAAGTTACAGTAATTACATGTTCACCTACTCAATCAACATTAAAACATATTAAAAGTATTATAATGCGACCACTACATTTAATATAGCATTATGAATAAAAGGTATTGTACATCATACAAGGAAGTTATAAAGTTTACGATCACAATATTGTAGATGACATACATATACATTCACTTAATGATAATGAAAATAAGAAGAAGAAAGATGATAAATGACAAAGAACAAATGAAAATGCTACATCCACTACTACCAATAAGTAAAACACAACTTTGTGAATTGTTATAGACAATAAACATCGCACCAATTAGTGTTTGAGATCGTTGTGAATCAAACTCATAAATCCAAATAAAGCATTGGATGCTTCTACAATATGAAAATTGTTATAAAGCATAAATATAATATTTTGTATATTTCATCATTTGACATTAATTTATTTTTATGAATTAGTTGGATATGCCTTCATAATATAACGGGCAATGATAAAGCCAACTACCATAGTTCTTCCCTGTTTGAGACATGAAAAGGTGCATCTGTCCACACTTGCAATAACACAGGTCTTTTCTCCATTCTCTTTTTTACATTTATCAATCTAATTTATAAATTATATTTAATTATTATCAATTACAACACAACACATAATACTAATAAAAATTAAGAAATATATAAAATCCTAAAATTTAACTTAATAAAATGGAAATATTTATATGGATTACCGGTCATAGAATAACCTTGATATAATTTGCCCACATTACCTAAATAATTTCATTTATAGTTATTACATTCATGACAAATCAATTTGAGTGACTTGTGAGTTATGCTCTCATATGACAAATTAATTGAATGGTTTGTTTTACTTTTAGGACCGAGTCATACTTCTAGGACCAAAATTAGTCCAAAATAATTATATCATTTTATTTTTTAACACAATAATGTTTCTTATAATTTTTTAATTAATTAAATAAACTTAAAATCATGTGAGACTTTGTGTTTGATTCGTTAACGATTCTATTAGTTTTCAAAAATAATTTGGACTTGAAAATTATATCAATTATTAAGAGAATTTAAGACAAATAGGTCCAAAATATTTTGATATTAATTAAAGAGTTAATTTGTACACGCAATGAAGAAAGTTGGTTATTTGCATATTTCAAAAATGAATCTTATTTTTTTAATAATTATTTTAAATATAATATTATTAATATTTATCATTTATCAAAATATTATTATTTATCTTTAATAAATAAATATCATTTATAAATTTATTATACTATTAATATTTATAGTTTATAATTTTTAGCAAAATATTACCATATCTTCACACAAAAAAAAAAAAAAAAAAAAGAATTGTATTTTTTTATTATGTGCAAAATTTATCATTCCATCATTTGTCAAAACAAATTACCTTCCATATATTTTGCATTTATTCCTTACAATTCATAAATTTTAAATTATCATGATTTATTGTTAGAAAATTTTCAATGTTATTATTCATTGTTAATGAAAAAAATATATAACTATAATGTTTATCTCAAAAATTGATCATTTTGAAACCTTCTATAAAAGACAAAAACTAAAAAAAATTAAGAAAAAAAAGAATTGATGCATTTAGCAAGATGACGAGTAGGGAAGGTAGAGAAGATAAAAAAAAAAAATGATGCACTTAAGAAGATGAGTGAGTTTATTAAGTAAAAATAAAAATAAAAATAAAGACAAAAAAATGAGTGAATTTACAAGGATGATTGAATTTGCAATGTAGAAAGCATAAAAATAAATAAATAAAAAAATGGTACATTTACAATATAGAAGAGTTTAAAGTAAAAAAAATTAAAAAATATAAAACATAAAAAATTCTAAATAATAAACAAAGTGTTTTGATTCGAAACAGCCCATGATCTTTAACCAATTATGCACTTCGATATAATTACCAAGCACTAAAAAGTATAAAACACCGTTAGTGACGCAAATAAATTTGTAAAGTAGCTCATGAGGGTATTTCTGAAAGTTACTACTAGTAAACAATTGGAGGAGACCTTTTTTTTTTATTTTTTATTTTATTTTTTGAAGTATGTTCAATTTTTCAAGTTTGGGTCCTTCATAAAAAATAAAGACAATGCAGTTCCGGGGCAAAGTAATTGAACCGTTGACAAATATGATTTCAAAACTGCCTGAAATTAAATAATAATAATAATATTTAAATATATGATAATCACCAAGTTATTTAAACATATATATATATATATATATATATAATGTCAAAATAAATGTTATAAAATTAATTTTAACCATTTTTCTTTATTTTAATGCAAAATTGTAGTGGTTGTTGAGTGATGTAAATTCCTATCCAAGAAGAAAAATTGCATGGCAAGAAACTTGAAAAGGAAAAAAAAAAACAAATCAAATTTTGAAGGCAATGAATCTAAATTTACACTAACTACAGACCAAATAGTTAAATGCCCAAATTCATCCCTCGGATCATGTTCCACATTGAGTGATAAATGAGAGCAAAGCATCACACTACTTCCATTATAGCAGACTTACTCCCAATTCCAAACCAGAAAGAGTATAGTTAGTATGGTTAAATCCTAAGTACAAAACATGAACACCATTTTCTCACTCAAATTCATCACCACTCTCATGGCCAAAAAACAGTGCAATACAATCCAGCATTTGCAGCATTTCTATAGTAAGTATCAACAAGAAGCCACAATATGCTAGCACCCTAAGCATTGTCAGCAACTGCCTCGTCAATTTCATTGACGTGATCTCGCAGAACATTCCACTACACGACACAACACAATATGGTAAATGTCTTTAACAGCCATCAAAGAAAACAAAAAAAAAAAACGGAACAAATGCTTACCTGGTCCATGGTCAGTGAGATACCTGAAACAGTGAGCAACATAGCCACCATCAAATTGCAGGTTTCACTTATCAATCGAAATGCAAATCCAATTTTAAAGAAATTTCTCCGTCGCACTATGCAGATGTAATCAACCCAAGCCCTTTCACAAGTGTAGTATGTTTATAGACATAAAAAAACTTAAATGAAAACTCTTTAAGGCCTGTTTGAGTGTATTTTTAGTTTATAGCGCTTGTATGGAGAAGCGGTTAGCTGGATATATAAACTAGACAAGTCCCTTTAATATTCACTTAAAAGTATTTTGGTGATGCGTATGTGAGCATATTGTAATTGTCAAAAAAAGTATCTATATCATCCAAATAACTAAATAAAAATCGTTTTATTGTGCCAACAAAATTTTTAAGAGACTTAAAAAGAATCAATATTGACAAAAAACAAGAATGATGAGAATAATTTCATTATAGCCAAAAGAGGGGAAAAAAAAAACCTTTCTTCTTTACATATTAACTTAATAAATAAAAGACAATCATTGATTTAATAATTAAAAACTTAATGAGATATAAGAAGATTTGTAATTCAACCATGTTCTCTCATTGATCTCTCCTTTACAATTATGTAGAGAGAGAGAGAAAAAAAAAAAACAGGAGTTTTTCGAGAGATGTGTGAACATTTTATTTGAATCTTAGTACCCTGCATGTTTTTTATTTCAAGAGAAGCACCTATAAAGTGCTTTTCTAGGGAGCACCACTCTTAATGTGTTTAAAGCAGTTTTTACAATTTTTGCCTAATGCTTAATCTTTATTAGGAATGCTTTTAACCTTTAGGAAAGGTCAATCAAAGGTATTTAACAGGAAAATATGGCCTTATTGAGAAAGTTTGAGGGTAAGAGAAAGACAACACTGAATGCCTCGAGGAAGCACACTATGGGAGGATTCTCTCACAATGAAAGGGAAATGCGGAAATTGGAATACTCTGATTATGATGGCAATCTAGGCCAAGAGAATTTTGTTCCTGGAATGTCAAAGAGCAAGAGAAAGGTCATCAAATATTTTATTAGGTCTCAAAGGGCAAGGCATGTTTTGTTTGCAAGAGACCAAGCTCGAATCTAAGTCAAGAGTTGATTAGATACATTTGGGTTAGGTAGGTTTTGGAATGTGGAGTTGGGAATAATAACGTGCCAGAATTATTTGGAGATTGAAGGTGCTTTTTCAATATCTTTCTGATTTAAATCCTGCAAAGATACTTTTGTGTGGGTGTGCTTAAGGGTTTAGCTGATTGCTGGAAGAGAGCGATAGAAACACGAAATTCTTTCATATATGGGGAATTCCCATAATGGAAGGAATTATCTTGAGAGATTTAGGGTGAATGGGACAAGCCCTAATGAAGAAACTAGGATAAAGGATAGGGTTGCAGGTTTTTTCCAACATTTATTTTTTCAGATTTTGATGAGTGGAGGCCACCAGTGGAAGGGATTGCTTTTAAAACATTGGACAAAGTTGATTCTATGAGGTTGGAGATGCCTTTTTCTGAGGGAAAGTTAAAGGGTGCTCTATACATTTTATGTGGGGACAACACTCTAGGGGTCCAATGGTTCCACTTTTGACTTTTTGGCAGAATTATTAGGATATTGTCAAAAGAAATCCTTTGGGCAATGTTCAAAGGATTCTTCGAAGATGCATCCTTTGAGAAAAGCCTTAACACTACCTCCTTAATGTTGGTCCCTAAGAAAAGGGTAGCACAAGAGTTTAAAGACTTTTAAGTCCATTAGTTTGGTGGGGAGCCTTCACAAAATATTGGCAAAGATTTTGGCTAGAAGAATGAATAAAGTAGTAGGGGGAAGCTGTGTCAAGGACTCAACATCCCTTTACCAAGGGTCATCAAATCTTCAGTGCAGCTTTGTTAACTAAGGAATTCATAGAATCTAGATTGAAGAGTCTGAGAGGAGAGGTGATTTGTAAGTTGGAAACTGAGAATGCCCACCATCATGTCAATAGGACCTTCCTATAATGAATAATATGGGGGGTTTGGCCGAAAGCAGATTTATTAGACAAGATTTTGAATATCTACAATAAGAGACCGTGTTGACGAATGGTTCTCCTTCTAGCTTCTTTCAAATTTCAAGGGAGTTGAGACAAGGGAACCCTCTTTCCCCTTGTTTGTTTTAGTTATGAATGCTCCTAATCATAGTTGTTAACTCGTAAAACATATCGTGCATTGTTTTTCTATTTTTTTGTATCGTATCATGTATTGTAAGTTTTTTTATATAGAGAAAGAAAAATAAATAGGAAAGTACATATATGTGTGAATATCTAGTGAAAGTACAAAGTATAGAGTAATATATATCCAATTCTATGGAAGATAGTAGGATCTAAAGAATTAATTTAAATCATATTATATGAAAACATTGAATGTTAATATTTCAAATTAACATAATATAACTTTAATATATAGATTCATCACGTAATCCACAAAAATAATCTTCTTCAATTTTCAACTATGATTTTTAGTGTTGCATTCTAACTAGGTATACATACATACATATATAGATGTGTGTGTCTTTATGTGTTATCCTCAAAGTTCCAACCTTTTAAGTTCGCCATCATTCCTTTTCCACCAAAAAAGAAATAAAAAACAAGAACTAATTCATTAAGTAAAAATTTTATTCACTAATCACCATCATTTTCATTGTCAATATTTTTTTGATCAGAAACAAAGAAAAATATATTAACAGAAGAAAAGATACAGGAGAAAGAAGAGATACAAGAGAAAGACAAGAAACCAAGGGAAGGATGAGAGGTCCTTCCTACAAAAATTGAACAAAAGATAAAACACCCAACAATAGAAATCTAAAAACAAAGAGAAACCCCAACATTCTCAAACTTTTGAAGTGCAAACCGCAGTCCAGTTGAGTTGTAAAACACTTAGAGGAACTCCTCTAAAAGCTGCAGTACAAGAGGCCCATAAAGAGGAATAGAACACAATCAAGTCCCATAACATCTCTTCTGTTCTCCCCTTATCCTCAAAGATCCTATTGTTTCTCTCTTGCCACACCATCCATACTAAAGTAAGGCAAGCGATTTGTCAAAGTGTCTTGCCTCTTAATGAGTTCCCCAAGCCTTTAAAAGTTAATAACCAACATGTCCTTAATACTCCTTGGAGGGACCCAAGTCAACCCTGCTAGATTGAACAACTTGTGCCAGAGTCCAATGGTAACAGGACAATGAAGAAAAAGGTGGTCGATTGATTCTCCATTTCCTTTGCAAAGAATGCACCATTGAGGACAAAGGGATTTGTAGGGTCTTCTCAATTGCAACTTATCATTGGTGTTTACCTTCCCATGTGCTACTAACCAAGTGAGGGCCTTAACCTTTAAGGGGGTTTTTGAACTCCACAAAAACTTGGCCAGAAGGAACGAGATAGGATTTGAGACTTTTGATAAGGCCAAGAAAAAATATTTCACTGAAAACAAGTCTGACGATGACAAAGACCACGCTCTTGAATCTGCCAAAGAAGGAGAGAAAAGCCTTGAACTAAGGGAGGACATTAATATCTGAAGGAGATCAATTTCTGAATCAGTAAGATTGTGTCGTAAATTAAAATTCCAAGATAGTGGAAAGGAATTGCCAATGGCATTTGAGACAGTGAGGTTTTTCATAGAGATAACTCTATAAAGACCAGCAAATTGAGAGCACAAAATTTGGTTACCCCACCAAAGATCTTCCTAAAAACGAATTCTCTCCCCATTCCTCGCCACTAGGAGGACAAAAGAGGAAAAATCCTGGAAAACTTGAGAAATAGTTTTCCAAGGACATCTGTGTGACCATCTAACCACCATGTTGGCGTCCCATCCATTAGGATGTGTCCCATAGATACTTGCAATAACCTTATGCCAAAGACCACTCCTTTCTCTAGGGAATCTCCAAAGCCATTTCCCTAAGAGAGCAATATTTCTCAGAGAAGTCTTCCCAAAACCCAAACCTCCCAACTCCTTTGGTCTATTGACAACATCCCATTTGATAAAATGATCTTTCTTCCCTTCCCCCACCCTAGACCAAAGAAAATCCCTCTGCATCTTCTCAATCTTTGATGCTATTGATATTGGGATTTTGAAGAGGGAGAGGAAGTAGCTAGGGATGACATGACTGAATTAAATTAATCCTCCCTCCCAAAGACAAAAAGACATTTTTCCAACCATCCAACCTCCTCGAAATTCTCTCAACCACCGGATCCCAAAAGCCTATTGTCTTTGGGTTCCCTCCCAATGGAAGGCCTAAATAAGACAAAGGCCACTCAGACACTCTGCAATAAAAAACCGATGCCAAACTAGACAACAACTCCTGCCTAGTATTAATACTTGAAATGGTGCTTTTTTCTAAGTTGATTTTTAAACCAGGTACTTGCCCAAAAACCAAAAGGATAATCTTGAGGTTTTGAAGATGTTCCAGAGAGGTTTTAGAGAAAAAGATGGTGTCATCTGCAAACTGTAACAAAGACACTCTATTCCTATCCCTCCCCACAAAGAAACCCTCAGTTAGCCCAGTTTCCTCTGCTTTGATCATCAGCCTACTTAGAACATCTGCTACTAAAGTAAAAAGGAAAGGAGAAAGGGGGTCTCCTTGTCTCAAACCTCTAGAGGCCTTAACCCAACCCTTTGCATTCCCATTAACTAGGATTGCAAAACTTGATGAAGACAAACAACCCCTTATCCAAGATCTCCATTTTGGGCTGAACCCCTTCTTTTGTAGCACATGATCTAAAAAAGCCCCAGTCTACATGATCATAGGCCTTCTCAAAATCGATTTTGAAGATTACCCCTCCCTCCACTGATCTTCTTTTCTCATCCACCACTTCATTGGCTATCAACACAGCATCCAAAATGTGTCTCCCTTCAACAAAAGCTCCTTGAGAGCCAGAGATTGTTTCATGAAGGACTTTGTGTAAACGCCCTGATAAGACCTTAGCAATTATCTTATATAAACTTGTAACCAAGCTAATAGGTCTATAATCTAAGATTTTAAAAGTTTGGCTTTTCTTAGGCACCATAGCAATGAAGGTCGCATTTGTACTTTGATTTATTACCCCATTGGTGTGGAACTCAAGAAACACCCTCATAAGATCCTCTTTGATCACATCCCAACACTCTTGATATTCTACAAGTTTCAAACCATTCAAATAAAAATTCTCTAATATTCATTGCAAAAAAAAACTCACTTGATTCTAATATAGCATTTGACAATACAAATGTAGTTTTTCATATAAGATTATTTTATCTAATTCTCATTTTTTATGATCAAATTTTAATCTTTTAGTATATTTTAAACAATTAATATAATAAATTCTTTTAACCAAAAAAAAAAAAAAAATTATTTTGATTTTTTTCAAAAATTATAAAAAATAGTTGAAAATGTATGTATTGTTGTATTGTGATATCATGTATCATATACGCATTGCAAGATACACTTTAAAATAAGATATGGTTGCAATACATATTGATTTTCATAAAAAATGCATCATATCATATATCAAAAGTTTTTAACAACTATGCTCTTAATAATCTAGTTACTAAGGTAGGAGAAAGATCTTCATTTTTTATTTTAAAGTGATGGGAGGAGGAAGAGGACTGAAGGTTTCTCATTTACTCCATTTTACTCTTTGCTGATGAAATGCTACTTCCTTGAAACATTTATTGAAATTTCATGTCATTTATATGAGTTCATGAAATGTTTTAATGTATCATTGCATCTCGATTTATTGTATTGAAATGTTACAACGATATTGGAACGTATATTGGTATGAAGATTCATAGTTCAGTGTTGTGGAAATGGTTCATAGTGTGGTTGCATTGCAAGAAGGATATGGAATAATGACAGATGATATCCAGAGAATTGATTGGTGGGAAGTGTTTATGTGAAGCCACAGACACTATCCTTTGATATAATGTTTATGTGGGACGGTGGGTCATTGAGTGAAAGTCCTTAAAGCCCTCAAGGAAGATACTTCAATGTGGGTGTATGAGGTTGGTCCTGACCCTGGGTTTTAGTCCCTAAAGACATGGGATTGGTTTTGCCCTTAGGTATGAGTCCCAGAAGACACAGGGTATGACTTACCCTTGAGTGATAGTCTCAAAATAGTCATTATTATATTGACCAAGTATCTTGTGGAGCATTGATATCTGATGTGTACATTACTGAGGGTTAGCAGTTTATCAGTTGTGTAAGGATGGATGAGGAAAAGCGGAGATGAAACCAGCAAACACATGCATACATGTTTGACATTATTGCATATTTGTTAATGGTTATAAAATGTTTATGATGTATGCTATTATACGTTTAATTCAAGGTTTTTAAGGGTATGCTTAGGATGGTTATAAACTTTTCTATTGAGTTGTGAACTCATCCTATCCCTTCCGCTTTTAGATGCAGGTCAGAAGACCTATGTTGGAGATAATGCTTGAGCACTACTTTTTCCATTGAATGGATGTTGTTTGCTCGCATTAAAAGTGTTTTGAGGCTTTGCCTTTGTATTAAAGGCTAAATCTTTTTTAAGAAATGATGTAATGTATATTTGTTATGTACACGTGTAGTATGGGCTACCCATAGTAAACCATGAGGTTTTGGTATATGTAAATTAACGTATTACAAGTCCTTTTTGTGAAACGAATCATATTTTGTTAGCTAATAGTTACAAAGTTTAATACAAGATGTATACCTCTTTATAACAGGTTTTCATATTCTCTTTTTGCACAAAATCAAGCAGAAATTCAACATTTAAATTTTTGTATCCCCATATTTTTTAGAGCACTTATGTTGTATTTGAGTATTAATTATTAAGTTTGAAATTCGGGGTGCAATAGCATCAACGACATATTTTCAAATCTAAAAGGAGTTGGCCCTCACTTAAAAGGATTGGTGTCCAACACAATTTGGGCAATGATCCGAAGTCAATCTGGATGCTTTGAGGGAAACCTTGCTCCCACTCATTAGAATATAGGAATCTATCAAACCTTTTGCAAATAGGGATTTCTTGCTAATTTGACCAAGTGAAGGATGCATTCCTAAGAGGAGGATCAATTAACTCACAATCTCTTATAAAGTCATCAAAATCCCTCATGCTTGTAGTTAGCCTGGAACCCCCTAACTTTTCGAAAATTCTTCTTATAACATTAAAATCCCTAGCAACACACCAATTTGGAAAATTTAAGCCTAAAAGATCTTGAAGCTCCAACCAAAAATCCTTCGAACTAGGACCATAGACCGAAGTTTACCAGAAAGCTCCTTCATCCTCTGACTCTAACTTGATTGTTATAGAGAAAGACCTTAGAACAACCTCTAAGCACTTAAACCTCAGAGCATCCCAAAGGATTGCCACTCCTCCCAATGCCCCGCAAGTTAGGAGAATCGCGCACTCTTTATTTTTTACCTTCCACACACTACCCACAAACCTCTTATCACAAGACTCCCTCTTTGTTTCCTACAACAAAACCACATTCGAGTTTTCATGACAAAGACAATCCTTCATGACCTTTCTTTTCTTTTTGGAACCAAGACCTCTAATATTCCAACTAATGATTTTCATCCTTATAGAAAAAACCCAGAAAATACCAAAGAACCCATAAACCCAAAGAAGCCTAAGGGCAATAGAAGAAATTCTATTCTTCCTTCTAGAATAAACCTTTTGCATAGAGTTGCCTTTGCTTTTGGCCATCTGAGCTCCACTCTCATTATATTTGACAATTCTGATTTGCAACGTTTCCAAAACCGACTTAATGGAAGCTAATTTTGAAGGAGAGATGCCTTCGATATGGAAATCTTCCAATTGAGCGGGACCAAACTCCACAGATAGACTCCTCACTAGGGAAGAAGCTCCACTAGGGTTGTTTTGTGGTAACCTGAGAAAAGAAACGCCCTCTAACTCTTGGCTAGGCTTGCTTACTGGGGACACCACACCTTTAGGACAGGAACAACCCCCAAATAAACCAAAAGGAAACTTCTCAAACCCTGAAGGATTGGCCGATGAAGGCAAAAGACAATCCGAAGAGCTCAAAGGAAGGATTGAAGAAGGCACAGAAAGACCCAAGGACTGAAGAAAAGCAACAGGGGATAAAGGAGAAGAAGAAAGCTCAAAAGCCCTTTCTAAAGCCTGGCCTTTAACCATAGAGAGTGGAGTAGAAGTCTATACTTGGGCTTAACACCTACAGTGAAGAGCACCTCCTCTGACCTTAACCCCTCTTGGGCCATCCCCCAAACAAGGGCTCGAAACTCCCTCTGCCTCCTCTGTCGACTCTCGAGCTTTTGACTGCCTTGATCTCTCCATAAGGGATAAGCTTTGGCTCTCTCTCCCCAAGAAAATCTTCGCCTTCAAAGAGAGCTCTCTCTCTTGAAAACAATTTTCTACATTCATAGTGACGCTCCCATCCAAAGAGCTTGGCGGCTTCCCGAGGAAGGGTGTTGGGGGCAAACTTCTCACATAACTACTGCCCAACTTCTTATTTGGACTAACATGAGGCTTTGACACATGGAGAGAGGAGCTAAGATTCCTTGGGAGAGAAACCTTCAGCAAGTTACCTATGTTGTAGCTTAAGCTTTTGTTTCTAGGGCTAGCCAAAAGGGCTTGCTTTTCAAAAAAAGATGGCCCAAGGTCTAAATTGTGAAGTGGGTCTTCCTCGGAATGGGCCCTACTTGCACTAGGCTCGCGCTCAAATAACCTAAGCCCATCATTGAAAAAGGCTTTGGACAGGCTTGGGCTTTTCCTCTGAGATGGGCTTAAGTTTCCTTTTGCACAGGCTTACTTCTCCCTTAAGTCATCAGCCTACTTAATATCCCCATTTGAATTTGAAATGATATGTGAGACAAGAGAAAGTGGGTGGCAGTTGTTCCCCAAATTCTGTTCTGCCCCGCCACATGTCCTCAGTTCCTATGAAGAACCTTTTAGCACATCAACTCCCATTGAAAGCAACTCGCTTTTGCAACGAGTTAACTTAGTCCTCCTCTGCAACCCTTCTCCTTCCCATCTGATAACTGATGCTACTACTGTAAAAACCCAAGCACCATCTATCACTTCCAACAGTGTTGGCAACATCACATTTAGGTTCATCTCCACCTTCAATTTGACCTTTGACAAATCTACGAGCTTTATGGTGTCTCGATCCACCTCTGTCACCTTCCCCCAATTCTTCATAATGAATTGTAACTAGTTTTCATCCCATAGATGGAATGGAAGACCCTGTAATTCTATCCAACCCTTCCTGAATTTTCCAAGAACCACTGTATTTTCTCTTGGAGACCATTTCCTCAAAAACAAAACTGTTCCTCCTCTCAATACCAATCTTCCTCGCTCTTGAAACCACTCTGCTCTTTCAACAAAGTCCACAAAGAAAACGCCTTTGTAATTTGTAAAAGGATTAATGGAGATCATTCCCCTCACCCCCATCATTCTCGCAAGAGCCTTACCAACAATACCCCAATCTTGAACTTTTCCTTGGCACTCACAAATCACAACCTTAGCCCACTTTCCAACTAGCAAGAGAGCTCCTTTCCTTGGACCCTCCTCTTCCACAACTTTAGCATAAGAATGGTTCCCACTATACCATCCCATACCGACCCTTGTTCATCATCACTACTTCTGCCTTCTCTATTCCATTGACAAAAAGAAAATAGCACTCCGACATTAAGGATAACGATTTCCTTAGGGTTTCCCATCCTCGGCCTTTGACACCTTCAGGCGCAATCAAAGAAGTAGTTTTTCTGTTTCTAACGAACTCCATAATTCTAATGAATCTTCCTCTGCTATTGAAACAAACCTCCAACAAATGTGTCCTCGATTTACCCCAAAACTTTCAAATGAAACCTTGATATCCTACCAATTCCACAACTTTCTTCAACTATTCCATTATCCAAATGACTTTCTCCCCTTCAAAAGCCACCGAAAAAGCTTTTCCTTGAAGCCTCTCTACAACCGAGATACAAGGACCCCCATAAATGCCTTTAAACTTGACCTTAAAAACCTTTTTCTCCACTTTGAAACTCTCCTCACCCATGAGACCTTTGAATCACCTTTCCTTGTTTCTCAGAGGCTTTCTCCTAGTACTGCCATAGCCTTTTCAAGCAATTGAAAAACTTGGTGACATTGTCTCCTCCTTGTCATATCTCACCAAGTTGTAGTTGCAACTCATAAGCTTGAGACTGATTGCCAAGATCAAAGTACATCTAGTTGATATTGTCCCATCTTTTATTAGTTCTTTGGAAGCTTCTTTTGCAATTTCTTTCCCAAAAAAAGAAGTTTGAAGTTCGAGGGCCTCCAAAAAAGTGTCTTTGGTTGGGAGATTGTTTGGGAGAAGATCTTAATGATGAACCAATTAAGAAGATGAGGAAGGCCTCTAGCTAGCTGGTATTGTTTGTGTAGAAGTAACAAGGAGCCAGTTAACCATATTTTTCTCCATTATGGCATGGCAAGGAGTTTATGGCAATTGGTGGTGGATCTTTTTGGAGTCTCTTTTGTGCTTCCTAAGTTTGTTAAAGAGACTTTATTGAGGTGGAAGGAGAGTTTTGGGGGGAAGAAAAGAAGGTAAGGTTTGGAGATTGATCCCTCCAAATTTGTTTTGAATTATTTGGCAAGTGTAAAATGAATGTTCAATGGGTTAGGGTGATTGGTTCAACCTGTGAAAGATGTTTTCATTTGCTCCTTGTTTCCCTCATCTAGAGGTCATTTGGATGTTGATGTTTCCTTGTTTCTGTTCATTGATTATATAAGGAACCATTAATTTTTTGTTTCCTTATAGTCTTTCAGCACCCTTTGTCTACTCCCAATGTATTGAGGGTGTGACCTTCTTCATTATCGACATTTTTCAATATATACTCTATGTTTGCCTATTAGAAAAAAGAAAAAAAATTAGGAAACGCTTTTGGCCCTCCTAGAAGCACTCTCAAACAAGGCTTAGTCAAGCATAAAGTAGCTACTCCAGACATGACAAAGTAGATTGATATGAGAGCTTTCTTAAAACTCCACTTCATTGTCTGTTACAAACAAACAATGTATTACATTAAAATTAAAAATGGCAAACCTTTCTATGCATGTGAGATATGAAAGCTATCAAAGAAATGAAATATTAACTAGAGGCCAAGGGAAGAAAACCCTCTAAAATCACCAACCATTAATAAACATAATTATAGTGATTTCAAAATTTCAATAGTAAGCTTGGGATTTTTTTAAAGGATTCTCTCATCCTTCTCCTTCCAAATGCTCCATGTAATGCAAATCACCTATGCCATGCCTATAGTGTCATTAACAGAACTAATTAGAACAGCATCCCAAACAAACAGTATAAGCCCTTTATTCTAATATGAGAGCTTTCTTAAAACTCTACTTCATTGTCAGTTACAAACAAACAATGTATCACATTAAAATTAAAAACCTTTCTATGCATGTGAGATATGAAAGCTACCAAAGAAATGAAATATTAACTAGGGGCCAAGGGAAGAAAACCCTCTAAAATCACCAACCATCAATAAACATAATTATAGTGATTTCAAAATTTCAATAGTAAGTTTGGGATTTTTTTAAAGGATTCTCTCATCCTTTTCCTTCCAAATGCTCCATGTAATGCAAATCACCTATGCAATGCCTAGAGTGCCATTAACAGAACTAATTAGAACAGCATCCCAAACAAACAGTATAAGCCATTTATTCTAATATGAAACTAAGAGAACATGCATATACTTGTAAAGGAACTATAACAACAAGGAACTATAGCCATGGCTTCCCTCTTTGCAATGGAAGGAGATCATAGGAAAAGCAATCCATCAGTTCCATGACTTACTAACCTCACTTCCCAATAACTAAAACATGTAAACTTAAAATGATATTTTCTAATTAGAGAATCCATATAGGAAGATGAATTATCCAGTCCATAATCCAGAACTAGTTAAAAAAAGAATAAAAAGCCCTAGTGCTGCCATGAAACGAGGATCAGATGAAGAATTTGGCCTAACAACTAAAAAAGATCAGATGAGGATTTACTAATCTAAAAATAAAAAACTAACAAGTCTGTAGAAACACACTGACTAATAAAAGAACCCATACAAAAAAGAAAAAAGAAAAAAAAAAAAAAAAAAAAAAAAACATAGTATGAGCCTTGCCATAATACAAAACTACTTAATTTTTATTGTCAGCATACAAGGGGATCCCCACTCTCTTCTATTAAGTAGATTCATGGTATCAACAACAGGATTCCAATGGAGTTTCAAATACTTCAAATTATGCTTAAGCCATTTTAGCATGAGAAGCAGCCATGTCAACCAAATGAAACTATGTACTAGCTAGTTCAACCACAACTTTGTGCATAGCTCATCCAGAAAATAATATTTCACCTAAGTGAAATCTTGGATGAACTAATCAAGTAGCAGTTCAGGTTGTTCTTCACCGGAAAATTCTTGCATGTTATACCTAAACCTTGATACCATAATAATCTTGGGACTGACAAAAATAAGCTCTTTATAACTCACCAAAAAGTAGCAAGACTAAAAGTCAAAGGAAAAATCTTGTCAATACCAAAACTAGGTCCCCCCATCCTGAACAAATTCCTTTCCATTATCAGGCTTAAGATAAAAATTTGACAGCCTGTCCATGGAGGCCTGCTGTAGTTCTGCCTTGCTCTCACATGAATATACACAACTAATAATTTTCCTCTGAAATGCTTCTTCTCCTAGTGGGAATCATTCTTCTCAGACTTGTCATACTATTACAAAACTATGTTAGACACTACTGCAATTGCAAGCACTCATTCTTCAAGGCTTGTTTGGTACAAAGTTGATGCCAGATGAGGGTAAAGATTTCCCTACTACTGTGGATAATGGGCCAAAATATAAGATCCAGAATTTTAAACAAAACCATTGTTAAAATGGTTGTTGGTTTTTGGTTTGTGAAATCATAAAGACTGTTTAGGGCCTACAGACATAACATGAGTAGCATAACATAGGAACAATGACATATGTAGCTGAAATTCATAAAGGCAAAACTATGTGCTACTGAAATTTCTAAACAGCAACCAGTTCAGAATTCAGGGTGTTTAGGTCAAAAGCTTAAACGTGGAAAGTGGTTAAGGGTAGTAAAAGCAGGTCATTAGAAAAACAAAACAAAACAAATGATCACAAGGTGTGGACTTAAATTGTGATTTAAACAGTACTATGAATTAAAGAGATGAAATAAAGATAAGAATAAGAAGAAGAGCAGGGTTTTTAAGAGCAAGATGAAATGAGAAAACTAGGCCCTGTTTGGAAACTATTCATGAAAATAATTTCAAGTTCTTTAGAACAGAAAACATTTTTAGCAAACTTTGGTTAAAAATTTAGTTTTTTTAGAAATTGTTCTAACAACAGATTGGATTTTAGACAAATTTGAAGTGTTTTCAGTTGTTTCTTTCTTTTACAGTAGTTTGAGCAACAATTGAAAATACAAGGAATACTTTGAGAACTTTGACATTATGTGTTAGTGAGAATACCTTCATAAACAGGCCCCAAATCATCAAAGCTAAATAATCAAATTACACATCTCAATTTATTTGGGAAGATTGGACCTTCTCTACAGATTAGAAAACTTACTAGTCAAGAAAAATTCTAAAAGCAGCACGGACAAAACATAAAAACTATTTCAGAATTCAAATTTCATAAGGAGAAAACTTCTAAAACACTAAGCACTACTTTGCAACCCAATAAGTTGCCACTAACTCATACTAGAAAGTCTTAGAAAATAAGAAGAGAGAAGTATAATAAACTTTCAGCCAAAAGGACTTTCAGAATTCCAGTGGATTACAAGCAGAAACTACAAGAGTATGAAACTAAAGAAAATAAAAATTATAGGAAAATAGATATGCCAGTACTGCAGGAATTTTACAAGCACTTCTTGTGAATTCCAATCCTATGCCCTTCACAACCTTAATCTTGATGCTCCATCATGAAATCTTATTAAATGCCCAATCAGATTAAATCACAGTAATAGAACCCCTTCCAGTATCTATCATAAGCTCTCCTTAAAACCACACATCATGGCTCATTCTTAAGTTAAGTGGTCATGCCAGAACATTGTCTACAGGCGACAGCCCTTAAGTCTCTAAATATTCTCTTTTGTTATTAAACCAGCAGTACTAATATTTGCAAAGGGTAGATTTTTAAGTTTCACTATATAGCTTCCAAGTCTCCACACGTAAAGCTTCATTTTGATCAAGCATATCACCAAAATATAAATGTGTCACTTGTTATCCTATACCAGTTCATTATTATGCCTAAAATATTATAAGCATTTTCACTATATATATTGCACCACAAACCATGTAAAATTTATGATAATTGGTCATAATGGCACACACATACATGTTTTTTTTAAATATATATAATTGGGTTAACAAATGGGATTTTCCATCTGATTTTAAAAATCAAAACACCACATCCGCTCACACACTGACTTAGTCAACCAAGGAACCATTTTGTTAGCATGGAAGTTCTTTTCTTATTTTAGAAAGTCAAACTTGTATAATTTTTTTTGCTCTTTGTAAAATGCTAACAAATCAATACACATGAAAGATGTTGGAAAGTGTCTCAAATTCTTAATTAGCATAGATTCCTTTTTGCAAAGAATATCATATAGAATATTTCCTAAGTTGATATGTTATTGTAATATTATGTCTTTATAGAATAAAGAAAATTATTAGGAATATATCTATAAATATTACAGGTCATGAAGGGAAAGGTCATGAGTTAGAAATAGATTTGTAAAAACTATATAAGATAAATAGAGATGTGAGGAAAAATGGGAAACACCTAGTGGAGCAAGAGACTCGTGGTTCAGGGTGTAGATACAAGGAGTGTGGAAACATAGGATGCTTCAGGAACCAAATAGTTGTATATATTTTTGTCATTTATAATATTTTTTGTAGGATAGTGAAATGATTATCTTTCATCCGTGGATGTAAGCATGGTTGGCTAAACCATGTTAAAACCTCGTGTATCTTTGTGTGAATTGTTTTGTTTGCTTTAAAGTTTCCGCTAACACAACAAACTAGTATTAGAGCCCAAGTTTAAGATTTTTAAAAGAATCAAAGAGAATAGAGCACACAAGAGGATGACAAAAGGAATTTTAATTAAAGGTGTAGTCAATTGTTCTCTCTTAGGGATGTGACACAAAAAGTGTGTATCATGGAAAGATGGAAGATTGACTTAATGGAATTTGATCCAAAGTAAAGATTGTTGGAAAATGCCTCGAATTCTTAATTAATATACATTCCTTTTTGTAAAGAATATTGTATAAAATATTTTTTAGGTTAACATTTTATTATAACATTAGATTTTCTTATAGAATAAGGAATGTTATTATGAATATCTCTATAAATATTACAGGTCATGAAAGGAAAAGGTCATAAGATGAAGACGAACTTATAAAAACTATATGTGGTGGATAGAGAGACGAGATATTTCAATAATCCATTACATGACAAACTTATAAAAACTATACATGGTGGATAGAGAGACGAGATAGTTCAATAATCCAATAGTTGTATATGTTTTTGTCCTTTGTAATATTACCCATGTTATAATGAGATGATTCTCCCTCATCCGTGGATGTAAGCATAATTGATCAAAACACGTTGAAACCTCGTCTATCTTTGCATGGATTATTTTGTTTGTATTAAAGCTTCCACTAGCACAACAAAAAAGAAAGACTATGAAAACCAGCAAAGTAATAAACCCCAATAAATGATAAGAGTGAAAACCACAAAAAAAAAAAAAAAAAAAAAAAAGGGAAGGGGAAGAAAAAAGCCCATTGGTAAAGATCAGCCAAAATTAAAGCCCAAAGGCACCCAAAGCGCAAATTCGATAATCACCACAGACGCAACTGAATGAAACCAAAAATTGGAAACCCACTTTTAAAAATAAAAATAATATAAAACAATCTAAACCTAAAAAAATTGAAAACCGACATAAAAATAAAAATAATAATCATAATAATTGTATTGTCATGTTTCTGCAAAACGGGTTCAAATTTCTGCTCCGAAACAACTAAATTCAAATAAAAAAGGAAAATGAAAACCCGCATAGAAAATCCATCAGAAGAAGAAGAGTACCTTTTTTGCCAGGCATTTGCTTGCCATCTTTGACGTAGAACTCTCGAATATCCACCTGAACCTTCCCTTGCCAGTTCCTCACTGAAACCCTCCTGTTCCTCGAAATCTAAACACCGGCATACAATTCTATACATATATAGTCAAATGTATATGAAAAAAAAATCAAATAAAATAAAACAAAAACTTAAAAAAACAAAAAACCTCG
This sequence comes from Vitis rotundifolia, assembly GCA_030254885.1. Classification (NCBI taxonomy): domain Eukaryota; kingdom Viridiplantae; phylum Streptophyta; class Magnoliopsida; order Vitales; family Vitaceae; genus Vitis; species Vitis rotundifolia. Next base: position 9,995,863 of record CM058170.1, read on the forward strand.
CAGACGATGATATTGTCGGGGTCATCGGAGTCCTTCATAGAGGATTTCTTGGACGGCGCGTGGTCGTCGGAGTCGCCGTCTGAGGCGTAGCTCTGCTTCCTCTTTCCCCACTTCGACATCGTCTCGTTTTCTCTTCCCTCTTCTCTGGGTGCGAGTGTAAACAACTACAAAACCCTTTCAACCTATAATTTTCTAGGGAGGACAACGCACTGTGCTTGGACGAGTGGCGTGATCCCAACCTACCCTTGTTTATTTAAGATAATTCTCATTCTTACCCCATTAAAACCATTTAAATTGACCGGGTGATTGAAAGGGTTTCCTGCGTTCTTCTGCTTATATTTAATTTTCTTTTTTAACTTTTCTAAAAAATAATAATTTTAAAATTTTTTAATTACATTAAAATAAATATTTATTTAAAATAATCATTATTTCTATCTCATTAAAAAAAATAGATAAGGTGAAGTGAATATGTGAATTTCTTATGCCTACTCTACTACTCGTTTTGTTTAATTTTTCTTTTTTAATATTTTTTTAAAAAATATTTTTTAAAATTTTAAAAAATAAATGTATTTTTTAATATAATTACAATAATTATAGTTTTTTATAACTTATTTTATTAAAAATTAATTTTATTATTATTATATATTAAAAATAAGAAAATAAAAATCAAATTAAATTAATTTTATATATAATCAAGGCGAACCATAGAGAGACATGGATAATACCTAAATTCGCCCCGAATCTGTTCCAAGTTTAAAAAAAAATCTTAAACACTTCCTTAACCCATTTATTAAAATTTTAAATTCATCCTATTAGGGGTGAAACGTGACAAGTACTTGAAAAAATTTACCCTATTGTTATCCCTAATACTTGTATACATTGTTATTGTACACATCTACTTTACTTACTTTTTTAAGTGTTAACTTTAAAATGTTAATTTTATTCATACATCCACATAAAATCTTTTTTGTTACATCTAACTAATGCATATATACAAAAAAATTTACTATACCTAAAATATTCTTTTTATTATTTTGCCTCTCATCTAGCATCTTCTCACTTCTTTCAATCTTTTTCTTCTAATCAACAAACCCAAGTGCAAAAATCCTTACCCTCAAGCAAAATATTTTCTTTGAAACTTGTTTATTAACAAAAAATAAAAAATAAAATCTTTAAGATAAATTCAAAATTAATTTCAATATTTTTAAACCATGTTTCTTTAGATCTACACACTAATACTATGTTTATATCATCTTAATATATTTTTGGACTTATGATTTATGTAAAGCTTGATAAAAATTGTTGTAAAGTTAGTTAAAAATGTTTAGGAATAATAGAAGTAATAATAATAATAAATAAATAAAACATAATATATGTCAAATCAGGTTAAACTTTAAGGGTATTTTGATAATTTCTTCAAGATTCATTTTTGTTTTAAAAAATCTTAATTAAGGTGGGTATGTAAAGGTATCTAGTGGATACAAATATAACTTCTCCCTTTCAAAACATAAAAAATATTCATCTTGATATAAAATACCCTTTTATTTTTGTTTCATTCCAACACACAATTATCCCTTTATTTTCATCTCACCTTTTTTCTCTTTATTTTCCTTGTGTTATTCTTTTTTTCTTCTTCTTCTTCTCTTTATTCTCTTGTCATAAAGAAAGTCAAGCTCTCACTTTTCTCTCCACTCTTCATTAATTGTAACAACCCTAATTTTTAATATTAATACTTTGAAGTTTCATTTTAATTACCTCCTTACTAAGCAAGCACGAGCATCACCTTCTTGTTCATCCCTTTATCAAACTTGAGGTGTCACAATGCATACAACCAAGGATGAGGTATTGGAAGGCATGCAACTTAAGTATGAGATATCAAAGGCATGCAACCAAGTATGAAGCTTCGAAAGCATGCGACGAATTATGACATGTTGAATATATACAACCAAGCATGAAGTGTCCAAGGCATGTAACCAAGAATGAGGTGTCCAAGGCATGCAACCAAGCATGAGGTGTCCAAATGCAACCAAACATGAGGTGTCCAAAGTATGCAACCAAGTATGAGGTGTCCAAGGCATGCTTGGTATGCAACCAAGCATGAGGTGTCCAAGGCATGCAACCAAGTATGAGGTGTCCAAGGCACGCAATTGAGCATGAGATGTTCAAGGCATTCAACCAAACATGAGTTGTTGAATTGACGTGTCAAAATGCATGTAACCTAGAGGACACTAAGCCGCCTTGATCATATGACACCTGGTAAGGCATAATGACTCATCAAGTTGTTATACCTACTCAACCACGTGCTAAGATCAAGCATGTGCCATGTTTTGTCTCGATGCAACAAGAGAGGCACTAATCATTCTTTTTGAGCGACACCTAGCTAGGCCATGCAATGAGTCACCTATATGTTCACTTGCTTTATGTTCCTATAAAGAGGGTGTTCACCTACCAAGAAAGAAAAGTAGAGAAGTATGATAAAGCTCTTATAGTGGTGTTATTTCAAAGGTTAAATCTTTGAGTCATCATAACAGATGTAATGCAACAATTCTAATATAAAAGGTGAGTGATCTTATAACACATGATTTTACATGGTTTTAGAATTATATATCTCATGTTTAAAATGTTATATGTATTCATTGTTTTTTAAAAATTTCATGAGATATGCTTTAAAAATGTGTTGGTCAAATGCTATGTTTATAATAAATATGTGTTCCTTGTATCCTTGATATATTTGTATATAAATAGTTGAGATGGTTCGATGATCATGAAATGATGGGTATGATTTAGGAAAGCTTTGTCCAAGGAGACTGGATTTTAAGTGGGACTATTGTGACCCCTCCAATCTTTCCTAGAAGCTTACTTAGTACATATGATTCACTGAAAATCATTGGTACTATCTGAGAAAATAAAGGCTATGATTAATTAAGGAAAACACCCAAAAAGGGAGGTGAATTTGGTTTTTCAAAACTTTTTCAAACACACAAATATAAGCACAATATAAACAAAATAAATAGATAGGGTTAGAGAATTCAAACTCGGGTTTTATAGTGGTTTGACACTTCTTTGCCTACATCCACTCTCCTCAATCTCCTAACTGAGTGAGGGTTCCATTAACTTGAACCTTCAATCAAGCTTTTAATCTTTTTACACTTGGATTTCGGCTCCAATGGGCTCTTACACAATCTCTTCAAGATTCAAACCTCTTAAAGGCTTTAACACTCAGTTTTTACAAGAATGAAACTCTTAACCTAGCTTAAGGATAACTCAAATATAAGAGAAAGCTAGGATGACACACAAGAGTGCACTAAAGGATATGCAAGTGATGATTTTATGCACTAGGAAAGAAATGAGAGCTTTTTGATCAAGAATAGGTAGGTAGACAATTTATTGCAAAGGTTCTCTTAGTCATAAATGAAGTAGGGCTCTCAATTTATAGGTTTCTAAGCTTGGGAGTCAAAAACAGCAAAAGGTAACCTCGACCGATCAAGCTAAGGGTCTACCGGATCACTAGCCGTTGGAGCATTTAATCCTTGACAGGTTACTGTTGCCTCGACCGGACCTTGACCGGACAAGGGTGAGCCTCGACCGGGAAGAGGAAGGTACTGGAAGAGAGAAAAGGTTTTTGTGCCTTCCTCGACCGGACCTCGACCGGACAAGGGCAACCGGTTGAGCCGGTTGGCCATAGCCTCGACCGGTTGAGCCTTTTGGCCCCAAAAACCTATTTTTTGAATTTCTTTCTTTTCCAACACTTAGGCAAGGTATTTAGGTGAATTGATATGCCAATTTTAAATCATTTTGCCTAAGGTATAATTGATAAAACTCGGGTTTTAAAGAAAATCAAATTTTAAAGGATAAACCGAGTTTTCAAAGTTGCATGAAACGGTATGAAAATCCTAAGTGCACTCATGCAATCATCTTACATTCGTTTCCTATGATCACAAGTCTTCTACAAGATCTCGATCTTGTATCCATTTGGTCCTTGAAGAATTTTTGAGTTTATGCCTGAGATTCTTAACCATTTAAACCAATTAGTCACTTAACCATGGTTTGTTATCATCAAAACTCGATTAGGAGAACCCTTGGGCTAACACTATCATTACGATACTTTACATTGTTATTAAGGATGTGATTGTAATATACCCTAGACTTATATCGTGCCATAGAGATGGAGAGGCACATTGTAGCCAATTGACCTTGTGATCTTTTGTGCCAAGAGATGAAAGAGCATTTAAGCAATTTGTATGAGAAGCATGCCAAGAATGTTGGGGCATTATGTCTATGTGACACCATGTTATATGAGATACATGTCATCTATGGGCACATATATGATTTATGTCGATAGAGGAAAGGGGCACTATAGTAATTATATTGTATGATATTGGGATTTGTTGAGAATTGGAGTGACATTGTAGTCGTGGATTATGCATGTGTTTGATTGATTATGCATTAGGTTGTTTGATGTTGTATGTCTAATTGATTGTTACACTATATATTATCTACGTTGAGTGTTATATCCATGATGAAACTCATTTTCCTATTTTGGACTGACCATCCTAAAACCTGCGTTATATGATCATTCATTGAGTTATATTCACTTTTTAGTCCCATAAAATTTTCAAATAAGGACCTAATAGAACTAAATACTGAGCAAGTTCCAAAGGACTGTCAACAAGGCATAGCCCTTGTTACCTTTTTCTTTTTGCTTCTTTTTGGATAGACTATTGCATGTAGCCATTTCCTTAGGTACGTACAAGTTTTTATCCCTTAAGGTAAGATTTTATGTACTCAAAACTTTGTATCTTGAAAAGGTAATGAGTATATAATTCCATTAATATACTTCCTTGTGTTGCTTTGACATAATATATTTGGTTATAAGTTACTTTCCTTTTATAAGATAGTATTTTCATCTCAATCTTTAGACTAAATAAGAGACATTGTCTTGCATGAATGGCAAATACAAGGGCATGTCGTCACATTAATGGTCATGACTTAGATATATATATATATATATATATATATATATATATATATTATTTTTCCTCCATCATAAAGAAATGTAAAACCTTACTTCACCACACTCTAAATTGAAATTAGGGATGAAACTTAACTAAGATTGAATTTTATTTAAAAAAAATTAACTAATATTAATTTACAAAGAAGTTAACTAAAATCGAGTTATGTTAAAATTATTTTAAACATAGATAATAATTTAAACTCTTCCTAGGTGCATTTCAAACATAGAAGATTAAAAATATAAAAAATTACCTGCTTTGTATAACGTGGTAGCCATGTCATATAAATATATATATTTTTTAAAATTTTAGTTCAAATTTTAATTTGTAGTTGAAGTTTTATTTTTGAACTAGAATCGCAATTATTAATTGAGGTTTCAGTTTTTGAATTAAAGTCATAGTTATCAATTAAGACTTTGTTTTTTAACTAAAATATTAATTGACATCTGATACTTCATTTTTGAATTAAAACCTCAATTATTAATTGAGATTTTAATTAATTATTTTTACTTTAAAATTTAATTAAAAACTATTAAATTATAATTTATTTTTAAAATTAAAAATATATACTTTAATAATAAATTATTTATATTTAAGCTTAAGAGTCTAATATTATTTCAATAAACATAAATTAATAAATAAAATATATTATAAATGAATATTTTATTTATTAATAAATTAATAATCTTAAAATAATAAAATTATATAACATACAAATAAAATATAAAATTTTATAATTTATTAATTTAAGATATTTAATTTATTATTTTTTAAAATATTAATTTATTTGTATTATGACAAATTTATCTTTATCAAAATAATTGTATACTCTTAAGTTTTCATATATAGTATACTCTTAATTTTCTACAAAGTTGTTGATTTATGTCTTGTTTCTTTATTTGGCTTCTTTCTCCTATACTTATACATTCTCTTTCTAACCATTTTTTTACAAATTCTATTCTAGCACCTATATAAGGAGAGTTTTTATATTCAAAGGTTGTAAATTCATTCCATAGTCTAAGTCCTACAGGTCCTTGTATTTTTAATATATATTTATTTAAATATTCAGGGGTTCTATCTACTCTAGCAAGGATCGCATATTTCCTAAATTTTTGTTCATATTCCCTTATATACGAAAAGTTACATAACTTCAATTGTTCTAACTTATGGAGATATATTGTGGGTTCTTTTACATCTTCTTGAGTTGTTCCTAAAAAATATAGTTTTATTAAATTTATAAATATGGATATGCTAAAATTATTTCTAACTTCTTGAAAATAACTGTTGTTTTCTTGTTCCGTGTTTCTAAATAATTGTAATATGGTTCCTCTAAGGGTGCTTTTACAAAATTCATAAATTTCTTATTGGTTTTCAAAGGATACTACTACACCTGCTGAATTTAAGGATTGTTCCCAATTTTCTATGGTTTTCCTAAGATCTTATGCACTATCTATATCTAATATTGTTTCATATTCTTATATTGGTTACAAAGAATTAGAAGGTTCTGTTTTAGTTTTCCATTGAGGTCATTTTGGCTTACTGTACGGCTTATTATACCTTATTATTTCACTTTTTACATTTACAAATTTTTTTCTTTGTTTATTGTATTTACTGACTCATTTGAGACTATTTCTAGGTTTTCTTTAACTTTTGGTTGAATAGTAAATTGATTTATTGTTTCTATATCTATAAGTTTTTTGATTAAATTGGATTTATAAAGTTGTTCTATTATTTGCTCATCTGTATAGTTTTTACACATTATATCAACAAAGTTTTCTTGTACCTGCTCTTTTAGTAACGTTGGGTTATTGAATTCTTGTAACATTATATTAACTAACTCTGAGTTCTTGTATAGGTTTTCTATTGTTTCAATATTTAATAAAATTTCTTCTTGTATAACATTTACAGTTTCCATCTCACTATCTGATTCTACCTCTACATTTACAGTTTTATAATTTCCAAAGGTTATACTTGCACTTCCATCTTGGTTTTCATATAGACTACTAGATGTTGGATATTTTATTACTGGTTTATTTATTTGAGGTAATTCCCACTCTTCTCTTAACAAATAATCTATATTTACAGGTTTCGCCTCTATCATATTTATAACCTTACTTCCAAAGGTTTTTACTATATCATCAAATTTCATCATACATTTTAAACTTAAAATAGTGATGGTTTTTCCTATAAATCCTATAGTGATGCTAAGGTTCTTACTTCCTAATTCCATATCATAACCTTTAGTGTTTACAGTTATTTTTATTTTTTCTGTGAATTCCTTAAGATCTATACAAAATTGTGGTATACAGCCAATAACTGCGTAATTTTGGTTCATATTAACTTCTACGCTAGCTAAAAGAGCTCTTCCTACTGTATTATTAATAGTATCTAAAAGGTTGATATTTATAAGTGCTCCAATTTCTTTACGATGAAGTCCTATTACTCCTATTAAAATTATTCCTAAGTGCATATATTTATCGGTTTTGTTTTTTAATAATTTTTGTTTTGTTTCTAGAGATACTAAGTCTAAATATACAATATTTCCTATTGAACTTATGGTGTGTTGGTTTAAAAATCTTGTTATTTTCAAATTTTGAACTAATTGTTTTTTGTAAGGTGTTACTTCCTTTACTGTCTTTTTTAATTTTTCTTGAATAAATTCCTTTACATTATCTTTGGGGTTTATTGCTTCTACTATTTCCATGGTTTTATTGCTAAACTTTTTGGTTCAAAAGGATTTATTTTTCGTTCTGTTCTAATTATTGGTTTTTCTCCTAAACTAAAGCTTTCAAATTGTTTTAAAAGGTTATTTAATTTTTGTTCTTCTAATGATACTATATTTCTTTGTTCTAAAAGTTTATCTACTTTTTGGTTAACTTTTTCTAAAGTTTCTCTTAAATTTTGTTGTTCTATTTCCTTTCTAACAAATTTTTCTTCTCTAGCTAATTGTTCTTTAATATAATCTAGGTTATTTCTTAGCAAGTTATGGTTCTTAAAGTCTTCCAGCTTCTTTTCTAATTCCTAAGACTGTGTTTAGTTTTTCTACAGATTTTATTTGTCTTCTCTGGATTTCTGTTATACAATCTATATTATTTTGGTTTTCTTCCTGAATTTGTTTCCTATGTTCTTGCAAGACTATGTTTGTTATTTTTAATTGTGTTTCTACCAAAAATTTTAACTATTTTACCTTTTGGGTTTGTATATGAGGGTTCATTAGTTTTTAATATTTCCTAATTAGATGAATTAGCATATAAATTATCAATATAATATTTTATAATTTCTCTTTTAATTAAGGTTTCTGTAGCAAAAAGTTCGTCAAAGGCTTCTTGTATAGCTACTTCGTATTTGTTCAAATATTTAAGAAATGTTAGGTTTTTAATATCTGTGGTTAAATCTTTTACAGTAGTTATTAAATTATGCAATTTATCACAAGTTTCTCTAAATTCTTTACGTTGAGCATACAACTTATTATTAAGTTCTTTTACACAATCATAATCTAAATTATATATACCAAGAGGATAAGGAATAAAAGACATCAATGCATATCAAATAAGCAGATTAAATAAACAAATCAAGGAAATATAATCAAACTTTTAATGGGGTAAGATAAAGTTCGGTACTCTGAAAATTATTTAAATCAACAGTTTCCTTTTCCTAATTAATATACTACAATACATAGAGAAGCTCTAATACCAATTTTTCCCATCACCATCAGTTTCAACAACAGTTTGTTATTCACATCACACATAGTCAAAGTAGTGGCAAAAGTTTTGAAATCTCCGTTCAAAATGAAAGTTTTAAATTCAATTAGAGTGTGAATGCATTTATTATTCTCATTATTTTAATATAAACATTTCCAAATACTTATTATTTTAATATAAACATTTCAAATACTCATTATTTTAATATAAACCTTTTCAAACACTTATTATTTTAATATATATTTAACTTAAACCTCTCAGTTAGAGTATGAAAGCATATATGACATGAGGGTTAAATTTTTTAAAGATCGACTATTTCAAAAGTTCAAAGAATAATCTCAAAATTTTAAAACATCACTTCGTGTCAAGGTGATACCCTCATTTCGACTAGATAGATTCTCCCAAACACGCCAATTTTTCTGCAAAAATGGGTTAAAGTTCGATGGTTAAGACTAAAGACTCTAGTTTTAAAACCTGACATCACACCCAAAACTTTTTAAATAATTCGATCAAAATTTTAAATTTTTTTTAATTGATGGAAACAGTCAATATAAATGAAGAATCTATGTATATTACAAATATTAACTAGTAAAAGAAAGTTGAACTATAATTCAAATAATTTTCATTTCCCTACTTTACCTTTTTACTCCTTTTACCCTTTAAAAGTAAGAAAATTACACAAAATAAAATAAATTCTAAATGAAAGCAGAAATGTAACAGAGAATTCTTACTTTCTTATTGTTGATAAATTTACAAGACTGAAGATACAGATGATTGCTTCACTTGCTACTTTGCTCTCACTTTTCTCACAATTTTTTCTACACTTCTTTAGATTTTGTAGACAAAGCATTTACAAATGACAGGTGAAATTTAATTTAAGTGGTTGGGGCAGTTGATGGATGGCAGGAAAAATATTTACAAGCTGTTAAGAGGTTTGGTACAAAATAACTACAAAATAAATACAAGGATGGTAAAGTCTTTATGGGATTTGACTTTTGTTTCCTTTTATTTTTCCTTTTTCCATCCGTTTGGTACTTCTTCCACTTTCTCCTTGTCCTTTTCTTCTCTTTTCTTTCACATGCATAATATGTGGCTTGCACATGGCTTCATTGCTTATGAACTTGTACTGCTACATTAAATTTTTGTAGTTGAAGACGCATTTATTGCTTCAATGTTGTCATTGCTGACATCATCCTTCCATTGCATTTTGCAGATTATGATAACTTTCATCGTCCATATTTTCCAAAAATAATGCGTCATCGTTGAAGTAGGAAGATGGTTCTGGTATATTTACACTGAGTTCGGTTATAAAATCCTGTTCTTTAGAGGTAACAAAAGGTTTTGGAATAATTATATGTTCTAAAGGTTTGTTTCTCCATATGGACATGGTTTGTGTTTCACCCATAAGATGAAATAATTTATTTCAGGTTGGTCTAAGATCATAAATCTGAAAAGCTCTAAAGTGAGTAAAAAATTCTGAAAATTCATTTGAACGGGTCATTTCCCATTCTGGTTCTTGTTGAGGAATGAGTGTTCTTCATTGTGTTTTATATATACATGGTGATAAGTTGGTACTATTGATCCATTGGTTTGAAATAAAGGTGGGATGGTTTCAAAAGAAATGTCTATCTATTTTTTGGTTTTGAAAAGATAAGTTAAAATATCTTTCAATTTTTCTAGGAAATTTTCAGGGATTTGAGATACATGGTTCATAAAAACATTTTTTAAAATTCCCTGATCCATAAACTGGGGTACTAAATAAAAAATTTCTTTATTTACAATAGAGATATTCACATAAGCTAAATATATCACAAAGAAAAATTCAGGGTCATGATATGCCATATAACTTGTTTTTATCCCGACATTTTTGGTTCTAAAATGTTTGTACAAAAGTTCTTGATTTTTAAACACTTTGTTATATTGGGTTTGTAGAAAAAAGGTTTTGACTAAAGAGTAGTTATCAGCTCCAATTAAGTTTTTAACAACAAGTTTTTCATATTGTTCAAATAGAAGAGTTGATTTCTTAATTAAACTAAGCACTTCAAATTGACTATTTGAACAACTGGTTTGATTGGTTGACACTGTACTGGTTTTCAAATTCTTTATCAGTTTTTCTTGAATTTCTTGGATTTTGAGGTTTTGGAATTTTTGGGTTTCTAAAGCAATCAATTGATTTTGAAGGTTTTGTAAATGTTGGGTTAAAGCTGACACGATTTTTCCATAAGCATATTCTAGATTTTGGTTTGAAAAACTTTGTGGTTTTTGAGACCAAAAGTTATCTACAATAACCTTATGTTATTTAAAAAGGTTTTGAGAAAATAGAGAGTTAAACCTCAGATTTAGATTCAACACTTCGTTCAAACATATGGTTCCATATTGAAAGGTTCTAGCTTTAGTGGGTTTTCTTTGAGCCATGTTTCTGTAATCATAAAATCAATCATTAGTATTATCAACATTATTAATTATTTGTCTATTTAAACAATCTGCTAATATATTATCTTTTCCTTTAATATGTTCAAATTTAGGTTTGAAACCAATTAAAGAGTTTGGAAACTTTATCCATCTTTTGGTGGACAGTTTTGAAGAATTTTTATTTTCAATTTTTTTTTTTAATATTCTCATAGTTGGTTCTTAAAGTAAATTGTTTTTGGTTCAAAAATAATTGAAATTTTTCTAAGACTAATATTGTTGCTTCAATTTCAAAATCTGTAGAATTAAGGTTCTTTTGATAATCATTAAAAGTTCTGCTACAATATCTAGAAAGTTTTTCTTCTCCTATATTAGTTATTGCTAAAAGTATACCTCCCCATCCTGTTTGACTAGCATCAGTTTGAACTATTTTATATTCACTTTCTAAGAATCAATGTAAGGTTGGGAGATGCTTCACAAGTTCTTTTATTTTTTGTACAAGTTTAATATCTTCTTGGTTAAAATATCTCTAACATGTGTTTTTTGTTTTACTATAAAGGGGTCCAACTAATCTATTAAGGTTTTTAATATATGGTCTAGCATAATTTAGTAATCCTAAAAAACTTTGAAGGGTTTTTAAGTCTTCGAGTTTATCTGGAAAATTATTTATTTTTTGTACTATATGATTTTGCAATTTTATTTGTCCATCCTCTAATTCTAATCATAAAAATTCTATTTGGGTTTTAAATAATTTCAGTTTCTTTTTACTTACTATTAATCCATGAGTAATTAGTTTTTCAAAAATAAATTCTAAATGCTTTATGTGTTCTTGAAAGAGTATACAAAAAAACAAGAATATCATCAATATATACAAGAATAAAAGAATATTTACCAAAAATATTATCCATTATTCGTTGGAATATTTGAGGAACATTTTTTAGTCTAAATGGCATTACATTCAATTCATATAAGTCACAGGGACATGAAAACACTGTCCATGGTTTACTATCTTCTTCTAATCTAATTTGCCAAAATCCACTTTTACAATCTAACTGAGAAAAGTATTTACATCCTTGAATAGAATTAATTAAAGAATCTTTATTTGGAATTTTATAGGCATCATCATATGTATTATCATTATAATTAATAACCATCCTAGCTTTTCCTCGTTTTTCTTCATTATGGTTTCTAACTAAAAATGCTGAGGATCTATGGGGACTAAAACTTGGTTTTATGAGGTTATTTTGCAACAGTTCTTCTATTTGAATTTTAAATTCCTTTGTATCTGTAAGGTTACATGCTATATCTGCCGTTTTTATTGTTAAATCTAGGTTTTTAATTGGTATTTTACAGATTGTTTTATTTTTATTCCAATGTTTTTTTGGATCTTCTCCTATAATTCCTCTTTTTTATGCTTCTAATATAAAGTTTTTTAATCTATCTACATTTCTTAATTGTTCTGAGTAATCAATAATTATGCTATCTTTTTGTGTTTCTATTTTGTTAATTTGATGAGAGGTTACATTATGATTTTTATTTAATATATTTTCCATATTTGTATAAACAATTGTTGTGGTTTTAGGATGAAAACTAACTTGGTTATTTTGTATTGTTATCCCTCCTAGTAAAAAATGTACAAAATTTAAGCCTAAAATAAAAGGATATAAACTTATAGTAGGTACAAGATAGGTTTGAGGTAATACTAAGGTTATGTTATTAATTATGATTGGTACATTTGAAATATACTTAGTTAGTATTAGTTTTTGTTGATTATATTGGACAAATTCCATTGGTTGAATTAATGTTTGTTGTACTAAGGTTTCAAATAAAAGGTTTTTATTGGCTCTAGTATCTAATATTGTGTCTACCTTTAATTTTATGGTTTTTAATTTAATTGTTGTTGGAAAAATAATAGATTTTACGTTATTTGCAGTATTTACTTGTTCTATTGTTTATATGGTTGTTTTCAGGATTTATTGGTTCTTTTATTTCTTTTACATGAATTTTTGTTTCTTTAGGGTTTGAACAACTACTTTCCTCTTCTTCCGAGATTTTTCCTTTAATTATTATTTGTAAGTCTTTCCATATATTATAAGGTTTTATCTTACTTTCTAAAGGTCGTACAAGGTTTTTAAAATTTAAAGGGGTTTTCTTAGGTTGATTTTCCTTTAATTTATTATTTTTTAAGATATTAATTTATTTGTATTATGATACATTTATCTTTATCGAAATAATAGTATATTTTTAAGTTTTCATATATAGATTTTTCACAAAATTAGTTAATAAAATTAATTAAAAAAAATCAACTACAAAATATAATTTTTAATAGTTTCATCAAAGTCACCAAAAATATCCACTAAACATTCATATACAAGAAAAAAGGACACATATAATCTCACAACTTTATAAAATCTATGAAATTTTTTTTAACATAATGAAAATAAATTAATATATAAAAAAAAAAAATTAAATACTTAAATTAATAAATTATACGATTATATATTATATAAATTTATATGTTAACACACACTGCATAGAGTCTCATCAACCGTCCCATTTCTGCCACAATCCAGCTTTAGCTATCTAAGACCACATCAATACAGCCCCCATCAGCTACCCATCCCTACAATAATTAAGCATGCCTGGGCCGTCCCTATCAACCCTTCATACAAACCATAACCCTAGCCGTCCAAGCTACACTACACGGAGCCACTCATTAGCTGTCCTTGCCGCCATTTCACTGTCAAAAGCTCTCGTCTAATCTACCATGACTGCAAGCAACCAGCCACCAGCCGTCGACTCTTTCTTCCATGTCTCAAACTTCAGCCTCCTTTCTTCTGCTCTTAGCTTTCTTTCTCTTCTTTCTAGACCATATGAATCCATGTTATCCATCTTCATGTTCCTATATTTTCTCTCTCAAGCTCTCTCTCCCAACTACACATAGCAATAACAAAAGCTCTCATTCCCATCAACTCATTTCTATTTCCATCGTTGCCACTCTCTCATCCGAGCTTTGCACCTCCATCCACCATTTTCTAGAATTTAGCTGCAACTACTGGATGACCTAGGCCGAGCAACATTCTCTTTCTCACATACCTCGCCGGAGTTGTCGTCAGTTTCGAAGCTGTTGTTTCAATCCCGAGCGCTTCTCTCTACACTGCTGATGATAGCCAGCACACCAAAATCTTTGACCTTTCTTGGAAGTGATCGACGACGCCATTGATGAGAACTCCAACTTGATTAGCAACTTTCTTTGGAATGGCTTGAGCTGCGTTTGCGAGAAGTTTGGTTTAAAACTTGCATTTCAGGCCTTGAAAGCTCCATTTCTAGTCTTACAATTCTCAGCATAGCTGGAAAGGTGAAGCACTTGGGGTGCTGGTTTTCTTCCCCGACGTGTTGACGTAGCTGGAAAGGTGAAGTTTGGTTCACTGTATCTATTTTATCTTATTTTATTTATTTATTTGTATTATTATTATTATTATTATTATTATTATTATTTAGGTTTTATCCCCTTTTGTGTTTTTGAGCTTGTATTTTAAATTTTGAGACTATAAGAAGGGCGGGATTGTTAATTTCATCTGATAAGGCTTCTTTGGCCGAGAATATAAGAGGACGACGGGAGAGTCATGCTGATTGCATTGGGTTAAGGGGGTATGGTCCGGTAAAAAAAGAGTTCTTTGGAGGTTTCTATAAAAGCAGGGGAACCGCCTCTGTTAGGGATCTCTTCGGCTGTCATTTTTTTTTGTCTTTTCTTAGAGAAAAGCTTAAAAGAGGGCAGGGAAAAGGACAGGGTTGAGAGATCTCTCGGAAGAGTGACTTCAAATTGATGAATGGTGTTTTTATTTTTTCTCATTCATACTTTTATTCGTTCATGTACAGAGTATATATAGAGGATAATCACCATTCTAAGAATGAGAAAGAATGATATAAGGAAAGCATTCCTAATATCTCAACATTCCCCCTCAAGTTGGTACATAGATGTCACACATGCCCAACTTGTTTAAAAATTTTGAGAAGACTTGACTTGAGACAACTTTGGTGAGGATATCGGTCAATTGATCTTCTGATCAAATCTTAGGCAATTCCACAATCTTATAATTCAACTTTTCTTTAATGAAGAATCTGTCTACCTCGACATGCTTTGTACGATCATGTTGTACTAGTGTGGACCCTCACTCGATCCACCGACTGGCGCGATTCGCGAATTAAAACAAAATGATAGTAAAATGTGGAGAAAATGTGGTTTTTGAGTTTTGAAAAAATTCATCCTAGTGAAGAACGGTTTTGTTTGGAGTCGCACTTACTTTTTATTTTTATTTTTTAATGGGGAAAATTTAAGTAAGAACAAATACCCCAGCATGACTCCAATTAGGGAAAAGCAGTATGTGAAAACTAGATTTTGGGTCCGGGGATCAGGTTACCTATCGGGAAGGTACCTTATGCCAGGTAGCAACCCTCTAGGCCCGGAACTTGGTCTCTACTAATGAATTGGGTATATGGGAGCATATGGGTCAAAGATCAAACAACCTCTGGGCTAAACAAATAATATGAATCCTACAATCCCGGTTAGTACTCGACATGCATAAGAACAATCAGAACAATAATGCGTACCTGTGGTCCCCGGCCATGCTCTGCAGATAAAATGAGTCAACCAACACAAGCATGTAGTAGGTAGTCATAATCAAGCATCAAAGTTCATGCTTAAAGAGGAAGTGAATGGAAATGACGGCAACCAATTATTTTATTCCTTCCATATTCCCTCAAACAACAATTCACCAATCTCCAACATCAAACCAAACCAAACTTACCTGACCCCTAATGCCTTTATCTCTGAAGCGGGTCCATTCCAATTTAGTTCAGGGCCCATTTAAAACCCTAAAGGAGGCCCACAAGTGCCTTGGAGCCCAAGGGCTCAAGCCATTACAAAAATAGGAATCAAAACATGCTAAAACAGGGCTGGTAAGGCAGGGGCTGTTGAATAGGGTCCCAACTGGTTCAACCGGTTTAGAAAAATTTTAAAATTTTAACAGCAGACTCCTCACAAAATAAGGAACCCAACAAAAGAAACGACGCTCAATTCCGAGCCCAGATGAGGGAGAACCGGTCGAAACACTGCGACATGCTTATAAGACAGGGATGGTCATGCAGGACCGGTTTAACTGGTTCCCAACTAGTTCAACCGGTTGAGAAAAATTATAAAAATTTAACAGTAGACTCCTCAAAGAATAAGGAACCCAACGAAAGAAACGGAGCTTAATTCCGAGCCTGGATGAGGGAGAACCGGCCGAAACACCGTAATGTGTTTATAAGACAGGGTTGGTCATGCATGACCGGTTAAACTGGTTTCCAACCGGATCAACTGGTTGAAAGAAAAATTATGAAATTTTACCAGTAGACTCCTCAAAAAATAAGGAACCCAACGAAAGAAATGACGCTCAATTCTAAGCTCGGATGATGGAGAATCGGCCGAAATATCGTAACGTGTTTATAAGACAGGGCTGGTCATGCAGGACCGGTTGAACTGGTTTCCAACCGGTTCAATTGGTTAAGAGAAATTATGAAATTTTAACAGTAGACTTCTCACAAAATAAGGAACCCAACAAAAGAAACAACGCTCAATTCCGAGCCCAGATGAGGGAGAATCGGCCGAAACACCGTAACGCGTTTATAAAATGGGAAAATGATTCAAAACAGATGAACAACATCAAACGGGTTCAACGGCATCAACTAAATGAACATCATGGCAAACACACAAAGAACCAATTTCAACATAGCAATGTGTGGCCCTTTTCGTCCACACCAATTAATAAAGCATTAAGCATTTTGAAACGACCAGAAAGAGCAATTGAATGCAAGCAAGAATTCTGTGAGTAACCCGAAACGTACCTGAGGAACTAGCCTTTGAGAGGCACTCCTTAGCTTCAAGTGAGATTGATGCTTCTTCTGCAAAATCTACTCAAGATCGGTGATCACGATCTCCTTTCCTCCTTTTCAAAGCAAACAAAAATTCCTCTCTTCTCTTTTTCCTCAATATCTTCTTTTTCCCGTTATCTCTGTTTTTCTTTAAAAACCTCCCCCCATTTTTCCCTCAACATCTCTTTTTCCCTTCTTCCTCCTTTCTTTTTAGGCCACCCAAACCCTTAGAGACTCTTAGGAATTTTCCCCCCCCGTTCCTCTTTTTTTTTTTTTTTCCTTTTTTCTCTTCTAAAACCTCCCTCTTTTCTTCTTTTTCAAAAAACCTCTTAGCCTTCTCTTCTCCTCCGCTTCCGCACTACCTTATTTTTCCTCCTTTAGCTCTGGAAATCCCCCTCTCAGCTTTGGAACCCCCCAACATATTTAGTTCTCCTTTTCCCAAGGTGGGCAGCTACTCCTCATAATTGTAACATGCCTTGCCCATCAAGAATCCACACGGATTCAAGGTGGGTTACAACCTCTTCACAAAATGGCTCCAAATCGGACCTAAAACCCTTCCCTAAGCCTATTGAGGGCACCAAGGCTCAAACCAACCCGGAATAGAGCATCAAAAGAGCCAAAAACAGTGCCATTTGCCAGCAGGCTTGACAAATCAGTCGACCGGTTGCTAACCGGTCGACCGCTTCAAAAAGACTTGACGAACCGGTTGACCATCCGGTCGACCGGTTGAGGAAAAAATTGAAATTTTGACAGAATATTCCTTGAAGAGTAAGAAATCCAATAAAAAAACGGTGCGCGATTCCGAGTTTGGATAAGGGAGATATGATCAAAACAAGCCCAAGTGCTCTGTATTCGAACTTGCTCCCATGAACTCCAATTGAACTGAAGTTTTGGGGAGACCTCACTTCCTTTCTTTAACATGATGTGAACAACTAAGGAGTTGGCCATGATGGCACTCCAAAATGAACTACACACTTGCACTACATTGGACTGCAGATGAATCCACACTAGGCTTGAAAACCGATCAAGCCCAAAAGAGAGGCCATGGTGGTGCCATATGGAAAAAATTGGGTGCATGTGACACCTCTAAGATAAATGCAAGTGTCGATGGACAAAATTGAGGGTCTACAAAAATGCCCCTCTTCAGTTGAGTGAATGAACGAGTAAAACGCAAGTACGAAGTGCAAGCAATGAATGAGTGAAATGAACTCTAGTGAAGAACTCAAATGACCAACAATTTTGTCCCCACACAACAATAAAGAAGGCTAAGGGAAATGAGTCATGCAGACTGAATGGACTAGGACCCAGGCACATTGCCGGAGAAAGCTAAAGGAATCTGGACATAGTGCCAGAGAAGATAGGAGAAAACCGTGCGAGTACCGGAGAAGAGTTTGTATCCGGGAGAGTAGCGAAAAGGTGTAGAGTCCGGGCAAGTATCGGGAAACCTAAAGAAATCCGGACACGATGCCGGAGAAGAGATTGTATCCGGGAGAGTACCAGAAAGGTGTAGAGTCTAGGCGAGTAACAGATAAGAGATTGTATCCGGGCGAGTACTGAAGCATAGATCGTATTCGGGAGAGATATAAGATCCAGGCACGATGCTAGAGAAAATAAAGGAAATATGGGCCCGATGCCGGGAAAGATAAAAGGGAACCAGGCACGATGCCGAAAAATAGGGGATTCGGGCACGATACCGAAGAGCCACCGGAATGACTAGGAGATTTGGGTGCGATGCCGGGAAAGGTATAAGGAAATTGGGCACGATGTCGAATAATAGGGGATCCGGGCACAATGCCGGAGAGCCACCGAAATGACTAGGGGATCCGGGCACGATATCAGAGAGCCGCCGAATGACTAGGGGATCTGGGTACGATGCCGAAGAGCCGCCGAATGATTAGGGGATCCGGGCACGATGTTCGAGAGCCACCGAAATGACTAGGGGATCCGGGCACGATACCGGAGAGCCGCCGAATGACTAGGGGATTCGGGCACGATGCCGAAGAGCCGCCGGAATGACTAGGGGATCCAGGCACGATGCCGGAGAGTCGCTGAATGACTAGGGGATCTGGGCACGATGCTGGAGAGCCGCCGAATGACTAGGGGATCCGGGCACGATGCCATAGAGCCGTAGAAATGACTAGGGGATCCAAGCACAATGTCGGAGAGCCACCAAATGACTAAGGGATCCGGGCACGATGCCGGAGAGTCGTCGAATGACTAGGGGATCCGGGCACGATGCCGGAGAGTCACCAAAATGACTAGGGGATCCGAGCACGATGTCGGAGAGTCACTGAAATGACTAGGGGATTCGGGCACGATGCCGAAGAGCCGCCAAAATGACTAGGGGATCCAGACACGATGCCAGTGAGCCGCCAAAATGACTAAGGAATCCGAGCAAGATGCTGGAGAGCCGCCAGAATGATTAGGGGATCCAGGCACGATGCCGAAGAGCCGTCGAATGGCTAGGGGATCCAGGCACGATGCCGGAGAGCCGCCGAAATGACTAGGGGATTCAGGCAAGATGTCGGAGAGCCGCCGAATGACTAGGGGATTCGGGCACGATGCTGGAGAGTGGCCGAATGACTAAGGGATCCGGGCACGATGCCGAAGAGCCGCCGAATGACTAGGGGATTCGGGCACGATGTCGAAGATTTGTTGAATGACTAGGGGATCTAAGCATGATGCTGAAGAGCCGTCGAATGGCTAGGGGATCCAGGCATGATGCCGGAGAACCGCCGAAATGACTAGGGGATCCGGGCACGATGCCGGAGAGCTGCCGAATGACTAGGGGATCTGGGCACGATGTTGGAGAGCCGCTGAATGACTAGGGGACCCGAGCACGATGCCGGAGAGCCGCCGAATGACTAGGGGATCCGGGCATGATCCCCAATGGAGTCGCCAATTTGTGGACCCTCACCTAATCCACCGACGGGTGCGACTCGCAAATTAAAACAAAATGATAGTGAAATGTGGAGAAAAGGTGGTTTTCGAGTTTTGAAAAATTCGTCCCAATGGGGAACGATTTTGTTTAGAGTCACCACTTACTTTTTATTTTTATTTTTTTAATGGGAAAAATTTAAGTAAGAACAAAAACCCAAGCATGACTCCAGTTAGGAAAAAACGATCTGCGAAAACTAGATTCTAGGTTCGGGGATCAGGTTACTTATCGGGAAGGTACCTCATGCGAGGTAGCACCCCTTTAGGCCCAGAACTCGGTCTCTACTAATGAACTGGGTATATGGGAGCCTATGAGTCAAAGATCAAACAACCCTTGGGCTAAACAAATAACATGAATCCTACAATCCGGGTTAGTACTCGACATGCATAGGAACAATCAGAACAATAATGCGTACCTGTGGTCCCCGGCCACGCGTTGTAGATAAAATGAGTCAACCAACACAAGCATGTAGTAGGTAGTCATAATCAAGCATCAAAGTTCACGCTTAAAGAGGAAGTGAATGGAAATGACGGTAACCAATTATTTTATTCCTTCCACATTCCCTCAAACAACAATTCATCAATCTCCAACATCAAACCAAACCAAACTTACCTAACCCCTACTGCCTTTATCTCTAAAGCGGGTCCATTCCAATTTAGTTCAGGGCCCATTTAAAACCCTAAAGGAGGCCCACAAGTGCCTTGGAGCCCAAGGGCTCAAGCCATTACAAAAATAGGAATCAAAACATGCTAAAACAGGGCTGGTCAGGCAGGGGCTATTGAACCGGGTCCCAACTGGTTCAACTGGTTTAGAAAAATTCTAACATTTTAACAGAAGATTTCTCAAAGAATAAGGAACCCAACGAAATAAATGGCGCTCAATTCTGAGCCTGGATGAGGGAGAACCGGTCGAAACACTGTAACGTGTTTATAAGACAGGGCTGGTCATAGTCAGGGACCGGTTGAACCGATTCCAAATTTGTGGACCCTCACCCGATCCACCGACCGGCGCAACTCGCGAATTAAAACAAAATGATAGTGAAATGTGGAGAAAATGTGGTTTTCGAGTTTTGAAAAATTCGTCCCCAGTGAGGAACGATTTTGTTTGGAGTTGCCACTTACTTTTTATTTTTATTTTTTAATGGGGAAAATTTAAGTAAGAACAAAAACCTTAGCATGACTCCAGTTAGGAAAAAGCGGTTTGCGAAAACTAGATTTTAGGTTCGGGGATCAGGTTACCTATCGAGAAAGTACCTCATGCGAGGTAGCACCCTTCTAGGCCCAAAACTCGGTCTCTACTAATGAACTGGGTATATGAGAGCATATGGGTCAAAGATTAAACAACCCTTGGGCTAAACAAATAACATGAATCCTACAATCCCGGTTAGTACTCGACATGCATAGGAACAATCAAAACAATAATGCGTACCTGTGGTCCTCGACCACGTGTTGCAGATAAAATGAGTCAACCAACACAAGCATGTAGTAGGTAGTTATAATCAAGCATCAAAGTTCATGCTTAAAGAGGAAGTGAATGGAAATGACGGCAACCAATTATTTTATTCCTTTCATATTCCCTCAAACAACAATTCACCAATCTCCAACATCAAACCAAACCAAACTTACCTGACCCCTAATGCCTTTATCTCTGAAGCGGGTGATTACTACTCAAAAAGTGCTATTTCATAGCTTGTAATTAATTCTTTTGAACTCTCTTGAGTAGTAATTATCACCTTTTAACTCAATTGACATGTTAAGGGCCTTTGCAATTGTTTCTAATCAAATTGTGTTAAGTTTTGGTGTTTTTGATAGCTTTTTGCTCACCAAAGCAATGTAAGAATGAGGGAGAGTTGTATATAGTTCATGACAAGGCTTTTGGAAGCTCAAATTCATGAAGAATCAAGCTTTTGAGCCTCATAGTCCTTTGCCTTAGTCGTTCAAAGTATGCAAGGAAAGAGCAACAGAGAGAGGAAAAACAGAGTGAAGAAAACAGAGCATGGCAGCTGCAGTCTTCCTTCCCACTTTTGGAGCACTTCCCGAAGTCCATTTTGTGCATGCTATATACCGTTGAAAATCTCTGGAAGTCAAGAATCCAACGCTTCAAATCGTGTGCGATTTGGAGCTGAAATGAGGAAGATATGGCCTTCGGAAGACAACTGCATCCAGCTGAGGGACAATTTCGCACCTTGCGAAATTGGAACTCCAACGTGCGAAATTTTAATCAGCCTTGCGAAATGGAAATGGATGGCAGCTGTGCATTCTCGGTGAAGCCCAACATGTGAAAGTGATTTAGCAACTTGCGAACTTGAAGCTTAACGTGCGAAAGTGGATTTCAACATGCGAAATCAACTTGCGAAATTTCGCAAGTCACCATGCAACGTGCAAAATTGGGATATTTGTTCACCGACTCTTTTTTTTCTGATATTTTGTGTTTAAATCTCCATTTTCTCCTTGTATTCAGCCACTTATGTAATTCCTTAGCTAGGAAGTATTGAAGGAAGGGTAATTTGCCTTCCTATATAAACTCCCTTGTAACACTTAAAAAGGATGCTCGGGAACTTGTTCCAGAAGACCAATATATATATAGAAAAGTTCAGAGTCATTTTTCACCTTACTTTCCCACTTTGTTTCTATTTTCTTACTAGCCAAATAAGCTCTGAGGAGGTTTCCTCAGAGAATGAGTGGCTAAGCTTTTAGTTCCTTGGAGTTAAGGTTGCTGGGAAAGGTTCCAACTGCAAGAATGGGTAGTTTTGTGGTTTCAGCCATTAAAGAAGAGAAAGTGTGACCCGTTAATGATTTCTATGTTTTTAGTTAACTTAAAACACCTTGCAAGTCACCTGAGCCAACACTTGGTAAGGCAAGTGATCTCCGTCCATAGAGATGCACTAGTTTACCTATTGCGAGCTTTTGGGAGGTGACTTGAAGGTGGGATTTTCTTGAATTGCCAACACTTGGTAAGCTTTTGGACTCCAAGGAGACATCCATTAGTTATCTCTTGCGAGCTTGGGACAGGAAGTCCAAGGTTAATGATCACCTTGAATGGCAAATGCTTGGTGAGAGGCACGAGCCATTCCAAGTTGCATCAGTGAGAAGGATTTATTGATGAAATCCATTAAAGGGAAGCATCTGTATAACACCGGTTAGAGAATTGACTACATGTTAATTCTCTAATGCGAGGAATTGAACCAAGTGACCGGAGCCCTGTTTTTGCATGAGGAACCTCCCCTGTGAACCTAAAACTCCAAGGAATGTTTTTCTTCATAAGTAATTTCCATCACCCTCTTTTTAGTTAGCTTGAAACTAAACCTTTTACAACTAAAGTTTGCATTTTCTTCTTAAGCTAACCTTGAAATGAAAAAACATCAAATTAGCTATGATTTGGTATCAGTTGTGAGTTGAAAACCCTTCCTAGTGAACGATCCTAGAGCCACTATGCTATACTAGTTGAGACTATCCTAATGCATGGTGATATAGGTTATAAATTTTGTTGATTACTCCCTTACTCAAGGAACACTAGCTGAACGTGAATCAGCTGAGTCACCAATTGGGCATGAATCAGCGGGTCCATTCCAATTTAGTTCAGGGCCCATTTAAAACCCTAAAGGAGGCCCACAAGTGCCCTTGAGCCCAAGGGCTCAAGCCATTACAAAAATAGGAATCAAAACATGCTAAAACAGGACTAGTCAGGCAGGGGCTGTTGAATCGGGTCCCAACTGGTTCAACTGGTTTAGAAAAATTCTAAAATTTTAACAACAGATTTCTCAAATAATAAGGAACCTAACGAAATAAACGGCGCTCAATTCCGAGCCCGGATGAGGGAGAATCGGCCAAAACATTGCAACGTGTGTATAAGACAGGGCAGGTCATGCAGGACCAGTTGAACTGGTTCTCAACCGGTCCAAACGGTTAAGAGAAATTATGAAATTTTAATAGTAGACTCCTCAAAGAATAAGGAACCCAAAAAAATAAACGGCGCTCAATTCTGAGCCCGGATGAGGGAGAATCGGCTGAAACACTGCAATGTGTTTATAAGATAGGGCTGGTCATGCAGGACCGGTTGAACTGGTTCCCAACCGGTTCAACCAGTTAAGAGAAATTATGAAATTTTAACAGTAGACTCCTCAATAAATGAGGAACCCAACGAAAGAAACGACGCTCAATTCCAAGCCCGAATGAGGGAGAACCGGCCGAAACACTGCAACGTGTTTATAAAACGGAGGAATGATTCAAAACAGATTTTTAACATGAACAACATCAAGCGGGATCAACGGCATCAACTAAATGAAGATCATGGAAAACACACAAAGACCAAATTTCAACATAGAAATGTGTGGCCCTTTTCATCTACACCAATCAATAAAGCATTAAGCATTTTGAAACGACCAGAAAGAGCAACTGAATGCAAGCAAGAATTCTGTGAGTAACCAGAAACGTACTTGAGGAACCAGCCTTTGAGAGGTACTCCTTAGCTTCAAGTGAGATTGATGCTTCTTCTGCAAAATCTGCTCAAGATCGGTGATCACAATCTCCTTTCCTCCTTTTCAAAGCAAACAAAAATTCCTCTCTTATATTTTTTTTCTCAATATTTTTTCTTTCCCGTTCTCTCTGTTTTTCTTTAAAAACCTCCCCCCCTTTTTCCCTCAGCCCTCTTTTTTTTCTTCTTCCTCTTTTCTTTTTAGGCCACCCAAACCCTTAAAGACTCTTAGGAATTTTCCCCCCGTTCCTCTTCCTTCATTTTTCTGTTTTTTTTTTCTCTCCTCTTTTTCTATTGCAAAACCTCCCTATTTTCTTCTTCTTCAAAAAACCTCTCAACCTTTTCTTTTCCTCTGCTTCTGCACCACCTTATTTTTCCCCTTTTAGCTCTGGAAATCCCCCTCTCAGCTTTAGAACCCTCCAACATATTTAGTTATCCTTTTCCCAAGGTGGGCAGCTGCCCCTCATAATTTTAACATGCCTTGCCCACCAAGAATCCACACGGATTCAAGGTGGGTTACAACCTCTCCACAAAATGGCTCCAAATCGAACCTAAAACCCTTCCCTAAGCCTATCAAGGGCACCAGGGCTCAAACCAACCTGGAATAGGGCATCAAAAGAGCCAAAAATAGTGCCATTCGCCAGCAGGCCCGACAAACCGATCGATCGGTTGCCAACTAGTCGACCGCCTCAAAAAGACTTGACGAACCGGTTCAACTGGTTGACCATCAGTCGACCGGTTGAGGAAAAAATTGAAATTTTGATAGAATATTCCTTGAAGAATAAGGAATCCAACAAAAAAAATGGTACACGATTCCGAGTTCGGATGAGAGAGATATGATCAAAACAAGCCCAAGTGCTCTGTATTCGAACCTGCTCCCATGAACTCCAACTGAACTGAAGTTTTGGGGAGACCTCACTTCTTTTATTTAACGTGATGTGAACAACTAAGGAGTTGGCCATGATGACACTCCAAAATGAACTACACACTTGCACTACATTGGACTACAGATGAATCGACACAAGGCTCAAAAACCGATCAAGCCCAAAAGAGGGGCCATGGTGGTGCCATACGAAAAAAATTGGGTGCATGTGACACCTCTAAGATAAATGCAAGTGTCGATGGACAAAATTGAGGGTCTACAACTGGATTATGAGCAATGTCACATGTGGCTTTATTGTCAAAAAACAATTGGATTGGTTGCCTAGATAAGTAACCTAAATCCTATAAAAGGAGTCTTAGCCATAATGCCCACAAAGTCTTAGAGCCATACCTCTAAATTCCGCTTTTGCACTCGAATGAGCGACGACATTTTGCTTCTTACTTTTCCATGTCACAAGATTACCACCTACAAAGGTAAAGTAACTAGATGTAGATCACCTATCATCCACTACACTAGCCCAATCAACATCAATATATACTTCTATACTCTGATGATCAACATTTTTAGTGAACAAAATTCCCTTCCCAAGAGCTTTCTTCAAATACCTCAAAATACGCATGACTGTATTCATATGTTGCTCTCCAGGATTATGCATTTATTGACTCACTACACTCAGTGCATAAGCAAGATCTGGTCTTGTATGAGATAAGTACATTAATCTCCCCATAAGTCTCTGGTATCTTCCCTTATTGGTTGATACTTGATTAGGCTCAACACACAATTTCAGACCTTCTTTTATTGGTGTATCAACAGGTTGACATCCTGACATTCCAATCTCCTGTAAAAGATCTAAGACATACTTTCTTTGAGATAGAAAAATTCCTTCACTTGATCGAGAAACTTCAATCCCAAGAAAGTATTTCAAAGGACTTAGATATTTCATTTCAAATTCTTTAGATAGATAATTTTGTAGAGCTTTTCTTTCTTCAGGATTATTTCCTGTAACTACCATGTTATCCACATATACGATGAGTGCCGTAATCTTACCATGTTTCTTTTTCAGGAACAAAGCGTGATTTGAGTTACTTTGATGATAGCCAAAAGCTCTCATTGACTTTGTGAACCTTCCAAACCATGCTCTCGGGGATTGCTTCAACCCATACAATGACTTCTTCAATTTGCACACTTTCTAACATTGTTTTTTTGACACCATGCATCCTGGTGGAAGATCCATATATACTTCTTCAGATAACTTGCCATGCAGAAAGACATTTTTCACATCAAACTGTTATAATGGCTAATCTAGGTTTGCAGCTAGAGACAGTAATACTCGAACTGTGTTGATCTTAGCTACAGGTGCAAATGTCTCTGTGTAGTCAATTCCATAAGTTTGAGTGTACCCTTTTGCTATCAGTCTTGCTTTAAATCATTCAATACTACCATCTGCCTTGTACTTCACAATATAGATCCAACGACACCTAATTGGCTTCTTTGCTAGTTGACATTCTACGAGTTCCCATGTTTCATTCTTCTGCAATGATTTCATCTCTTCATTCATGGCTACCTCCACCTTGGATTAGCTAAGGCTTCCTGCACACTGTAAGGAATAGCTACAGTAGATAATTGATTTACAAATGATTTATTTGATTCAGACAAATGATGGTTAGACACATAGTTGCTCATGGGATATTTGACTTTGGTAGACAATTTAGGTTCATAAGTGGGTTTAAGAATACCTTTATTATGATGGTGTGGTAACCATTTCATGAATGGATCAGGTTTCAAATTAAGAACACCCTCAGCAAACGACAATTCGTTTGGTATTTCAATGAAGGCATCTTCGAACCCAAATTGTTCAGATGGTTCAATTGTACTGTCTCTCCCCTCTTCCATCACTTCTTCAGCTTTTGGGTGGTCATTACTACTTGGTTCTAGAGTTGTACCACTCATATCCAATTCACCCGGTTTCTGGTTCACTAGTTCAAATTGTCTAGATTCATCCTCCTCAAAGATATGATAATCATAATCATGAGTTTGAATTTCCTTATGGTACTCCCCTTGAAGTTCAGACTCAAATGAAAAATACATTGAATTTTCATGAAACACCACATCCATTGTAACAAACATTCGTCGAGTTGGAGGATGGTAACATCGATATCCCTTTTTGTGCAGTGCATATCCAACAAACACACATTGCAATGCATGAGAAGTTAACTTGGTGCGTTGGTGTTTGAGTAGATGCACAAATGCCACACAACCAAAAACATGAGGAGGTAGATTTGGGACGATTGGGGCAACTACGACATTAGTAAGAGCTTGGAGAGGTGTTTGGAAGTCAATTGAGCTAGAAGGTACTCGATTGATCAAGTATGTGGCAGATGTGATGCAGATGTGATTGCTTCTCCCCAATAAGATATCGACATTTTTGCTGTTATCAAGGAAGCACGAACAACCTCTAATAAGTGTCGATTTTTCTGTTCAGCGACTCCATTTTGCTGGGGTGTATTGGAACAAGTGGTCTGATGAATGATGCCATGTCCTTCCAAATACTTTCGAAGATCAGAACTCTGATATTCTCCACCATTATCGCTACGCAAAACCCGAACCTTTGCATTGTACTGAGTTTCAATCATTTTATGAAAATTTTGAAACAACAAGTTCATTTCATCTTTGGTCTTCATCAAGCATAACCAAGTCATTCTGGTACAATCATCAATAAAAGTAACAAACCAATGCGAGCCACTCAAAGTTAGGACTTTGGATGGGCCCTAAACATTAGAATGTATAACCATAAAAGGAAGTAGACTTTTATTCAAAATTAACGGAAACAAAGCACGATGGCTTTTAGCCAATTCACAAATATCACAACAGAAACTAGAAATATCACTCTTTGCAAACAAACTAGGAAACAATTTTTTTAAATAACCAAAGGAAGCACGTCCCAAACGTCGATGCCATAACCAAATTTCAGACTTTTTCTTCTCCCCCTCAAATCCATCTGCCATCAAGGCTTGTTGCAACTTATTGGAATCCTTTAACCGCAAGTCCAAGTAATAGAGTTTTCCCCGCTTAATACTACAACTAATCGTCTGTCTTGTTTGGATGTCCTTAAAAACACAAAATTCAGGCCAAAAAATGACAATACAAGGTCAGGTTGCAGTGATTTGAGAAACTAACAAAAGATTGTAATCTAAAGATGGAACAACTAAAACATAATCCAAATTCAAAGTATCAGTAAGAGTTAAGGATCCTTCCCCAATGACTGGGGTTGTATTACCATTGGCTGTGGAAACAATTTTTTGTGAGGAAGGTCTAAGGGGTGAGACCTGTCTAGAATCAAAAGTCATATGATCTGTAGCACCAGAATCAATTATCCATGCACTATTAATAACAGGTGTAGAAGTATTTAAAAACTTACCACCATAATCTGTAGCGGCTACCAATGTAGAGGCTTTCTTAGCAACATTAGCCTCTGTTTTTATTTCGACAACAGCTGTAGTCGAGGTTTTCTTGGACTCCTTCTTCCGTTGATCATGATTATGATCCCACCAGTATGGATATCCCACAATTTCAAAGCAACGACTCTTGGTATGACCAGTCTTATTGCAGTGAGTGCATTTGAAGGTTGACTTATCAATATTAGGGCTTGTCTTAGGATGGTTGGTCTTGGATTGGTCCTGCCAATTCTGGGTTGATCGCAATCAGACTACCATAGCTGAGGTGTCAAGGTTGTCAGATTCTGCTTTCATACTAGCATGACGCACTGCCTCTCGTCGAATCAGTGCATAGCATTCTTCCAAATCAGGAAGAGGATCTTTGTGTAGAATCTCTCATCGAACTTGCTCAAAGTCACCATCCAATCCAGCAAAAAAGATGTGTACTCGTTGTCGTTAAATGGATTTTCGGTATGCTGCAATGTCCTCAGGGTCTTTCATGGCTATCTTATCCCGATGATCCAATTCGCAAAAAATCTCAGTTAACTCTCCATAATATTTAGAAAGAGACCTGCCGCTTTGTTTGGTAGTGAAGGCTTTTTGATTCAAAGTGAAAACTTGTAATTCATCGCTTCCATCATAGAAGGCCTTTGATAATGCACTCCAAATTTCTTAAGTGGTGGGTAAGCCTAAGTAACGCTTCATAATTTCTGGACTCATGGACATCAACAACCATCTTTTCACCTTTTGATTCTCAGCATACCATTTTTCATATCCATCTTTTGACTCTTTTGGTGGATTTGTCTTACGTTGAATGTAAGAAAGTTTTTCCCGTTCAGCAATATGCATCTCCACGAGTTGTGACCAAACGTCATAGTTTGATTCAGTCAAAATAATTCATGGATTAAAAGTACCTTCCGATTGAAAAACAATAGTATTTTTTTCACTCATTTTTTTTGACCCGGTATTCCAATAACTATGGCCCCATAGGAATAATAATAAATCCGAAATAAAAAAAGGGAAGATTTCAGTTCTGTGGCTTTGATACCAACTTCAAATTGATGAATGGTGTTTTTATTTTTTCTCATTTATACTTTTATTCGTTCATGTACAGAGTATATATAGAGGATAATCACCATTCTAAGAATGAGAAAGAATGATTCAAGGAAAGAATGATACAAGGAAAGAATGATATAAGGAAAGCATTCCTAATATCTCAATAGAGTGTTTGGTATGAGTCTAGACTGTTAGAGAGTGTAATAGAGTTTCCGACTGTTTAACTTTGTATGCTTCGTCTTCCTTTAAGGCTCCATTTTCTCTTATTATTTTGTGTATTCGTGAAAATCAAGCCTATGATCCTCTGGTTTTGCCTTTGTTTTGTTTGGATCAAATCATTTTAGATATGATGATTATATTATGTTCTCCTGTTGTTGATCTGTGTTTGGTTATCTTGAAATTCTGAAATGAATTTTTTACGGTCACTGCATTTTCTACCTTGATTCAGATTTTTTTTTTTTTATAAAAAAAACCTAAGATCATTACCTCTAGTAATTCCTTGTTGATTTATATCATTTTTTTTTAAAGGCTTTTTGATAATAGTTTGTTCTACTGGTTTCTTTTTTGAGTCTTATGGATTCAGTTGTCTTGAAAACTTGAGCTCTTTTTTTTTTTTTTTTTGCCTTCTTGCTTTTCTTTGTAGATGTTTGGTTTGTTTGCTGTAATCATAAATTGATGTTCTTTTGTAGATTTTTGTTTAGGAAAGTCTCAATAGGTTATCACATGATTAGAGATTCATTGTTTTAGGTGCTAATTATTAAAAGTTGATGTACTTGAATTTTTGGATCTAGACGTTTGCCCGTTTTTCTTTGTGGGTATTTGGTTTGTTTTGTTGCAATCACAAATTGATGTTTCTTGTAGATCTCTATTTAATAATTTCTGACTATGTTATCACATGATCACAAATTCATTATTTAAGGTATCAATTATTAAAAGTTGTTGTGATTGTTTTCAAAATTTTTAGATTTAGGCTTTTAATTTAAGAACTGTTCATTTTAGTTTTTCTCTTTCTGCGTGGTTGACTGATGATTACTTGGAATTTCCATGAATCTAGTTTAATTCAATGTACTAAGAATTTTAACTCTATGAATTCAATTGATTGAAGTCCTTATTTTACAAATTTTCTGAAATCCTTGTTAATTATAATGGTTCAAAAGGAAAATTTTTGAAATTTTGTTTAAATAACACTTCGAATTATCTTTTAATCTTAGTTGTTATAGGTTGATCATAATATTGTAAAGAACTCAGAATCTGGATTTCTCAGTTTTATTGTGTTATATTAATTTGATTATTATAGGTGGTTAATTAGTGTCTCACTTGAAATTTCTATACTGATTCAAAATATTTAGATTCTAGTTCATGTTGACTAAATATTATCAGGTTGTATTTTTTGTAATTTTAAATTAGTTTTAATTACTTTTAAACTTAGATTCGTAATCATTCTTCGTTTTCCACCAATTTATAATAGTTTGATGTCATTTAGAAGTATGATTGGATCAATTGATAATTTGGTTTAGCTTTGTTAGTTTGTAGTTTTTTTTTTAAATTTTGACAATTTAATTAAGAGTCAGGTAATAGACAATGTTAATATATATTGCTTTGTTGGAATTTGCTTATTTTAAGAGTTTGTACAGGGGGGAAATCAAATCTGCACCTAGTAATTGGATTTAATTGAAGACATAGAATAACCTCTTCTTGATTTACATTGATTTTGAGTTAACATAATGAGATTTAATTTGATAGTGATCAAATCTTATATTGGAAATTCTTCTTCATTATGTAAGTCTTTCCTTTTTTTAATTGTATCTTGGGATGACCATAAAGATGGAATTCCATTTGTTTTAAATGTTTGTATGGTTATTATGTGATAATGAGAGACTTGTGAACTAATACAGAAATGGTTGAATGGTTAAGAAACAAATGAATGAACAATAATTCTAGGAAGTGAGGATGGATGCTGAAAGGGTTGTTGAAGGTTAGGGTATCGAAGTTTTATGGTTTAAACAAGAAAAAGGAAATAACAATAACACTTTAATTAATTGATTAAATAATATAGTCAACCTATATTTAAATGCAAGTGATTGATCTAGATAACCAATAGATTACCATCTTACAGTGACATAGAAATAAACAAAATTGTTAGTGTATAACTTTTGATCATAATAATCTAAACTTATCATTGAATTTTGATGGTTTTATAATCTGATTTTGAAAATATAAATTCTAATTTTTGAAAGCCTTTGGACAAATTGCATGACAATGGGCTATGGAGTAAAACTCTTTGTTTCAAAAAAACCTGATTTCGAATTTTTTTATTATGATACATTAAATGTCACTTCCACACTAGTTTTCTTAAATCATTTGAACTTCAAAATGGTACTTTATGCACGTTAAATAATATCTTGTTTTGAAATAAGTTTTCAACCCTTTTATAATCATTTAGTTTTCCATTAAAAATAATATAGTTCCCATAGTCCATTAAACTAATATTTTTTGAATTTGGATTCTACCTTATTTCATTCTTTGAGTATATTTGACAAAAGTTTTAAAGAGGATTTTGACTATACATGGATTGAATCTCATGACAACAATTAAAGGAGACTTGGGATAAATTTGTGGAGATTAAAATTGGACTCAATGAGTCCTAACATATCAAATGATTTTAAAAATGAATTTTGTGTCTCTTATTTGAATTTCAATATGCTTAAATAACTAGTTCTTAAACTAAAGCTTAAATTATTTTGGGGATGTTTCAATTTTGTACTATATTAGGAATCGTTGAGTTGAGGAGGAATAGTATAGTGTTAATCAAACAAAATAACCTTAAATTATAATTTGATTTGGTATGGTCATGAAATCAATCGTGTGTCTTTAATCATATTTTATTTCTTATTAATACGCATCTAATTAGTTAGATTTTAGTTTGTCCTTTAAAGTCAATGTTATTATATTTTCTAAATTAAATATCATCCTTGTAAGAAATGCTATACCTTGCTAAACAATGTATGCAAACTTTCCCCTCACCTTTTTTTATTTAAAATAAGGTCTATGGGTGAGCTTTATTTGCAATTGTTTGTTAGATGTGTTGAAAAGCTATTGGTATGTAATGCTTATAGTGCAGTTTGTTATTTATTACTTGCTATTTAAGTTTAAGAAAAGCTCTTTTAAATGCTACCAATGTACGCATCCTTTGCCTCATCTTTTTGCATACATTGGTATCTATACATAATTCCTTTGATTGGTTGACTTTGCTTTGTTTCATTTTTGTGTTGATATGTCCTTACTTATTGATATTGGGTGGAATGCTTATTGTATATGCTATGATATTGTTGTTTGTGAACTGATTATTTTGTTGTATGGAAGTGCTTAACGGACTATGAAGGTATGTTCTCCACTTTTTGTGATTATTTGCATGTTTGTGCTATTATTCTTTGATCCATGGTATCCATTGATTTACGCATTAATTACCATAATTACTTCAACTCTCTTAGTAGAGACCAAATTCAGGGATTAGTGGGGTGCTACTATTATGGTACCTTCTCGATGGATAACATGCCCTTCGGACTTAAACTAGGGTTTTCAAAGAGAAGCTTTTACAAAACAAGGAGTCATGTTTTTTATTTTGTTTTCTCTTGTAAAATAAAAATAAATAAACAGTGACTCCAATATTTATAAATTAGTTTTTCACAAATAAAGAAAAGCAAATCAAGCCATTGAATAGTAATGCATGTGAAAAATACAAGTCCATATTTGTATACCAAAGTTCATTTATTTAGACTCAGAACATAGCTTATCAACCCCTCAACTGAAGAAAAGGGACATTATTTTCAATGAAATAAAAGAGCAGCTCTCGGTAATAGGAGTTCAAGTAGAGGAAAGCAACAATGGCTAAGAATGCCACTCCATATGATCCTCCAAAACTCCATAAGAATAGGGCTCCCAAGAGCCATTTTCTCTGTTGTTTGAAACTGGCGGTTGGACTGCAGGTGGGGCACTGGTGGGAGTGCAACTTCGCTCTAATGGTAGCCCACATAGAAGAGGGTTGCCCTCATAACTGCTTTGTTCAAATGTTGCAAATTGAAGCTTCCTCTCTGGAGTCTTACCTCATAAATCATTGTCAGCAACTATGAAGACAGTTAAGAAGTTTAACTTTGCCATCTGTGGTGGAATTTAACCCGTCAATCCATTTTGGGATAGGTCTAAGCTTTCTATTTCCTCTAGGTTGGAAAATGTCTGTGGAATAGATCTTGTCAACTGGTTGTACGATAAGTTTAGAGTATGAATCCCACTTAGATTTCCAATTTCTGGAGGAATAAGACTTGTCAATTGGTTCCCTGAAAGATCCAATCCAGACATGAAGTACAAGATGTTTCCGATATAAGCTTCAGACCTACACTTTGTTATGAACTCTATTTCTTCCCTTTCCGTCGATGCCTCATAGCTGATGAACAACTCTTGGTACACAAAAACTTGATTTTCATATGAATACGTAACATGGTACTCACCATACCACCTATTAAATGTATCCATAAAAAATGTGTCATCCATTAATGCAACTTCTCTTCCAAAAGTTATATTATCTAGGCAAGGAGGTATGGATCCGGAAAGATGATTGTGAGAAAGATCCAGTATGCTGATTGATTTGAGCTGACACAAATGAAGAGGAATTGAGTCTTCAAGTTGACTTCCTTTCAAGAGA
This sequence comes from Vitis rotundifolia, assembly GCA_030254885.1. Taxonomy (NCBI): domain Eukaryota; kingdom Viridiplantae; phylum Streptophyta; class Magnoliopsida; order Vitales; family Vitaceae; genus Vitis; species Vitis rotundifolia. Next base: position 10,030,381 of record CM058170.1, read on the forward strand.
AGATACCTTAATTTTGAAAGTAAATTAAACCAAGGTGGAATTGGGCTTGATAGTTTGTTATCCCTCAAATTCAATGTCACAAGAGAGGTAGCTCCAGCCAGAACATCGGGTATAGGTCCTCTTAGTTCATTGCTTTCCAAATGTAAAAACTTCATGTTTTTTAGATTGGCACAAGAAGGAAGGGTTGGGCCAATTTTGTTGTGAGAAAGGTCTAGAAAGCTTAGTTCATTCAGTTTGCAAAAGCCTGTTGGCACAACACCATCCAAATGATTTCTAGACAAGTTAAGTGCTCTCAAGTTTGAGAAGTCTCCAATCCAAATTGGAATTTGACCCCACAACGAGTTAGAGTTGATATCCAACGCTTGTAGGGTAGGACTATTCAAAAATCCACGAGAAATCTCTCATGAGAAGTTATTGTTATCCAAATACAAAACGAATAAACCTGTCAAGTTCGATTTTGTAGGAAGAGTGCCATGTAAACTGTTGTTGGATAGCTTTAAAACCCATAATGAGTTGCGACCCATCATCATATGCTCAGGTAGTTGTCCCGAGAGATTGTTATTCGAAAAATCTAAAGATACCAATTGATCTATATCACCCATTGAGGAAGGAATATTACCTTGTAATGCATTTCCAGACAAGTCTAAGACCTCAAACCCAAGAAAAATAGAGCCAATGAAAGGTGGAAGCTCTCCATGAATGCAATTCAAGGAGAGATAAAGCAAACGCATGTTGGAATGTATTGAATTTGAGCGCAAATCAAGAACACCCGTCAAGCTGTTACTTTCAAACCTTAAGTATTCTAGTTTCGTATTATTGTCTAATAACCAGGCTGGGACATCTCCTGTCAAATCATTGTAGCTAAGGTCGATCACTCTCAAATCATATTGACTCAGAAGAAAGCTGGGTAGAACCCGGCTTGGCCAATTGAGGGTGCAGTTGGATAACTTGAGGATTTTCAATTGAAATAGAGGAACTGACCATGTAGGATTTTCATTCTGAACCTTCAAATACTTGTTATTGCTAGTAAGGTCGAAAACCTGGAGTCTGGAGTGGTTAAACAGTGATCCATAATAGATTGAACCCTCGAAATGATTATCAGAAAGAGAAATATACTCGAGCGACTTCAAATTGGAGAAGAGAGATGAAGGAATAGTTCCACTAAAATCATTTTCGAATAGGTCTATCAAACGTAGGGATGTTAAATTGTTGAGACATGCAGGAAGAGTACCCTCAAAACTATTACCACTTAGATCCAGCTCTTCAAGGTTGAGTTTGCACAGGCCTGTAAATGTAAAACATGTCATTTATAATTACAATTAAAAATTGTGGCAATAACTACAAAGGGGAAATTATATTTTGGATTATCTTGTCTGATATGTCACCACAATTCCAAAGGTAACTTGTAGATAATTTTAAGTATTTTTTAGTTATATTTTTATCAGTAATGAATATGTTTACCCTTTCATTCTTTTTATTTCTTGTTTTAGAAAATAAGTTTCCCTAGCATTTTCAAGAGGCCAAACATGTACCTGTTAATATCTAAAATGGCAAAGAAAATTTTATCATTAAAATCTGCATTTATAATTATTGCACATATTGTTCCTTGTACTATTTTCTCTAATTCTTAAAATTTATTTTAATATAATGTTTGTCAATTAGATCCATTAGTTGACAATACTATTTTACTTAAATTTTTTAAAGTTGTGACAGAGTTAACTAGGAAATTTTAGTGGTAAAGAGTAGATTAAGGAGATGCAAATGGAAGACAAAGATGTGATAAAAAAAAAAAAAAAAAAAAAAAAAAAAAAAACACAAGGAAAAGAAGATAGAGAGGAAAATTAGGAGAAAAAAAAAGTATAAAAATATAAAAAATAGATTTATGCTATGTTTGATTCCTAGAAAGTTTGATTATTGAGGGAAAAGGTAAAAGGAAAAAAAACTCTAGTAAAATAAAAAATAAATTGAAAATCTATAAAACTTCAGACTTTTTTCACTTATTTACCTTTGATATATAAAAGTTAAATAATTAAAAAATATATCATTTTCTTTGATTGGAAAATTAAATATGAAAAACTCATTTTCTTTAATATTTTTTTTCTTTCCTTAATACTTTTCAATAATTAAACATAACATTAAAGTAAATAAATTATTTCTATATAATACTTCAAACTCTATTCATTTGTTATATCTTTTTTATGTAAAGATTAATTAATTTTAAAATTGGTAAGTTTTTTTTTATTAATTTTTTTTGATATTTTTTACATTACATTCCAACATAAGAAAATTATTCTCTTAATTTTTTTTTCTTTAAAAATTTTTAGGAACCAAACATAGTCTATAATTTAATATACTACAACCTTGAACATGATTAAATTGACCACAAAATGATCTTTATTGATTGATTCTATGTAGCTTCATGTAAGGAGGGCCAAGTTTTGAGGGTTAAAATTGACATGCAAATCAACTAGCTAGCACCAGTAAAGAGACTCAAATTTAGCTAAACTCTATCTAATTTGTGAATATACTTATATTGTTGATCAGACTTAAAGTAGTAAAATCTTTTTTGTCATTGATTTTAGAAAACATTTCTAACACAATTTCCATTTGAAAGTAACTATTTTGATAAAATATTCAAAGTGTTAGAAATGTAATAAATGCTTCTTAGAATTATTGTCAAATAGATTCTAAAAATTCAACATAGAATTACAAATAAGTCACATTTGTGTTCTTAAGTTCCCTATACCAAACTCAAAATCACCAATCAATCAAATTTAGAATTTCCATAAATCATATTTGTTTGTGATATTCAGCATGATGTGTGTACATGTGTATGTGGCATCAAACATAAAATTATCAATCAAATTTAGAATTATAAATAATTCATACTGTTGCATAAAGGTTATGTGTGGTTAAAAGTTTAATTTAGATTAAAAGTTGATGAATCATAAAGGTAGTACAAGGTAAAAATTAAATGATTAAAAATATAATTTTAAATCAAAATATGATGAGTCATTAAAAAGTGCAATGTGAAATGTAAGTGAAGAAAATTCAATTGCTTCAATTTCATTTTCTAACTCTAATAAAGCTTGTTTTGCAAATTGGTATAAATATATTGCAACTTAGAATAACACTCACATGGGAATTGGTTAGCAAATCTATGTTTGGAATCCTTAAAAAATTCAAAATCCTAGCCACTCACCTTCCATCAATAAAGAACCATTTAAATTACAGATGCCAAGAGATAGGGATTTAAGATAGCTTAAAGTGCCAATAATCGGTGGAATACCTCCCATTAAATTATTATAATGTAGATTCAACACCTCTAGCTTGCTCAAATATTTTAGTCCTATTAGAAAATGAACAAATTGGTTAGTATTAGGAGCAAAATGAAGATATGCCACATGCTTTTATTAGAGTTAAGATGAGAACACCTTGCAATTGGGAAGAATTTATATAATTGTTCTCAACATTTAGAACCTTGAGAGACGGCAGGGCACTTAAAATTGGAATTGTTGTCAAAAGATTCCGTCCAACATTCAGAACTTGTAACTTCTTCAATCCTACTAAGCCTGCATTAATAAATAAATAATATTCATATGTGTTGCTTATGGATTTGAAAGTTATACTTTTAATTAATTTTAGATTATTGGGCATATGGAAACATTGACAAGAATATCCTAGACAATAAAATATTTAAAAATAGTTTTACATATAACTTAATTATCTGAAGCTAATATTCGTAACAATTATTACGAAATCAAAGAAATGGTAATTAGGATTACCTTAAAATTTTAGGTAAAAAAATTTAAGAACTGAATTGAATAAAAACTAGAGTATGTGGATGCAAAAAAAAGAGAAAAAAGTAATGATATATATTGTGAGAAATTACAATAAAGAATAATTAATAGGAAGAAGAAAATAAGAGAACAAAAATAAAAAATGTAGAATTTACATGATGATTTATGTTTTCAACCAAAAAGCCTATATAAATTGCTTCTATTCAGTTTGATTAGAAAACAAACTAGTTTATATCAATTGCAATAAACTTAAAATGCCTAAAATTTGGTATGCAAGCTAAAAGGCAATAAACTTGAGCCCATAATTCTACTATAGCCCATAAAAGTAACTAGTTAGTTCAAAATGTATAATAATACACAACTATAGATAAATAATTTTTTGGGGAAACACACAATCTAATCCTAAATTAAAAGTATTAAAAGAGATGAAAAAAAGATGAAGAGAGTAACAAGAGAAGGAAAAACAATTAGTTGCAAGAACCACTTATTATTACTATTCCAAGTTATAAATGAAATCACTTGAAATTTTGTATTCCTGGATTTCACTTAAATTGATCTAACATATTCAAAAAATTAAGGAACCCATTAAGAAGGGAATGAAAGTTGGACCACCTAATAAACTTATTATAGATTGAGAGTAATATTCATTTTACAAAAAATTAAGAATAAGAGAATTTTTAATGAAAGATGAAAAAAAATTAGAAGGTTGGTAAATGGAGTGTAAAACAAAGAAGAAAGGATGCACACACCTTGCAATGGGGAAGATTTTATATAATTGCTCTCAACATTTAGAACCTTGAGTGAAGGTAGAGCACTTAAAATTGGAATTGTTGTCAAAAGATTCCATCCAACATTTAGAACTTGTAACTTCTTCAATCCTACTAAGCCTGCATTAATAAATAAATAATATTCATATGTGTTGCTTATGGATTTGAAAGTTATACTTGTAATTAATTTTAGATTATTGGGCATATGGAAACATGGACAAGAATATCCAAGACAGTAAAATATTTCAAAATAGTTTGAAATATAACTTGATTATCTGAAGCTAATATTTGTAACAATTAATACGGAATCACAGAAAGAGTAATTAGGATTACCTTAAAATTTTAGCTAAGAAAATTTAAGAACTGAATTGAATAAAAACTAGAGTATGTGGATGCAAAAAAAAGAGAAAAAAGTAATGATATATATTGTGAAAAATTACAATAAAGAATAATTAATAGGAAGAAGAAAATAAGAGAACAAAAACAAAAGATGTAGAATTTACATGATGATTTACGTTTTCAACCAAAAGCCTATATAAATTACTTCTATTCAATTTGATTAAAAAACAAACTAGTTTATGTCAATTGCAATAAACTTAAAATGCCTAAAATTTGGTATGCAAGCTAAAAGGCAATAAACTTAAGCCCATAATTTTACTATAGCCCATAAAAGTAACAAGTTAGTTCAAAACGTATAATACACAACCATAGATAAATAATTTCTTGGGGAAACACACAGTCTAATCCTAAATTAAAAGTATATAAAGAGATGAAAAAAAGATGGAGAGAGTAACAAGAGAAGGAAAAACAATTAGTTGCAAGAACCACTTATTATTACTATTCCAAGTTATAAATGAAATTAATTGAAATTTTGTATTCTTGGATTTCACTTAAATTGATCTAACATATTCAAAAAATTAAGGAACCCATTAAGAAGGGAATGAAAGTTAGACCACCCAATAAACTTATTTTAAATTGAGAGTAATATTCATTTAAAAAAAAAAAAAAGAATAAGAGAAGTTTTAATGAAAGATGAAAAAAAATTAGAAGGTTGGTAAATGGAGTGTAAAACAAAGAAGAAAGGTACCTTAGGAATATGAAGAGATGTTATTTAATGCCACAAAAATACAAAAGCTAAGTTTACATTTCATAAAATACGAAATTTTTATTTATACAAAAAAGAAATCAAATATAAAAAATAAAACTTCTTATACTATAAATAAGTAAAACAAATTTTTGTTATTTTATTTTCAAATTCTATTAAACTATTGATTGGAAACCTAAAATTGATCTGAATAGTCTTTTAATGATTTGTTTTGTATATTTTAATTCTTTGTATACTAATTAAATACAAAATAAATTTTTAAATAAAATTTTAAATATTTTTAAATTCTGCCATGTTAACAAAAATAATCATACATATATAATTATTTCTTTTATATTCTTAAATAAATTCAAATGATGTAGGTCATTATTTTGTTATGGAAAAAAAATTATAGAGATTATTATTTCAATATTAAATATATTTTTTAGATTTACATATTATTTTTCAATATTGTACATTTTATGTTATATATATATATATACACTTCACCTTATATTTTGATTCAATATTTCAATAAAATTCAATCATGAAATACTTGCACCTACCTTTATTATACAAATACCAATCAAACTTGTTTCTTTTAATCTTTACCATTTTCCTCGTCTTATTAATTATCTTTTACAATTTTCATTGATATTTTACTTTCTACACACCTTAATTATTTTCTCCATTCCACATGTAAATAATCTTGGGTAAATTGGTATTCGCATTCTTTTAATTTTTTTTTCAAGACTTTTGAGGAGTTGGTGAGCTCTGTCCCTGATAGCTGTGTTGTTTATAATGGTTTGGGCTTTGGATTTCCCCAAATTCCATGTGTATCATTCTATTTAAAAGCCAGATGTCTATTATTTCTTATTTCGTAAAATTTCTTTTTCACACCTAATTAGTGGAATACTACCCATTAAACTATTAAACATTAGACTCAACATCTCCAACTTGCTCAAATATTTTAGTTTTATCAAATAATGATACATAGGTTAGTATTAGGAGTGAATTGAAGATATATCACATGCTTTTATTAAAGGTGGGATGCACACACCTTGCAATTGGGAAGAATTTATATTATTCCCTCTACGATCCAGAACCTAGAGTGAAGGTAGGGCACTTAAAATTGGAATTGTTGTGAAATCATTCGTTCTAATATTTAATAAAAAATTTCAAAATAGTTGCTAGATAATTAAACAAAGAGTAATTGAGATTACCTTAAAATTTTAACTGAGAATATTTAAGAAGTAAATCAAATAAAAACTAGAATTTTGAGGAACTGGTGTGTTTTGACTCTACATATAGCTGTGTTCGTTTTCATGGGTGGGGCTTTAGGTTCCCTTGAATTTCATATGTATATCATTCTATTTATAAGCCAAATGCGTATCATTTCTTATTTCATAAATTTTTTTTTTTCACACAGAATTAGTGCAATCGTACCCCTCAAAATGTTAGAGATTAAATTCAACACCTCCAACTTGCTCAAATATTTTAGTTTTATCAAACAATCATAGATAGGTTAGTATTAGGAGTTGACTGAAGATGTACAACATGCTTTTATTAGGGTTAAGATACACACACCTTGTAATTGGGAAGAATTTAAATTATTGCCTGTAAGATCCAGAACCTTGAGTGAAGGTAGGGCACTTAAATTTGGAATTGTTCTCAAATTATTCCATCCAACATTCAGAACTTGTAATTTTTTAAATCTTAGTAAGCCTTCAATGCCTGCAATATTAATAAATGAAGAATATTTATACTCATTGCTTGTGGATTTGAAAGTTTCAATTAGTTTTTAGTTAGTGAGTATAATAGAAACATTGATGAAAATATCCAAGACAATAAAATATTTCAAAATAGTTACTACAGACTTCAACAAGTGATAATTGAGATTACCTAAAATTTTATTTGAGAATATTTAAGAAGTAAAATGAATAAAAACTAGAGTATGAGGATATGGAAAAAAAGGAAGAAAAAATAATGACATTATATGTTGTGAAAAACCATGACAAGAGATAATAGCAGGAAAAAAGAAATAAGAGAACAAAAATAAAAACTTTCGAATTTACACAAAGAATTACATTGTTCAACCAAAAGCCTATATAAATTGGTTTAATTCAATTGGATTAGAAAACAAACTACTTATGTCAATTGCAATAAAACTTAGAATGCCTAAAATTTGGTATGCAAGCTGCAAGGCATTATCTGTACTATTACAACTTGCTTAAGCCCATCATTCTACTATACCCAAAATAAGTAATAAGCTAGTTCCAAAAGTGTGATAATAGACAAGTATGGATAACTAAATTTATTGAGAATTACTTTATTAAAGGAATTAGATCATTAAAGCTTGCTTTAGAAAATAATTTTATGAGGATTTGAGGATTGAGCTATTGTTACAATATCCACCAAGTAGAGTTCATTTAATTCTGAAATTCAACTTTATCTAAGTCCAATACATAAATTTATAATTTTTAATATATTTATTTGCTAAAATTAACTTTTTGAAATAATCTTAATACAACTATCATCCTATTAATATTTAATACTTGAAAGAAATAAAATAATAAAAAATAAATAGTTTAATACTTAATACTATTAAGTTACATTAAGTTTTATTTAGATTTAAGTAGGAGTACAATGACCACATTAGTATTTTATGAATTACAACAAGTGCATCCTTACAATACTTGGGAAGAAGCCATTGAAGTATTGCAAACAGTGAATTCGCAATTGTATAGTCAACTTCAACTATAGATAATTAGGAAATGGAATTTATCTTTTTTCTTATCAGCAAGGGACTAAAAATGGGCAACAAAGAAGCAAGCATTGGAATGTTTTTGCTATACATCATCTCCCTCCTGACCCAATCTATATCAAGTCTATATTTGGGATTTTATCCAATTTTCTATGTGAATTATTGATTTGTTTATACATATGGTATTCACTTAACTAGGGACATCTCTAATCAACTTAGGTAAATAGCTAATTTGGTAAATAATTAATTTTATCTAATTCTTTTATTAAAAATGATGAGAAAGTAAAACTTTCATTACTACTAATTAATTAAAGTAAAAAGATTTAATTGCTAGCTCTATATAAGATATTATAAATAATTAATAACATTAAAATATACATTTCTAGTATGGAATTGAGGCAGTACCGTCCACTACATAGTGGCATAAAAAGAAAAAAAAAGGGGGGGATCTTAAATTAATAAAATAATTAATTTTTGTTTTGAACTTGTTTCTTCTTTCTAATCAAATAAAAGCCTAAAATATTTTGTCAAAAATTATGATGATTTTCCAATCCATGTAGCCAAAAGTCAATCATACTAGTTTATGGAAGATGAAATGATAATATATTAAAAAACTATAGGCATGAGAGGGTGCCACCAACCTGTGAATGCATTATGAGATAGATTTAAAATTTGAAGCTGCTGAAAGGGAAGAAGTAGGGAGGCATTCAAGGAGCACTCTCCCAACTCAAAGTCTCTGATTAAAGGGAGAGAAAGCTGGATAACTCTGTTTGTTTTGTTATCACATGTGACATTTTCCCATTTGCAGCAATCACCAACCTCCCCTCCCCAAGAAGAAAGGCTTGTGCCATTTGGGTGATTGATGGAAGCTTTAAGTTGCAAAAGACCGACTTTTTCTTCTTCCAAGCACCCTAAACTTCCATAACCAAGTAGTAAACTTAAACAAGTCGCATAAGCTGCAAGATACAAACTCGAAGAGACTTCCATCTTGCAGTCCCCAGTTTGCTATTAACTGGAAGGTGTATTCTCATACTTGAGGATACATATTTATAATAAAATTTACAGCTGCCGTGTCTGAAATTTTGAATGACTAAGGTGGTGTTTGTTTTTTTACTTAATTATAAATAGAACCTTAATGCTTAATAGTGTTAAATATTAGGTTGTTTGTTTTTGTAGTATTTTATTTCTATTAAATATTAAAAAGTAAAAAAAACTAATATGTTATTTTTTCTATTTAGAAAAAGTTACATATTTTGACTTTTTCTATTTAATAAAAAGTTTATAATAAGTCATGAAAAAGTAGAAAAACAAACAACTTAATCCTAAAACTAAATTACTTTAATCAAAAAGCCAAAAAAATAAACATCACCTAAGATTCTTCCATTTAAGATATTTGCATAGGACTCAAACCTAATATAAAATTTTTATTGCATCTCTTTTCAATTTTAAACCTTTCATATTTATAAAGTGGTTGTACTTCTAAAAAATAATTATATTTTCATGTCTTAACGCATTATGAACGCCTTGTTCTACAAATCACTCATTCTATAAATGAAATGCAGTTTCTGCAAGACTTTCAAGTCTGAACGCGTTCTGAATCCTCGAATTATGTATTGACGCCTGTTTTCCACCCTTTAAATATTAAAACCACTGCTTTACCTTGTCAGTCAAACAATGCTTATTACATATTAGCATGTGATTTTTTTTTTTTTTTTTAATGAAATTAGTTTTCACTTTGAAAGGCGTCCTAGTGATGATTCTGATGCAATTTCTCTTTTGTGGTCTTCCATTTATATTAGTCAAATCCCTTTTTGAAAGTTTCTAATATTTTTTATTATTTTAATTATTTTTTTCTAATTAAATTATTTTAAAATCCCACTAATTCCAATTTTAAATTTTTTTAAGTTCAATCATTTACCCCACAAACAATTCTTTTTGAATCAAGTCATCCACTAATTCTCTCCTCAGTTTTCCGGAATCCATTCTCCTATTTGGAATTTAAAAATAGGACCTGTCAATTTGTTCCCTTGAAAAATCCATCCGGGACATGGACTACAAAATATTTTCTGTATAGGGTTCAAATTTATTCTATTTAACTTTTTATACTATAAATAAATAAATAAAACAACTTTTTGTTATTTTTTTTTCAAATTTCATTAAACTATTGATTGGAAAACTAAATATCATCTTGATAATTTTTTAATGAATTTTTTTAATTTCTTTGTATAGTAATTAAATAGAAAACAAATATATGAATTAAATTATAAATATTTTTAAATGCTACCATATTAGAAAAATAATCATACATATTTAATCATTTCTTTTATATTCTTAAATAAATTCAAATTATACATATCATCATTTTATTATGAAAAAAAATTAGAGATTATTATTTTAGTATTAAATATATTTCCAAAAATTATATATCATTTTTCAATATCATACATTTCATTTCATATACATCAAATCCTTGAACTTATCTTTATTATACAAATATACTTATTCCTACTTAACTATTTTCTCCATCATATTAATTCTCTTTCATAATTTTTTTTTTTGTTTATGATAAACTTTCTTTCGAATTTTTTTCAAAACTTTTGAGGTTTTGGTGTGTTCTGTCCCTACACATAGTTGTTTTCATTATCATTGTCATGCTCATGTTCAAGGGTTGCGTTCTAGGTACCAGAGCTTGGTTTGATGGGAGGTTTCGTGTTTAAGCCGCCTTTTTGCAAGTTGCACATCCCTCATTTGTTCATTTTCTCCCCCAATTCGCAATTCTTTGGATACGAGTCTCTCCCTTAATTTGGATATGAATTTGTGCCCATGTTTATCTCTTAATGTGTGTATATGGGGCAGCACGCCAGGAAAAGTGTTAAAAAACATGATGTGTATTGAATTAAATCATATAAGTTTAAGCTTTTAAGAAAATTGGTCATACAATACAGTCAAATCTAAAATTTGAAGTTCCCAAAAGGGAGGAAATAGGAAGGCATTCAAGGATCACACTCCAAACTTCACATATCCCAAGCCATGGAGAGAAAGCTGGATGCCCGGTGTGTTGTCACAAGTGACCCTCTCCCAGCTGCAACACTCACTCGTATCGCCACCCCAAGAAGAAAAGGGACTTCCACTTGGGTGATTCAAGGAAGCATTGAGTTTCAAAAGCCCAATTTTCTCTTCTTCCAAACACCCTAAACTTTCATGCCAAAGTAGTACGCCTAACAAATTCAATTTTCCACTGCTAAAATTGGAGGACATCCAAAAACTGAACATATATAATGGAAAAGAGTAAGAAAACTACCTTCAATTTTGTGAGGATGCACCTATGTACCCTTGTAAAGGAAGGAGCAATCCAAAAGTGAGATTCAGCTAATGTTCACAAATTTGTAATAAGGTTTATAAACATTATATTGTTTATTTTCTTACTTAGAAATATTAGAAAAGCAATGTTTGGTCAACTGACTGAATGATATAAATGGAATGAAATAGATTTAGCCCAAGGAAGAATAAATCTATTTCATTACAACTCCAAATTAAAATAATCTTACATTAATTTATTTTGGCTGACAAAATTATACATTCTAAAATTTTTATGACTTCATAAGTTATGATGGGTATTGAGAGATAGGAATTGAAAGAGAGGGTAGTACGAGTTTTTTTATGATATGAAGAAAAATAAAGGTTTATAGGCAAGCTGAAAGAAGACTGAGCTGGTCAAGATTTCCAGCATATACACGCAAAAAGAGAAAAATGAATCAATAGTTTTCTTTTACTTTCTACACGTCTAAACTACTCTATCCATTCCACACGCAAATAAACTATAATAAATTTGAATTTTTTTCCAGATTTTTGAGGAGTTGGTGAGCTCTATCCCTGCACATACCTGTGTTCTTTATCATTTTTACATTGCTCGTGATCAGGGGTCAGGTTCTAGGCTGTCCAAAATTCGAGTCTAGTCTTAACGCGTTATGAATTCCTCGTTCTACAAATGAAATGCAGTGTCTGCAAGACTTTCAAGTCCCATGTATTGACGCCTGTTTTCCACCCTTTTCATATTAAAACCACTGCTTTACCTTTCTAGTCAAACAATGCTTTTTTCTTAGCATTTTAATGAAATTATTTTTCATTTTGAAAGATGTCCTCCTGATGTTTCTGATGCAATTTCGCTTTTGTGGTCTTCCATTTGTTTGTCCTTTTATGTTACTCAATTCCTTTTTGAAACTTTCCAATTTCTTTTATTATTTTAATTATTTTTCCCTAATTAAACCTTTTTAAAATTTTTTTAAGCTCAATCATTCACCCCACTAATAATTCTTTTTAAATCAAGTCATCCACTAATTCTCTCCTCTCTTTTCCAATCCATTCTCCTATTTGGAATTTAAAGAGCCCACCAGGGACTAAGCTCCAATCCTGGTTCAAGCTGTCGCTGTAAAATGGTTGTTGGACAAGTTAGATATCCAATTTCAGGAGGATTAGGACCTGTCAAATTGTTCCCTGAAAGATCCATCCTGGACATGGACTACAAAATATTTCCTATATAGGGTTCAAATCTATTCTATTTAACATTTTATACTATAAATAAATAAATAAAACATCTTTTTGTTATTTTATTTCCAAATTCTATTAAACTATTCATTGGAAAACTAAATGTCATCTTGCTAATCTTTTAATGATTTTTTTTTAAATTTCTTTATATAGTAATTAAATAGAAAACAAATATATGAATTAAATAATAAATATTTTTAAATGCAACCATATTAGAAAAATAATCATACATATTTAATAATTTCTTTTATATTCTTAAATAAATTCAAATTATACATATCATCATTTTTTTATGAAAAAAAAATTATAGAGATTATTATTTTAGTATTAAATATATTTCCAAAAATTATATATTATTTTTCAACATCATACATTTCATTTCATATACATCAAATCCTTGCACCTACCTTTATTATACAAATATACTTATTCCTATTTAACTATTCTCCCCGTCATATTAATTATCTTTCATAATTTATTGTCTATGATAAACCTTCTTTCGAATTTTTTTCAAAACTTTTGAGGTGTTGGTGAATTCTGTCCCTACACATAGTTGTTTTCATTATCATTGTTATGCTCATGTTCAAGAGTTGGGTTCTATGTACCAAAGCTTGGTTTGATGGGAGGTTTCATGTTTAAGCCGTCTCTTTGCAAGTTGCATTTCCCTCATTTGTTTCTTTTCTCCCCCAATATGCAATTCTTTGGATATGAGTTGCTCCCTTAATTTGCAGTTCTTTGGATATGAATTTCTCTCCCTATCTATCTCTTCACATACGTGTATGGGACCGCATGTGAAGAAGAGTGTTAAAAGAGCATGATATGCACATTGAACTTAAATCATGTAAGTTTAAACTTTTACGAAAATTAGTAATTCAACACAACCAAAATTAAAATTTGAAGTTACTAAAAGGGAAAAAATAAGGAGGCATCCAAGGACCCCACTCCAAACTTCACATATCCCAAGCCATGGAGAGAAAACTGGATGACTCAGCCCGGTGGTGTTGTCACAAGTGACCCTCTCCCAACCGCAACACTCACTCATATCACCACCCCAAGAAGAAAGAGCACTTTCACTTGGGTAATTCAAGGAAGCTTAGAGTTTCAAAAGCCAATTTTCTCCTCTTCCAAACACCCCAAACTTTCATGCCAAAGTATAGTACACCTAACAAAATCCATATACCCAAACACACAGAGACGTCCTGGACGTTCCCAGTACAGTGGTAATGTATCCATCAGTTTATTATTCCTTTTATTAGCTTTTGGGCTCCTTTTCTAACTTATACAAACGTACATTTTTCCACCCTATTCATATTAAAACCACTACTTTACCTTTTCAGTCAACCAATGCTTATTTCTTACCATGTGATTTTTTAAATGAAATTAGTTTTCATTTTGAAAGATGCTTTAGTGATGTTTCTGGTGCAATCATTTCTCTTTTATGGTCTTCCATTTTCCACTTGTTTGTCCTTTCATATTAGTTTGTCAATTCCCTTTGTGAAACTTTCTAATTTCTTTTATTATTTTAATTATTTTCCCCCCCTATTTAAAAATTTTTTAAGCTCAATGATTCACCCCACTAACAATTCCTTTTACTTCAAGTCATCCACTAATTCTCTCCTCTGTTGTCTAGAATCCATTCTGCTATTTGGATTTTAAAAGGTAATGGTTACGTGGTTACTTTGTAGGCAATTTGAAATGCCCAACTAAACCTTTGAATGCCCACAACGGACTGAGCCCCAATCTTGGTTGAAGCTCTCGCCTGAGTCTGGCCCATCGTCTTCTTCCACTCAGCTAATCTATATCTAATTGAATTAAAGCTAAAAAGTATAAATAAGTAATAATTTTCATTAATTATGTATAATGGAGGTTTATTTAGACAGCATGGATTACTAAGGTGGCTAGTCAAATTCAATTTTCTACTGCTAAAATTGGAGGACATCCAAAAACTCAACATATGTAATGGAAAAGAGTAAGAAAACTAAACATGAAAATGCACCTAAAATAAAATAAAATGCTAATATATAGTTTATAATCACAACATTATCGTTCAATTTTGCGAGGATGCACATTACCCTTGTAAAGGAGGGAGCAATTTTATTAATAAATCCAAAAGTGAGATTCAGGTAATGTTCACAAATTTGTAATGAGGTTTATAAACATTTTATTGTTTATTTTCTTACTTAGAAATATTAGAAAAGCAATAGAAATGTTGTGCAATTCATTATTGTTTATATATTTATTTTCCTCTAAATTGAAGAAGGGAAAAAAATAATAATAGATAGCTTCAATTCAATTTCATAATATTTTCTACATCAACATATATATATATATTAAACACATGTTAGCTATTGTTTACTAATTGATTTCTACATAAATATAGGGTAATAAAATACAAGGATTTATATTTGGTGGTGATATCATGCTCCTCAGACACATAATTTAAAGAATTAATATATTATTAATGCATATGTTAAACCAATTAAACCAAAATATTGCATTGTAGAGAGTGAATCAATAATAGAACTTTTGTTGATGAAGTTAAACAAGAAGATGAGCAACAACTACCTATCATATACAGCCATGTTGCTTTTATAAATATTCCAAAATATATTTATTGCATTGCTCAAGTCGGTAAGATTATATATATATATATAATTTGCTTTTGTTTTAAAGCATAGAGTCTTAAACATCTAATATAATTGAAATGAGATATTATTGCGAGGAATATGCAAACTCCAAACCAAAAATGGGTCATCTACAATTCATGAATAAATCTTGATTGATTAAGACTATTACAACCTATTTTTTTCTTCTTTTCATGAAATAAGTATTTTATCACATTCAAGGTTACTCTTTACTAAACAAATTTTAATTAGAATGTGAATATTTTTTTAATAATACTTTTGTATTTAACTATGTGGAATCCATTTTGTAGACAATGAATGCACTATTATTGCACAAAACCTATCATTATTGGAATACACCTAAAAGTCGTCTTAATAATGGTATATTTTATATAAACAAAAAAATATTAATTTACTCAAATTATCATTAATAATGGTTATCTCTATTGTATATCATGGTCAACAAAATTGTCCAACTCCTTTATTGTCAACATTGACAACTCAAAAGAACTTGCATTATGTACTTGGTAAATTAGATACTCTTATGCTACTTATTTCTTTAGCCTTTTTTTTTTCATTTGCTCTAGCTCAAATAAGATTTAACAAAAAAATAATTGTAACAAAATTAATATATTTTATTAAAAATTAGTTAATAAAATATTTTTCTATATGTTCAATTATAGGTGCAATGACAATATAGATGACCTCAATAAAATCATTGCTCAGAAACGATATTTTACTTTTTGATCTAACTCAACACCATATTATACAAATATAATGTAAATTAATGAAATATCAAACTTAATTAACATGGTAAACTCTTTAAATTTTTGTTATTCTAAAACAATATTTTATTTTTATATTACTACATGTAAATATATCCCAATCTAATTAATAAACTTTTGATGGAGAAAACAAGTTTTTGGATGTAGGCATCAATTATTATTGTAAATCTACATAAGAAGCTTAGCTATAGGGCTTACAATAAACGCAACAAAAACACTAATGCTGAATTTGAACAATCATCTACTTGCATCTACTACAAACATATGATGTTGTTGCTATACCAAGGTTACAAGTCTTACATATTTTTATTTTTTATCAAACAACATAACTATATTGTTTTAAAATACTAAACAAAGTCGCAACTGTTCAACATTTAAATATGTTCATTAATTTCTAATTTTACACTAGTATTCAACATTTAAATTTATTATTAATTTCCAATTTTACACTAGTAAGGTAGGTATTGAGTTTAAGTTAACCTCTTTGATAACTTTAGATCATTGATTGCAACTTTATTTGAAACAATTTCAAACAGGTTTTTATTATGTTCTATAAAAGACTTGATGGAACATACTTATGAGGTAATATTTATTCTGTTTTTAGTTTTTTCTTCTTTTTATAGATTTAGATGAAATATTAGTTACTAATTTATATATTTAATATATTTTATGATATCCAACCTTAAAATACATAATCAAATTATATAGTTTACAAGAATTTATATAATATTTTTGGGCAATATTACACATTTATTTCATGTTACTTTTTATTATCTATGAAATTTAAAATCTTTTATTCTTTTTGTTCTTATTACGAGATGAAATTGATGATATAAAAAGTTTTGTTCCATTGTTTAATGAGTAATTTTTTTTTATTCATACAAGAAGTACCAAATCTCAATTTTATGAAAACATGATATGCAGGTTCAATTTCGGTTTGTCTTCACAAACATATAGAAACAATTACTCAACCAAGAAACATAGTTGATTAATTGGTTGAGTCTCTTTTGGAGAATAATGAAAGAAAAAAAAAAACATATCCAATAATTTTGCATATATATATAACTAATATAGTTTTTATAAAATGTAATTTTTATAATATAATTTCAAGTTTTTCCATTGAGTTTTTGTTGAAATTGAAAAATACATTTTGCTTTTGTATAATTTGTGAAGTAAGCGTTGCAAAAATAAAAGTGCAGATCAAATTAGGTTTGCCCTTACGTAATCTTTTGCTTTCATGCCCAATCTTTAATCTTTTATTTATTTATTTATTTATTTTACAGGAAATGAAAAAAGGGACGTTCTGATTATTGTTTAAACCATGTATAGACTAATTATTTCATGATTAAACACCATCTGCTTATTTCTACTTTATTGATACCAACCTTCCATTTTATGCTTTTCAAATTAAAGTAAAAAAAGATGAGTAGATTATCTCTTACAAAATTATGTATACTAGAAAAAAAATAGTCACATCACCCATCATTCACAACATAATACATACATATATATATATATATATATATATATATATATATATATATATAAAAGTCAATACTTATACACCATAGGCTTAAATAAATAATTCATATTTTTAGTAATTTTTATTCATCAAATATATAATTTTTTTTATTAAACACTACAAACCAAATTTAATCCAATAAAAACTCATTTATTTAAAAAGAAATTAAAACTTTTTTAAGTTTTATATCTATATTTTTAAACAATTTGCTTAATTTTGACTTTATTAACCGTCACACCTTGCATGTGGGAGAAACCTTGTTATATAAAAAAAGATTCAAATGCTACATACTAAAAAAAGAGGGTGAAAACTAAAAATGAATATTATATACAAAGAGAGAGAGAAGACTAAAATATTACTTACAATCACAATTCTGATATTATCCTTCAATTTTGTTTCACTCAAATAAATTAAAATTCAAAGTGAGTTTCAACTAATTTTCACAGTTTTGTAATGGGAAATAAAGAGTGTTCAAATCATCAAATAATCATTGAAGCCTTATCATAATATGACATTTCCATTATCAAATGAAAGCGGTCCATTTTATGTACCATAGCAGCAGATATTACCTATTTTAAGATAGAGAACATATTTTGGAGATGGTATATCCTCGAAAGAAGACATAATCAGAAATTTATTCCACAGCTAGCAAGCAAATATGGTAAAACATCATAAATCAATATTCTATAAATTAATAATCTCTCCTAGATAATAAAATCTTCTAATCCCATAACTAGGGATAATGTAATAAATTAATAATCTTATTAAATGCATAAGATAATAATTTTTAAAAAATCTTTATGAGCTTAAGGAAATAAAAATTAACATTTGACGACATCCATAGAAAAAAGAAAAGAAAAGAAACAAAAACTCATACAACTTCTATTTTTCTTAATTCAACTCTTTCTTGAAACCATTTCATACTTAAAACTTTTTTCGCTTTTAGGGCATTAGATTTTGACTCCACATCTAAGGATGATAGTTTTGTGGCTTAAATGAGTTACACACCCCACCTCGACCTTATTTGGATGGGTATATAAGTATATTATCAGGGATGGGATAAGTATGGGGTCTTATTCAAAACCCAAATTAGTTTCAGAATGGATATGGATTCTATACCAACCCACATCGCCCTGTCTTAGATATAAATTTACCAATTGACATAAATGGTTGTTTCAACCCATATTTTAAGGCTCCTCCTTTACAACTCCTCCTCTTCTCCCCATTTATTTTGTCACACTCTAGATTTTAGTCTTGCTAATTAATACACAAATACAAAATTAGTGTTTCCAAAACCTAGGAGACAAAAATAAATGTTAAGTTTCAAGTAGATTTTTGTGTAAAATGAAGATGTGGAAACCTGTTATAAAAAACTATGCACCTTGTGATAAACCTTTGGAACCGTCAATTAACAAAACATAATTTGCTTCACATAAACAAAAGTCATACAATATTACTTTGTACATATTAACACCCTATAGTTCACTAAGGGTAGCTCATACTACAAGTGTACAAAAACAAACATAAATTACATCATTTCTTCAAAATGATTTAGTCTTCCTATGATATAAAGGAAAAATCCTTAAAACATTCTCAACATGAGCAAAACAACATCCAATCAATAACACATACAAAGTTCAAGCATCAACCCCAGCAAGTGTTTTTTTGACTTGCATCTAGAAGTGGAAGAAATAGGGTGAGTCCACAACTTAGTAGGAAAGTTTATAATCATCCTGTACATATCCTTAAAAACCTTGAATTAAACATGTAGTAGCATGCATGATAAACATTTTATAACCATTAACAAATATGCAATAATGTTAAATATGCACACATATTGTTGATGGTTTCATCTTTGCTTTGCATCATCCATTCTCTCACACATGATAAACTGTTAATCCCCACCAATATACATATCAACTATCAATGCTCCAAAAGATGCTCAGTCATAAATAATGGCTATTTTGAACCACCTAATGACAAGTTATATCTCGTGTCTTTCAGGACTCATACCCAAGAGTAGGACCAACCCAGTTTCTTTTGGGATTGCAACCTTGTTAGGATAGAGTCCTTAAAAGCATGACATGATGTAATAAACTCTTGGATTTTATTATTTATTTAATAAAGTTCCAATTCACTTTTATCTATCTTATTTTCATGTATTATACCTTATAAGCACTCTAGCATACATCTTTTGCATTGTAGGTGACTTGGATGCATTAGGAGTTGTACGAAAGATCCAAGTCACAGGTGCTTTGCAAATAGATAACTTGTTCACAACTGGTTCATGGGTCTGTGCAACACATTAGAAGTTGTAGTGCATCACCTCCTAATTAAATGGATGACTAGTATTGGCTATTGGGATTAGTTTCTCATGGTGAGTTCACTGGTGTGTATGGTTACGCATTGGATAGGACCTACGGTGAGTCATAACTTAAGGCTATCAAGTAGTCATGACCTCACCAAGCTATTTTGTCTCTTAACTTTAAAAGAATATTGAGTTTGTTCTAAAATTAGCAATGTCTTTGACTTACAACTGAGATTGTAAGCTAATCACATATTCCCTATGGATTAAGGCACTATTGATGAAAGTTGGTAGCAATAAGCATTCTTAATAAATGCATTATGATATCCCTTTGGATTGAGACAATGTATCCCTTTGAGTGATCTTAAAGAGGTGTGTTCATGAAAACTTTGATCATAATAGTTCCTTAAGTGGAACTTGACATAAATGCTTTAAGAGCAAAAACATGTCACTTGAGCACACAATAGGCAGATTTATAACTCAAGGATATTAGAGATAGTCTTGAAAGGTTAATAGCTTTCACCTTGTTAAACTACAGACACCAGTTCATGGGGAGACTCAACATAATGGATAGCAAGCTATGGACCTAAGCACTTGATGTTTCATTGTTATTTACATAGGATATTGGAATTCAATTGATTCTCTATAGTGGGATGTTGAATCAACTTCAAAATTGGATTATGAGGGAGCCAATATTCCTATGGGTCTTAATGCTTCCCACTTTGAACTCATATACCTTGTTGGCATGGGTTATGAAGGTTGAATTAGCTTTTATTTGTTTTTCCACTTTTCAATGTCGCACTTTAGATTCCCTTTTGTTGAGAGACACAATACTTAGATGGTATTTGTTTTTAACTTAATGCTAAATGCAATTTGCTTTTATACTTTAGATAATTTGTTTTTTTTTTTTACTTCTTTTTTTAAAATTTTTTTCATTGAATAGAAAAAACCAATTTTTAATTTGCTTTCAAACTTTAGATAATTTGGTTTAACCTTTTTTTTTTATTTTTTACTCATTACTTATTTTTTTAATATTTTTTACTGAATAGAAGAAGCTAGAATTGACTTTTTGCTTAATACTAAAAATAACTTTTTAAAACAACCAAAACACAATCTCAATACAACTATCATCCTATTAATATTTAATATTAACAAAAATAAAATAATAAAAAACAAATAATTTGATACTTAATACTCTTAAGCTACATTAAATTTTGTTTAGATTTAAGTAAAAATACAAATACTTACTCAGTCTTTTATGAATTACTACAAGTGCATCCTTACAGTACTTAGGAAGAAGCCATTGAAGTGTGGCAAACATTCAACTCATATTGGCAATTGTATACTCAACTTCAACTATAGATAATTAGGAAATGTAATTTATCTTTTTTCTTATCAACCAGGCACTAAAGAATGGCCAACAAAGAAACAAGCATTGGAATGTTTTTGTTATATATCATCTCCCTCCTTGCCCAATTTATATCTAGTCTAGATTTTATGATTTTATCCAATTTCCTATGTGAATTCTTTATTTATTCATCCATATGGTATAAAACACAAATAAGATAGGAGGGCTCACTTAACTAGAGATATCTCAACTCAACTTAGGTAAATAACTAATTTGATAAATAATTAATTTTATTTAATTTTTTTATTAATACTGTTGAAAAAGTAAAACTTTCCTCATTCTTCCTAATGAATTAAAGTAAAAAGATTTTATTGCTAGCTCCGTATATAATATAATAAATAATTAATAACATTAAAATATATATTTAGAGTATAGAAATGAGTCAGCATCCACTGTATAGTGACATAAAAAGGGGAAAAAAAAAAGGAGGATTTTAAATTAATCCAAAAATTAATTTTTAATTTTAATTTCTTTCTTCTTTCGAATCAAATATATATTTTTTCTTCAATATTAGATTAAACCAACCTAAAATACTTTGACAAAAAATATGACGATTTTCCGATTGATGTAGCCAAAAGACAATCATACTAATTTATGGAAGATGAAATGGTAATATATTTAAAAAACCACAGGCATGAGAAAGACTGAGAGAGCCACCAACCTATCAAATCATTGTTAGACATATCTAAATTTTGAAGTTGTTGGAAGGGAAGAAGTAGGGAGGCATTCAAGGACCACTTTCCCAACTCTCCATCTTTGATATAAAGGAGAGAAAGTTGGATGACTCGGTTTGGTTTGTTATCACATGACATATTCCCAACTGCAACAATCACCAACCTCTCCTCCCCAAGAAGAAAGGGTCGGGCCATTTGGGTGATTGATGGAAGCTTTGAGTATCAAAAGACCAACCTTTTCTTCTTCCAAGCACTCTAAACATCCATAACCAAGTAGTAAACTTAGAAAAGTCTCATAAACTGCAAGACACAAACTGCAAGAGACTTCCATCTTGCAGTTCCTAGTTTGCTATGAACGACATAATGTATTCTCATACTTGGGGATACATATTTATAAAATTTGTAGCCGATGAGTTTGAAAATTTGAATGACCAAGGTACTTCCATTTAAGATATTTTTGTAGGACTTTAACCTATTATAAAATTTTGATTCCATTTCTTTTCAATTTTAAACTGGTCCTACTTCCAAAAAAATTGTCTTTTAATTTTAATACTATATTTCCACAGTTCTTTTCCCTTATCTTGTATTTTTTAAAATTTCTTTGAGCACATTTATCCTAAATTATAAATATTTTATTTCCAAATTCTATTAAACTATTGATTGGAAAACTAAATATCATCTTGATAATCTTTTAATGAATTGTTTTTTTTTCTTTGTATATTAATTAAATAGAAATCAAATATATGAATTAAATTATAAATATTTTTAAATGCTACCATATTAGAAAAATAATCATACATATTTAATATTTTCTTTTATATTCTTAAATAAATTCAAATTATACATATCATCATTTTATTATGAAAAAAAAATTATAGAGATTATTATTTCAGTATTAAATATATTTCCAAAAATTATATATTATTTTCTGGTATATCTACATTGAGTTCGGTTATAAAATCCTATTCTTCAGAGGTAATAAAAGGTTTTGGAACAATGATATGTTGTTCTAAAGGTTTGGTTCTCCGTATGGACATGGTTTGTGTTTCACCAATAAGATAAAATAATTTATTCCGGGTTGGTCTAAGATCATAGATTTGAAAAGCTTTAAAGCGAGTAAAAAATTCTGAAAATTCATTTGAACGGGCCATTTCCCATTCTGGTTCTTGTTGAGGGATGAGTGGTTCTTTATTGTGTTTTATATATACATGGTGATAGGCTGGTACTACTAATCCATCTGTTTGAAATAAAGGAGGAATGGTTTCAAAAGAAATATCTATCTATTTTTTGGTTTTGAAAAGATAGGTTAAAATATCTTTCAATTTTTCTAGAATATTTTCAGGGATTTGAGATACATGGTTCATAAAAACGTTTTTTAAAATCCCCTGATCCATAAACTGGGGTACTAAATAAAAAATTTCTTTTTTTACAATAGACGTGTTCACACAAGCTAAATATATCACAATGAAAAATTCAGGGTCATGATATGCCATATACCCTCTTTTTATCCCGACATTTTTGGTTCTAAAATACAACTTGGTGGTCATGCACATCCAACTCTTGTTCCAATTGGTCAATAGAATGGAGTACCTGAAAGAAAGAATAGAATGCTACAAGAAATGACTAGGGTGATGATTCACATGCATAATACTAGGCAATTTTGGGCAAAAGCGATTAATACTACATGTTATATAGCAAAGAGGATTTTTCTTAGACTTGGAATAATGAAGACATCTTATGAACTATAGACTGGGAGAAAACCTAATCTTAAATATTTTAGGACCTATGGCAGAGAGTGCTATATACTCAAAGATGGGGAGAACCTCGAAAAACTTGATGTTAAATCTAATGTAGGTCTCTTCCTAGGCTATTCTACTATGAGTAAAGCCAACAGTGTTTATAATAAAAAATCACTGATTATCCAAGAGTCTTCTAATGTGGTTATGAATGATACTGGGTATGATAAGGATATAATTGAGAGTCAAATCTTAACCTAGGAATCAATTGGGGATAACCCTAAAGACTTGGAGATCACAAAAGAAAACCCTAATAATAAAGAAACATTGACCCTAAGAATGATGAATTTGTAACTCTAGATGGCACTTCTAAAGAAATGAAGGAATAAACATAGATCTATAGTAACCAAGAACCACCCAATCTCAAATGTTATAGGAAATGTTAATGGACGAGTGGTTACTAGGGGACAATCAAGATTAAACGAGATGGAATCTTTATTTCTCAATTCAAGTATGCTAGGGAACTAGTCAAGAAATTTGGTCTAGAATCTCAAACACTCTAGGACACCTATGACCACTACCACGAAGCTTAGCAAGGATGCATCTAGAAAAGATGTTGAGCAAAAGCTTTATAGAAGCATGATAGGAAGCTTACTTTACCTTAATACAAGTCATCCTGACATATCTTTTAGTGTTGGAGTTTGTGTTAGATATCAATCAAACCCTAAAGAGTTACACTTAATAATTGTTAAAAGAATTATTCATTATATAAATGGGACTCTTAACTATGGTTTGTGGTATGCATATGATTCTTTTCTTGTGATTGTTGGATATTCCAATGTTGACTAGGTTGGAAATTTTGAGGATAGAAAAAACACACCTAGTGTTTATTTTTATTTTTATTTTATTTTATTTTATTTTATTGGTGATTGTCTTGTGACTTGGCTTAGTAAGAAACAAAACTCTATCATTGTCTGCTGTTGAAGCTGAGTATATTGCTATTGGGAGCTATTGTACGAACCTCCTGTGGATGAAGCAAATGCTTGAAGATTATGAAATTGAGCAAGAGGCCATGAACATACATTGTGACAACTCTAGTGCTATAAATATCTCAAAGAATCCTATTCTTCATTCTTGTGCTAAACACATTGAAATCCATCATCATTTCATTAGAGATCTTGCTGAAGAAAAGGTTGTTTCTATAGAGTTTGTCCTCACAAAACTTCAATTGGAAAATATTCTTACCAAAACCTTGGATTCTCTTAGGTTTGAGTACCTTAGAAAATCCCTAGACATATGCTTAATCAATTTATCATCTTAGAAATAGGCTTCAATGGTTTTGAGATAAGTGTTTATACCTTTGGGCATATGATTTTTGTTTATTTACTTGATATATTAGCATGATTCGTAATCCCTCGAGTATGTGATTTGGAAAAATATACTATATCTACTAGATTTGATGTAGATGGAATCATAGATGTTTGTTAATCACTGTTGATGTATTTGATTCCTGATAATTAAATGTCTTTGTATGTGAGAAATTTAATATTAGTTATGTCTTTTCTTGATCGAGAGGGAGACTTCTGAAGTGGAATTTAATAAAGTAGACTTTGAATGCTTTGGAAAGATCTGCTGTCTTGTTCAATCTTATTATCCAGATACCTTGTTTAACTATGATCATTATATATTTTTCCCGAAGTGAGTAAGTGCAAAATATTGAATCATTGGTTAAACTTAACTTTCATATACCTTCTCCAAGATTCATGCTCTTAAATGTAAATTGCTCACTTGCAACAATTGGAAACACCCCCAAAGTGGATATAAAGGCAACCATGAATGAGAGGAAAAAAAAAAATCAATATTTGTCTTGGTGTACAATGCCTCCACTTTCAAAAGAAAAAGAAAAAGAAAAAGAAAAATGATATCAAATTAAGAGGGAGTCAAGTTGTGTTGTATGTAGATCAAGAAGTTTGTGTTAAATAGAAATCCATCGATCTTAGATAAAATAGAATGGATGTGTTCTTTAATTTGACCAAAGGCATGACTGGATCTCTTCTAAGTGATCAATTTCAAAATATAGAACTAGACAGTAAGTCATATTCCCTTGAACATCAATACTTATGTTTTTATATTGGCTTTATTATACATTGATGGTTATGCATTGGGTTTTTGAAACTGAGATTATGATTAACTATGACTTTGATCTTGAAATCTCATTCTTAATGGATTGATGTGTATTATCTAAAGTAACTTAAGTTATTATCGATCAATCTAATGTCGAGAGTTTTTGAACTTAATTATCTACTTATTTTGATTAATCCTTGAAATTTGCTTTAATTGGTGTCAATCCTTGTTTCTAAGCCAGTTTGTTGAGTATTCTATCCCTTGTAAGTATTGAAATTAGGTTTAGACTACTCGAGTGTTGTATCCAGTGCTCAAGCCCCTCATCTAACGGCATTATCGCTCAAGCACTTTTAGTGTCATCCAATGATGCATCCATTGAGTGTCTCACTCGAGTGCTAATTTGCATCCAAAGCTGCATTTGACTATAAAATCCCATCTCGTGCGATTTTTAGTTTTTAAACACTTTTCTATTTCTCTGAGGCATTTTGGGACTTCGTCTTTTTGACATTTAAGGTCAGTTTTCTTCATTTTTCAAGTTTTCGACTTCATAGTATTGTTCTACACTTCATTTAGAGCATTTCTAACAATTTAGTTTTTCTCTAAAATTTTCTTGGTTTTCATATGCTTTGGTATTCTCTTAGTTATGGCTAAAGTGACCTCATCTAGGACATTTGAACCCCTTTGAGGCTTTTTGCTTTAGGTTCCTTTCGACCCTATGACTTTACCAATGGAATGTTTACTCTATCAAGAGTCCCTAAATCGATTTTATTCGTCTGTCCATTGTTGACACATTGAGTTTGTACGATCTTTTTCTCCTCTAACCCTAAAACCTCATTGTAGACCCCTTCTTTGGACCAGATGGTAGAGATATTCTCTATAGAGGGGGTGAGAAACGAACAATTGGAAGAATATTTTAAAAAGTTGGTTTTTTCTCTTTTTGGGTTGGTTAGGGAGAGAGAGAATGAAGGCGAATGGTAGGGTGACACGTGGAAAGGATATTCTACAAGCCCTTGGTAGCTTGAGAGAAAAGAAAAAGGAGAAGAGGAGTTGAGTATGGTAGAAAAGTTTTTGGAGATTTAGGGGTTTGAGTGAGAACTGAGAATAGGGAAGAGAGAAGGTGAGCCTACTATTTTTATTGGGTTTTAGAGAGTGAGTGAGAGTGGTGGATTTGGAGCTGAGCAGTAGATAGAGAAGAGGGAGCTGGTGGATTAGAACAAAAGGTAAAGATCAGGGAGATGGCTTGAATAGAGAGCTATAGAAGATGATGAGCTGGGCAATGTCCTTATCAAGAATAGCTCTATGGAGAGGAAGAGGCCAAAGTAGAGAGTAAAAAAGGGGGGATTCATTAGCTTGCATCTTCTAGGAGGTAAGTCCTTCATTGTAAAATATCTGCTCCCTTGTGCATTTCTTTCATTTGCAACTGTTGAGTCTTGTTGGATGCTTTGACATGGCCATCAAAAGCATATATGCTTGCTGTTAATTTTGGGTATGGGTGTCATGTCATGCCTTTTGTCCTTTTATTGATCTTTGGATTGTTTGGGCTGAGCTATAGGGTGTTCATGTTTCATTTTCATCTGGTTTTGTTGAGATTGATTACTTTATTCTTGTTTTACAGTAGGATGCTTGCAGCCATGTTTTTTATTTTCATTTAAAATCCAATTGGTTTCAACCACTAGCTCAAGCCTGTTGATTAAAGCATGAAACATGGCTTTGTTTAATGACTTGTATCTTCACTTTATCTTCTCTATTCTTGCTCTATTTTTGTGGTTCACTCTTTGTTTTTGGTACCTAATTCTCTCGAGAGTATTAGACTGTGCACATCCTTCTACTGTGTTTTTGGGTTGAATATCAACAAATGTCTCTTGGGGGGTCTTTATTATTTATTTATTCCCTCTCTGGCACTCTGGACAAAGACAAAGCATCAATATGATCATCATCACAGTCCTCCGAGTGTCCTAGTGAGAAGTGTTTGCATTTTCTAAGTCTCACACAACCAACTGTACCCATGGTCGACTCAAGGCTTAAAGGAGAGATTGATTGTTCACTTCTGAGGTCAAGAAGGTATTAATATAGTTGGGTATTTTAGAAAAATGGTTGAAGCTGGGTCGAGACTGAACTGGGGAGTCCATGGTAAGATTTTTTATGGGTTAGTTTTCTTGAGTGGATACCAAGATCTCACAACTTCATTATGGTGCATGAGCGATATGGAAGTAGTTCATCATGCCTCATTAGTGCATACAGTTTCAGAAATATGTGGTGGGATGTTATATTTATATATATATATATATATATATATATATATATATATTGTTGGTTAAAAATAAAGTGTAAGAAGAGTTACACTTTTAATGTGTGAATTAAACACATTATTAAGTTTTGGAATGTTACAAAACTTAAGAGGTATTTACACATATGATTAAGTTTTGAAATGTTACAAAACTTGAAAGGTTAAGGAAGACAATGAGTCTTCTCATCTTTGTAATTTTATAAAACTTAAGAGGTTAAGTGTAAGAGAGTTACACATTTGAGATTAAATCATGTTTAATGTGTGAATTAAACATATGATTTAATTTTTGAATGTTACAAAGATGAAGTGTTTGAGGAAGACAATGGGTTTTTTCTCATCCTTGTAACCATTTTTCAACCCTAAGAGTGCTTTATATGACTTTTCTTCTTTTTGAAATCTTATGCAGAAAAGTGAAAAGGCTTGATCAATCCCAAGACTATTTCCATTAGTTCCCAAAAGATTTCTAGAAGAGGGAGGAAATAGAGTCTTTGGACAAAGTTCCAAGAACTTGTTTAAGCCTTTTTTGTGTTCTTTTTCTTCTTGTTCTTATTTTGTAACTTTGAGAGTTTTATTGTATCAAAGTGAGTGTTTGAAAGTGTTTCTTTTCTCCATTGTATCCATATTTGTTTCAAACAATCAAAGACTCTAAGTTCAATGGAAGGAGAGACTATCAAGATTATGAACCAAGACCTTGTGAGGTTGGATCGTTTTGATGGTTCCAACTTCACTAGGTGGCAAGACAAGGTGAGATTCCTTCTCACAGCACTCAGGATTTTCTACATCCTTGATCCTTCCTTGGCACCATTACCGGAACCAAAGGAAAATGACACACCTCAAGTGGTGGCGGCAAGGAAGAAGAGGGAGGAGGATGAGCTCATATGTAGGGGTCATATTTTGAACGCCTTATCCGATAGGCTATATGATCTCTACACCAACACCAATTCCGCGACAAATATGGATACAATGGAGAAAAGAAACACTTTCAAACACTCACTTTGATACAATAAAACTCTCAAAGTTACAAAATAAGAACAAGAAGAAAAAGAACACAAAAAAGGCTTAAACAAGTTCTTGGAACTTTGTCCAAAGACTCTATTTCCTCCCTCTTCTAGAAATCTTTTGGGAACTAATGGAAATAGTCTTGGGATTGATCAAGCCTTTTCACTTTTCTGCATAAGATTTCAAAAAGAAGAAAAGTCATATAAAGCACTCTTAGGGTTGAAAAATGGTTACAAGGATGAGAAAAAACCCATTGTCTTCCTCAAACACTTCATCTTTGTAACATTCAAAAATTAAATCATATGTTTAATTCACACATTAAACATGATTTAATCTCAAATGTGTAACTCTCTTACACTTAACCTCTTAAGTTTTATAAAATTACAAAGATGAGAAGACTCATTGTCTTCCTTAACCTTTCAAGTTTTGTAACATTTCAAAACTTAATCATATGTGTAAATACCTCTTAAGTTTTGTAACATTCCAAAACTTAATAATGTGTTTAATTCACACATTAAAAGTGTAACTCTTCTTACACTTTATTTTTAACCAACAATATATATATATATATATATATATATATATATATATATATAACAATCCCCCACTTGGTTAAAAATAAACATCAACCCTTATAACCTCAACAGTGAAAATGCATAAAATAAAATATCTTTCGATTTGAATTTTACCTTAGTGTAATTGTCACAAAGCTCCGTTGAAATCCCAGGTTGCTTGTAGCATTGAACCAGTTATTCCTTGTAACGAAACCGGTAACAACACACACACTTCCACTAACCACACGAGTGCCCATTATTTTCTTGCTTAGCACTTTTATGGCCATGTGCTCAATCCGTTCATGAATTTTCTTGAAAGAAACTCCAACTCTCATGAGAGGCGGCATCACCCTTAAGTTCACATAAGTGAAATTCTTCCAGCATCCTTGTTACCTTTAAGATGCTTGTCACACATAGACTGAATTTCATTAAAAGCTTTAAGCTTAACCCTCCAACGGTAACAACCAGCATTAATTATCACAGATGGAACTCACATGTTCTAATGCTGCCACAACCCACTTATCAATGACTTGTTTTTACCTATTGAACTTAAGACTAGTCATTTCTTAGTATTAACTTGGGTTACCATCATTGGTGAATTTTATTTAAGGAGTTTTAGTCCCATCCCTCTAGATGTTATCCTTACTAAATCTCTTGTAAAAGGTTTAGTAAAAGGATCCGCCAAGTTTCCACTTGACCTCACAAATGAGATTGAGATGATTCCATTTTGAATCAATTGTCTCACATACTCATGTCTAATGCTTATATGTCTAGACTTCCCATTGTACACTCCACTGTACGCACGAGCTAGAGTGGCTTGACTGTCACGATGTATCGACACTGTTGACACATTATTTGCAGTAAAAGGGATGTGCATCATGAGATCCCTAAGCCACTTAGCTTCTTTTCCAGTTGCAGCTAGAGCTATAAACTCTGCCTCCATGGTTGAGTGTGATATACAAGTCTGTTTCTTAGATCCCCAAGAGACAGCCCCACCACCAAGTGTAAACACCCAACCTGTGGTAGATAAATTATCTCCCACACTCGATATCCAGCTTGCATCTGAATACCCTTCAAGTATAGCAGGAAACTTTGAATATTGGAGGCTTAGTTCTTTGGTATTCTTTAGGTAACCAAGAACTCTACCAATAGCTCTCCAATGTTCCACGCTTGGATTGCTAATAAACCTACTTAGTTTACTAACTGCAAATGAAATGTCAGCCCTAGTACACTGAGCAGCATACATAAGACTTCCAATTGCACTTGCATACTCAAGTTGAGCCACCGATCTACCATCATTCTTTTCAAGTTTTATACTTGAATCAAATGGAGTATTAGCATCTTTAATCTTAAGATGACTAAATTTGCTAACTACTTTCTCAATATAGTGGGTTTGGTTCAAAGCATAACCCCCACTATTTCTTTTCACTTTGATACCCAATATAGTATCAACTTCTCCAAGATCTTTCATCTTGAAGGTTGAGGATAGAAACCTTTTCGTTTCTATTATTCCTTTCATGTCATCACTCAAGATTAATATGTCATCCACATATAGACACACTATAACCACATAGTCATCACAAGTCTTAGAATATAAGCACTTGTCCACATTGTTGTGTCTAAAGCCATCCGAAAGACTAGCATGATCCAATTTCCCGTGCCATTGTTTGGGAGCTTGTTTTAAACCATATAATGATTTGACAAGCTTACACACTTTGTTTTTATTCCCCAATAGAACAAAACCTTCCGGTTGTTCCAGAGTCTCAAGAGGAGACACCTTCAAAGGTTGTTGAGCAACCCATTGTGCCTCGGAAAAGCCAAAGAGCTAGAAAAGAGAAAGTGTTGGGATCGGATGAGATTGACTCTCAAAGAATTTCCTTTTACTTAGTAGAAGAAAATAGAAAAGATATTATAAGAAAAATTCCTATAGTACTTCAAATAGAGGAGGATCCCAAAACATACAAAGAAGCTATGACTTCTAGAGATGTTGCTTTTTGGAAAGAGGCTATCAATGATGAAATGGATTCAATTATGTCCAACCAAACATGGGAATTGGTAGACCTTCCACCAGGATCTAAACCAATAGGGTGCAAGTGGGTATTTCGAAGGAAATATCACACCGATGGCATGATACAAACCTTTAAGGCTAGATTAGTAGCTAAGGGGTTTAAACAAAGAGAAGGTATTGATTATTTTGATACCTATGCGCCGGTGGCTAGAACAACATCGATTAGGATATTGTTTGCTTTGACATCAATTCATAATCTATTTGTTCATCACATGGATGTCAAAACGGCATTCTTGAATGGGGATCTCAATGAGGAGGTCTACATGGAACAACCGGAAGGTTTTGTTCTACTGGGGAATGAAAACAAAGTGTGTAAGCTTGTCAAATCATTATATGATTTAAAATAAGCTCCCAAACAATGGCATGGGAAATTTGATCATGCTAGTCTTTCGGATGGCTTTAAACACAACAATGTGGACAAGTGCTTATATTCTAAGACTTGTGATGACTATGTGGTTATAGTGTGTCTATATGTGGATGACATATGAATCTTGAGTGATGACATGAAAGGAATAATAGAAACGAAAAGGTTTCTATCCTCAACCTTCAAGATGAAAGATCTTGGAGAAGTTGATACTATATTGGGTAACAAAGTGAAAAGAAATAGTGGGGGTTATGCTTTGAACCAAACCCACTATATTGAGAAAGTAGTTAGCAAATTTAGTCATCTCAAGATTAAAGATGCTAATACTCCATTTGATTCAAGTATAAAACTTGAAAAGAATGATGGTAGATCGGTGGCTCAACTTGAGTATGCAAGTGCAATTGGAAATCTTATGTATGCTGCTCAATGTACTAGGGCTGATATTTCATTTGCAGTTAGTAAACTAAGTAGGTTTATTAGCAATCCAAGCGTGGAACATTGGAAAGCTATTGGTAGAGTTCTTGGTTACCTAAAGAATACCAAAGAACTAAGCCTCCAATATTCAAAGTTTCCTGCTATACTTGAAGGGTATTCAGATGCAAGCTGGATATCGAGTGTGGGAGATAATTTATCTACCACAAGTTGGGTGTTTACACTTGGTGGTGGGGCTGTCTCTTGGGGATCTAAGAAACAGACTTGTATATCACACTCAACCATGGAAGCAGAGTTTATAGCTCTAGCTGCAACTGGAAAAAAAGCTGAGTGGCTTAGGGATCTCATGATGGACATCCCTTTTACTGCAAATAATGTGTCAACAGTGTCGATACATCGTGACAATCAAGCCACTTGATTACTACTCAAAAAGTGCTATTTCATAGCTTGTAATTAACTCTTTTGAACTCTCTTGAGTAGTAATTATCACCTTTTAACCCAATTAACATATTAAGGGCCTTTGCATTTGTTTCTAACCGAATTGTGTCAAGCTTTGGTGTTTTTGATAGCTTTTTGCTCACCAAAGCAATTTAAGAATGAAGGAGAGCTGTATGTAGTTCATGGCAAAGCTTTTGGGAGCTCAAATTCATAAAGAAACCAAGCTTTGGAGCTCCATAGCTCTTTGCCAAAGCCAATCAAGCATGCACGGAGGAAAAACAGAGTAAAGAAGAAACAGAGCATAGCAGCTGCAGTCTTCTCTCCCACTTTTGGAGCACTTCCCGAAGTCCATTTTTTGCATTCTATATACCGTTGGAAAGCTCTGGAAGTAAAGAATCCAATGCTTCAAACGGTGTGCAATTTGGATCAGAAATGAGGAAGTTATGGCCTTCGGAAGATAACTGCGTCCAGCTGAAGCACAAATTCGCACCATGCGAATTTGGAACTCCAGCGTGCGAAACCTGAAGCTTACCTTGCGCGATGGGATTGGAGCGCAAACACACAGTCACAGAGAGTGCCAACTTGCGAAAATGGTTTTCCAACTTGCGAAAGTGACATCCAACGTGCGAAAAGGGAACTCAAAGTGCGAAACCAACTTGCGAGATTTTCGCAAGCCACCATGCAGCGTGCGAAATCTTCATGCGAATTGGAAAACTTGCGCACCGACTCTTTTAGATATTTTTCTTCAGATATTTTGTGTTTAAATCTCGTTTTTCTCCTTGTAATTGACCACTCATGTAATTCCTTAGCTAGCAAGGAATGAAGGAAGGGTAAATAACCTTCCTATAAATGATCTCTTGTAATCACTGAAAAGAAGACTCGGGAGTTTTTTCCAGAGAACAATTTTTGTATAGTTTTGAAAGCAATACATAGAGCTTTGCTCTACCTTACCTTCCGATTTTATCTTTGCTTATAACTATGTTTTCTAGCAAATCAACCTCTGAGATGTTTTCTCAGAGGATGGTTGGCTAAACTTGTTGTTCCACGGGTGAGGGAAGCTAGGTAAGGTGCCGGATGCAAAGAGTGAGTTTTTGTTGTTTCTATTTTTAATGAAGAGAAAGTGTGACCCGTTAATGTTGTTTATATTTTTAGTTAACTAGGATTACCGTGAATAGCTAATACTTGGTAAGCTTTCGGATTCCATGGATTCTTATTGCTTGCAATCTTGCTCCATGGAGGTCTAATTGTTATCTCTTGTTCGCTTGTGAAGGATGATCCGATGTTAAGGACCACCTTGAATGGCAAATACTAGGTGAGAGGTACGAGCCATTGCAAGGTGTGTCAGTGAGAGGATTTTAGAGTTGACATCATTAATGGTGAACAGCTGTACCACACCGGTTCGGGTAATAACTATAGGTTAAATCCCGAATGCGAGGAAAAGACTCAAGTGACCGGATTCTCCTCTTTTGCATTTGGTACCCGAGCCTAGCAACCTGAAGTCCCGAGGAACTCCTTTCTTTATAACTAATTTCAGATAATTTGTATGTTTGGTTAGCTTAAAGTCTTTTGTTCCCATTCAAACCTTTGTTTTTCTTTTAAAAGCTAACCTTGAAATGAAAAAGCACCCATTTAGCTCTTGAACTGATATCATTTGGAAAGTGAAAACCCATCCCTGTGGACGATCCTAGAGCCACTATACTATGCTAGCTAAATGCTACCCTGGTATATGGTGATTTAGGTTTATAAATTTTGTTGATTACTCCCGCCTGAGAATTGAGATCAAGACACATCAATTGAGTTGAATCAATTGATACACCAATCGGGCACGAATCAAATGGCGCCGTTGCCGGGGATGGTGCCACTTAACAGTGATAAAATCAGTTCAAAACACTTGTGATTTTAATCACAAGTTCGGTGAATTTTCTTTTCACTAACTCTGTTTTTGTTTTTCTTTTATTATTTACCTTTTCTTTTCCTTTTAAGTTTTCTTTTTCAGCAAATTGCTAGTTGTGCATGCCATATTGGATACGTGATAGTGGGGGAAGGCTTGTGAAAATCAAAACTCCTCACGAAACACAGTTGGAATTGGAACTAGAAGTCATGGAAGCTACGCCTGAAGAGCAGCAGAGCCACCATGGGCACCAGGACAATCCCAATGAATTCAGATCAATGAGAGATCGCATGCACCCACCTCGTATGAGTGCACCATCATGCATAGTGCCTCCTACAGAGCAACTAGTGATCAGGCCACATATCGTGCCACTTCTACCTACTTTCCATGGAATGGAAAGCGAGAATCCCTACGCTCATATTAAAGAATTTGAAGAAGTATGCAACACATTCCAGGAAGGAGGGTCTTCTATTGATAAAATGCGGCTGAAGCTATTTCCTTTCACTCTAAAGGACAAAGCAAAAATTTGGCTGAATTCCTTAAGGCCAAGGAGTATCCGAACTTGGACTGACTTGCAAGCTGAATTCCTCAAGAAATTCTTCCCCACTCATAGAACCAATGGCTTGAAAAGGCAAATCTCAAACTTCTCGGCTAAGGAGAATGAGAAATTCTATGAGTGTTGGGAGAGATACATGGAAGCTATCAATGCTTGTCCTCATCATGGCTTTGATACTTGGCTATTGGTGAGCTATTTTTATGACGGTATGTCTTCCTCAATGAAGCAGCTCTTAGAGACTATGTGTGGAGGAGACTTCATGAGTAAGAACCCCGAGGAGGCCATGGATTTCTTGAGTTATATAGCTGAAGTTTCAAGGGGGTGGGATGAACCAAACAGAGGAGAAGTTGCGAGAATGAAGCCTCAATCTAATACTCCTAATGCTAAGGCGGGGATGTACACCGTGAATGAGGATACCGATATAAAAGCAAAAGTTGCAGCCATGACAAGAAGATTAGAGGAGCTAGAGCTGAAAAAGGTACGTGAAGTGCAATCCGTTTCAGACACACCAATGCAAGCTCTGCCATGTTCCATTTGTCAATCATGTGAACACCTGGTGGAGGAGTGTCCTACACTCCCAGCTGTCAGAGAGATGTTTGGAGACCAAGCTAATGTTATTGGACAATTCAAGCCCAATAATAATGCCTCGTACGGGAACACATACAACTCAAATTGGAGGAATCATCCGAATTTTTCTTGGAAACCAAGAGCACCTCAGTATGCACAACCAAGTCAAGCACCTCAACCAGCTTCAAATCTCGAGCAAGCAATAGTTAATTTGAGCAAGGTTGTGGGAGATTTCGTGGGAGACCAAAAATCCATCAACACTCAACTCAGTCAGCGAATTGACAGTGTGGAGAATGCACTGAACAAAAAGATGGAAGGAGTGCAGAATGACCTATCTCAAAAGATGGATAACCTTCAATACTCAATTTCAAGACTCACAAACCTCAACACAGTACAAGAGAAGGGAAGGTTTCCTTCTCAACCCCACCAAAATCCGAAGAGTATCCATGAATTGGAGACTCAGGAGGGAGAATCTTCCCAAGTAAGAGATGTCAAGGCAATGATCACTCTGAGGAGTGGTAAAGAGGTTGAGCTACCAACGACCGAGACTAAGCATGGAGAATTGGAAGATGAGAAGAAGAAACAAAAGAAGGAGGAGACCACAGCAAAAAGGAAAGAAACAGAGGATCATAAATCCTTTGTCAATGAAGAGTCGGAGAAGAAGATCCTAATCAAGGAAGATATGATGGAGAAACATATGCCTCCACCATTTCCTCAAGCTTTACATGGGAAGAAGGCAATCAACAATGCATCCGAAATTCTCGAAGTCTTGAGGCAAGTAAAGGTCAATATTCCATTGTTAGATATGATCAAGCAAGTTCCGACGTATGCTAAATTCCTAAAAGACTTGTGCACTATAAAAAGGGGGTTGAATGTGAATAAGAAGGCTTTCTTGACTGAGCAAGTAAGTGCCATTATACAATGCAAGTCACCTGTGAAGTATAAAGATCCGGGCTGTCCTACCATTTCGGTGATGATTGGAGGCACGCAAGTGGAAAAAGCTTTGCTAGACTTGGGAGCAAGTGTGAATTTGCTGCCATACTCTGTCTACAAGCAATTGGGACTTGGTGAATTGAAACAAACATCGATCACTCTATCCTTAGCTGATAGATCAATCAAGACTCCAAGAGGCATCATTGAGGATGTCCTAATTCAAGTTGATATTTTCTACTATCCCGTGGATTTTGTTGTCCTTGATACAGATCCAAGTGCAAAAGGGACTAATAGCGTTCCTATAATTCTTGGACGACCATTCCTAGCGACTTCAAATGCAATTATCAATTGTAGGAATGGCCTCATGCAACTTACTTTTGGTAATATGACTCTGGAGCTCAACATTTTCAACTTATGCAAAAGGAACTTCAGTCCGGAAGATGAAGGTCCTGAAGAAGTGTGCATAATTGACACACTAGTGGAGGAGCTTTGTGATCAGAACCTACAAGATAAATTGAATGAAAATCTAGGGGATCTTGATGAAGGGTCAGCTGAGCCTTTAGAGACGCTTGCTACTCCACCATCTTGGAGGAAGACAGAAGATATTCCACCTTTATTCAACAAGGAGGAGACACCTGGAGCTGTTGAAGAAGGACCCCCAAAGCTTACACTGAAGCCACTTCCTGTGGAGTTGAAATATGCATATTTAGAAGAAGATGACAAATGCCCTGTTGTAATATCCTCATCTCTTACCAATGATCAGGAGGAATCTTTACTTGAAGTACTCAGGAGATGTGATAAAGCAATAGGATGGCAAATTTCAGATTTGAAAGGTATTAGTCCTTTAGTCTGTACACATCACATATACATGGAAGAGGAAGCTAAACCTGTTCGTCAGCCTCAAAGGAGACTGAATCCCCATATGCAAGAGGTGGTGCGAACTGAAGTTTTAAAGCTACTTCAAGCCGGTATAATCTACCCCATATCAGATAGCCCATGGGTGAGCCCCACTCAAGTAGTGCCAAAGAAATCCGGGATCACAGTGGTGCAAAATGATAAAGGAGAGGAAGTATCCACACGCCTCACTTCAGGTTGGAGGGTGTGTATTGATTATAGAAGATTGAATGCTGTGACAAGGAAGGATCATTTTCCATTACCATTCATTGATCAAGTGCTTGAAAGAATCTCAGGCCATCCCTTTTATTGTTTCTTGGATGGTTACTCTGGTTATTTTCAAATCGAAATAGCTGCTGAAGATCAAGAGAAGACAACATTCACATGTCCATTTGGAACCTATGCCTATAGAAGAATGCCTTTCGGGTTATGCAATGCACCTGCAACATTCCAAAGGTGTATGTTGAGTATTTTCAGTGATATGGTGGAGCGCATCATGGAAGTTTTCATGGACGACATCACCATTTATGGAAGCACATTTGAGGAATGTTTATCTAACTTGGAAGTTGTTCTAAACCGATGCATTGAAAAAGATTTGGTGCTTAATTGGGAGAAATGCCATTTTATGGTACGCCAAGGTATTGTCCTTGGCCATGTAATCTCCAACAAGGGCATTGAAGTTGACAAAGCAAAGGTGGAAATAATTGGCAAGTTACCATCACCAATGACTGTCAAAGGGGTAAGGCAATTCCTTGGTCATGCTGGGTTTTACAGAAGATTCATCAAAGATTTCTCTAAACTCTCAAGACCCCTTTGTGAACTATTGGTGAAGGATGCTAAATTCGAGTGGGATGAAAGATGTCAAAAGAGTTTTGATCAATTGAAGCTACATTTGACAACCACTCCAATAGTGAAAGCTCCTAATTGGCAACTACCTTTCGAGATAATGTGTGATGCCAGTGATTTTGCTATAGGAGCTGTTCTTGGTCAACGGGAAGATGGGAAGCCCTATGTGATTTATTATGCAAGCAAATCTTTGAATGAAGCACAAAGAAACTACACAACCACTGAGAAAGAATTACTAGCTGTAGTTTTTGCTTTAGACAAATTTCGAGCTTACTTGGTGGGGTCTTCCATAGTGGTTTTCACTGACCACTCAGCTTTGAAGTACTTATTGACAAAGCAAGATGCAAAAGCAAGGCTGATTAGATGGATTCTTCTACTCCAGGAGTTCAATCTCCAGATCAAGAACAAGAAAGGAGTTGAAAATGTGGTAGCAGACCACCTTTCAAGGTTGGTTATAGCACACAACTCTCATGGGTTACCAATCAATGATGATTTTCCAGAGGAGTCCCTAATGTTGATAGAAGATGCCCCTTGGTATGCTCATATTGCCAACTACTTGGTTACTGGTGAAGTCCCAAGGGAATGGAGAGCACAGGACAGGAGGCATTTCTTTGCCAAAATTCATGCCTATTATTGGGAAGAACCTTTTCTTTTCAAATATTGCGCAGATCAAATAATAAGGAAGTGTGTCCCTGAGCAAGAGCAACAAGGGATCCTTAGTCATTGCCATGGAAGTGCCTGTGGAGGTCATTTTGCCTCTCAGAAAACAGCTATGAAGGTATTGCAATCAGGTTTTAGCTGGCCATCACTATTCAAGGATGCTCATACCATGTGTAGGAGTTGTGACAAATGCCAAAGACTTGGAAAGTTGACTCGAAGGAACCAAATGCCAATGAGCCCCATTTTAATAGTTGATATTTTTGATGTATGGGGCATTGACTTCATGGGACCCTTCCCTATGTCCTTTGGTAATTCTTATATATTGGTGGGGGTAGATTATGTTTCCAAATGGGTTGAGGCAATCCCCTGTAAACACAATGATCATAGAGTGGTTCTCAAGTTTCTCAAAGAGAACATCTTCTCTAGATTTGGGGTGCCCAAGGCCATAATCAGTGATGGAGGTACACATTTTTGCAACAAGCCTTTTGAGGCTCTTCTAGCCAAGTATGGGGTGAAGCACAAGGTATCTACACCTTACCACCCCCAAACATCCGGACAAGTGGAGTTAGCCAATAGGGAAATCAAAAATATATTGATGAAGGTGGTGAGTACAAGCAGAAGAGATTGGTCTGTGAAGCTTCATGACTCACTATGGGCTTACAGGACAGCTTACAAAACCATTCTGGGTATGTCCCCCTATCGTCTTATTTTTGGTAAAGCATGTCATCTGCCTGTGGAAGTTGAGTACAAGGCCTGGTGGGCAATCAAGAAGATAAATATGGACTTGACTCAAGCTGGCATGAAGAGATTTCTAGACCTTAATGAGATGGAGGAATTGAGAAATGATGCATATATCAATTCCAAGATAGCAAAACAGAGGATGAAGAGGTGGAATGATCAGTTGATTTTGAAGAAGGAATTTCAAAAAGGGCAAAGAGTCTTGCTATATGATTCAAGACTCCACATTTTTCCAGGGAAGCTCAAATCAAGGTGGACAGGCCCTTTTCTTGTTCATCAAGTGCATTCCAATGGAGTGGTGGAGCTACTCCATACCAATGGAAAGGAAACCTTCAAAGTTAATGGCCATCGTCTCAAGCCATACATGGAGCCTTTCAATCAAAACAAGGAGGAAATCAGCCTCCTTGAACCTCAGAAGCCATGAAAGAACAGGGTATTATGGACTTGGTCTATCACAGACTATTAAAGTCCATATTTTGTGTGAAAGTTTTTGATTTTGATTTCTTTTGATTTTAGTTTCACCTTTAATTAAGGTTATTTTAATGTAATTTAACTAGTTTTTGATGATCAATTTCAGGGAAAATCAAGAAAATTTGAAGGAGATGCTTGAGGAGCAAAACAGAGGAGCAAAACAGGGGAAAGCAGCTTTGAAAATCTAAGGTGCGAAAATTTCGCACCTTGAGATTTCAATGTGCGAAAATTCAAGCTGAGTGCGAAAATCCACAACTCAATTTCGCACACACTATTCACTGTGCGAAGTGGTTTCGCACAGTGCGAACCACCCTCCTGGCACACGAGTGCCATCACCTCAAGCTGCGAATTGGTTTCGCACAGTGCGAATCAAGGTGCGAAAATTTTCGCACGCACACTATTCAAGGTGCGAATTCCCTGTCCACGATGCGAAACTCACCTCCAAGGTGCGAAAATTTTCGCACGACACTGTTCAAGGTGCGAATTCTCCCCCCTAGGTGCGAAATTAAAATTCAAAGTGCGAAAATCCACAACTCAATTTCGCACACACTATTCACTGTGCGAAGTGGTTTCGCACAGTGCGAACCACCCTCCTGGCACACGAGTGCCATCACCTCAAGTTGCGAAGTGGTTTCGCATAGTGCGAAACATGATGCGAAACAAATTCGCACAGTGCGAATTCAGTGTGCGAAATGAATTTCCAGCTGTGAAAAATTCGCACGGTGAGATTTCAATGTGCGAAAATCATCCCTGGTGTGCGAAAATTTCGCACCTTCATAATTTGAGTGCGAAAAATTTCGCACACCACTTTTCAGTGTGCGAATTTTTTTTTAAAATGCTTAACTGACTTTTAAAATTCCCGGGACTCAAATTTTTTAATTCCAAACGAACTCCTCGGCTTCCAAAAGTTTTTTTTTTAAAACCCAAACCCTCTCACATTCCACTCCACCCTCTCATTTTAAAACCCACAAAGTGAGAAGCTCCAGAGACAACAGCTCTCCCTCTCGACCCCGCGCGCTTGGCCCTCTCTGCAAATCCCTCTTTCTTGCATTTCCGCCATGCCCAAGACAAGAGGAGGCCACTCCGCCTCTCCATCAGCTCCTCCGTCTGGACCGCGCATGTCCCCCACACGAGGCGCTATCTCTCAGTCCATCCAGGACCCCACCGTCCTCCCATCTGCGGATGAGACGCGTCAGGGCCCTCCTCTCCGCCGGTACCAGACTCGACGGGCACCCACTACCCATGTGGCCGACCCTTCTCCAGCCAAGCGTCCAGCCACTCGGCCCCCTTCAAAGAAGGCCAAAATTTCGGGTCCGGGAGAGTCCTCCGAGCCACCACAGACTAAGCCGCCCTCTGTTGAGCCTCAGATTCCTGTGGGGATTCCTTTAGCTACCGTCATCAAGCGCCCCATGGTAGCGGCATCCCCCATTCAGGGCAACTTGGATTGCAGAGCCCGGCCCTTTCACTCAGAGCTATGGCTTGACATAGCTGTTTTTCGGGAGCAGCCTGAGCTCAGGGACTCATTTCATCTGCTACAGAGATACCATTTGGAGCCTCTGCTGGCTCCTCGTCAGTTCTATTACCCCCGAGTTGTCTTAGATTTTTATCAGTCTATGACTACTCGAGGCGTCCGGGACCCTACTCTCATCCACTTCGCTATTGATGGACGCCAGGGCATTCTTGGAGCACGCCATATAGCTGAGGCCCTCGGTATCCCTTACGAGCCTGTACGTCAGGACGATTTCAGAGCTTGGTCAGATTTTTCTCAGAGGGATATGGTCCACATTTTGTCTAGAGGGACATCCACTGCCTCCGTGCTGATGAGGAGGGAGCTTCCATCTGGGATGCTCCTCATTGATGTCCTCTTGCGCGCCAACCTCTTTCCACTTCAGCATAAAGTCCAACGCAGAGGAGCTATACTTGAGGCACTCTTCAGGATCTCTGAGGGGTATTATTTCGGCCCTCATCATTTGATTATGGCTTCTCTTCTTCACTTTGAAGAGAAAGTCCATAGGAGGAAACTTCAGAGAGCAGATGCCATCCCTCTCCTGTTCCCGAGGCTACTCTCACAGATATTAGAGCGTCTGGGCTATCCTACAGAGCCCCATTTAGAGCGCCGCTACCATTGTCGAGAGGAGTTTTCTCTCGACAAATGGAAGCATTTGGCCAACTATTTTGCTCTTCAGGATGCCCCAGATGTGCCTATACCACCAGAGCCCGCACACGAGGAGCAGCCACCAGAGGCCCTACAGGGTGAGATTCTTACTGATATCATTCCGCCTCCCCCTGTAGTACCCGCTTCAGTCCCCATCCATGAGCCTACACCTACTACTCCTCCTACCATGTCAGCTACTCCACCAGTCAGGCCAGCTTCATCAGCACCTTCTCCTCCATCTGAGGCCACCATCACCGTATCTCTT
Source organism: Vitis rotundifolia (assembly GCA_030254885.1). Lineage (NCBI taxonomy): Eukaryota > Viridiplantae > Streptophyta > Magnoliopsida > Vitales > Vitaceae > Vitis > Vitis rotundifolia. Next base: position 10,073,637 of record CM058170.1, read on the forward strand.
ACAGAGTTCCGAGCGTTGGTCCATTCATTCCAGACATTGAGCACCACTCAGGATGCTCTCTTACAGCAGATGGCCGCTATCCAGACTCATCAGGACCAGCTCATGGCTACTCAGGCCCAGCATACGGCCATACTACTTCAGATCCAGCAGCATATGGGTATACATTCATTCCCTGAGCAGTCTAGACCTGGCCCATCTGAGCCTCTACCACCCGATGAGGAGACCACGCCAGCTGAGCAGACCATAGCCGAGCCCTCATCTCCACATGATCCCACTCCGATATGATCATCTATCGTTGTTTATTTTGTATTTTCTTTATAGTAGACTTGTAAATCCCAACTTTTTGATGTTTTATATACTGGGATTGGATGTATTACCTGCGCATCACATATATTGTATCTTTCCTAAGTAATACATATATATATCTAGATGATTTCCTTTATTCAGCCTTTTGCTCTATTTCCTATACTCATAATTCTTATATTTTTTTTTTTTTTTTTTTTGAAACATGTGGTTTCTCCTTCTTCAATCACACTCCATGTCACTCAGGAGGTACCATTTCCTCCCTTTAAATTTAATCGCTCTTGAAACATTGGGGACAATGTTCAGCTTGGTTGGGGGGAGAGTTGAGGAAGGAAATTTTTTGTTATTAATGTTAGGTTTATTTTGGTAATTTAGTTGCTTTTTGCTTACTTTTTAAAATTTTTAAAGTTTTTTTTTACTCTCCATGGCTATTAAGGAAAAATTTTCAAAATGAAATGGGAGAAATTGAATTTTTGTCTTTTTACTTGAAACTTAGAGTTTGTATTATGTTTATTAAAGTTGATGAATTGTTGAAACCCCTATTGAATTCAACCTTAGTTCTTCCACTTTAAGCTATTCACACACTGTGCACAATAGGTTCCGAGTATAAGATGAAAAACTAATTTCCTCCTTTACTTAGGAAATTTTAGACTTGGTACCTTTGACCTCATTTAGTGTTGGGACACCTTTAAAAAAAAAAAAAGAGAAAAAAAAAAATGAAAAAGAAAAATGTGTTTTACTTGCCTTGAAACTCGAGCAAGGTCTGAGGGGTATATGGTGAAAATCTTTAAAGCCTGGTGCCCTAAACCTTCATTGGTTGGGAGTCACCGACCTCAATGCTCGTTACATGGGTGAATGGGTGGAGTTTGACATATTGTAGGTGCTTGGGTATTAAAAATTCATTCTCAAAAGTCCGGGGTGAAATCCGAGGAGTTAGTGGTTGAAAGATCCTTAAAGCTTGATGCCCTAAACCTTGATTGGTTGGGAGTCATCGATGGACCCCCGTTACATGGACAATTTAGAAAAGAATGCCTTTAAGCATTGCACTCCTACATGAAAAAAAATTGTGAAATAAAAGAGGTGCGTTCTTAGCCTATGGGAGGTTGATCAGTTTGCTAAGCTTTGAAAAGAGCTAGGTTGAGGGGAGAGATTAGTTTGACATACTATATTCGGAAACTAATAAGTAACACATAGATTTTTGTGGAAGAATAAGTTTTGGACCTTTGGGAGTGGAAATTATTTTGAAGCTTAAATTTGCATAATACCTACTCTTTATAAATTGTGATTAGGCAAATTATTTGATAGCTCCTATTGAAATTTGAGTTTTATTTCTTTAATGTTCCATGTGAGAGTTTGATCAATCATGCCACTTAAACATTTTTTGAAGTGATCAGCATGATGTTGTAAATTATAGTACTTTTATTTTTATTTTTTCTCTCTTTCATTGCTAAGGGACTAGCAATATGTCGGTTGGGGGGAGTGATTACTACTCAAAAAGTGCTATTTCATAGCTTGTAATTAACTCTTTTGAACTCTCTTGAGTAGTAATTATCACCTTTTAACCCAATTAACATATTAAGGGCCTTTGCATTTGTTTCTAACCGAATTGTGTCAAGCTTTGGTGTTTTTGATAGCTTTTTGCTCACCAAAGCAATTTAAGAATGAAGGAGAGCTGTATGTAGTTCATGGCAAAGCTTTTGGGAGCTCAAATTCATAAAGAAACCAAGCTTTGGAGCTCCATAGCTCTTTGCCAAAGCCAATCAAGCATGCACGGAGGAAAAACAGAGTAAAGAAGAAACAGAGCATAGCAGCTGCAGTCTTCTCTCCCACTTTTGGAGCACTTCCCGAAGTCCATTTTTTGCATTCTATATACCGTTGGAAAGCTCTGGAAGTAAAGAATCCAATGCTTCAAACGGTGTGCAATTTGGATCAGAAATGAGGAAGTTATGGCCTTCGGAAGATAACTGCGTCCAGCTGAAGCACAAATTCGCACCATGCGAATTTGGAACTCCAGCGTGCGAAACCTGAAGCTTACCTTGCGCGATGGGATTGGAGCGCAAACACACAGTCACAGAGAGTGCCAACTTGCGAAAATGGTTTTCCAACTTGCGAAAGTGACATCCAACGTGCGAAAAGGGAACTCAAAGTGCGAAACCAACTTGCGAGATTTTCGCAAGCCACCATGCAGCGTGCGAAATCTTCATGCGAATTGGAAAACTTGCGCACTGACTCTTTTAGATATTTTTCTTCAGATATTTTGTGTTTAAATCTCGTTTTTCTCCTTGTAATTGACCACTCATGTAATTCCTTAGCTAGCAAGGAATGAAGGAAGGGTAAATAACCTTCCTATAAATGATCTCTTGTAATCACTGAAAAGAAGACTCGGGAGTTTTTTCCAGAGAACAATTTTTGTATAGTTTTGAAAGCAATACATAGAGCTTTGCTCTACCTTACCTTCCGATTTTATCTTTGCTTATAACTATGTTTTCTAGCAAATCAACCTCTGAGATGTTTTCTCAGAGGATGGTTGGCTAAACTTGTTGTTCCACGGGTGAGGGAAGCTAGGTAAGGTGCCGGATGCAAAGAGTGAGTTTTTGTTGTTTCTATTTTTAATGAAGAGAAAGTGTGACCCGTTAATGTTGTTTATATTTTTAGTTAACTAGGATTACCGTGAATAGCTAATACTTGGTAAGCTTTCGGATTCCATGGATTCTTATTGCTTGCAATCTTGCTCCATGGAGGTCTAATTGTTATCTCTTGTTCGCTTGTGAAGGATGATCCGATGTTAAGGACCACCTTGAATGGCAAATACTAGGTGAGAGGTACGAGCCATTGCAAGGTGTGTCAGTGAGAGGATTTTAGAGTTGACATCATTAATGGTGAACAGCTGTACCACACCGGTTCGGGTAATAACTATAGGTTAAATCCCGAATGCGAGGAAAAGACTCAAGTGACCGGATTCTCCTCTTTTGCATTTGGTACCCGAGCCTAGCAACCTGAAGTCCCGAGGAACTCCTTTCTTTATAACTAATTTCAGATAATTTGTATGTTTGGTTAGCTTAAAGTCTTTTGTTCCCATTCAAACCTTTGTTTTTCTTTTAAAAGCTAACCTTGAAATGAAAAAGCACCCATTTAGCTCTTGAACTGATATCATTTGGAAAGTGAAAACCCATCCCTGTGGACGATCCTAGAGCCACTATACTATGCTAGCTAAATGCTACCCTGGTATATGGTGATTTAGGTTTATAAATTTTGTTGATTACTCCCGCCTGAGAATTGAGATCAAGACACATCAATTGAGTTGAATCAATTGATACACCAATCGGGCACGAATCACCACTCTAGCTCGTGCGTACAGTGGAGTGTACAATGGGAAGTCTAAACATATAAGCATTAGACATGAGTATGTGAGACAATTGATTCAAAATGGAATCATCTCAATCTCATTTGTGAGGTCAAGTGGAAACTTGGCGGATCCTTTTACTAAACCTCTTACAAGAGATTTAGTAAGGATAACATCTAGAGGGATGAGACTAAAACTCCTTAAATAAAATTCACCAATGATGGTAACCCAACTTAATACTAAGAAATGACTAGTCTTAAGTTCAATAGGTAAAAACAAGTCATTGATAAGTGGGTTGTGGCAACATTAGAACATGTGAGTTCCATCTGTGATAATTAATGCTGGTTGTTATCGTTGGAGGGTTAAGCTTAAAGCTTTTAATGAAATTCAGTCTATGTGTGATAAGCATCTTAAAGGTAACAAGGATGCTGGAAGAATTTCACCTATGTGAACTTAGGGGTGGTGCCGCCTCTCATGAGAGTTGGAGTTTGTTTCAAACATGGGATACTCTCTTTTATTGAGACCTAAAATTTAGGAACCTGGATGCATTCGTATAAAGCATTGGAGACCTTCTGAGTGTTGTGGTTCAGGAATTACAAATGAGGTTGGGTGTGTGGACTCGGGTCTTCCCTTTTTTGTTCTTTAAAAGCAAGAAATTGCCCAAATCGTGTGATGGCTAATTCACACAAAGGATCTCAATGGATGAGTTGGTTTCTGTTCTCAACTTGGTTTTATCAGATGAGGGACTTTCCATATTTTGGGCAACAATTATCCTCTAGTCACGGCTCACTCCTACATGGTCATCCATTTTGGCAATCTCCATGTATGGCATGGTGTAAACTTTGGAAATCCTGACTGCCATTTCCATAAGCAGTTTGCAAAATCTGTTTTGATGTTTATGGAGAAGGAAACCTGCTCAAGATGGAATGTGGTTGCAAAGTGTCCTCGGACTTGTATAAGAGGACTGTGCAATTAAGTGGCTCACTACAAAAGGGAAATAAGAATTGTGATGACTATGGGCGAGAAGCTCAGAACTTACTTGTAACCTTGTTTGGCATTTGGTGGGTTTTTTTTTGTAACACTGATGATCCCAATGCTCTGGGATTATCATTTCTTGTTCCCTTAATGCCAAGCTTCCCATTCATTAGCCTTGGCACTGATGTAGTTGTGAGAAATGCTCAAGCAAGTTCCAACTCTGCCATTAGCGCTACAAGTAATGAAGTTAGAAGAAGAATGAAATGAAGAGCCATGAGGTTGAATGTGAGCGGGTTGGAAGATCCACTCTAAACTCAATGCACACTTTGGTCCAGTTCTTCTTTGCATGTAGCCAACATAAAACCAATTGAATGGTTCAAGAAGCAGGAATTTCAGTTATATTGGAACAACGAATATTCTAGAAAAGATGATATGACAAGTCGGAATGAGTTCGCCTAGAGTACTCAAATCAGAATGACCCATTTCTTAGTCTCGATGCTAATTTCATCTATCCACCATCTGCTTTCCCGCGTACATGAAAATTGACCATGCATGGCCACCTTTGCAAAGTCCCCCCCCTCCTCTCAAAAGTCCCTCCTCCATCAAATCTGAATCTTAAGCCAAACTACTTTTGTCTAAAATCTCATGACATGCTCACCACCTCCCCATCTTCCATATCCACTACCTTCCACCCATTCACCAAATTCATATCATATCCACCACCTACAGCTCCATTCATCATCTAACCCACCAAACTCACTTCTCTCACTACCTTCTCCACTCATTCCACCACTCAAACCCACATTCAAACTGCAGGTTGTTCCAAAACCCCATTCATTTGATTATTTAACATGTCGGCCACATCCTGAGACCTCATTTTTGACCTCATAATTCCCTTTATTAGTTGGAGAACATCCATAATGGTAGCGTCATATCAATTCAGGGTTCACAGGCTTCCACAAGAAGTTCAAGTTTCACAGGTTCTTTTTTTTTAAACCATGTCTGAAGTGCTTCAAGTTGAAAAACTCCATGGAGAAAACAAACTGATTTCCCTTACTGAAGTTGAGTCCAGAAGAAGTAGTTTTTGCAACTGAAAGTTCAGAGTTAGAAGTTTCAACAACAAATTCACAAAGCTTCAAGGAACTATATCTGTCATCCAAAGAAAAATCTTCTACTGTTAGTGTTTTGGGAATTTCTTTGCTCATTCTAATTTTAACAGTAGAACCAGTGAGAGTTTGCATGGCCACCTCCAGTATGCCAAGTCACAGTCCCATGTGAGCCATGTTCAATCTTAATTACATTGCATGAGTCTAGCCTGAAGGAGGGTTCGATCATCAGGATTTGTTGGAATGAGGTGGCAGCAAAAGAGTTTAATCCCCGACTCATAGAAATAAGGTTTGGTGAGCCTAATAATTCCATTTATCCGGCTGTATATAGTTGTTGGAGAAATTATAGGTATGATAGAGAGAAGCTGATCGATATTATTCCATTTGAGATGAGATATTTATACAAGAAAAATAACATATTCTCCTATCTTTCCTGCATATTTATTTAGGCTATTACACCAGTTTTTGAAATTTAAAACAAAAGAAATCATAACAAACTGGAGCTAATCTTCAGCAAAGACTAAGTCTTCAAGGCTTGGAATCTGGAATGCCAACAACTGAACACTCCTCCTTGGCATCCGGATGACAAACACTTATCTTCTGCTTAAGAGCTTCAAACCTTTCCATTGGTAAAGGCTTTGTGAATATATTTGCGAGTTGATTTTCAGAGGAACAATGAACAAGTAACACTTCATTGGATTGTTGAACTTCTCTAATAAAATGATACTTGATCTTAATATGCTTTGTTCGACCATGAAACACAGGATTTTTCGAAATTGATACTGCAATTGTCACACATAATGTTGGTTGCTTCAACTTGCTCTTGCCCCAAGTCTTTCAGTATTTTTCTTAACCATAAAGCTTGATTTACAGTAGATGCAGCAACAATGTATTCTGCCTCTGCTGTGGATTGAGCTGTGGTTTCTTGTTTCTTTGAGCTCCAAGTAAAAAAACCTAAGCCTAGGGAGAATAAGTACCCTAAAGTACTTCTTCAATCATCAACACAACCTCCCCAATCGCTGTCGGAGTAGCCTAGCAGCTTCAAATCACCTTCTGCAGATTTTGAAAAATGAACTCCAAGAGAAACAGTTCCCTTGATGTACCTTAATACTCTTTTAGCTGCTGAAAAATGTTTCTCACTTGGTGAGTGCATGAACCTGGAAAGCACACTAACAGCAAATAGTATGTCAGGTCTGCTAGCTGTTAGGTATAAAAGGCTACCAATTAAGCTTCTATATAAGCCTTCATCTATTTTCTCGGAGCCATCATCCTTGCTTAACTTCTTGCTGGTTGTCATAGGAGTAGACACAGGCTTGCAATCTTGCATTTAAATTTTTTTCAGCATATCCATAGCATACTTCTGTTGGCATATGAAAATTCCTAAACATTACTGCATCACTTCCATTCCCAAAAAATATTTCATGACTCCAAGATCGGTCATTTCAAAGACTTTGTTCATCTCATCCTTGAAGCTTTGAATTAACCCGGGCTGATTTCCTATTACAAGTATGTCGTCTACATAAAGAGAGACTATTAAAAGCTGGACATCATGAGTTTTTACATATAAGGTTGCTTCACTCTAACTTCTAACAAAACCAAGTTTAGTCAAATGTTTGTCCATGGTTTCATACCAAGCCTTGGGGCTTGTTTCAAGCCATACAATGCCTTCCTTAGAAGGTACACATAGTCCTCTTTGCCTAGAGCCACAACCCCATCTAGTTGCTCTACATATATCTTTTCATCAACAAATCCATTTAAGAAGGTAGATTTAACATCTAACTAATGAATATGCCAAGAATTTTGAGTAGCAAGTACAAAAAGTAGCCTGATAGTGTCATACCTTGCCACAGGAGCAAAAGTCTCCTGATAATCAACACCATACTGTTGAGCATATCCCTTCACCAATAGCCTAGCTTTGTGCTTGCATATTGAACCATCAGGATTGAGTTTTGTTTTGAAAACCCATTTTACTCCGATCACTTTGTGATTTTTGGGTCTCTCCACAAGCTGCCAAGTTTGATTCTTGTTAATCATCTCCATTTCTTCTTGCATTGCTCTCCTCCATGCTTCTAAATCTTTGGCTTCTACATAACTTGTTGGTTCAATTATTGCTAAATTGCACCTTTGATAGATGTCCTCCAAGCTTCTTGTGCCCCTCATTGGAAAATCATCTACGGATTCAGAAGTTTGAAATTCTTCATGATTATCGAAACCGACATCAGATTGCGCATCCTTTTTATTTTGCCAATCCCAAGTTGTCATTTCATCAACTTTTACATTCCATGCTTCATATGGTGTTTTGTTCTTCAAGGATTTTGTAGGCAATTTGGCCATCTCTATTACGGTTCGATTTTTCCTCTCCGAGACACCATTTTGCTATGGAGTGTATGAAGTTGTTAGCTAACGTTCGATGCCACTCAAAGAAGTTGTTTTCATGGGACCACAAACATCGGTGTGTATGAGTTGAAGCTTTTTGGTGGCTCTCCATGCTTGATTATTTTTGAATGACAACCTTGCTTGTTTGCCTTGTTGACAAATCTCACATATTTGAGCTTCATCAGATATGTTTGGCATGTCTTCCACCAGCTCAAGTTTTTTTAGCTCTACTAAGCTCCTTTGGTTATAGTGTCCGAACCGTTTATGCCATAGGTCTGAAACAGTTTGAGTAACTCCAGCATATGCATATTCAGCAGCATTCTCCCAATTGATGGCAAAGCTCTTGCTTTTCATCTTCACACAAAGCAGTTTCTCTCCATATGGATCAAAGATGATGCACTGGTTGTCTTTGAATTGCAGGGAATATTGCTTTTCAAGCATTTGACCTACACTCAATAGATTTTGACTAATATTAGGTACAAATAACACATCAAAGATGAGCTTGATACCTGAATTTGTTTTGACAGCAACCGTGCCCTTTCCTTTGACATTCACGTATCCACCATTGCCAACTTTCACCGTAGAGTTGTAGGTTTTGTCAAGGTCCTTGAATATTGTAGCATTGTGACACATGTGGTGTGTGCATCCACTGTCAATGAGCCAAGCATTGTAAGAGTCTTGACTTGAGAAACATGATGCTACAAAGAGTTTCTCCTCCTGCGAATCTGCATCAGCAACTTGTGCTTGCTGAGATTGAGGACCTTTATTTTTATATTTGCAGACTTTGGTAACATGCCCAAGCTGTTTGCAGTTGCCGCACATTGCGTTTGGCCTCCACTAATAGTATTTCTCTAGATGCGTAGTCTTCTTGCAATGTGAGCAGGTTGGATATTTCTTCTGTTGGGGCCCTTCTTTGCTGCTCTTCTCTCTGCTTTTACTTTTCTTCTTGCTAAACTGGTTTTTGTCTTTATTAGATTGCAGGGCCTGCATTTGAAAAGCACCTTCTATGACGTTCTCATGCCTCAAAGCTCTTCTTTTCTCTTATGCTTGGAGTGCATTCATTAGTTCAGCAAGTGAAATTTGTGAAAGGTCCCTAGATTCTTCTAGAGATGAAATCTTGGACTCAAACCTCTCAGGAAGTGTCACAAGAACCTTCTCCACGATCCTTGCATCAGGAAATTCTACACCAAGCGACATGATTTTGTTAACAATCAAAGCAATTTGTCAGAATACTTGGTGATAGTTTCATCTTCTTGCATGGTTAGAGACTCGAAGTCCCTTTTCAAATGCAGCACTTGCATTTGTTTGGTTCTATCACTTCCTTGATACTCCAATTTAAGCTTGTCCCAGGCTTCTTTGGTTGTCTTGCAATTCATAATTCTATGAAATATTGAGTCAGCAACTGAATTTTGGATTAAAGTCATAGCTTTAAACTTTTTGGTCTTCTCGTCAGTATGAGCTTTGACTTGTGCTAAGGTTGGATTTGCCGGAAGTGAAGCTATTGGTTTGTCTTCACCTACATCTTCCCAAAGATCAAATGCTTCCAGGTACGTTTGCATCTTTACGGACCAAATTTGATAGTTTTCTCCTGCAAAGATTTGAGGAGCTAACAAAGAGATGCTGCTGGTTGCCATTTTTTGGTGTGGTTTCAAATGGGTTATGAAGTGAACTTTCTTGTTTTTCTCTCAAAAAACAGATCCTGTAAGACCAACTGTAGCTCTGATACCACTTGTTGGAGAAATTACAGGTATGATAGAGAGAAGTTGATCGATATTATTCCATTTGAGATGAGATATTTATACAAGAAAAATAATATATTCTCCTATCTTTCCTGCATATTTATTTAGGCTGTTACACCAGTTTTTGAAATTTAAAACAAAAGAAATCATAACAAACTGGAGCTAATCTTCAGCAAAGACTAAGTCTTCAAGGCTTGGAATCTGGAATGTCAACAACTGAACAATAGTTCACAAGGTAAAACATGAACTGTGTATGTTTCCCATTCAGCAATTTGACAATGCTTCAAGGTTGCTTGATGTCTTGTGTTTATGCCTTTAGTCATGTAAGATGGGGTCCGTGTAACATCCATGTTCAAGTTGGTACATGCAACTAGTCTTTTCTATACTCACTGGAGGCCATAAATATGAAGGAAAATGTGTTTGTTTCTGGACCAAATGTTGGTGGAAAAAGTTAGTGGGCATGAGTATGGGTATGGTACTCCAGGTGGCGTACCTATTTTTGCTTAGGCATGCAGATTTCTATGATTGAGCTTGCTAGATTTGTTTTAGGGATGCAAAGAGCGAATGTTGAAGAGTTTTAATATCTAGACACCTGATCATGTTATACTATTCATGTTAGAGAGTCTAATAACGTATATGGGAAGCACCATGAAACTAAGATCTCGAAGAACACTGTTCCAGACTCCTAACTCTATTACTTCAAGATTGTATCATAATTCAGAGTATGTGAGTGAACCATCAAAACTTGAGCAAAGTTCAGAGGATTTGAAGACCGTATCCAATACTCACTTTCAGCACCCATGCATGGCCACATTTGACATGTAACTCCATAGGCCACATGTCATCATTTTCGATTCTTCATCCTTGCATGTCAAAATTTGATTTTCAAAATTCCAATTTTCAAATAATTTTCAAAATTCTTGTTTTTTTTTTAAATAATTTTGATTCTACTTAGGTTTTCAAATAGTTTTAATTTGAATCTAGTTTCGAAATAATTTCAATTCTTTAACTTTTTATTCTTCCTAGGGTTTTAAATCATCAAAAATCCCGTTTTTAATAAACTTGTTGCCATATTTCTTTTTGGCAAGCACCTTTTTACAAGTCTTATTTGTTTTTAATAAATCTATTTGTTTTTCTCATTTTTAATAAGCATGAATAAATTCTATAATTCCAAATAATGGAATTTATGGAATCAATTCATGCAAAAATAAATTGGGTTTTGGTGGGGCCCCAATATCCATGATATTTTCTTTGAAAATAATTTAAGTGAAGTACATAATTGGCATGGATGGGTTCTATTCTATTTTGTGACACATGAGACGTATTTTGTATTCACTTTTGTGCACTAATCCCATTTCATGATAACACTTTATTACTTGCTACCAAGGTAAGCTCTCACTCGCATTCTGTTTATTTATCTGTTATCATGACTTGCTTTTTATCTATAATCATTTTGGTATCCATTGATTTCCTAGTTGATTGTCATGCTTGCTTCACATTATTTAGTAAAGACCTCATTATGGGGCTTAGAGGGGTGTTACGGTCTTTCATCGTAGCTTCCTGATAGGTAATCTAATCCCTAGACTTGTCTTTATTTTCATAGATCGTTTTTTCCAAATAAGGAGTAACACTTAAGGTTTTCATTCTTATTTTGTTTTTCCTTTAAAAAGAAAACAAAAATAAGTGGCGACTACAACTCTTTTCCAAAAATAATTTTTTCATAAATAAAAAGCGAGTTCGCCATCGAGTGGGAATGCATGAAGCAAAATACGGGGTCCAGATTGAATGTTTACTTTATCAAGAGTCCTTAAATCAATTTTATTCGTCTGTCCATTGTTGACACATTGAGTTTGTACAATTTTTTTCTCCTTTAACTCAAAACCTCATAGAATCATATTCTACAAAGATGGTGTCAGGGAAGGTCAACTCAGTCAATTTTTCTACATGAGATGGATTCTATAAGAAAGGCTTGTGCATCACTAGAGGATGAGTGGTGATAGTGTTGGGAACCTCGGATTATTCCATTCTCATGCCTTGGATCTCGTAGGGTGCATGCATTTATCCCTAGGCATCTTTAAATCTATCGCAGTGGAAACATATGACTAGAAAAACCATTATTAACTATAGATCTAGAGATACAAAATTCATACTTTTGATTTTGATGTTCCCAGATCAAAATCCATCTGATGAAAAAGAAACCTAAAGAGTCCGGAGATTTTGTACACAAGATCTTCTTCCTGATGACACGAACCATGATTTTGACACACCGAAGTGTGGGAAGTGGAAGTGAGGAAGCTTTGACTCTCTTTCTCTTTCTTTCTCTAAAGGGGGAAGATGACTAACCCAAGGTCATTAGGAAACCCTAACCCATAAGAAGGTATTTATATGGTTGTCCATTAGGCTTAAGTGACTTGAGCCCATCAAGACTTAGGTCACTTAATCTAGCCCAAATAGGTTCTAATTGATTAATTGACCATATATGACCATCTAATTAATTAATTATCTCAATCAAAAGACCATGTTCATTATCCCCTATGCAAACTTATGTAATTACTTAAACGCCTTTATTCACAAGAATGAACCTAGAGCCAATCTAACCCTCATAAACCATGTCATCATGGTATATGAGCTTAGAATAGGGACCATTGGGACCCATAGGAGTATTAGTTCCTTCAAAATCCAATTCTAAAGTTAATTCAACATTCCACTAAAGAGAATCAACTACACTCTAGTACCCTATGTAAATAACAACGAGACGAAGCTCGGGTCCGTGACCTACTATCCACTACATGCAGACTCTCTATGAACTGATATCCGTAATCTAACAAGGTAGTGTTATCAACTATCAAGATTACCTCTCAAGTCCTTGAGTTACAAATCCCACTTATTATGTGATCAACTAACATACTCTAACTTTAAGGAACATATGTCAAATTCCACTAAAGGAATTACTATGGCCATAGATTTCATGATCACTTGTCTTTTGGATCACCCAAGAGGACACACTGTCTTAATCCCATTAGATATCATGGTGTCTTTATTGAGAATACCTGTTACTACCAGCTTACATAAACAATGACCCAATTCATAGGAATATATGACCGTTTTAGGCTCTCACCCATAGGTTAAAGCCTTCTATTGATTTTGGCACAAGTTTAATATCCTCTCAAGGTTGAGAGTCCATGTAGTATAGTAGCTTTATGAATCATGAAAATTGGTAGCCTTGCATCATGATTCATTGTAGGTTTTATCTAGTGTGCATCATATACACTGGTACACTTACCATGGGAAACTCATCTTGACGGCCAAGATAAGTCATCCCTCTAATTAGGAGGTGATGCATTTCAGTCTTTACTGGATTGTCCATAGTTGGATTTGTGGAATGGACTGAATGCTCTATTTATAAGGAACTCATGACTTGTATCTTCTATGCAACTCCTAATGCTCCTAAATCATGTACAATGTGATAAACATGGGTTGAATGCTAAAATCAATGTTAATACACCAAAATGATAGCAATGGGACAATTAAGTCTAACTTTGTTACATTATGTCTTGCTTTTAGGGGCTTAGCCCAATAGGATCATGTTTAGATTCATATGACCTAGGTGTAAGTGCAAAAGCTATGTTTGATTAATGCTAGGTTTCTATCTTTTATGTGAGATATGATAACTTTCATTATTTAGCAAAACAAATAATGGAGAAACACGATAAAGACAATCTATCAATGATCATGAACATATAAGCGAATGGTTCAATTTAATAAAAACCTATTTATCATAAAAAAAAATGAATAATTCAATTTACATAGACTAAAAATCAAAGTCAAATTCTTCATAGACTCGGGAACATAAAGACAATTTTAATAGTAAAAGACTATTATTAGAAAAGATAAGGGTAACATCTCTCATTTTCGGCACAATAACTCTCACTTTAAAAACTAATATCAGGTACATATCCTCATCATTCAACCTTCTTCTTAGTTGAAACCCCTATAATGAATTACATATATGATCAATGGCTCCATAATCTATCTACCAAGAATTAGTGGCATCTAACACTAAACATGATTCAACTAGAAGAGAATGATGCATACTTGATTGTCTCTTTAGGAATTTAGGGCATTCATTTTTCCAATGGCCTTTATGACCATAAAGGATACACTTGCCCTGACCCTTGCTCTTCTTCTTCCCTTTGCCCTTGAACTTTCGTTTTTGCTAGGTAGACTCTGTAATGTTCTTCTTTTTTTGGAAGAAGAACCTAAAGAACCCTTCACTGCCATATAAATACCTCTCTTGTCCTTGAGAATCCCCTTAACCGTCTAGGGTTCCTTCATGAGTTCGGTTAATCTCATTACCATCTTATTCATATTATAGTTGAGTTTGAACTACCTAAAAGAATCTGACAAGGTCTCTGAAACCATGTCAACCTTGATCTCAACTCTAAGGAACTCCAACTCATTAAAAACTCTAATCATATGAATCATATGATCTCTAGTTAGAGTTCCTTCTAACATCTTAGTGTCTATAATAACCTTAAGAGCAGCTTGCCTAGTTAGCCTACCCTTGCCACAAAACATCTTTTGGAGACTAATAATGATATTATAAGTTGTTGGCATAGACATGTGTTGATATTGTAGCATGTTATCCAAAAATGCAAGTATGATACACTTGGTCTTCTAATCCACCCTTTGCCAACTATGATAATTGTCCTTCTCTTCTTGAGTAGAATGTTCACTAGGGGTAGAAGGAGCAATTTCTTGAGTTACCTACTTTAGCTCCTCTAAAATGAGTACTATGTCTTGATTCTCTTTTCAATCTATATAGTTTAGTCCGATCATTTTATTAGTAGTGAGAATGTGATTAATCGAATTATGAGACATGATATCTGTAACAAAAATAAAACCATAATTAATTAATTGAGCATACACAACAAGTTGGTAATTAATTTAGCAAAAATGTAGTGTTTTCAAACTACATGTCCTTTTGCAAGGTATCTTAGTATCATAAGAATCAAGCCTACATATGGCAGGCCATGACCTTATTACTAGTTAGATACCCTCTCAAATTGATTTCCTACCTTAACCATGAATGGTATCTAAAGGCAAGATCAATGTACCTTTTTATTTGGCCCATGAACTATGCAAGTGGGATTGCGTGGGGTGATTTGATCATCCTATATCCAATGTTAAGTGTATAATCATTGTCTTTGAGCTATCAATGTCACCAAGTAAGGAACCTCATCGTGGGGGTGGTTGCTCCCATTATAGACATGTCAAGCCTTGTTCATAATGAGAGTCCAGGTCCCTTGATTCCTAGGGCCCAACCCACTGTGGGGTAGTGATGAAACCAAATCATGATGGAGTCAACAATGGAGGTTGTGGGCTTTGCTAAAGCCCTCTCCCACTTAATATTTTGAAAAAAGAGATTTTTAGTAATTCTAATAACCTTTCTTAAAATAAATTCTCTATCATGAGATTTTCCAAATCTGTTATTTACTTCTTAAACTAGGATTCTTATATAAAAAAGAATTGCTTTCTTAAGGAGGGAAGCCTGGAGGACTAATAATAGGTGTAGTTCTCTTTCTCTCAAGGGATGAGAGCTTGGAGAACCACCTATCCAATCAAGTGGATAATAAAAAATGGAATACCAATGTATTTTAATAACAACCATTTAAAGAAAAAATAACATTGGAAAAAATTTCTCATGAAAATTTATTTTCCTTAAAAAAAAAAATCCAAAATTACTTTTTCAATTCTATTATTTATTTAACACATGCTAAATAAAAATATAGCATAAAATAAATAATAAAATAAGCAAGTTGTTTCCTATGGCTTTAAGGATCCTATTGAATAAAATTAGTAACCCATTTAGTTGAAAAATCCAAATTTACAAAAATTTTACTTGTAACAAAAAATAGGGTTAGTTACACAAAAACCTTAATTTATTACAAAAACCCCAAATTGCCATTTTTATGTTATTATCCATTCCTTCTGCCAATCTATTTTCACCTACGCTTGAGTGCTTGCTTAAAAATTTTTGAGGATGTGGAAAGCAACTTATCACCATTGGAAGCACCGCTCGATTGATTGTACCGCTCAAACGCTATAAGTGACCGCTTGAGCGTTATAAGTGACCACTAGAACGCCCAAGCTGCTCGGGCGCTCATCTTAGTGTTCGAGCCCTACATCCATTTCTTGTGCACCCAAGGTTATTGTAACTTTGTTTTTCGACCATTTTCTCAACTGAAAACTTACCTTGGTTGGAGTAGGGGTCATGATAGCTATGATTGATGTCCTGGATTGCTTTCTTGGCTCCAATGGGTTATAAGATTGATAAAAACAAATCTTTTACATCACAAAAATCCTATACTACATTAATGGAGTTTGCAATCAATCTAATAAATGAGAGATTTTTACAACTAAGAAAAATCTTATGCTCTTAAACGCAGAGCTTACAACCCATTCTAGGAAAAACAAACAATCCAATCATAAATATGACCATCATATTATATAGAAAACCCATATACATTCATCCTTAGGGCTATGGGATAAAAAATAAGCCATGCAAAACAAAGTTAGCACACCCTAGAGTAGATCTTACATGTAAAATCCTATCTTACGGTTTTGATACTAGTTGCTGGGAACCTTAGATTTCTTTGTTCCCATAGCTTAGATCACATAGGTGCATGCAAACTACTTTAAGCCTTTAGATCCTATGCAACGAAAACAAAAATCAAAATTTTATCATTCTAGGATCCATAAATAATGCATTAGAGAAACTTTACCTTTGATTTGGATGTTCCTAAATCAATTTCCCTCAGTGAAGATGAAGTTTGAAGAGTTTGAAGGTCTCGTACACCTAAGATCTTCCATCCAATGACTCGAACCACGATCTTGGTACTCCAAAGTGTGGGCTTTGGAAAGGATGAATCCTAGGCTCTCTCTTATTAACCATATAAGGTCATCTAATTAATCAATTAGCCCACTCTAAAGAACTTGTTCACTATCCCTTGTGCAACCTTACATAATGACCAAAATGTCTTTATGCACAAAAGTGAACTTAAAGCCAATCCAATTCTCATAAATTGTGTCATCATAGTTTATGAGCTCAAAGTGAGGACCACTGGGACTCATAGGAGTATTGGCTTCCTTAGGATCCAATTCTAAAGTTGATTCAACATTCCACTAAAAAAAATCAATTGCACTCCAATACCCTATGTAAATAACAATAAGGCAAAGCTTAGGTCTGTGACCTGTAATTCATTGCATATAAACTCCCTATGAATTAGTGTCTATAATTTGACAAGGTAGTGCTATTAGCTATCAAGATTACCTCTTTAATCCTTAAATTACAGGTCTCACTTATTATGTGATCAATTGATATACTCTAACTCCAAGGAGTATATGTCAAATTTCCACTTAAGGAAATGTTATGACCATAGTCTTCTAGATCACACGTCTTTTGCATCATCTAAGGGAATCTCATTCTATGAGAAATCATGGTGTCTCTATTGAGAATACCTATTGCCACTAGTCTTCATCAACAATAACCAAATCTATAGGGATATATGACTACCTTAAGGTCTCATCCATTGGTCAAAGTCTCTTGTTGACTTTGACATGACTCAATATCCTCTTAAGGTTGTGAGTTTATGCAATATAGTAGCGTGGTGAATCATGAAAATTGAAAGTCATAATTCACCGTAGGTCTAGTCTAGTATGCGTCACATACATTAGTACACCCACCATGGGAAAACCACTTCGACGACCAAGACAATGTTAGGGTAGAGCCCTTAAAAGCATGCCATGATGTAATAAATTTTGAATTCATTATTTATTTAATGATGTTCCAATTTCACTTTTATCTATTCTTATTCCATGTATTATATTTTATGAGCATTCTTGCATGTAACTTTTGCATTAATGTGATTTAGGCGCATTAAGAGTTGCAAAGAAGATCCAAGTCATAGGTTCCTTGCAAATGGATGACTTGTTTCACAACCAGTTCATGGGTCTAGGCAACCCATTAGAGGTTGTAGTGAATAACCTCCTAATTAGAGGGATGTCTATCCTTGGC
Organism: Vitis rotundifolia; assembly: GCA_030254885.1. Taxonomy (NCBI): domain Eukaryota; kingdom Viridiplantae; phylum Streptophyta; class Magnoliopsida; order Vitales; family Vitaceae; genus Vitis; species Vitis rotundifolia. The sequence continues at coordinate 10,091,556 of CM058170.1, forward strand.
TGTCAGAATGAGTTTCTCATGTTGAGTGCATTAATGTGTATGGTTACACATTAGATAGGACCTATAGTGAGTCATAACTTAAGACTATCAAGTAGTTATAACCTCACCAAGTTGCTTCATCGTGATATCATTCAACCTTGAGAGAATATTGAGTTTGTGCTAAAGTTAGCAGTGACTTTAACCTACGGATGAGATCGTAAGTTGATCATATATTCTCTATGGATTAGTCACTATTGATGGAAGTCGATAGCAATAGGTATTCTCAATAGAGACACTATGATATCTCATGGAATTGAGACAGTGTGTCCCCTTGGGTGATCCTAAGGAGGTGTGTTCATGGAAACTATTTCCATAGTAGTTCCTTAAGTGGAACTTGACATAGTCTCTTTAAGAGTTAAGACCGATAGCTTTCACCTTATTAGACTATAGACACCAATTCATGGGAAGACTAAACGCAATGGATAGTAGGTCACAGATCCAAGCACGTAGTGTCTCCTTGTTGTTTACATAGGATATTGGAGTTCAATTGATTCTCTATAGTAGGATATTGAATCAACTTCAGAATTGGATTTTGAGGGAGCTAGTACTCCTATTAATCCGAGTGGTTCCCGCTCTAAGCTCATATACCTTGTTGGTACGGATTATGAGGGTCAGATTGACTCTAGGTTTAGTTTTGTGCATAAGGGCGTTTTGATAATTACGTAAGGTTGCATAGGGGTAAGTGAACAAGGTCTCTGGATTGAGCTAATTGATTAATTAGCAGGCCCTATTAGGTTAATTAATCAATTATGACCCATTTTGGGCTAGATTAAGTGACTCAAGCCTATGTGGACTCAAGTCACTTAAGCTTAGTTAGGAACCATATAAATACCCCATACGGGTTAGGGTTTCCATCATTTTTTGGTTTTCCACCATCTAGAGAGAAAGAGAGCCATAGCCTCTACCATTCTTTCCTCTCACTAGAAGTGTGCCAAGAATAAGGTTGAGTTATCGGGTGGAAGATGGTGGGTTTATTAGACTTCCAACAACTTCAAGGTTGTCTTCAACACCTAGAATTTAAGGTTTGGGAACATCCAAACCTAAAGGTTAGTACTTTTAACCCTAAAAGATCAATTTTTAAAAATTGGTGTTACTTCCGTTGCTTAGATCTAAGATGCTAACAGACAAGTCATTCCTCAAATTAGGAGGTAGTGCACTACCATCTCAAATGGATTGTCCAAACTCATGAATCAGCTATAGACAACTCATCATTTTACAATGAACTTCGTGACTTGGATTTTATGTGCGATTCCTAATGCATCCAATTCATGTACAATGTGAGTGATGTGGGATGTGTATGCTTAAATAATTAATGAATGAAAACTGAATAATAAAGGGAAACTAAGAAACATAAATAAATAAATTTATAAATGTATCTTTATCTATTACCAATGTTTTCAGAACCAGACTGGTGATTGAATTGAAAAAGTTACTAGTTCACAGTTTACTAGTTGGACTGGTGGTTGGACCGCGGTTGAACTGGTTACATCATAAATAATAATTTATATATTTTATAAAATTTTAAATAATTATAAAAAATTAAAATGATATATAATTAAAATTTTTAATAATATGTCATTTTTTATATTTGATATATCAAATTAAATGATGAAGAGAAATATAAATATCTTAATATTTTAAATTTTATTAAATAGAACATATATAATATTTAAATATAAACATATATTTAAAAAGAAAAAAATTATAATATTTAATTTTATTTGCATGTCTTTTGTATTTTATTGTTTTGAAATTATTATATTAATTAATTTATATTAATTTTTTATTTACATTATATAATTATTAAAAAAATAAATGTGAAAGGGTTTTATTGAATAAAAATTTGATAAAAAATATTAATTTTGTTATATATTTTGATTTGCAAATATAATATAATGAAGAAGCTTCATAACTTAATGGTTAAGCTTTAATTTTTACACCTAAAGGTCCTAGGCTCAAGCTCTCTAACTTGCAATTTTTTTTTTCTTCTCACTAACTAATCCCACATTGGAAATGGATAAAAAATATGTAGGGATTGTGGGGTATAAAAGGCATGTAAGAATCATTAACTTGCAAGACTAAAAGCTTATTGGGCTTGATAACAAATGGGCCGGATTGGCTTCTCATGGAGTGATTCACTTCCCTTAGGGCATCAAAAAGTTTTTTTGGCTTAAAAAAAAAAAACTGTTTGGTTCATTAAGAACCGCCTAATTTGGGAGGTTCAATCATTGGTTCATTTGGTTCATAGGCGGTTTGATGGCTTAACGGTTTTTTGGGTGGGTCAGACCAATTTGGTTACCAGTCGATGGTTGGACCGATCGGACTGTCTAGTTCGATCTAGTTTTTAAATCATTGTTTATTACATTATGTCATGCTTTATAGGGCTCAATTCAAATAATGGTAGGTTAGAACATGTGAACTTTTCCTATATAAAATAATGGTTAATCTAAGTTCAATTCCTAAACTATTCGTGGAAAACCTTGGAAAATATGAACTATGTGTGAAATCTAAAACCGTAAAGTAATCTTGTAAATTAGTAGAGAGGATTTGAAACTACTAATTTTAATTCATAGTCACTTAAGAGATTTAAAAAGTAAAATGATAATACATGGTAAAAAATTCTACATATTTTCATAAATGACTACTTAAGGTATGCAAGGTAGCTCTTATGAGAAACAAAGATGAAGTAAGAGATGCTTTCATCAAATATAAAAGTGAAGTTGAAAATCAACTATGTAAGAAAATAAAGAGACTTAAAACTAAAAGGGGAAGAGACTATGAATTCAACCCCTTTAACTATTTTTATGAAGATCGTGGGATTATTTACAAGACTACTCCTTATTTCCCTGAATCTAATGGAGCAATAGAGAGGAAAAATAGGCCTTAAAAGACATGATGAATGCATTATTTGTAAGTTTAGTACCACCCTTGAACTTGTAAGAGGAAGTTATCCTCTTTTCTTGTCATATTCAAAATAGCACACCTTACAAGAAAACTAGTAAAACACCCTATGAGTTATAGAAGGCTCATGCACCTATCATAACATACCTAATAATGTGTCATATAGGTTTCTAATTATGAAATTAGAGAACAACCTCATAGAAGTGAACACCATAATGGAAAAAAAAATGTTGACTTCTTTGAAAACATCATTCTTATGAAACTAAGTGGTGAAAAACAAATTTAGAGAATAATTAGAGACATGTCCAATGAACCTTCTGAATTTAAACTAAGAATAAGCAAAAGAGATTGGAAAAAAAACAAATATTGGAGAATATTTCTACATCTTCCTTATAGAGGAGGACCCTAGATCCTACAAAGAAGCTATAACTTCTCCAAATGCACCATTATGGAAAGAGACTATTAACAACAAAATCGAATCAATAACCATGCACGAGATATAGTGGATTTACCTCCTAGTGCAAAACTATAAGTTGTAAATGGACCTTTAAAAGAAAGTTGAAGTCATATGAGTCTATAAAGAAATATAAGGCATGTTTAGTTGCCAAATGATTTAAACAAAGGAAGGGTGTAGATTACATTGACACCTTTACCCCAATGACTAGAATTTCCTTAATTACGGTATTGATCATTTTAGCTTCTTTTTATAACCTAATTGTGAAACCAAGGTTTGGTTAATCTTGATTTTGATGATAACAAAACAAGGTTAAGAACTAATGATTATATTTCAAGTGTGATTAGGCAAGACGATTTCCAAAGTGGCAATCACAAAGACAAATCAAGCCAAGGAAAAATCATGAAGAAGAATACTACCTTAAAAAGAAGTGTTTTTCAAGACTCAAGCTTCATAAGATCTCTTTGTAAGGTTGTTGATGCACTACGATTTTCATGCATTACATTCTTTACTTATGCACCAAAATCATCCAAAGAGTTATTTTATTTTAAATCCTTTTAAAATTGGATGAATTCATGTTTTCAACTAAAATCTTGTGTCAAATGTTTTTCAAAATTGTTTTAAAATGTTTTAAGTTGAAAATGTTGGTTGTTGAACCAAAAACGGATCAACCAATTGAACCGGATGAGGAACCAGTCGACTGACAGCTCAACCGGTTGAGGTTCGGGTTGACCCCTAGTTCAATCGGTCAAGGGTATGAACAATAACCGGTCGACCCCCAGCTCAACTGGTCGAGGGTGTAAAAAAACTTTCTCTTTCTTCCAGAACGGTTGTTCAACCGGTCAAGGTTGAACCTCAACCGGTCGAGGTTCGGTAAAGGTCCGGTTGAGGTTCGGTCAAGGGGCAGTCGAGGTCTAACGGTCACCTACCAAGCATTAAATGCTAACCGCTAGTCAACCAGTTGACCCATAGCTCGACCGGTCAAACCCCTAACGGCTAGTTTGGCTTTTTTCTTTTATAAAAAGGCTCTAATCTTCATTGTTTTGAGAGCTTAACCTTCCTTAACCTTTCTTGAATATATTCGAGCCTTGAAAGAGTGTTTTTTAGTGCACCATTGTTCTAAAACTTGCATATCATTAGTGCACCTTTCAATCCTAGTTTTCTTGTATCATTTGAGCTTAAAGTTTTTGTACTAGGATTTTGTGAGATCATTTATTTGTAAATCTTTGAGAGGAAGTTTCTCAAGTGTGGGGTATCACTTGAATGGTTGTTTAAGAGAGGGGTATCTCTTGAGAAGTGTAAAGGGTGCTTGGAGCCAAAAGTCCAAGAGAGTGGATTGGAACCATAATCCAATTGTATTGCTTGAAGGCTTGGTTTGGAAGCCTTGAATTAGTGGAACCTCAAGCTTGGGATTGAAGCTAGAGGAGAGTGGATGTAGGTCGGGTTGCGCCGAACCACTATAAAATCTTATGTTTGCATTCTCTCTTCCCTACTCTTTTAATTTATATGCAATTGTCTTTATATTGTTCATTATATACTTGCATATAATTATCTCTTACATTCACATAGTTTAAATTTGCAAAAAAAGACCATCACCCTATTCACCCTCCCTCTAGGGTGATTACCATAGTTTGGATTAGCCTAATTTTTCTACCACTAATGATACACCAAATGGATGTCACGACAACATTCTAAATAGGAAATTGGAAAAAGGAATTTATATGAACTAACCTAAGGGATGTGTGGTTTAAGGAGAGGAGCAAAGGGTTTGTAGGCTAGTTAAATCACTTTGTGGGTCAAAACAAGCACCCAAGCAATGACATAACAAATTTGATCATGTGTTGGTGTCTAATAGATTTTCCATTAGTGATGTTGATAAATGTATTTAAATCAATTTTGAGAATAACGTATGTGTTGTCATCTATTTGTATGTTGTTGACATGCTAATCTTTGGAACTAGCCAAAAGGCAATTTGTGAGATTAAGAAATTCCTAGGATTTAAATTTGACATGAAAGACTTCGGAAAAGTAGAGGTGATTCTAGGAATCAAGATAGCTAGAACAATTAATGGGCTTAAACTTTTTGAAGATCACTTTGTTAAGAGGATCTTAAGGAAGTTCGAACATTTTGATTGTAAACCAATGTCAACTCCATATGATCCCAACTCATAGCTGAAGAAAAATAGAGATATAGCAGTGCCCAAACTGAGTATACCCAAATCATTAGGAGCCTGATGTACCTAGCAAACTGCACTAGACCTGACATTGCCTATGTATTAAGAAGATTGAGTTAGTACACCTAAAGTCCTAATCCAAATCATTGGATTGCTATTCGTAGAATATTTAAGTACTTGAGAGACGTCATTAACTACGGTATGTGGTATAGTGGATTTTTTAATGTCCTTGAAGGATTTAGTGATGTCAACTAGATCTTTAATTCAAATGAGATGAAATCCACTAGTGGGTATGTTTTTATCCTTAGAGGATGAGTAGTTTCTTAGAAGTTTGCCAAGTAAACCTGAATTACTCAATCTATCATGGAGGTTGAGTTTATGACCTTAGAGAAGGCAAATTTTGAGGCTGAGTGGCTTAGAAACAAGAATGAGAATATCAGTTTTGACGGATATACCAATAACTTGATTTTATGGATATATCGGGATATATCGAAAAATATCAATCCGTATTTTAACATAAAATATCAATGGAGTGAAAATTAAGTATAATTCATAAAAATGTTGGAAAAACTCTAAAAAATGATAAATAAGAAATAATATACATATTTAAGTTTTTTTAAAAAATAATATATGTATAATATTGTGGACTCATATTTTTCACGTGTGTCCCCACTTGTTGGCGAAACTAACTTTTTAAAGTGAAAAATTATATTTTATAAAAAAAACTAGAGTCGTCACTTCTTTTTATTTCTTTATAGGGAAAATAAAATGAGAAACTAAAACCCTAAGAAAAAAAATGACTCCTTAGACTTTTGGAAAAATGTGTCTTTGAAAAACCCGAGTCTAGGCCTGAGGATCAAGTTACCCATTAGGAAGGTACCTTAAGAAGGTAGCACCCCTCTAAGCCCTAAAAGGTTTTTAATGGTTAGGTTAAGGGAGGTGTGGCAACTAATTGATTAACTTAGGGTACGAAGAAAGGATAAGGTGTTTACCTAAATTCTAATAACATATTGGGCAAACAAACATTCTTTCTCAGTCACAAACAAAAAGTAAAGTTAGTAAGCTCACTAGAGGTGCTTCTTAAAGCGCCATCATAAGACAATAGGGTTTGATCAAACAACACGATATATAACATACATCTTAAAAAAAAAAAATCAAGTAACATTCAAAGCAGTTAAGGACAATATCAAATATGGATGAAGTTCACACAAAACATGTAAGCTCATGGAATTAAAAGGTGAAGGGTGGAGAGCCTACCTGAACAACATCTCTTAAACATAACATGCTTCTAATACGAATAGAAATGGTTAGGATAAAAGATAATGACAAGTAATTATGAGAATAAAACCTAACATGCGTGGTATCTAAATGACACAAAGAGAGAACATGGACTCACCAAGACATCAATTATCATACAAGGCATGCATACAACTCCTAGATACATATAAGATGAAAGAAATGAGGATTATGACAAGGTATGTAACCAACTAATCATAATAAGGGCATCACAAGTAAAATTCTAAATTAATACCTAAGAACATCACTTGACTAGATAATTAAAGCCAACCCCCCTATCATATATAATATATCATAATACAACAATGAATAATAAGCTATGAAACATCCATTCATTATGAGTTAAACATCAAGAGTGTTTAGTATGCGAAAATTCAGCATCCAACTATAATAGATTGTCTTTAGAAATAAATTCCAAAAAAAAATATTAAGAAGATGAATTTAACCACACCAAAGAATATAGGGCTTCTCCCAATTGTTTAAAACAAAAAACAAAAGTCCAAACACCCATTACCTATCAAATTTAATTCAAAACAACTAAAAGTTCCAAAAGGTCCAAAATTGGGTAAAAAACAATGACTTACATAAATAGAATTTTTAAAAACTCCAAAGGCCTTCTAAATTCATACAAAAAAATCATATATGTCATTTAAGATGTCTAAATTACATAAAAAAATAAAGCCATGGCCAGGGGCACTCAAAAGGAATTTTTAAAACACTCTAATTGATCAACTGTCCAAAATCGATCATATACAATAAGTGTGACTTTGAAAAATCATATCTCACTCTAGAAAACATATATTTCAATATTTTATTTGTCAAAATTCAATTGCAAGAAATCAAGAATTTGGGAAAAATATCCATTTAAATAAAAATGGTCAAAAGGTAATTTAATTTTACAAAATGCTCTTGGATGTATAGGATCAAGCCAAAACAGAACATGCTAAAAGTAGAGATCATGACTTAACTTTGAGAATTTTTTTTTTATTAATTAAAAATGAATAACATCATGCAAATTTTGGAAATTTTTTTTAAAGCAACCCTAAATAACCAAAATGAAATTTTTTTTTTTGAACGGTTGATAGACAAGTTGAAATTGGCAGCAAAGATGAGCTTTGAAAAATATATTTCATGTAGGGATTCCATCAAGTCCCCATTTAATATTCATAAGTTTAACCTGTGCATTCTCGACCTTAAGTGAAAAGATTTACCAAGGCCAAGAACATTCCCATTTGTTTGGGGGCAAAAGTTCATACCTATGTGAAAAAAAAAAAAAAAAAAGTTTTGGAAAACCAGAAAAATGAAGGCTACTTGGATGAAATGAGTTGCTTGTTTTTAAAAGAAAGTGAAATCTTTGCCCTAAACCTAGAACAATTTTTTTTTTTTTTTTTTTGAAGTCTTTATATGGTTTAAATTCTTTTGAAAATGATTTTAGGGGAAGCAAGAAAAACTAAGCGAATTAATAAATCCCAATTGATATACACAAAATAAGATTTTTTTAATTTATAACTTAAAGGGATTAAAGAAAACAAAGGAAAAGCTAACTTGGATCCCCTTTTTGGGGACCCTTCATTTAGGATCCAAGAGTCATATCCGTGATAGAGAAAATTCACTTTTTTACGTAAAATAAATTTTGACTCAACTCAAAATCAATTAAAAAAATTTTGATAGAAAAAGAAACAAGCACTCAAAAATAAATAATCAAACCTTGTGAATTTTAACAAGGAGTCTAAATCCCATAAGAGATAACAAGCTTTCAAAAATAAATAATTAAACATCATGAAATTTTAGAAAAAGACTAAATCCCAAACAATTAATATGCTTTTAGATATAAATAAGTAGACATGAATTTCAACAAGGACACTAAATCCCAAACAAATAACACACTTTCAAATATGAATAAGTAGACATGAATTTTAACAAGGAGGCTAAATTCCAAATAATTAACATGCTTTCAAATATAATTTATCAAACACCATGAAATTTTACAAGATGACTAAATTGTAAAAATAAAATAAAATAAAAATAAGAGCAAGCTTCCAAAAAAATAAATTAATGAGACTTTCAATATATCAAACACCAGGAATTTTAACAGGGAGACTAAATCCTAACAATAAAAAAAATTAAAAAAAAAAAAAAAAAAAAAAAAAAAAAAAAAAAAAACAAGCAAGCTTTCAAGAATAAAATTAAAGAAACTTTCAATATATCAAACATTATGAGATTTAACAAGGAGATTAAATCCTAAAAACATAGCAAACTTTCAAGAATAAAATTAAAGAGACTTTCAATATATCAAATACTATGAAATTTAACAAGGAGATTAAATCCTAAAAAATAAGCAAGCTTTCAAGAATAAAATTAAAGAGACTTTCAATATATCAAACACTATGAATTTTAACAAAGAGATTTAAAACCTATGAACATCTAAAATTCCAAAGATGAGATCTTTCATAAAATAGCAATCAAATAACATGGATCAAAATAAAAAGATTTAAAACTTGTGAAGATCTAAAATTCTAAAGATCAGATTTTTCATAAAATAGCAATCAAATAACATGGGTCAAAATAAAAAGATTTAAACCTATGAACTTCCAAAATTCCAAAGATGAGATTTTTCAATACCATAACATGATTGGGAACTAAAAGATCTACCCTTCTTGTGGCCTGAACTTGTCTCTATCGCAACTTGAATCCCCTAAAAAATGCGTCTAAATCTCTCTCAAAAGGCCATGGAACCTTGTTGAATAGCATGACCTAAATGCCCTCCCAAAACAGGCCCTAAAGGCTCCAAAACACAACTTGTCTTCCCCTTCCAAAATGCGCTCCCAATGTCACCAAAACCTCATGATTTGAATGTCCTTAAAAAAAAAAAAAATCCACCAGAACCGTGTTATGAATGCTCCAAAAACACAACCTAAATATCACTAAAACCCGTTGAATCCTTCTTTGCAACACGCTCAACCTTTTTTTTTTTTCCAAAAAACGTTGTCCTCTTTTACATGTTGAAAATCACTTCCCCCAAAACTCACACATGTTGAATCTTTTTTTCCCCAAAACCACCCACACGTTGAATCCTCCATCTTTCCAAAAAATGTCCGCAACACTCTCACTTCCCTAAAAGCATGTTGAATTCTCTTCAAGATGTGGTCTCAAAAGTGTTGACTTCTTTGTGGCAACCCCTATTGACCTTTAGAATGTTCCCCTTTCTTCCTTTTTTCTTACCCAAGCAGCCTGGTTTTTTTTTCCCAAAAAAAAAGTGATAAATTTCCTTTTCAGACTCGGCCTGATTCTATCCCCTAAGTGTGCTCTCTAGGGAATCCTTCCCAAAACCACAACTGTTTCATCCCCACGGTGTCCATCTCAACTAAAAATCTTTGCTTTCTTTGTTTATCTCTTGGAGCCCTGCATATCCTTCCCTAAAAAAAATCCTTGTAATGCCAAACTTCCATATATCCTTAATCCTTTTCCAAAAAGAGTCCTTATCTCCCAAAAAATCTCCAAAAACGTGTACCCAATCTCATATGGTAAGTAACAGCCGTGTATGCATGGAGGAGTCCTCATTTCTCAAAATTCTCATTTGATAAGGCAAGTGGTAGTCGTGTATATAACTCTCATTCTCTTTGCCTCAAGTCAAACTCTTCCCATATTGTGTGAATGTGCCTTCCTAAGAGATTTTCCTCTTCCTTATTTCTTAATTGGTCTTCCCTTTGGTAAGTTTTCCTACAAAAGCACAAAATTAGATTAAATAAATGAATAAAAGAAATGTTTTAAAAAATGATAAAAAAGAATAATAATAAAAATAATAAAAATAATAGATAAAATAAATAAGTAAATAAAAAAAAAAACCAAATGTCATGCAAGCCATGTAAGAAAGCCATGCAAAAAAAGTGAGCCATGCAACCATGCAAGTCGTGCAACTCATGCAAGCTAAGAAAAAAATTACCTAAAGGTGACCTAGGTGGACTTTGGTAAGCCTGGTGGGCCAAGGTGTGCCTAGATGGCCTTAGGTGTGCCTAAATGGACCAAGATATGCCTTAGTGGGTCAAAATGATCAGAAAAGTGCCTAAGTGATCTAGAGTAAGTCTAAGTGACCTAAAAAGTGTACATGAATATGTTTAAGTACGTTGTTCTAAAGGTATACTTAAATGAGCTATCCTAAAATAAAAAAATAAAAAAAAATCATAGATCTAACTCAGGGTTACCAAGGGTCACAATGAAGGGTCAAATAACTTCCTAGAATCTCCAAGGTGGCTAAAAAAGGTAAGTTGTGTGGGTAGTAATGGGCCACCAAGGAACCATTGTGGAGTATTGAAAAAACACTTAGTAGGGCGTATGCTAAGGGAACAAAATAAAAGGTTTACAAATATATTTTGTGCATAATATATTTTATGACATTTTGTAATAATATATAAAATTTAAAAACACATTAAATTTAAAATTATAATATGTTTGGTTTGGATTAAGTTTTTTTATTTAAAAATATTGAAGATTTTATTTATAAATTTATATTTGCTTTGTATTTAATTATTACATAAAAGATATAGTAAAATAATTAAAATTGATTTATTTATAATAATTTTATTTTAATTAATTTATATAATATATATTAATTTTCATGTAAAAGCATAGCACAAATAAAGCATTGGTTCAATGGTTGCAATGGATCAGGATCCACTTGGAGGTCTCGCGTTTGAACCTTGGTTTGGCGTTTGTGCAATAGCTTTGATTTCTTAGCTTAAGATGCAATCCCACATTGGAAAGGAGAGTAAAGTTTACTTGAATTTAAAGACAAACCCAGCTCAGTGGATTGCAACTCTTTTTGGGTTGAATAGGAGGGTTGCTTAAATTGGGTCATGCAGGCTTGATGGGTTCTTTAGCATTTGGCCTTTTTAATAAAAAAAGGAAGTGTCGGTGTGTGGAAGCACATTTTTTACGGTGTTTCCACTCGATGGTGAGACTTGCTTGTTATTGTAAAAATACTTCTCACATAAGACATGCATATCAAGTGAAATCAAACATATAAAAAAAAGGAAACAATGTACCTCAATTGCAATTTAAAGCACTTCCATAAAAGAATAGGGTTAGTCTAACAAATATAATATAAAGGGTTTATTACACTTTACCCCCCTAACCTATACTGTGTTTTGCACATTGCCCCCTTGAGTTCAAAATCGAGCAATGTACCCTTCATCCTTTATAATTGCAAGCAATGTATATTTTTTGAAAGACAATGTTATTTTTTTTGGACGGAAAGGCATGTTCTCTCTATGTGATCGAGGGCAAAATAGTCATTTCATTTCAAAACACCCAAATCCCCAAACCAGCCTTCTTCTTCTTTTTTCGATCATTGGCTAGAATATTCATAGAATTCCAACTTGAGAAACCAGAATTCTAATGACTAGGATTACACATCTTATGGTGATTGGAACCAAACTCAAAAAATGTTACAAAAAAATAACAATATTATTAAAAAAATCACTTCAACTAATTCAAATAGTTTCAAATTCAAAATTTATAAAGGAAAAAAAATTGATTGATTTTCTCATCAACCAAACAAAGTGCAAAAACCCATAAAAAAACAATAATCAAACAAATCTAACACAACATCCAGATCGTACGACATATGTATACAACACAAAATTAGGGTTAAGGTTGGGTTTTGTTTTTATGTTATGCTTCTGTTTTAGATTTAGGATTTTTTTTTGATGTTTTAGAAAATCTGGGGAAATTTTGAAGAACTTTTGGGGAAATTTTGGGAGGGGGGAAGGGGGGGGGGTTGAATCAAGCTTTTTGGAAAAAAAAAAAAAAAAAACCCAAAGCACCGACCCATGCAAATTTTCAGTAAAAAGAGGGAGGAGCGAGAAAGAGTGAAGAAAGAAGAAGAGGAAAAGGAAAGTTTAGAAAAATATTGCATCATCACCATTTTCTTGTGATTTTCACTCCCTAATATGCTTTAGTTGCAATTTGGGGATTCGGTTATGCTTTGACTGTATTTGTGGTGGAAGAAAGAAGGAAGATGAGGAGAATGAAGGTAGAGAAGGTCTCAATTAGGGTTTTAAAATGAAATGACACTTTTGCCCTCCCTTAAATAGGTCACGTGGAGAGCACATGCACCTTTCATTCAATTAAGATAACACTGTCACTTAAAAAATGTACATTACATGCAATTATAAAGCATGAAGGGTACATTGCTCAATTTTAAACTCGAGAGGGCAATGTGCAAAACACGTTGTAAGTTAGGGGGGTAAAGTCTAATAAACCCTAATATAAAAGAAGTCTTATAATACACACAACATGCACTCCACTTAAATCAAGAATCTAAAAAGTGATCAAGACCTAACAAGATGTAATCAAGCATGAGAATTTATAAATACAATGCATATATATCCATGGAATTAAGTAAATAAAGGATAGAGGAAACATACCTTGATGTAGAGGTGTTTAATGGGTCATGTCGGCTCGGGCCATAACGAGCCAACGTGCTGGCCCACTTAAAAATCATGTTCAATCGGGCTAACCCACTTAAAAATCGTGTCAAGCTGGGTTGGCCCATGCAAGCTAAATAGGTGGCCCGACATGACCCATAAGCTCGCAGGCTAATCGTGTTGTGCCATGCCGACGGGTTGTGCCAGTGGGTTGGCCCATAGGCCACTCACTTTATTAAAAATTTTAATTTAATTTTTTTAAGTCATTTTGTCTTAAATTTTTTTCATTATTAAATAAAATTTATTTTTGTTACTTTAAACACCTCTAATAATTATAATTTTTATTTTTTATATTTATAGTTATCGAGTTTGTAATTGTAAAATTTATAGAAATGTTAGTTTTTTGTTTTTAAATAGTAAAAAAATTATATTTGAATTTGTTTTTTTTTTTTTTATCAAAATAATAATAAATTTAAAATAATGGAATATAAAAGGAAATGAAATATAAAATAATAATTCTTTTATTCAATATTTCAACAAATTACATGAATAAATAAGGAGAAAAAAAAGCTTAGAATTGCATCACTATAGTTTGAGTACATCCCAACTAGGTTGACACCCACCCAACTATCAATCATATGCATTACTCAACCTTTAAAAATAGTTTGCCTTATTGATATGAAGGATGACAATTTGCCAAACCCATACCCATTATCCATACTAACCAATTGTAGCTAAGGCTATGTTTGGTTTTAGAAAATTTGAGGGAAAATACAAAAGAAAGAAAATAAAGAGAAAAAGTAGAATGAAAGAAAATGAGAAGTAAAATAAAACATAAATTTAAAGTTAAGAAATTACTTTTATTTACTACTTTTTCAATTATTTTAACTTATCTATACAAAGATTAAAAATTTTAAAATACATAAATTTCTTACTAGTTTTAATTATATTTGATTTTCTTTTATATTTGTCGTAGTACAACTAAAATATATATATATAAAAAATCATTTTTTCTTATTATTATTTTTTCCTTAATATTTTCTAAAAATTAAACATAAATTAAATATTTACAAAAAAAAAAAAAGGCACATTAAATCAAAAAAAAATATTAGAAACAAATAAGGGAGAAAAAGTACATAACTTAATTTTGGTAATAAATGAATTTAAAATAAATTCATAAATTTTTAAAATTAAAATGGAAATTCAATTACATGGAACTATTGTTTTTATCTCATAACTCATCCAATTTTTCAATAAATTTAAAATTTGGATAAGAAATTATTTATTATATTAGTTTGAAATTCATCTAAAAAAAATTGAAATGAATTAATTAGCTTCAATTCAAATAAAATTTCTTCTATTAAATTTCCAAACATAACTCCTATGTTGCCTTAATACCTATAATGAAATTTCTGCTATTAAATTTCTTAACATAATTTTAATACCTATAGTGAAATTTAAAAGAAAAGTACCTATAGTGAAATTTAAAAGGGCCAACACATTGGGTCAACGGGCTATTTCCTTCAGTCTAACACAACCCACTCCTTTGGGTCGTGCCGGCTTGGGTCACTACAAAATTGGGTCGTGTCGGCCCGAGTCGCTATAGTATTGGGTCGTGCCGGCCCGGGTCGCTACAGTATTGGGTCGTGCCGGCCCGGCTCAATCTTTTGGTGTGTTGGGCCACAGGCCAAAATGGGTGGCCCGGCTCATTGGCACCTCTACCTTGATGTCTCATATTACATACAATCAAATTCAAAATAAAGAGCAAAGAAGTGAAATAAGATGAAATAATACGCAACAATTAGGTTAAAGAATTCAACATATATTCATTCATAAATTAATTCCACATAACATGTCAAAAGAGGGATAAATATATGAAAGAGAACTCATCTAGTATATATAATATATCTATAATGTATTACAAAAGTCAAAATAACCTAAAAGCATGCCTAAGGAAGCTAAATTATCAACAACAAACAAGACTTTTAGTAACGTGGCAGAATAGGGGCATTCACAAAATAAACCTAGAATAAACGCCTAAAAGTGCTAAAACCTTGTAGTAAAAATTGGGTGATATCCTTCTAATGTTTAGATTGTATTCCAATTAACCAATGAAATTAATCATGTCCTTTTTATAGCATAATTAAAATAAACTAGAATCATTCTAAAGAACATTCAACACTAGTTAGAATAGAGAAACTTGCAAAATAAATCCAAATAAAATATGTACATGGTATTTTGCTAAAATAAAATTTCTACGTCATCCTTAACAAGTCTAAAAGACATTCCAATTAGTCAAAAAAAATTATTCATGTCTCATTTAATACCATATTTTAATCAAAATCACATTGGTAAAAAATAGAGCAAATTTTAATAACATATCAAAGTGAATTTATTTGACTAACCTAGAAGCATGATAAAATCAAACAAAAAAATAAATAAAATTGTACAATACATTTCATATGCCTACATTATAGAAAAATAACAAAATGATTAAGTCGCATAAGGAGCATATTTAAATTAATCCAAATAGTCCTTGTCTACATAACGGAGTCAATGTACATAGTAGGTGTAGGAAAAAGAATTTTTTTCTCCCACTTAGGGAATTGGTTTATAATGAAACAGGGTCCTAAAACGAACTTCAAGAAATACAGGTTAAAGGAAAAATAACAAGAAAAATTAAGAAAGTTAAGAAATAATTTAATTTTACAAAATCGGTTTGGGTGTCAAAAACAATGTTAAAATTGGATTCGTGTAAAAATTGATTTAAATCTATTAATTAAAAAATGATTTTAAGCCTAAATTAAATTTGTTTAACAAGTTTAGGAAGTTAGAAACATCATACAAACATCAAAATAACTTTAGAAGAACTCTATGTGATTTTATTCTAATTTTTTATTTCAAGGTCAGTGAGTCAAGCAAAGTGGTAACAAGCTTTTGTTTAGAAGAGTTGAATGTATGTTGGACTTCACCAAGGTCCAAATTAATGTCCACGAATTTCATCCATGTTTCTCGATCTTCCATAATCATGATAAAGCTTTTGAGGACCAAGAATTACTTCATTATTTGGAGCCATGAATTTTATTTATGTGAGAAAAACAAAAATCAATGAAAATCAATAAGAAAAGTGCATACCGATCGAAACATGGTAGCATGTTGTTTTTAAAAATGACTTTATATATATAAACTAGAGATTTAAAATGAATTTGGAAAAAGGAGAATCAAATTTTTTATAGAAAAACTCTTTAAAAATATTTTAAATCAATCGATTTACATAGGATCTGAAGATGAACCTAAACTCAAGGAAAGAGAAGATGAGAATGTGAGAGTTGCAGTAGCTAAACCTAATCTCAAACATCTCCAAGAAACAATAAAGTAAAATAGAATTAAAAGCAAAGATATCAAGTGGTGCAAAGCCTCATCTCATGTGATATCGAAGAGACTCAACTAGGTGAAAGAAAACTAAGAATAATAGTGAGTGAAATAAATTCTAAACATAAATAATCAATTATCCTCAATAATCATCCAATCAACGAATATCAACAATTCATGTGGCCTATGCATCCACATTAACCAAAGATAATTCCTATATCCAAGTAAGATGGAAGGAGAAGAGACAGATGGAGAGATTATCATTAATAAGATATGCAGAAAATTAAAGAAAACATACCTGAATTTTCTTTCCTTAAAAAAAAAAAAAATGAAATGAAACTTACTTTTCTTTTAAACAGATTCGATGGTGTATCCCTCTCAAGATTCAACAAGCTCCTTCTTTTCTCAATCCAAACTGATCTCCTCCCTTGTGTCACTATGTCATGAACCCCTTAGCCCCTCAAGACTTCTCTTTTTCTCCTCTCAATTTTGTAGCAATCATGCATTAAGAGGAGTCCCTTAAATCTCCAACTCTCAAGTCCTTAAACTTTAACCCTTCCAATGTCGTGTCTTCTAAGAGAGTCCTACTCAATCTAAAACCCTAAAGGCATGTCTTCCAAAAGAGTCCTCTCCAATCTAAAACCCCCCATCGTCGTGCACCAAAGAGAGTTTTCTCTAATCTAAACCCCCAATGATATGCACTAACGAGAGTCCTCTCCTCATTATGGCTTTCATGACTTCCTATCTTTCCAAATCTCATTACTTCCGTTATTTCTCTCCCAATGTCATGCATACCTTTTCAAAGACCTCCCCAAATCTTGCTACTTTCCTTATTCTTCTCCCAATGTTGTGCATACCTTTTCAAATTATGGTAGTTGTGAATTCATATCTTCCCAAAATCACCATTAAACCCACTGAATCCTCCAAATTATTCTTTGAAATTTGAGCAACAATTCTTCATTACACAGTCACTGAAATCTATTATTTCTCCGTTGAAAAATTCATCCACCAATATGTTGGGATTGAGCCCCTAAAAGCAAAACATGATGTAACTAAGTCAAACTTAACTGTCTCTTTATTATCCTTTTTATGCATTGACATTGATATGAACATTCAGCTCATACATCTTACATTATACATAACTTAGGTGCATTAGAAGTTGCACAAAGGATATAAGTCATGGGTTTCTTGTAAGTAGATAAGTTATCCATAATTCATTCATGAATTTGGGCAATCCAATAGAGACTATAGTGCATTATCTCCTAATTGGAAGGATGACTTGTCTTGGCCATCGGGATGGGTTTCCCATGGTGAGTACACTAGTGTATGTGAGGCACACTGGACAAGGCTTACGATAGATCATAACGCAAGGTTATTAATTGTCATGATTCACCAAGCTACTATACCATATGGACTCTCAACCTTGAGAAAATATTGAGCATGTGTTGAAATCAACAAGAGACTTTAACCTAGGGGTGAAATCCTAAAGTTGTCATATATCCCTATGAATTGGGTCATTATTGATGAAGGTTGGTGGTAACATTTATGCTCAATAAAAGCACCATGATATCTCATGGATTGAGATAATATGTCATCTTGGGTGATCTAAAGGACGTGTGATCATGAGATTTATGGTCACAGTGATTTTTTCAGTGGAATTTGACATATGCTCATTGGAACTAGAGTATGTTAGTTGATCACATAATAAGTGAGATTTGTAACTCAAGGATTGGAAATATAATCTTGATAGGTAATAACACCACCTTGTTAGATTACAGACACAAATTCATAGGAAGTTTGCATGTAGTGGATAATACGTCATAGACCTAAGCTTCGTCTCATTGTTATTTACATAGGGTACTAGAGTGCAGTTGATTCTCTTTAGTGGAATGTTGAATCAACTTCATAATTGAATTATGAGGGAGCCAGTACTCCTATGAGTCTTAATGGTCTTCATTCTGAGCTCATATACCATAATGACACAGTTTATGAGGGTTGGATTAACTCTAGGTTCATTCTTATACAGAAGGGTGTTTTGGTAATTACGTAATGTTGCACAAGGGATAATGAACAAGGTCTTTGGATTGGGCTAATAGATTCATTAGATGATTTTGAGTGGTTAATTAATCAATTAAGACCCATTTTAAGCTAAATTAAGTGATCCAAGTCTTGCTAGGCTCAAGTCACTTAAACCTAGTAGGGGAACCCTATAAATACCTTTTAGGGTTAAGGTTTCCATCACTTTTTAGTGTAAAAGTCATCATCCACCTCCAAAGAGAGAGAGAGAGCCTAGAATTTCTCTCTTCCAAAGCCCACACTATGGAGTGTCGAGATTGCGGTTCGAGTCATCGAGCAGAAGATCTTGGGTGTATATAAGATTTTTGGACTCTTCAAGCTTCATCTTTATTAGATGGATTTTAATACGAGAACATCCAAATCTAGGTATGGGTTTCAAATCTCTAGATCTTTATTCTAAAATGGTTTTGAAGCCATTATTTTTTATTGTGTTAGATCTAGAGATCCTTAGGGATAGATGCATGCACCCTATGAGATCTAAGGCATGAGAATAAAGTAATATGAGCTTCCTAACATAATCTCCATTTCATAATCACCAAACTTATGAATTAATCCTTTAATTAGAATTTTAGCCTCAAATATTCCATGCATCGACCACTTTATTTCATGAATTTCACCTTAAAAATTCCAAACACAAAAAAATTCAAAGCTCCACCAAAATTCAATGGCTACACTTTACATGTAACAATTCCAAACATAAAAAATTCAAAGCTCCACTGAAATTCAATGGCTACACCTGACATGAAATAATTCCAAACATAAATTCAAGGCTCCACCAAAATTCAATGGATGCCACTTTACATCTCACCAAATGCATAAATGGCCTCTCACAAATGAATTCTCACCATAAAAAAATAAAAAATAAAAAATAAATTCAAAGCTCATTTTTCTTCATTGAATGCATCATCATGGTTGTAGCTATATTTCCTTCCCCTCTCAATCACCCTCTCGCTCAAAAGTCTTCCATGCACATGTCATGCAAGGTGACATGAAATGCTACCCTAAAGCGCAACTAATAATTTTCCTAAAATGAAATTAGATGAGCTATCCTAAAGTGCATTTTAATGAAATTTCCTAAAATGAAATTAGATGAGCTATCCTAAAGTGCATTTTAATGAAATGAACTAAAAATGCACTTAGATAAACTATCCTAAGGTGCACCTAAATGAAATGAACTAAAAATGCATCTAAATAAACTATCCTGAAGTGCACCTAAATGAAATGAACTAAAAATGCATTTAGATGAAATCACTCTAAAGTGTACCTAAATGAAATAAACTAAAAAGGCATCTAAATGAAATATCCTATTTAGTGCACCAAAATAAAATGAAATAAAAATGCATCTAGGTGAAATTACTTTAAAGTGTACCTAAATGAAATGAATTAAAAATATATCCAGATGAACTATCCTAAGGTGCACCTAAATGGAATGAACAAAAAATGCTCTAGATGAAATTAGTCTAAAGTGTACCAAAATAAAATGAAAAAAGGCATATAGATGAACTATCCTAAAGTGCACTTCAATGGAATGAACTAAAAATGCATCTAGATGAAATTACTCTAACATGCAACTAAATGAATTAGGTGAACTCTCTAAAAAGTGCAACTAAATGAATTAAACTAAAGATGAACTCTTACACTCCTAAAAAACGCAATACTTAAACTTAAAAAAAAAAAAAAAAAAAACCAAATGAGACAAAAAGAACTGCTTAAAGAAGTCAAAGTCCTAGACTAAACCTAAGAGGCTACCTAAGTTACATTTGGGATCTATAAAAATCCTTCAACAATGAATCTCTAAAGATGGCTCAAAAATAGTAAACCATATGAGTGACAATCGATCACCATGAGATGACTATAAGGCAACGAGAGTGACCATAATAGCCAAGCTACAATATCTAGGGTTGAGAGTAAGATATTTATTAGGAAAAGTAGAAACATATGCCTAAGGCACAATATTGTTTGACAACTGCTTGAGACGGGGATTATATTTCTAGAATTTATAGGGTCAAAGTTGAATTTGGTCATACTAAACCACCAAATACAAAATTAGTGGAAGAAACATCGAGGAAGATGAGGCTTATGCCTAACACAAAAGTTAAGAATGATGGTAACCCAACCTATTAGAATGAAGATCGCATGAAGTAGGATTATATAGGTAATAACAAATCACTTGTTGATTGTGAGATGTTTTATCAAGTATATATATTTGAGAGTTCATAACTAAGATACAACATATTTTTCAATGACTGAAGATGAGTATTTACTTTTAATGAATACCATATTCTTTATGGATGTTGTGCTTAATTACAGAACACACTTGATGGATTTACCTATATGAGAGTGGAGATGTGGTCACTTCAAATGAGAACTTAGGCAGATTCTCTAAAGCTCTCATCAATATCCAAGCAGGGGACATGGTTTATTTATGTCAACCCGTTATGTATAACTCGTAGTTAAGAAACCAATGTGTATAATAGGTCCCTTGAACTACATAAAAAAACATCGGTTCATAGAAATTTACTTTTCACCAAATTTCTATGACTCAATACTTATTTATCTTAAGGCTAGTTCATAGCCTATTGACACTAGTATTGATGCATTGGATTCTAGTTTTCCCTCTAATCTTTTTTTTTTTCTTTACTCATACACTCTAAATAGCAAAAGGTATTAATCCCACATTAGAAAGGGATAACTTTTTGTGGGTTTATATATATATTTTTTACTTTCTTAGCCTCATGGGCTTATAGAGAGGTAATTACGAGTTTAGCACACCTAAGGGGCCCAAGCTCATTCTAGTGGGATTTTGGGTTGCTTGTGTAAGAAAACTTTAATGCACATCATGTCGACATGCATCATATGCGGACGAAACATCAACTCTCTTACATGTGGGAGTCTAGTAATTTTTTACAAATCTATATTAAAATTATTTTATTTAATTTGTTTTCTTGATTAGGCCTTCACCATTATAGTCTCAAACTAGGTCCAAAAAATGTGCTAGTGTTGAACGAGTAAGTTTGAAAAACGCATTTTAATTAATTAATTAATTAAATTTTATGTAAGTTGTTACAAGCATTCAACTTTTACAAGAGTCTCATTAGGACTTTGCTTATAAAAGTCACTGCTATCCAGAGTCTTTAACATATTGCTTTCTCTCTTTCTCTCTCTCTCTAGATATTTGCTCTTTCTACTCTCCATTTCCATCCCTATTGCAATAGCCAAGGCATCCTTCCATCCTTGTTTTTGCAACCTCCGTCCACTACTGCATTTGCTATCCTCTTACTACAACCATCTTATATAGTGTTATACCCATCTAAGCTTATTACATCCATCGACGAACCAATCCTCCCCTGTTCATCATTGCCGCTACAATCCCGTGTGCTAGTCTATAGCAAGCACTACCCCACGACTGCGAACATCTTGACTACAAGCTTATTCAACCTTCTAGTCATATTGCAACCATCTCATATTATTGTTGCCTTATGACCTTGCGTTACAAGCTTCCAACTACACCATTCATCCTTAACTTTCCCTAGAGGAACTATCTTCTAATTGTTACGAGTTGTACTATTCCTTGCCAATAGTGTCACCTAAGGTGAGGTTTTTTGGTTGTTGAATCCTAGAGGTAGGACATTGGCTCCCTACTACATCGAGGTTGATACCCTAAGGAGGGCAAATCTACTCTAAGGACAATGCTTTGTCACATATCAACCAAGAAAATTGATAAGTACTCTACTCCATCTTTTAAGTTTCTGTTTGTTGTGTATTAGGCTTAGATAGCTTTGAATTAGTTTCAAGTTTTAAACTTTCTTAACCATCAGAGGCCACCTTTGGAAGAGATTGCTTTTAAAACTTCGGACAAAGTTGACTCTATGAGCTTAGAGTTGCTTTTTTCTAATGGGAGAGATAAAGAGTGATCTATACGTTTTATATGGGGACTAGGCTCCTAGGTCAAATGGTTTCACTTTGACTTTATAGCAAAATTATTAAGTTATTGTCAAAAAGGATGTTTTGGGCAATGTTTAGAGAATTCTTTAAGGACAAGTCCTTTAAATAAAGCCTTAACACTACCTCCTTAGTGTTGGTCCCTAAGAAAAGGTTAGCACAAAGACTAAACACCCTTTTATGAAGGGCTATCAAATCTTAGATGCAACTTTGTTAACTAAGGTGATGTTTGTTTTTTTACTTAATTCTAAATAGAACTTTAATGCTTAATAGTGTTTAATATTAGGTTATTTGTTTTTGTAGTATTTTATTTTTATTAAGTATTAAAAAGTAAAAAAAAAACCAATATGTTATTTTTTCTATTTAGAAAAAGCTACATATTTTGGTTTTTTCTATTTAGTAAAAGTTTATAATAAGTCATGAAAAAGTTTAAAAATAAACAACCTAAATTCTGAAAACAAATTGCTTTCAACAAAAACCAAAAAAACAAACGCCACCTAAGTCATAAAATCTAAATTAAAAAATTTACGAGGAAAGGTGATTTGTTAATTAGATAATGAGAAAGCCCACAATCATGTTAATTAGACCTTCTTACTTTCCGTTATGAATAATATGGAGTTTGGCCAAAATTAGATTCATAATTCATTAGATAAGATTTTGATTATCAACTATAAGACGCTATGTTGGTGAATGGTTCTCCTTCCACATTCTTTTAGAAAAATACTTCTATAATTGAAAACAAAAAGCTATTTTCATCTCTACTTATGAACACAACCCATTTTCCTAGGTTGATCCTCCCAACTCAAGCAACAATTGTGCCTAGACACAGATATCCTCTCTCTGCTCTCCAATGAATAATTTGGAGAAGAGTTCCTTTCGATTTGGTGTTTTTCTAGCAAAAAGACAGCATCAAGAAACATGAAAATAGTATTCCATAATTTAGCCATAGAAACACACTAGAATAATATTAAACTAGATTTTGCCTATCAACAAGGCAAAAAGACAATATTTTACATGAAACTAGATGAGTAAGCTTAAATAATATTCCCTCCAAATAGAAGAACAACTAATACATCATTATTAATAAAAAAGTAGCATGAATTTACAGTGATGGGTGAAGAGGACATGGTATGTGGTCACAAAGGATTGATGTTGTAAGTTGAGAGATAGGTTATTCAGCTAACCGCATTCGTTTGACATCACTCTCAGGGACGCTTGCATCATTTCCGTTACCCTTGACTGAAACACTTGTTTGGGTTGATCCCTGCATAAACATAACAAGTCAATTGCCTGTAGAGACACAATAGGTCAAATACATTATTTATTGAATGAACTTCTACTTTTTCTTCTTAAGATTAGATTAACAATAGGTTGCATGTCTTTAGATTTGGTTAGAAGTTGTGGGGTTTGTGGGTTGTTTTAGATTTAGTTAGGGTGTTGGAATTGTTGCGTTTATTCCCTCATGAAATTTTGGGAATTGTGAGGATAACTTTCAATGAATGTTTTAGGTGTGTGCAAGGACCCTATGTTGAGAAAAGAGCAGGAGGCCTTTTGAGAGGAGATTAGTGCCACTAGAAGATTGTGGGATGATACATGATGTAGAGGTGGAGATTTTTATGTGGTCAAGTTCCTTCATGAAAGGATGAATTCACCTATGTGAGGCTCCTCAAATTTCATTTATCCCTTGGCTTGTAGTGAGTTCACATGTTGGGGTGATTAGCGTTACCATTCTTTATCTTTGTGATCCCTTTTTGCCATGGAAAGCATCTCCCCAGTGTATCCCAAAGAATTCTTCTAAGGCCTCCATTAGATTATTCCCTCACTCTCCATGATAGTGGTGGCTCTTGATAGGGCAAATCCCTTTTCAAGTTTAAGAGCATGTGGATGGAGTAGGGTTTAGGGATTTGATTAAAAGTTTGTGGAAAAGTTATAGGATTATGAGCTCTTTAAGTTTTGTTTTAATGAAAAAGACATTAAAAGACTTGAAAAAATTAAGGGGAGGGGAGAAAGTGTTTGGGAATATAGTAGCTCGTAAAGCTTGTGCTTTGGAGTAGATTAGGTTTTAAGACAATAGGGAAAGTATTGACGCTTTGTTTTTTGTGTTTAGGGGGGTCAACTTTTTAAGAGTATAAACTCTTGTTAGGTTAGAGATGTCTTGGAGGTGGAAATCTTGTGTTCTTTGGTTAAAGAGAAGTAAACAAAAATAATACATATATATATATATATTTCATAGAACAACCAATGGCCATAGGAGAGGTAACTTTATCTACAAGTTAAGGGTTACGTCTATCACTCTCTCAGGTGTCTAAAATTAAGTGGAGGATCTCAAATTTCCTTTACCAGTTGTGTTTGCATTTTAGGGTTAGTTTCAAATCTATTGATCCTTTTGATAATGAGGTGCTAAAGTAGTTTTAGTTTGAAGAAGATTAGCTTTTGGTTGTGCCTAGTCAAGGGATTTAGTACAAGGGTTTCTGTCATTGTTAAGGAAAAGCAAAAAAGAAAAAGAAAAAGAAAAAACTACTTCTATCCTCTTATCATAAGCTACCTTGGATAAACATTCCTTATCCTTTATTTATAACTAAGCAACAAAAAAGTTACCACAATAAATCTTTAATACATTGTTTAAATAGGAGGACCAAGGGTTCATAGCAAATTTTACTCCTAAAAAACAATATACATTTGAGATTATTGATATAGCAAATTTCCGGTTATTAAGCAATATAATTTTATTTTATTAAATAAAAACATAACTAAAAGGAATATGACAAAAAAACCTGAAGTTTCCAAGAAAAAGGTTCACCTATTTGAGAATGAGTGACCCCATGATCCATTTAATGGTTGATTAAACATGGATCATTTTACAATATTGGTTGTTAAAGCATCATATATGCAGTTAGTATATAGCTTTCACTTGAAAAAACTTCATTTATTGATTGCTTATGCCTCTTAATAGTAATATAATGAATTATACAAAATTTACCGTTTCATCAGGAACGACTGCATATCTCTCTGCCGGTGAGACCCAGATTCTCCCTGCTCAAGGAAAACATAAGAATAATTCAAAAATGTTGAGAAGCCACCGCATAACTATTAAACACAGGAAGAATATTCAGAACCTGTTGATGGATCAACTTTTGAGGCTTCTATCTGTTGTCCACCAGATCCATCCGCACTCAACACCTCTATCATCTTTGGAATATTTCTTCAGTTTCCCAAAAAGAAAAAATGAACTCATTAATTCCAGACTTTAATATAAAACGCTAACAAATTTTTATCATATCTGATTTCAATTTCACAAAACAGAAGATGAGTTAAACCATAGCTGAAAGTAGGAATGCGAAACTATTTCTATTAACTCCTTGTGATGCTCAAAGTCTTTTTAGGAAAATATCTGATTCCTTTTTTTGACTGTTATAAGGGTTTTCTTTCGCTAATCAGTTCTTTCAGAGAGGGAAAAATCCTAAAAGATTCATCTGATGATATGATATTCACAAGCAAGGAAACATAGGAATACCCAAAATCTTATAATAATCAGGTGGCAACATATGTTTGACACTAATAATGGATGCAACCAAGGATCCCAGGTTAGACTCACCCAATGAGCCACAAAAGGAAGACCAAGTACAGACATACATCATAAAAGAAAGTTGGCAATGTTGAGTTGTGTGGAGCCTAATTATAAAGTACACCTTTCCCCTCAATTGTTTTATAGGGTATTTTAGTTATTTTACATATATATTAGCCTGACCTAATTTTCATATTATATAGGTGACTATTAGAGCAACCATTTTTCTATGGGAAAACATAGGAGAGACAATAAATGTAAGGTGTGAGATCACCCTATACCTTTCAATCATAGTGAAAATCTGTAGCAACAAAGTTTACACAACTCTCACATTAAGAGTGATCTACTATAAATCCTGTGTGTTCTGTTTATTTTTCTATTTATTGTGTTATTGCTCTCATAAATAGGGATTTTGGTCTTAACCGACAATTCCTTTTTGGTTTCATTCTTTTCCTGAGACTTTCAAGTCTTGAAGATTTTGAAGTTTCACAACTTGTCCAAGACTTTAGAGCCTTAAGAACTAGAAATATTTCCTACTGATTATTTTGGGGATTTGAAATGGTAATTCCTAGAATTCTGATGAGAAAGTGAAGCCACAGCAGAGGTAAAGGAGGCATGCGTGAAGGTGAAGTGCCCATTGCTGTTGGTGGAAGGAGTGGCAGTCCAACGGTTGGACGTGATATAGGTATTGTATGTAATCATGAGAGTGGTGCTGCACATGGGGGTCAGTCAGGTAAACGTGGAGGCAAATTTGGAATAAGATATATGCAGAGTGGTGGTGATGTTGATGTTAAGGAAGGTGGAGGATAAGTTTAGCTTGTTTTCATAATACATGGTCGGAGTTTAATCATCCTCTGCCACATTTTTGCTTTTGCCTATTTAAGAAAAGGAAGGCCTAAAATGGTACCAGCTCATTCTAACATAAACAACCCAAAAGTCCCACAAGGTTTATGTGCAGAAATTTGTTTTCCTCATCCTTGGTGTTTCCACTTGCCTCAATTTCGAGATAAAAAAACTGAAATACTGACTTCATATTTCAAATGGAGTGCAGTCTCTCATAAAACAAAAAGGATATTAAACAGGAATTATCCGTCATACTTAGCTTTCGCCCAATTATGTTCAATTGTTCAATTTTGTTCTTGTCTTCTGTCTTCCCCTTATGTTTTTTCTGTTTAAAAAAACGTAAAAGAAATAGAAAGAAATCTCCTTTCTTTAATGACTTCTATTTTCCTTGTATAATCTGTTTCTTATAAGCAAATTTTATTTCCCACCAAAAAATGAAAATAAAAATAAAAGATTGTCAATGCTGCTACAGTTTGATATATACAAACATAAGCTTAAGAAAACAACCAATGAGTAAATCCTATATTGTCATGCATCATTTAACAGAGGAATTTCACCATTTCATGAAAATGACAAAACAGTGACAATCACATGAAAACCCAACAATTTTCAGATATTGATAACCAAGTGACAGTCAATTTCAAACATGATCCAGTTCCAAATGCTATTACCGGTCGATGGATTCCCCATGCCCAAGCTGTCCATTTGTACCTCTTCCCCATGAAAATACATTTTGCCTTTCTGTAACAGCAAGTGTGTGCCTCCATCCACATGAGATATGAACTACTTTCTGCAGGAGAGGAAATATCAAAATTTTCAAATAAAAGTGAAAACCAGACATGAACTAGAGGGTAACAATTAGAATACAACACAACCCAATACAAAAAAAGGTTAAAAAAATAATTAATTAAAAAATTTAAAAACAAAAAATAAACTCCAAAGCACTGAACATTATTGTCAATGGGCTATCTTTACCAACTTGGGGAACAAAGGGGGAGAGAATGTACCTGCTCATGAGGAAATTTAACTTGCACAGGAGAGCAATGGTCAACATTGTCACCAACACCAACTTGTCCAAACTGCACAAGAAAAGAGAAGTTCCAGTCAATAAGCAAAGGTTTTGACAAAATAATAAGCTAACATACAAATAACTTAATTAAGAGAATTTAAGGATTAGATAAACAAGAAGTCATTCCTCATTCTTAAATTAAGGATCTCCTTCCCTTGTATTATTGTTTTTTGCCAGTGTCAACTGAGGAAGATCACTGCAATTTAGGAAAAAAGAAATATGCAGAGAGCAAGAAACTGCAATACACAAGGCAGAACCCTTGAGCACAAGGTGAAGTACTTGAAAGGTTTTCCTTACTTTCCTTCCTAATGAATAAAACTAAGCAAAATTTTTCTTTATAGTCAAAACCATAATTCATATTACAAGAGCTGTGCCTTATGATTGATGATGAACAGCCATGTGTGTATTCTTATTATAAGGATGCCAAGTGCCTTGACATATTTGATAGAGGGTACTTTTTTTTCCACCTCATCTAAGCCCAGAATATTGAAGTTATATTTAAGCACTAAGCTTGTTGATTCATCCATAAAATAAATTTACTGGAACCAGGAAGCAAACACTGACTCAGACATCTATTCAACAATATTGGTATCTTTAATATAAACAAAAACAGTAACATTAACCTTATTCCATCCCCAGCCATAAAGTTTTCCATCAGACGTGAGAGCCATGGTGTGCCTCCAACCACCAGATATCTGAAAAGATTAAAAAGACAAGAAAATTTGAAAATTCTAGACATTAAAGCTTTTCATCAAACTTAAGTTGAGAAGTATCTTACATTAGCACTTCTTGTAAAGATTTTCTAGTTAATTGCATTTAATATTCACCAAACTCTCCAACTTTTCATTCTATCAAGACTTTTGGATCCAAAAACTTTGAAACTATCCTCTACCATGTATTAATGGGGTGTATGCAAGGCTCTCATATTCTACCCGGTTTGGTTCTCTAATCATAATTGTTCAAAAATTTAGACAATATGGTCCTTCACCCAGTTTGGTTCTTAAAACAAAATTCCTCACACTGACTATGGTGGGGTTACATGTATAGTGGTCTAGCTCTATTTTTCTTTCTTCTGATAAGAGAATTATCCATCAGTCCATGTGTTTACAGACTCCATCACAGTGGAGTTTCCAAATGCAAGCATTGGATTCTTCTACGCAGTTCCTGAGCGGTTGATTTAATATGAATGTTCCAAAGAGTCACTAGGATGAAAGAGTCCTTACTGGAGGTGACCAACTAAACTTCCATATAGTTTAAATTTGCCACCCAGTGAGGGTCAGTTCTGTTATTTAGAAAAAATGGTATGAGATTAGAGCTGCCTGATGCTGATACAATAGGGGGTTATGTTGAATAAGCACTCTCCATTTGAATGCTTAAATCTTGTGGCAAGTTCAAGCATAGAAGTGCAATTTATTGATATAGCTCAAGGGGTATGCAAAATTCTTCGGTTAAAGATAGAAAATTTATATCTTTAAAAACACAATCCTATAGGACCAACTTATATACCACAGCTGAATTTTTTTTTTTTTAATGACATTTTTCAATAATACACAATTTGTTGCAAGGAAGGTAGAAGAAATGAACAGAAAAGTTGGGATCTCACAAATACTATTCCCACACAAAACATTAATATTCCATATTATCTTCAGCCTGAATAAATGAAGAAAATCAACACAATTCAAATAGGAGTAAAAGAGAACCTCAGAAATCAAATTTTCCTGCAAGGCTTCCAGTTTATGAGGAGTGAGGTGATCCTCAAAATCACCATGTCCTAGCTGACCATATTTGCTCCACCCATATGTGTATAAACCACCAGAAGAGGAAACAGATATTGTATGCCGCCATCCACATGCAACCTTAACCATCTTCACTCCCTGCACCTTAAATTATAACCTGAACCATTTAGGCTACAATACCACAGATATTGCATGGCGTACAGTATTGAAAACTATGCCTGCTTGAAATGAAAAGAAGTTTAACATAGTAAAATACATCTTGACAGGCTTATTAATATTCCTAAAAACTTAAAGACAGATAAAGAGGAAAAAAAAATCTGGAAAGAAAAATGATCTTCATTCGTTGACATACTTCAACAGTAGAAACTTTCTCAGGAACCAAGCGATCATTTCTATCACCTAGGCCCAAGTTTCCATATCGGCCCCAGCCCCAACCATAGAGCTCACCATCTTCTGTAACAGCAGCAGTATGTTCAGCACCAGCAGCAACCATTTTGACAGATACACCCTACATGCATAAATCAAGTGAAGTTCTTAAACCATTTCAAAGAAGTGTTTCTATGTTCACTAGAATGAGGATATTCTATTGAAAGGAACATGATAATCAATGATAATATCAACCAAACAAGATCATCTCTGCCTTAAAACAATTTCAATTTTTAGAAGACTGCACACACACATTCATTTTACTTTTCTATCCCTTAAAGCCTGTGCAAATGAAAGGAAATAATTTTCAACTTGCACTTCCTCTTCATTTTCAAACAGATAATAGTTCTTTTATAGGATTGGCATATATATTAGTGAGTTATAAAACAATAAAGTTCAATGGGAGCCATAAAAAAACGACAATTATTCCAAAGAGCATAGCCGCTCAACTAGTAAGATTAGGGGACATTAATTATAAGCTGTGGCACTTGAGGAACAAGTCTTAGTTGTGCAGCTTGTGCCAACATCAAGAAATCATGTAGCAACTTGTCCCCATGGGAGTATAGATAGTAAGATATAGTCTACGAAAAAAGAAAAAGAAAATACAGGTATAAGGCATATTCAAAGAATGTGCAATGGTTAAGGGACTCCTGCTAAGAGGAAGCTCCATAGGAAGGTGAGTGTAAATTATTTAAGAGTTGAGGGGACAGAGAGATCCGAAAAGGCATCATGCAGCTCATCCTCAAGATACACCAACAGAATATAGAAGAGACACCCTTGCCAAGTTCGGTGGAGCATTCACCTAAGCAATGCAGTAAATCCTGTTCAAGCTTTATTTTGTCCTTTTTCCCTCTTTTATGGTTTTCTAATTTTTTATCGGTGTTCTTTCCTTTTGTTTTGCCATTCTGCTTTTCCAATTACCAAAACCTCCTGTGATCCTTTTTCTTTCATTCATTATCAGAGAGTATATAAAATCACAGATATCCCAGTCAAAAATTCTTCTTATTCCCTTTTTGCAATACAACCAAAATATCAGAAGTTGTTAGAGATCCAAAAAACGAGTGACAATGCAATTATATGAATATCTTTTGAGCATAATTAACCACCAGTACCTGAAAAGCTTGAATCTTCTGTGGAACAAGAGAGTCCTCAGTGGTGCCAAGACCAAGCTGACCATTTTGATTACGCCCCCAACTTGAATAAAATACAGAAAAAACAATTGCACTTAGTGGATAAAATCAAATCTGGAAAGAATTTCAAAAATATTAAGAACTAATATTTTCCTCAAAGCAACATAATAAAAGCAGTGAATGCCAAAAGAGCCTACACTGGAATTTCGTCAAAGCAACATAAGAAAGCAGTGGATGCCAACATAATATATTTGTGTCTTATTATAAATGTTGGTGCTCAAAATCAAATCAAAGTTTATGCTATGTAGTGGAATGATGCCCCTTTCTACTCTAGCTTCCAATTGTTTTATTGTACAAAGACAAAAATGCTAGCATTGTATATCTTTTGCCATCTGAATTGGAATTTCAAATCAAGATCACACCCTGGTGATGCTGGAATTGAATCCCTCACAAACCTTATCCATTTGTTATCATGAGTTTGCACTTTGACATTATCCCAAAATCTCACATTAGGGTCCAAGAACCTTTAGTCTGAATCTTAAAACGAGTGGCCGCTACACTAGCAAGAATTTATTTTAGCCTTCTTAGTTCAGAATGACAACTATTTCCATCTTTAAACCTCTTCTTTTTTATCTGCAAAGATGCCTCTAAAATCAACACCTTAGCTTGGATGAATGTGTAAGGTAACTGAGAAGGTGAATGTTTTGCACTTATTGCAGAGAAGAAGGAAGCATTAAACAATCTCTTTTCATATGTGGTTAAGAAAGATTAATAAAACAATCATCATCCATAAGCTCTCGTGTTCAAGGAAGACAACTGAAATACTTCAAGCCACCACTTCATTTGGATCAAGTGAATTTTAAAGGATTACCATTTCAGATATCATTGACTAACAGTGCATTCCTTCTATCCCTCAAATGAAGATGTAAATGGACAAAGAGACAGCTCAAACCAAAAAGGGATGAACGTAACTAGGTGATTCAGACAATGGTCTATTGACATAATTATCTTTTGTTTTTCAAAGCCTGTGTGTTTGAGGGGAGATGGTGTTTGAGCACATATGCACAAACTGAGGTGCAAATGACATTTGTAGGTTACTGATGTTAGGCGGAGCAGTTGGTTCTTCTATAGGACCCCTTGGCATGCACTAGATTTTGTACTCTTTTGTATATATTTATTTCAGGAGGCAGCCTCCATGATTCAGTCTCTATAGATTTCATTTTCTATATAGAAAGACAAAAAATAAAAAAGAAATGTCTAGATATCAAGATGACCCCTGTGGATTTGAACCATTACTCTAGTCACACTGTGCACTAACAATAAATAAATAGATAAAGAGATCAATCTCAATTATAGGAAACAGAGAAGAAAGTAGACAAAAAAAGACTACCAACCTTTGCACCTCGCCATCCATAGTCACTGCCAGACAGTGGCTGTCCCCACAAGCAATTTGCTTAATCCTCAAACCATGTAATGCTTTGATTGGCTGAGGAGTAAACAAGTCACTAGAGTTGCCATGGCCTAATCTCCCAAAATCACCCCTGGAAGATCTCAAAAAAGATTTACGAGCTTTATAAGACAAATAGAATTGGCAAAAAACATTCACTAAACTGAAGATGGACCAGTTTGACAAGAACATTGTATGAATTGCCGAAAATTTCAGAACGTGAGATAAGTAAAAATAGAACTTCCCACACTAGAAAGCACTAGTTAGTCAATTCAATATGGAAACTCTACAGAGTAGTGTTGGAACTTGGAACTGCAAAGGATAGCAATTACTACACTGTTTACATTACTATCTCTCACTGCTTCATATGATAAATTTCACAACAATGAATGAACATTAACCAACACACAAATCCAATACCGATTAAGTCATGGAAGTTTCTGAAATTTGACTCGAACCACAGAACTAAACTCAGCAGAAAATGAAGCTTATTCATTTGATATGGAAGCAGAGATTTTCTTGAGTGTTGTGGCTACATATGCAGATTGGAAATTGAAATGCAATGGCCACGGAAGTCCCCATTAGAGTCTGCCATACCAGAGGATTCATCTGGAAAAAAGAAATCTCAAATGCCTCTACATAGGCCTGTACAAGCCCCATAGTGAGACCCCAATAGACCCTGGCCGATTCAAATTGGCTTTCAGAGCCAGTGCCAGAAGCAGACCAGCCTCCTCCAAGTTCATTTGCCTATAATAAGGCTTGGTCATACCTACGTGCCACATCTGACAGTCATTAGCCCCCATCATAGTATGGCTAAAAATACCATGTAACCAACTAATTGGCTTAGAGAAGATTCAAACAAATGGGAAACAGCTAGTGTAGTGCCAAGATCATTCAGACCAAGTCAACTTCCAAATTAAAGAACATGTTCTCAAGTAGCAAAGAGCCAAAGACTATTTTTCTGCAAACTGATCTACAAAAGAAAAGATATTTAATAGATGACGAACGGACCATCCCCAACTATACACTTGTGCAAATGACTCAGAGTATGCAGTTGTATGATCAGCTCCACAAGTAACAGAAACTACTTCATGGCCATCCAGTGCACTCAGATATGTAGGAGAAAGTCGATCTTCAGCATCTCCATGACCTAATTGTCCATCCTCCCCTCGTCCCCAAGAGCAAACAACATTTCCCGCTGTAAAAAAATGGACCACAACATCATTTGTTTGATCAATGGAAATTCTTTCAAGTTAAATGTAGGTCATAAAATGAGGTGGAAGAAGTTTCAAAAACAAAGCTACCAGCACAAACTATATAAAACCAAAAAGAAGCATCAAATAATAAGCTGAACCAACATGAGGAAATTGCATGTTCAATTCACAGGCTTAGCTATCTTCAAGCCTGATGCAAAAAGATAAGCTATAAAAATTGACATGGGCTAAACATTAGGCCAAAGAGCCTGAAACTAAAAGGATTTAGCTACCTTTAGAAGTACCATGAACTAAGAAATTTTCAAACAGTAAAGTCAGGTGAATGTCATTACAAATTGAAGGAAATGAGGAAGAACATAGGCAGTATGCAAATGGTAATGTGGTAAACCGGGCAAACTTTGTGCGGGTCTGGAAGGAATAGAGTTGGAATCCAATCATACATGCCCATATCTAAATTCAAATTCAAATCCAAATCTGGCACATTCTAAATAAGCGCATCTGAGACCAAGTCCTGATTCATTAGAAATTTGAAATTGCAAATGCAAATTTTGAATAAGCATATTATATTCCACATCTAAGTTAGAACTAAGTAGAAATTCTCAGAAAAAAACTTTTACATGCCCAGAGACATACTATAACAGGCTTAAAATTATTGAATCTACTAAATACCAAGCTTGATCCTTCTTTTCATCAACTCTTGTCCATAAGATTCAAATCTGAAAGCCTAATCGATCTTGTAACTCAATCTTGACAGGTCAAATTTGGATCATGATCCTATTATACCCTCAGAAAATGGTAATAATATAGAATATAACAGAGTTAAGTGTAACAATAACAAAACCAACTTCTGGCTGAACAGAAATGTCAAAATAAAGTCATTACCAGCCAATAAGCACAAAGGCAAATACAAACTGTGAAATTTTTTGTTGGGAGGACCCTCTCCAAAAAGGAGGAGAAAAGTGTGTAACAATAATCTCCGTGGTGATTTTCAGGACATCATATGGCTTTAAAAATGCTTCCACAAAATCAATGCACAAGAAGGGATGATGATTTCATAAATAAGCACTTGGTTTTGAAATTCCCATGGAACTTGAACCCAAATATACATATCTTTTGCCACTCTTATGCTTACTCAATTGAATGATAGGGAACAAATGATCTGCTCCATATAAAAGACAAGAACCACCAGCACAGAGTGAGATCACCTAAACCACGGGATTTTGAAAAAAAGTATATCTATAGTAATCTTAAAAAATATTTTTTAATATATGACAATTGGAAAAATATTTTCAAATCTGTGGAAAGAAAGACAACTTCAAAATTTAAATTAAAGTTTTCTCTTCAAAAAATACAGAAGAGTTTTCGAACTAACGTATTTAAATATATATATATATATATATATATATATATATATATCTATATATATATATATATATATCTATATATATATCTATATATATCTATATATATATATATATATCTATATATATATATATATATATATACTTTTTTTTTTAAATGACTGCATTTTTTTTTTCTTCAAAATCCCCCAAAACCACACAATACTTTGATCCATGAGCAGCATTATAGAATTGGATTTCTTCCCAATTCAGTGCACACATTTTGTAGGGACACTCAATCCTCAC
This sequence comes from Vitis rotundifolia, assembly GCA_030254885.1. Classification (NCBI taxonomy): domain Eukaryota; kingdom Viridiplantae; phylum Streptophyta; class Magnoliopsida; order Vitales; family Vitaceae; genus Vitis; species Vitis rotundifolia. The sequence goes on from CM058170.1 coordinate 10,127,310, forward strand.
TCACCACTAAACACACATGGCCCAAAACACACTACCCACCACATAAACAAAAGTCACTCATAAAACAGGGGGGGGGTTGGGGAAGGCTACAAAAGAAGCTACAAGGCAATTCACTGAAACCCAATTTGGATGCATACAATAGCAGCCTTGCTTTCCCTATTGAAAAGGTCCACTATATAAAGACACAAAATTATTGGATCCAGCTTTGTGGGTGTACATTCGACGACCCATTAGTAAAAAGCAGAGAAGGAAAAGGTGGGAAAAGCAAAATCACCAAGATCCCATTTGGATGAACGCAATCGAAAGACACCCAGACCCAGGTGAGGATCCATGATTGTGGGTATAAAACACACAACCCATCAGCAAAAAGTAGAGAAAAGAAAAAGGACATAAAAGGCTGGGGAACAAAAAGCTTACAAAGAAGAGCAACTGAGTGACTTGCACCAGCAGAAATGAGAAGCACGCGACGAACAGGTGCACTCACTTCACTCATAGTGTCACCCACATCTGCCATATCCGGAACTCCAACTCTTGTCTTGTGGAAGAAGACCACAAAATTGCAAAAATGCAGAGAAAGACAGACTACTAGAGTTGAATCTATATGGCCGTTGGGAAGAGAGAGAGGAGGCAGAGAAATTTATTCATATTGATGATAGAGAAAGAAAAAGTGGGGTAAAGAGTGAAGTTGAGAGAAGGAGAAGAAGAAGTAGGACAGAGGAGTGGTGGGGGAGAGGGAATGGGGCGCAATTAGGGGCAGGTGGTGCAGGACAGCGGCATTCATTGCGGTGGGGAGGAAGTTCGAGTCCACCATTTCTCCACCACTCGTTTCTCTCTTACCACTAATTCAACTTTCTACCCTCACTTTTAAAGTACAAACAATATATATTTCTTCGCCCCAAATCATTCAGCCAGCCGTCTAGAATTAGCCGACACATCCAATGTCCATCTTCAAATATTATCAAGATAATTTTTTTTTCAATATAAAATCGAGTATATTTATCAGAAGTTTTGGCATTCATATCGTGCTTTTGATCCTTGATGTTTCAAATTAATCTCAATCATTAAATTTTAGCCATCCATATCTTTACTGTGATGTTGATGGCATGCAGGCATAGTAGCATAATTTAATTCGTTTCTGGTGTCTATTTATGAACACAATGAAGACAAGTTGACTCCTATTCGCTACTAATATTATTTCGGTTACAAAAAACTGGTTTGCATATGAAGTGAGAATGATTCCAAACTTTTTGGCATTTGCATATTAAATGAACTTTAATTTCCTATAAGAAAAAACTTTCATAAAATAAAATAAATTTCATAAATAATTGATTGTTTGGTACCAAAGTTTGATAATTGTTTTCTTTGAATGAGATTTCGATTCCAGTGATAGCTTTATTAGATATTTTACAATTACAATCATTTTTTTTTTTTTTTTCAATCTAGTTCCTCCATCATCGTGAACCCTAGTTACATTTAGGCATGATACGCCTTTTAGTTATTGAGAAAACCCGAGTACTCTCTTTTGGATCTAGGAAACAACTCTCTTCTTTAATGAATTACCTAATGGGATGCCAATGAGAATTTTGGTTTGGAATTGTAGAGGAGTGGGAAATAAGGATTTTCTTAGGGTGATTAGAGACCACTCTATGTCTTTAAGATAAATTTTACTTCGTTTAGGTTCCTACGGGATGAAGGTGAATATCTTCCTAAAAATAACAATCACTTTTCTTATGGTAATAACACTTCAAGTCATGAAAAACAAAAACTAGTTAGAGCGCTTGAGCGCTGCATTCCTTACCTATGCACCCGAGATTGCTTCTGCAACTTCTTTAAACATGGTTTCTATGAAAAACCCATATTTTTCGGCTATTTTCTATGCCATGGATGTCTGTGAATGATTTAAACCAACATACTCCACTTTTGGGTCATCAAATATGGATAAAAATCTTATTTTTAATTAAAGAAAAAATCATATGCTTTAGAAAATTGAAGTTTATAACCCATCTGAGAACAAGAATAATTTTTACATTGAAATATAAAAACCTATACTCCTAACCACGAAGTCTACAACCAAATCTAAGCAAAGAAATAGACTCAAACAATAAACATTCACAATTATTACCATCATATAACAATTGTAAAATAGATTCATTCACAAATTTAATTTATCCCTACAGTCATAGGATAAAAAACATACTTTGCAAAACAGAGTTAGCAAAACCTAGAGCAGATCTAACACGCAAAAACCTAACCTTGGGCTCTGATACCAGTTGTTGGGAATCTTGGATTTCTCCTTTGCCTTACCTTGGATCATATAGGTGCATGAAAAAATACCCTAGGCCTCTAGATCTTATGCAACAGAAGTAAAAATAAAATTTTTACAATTCTAAGATCAAGAGGAAAGTCATTAAAGAACTTTGCCTTTAATTTGGATGTTCCTAAATCAATTTCACTTGGTGAAGATGAAGAACAATGAATCTGGAAGTTTCATACACCCAATATCTTTTGCCCGATGACTCGAACTATAATCTTGACACACCAAAGTGTAGGCTTTGGAAAAGAGGATCTCTTAGCTCTCACTATTTCTTTCTTTCTCCAAAGGAGGAAGACAAAGTCTCTCTCAAGGTTATGGAAACCCTAACCCCTAAGAGGGTATATATAGGGTTCCCCTATTGGGCTTAATTGACTTGCGCTCACCAAGGCTTAGGTCACTTATTCAAGCCCAAAATGAGTCCTAATTGATTAATTAACCAATCAGGGCCATATAATTAATAAGTTAGCCCAATCTAGAGAACTTGTTCACTATCCCCTATGCAACCTTTCATAGTTACCAAAACAACTTTATGCATAAGAGTGAACTAAGAGTCAATCCAACTCTCATAAACCATGTCATCATGGTATATAAGCTCAAAATGGGGACTATTGGGACCTATAGGAGTACTAGCTCATCAGAATCTAATTCTAAAGTTGATTCAACATTCTACTAAAAAGAATCAATTGCACTCTAGTATCCTATGTAAATAACAATAAGACAAAGCTCGAGGTTTGTGACTACTATCCATTGCATGTAGACTTCCCATGAATTGGTGTCCATAATCTAACAAGATAGTGTTATCACCTATCAAGATTACCTCTCCAATCCTTGAGTTACATATCCCACTTATTATGTGACCAATTGACATACTCTATCTCTAAAAAGCATATGTCAAATTTTCACTAAAGGAAATGTTATGGTCATAGTTTTCTAGATCACATGTTCTTTGGATCACCCAATGGGACACATAGTCTTAATCCATGAGATGTCATGGTGTCTCTATTGAGAATACCTATTGCTATCAACCTTCATCAACTGTAACCTAATCCATAGAGATATATGACCACTTTAGGGTCTCACCCATAGATTAAAGCATTTTGTTGACTTTGGCACAAGCTCAATATCCTTTCAAGGTTGAGAGTCCATGCAGTATAGTAGCTTGGTGAATCACGACAATTGACAGCCTTGTGTCATGACTCATCGTAGGTGTTATCCAATGCATATCACATGCACTGGTGCACTCACCATGGGAAAACCATCTTGACGACTAAGATAAGTCCTCCCTCCAATTAGAAGGTAGTATACTACAGCCTCAGATGGATAACCCAAATCCATGAATTGACCGTGGACAACTCATCACTCTGCAAGAAACCCATGACTTAGATCTTCTGTGTAACTTCTTGTTAGGATTGAGCCTTGGAAAGCAAGACATGATGTAATAGATTGAGATTCATTTATAAACTTATTTATTTATGTTTCTTGGTTTCCCTTAAATATCCCTTTTGTATTAATTGGTTATTTAAGCATACAGGCCTCACATCACTTATATTATACATGACTTGGGTGCATTAGGAGTTGCACAGAAGATCTAAGTCATGGGTTCCTTGTAGAGTGATAAGTTGTCCACAATCGCTTCATGGATTTTGGCTATCTATTTGAGACTGTAGTGCACTACCTCCTTATTGGAGGGATGACTTATCTTGGTTGTTGGGATGGTTTTCCCATGGTGAGCGTACTAGTGCATGTGATATGCATTGGACAGGACCTATAGTGAATCATGACACAAGACTATCAATTTTCATGATTCACCTAGCTACTGTACTACATGGATTCTTAACCTTGAGAGGATATCAAGCTTGTGCTAAAGTTAACTGGAAGCTTTGACCAATGGGTGAGACCCTAAAGTAGTCATCTATCCCTATGGATGGGGTCACTATTGATGGAGGCTAGTGACAATAGGTATTCTTAATAGAGGTACCATGACATCTCATGGATTGAGACAGTGTGTCCCTTTGGGTGATCCAAAGGACATGTGATCTAGAAGATTATGGCCATAACATTTACTTGAGTGGAAATTTGACATATGCTCCTTAGAGTTAGAGTATGTTAATTGATCATATAATAAGTAAGATTTGTAACTCGAGGATTGGTAAACATATCTATCAGATAGGTAAACAAATAAAGAGGAAAAAACCAAGAAACCATAGGATAGGTAAACACATAAAGAGGAAAGATCACTTGACACATGAGATAGTATTGAAAGAAGATCTAGTTATGGAGAAGATAGTTTCTATGGAGAGCCTAGCGAATCCTTGCACAAAGACTTTGTCTATTAGAGTCTTTGATGGTCATAAGGATAACTTGGGTATCGGATGTGTTCGAAGCACTTTTTAGGGCTAATGGGAGTTTATTGAGATTCAACCCTAAAAAGTATGAGATGATATAACAATTTTAGATTTATTTATAAATCCATTTATATATGTTTCTTTGTTTTCCTTTATTATACCGTTTGCTTTAATTGTTTATCTAAGCATACATGCTCATATCACTTGCATTATACATGACTTACGTGCATTAAGAGTTGCATAGAGGATACAAGTATGGGTCTCTTGGAAAGTGATAAGTTGTTCATAATTGATTCATAGGTTTAGGAAATTTAGTAGAGACTATAGTGCAATACCTCCTAGTCGGAGAGATGACTTATCTTGACCATCAATATGGGTTTCCCATGGCGAGTGCATTAGTGTGTATGGTTACACATTAGATAGAACTTATGGTGAATCTTGACATGAGGCTATAAATTTTCATAATTCACCAAGCTGCTAAAATTTTTCATGCCAATTCTTTGTCTTTGGACAGGACTCTCTTCTTTTTTCTTTTTCTTTTGATCATAATCCATAATATCCACTTTACAGTTGGCTTTTGTGACTGTAATCGACTTTCTCCTCTCTTGGAATTGCCATCTCAGGTTCATCCTGAACTTCCTTAATCAAAGGATTAAGAAGTTTGAAACTTTCTATTATATATCCGTTATTGCATGGACTCTCAACCTTAAGAGGGTATCGAGCTTGTGCCATAATTAAGAGGAAGCTTTGACTTATGGGTGAGACTTTAAAGTGGTCAAATATCCTTATGAATTGGGTTACTACTGATAGATGCTGGTGGTAACAAATATTCTTGATAGAGACATTATGATATTTCATTGTATTAACACAGTATGTCCCCTTAGGTAATCCAAAGGACATGTAATCTAGAAAACTATGGCCATAGCATCACTTAGTGAAATTTGACATGTACTCTTTGGAGCTAAAGTATGTCAATAGATAACATAATAGGGAGGATCTATAACTCAAGGATTAGAGAGGTAATCTTGATGGGTGATAATATTACCTTGTTAAACTAAAAACACCAATCCATGGGGAATGCATGTAGTAGATAATAAGGCACAAACTTAGTTATGCTCACTGTAATTTCATATATATGTTACTGGAGTGCAATTAATTCACTTTAGTGGAGCATTGAATCAACTTTAAAATTGGATTCATATGGAACTAATATTTTCCTATGGATCCTAGTGTTTCCCATTTGAGCCCTATTTCACGAAGGCACATTTATTTTTAGGGATTTGGGTTTCTAGTTCATAAGTGTGGATAAGGGCATTTTGATAAAAATGCAAAGTTGGTTTAGGTCTTATGAATTGTCTTTCTGGTATGGGTTAATTAATTAATTGGAGACCATGAGGGCAAATTAAATAATTAGAACCCAGTTAGACTAGATTGGGCGGCCCTAGCTCAAATTTCTAGTGTCTCTAGAGAGAGAAACCCTAATCTAGAGAGAAAAACCCACCTTTATGCCTAGATCGTTTTAGAGAGATCAATAGGATCTACGATGTCTTCTTTGTTTTAAATTTTTCAACATCTTCTGTAGTTTGGAATTCATCTAAGAACATCCATATCTAGGTATGTTTTCATTATTCTCTAAATATGATATCGTATTGGTGTTTTGAATGCCTTGATTCCCCTTTGATTTAGATTTGGAGAAACTTAGGGTAGATGTTTGCATCCTACGAGATCCATGGCTAGGGAACAAAGCAATTCAAGATTTCTAGCAAAAGGGTCTTATTTGAGTAATTAACCTAATAGAGCTCCAATTAATCAATTAGTCTAATGTTGAGAGATCATTCACCAACTCTTAAGCAATCTTGTATATTTACTAAAATGCCCTTATGTACATAAGTGAACTAAGAACCAATTTAACCCTCATAAACTATGTTATTAAGGAATATGAGCTTGAGCGGGGTTCATTGGGACTTATAGGATAATATTGTTTAGAAAACCCTAGATTGTTGGATTCCTAAGCCTTAGATTATTAGATGCATGTAATCCTATCCTAAGCTTTCTAGATCTAAGCATAGAAAAAAACTTTGGTAAAACCAAAAACAAATCAAGGATTTAGAAAAGGTGTCATACTTGCGATCTAGATATTCCCATATCAATTCTTGTTGATGTAAAAAGCTCTAAATCTACAGATGATCTTGTAAACTCATCAACCATCCACCCGATAACTCCCTCTTAAGCCTTGGCACTAAGATGATGAAGATCTCATGGCTGTAGGCTAGGGTTCTCTTTTTAGGTTAAAGGAAGAGAATGACAAATTTGAAGCCCTAACCCCTAAAAGGGGTATTTATAGGTCTCCTACTAGGCTTAAGTGACTTAAGCCCACCATGGGCTTGGGTCACTTAATCTGGTTCAAAAAGGTTACTAATTGATTAATTAACCCAATAAGGCTCTGTTTAATCAATTAGCTTAGTTTAGAGATGTAAGGAACCTTGAAAATAATGGCTTCAAAAACTATTATAGAATAAAGATCTAGAGAAAAAGTGCTCATACCTAGATTTGAATGTTCCCAGATCAATTCCTTAAAGTGAAAAAGATGCTTAGAAAAACTAGAGAATCTCTTCTCATGCTACTACCCATGTGCACATCTCGTGTGATTCCTATGCACATGCCTTGTGCACATCATGTGCGATTCTTGTGCACGCGGCCTATGAGCATCTCATGCAGTTCTTGTGCGGGTGACCTGTGTGATTCCAATGCGTTTCTTGTACACCCAAGATCTTCCGCTTGATGACTATTTCTTGTGTCTAAGCACTGAAATGGTGGAGATTTCAAGGGTAGAGGCTAGGGTTTTCTCTCTAGACTATAAGGGAGAATGGCAAAACCTAGAAACCTACCCCTTAAAGGGGTATTTATTGGCTTCATATTGGGCTTAAGTGGCTTAAGCCTACCATGGGCTTGGGTCACTTAGTCTATCTTAAAAAGGTTGCTAATTAATTAATTAACCATATAAGGCCATAATTAATCAATTAGCCCAATCCAGAGATACCACTTACTTAACCTTGTGCAACCTTGCATAATTACTAAAATGCCCTTATGCACAAAAGTGAACTAAAAACTCATCAAACCCTTATAAATCTTGCCATCAAGGAATATGAACTCAAAGTGGGGACCATTAGGACCCATAGGAGTATTGACTCCCTCATAATCAAATTCTGAAATTGACTCAATATCCCATTATAGAGAGTCAACTACACTCTAGTACCCTATGTATATTACAATGAGACACCAAGTGCTCGAGTCTATGACCTATTATCCACTACATGCAGACTCCCCATGAACCGATGTTCGTAATTTAGCAAGGTAGTGCAATTACTTATCAAGATTACCTTTCAAATCCTTGAGTTACAAATCCCACTTATTATGTGATCAAATGACATACTCTAACTCTAATGAGCATATGTAAAATTCCACAAAAGGAATTATTGTGCTCACATATTTCATGATTACATGTCTTTTGGATCACCTAAAGAGACACACTGTTTCAATCTTATGAGATATCATGGTGCCTATATAGAAAATACCTGTTGCCGCTAACCTCCATCAATAGTGACCTAATTTATAGGGATATATGACCACTTTAAGGTCCCACCCATAGCTCAAAGCCTTCTATTGATTTTGGCATAGGTTTAATATCCTCTCAAGGTTGAGAGTCCATGCAGTATAGTAGCTTGGTGAATCATAATAATTGATAGTCTTGCATCATGATTCATTGTAGGTCTTATCCAATGTGTATCACATACACATGCATTTACCATGGGAAACCTATCCCGACGGATCCCTCCAATTAGGAGATAGTGCACTATAGTCTTTATTAGATTGCCCAAATCAATGAATCGACTATGAACAACTTATCTACTTACAAGGAACCCATGACTTGTTTTTTCTGTACAACTCCTAATGCACCCAAGTCATGTACAATGTAAGAGACATGAGTTGAATGCTCAAATTAATGTTAATACACCAAAAGGATAGCAAGGGGATAGTTAAGTCTAACTTTGTTACATCATGTCTTACTTTTAGGGGTTCAATCCCAACAAGAGATACCGCTCACTTACCCTTGTTCAAGATTTTGTAATTACCAAAATGCCCTTATACACATAAGTGAAATAAAATCCCATCCAACTCTCGTAAACCATGCCATAAAGGAGTAAAAGCTTGAGTGGGAACCACTAGGACCCATAGGACACTATTAGCTCCTTCAAAATTCAATTATGAAGTTTTCTTAATTATAGGTTATCGAAGATCTCTCCATACCCTATGCTCAGATTAGGTTAGGAGCATGCAAAACTATACCAGGTTTTTCTAAATCCTATGCACAAAAAAAAAAAAAAAAATAATAACATTTTTAAACTTTAATTGGATATAGAATTTGCAATACCTTATATTTGGACATTCCCAAATCTAATCCACTCAATGACGACAACGAACAAATCCTTTGAAAGATCATAAGTCTTGTAGACACATAATCTTCCGCTTGATGGCTCTTTCTTAATCTTAGCATACTTCAAGTGTGGGGAGAAAAGAAGAGGGAGAGGGAAAGAGAGGGTGGAGGTTATGACTTTTTTTTTTCTCTTTTGAGGTGGACGACAATTCTATGGAAAAGTTATGGAAACCCGAACTCTTAAAGATGTTTTTATAGGGTTCCCCATTTGGCTCTAGTGACTTAAGCCCACTAAGGACTTGGATTTGTAACTCAAGGATTTGAGAGGTAATCTTGATAGGTGATAGTACTACCTTGTTAGATTACAAACATTGGTTCATGGGGGGTCTACATGCAGTGGATAGTTGGTCATGAACTCTAGCTTTATCTCATAGGATACTGGAGTACAGTTGATTATCTATAGTGAGATATTGAATCAACTTTAGCATTGGATTTTGAGGGAGCTAGTACTCCTATGGTCCTAATGGTCCTCACTTTAAGCTCATATAACATGTTGGCATGGTTTATAGGGGTTGGATTGACTCTTGGTTCACTCTAGTGTATAAGGGCGTTTTGGTAATTACACAAGATTGCATAAGGGATAGTGAATAAGGTCTTTAGATTAGGCTAATTAATTAATTAGATGGTCCACTATGGTGAATTAAAAAATTAGGACTCGTTTTGGGCTATATTAAGTGACCTAAACCCTTGTGGGCTTAAGTCACTTAAGCCTAGTAAGGGAACCCTATAAATACCCCTTTCTGGGGTAAGGGTTTCCTTATGGCCTTTTAATTGTTGTCATCCACATTTAGAGAGAGTGAGAGTGAGAGTCTTGGAATCCATCCTTCCAAAGTCCACTCTTTTGAGTGCCATGGACATGGTTCGAGCAATTTGATGAAAGACTTTGTGTGTATGAGACCTCAAGAGCATTTGTGCATGTTGTTTATCAGATGGATTTTGATCTAGTAACATCCAAATCATAGGTATGAGTTTTAATCTCTAGATCTGTGTTATTCTATGGTTTTTTAAGCCATTTATTTTCGTTGTATTAGATCTAGAGATTCCTAGGGATAGATGCATGCACTCTATGAGATCTAGGGCATGAGGACGGAGTAATCTGAGGTTCCTAGCAATTGATATCAGAGTCTTAGGTTAAGTTCTTACTTGGTATATCTATTCTAGGGTGTGCTTACATATGTTTTAAAAGGTTGTTTTATTCATCCCATGGCTCCTAAGGATGAATGAATAAAATGCACTTTTATTTGTTCAATTGAATGAATATGAATAACTATTTTTTTTTGGAGATGGCTTGTACACCCCTTAGGATTTTTATTTGATTGTAAAAATATTTTCTTTTCAATAGATGAGTTGCAAACTCCATTATAGAAGTATAGAAATTTTTTATTGTTGTAAAAAGTTTTTTTTTTATCCATCTATGGTGACCTAAGAGAAAAGAAGAATTTCTTTTGTAGATTCTATGGTGACCTAAGAAAAATAACAATTTTTGAAGTTTCTTTTTGAAATTCTATAGTGACTTAAGAGAAAAGAAGAATTGTTGAAGTTTCCTTTTTGAGATTTTATGGTGATTTAAAAAAAATGGAAGGATTCGTGAAGATTTAAGAAAAGAAAGAAAGAAAGATTCTTGACAGTTCTTGTTTTGAGATCCATGATAGTATAATGATGTCATCTTTAACTCAAAATTGGGAATAACTCCCATCAATTTCTTGGAGTGAGCCACATATGATTTTGAAGGTTAGGAAGTCAAGAATCCAATGCTTCAAACAATTTGTAATTTGGAGTTAAAACGAGAGAGATATGACCAATTGAAGCAAAATTGCGCAAAGAGTATGCTATTTTGGTATTGAGTTCGGGCCAAATTGTTTTTTGGTTGTTTGGGCTCAATTTTGGGCTTCTTTTTGGCTCATTTTTTTTGGCAACAATTGGGCTTTTTTAAGGTGTTTCAATTTTTAGTAACCCTAATATATGGTTGCAAGGTTATTTTAGTAATTTAAAATTAATCAATTTTTAATTACCAAATATGCATTAGGAGCCCTAAAGGCCATAGGAAATATATCTATTGAACTATTTCTTTATTTTTATGTGCTCTTTATTGATTGGATATGTGGCCTTAAATTATTTTGGAATTCTTAATTGAATATAAATTTTCATGGATTTTTTCAAAATCGGAAACTTATTTCAATTGGAATGTACATGGTTAGGAAATTTTATTTTAATAAAAGACAAATTGGAAAATAATCAAAAGATTTCTTTCCTTTTTAAAATTAATTCTTAGAGATTTTCATTTTATTTAAAATCTTAAATCTTTGAGATCCCTAAGAACAAAATCTTTCTTTTAAAAAATAACTCTTATTTTTTCAAATCTTTATAAAATAATATTTTTCCTATTTTGTACAAGATTCCGATATAATGAAAATAAGTCAATTTTGGAAATTCATGATAGATAGTTTATAATTAAGAAGCTTACCAAAATAAATATTGAAACATAAAGAAAAATATTTTGGTATTCTTAGTAAATTTTCATGGGAATATTTTCCAAGATTATTTATTTAAACTAGTTGTTACTAAAGAGAAAGTTATTTCTTTTAGAACTATCCTTATGATTTTGGTATAGATGGTTCTCCAGGCTCCTCTTGAGGGGAGGAGAACTACACCTATGATGGTCTCTAGGCTTTGACCCCCTCCCAAGAGAAGGAGAAAACCATTTAGTTTGAATATAGATAGTTCAAGGATAAGGAATAAGAGTGAAATTCTTTTAGCACAAAAGTCCCAATTTAAAAAATAAATAATGGATTTTGAAAATCTTTAATAAAGAATTTATGATAAGAAGGGTTGCTAAAATATTTTTGAAAATTTTAGTGAAATATAAAATATTTTGAAAATACTTTCTAAAATGGATTGTTTAATTTCTTTTAAGGGAATAAACATTTTGGAAAGTTTTTCATAAAGAATATTTTATCCATTCAAAGGTTTTGATTTTGGTAGTATTTAATGGAATAAATTATTATGAAGTTTTCAAGTGTAAGAATATTTATTAAATTCGAAAGGTGTAGAGATAAGGAAAGTAAATTTGTGAGGAATTTTGAATATGAGAAATTAAAGTTCCTTTTTTGGATAAGATGCTCTCTAGATTTTCAAAATCTCATAAATAGATAATTTCCTTATTACACTAGAGTTTCCAATTTGGGAAATAAATATTATGATAATTTTCATTAGAAATAATTTATTATTAAAAGGCTATTACCAAGAGGCTTAGTAATTTGACGGAGATAAATTTCTTTGAAAACATTTCCTAGATAAAATATTTATTAATTGGATTAATTGTGTATAGAAGGAGAATTTTATAAAAATAGATTTTAAAATTTTGAGAGTGGATATTTTATCAAAATTCATTTAGAAAAATACTCTCATGGAAATTTTAAATTTTCATGTTGATTTTCTCCTATTACATTATGTATCCAATTAGGAAATAAATATTTTTGGAAATTCTCAAAATAGATAATTTATTCATCAAGGTAATTATTAAGGATTTAAAATGCTCTTATCTATCTTAAAAGATTAAGTGCGAGAGGACTTTAGGCAAACCTGTGACTTCCACTATCGAGCCTATCTTGATTTAGGCTCATCACAACCCCCACGATGGGTTGGGCCTTAAGAATAAGGAGATATGGACTCTCCACAAGGACAAGACTAGATATGTCTATAGTGGGAGTGACTAACCCTATAGTGGGGTTCTTTACTTGGTGAGATTGATAGTTCAATGACAATGGTTATACACTTGACATTGGATATGAAGTGGTATAATCACCCCACGTGGTCCCATTTGAACATTGACTTGAGCCTTTAGTCCATTTCTCTTACATTGTACATGACTTAGGTTCATTAGGAGTTGCACAAAAGATACAAGTCATGGATTACTTGTAAGTGGATAAGTTGTCCATAGTTGGGTCATGGATTTGGGCAATCTAGTAGAGACTATAATGCACTACCTCTTAATTGGAGAAATGACTTGTCTTAGCCATTAGGATGAGTTTCCCATGGTGAGTGCACTAGTGTATGTGGTGCACACTAGATAGGACTTATGGTGAATCATGATGTAAGGCTATCAATTGATATGATTCACCAAGTTACTATAATTGCATAAACTCTCAACCTTGAGAGGATATTAAGCTTGTGCCAAAATCAATAAGAGAATTTGACCTATGGGTGAGATCCTAAAGTAGTCATATATCCCTATGGATTAAGTCACTATTGATAGAAGCTAGTGGCAATACGTATTCTCAATTTAGGCATCATTATATCTCATGGGATTGAGACAATGTGTCTCCTTGGGTGATCCAAAGGACATGTGATCGTAAAATTTGTGACACCATAGTAATTCTGTAAGTGGAATTTGACATATGCTCTTTGTGAACTAGATTATGTCATTTGATCACATAATAAGTAGGATTTGTAACTCAAGGATTGGAGAGTTGATAGGTGATAACACTACCTTGTTAGATTAAAGACACTAATTCATGGGGAGTTTACATGTAATGAATAATAGGTCACGAACCCAAGCTTTGTCTCATTGTTATTTACATAAGGTACTAGAGTGTAATTGTTTCTTTTTAGTGGAATGTTGAATCAACTTCAGAATTGGATTTTGACCACTTTATGCTTATATACCATGGTGACATAGTTTATGAGGGTTGAATTGACTCCAGGTTCACTCTAGTGCATAAGGATGTTTTGGTAATTATGTATGGTAGCACAAAAGATAGTGAGCAAGATCTCTAGATTGGGCTAATTGATTAATTAGATGACTTTGTGTGGTTAATTAATCAATTAGGACATGTTTTAGGCTAGATTAACTGACCTAAGCCTTGTTGGGTTCAAGTTACTTAAGCTTAGTATAGGAAACCTATTGTTAGGGTTTCCATCACTTCTTGGTTAGTGTCGTCTCCACCTCTAGAGAGAGAAAGAGAGAGAGAGAGAGAGAGCTATAGCCTATTCTTTTCCAAAGCCCACACTTTGGAGTGCTAAGATTGTGGTTCTAGTTAGCAGGCAGAAGATCTTGGGTGTACGAGACTTTGAGACATGTTCTTCATTGCCAGGAATTGATCTAGGAACATCCAAATCCAAGTATGAGTACTATATCTCTAGATCTTTATTCCAATATGATTTTTATAGTCATATGTTCCCACTACAATAGATTTAGAGAAGTCTAAGATAGTTTGCATGCACACTATGAGATATAGGGATAGGAAATGAAGAAATCTAGATATTCCCAACAAATTTCACTTTATTTTTTATTAGTTTATAGTTTTATTCACTTTATTTATTTTAATGTTTACTCTTTTACAATTATCATTTTTATTTTTTTCTTTCTTTAAAAAGTTAATGGTCATCTTAGCTTAGCTGGTAGAGCATGTGGCTTTTAACCACATGCTCCTGGTTTCAATTCCTACAAACTATACATAACTTAAACCTTATTAATTTATGATTTGACTTCAAAGCATTAAATTAAAAAGACGTTCTAATTTTAAAACTTAAAACTTTTTATTTTTTTATGATTTAACTTTAAAGGCATAAAATTAAATAGGATTTTAAAGGCATATTAGTTTATAGAATATCCAATAGGATTTTGGGGGTTATTACCTCATAGTTAGGATAATTTGAAGGTGTTTATTGGTACAAATACAAGATTTTTGATGAAGACTATAAGATAAGTGTAAGCCTTCCATTTTGTCCTTATTAGCACATGTTATTTAATGATTGTTTTCCCTCACTCGATACTTCCTTGTGGCATAGACTTAGGATCCCCTTCTGTTTAGACATTGATTCCACCCATGGTGGTCCATTGTTATTCATCTTGTCATTATTCTTTTAGGCCACCCCTAGGGATATTTTAGAGAGATTTGTATGGATCTTTAGAGTGATTTTTAGAAGCCCCTTGTCTCGGTTTAGGATTACTGTCTTTTTTAGCTTTAAGGTTTCTTCTTAGGGCCTTCTAAATAATTCTAGAATAAAGAAGGACAGTTTGATGTTGCATTTTAGGTTTAAAAAAAAAAAAATACTTCTTCAACATTTGGGGAATTTTCTAGAAAGAGTTAGGAGGTCTTTTGAGCATGTTTTTAGAGGAAGCCTGCTTTTGAGGAAAATAGAGGCTCATTTTGCATTTTAGGAGAGAAAAGATGTGTCTTTAGCAAGAAAATTTTCTAAAAGGGGAATTAGTGTCTTATGAGGGTGAACACATTTGGAGATGGAAGGGTGTGAAGGTTTCTTTTGAATTTTTAGAGAGAACAATTTACAGGGAGCTTATAGTGCTTTTGGTATTTGTTTTAGGAAGAAGATGTTTTGCATAAGCAAAAAAGGAGTTTCATATGTCAATTTTTGAAGATAGAAGCTTTTGAGGCATTTGAAAGAATTTTTTAGAAGTATAGGAGAGGTTTTTGGCATTGTTTTGAGTGAGATATTTTGCATTAGGTGAGGCATTGTTGAGAATGGAAAAGATCGGAATTTTCTAGAAGGGAATTCTATTTGGATGGGAACACGTTTTGCATTGGGAGGAGGATTATTGAGAGAGAAAGAGATCAATTTTTTTTCTAAAAGGGAGCTCTCTTTAGATGGGAACATGGTTTTGATGTTGAGAGAAGATTGTTTGAAGGGAAGGAGATGAGAATTTTGAAGAGGAATTTTTCCTTGGTTGATATAAAGCACCATTAATTTTTTTTCTTTTTTTTCAAGTGCACCACAATTTTTGGAGGGGATTTTAAGAGAGAAAAAAAAAAGTCATTAGAGAAGAGTAGAGAAGCACAAGAATTTTCTTTAAAGGAAGGTAAAATTTTTTGTTGATCACTAGAATTTTCTTTGAAGAAAGAATGTTCTCATCAGAATTTTGTTGGAGAACATAATAAGAATTTTTTTTAAGGAAAGAATGTCGTCATCATAATTTTCTTTTGAAAAGCACAACCAAAATTTCACTTTTTTTTATTAGTTCATATTTTTTATTCACTTTATTTATTTTTATGTTTTCCCTTATACAAATTTTATTTTAATTTTATTTTTCTTTAAAAAGTCAACAACCATCTTAACTTAGCTGGTAAAGAGCATGGCTTTTAACCATGTGGTCGTGGGTTTGATTCCTACAGACCTTGCATAACTTAAATTTTATTAATTTATGATTTATCTTTAAAGCATTAAATTAAATTTTATTAATTTATGATTTATCTTTAAAACATTAAATTAAAAGGACGTTTTAACTTCAAAACTTCAAACTTTTTTATTTTTCTATGATTTAACTTTAAAGGCATAAAATTAAATAGGATTTCAAAGGTATATCGGTTTATAGAATATCCAATAGAATTTCGAGGGTTATTACTTCATGGTCAAGATAATTAGAAGGTGTTTATTGGTATAAATACTAGATTTCTGATGAAAACTATAAGATAAGTGTAGAACTTCCTTTTTGTCCTTATTAGCACATGTTATTTCATAATTGTTTTTCCTTACCTTATGCTTGTTTTTTGCTATACACTTAGAATCCTTTTCTATTTAGCCATTGATAGCACCCATGGTGGTCTACTGTTATTTAGCTTATCCCTATTTTTTAGGCCACCCTTAGACATATTTTGGAGAGATTTTTATGGATCCTTAGTGTTATTTTTACTAGCCCTTTGGCTTGGTTAAAGATTGTTGTCTTTTGTTTAGTGAGCATTTTGTTTGGTTTTAAGTCTACTTCATTTATTTTCTTCTTCTTTTTTAGCTTGAAGGTTTTTTCTTAAATGCTTCTAAATAATTTTGGAACAAAGAAGGATAGTTCAATATTGCATTTTAGGTAAGAAAAGCTTCTTTAACATTTGGAGAATTTTCTAGAAGAAGCTAAGAGGTATTTTGAGCATGATTTTAGCAGGAACATGCTTTATAGGGAAAGAGAGGTTCATTTTGTATTTTAGGAGAGAAAAAAAGTGTCTTTGGTAGCAGGAGAATTTTCTAAAAGGGGAATTAGTGTCTTATGAGGGTGAACACATTTGGAGATGGAGGTGCATGGAGATTTCTTTTGCATTTTTGGATAGAACTTTCTAAAGAGGAGCTGGTAGTGCTTTTGGTATTTTTTTTTACAGGGAGACGTTTTGCATGAGCAAAGGAGTTTCATTTGTCATTTTTTAGGAAGTAGAAGCTTTTGTAACTTTTGTTAGAATTTTCTAGAAGCCTAGGAGATGTTTTTGGCATTGTTTTGAGTAAGATGTTTTGCATTCAGTGAGGCATTGTTGAGAGGGAAAGAAATCAAATTTTTTTTTAGAAATGAGCTCTCTTTGGATGTGAACACGTTTTGCATGGGGATAAGGATTGCTGAGAGGGAAGGAGATCCATTTTTTCTAAAAAGAAGCTCTTCTTAGATGGGAACATGGTTTTGGTTTTGAAGGAGGATTGTTTAAAGGGAAGAAGTTGAGAATTTTGAAAAGGAATTTTTCCATAGTTAAGAGAGAGCACCATGAGAATTTTTTTTTTAAAAAAGCATAAGAGTTTTTGGTGAGGATTTTAATAGAGAGAAAAAAAACTTGCCAAGGAAGAGTAGAGAAGCACCAAACTTTTCTTTGAAGGAGGGCACAATTTTCTATTAACCATTAGAATTTTCTTTGAAGAAAAAACGCTCTTATCATAATGTTCTTGTAGAACACGACATGAATTTTCTTTAAGAAAAGAACATCCTTATCAAAATTTTCCTTCAAAAAGCTTAACAAGAATTTCATTTTTTTTTATTGTCACTTTATGTTTTTTATTCAATTTATTTATTTTTATGTTTTTCCTCATACAATTGTTATTTTTATTTTTTTCTTTCTTTAAAAAGTCAAAATTCTTAGTAAGGTTTTTAAGAAATAGAAAAAATGAGAACTCATTAAGGAAGAGTAAAGGAGCACAAGAATTTTCTATGAGGCAAAATTTTTCTTGACCACCAGAATTTTCTTTGAAGAAAGAACGTTCTCATCAAAATTTTCTTGAAGAACACAACAAAAATTTTGTTTGAGGAAAGAACATCCTCATTAGAATTTTATTTGGAAAAGCACCACCAGAATTTCACTTTCTTTTTTTATTAGTTAATATTTTTTACTTTATTTATTTTTATGTTTTCACTTTTACAATTCTTATATTTTTTTTCTTTAAAATGTTAATGATCGTCTTAGCTTAAGTGGTAGAGTGTGTGGCTTTTAACCATGTGGTTGTGGGTTAGATTCTCATCGATGACGCTTAACTTAAACCTTATTCATTTATGATTTGTCTTCAAAGCATTAAATTAAAAAAGTGTTTTAATTTTAAAACTTAAGACTTTAAAAACATAAAATTAAATAGGATTTCAGAGGTATATGAATTTATATAATATCCAATAGGATTTTGGGGGTAATTACTTCATGGTTAGAATAATTAGGTGTTGATTGGTACAAATACCAGATTTCTAATGAAGACTATAAGATAAGTGTAGACCCTCCATTTTGTCCATATTAGCACATGTTATTTCATGATTGTTTTCTCTCATCTTATATTTCCTTTTGGTATACACTTAAGATTTCTTTCCATTTAACTATTGATCACACCCATGGGGGTCCACTATTAACCAGCTTGTGACCAATTTTTTAAGCCAATCCTAGAGATATTTTGGAGAGATTTGTATGGGTCCTCAGTGTGATTTTTATTAGCCCCTTGGCTTAGTTTAGGATTGTTGTCTTTTGTTTAGTGTGCATTTTCTACGGGATTTTTTTTTTATTTTTTTTATTTTTTTTTTAGCTTTAAGATTTTTTCTTAGGGACTGGTAATTTTTTTACATTTGGAGAATTTTCTAGAAAGGAGGTCTTTTAAGTTTGTTTAGAGGGAGCTCACTTTGGAGGTAAAGGTAGGTTTATTTCGCATTTTAAAAGAGAAAAAAAAGCTTCTTTAGCATTGGGAGAATTTTCTAGAGGAGGAATTGATGTCGTCTTGTGAGAGAGAATACATTTGGAGATGAAGGGGCTTGAAGGTTTCTTTTAAATTTTTGAAGAGAACTTTCTAGAGTGGAGTTTCATATGTCATTTTTAGGAGGTAGAAGCTCTTGGAGCATTAGGGAGAATTTTCTAGAAGCTTAGGAGAGGTTTTTGGTTTTGTTTTGAGTGAGACATTTTGCATTGGGTGGGTGATTGTTGAGCTGGAAGGAGATCAAAATTTTCTAAAAGGGGCCTCTCGTTTGATGGGAACATAGTTTTTGCATTGAGTGAGGATTGTTTGAAAATATGGAGATGAGAATTTTGAAGAAGAATTTTTCTTCCATAGAGATAGGGCACCACCAAATTTTTTTTTAGGGAGCATCAGAATTTTCGGTGAGCATTTCTAAAAAGAAAAAAATGTGAACTTGTTACAAAAGAGTAGAGGAGCACCAAAATTTTATTTGAAAGAAGGCAGAATTTTCTAGAGACAACCAGAATTTTCATTGAAGAAAGAACGTTCTCATCAGAATTTTGTTAGATAACATAACTAGAATTTTCTTTGAATTAACAACATGTGCATCATAATTTTCTTTGGTTAAGCATAACCAAAATTTCACATTATTTTTTTATTAGTTTATATTTTTTTATTCACTTTTTTTTTCTTTTTACAATTATTATTATTATTATTTTCTTTCTTTAAAAGTCAACGATTGTCTTAACTTAGTCGATAGAGCGTGTGGCTTTTAATCACATGGTCATGGGTTCAATTAAATTAAAAATAAAAAGACGTTGGTTCAAAGCATTAAATTAAAAAAATGTTTCAATCAAAAGTGAAAACATTAAATTAATGATTGACATTTTAAAGAAAGAAAAACAAATTAGTCGAACCATTAGAACTTTTACATTTTAAAGAGGATTAACGATTAATTTTAAAAGTTCTAATAGTTAATAAAAAGTTGCTTCAATTTTTACAAAGACATGGTTGTAGGTTCAATTAATTTAATGCTTTTAATAACTTAAACCTTGTTGATTTATGATTTGTCTTCAAAGCATTAAATTAAAAAGATGTTTTAATTTTAAAACTTAAGACTTTTTAATTTTTTTGTGATTTAACTTTAAAAGCATAAAATTAAATAAGATTTTGGAAGCATATCAATTTATAGAATATCCAATAGGATTTCAGGGGTTATTACTTCATGGTTTGGATAATTAGAAGGTGTTAATTAGTACAAATACCTGATACCTAATGAGGATTATAAGATAACTATAGACCCTCCATTTTATCCTCATTAGCACATGTTATTTCATGATTGTTTTCCCTCACTTTATACTTCCTTGTGGTATACACTTAGTGTTGGGATTGAGTCCCTAAAAGCAAGACATGATATAACAAAATTAGACTTAACTATCCATTTGCTATCCTTTTGATGTATTGACATTGATTTGAGCATTCAGCTCATGTCTTTTACATTGTACATGACTTAGGTACATTAAGAGTTACACAAAAGATACAAGTCATGGATTCCTTGTAAGTAGATAAGTTGTCCACAATCGGCTCATGGATTTGGGCAATCTAATAGAGACTGTAGTGTACCATATCTTGATTATAGGGATGACTTGTCTTGATTGTCGGGATAGGTTTCCCATGGTAAGTGTATTGGTGTATGTGATGCACACTAGACAGGACCTACAGTGAATCATGACACAATGCTATCAATTGTCATGATTCACCAAGCTACTATACTGTATGGACTCTCAACCTTGAGAGGATATTGAGTCTGTGCCAAAATCAACAGAAGGCTTTGACTTATGGGTAAGACCTTAAAGTGGTCATATATCCTTATGTATTAGGTCATTGTTGATGACGGCTTGTGGTAACAGGTATTCTTAATAGAGGCACCATGATATCTCATGGGATTGAGACAATATGTCTCTTGGGTGATCCAAAGGAAATGTGATCATGAAATTTATGGCCATAATAATTCCTTTAGTGGAATTTGACATGTACTCCTTGGAGTTAGAGTATGTCAGTTGATCACATAATAAGTGGGATCTATAATTCAAGGATTTGAGAAGTAATCTTGATAGGTGATAGCACTAACTTGTTAGATTACAGACACTAGTTCATGGGGAGTTTACATGTAGTAGATAGTAAGTCACATACCTAAGCACTTGGTGTCTCGTTGTAATTTACATAGGATATTAGAGTGCAGTTGACTCTCTATAGTGGGATGTTGAGTCAATTTCAGAATTTGATTATGAAGGAGCTAGTACTCTATCCTAGTTGTTCCCTTTCTAAGCTCATATTCCTTGATGACATGGTTTATGAGGGTTGGATGGATTTTTAGTTCACTTTTGTGCATAAGGGCATTTTGGTAATTACATAAGGTTGAATAGGGAGAAGTGGGTGACATCTTTGACTGGGTTAATTGATTACTTAGGGCTTTGTATGCTTAATTAATCAATTAGCAACTTTTTTGAGCTACATTAAGTGACCCAAGCCCATAGTGGGCTTAAGTCACTTAAGCCTAGTAGGAAGCTTATAAATACCTCTTTAGGGGTCAGGGTTTCCAAGTCTTGCCATTATCCCCTTTAGTTTAGAGAGAGAACGTTAGCCTCCATCCTCGGATTTCCACTATCTTTGTGCTTAGATACAAGGAAGAGTCATCGGATGGAAAATCATAGTATTTACGACATTTAGTGTGACTTTGGAGTTATCTACATTAACTAGAATCGATCTGAGAACATTTAGATCAAAGGTATGTGACTTTATTCACTAGATCTATGCTTTCGATGGTATTCTTATTATTTTTTAATACCTATTTATCCATTGTGATAGATTTAGAGAGCCTAGGATAGATTTGCATGCACCCTACATGATCCAGGGCATAAGAATGGAGCAATCAGTTCCTTTTTAGTAGCCCCTTAGCTTGGTTTAGGATTTTTTTTTTAGCTTTAATGTTGTTTCTTAGGGGCTTCTAAATAAGTTTGAATAAAGAATGATAGTTTAATATTGCATTTTAGGTAAGAAAAGCTTCTTTAACATTTGGAGAAATTTCTAGAAGAGGTTAAGAAGTCTTTTGAGCTTGTTTTTAGTGGGAGCATGCTTAAAAGGGAAAGGAAGGTTCATTTTACCTTTTAGGAGAGAAAAGAAGCGTCTTAAGCAATAAGAGAATATTCTAAAAGAAGAATTGGTGTCTTATGGAGCAAACATATTTGGAGATGAAGATGTGTAGAGGTTTCTTTTGCATATTTGGAGAAAACTTTCTAGAGGGAAGCTAGTAGCGTTTTTGGTATTTGTTTTTGTTGGGAGACATTTTGCAAGAGCAAAGGAGTTTCATATGTAATTTTTGTGAGATAGAAACTTTCAAAGCATTTGGTAGAATTTTCTAGAAGCATAGGAGAGGTTTTTGGTATTATTTTGAGTGAAATGTTTTTCATTAAGTAAGACATTATTAAGAGGGGAAGATATTAGATTTTTCTAGACGGGAGCTCTATTTGGATGAGAACACATTTTACATTGGGAGGAGCTTTATTGAGAGGGAAAGATATTAGATTTTTGTAAAAGGGAGCTTTCTTTGGATTGGGACACGGTTTTGGTGTTAAGGGAGGATTGTTTGAAGTGAAATTTTTCCTTGGTTGAGAAAGTGTACTACTAGAATTTTCATTAGATAGCATTGAAATTTTTTGTGAAAATTTTAAGAGAGAAATAAGGAGAACAAGTTAGGGAATGGTAGAGGAGAACTATAATTTTCTTTGAAGGAAAGAAAAATTTTCTATTGATTGCCAACATTTTGTTTGAATAAAGAAATTTCTTATCAAAATTTTCTTGGAGAACACGATAATAATTTTCTTTGAGAAAAAAACATCCTCATTAGAATTTTCTTTGGAAAAGCACCACCAGAATTTCACTTTTTTATTTTATTTTATTAATTTATATTTTTTATTCACTTCATTTAATTTTAGGTTTTCACTTATACAATTGTTATTAAACACTATGTGAATGATATAAAGTACCTAAACAAGAATTCTTGAAAACGAACAACCAATGCCTATTATTCACTACATTAAAAAATTTCCATTAATAAAATATGCAAATCCATTGGAAAATAACAAATATGCATGTTTAATGAAATGGTTGTTGCTATTAGCTCCAATGGCGAATCATTGGTTTAATTGAAGAACTAATTAAAATGGATAAACCTTTCTCTTTGTCTCAAGTCGATGGATCATCTCAATTGGAAAATCCATTATATGGATAATACACATTCTAGTTGACCAAGACTATTTTTTTTTTTCTTTCTATAAAAAGCCAATGGCCATCTTAGCTCAACCGGTAAAGTGTGTGGCTTTTAACCACGTGGTTGTGGGTTCGATTCCCACGATGCATAACTTAAACCTTATTAATTTATGATTTGTCTTCAAAGCATTAAATTAAAAAGGCGTTTTAATTTTAAAACTTAAAGACTTTTTTTTTTATTTTTATTTTTTTATGATTTAACTTTAAAAGCATAAAATTAAATAGGGTTTTAGAGGTATATTAGTTTATGAAATATTCAATAGGATTTCAGTGTTTATTACTTCATGGTTTGGAAAACTAGAAGGTGTTTATTGGTTTAATTACTAGGTTCCTAATGAGGACTATAAGATAAGTGTAGACCGTCCATTTTGTCCTCATTTACACATGTTATTTCATAATTGTTTTCCCACACCTTATACTTCCTTGTGGTATACACTTAGGATCCCCTTTTGTTTAGCCATTGATAGCACCCATGTTAGTCCACTGTTATTCAACTTCTCATTATATCCCTGAAGATATTTTGGAGAGACTATTATGGATCCTTAGTGTCATTTTTAGTAGGTCCTTAGCTTGGTTTATTGTCCTTTTTTTTCTAGTGAGCATTTTCTTTGGTTTTTAGTTTTTATTTTATTTTATTTTATTATTATTATACAGTTTTAAGGTTTTTTCTTAGGGGCTTCTAAATAATTTTGGAACAAAGAAGGATAGTTCGACATTGCATTTTAGGTAAGAAAAGCTTCTCTAACATTTGGAGAATTTTCTAGAAAAGGCTAAGAGGTATTTTGAGCATGTTTTTAGCGATAACATGCTTTAATGGGGAAAAGAGGTTCATTTTGCATTTTAGGAGAGAAAAGAAGTGTCTTAAGCAATTAGAGAATATTCTACAAGGGGAATTGGTGCCTTGTGAAGGTGAACACGTTTGGAGATGGAGATGTGTGGAGGTTTCTTTTCCATTTTTAGAGATAACTTTCTAGAGGGGAGCTTGAAGTGCTCTTGGTATTTTTTTTTGTAAAGATACATTTTGCATGAGCAAAGAAAGAGTTTTATTCCTTAATTTTGTGAGGTGGAAGCTTTCAAAGCATTTGGTAGAATTTTCTAGAAGCATAAGAAAGGTTTTTGGCATTATTTTGAGTGAGAGGTTCTGCATTAGGTGAGGCACTGTTGAAAGGGTAAGAGATCAAATTTTTTTGAGAAAGGAGCTCTACTTGAATGGGAACACATTTTGCATTGGGAAGGGAATTGTTGAGAGGTAAGGGGATCGAAATTTTCTAAAATGCAACTTTCTTTGGATTGAGAAATGGTTTTTGTGTTGAGAGAGGATTGTTTGAAGAGAAGGAAATGAGAATTTTGAAGAGCAATTTTTCATCTAGAGAAAGTGCAGTACCAGATTTTTTTTAGGGAGCACCATAATTTTTGGTGAGGATTTTAAAAGAGAGAGAAAAAAAAAGAGAAATAGTTAGTGAAGAGTATAGGAGCGCTATAATTCTCTTTGAAGGAAAGTGGAATTTTCTATTGACTAACATAATTTTCTTTAAAGAAACAATGTTCTCATTAAAATTTTCTTGGAGAACAAATCAGGAATTTTCTTTGAGGAAAGAACATCTTCATTAGAATTTTCGTTGGAAAGACACTACTAGAATTTCACTTTTTTTTTATTAGTTTATATTTTTTATTCACTTTATTTATTTTTTATGTTTTCACTTACACAATTGTTATTTTTATTATTTTTCCTTCTTTAAAAAGTAATGGGTCATCTTTGCTTAGCTGGTAGAGCGCGTGGCTTTTAACCACGTGGTGCAAAACTTAAACCTTATTAATTTATGATTTGTCTTGAAAGCATTAAATTAAAATAGAATTTTAATTGTAAAACTTAACAATTTTTATTTTTTTATGATTTAACTTTAAAAACATAAAAGTAAATAGGATTTTGATGATATTTCTATTTATAGAATATCCAATAGGATTTCGAGAGTTATTACATCATAATCAAGAGAGGCTTGGAGGTTTCCTTTAAATTTTTTGAGAAAATTTTCTAAAGTGGGGAGGGAGGTGCAGTGTTGTAGTGCTTTTGGCATTTGTTTTTGGAGGGAGACATTTTGCATGAGGAAAGGAGTTTCATATGTCATTTTTGGTAGGTAGAAGCTTTTGGAGCATTAGAGAGAATTTTCTAGAAGCTTAGGAGAGGTTTTTGGTTTTGTTTTGAGTGAGACGTTTTGCATTAGGTGGGGCACTATTGAGATGGAAAGTGGTTAGAATTTTCTAGAAGCGACCTTTTATATATATATATATATATATATATATGGGAATACAAGTTTTGCATTGAGTGAGGATTGTTTGAAAATATGGAGATGAGAATTTTGAAACAAAATTTTTCTTCGATAGAGATAGAGCACTACTAGAAATTTTTTTTCAGGAGCACTAGAGTTTTCAGTAAGCATTTCTTGAGAAAAGAAAAAGGTGAACTTGTTATGAAAGAGTAGAGGAGCACCAAAATTTTCTTTGAATGAAGGCAAAATTTTCTAGAGATGACTAGATTTTTCATTGAAGAAAGAACGTTCTCATCAAAATTTTGTTGGAGACACAACTAGAATTTTCTTTGAATAAACAACATTCGCATAAGAATTTTCATTGGTTAAGCACATCCAAAATTTCATTTTATTTTTAATAGTTTATATTTTTTTATTCACTTTATTTATTTTTATTTTTTCTTTTTATAATTGTTTTTTTTCTTTCTTTAAAAGTCAACGATTGTCTTAACTTAGTCGATAGAACATGTGGCTTTTAATTACATATTCATGGATTCAATTCCCACAGACAATGAATAACTTAAACCTTATTAAGTTATAATTTGTCTTCAAAGCATTAAATTAAAAAGACATTTTAATTTTAAAACTTAAAGAATTTTTATTTTTTTATGATTTAACTTTAAAAGCATAAAATTATATAGGGTTTCAAAAGTATATCGGCTTATAGAATATCAAATTTGATTTCAGGGGTTATTACTGCATGTTTTAGATAATTAGAAGGTGTTGATCGGTAGGAATACCAAATTCCTCATAAAAACTATAAGATAAGTGTAGACTCTACATTTTGTCCTTATTAGCACATGTTATTTCATGATTGTTTTCCTTCACTTTATCCTTCTTTGTGGTTTACACTTAGGATCCCTTTTCGTTTAGCCATTGATAGCACCCATGATGGTCCACTGTTATTCAACTTGTCATTATTCTTCTAGGTCGTCCTAGGAGATATTTTGAAAAGATTTGTATGGATCCTTAGTATGATTTTTAGAAGCCCTTTGGCTCGGTTTAGGATTATTATTTTATTTTTTTTTGTTAGTGAGCATTTTCTTTGGTTTTTAGTTGTTTTATTTTTTATTTTTTATTTTTAGTTTTAAGGTTTTTTCTTAGGGGCTTCTAAATAATTTTGGAATAACAAAGGATAGTTTGATATTGCATTTTGTGCAAGAAAAACTTTTTTGACATTTGGAGAATTTTCTAGATGAGGCTAAGAGGTCTTTTGAGAATGATTTTAATGGGAGCATGCTTTAGAGGAAAAGAGAGGTTCATTTTTCATTTTAGGAGAGAAAAGAAGCATCTTTAGTAATGGAAGAATTTTCTAGAAGGGAAATTGGTGTCTTGTGAGGGTGAACACATTTGGAGATAGAGGGGATTGGAGGTTTCTTTTGCATTTTTGGAGAGAACTTTCTAAAGAGGAGCTTATAATGCTTTTAATATTTGTTTTTGGAGGGAGACGTTTTGCATGAGCAAAGAAGGAGTTTCATATCATTTTAAGGAAGTAGAAGATTTTAAAGCATTTGGTAGAATTTTCTAGAAGCATAAGATGGGTTTTTGGCATTGTTTTGAGTGATACATTTTGCATTGGGTGAGACATTGTTGAGAGAGGAAGAGATCAAATTTTTCTAGAAAGGAGTTCTATTTGGATAGGAACACGTTTTGCATTGGGAGGAGGATTGTTGAGAGAGAAGGAGATCAATTTTTTTAAATGGGAGCTCTTTTTAGATTAAGACACAGTTTTGGTGTTGAGGGAGGATTGGTTGAAGGAAAGGAGATGAAAGTTTTGAAAATGAATTTTTCCTCAGTTAAGAAAGCGCACTACTATAATTTTTTTTAGAGAGCACTGGAATTTTTGTGAGGATTTTAAGAGAGAAAAAAGAGGAGAACTGGTTAAGGAAGAGTAGAGGAGCACCAAAATTTTCTTTGAAGAAAGACTAAATTTTCTATTAACCCCAAAAATTTTCTTTGAAGAAAGAATATTCTCATTAAAATTTTCCTGGAGAACACAATAAGAATTTTTTTTGAGGAAAGAATGTCCTAATCAAAATTTTCTTTAGAAAAGCTCCGCTAGAATTTCATTTTTTTTTCACTTTATTTATTTTTATGTTTTCACTTATACAATTGTTATTTTTATCATTTTTCTTTCTTTTTAAAAGTCAATGGCCATGTTAGCTCAGCTAGTAGAGCGCATAGCTTTTAACCACATGGTCGTGGGTTTGATTCACACAGACAACACATAAATTAAACCTTATAAATTTATGATTTGTCTTCAAAGTATTAAATTAAAAAGACATTTTAATTTTAAAACTTAACAATTTTTATTTTTTATGATTTAACTTTAAAGACATAAAATTAAATAGGATTTCAATGGTATTTTAGTTTATAGAATATCCAATAGGATTTCAAGGGTTATTACATCATAATTAGGATAATTAGAAGCTGTTTATTGGTACAAATACTAGATTTTTTATGAAGGCTATAAGATAAGTATAGACCCTCCATTTTGTCCTAATTAGCACATGTTATTTCATGATTGTTTTCTCTCACCTTATACTTTCTTCTGGTATGCACTTAAGATTCCCTTCCATTTAACCATTGATCACACCCATAGTGGTCCACTTTTCATCAACTTGTGACTATTTTTTTTTAGAGATATTTTGGAGACATTTGTATGGATCCTCAGTGTGTTTTTAATAGCCCCTTAGCGTGGTTTAGGATTGTTGTCTTTTTTTTTTTTAGTGTGCATTTTCTTTGGTTTTTAGTTTTATTCTTTCTTTTAGCTTTAAGGTTTATTCTTTAGGGTTGCTAAATATTTTTGGAACTAAGAAGGATAGTTTGATATTGCATTTTCAGAGAGAAAATCTTTTTTTAACATGTGAAGAATTTTGATGAAGAAACTAGAAGGTCTTTTGAGTTTGTTTAGAGAGAGCACACTTTGAAGGGAAATGTAGGTTTATTTTAGAATTTAGAAGACAAAAGAAGTTTCTTTAGCATTAGTAGAATTTTCTAGAGGAGGAATTGGTGTCTTGTGAGGGGGAACACATTTAGACATGGAGGGGCTTGGAGGTTTCCTTCAAATTTTTTGAGAAAACTTTTTAGAAAGGAGCATGTGGTGCTTTTGGCATTTCTTTTTGGAGGAAGACATATTACTTGAGGAAAGGAGTTTCATATGTCATTTTTGGGTGGTAGAAGCTTTTGGTGCATTGGGGAGAATTTTCTAGAAGCTTAAGAGAGGTTTTTGGTTTTCTTTGAGTGAGACATTTTGCATTGGGTAGGGGATTATTGAGAATGAAGGAGATAAGAATTTTCTAGAAAGAACCTTTTATTTATTTATTTATTTATGGGGACACAATTTTTGCATTGAGCAAGGATTGTTTGAAGAAATATAGATGAAAATTTTGAAGGGGAATTTTTCTTTAATAGAGATATAACACCACCATTTATTTTTTTAAGGAGCACTAAAATTTTCAATGAGCATTTCTAGAGAGAAGAAAAAGGTGAACTTGTTACTAAAGAGTTGAGGAGCATTGAAATTTTCTGTGAAGGAAGGCAAGATTTTCTTGAGTAAAGGAGTTTCATGTCATTTTTGAGAGATAGAAGCTTTCGAAGCATTTGGTAGAATTTTCTAGAATCATAAAAGAGGTTTTTGTCTTTTTTTTGAGTGAGACATTGGAGGGAGAGGAAAAAATCAGACTTTTCTTGAAGGGAGCTTTGTTTGGATGGGAACACATTTTGAATTGGGAGAATGATTGCTAAGAGGAAATGAGATCAAAATTTTCTAAATAGGAGTTCTCTTTGGATTGGGGCATGTTTTTAGAGTTGAGGGAGGATTTTTTTGAAGCGAATGAGATGATAATTTTAGAGAGGAATTTTTCCCTAGTTGACAGAGCACCACCAGAATTATTTTTAGTGAGAACCAGAATTTTTTATGAGGGTTTTAAGGGAGAAAAAAATGAGAACCAATTAGAGAAGAATAGAGGAACACCAAAGTTTGCTTTGAAGGAAGACAAAATTTTATATTGAATGTCGGAATTTTCTTTGAAGAAAGAATGCTCTCATCAAAATTTTTTGGAGAACACAACCAGAATTTTCTTTGAGGAAGCAACGTCCTCATCATAATTTTCTTTGGAAAAGCATCACCAGAATTTCACTTTTTTTTATTAGTTTATATTTTTTTATTCACTTTATTTATTTTTATGTTTTCTCTCATACAATTGTTATTCATTTATTTATTTCGTTTCTTTAGAAAGTCAACAACGTTCTTAGCTCAACCGATAGACCGCCTAGCTATTAACCACATGGTTGTGGGTTTGATTCCCATAGATAATGCATAACTTAAACCTTATTAATTTATGATTTATCTTTAAAGTGCTAAATTAAAAAAATTGTTTTAATTTTAAAACTTAAAAACTTTTTATTTTTTTATGATTTAACTTTAAAAACATAATATTGCATAGGATTTTAGAGATATATCCATTTATAGAATATCCAATAGGATTTCGGGGGTTTTTACTTCATGGTCTAGATAATTAAAAGGTGTTGATTGGTACAAATATTGGATTCTTGCTGAAGACTATAAGATAAGTGTAGACCCTTCATTTCGTCCTCATTAGCACATGTTATTTCATGATTGTTTTCCCTCACTTTATACTTTCTTGTGGTATACACTTAGGATCCCCTTTCGTTTAACCATTGATAACAACTGTGGTGGTCCACTGTTATTCAACTTGTGGCTATTCTTTTGGGCTAGCCTTGGAGATATTTTGTAGAGATTTGTATGGATCCTTAGTGTGATATTAAGTAGCCCTTGGCTCGATTTAGGATTTTTGTCTTTTTTTTGGAGAGAATTTTCTTTGGATTTTACTTTTTTATTTTTTTTATTTTTAGCTTAAACGTTTTTTCTTAGAGGCTTTTAAATAATTTTGGAACAAAGAAGGATAGTTGGATATTGTATTTTGGGTAGGAAAAACTTCTTTGACATTTTAAAAATTTTCGAGAAGAAGCTAGGAGGTCTTTTGAGGATGTTTTTAAAAGGAGCATACTTTGGAGGGAAATAAAGTTTCATTTTGTATTTTAGGAGAGAAAAAAAGCTTCTTTAGCAATGGGATAATTTTCTAGAAGAGGAATTGGTGTCTTGTGAGTGGTAACATGTTTGAAGATGGAGGGACTGGGAGGTTTCTTTTGCATTTTTTTAGAGAACTTTCTAGATGGGACTTTGTAGTGCTTTTGGTATTTGTTTTTGGAGGGAGACGTTTTTCATGAGCAAAGGAGTTTCATATGTCATTTTTGATAGATAGAAGCTTTTAGAGTATTTGGTAAAATTTTCTAGAAGTGCAGGAGATGTTTTTGGAATTGTTTTTAGTGAGACATTTTGCATTAGGTGAGGCATTAGCAAGAAGGGAAAACATCATAATTTTGTAGAAGGGAGCTTTGCTTGGAAGGGAACGCCTTTTACATTGGGAAGAGGACTATGAGAGACAAAGATATCAATTTTTTTTTTAAATAGGAGCTTTCTTCGGATTGGGACATGATTTTAGTGTTGAGGGAGGATTTTTTAAAGGAAAGGAAAATAGAATTTTGAAGAAGAATTTTTCCTCGGTTGAGATAATGCACCACCAAATTTTTTTTTAGAGAGCACAAGAATTTTTTGTGAATCTAAGAGAGAAGAAAAAAGAGAATTGGTTAAGGCAGAGTAGAGGAACACCAAAAATTTCTTTGAAGGAAGGCAAAATTTTCTATTGACCACCATAAATTTCTTTGAAGAAAGAATGTTCTCATCAAAATTGTCTTGGAGAAAACGAGAAGAATTTTCTTTAAGAAAACAATGTCCTCATCATAATTTTCTTTGGAAAAGCACCACCAAAATTTCACTTTTTTTTTATTAGTTTATATTTTTTTGTTCACTTTATTTATTTTTATGTTTTTCTCATACAATTGTCTTTTTTTTTTCTTTCTTTAGAAAGTCAATGGTTGTCTTAGCTTAGTTGGTAAAGCATGTGGCTTTTAACCACGTGGTCGTGGGTTCAATTCCCATAGATGACGCATAACTTGAACCTTATTAATTTATGATTTGTCTTCAAAGCATTAAATTAAAAAGGCATTTTAATTTTAAAACTTCAAACTTTTTATTTTTTATGATTTAACTTTAAAGGCATAGTATTTAATAGGATTTCAGAGGCATATTTGTTTATAGAATATCCAATAGGATTTCAAGTGTTATTACCTCATATTCAGTATAATTAGATGTGTCTATTAGTTCAAATACCATATTTTTTATGAAGACTATAAGAGAAGTGTAGATCTTCCATTTTGTGCTCATTAGCACATGTTATTTCATGATTGTTTTCCCTCACCTTACACTTCTTCTTGGTATACACTTAAGATTCCCTTCCATTTAATCATTGATTACACCTATAGTGGTCCACTTTTCATCAACTTGTGACTATTCTTTTCTTGTGGTATACTGATTACTACTCAAAAATGCTATTTTGTAAGCTTGTAATTAACTCTTTTGATCACTTTTGAGTAGTAGTTATCACCTTTTAACCCAATTAACATATTAAGGACCTTTGCAATCAATTCTAATCAAAATGTGCAAGTTTTGGTGTTTTTGTTAGTATTTTGATCACCAAAGCAATCCAAGATTGAGGAGAGTTCTTTGGAATCCATGGCAAAGCTTTTGGAAAGCTCAAAAACATGAAGAACCAAATCTTTGAAGCTTTAAAGTCCTTTGCCATAAGCAAATCCGGAATGCAAGGAGGGAAGCAAAGAGGAATCTGCCATGAAGCAAAATAGGGGACAGCAGTTGCAGTCTTTTTGGCCACTTTTGGAGCACTTCCCGAAATCCAATTTCTACATTCTATATACCATTTCAAATCTCAGGAAGTCAACAATCCAATGCTTCAAACGGTGCGCAATTCGGAGTTGAAATGAAGGAGTTACAGCCGTTGCAAGTAGATCGCTCCAAGCTGAAGGAGAATTTCGCAGGGCTGCGAAATTTTGGCCTTTGGCTGCGAAATTTCGCAGCGCTACAGTGCCAGCTGCGAAACGCCTCCTGAAGCCACCCGATAGCTGCAACCGACATCCTGAGATCTTTTTGCTTTAGATATTTGATGTCTAAATTCCCAAATTCTCCTTGTAACCCTCCTATCACATGATTCCTTAGTTAGGAAGTAAGAAGCAAAGGGTGAATAACCCCTTATAAATGTAAATAATCTCGGGAGCTTTTCGAGAGACCGAACCTTGTATAGTTTTTAAAGGAAGTAAAATTCAGAGCCTTGCTCTCTTTTTCCTTCTCGTTTTTGTTTTCTCTTTCATTTTCTTTCTAGCCAAACATCCTTTGAGGATTTTTCCTCAGAGGATGAGAGGCTAGACTTTTTGTTTCTTGGGTGAAGGGAGCCAGGTAAGGTGTCGGCATGCATAAGCGTGAGTTTTTGTTGTTTCCATTTTTAATGAAAAGAAAGTGTGACCCATTTATGGTTTCTATGTTTTTAGTTAACTTAAAACGTCTTTGAATCACCTGGGCCAACACTTGGTAAGGCAAGTGGACTCCGTCCATTGAGTTTCACTAGTTTACCTCTTGCGAGCCTTTGGGAGGTGATTCAAAGGTAGGATTTTCTAGACTAGCCAACACTTGGTAAGCTTTTGGACTCCAAGGAGACATCCATTAGTTATCTCTTGCGAGCTTTTGAAGGATAATCCAAGGTTAAAGATCCCCTTGAATGGCAAATGCTAGGTGAGAGGCACGAGCCATTGCAAGGTGTATCAGTGAGAGAGATTTAGTGTTGAAACCATTAATGGTAAGCATCTGTACCACACCGGTTCGGGAAATAACTATATGTTAAATCCCCAATGCGAGGAAAAGAAACAAGTGATCGGAATCTCCTCTTTTGTAGATGGCACCTGATCCTAGTAACCTGAAATCCCAAGAAACACCTTTCTTCCTAGTTAATTTTAGTTATTTTCAGTTTGGTTAGCTTAAAACCGTTTTCATGCAAACTTATGTTTTCTTTTAAAGCTAACCTTGGAAAGGAAAACCACCAATTCATCTTTTGAAATAATATCAATTGCGAAGTGAAAACCCATCTCTGTGGACGATCCTAGAGCCACTATGCTATGCTAGCTAATGCTACCCTGGTATATGGTGATTTAGGTTTATAAATTTTGTTGATAACTCCCATCTGAGGATTGAATCAAAGGTATATCAGTTGATTGATTTGAATCAATCAGAACACCAATTGGGGACGAATCATATACACTTAGGATCTCCTTTTGTTTAACCATTCATCGAACCTATGGTGGTCTACTGTTAATCAGCTTGTGACTATTCTTTTGGGTCGCCCTTGGAGATATTTTGAAGAGATTTGTATGGATCCTTATTATGATTTTTAATAGCCCTTTGGCTTGGTTTAGGATTATTGTTTTTTAGTCTGCATTTTCTTTGGTTTTTAGTTTTGTTTTTGTTTTTTCTTTAGCTTTAAGGTTTTTTCTTAAGGGCTTCTAAATAATTTTGGAACAAAGAAGAATAGTTTGATATTGCATTTTAAGTGAGAAAATATTTTTTGATAGTTAAAGAATTTTGTAGAAGCTAGGAGGTCTTATGCGTTTGTCTAGAGGAAGCATTCTTTGGAGGGTAAGACAAGTTTATTTTGCATTTTAGAAGAGAAAATAAGCTTATTTAACATTGACAGATTTTTCTAAAGGAGGAATGGGTGTCTTATGAGGAGGAACATGTTTAGAGATGGAGGGGCTTGGAGGTTTCCTTTAAATTTTTGGAGAGAACTTTCTAGAGGGGAGCTTGTGGTGCTTTTGGCTTTTTTTTTTGTTTTTTTTTTTTTTTTTCTGGAGGGAGACATTTTGTATGAGGAAAGAAGGAGTTTCATATGTCATTTTTGGGAGGTAGAAGCTTTTGAAGCATTAGGGAAAATTTTCTAGAAGCTTAATAGAGGTTTTTGGTATTGTTTTGAGTGAGATGTTTTGCATTAGGTGGAGGACCATTGAGATGGAAGGAGATCATAATTTTCTAGAAGGGACCTCTCTTTTGATGGGGACATGGTTTTTGCATTGAGTGAGGATTTTTTGAAGAGATAGAGATGTGAATTTTGAAAGAGTATTTTTCTTCTGTAGAGAGAGAGCACAGCCATAATTTTTTTTTAAGGAGCATCAAAATTTTCGATGAGCACTTTTAGATAGAAGAAAAAGGTGAAGTTGTTACAGAAGAGTAGAGGAACACCGAAAGTTTCTTTGAATGAAGGCAAAGTTTTCTAGAGACGACCAGAATTTCATTAAAGAAAGAACGTCTTCATTAGAATTTTATTAGAGAACATAACAAAAAATTTCTTTTAATAAAAAATGATCTTATAAGAATTTTCTTTGGATAAGCACAATCGGAATTTCACTTTATGTTTTCTTAGTTTATATTTTTGTTCACTTCATTTATTTTATTTTTTTCTTCTTACAATTGTTATTTTTATTTTTATTTTTATTTTCTTTCTTTAAAAAGTCAATAGTTGTCTTAGATCAGCTGGTAGAGCACGTGGCTTTTAACCATGTGGTCGTGGGTTCGATTCCCACTGAATTTATGATTTGATTGGTATATCAATTTTGAAAATTAGAAGTTGTTTGTTGGTATAAATACCAAATTTATGATGAAGACTATAAGTTAAGTATAAACTATCCATTTTGTCCTCATTAGCACGTGTTATTTCATGAATGTTTTCCCTCACCTTATACTTCCTTATGGTATATTCTTAGGATCCCTTTTCATTTAGCCATTGATCACACCCATGAGGTCTACTATTATTTAGCTTCTCACTATTCTTTTGGGCCATTCCTGAAGATATTTTGGAGAGATTTGTATGAATCCTTAGTGCGTTTTTTGGTCGCCTTTAGGCACAGTTTGGGATTCTTGTCCTTTTTTTTTTAGTAAGCATTTTCTTTTGTTTTAGTTTTTTTTTTTTAG
This sequence comes from Vitis rotundifolia, assembly GCA_030254885.1. Lineage (NCBI taxonomy): Eukaryota > Viridiplantae > Streptophyta > Magnoliopsida > Vitales > Vitaceae > Vitis > Vitis rotundifolia. Next base: position 10,162,957 of record CM058170.1, read on the forward strand.
CTTTAAAGTTTTCTTTTTTAGGGGCCTATAAATAATTTTGGAGCAAAGAATGACAGTTTGATATTATATTTTGGGAAAAAAAAATGTTCTTTGACATTTGGACAATTTTCTAGAAGAAACTAGGACGTCTTTTGAGTATGTTTTAAGAGGGAGCACGATTTTTAGGGAAAATGAGATTCATTTTGAATTTTAAAAGTGAAAAGAACGTTCTTTAGCACTGGGAGAATTTTCTAAAAGGGGAATTAGTGTTTAGTGTGGGGGAACACATTTATAAATGGGGGAGTTTGGAGATTTCTTTGGCATTTTTGGAAAGAACTTTCTAGAGGGGAGCTTGTGGTGCTTTTGGCATTTTTTTTTTGAAAGGAGACTTTTTCCATGAGTAAAGAAGGAGTTTCACATCATTATTGGGAGGTTGAAGATTTTGGACCATTCAGGAGGATTTTCTAGAAGCTTAGAAAAGGTTTTTGGCATTGTTTTAAGGGGGATGCTTTGCATTGGGTGAAAGATTGTTGAGAGGGGAAAAGACTACAATTTTCTATAAAAGAGCTCTCCGTGGATGGGTACACTATTTGCATTGGGTAGGGAACAATTGAGATGGAAAAATATCATAATTTTCTAAAAGGGACCTTTCCTTTGATGGGGACATGGTTTTTGCATTAAGCAAATGATTTTTTTTTGAAAATATAGAGATATAAGTTTTTCTTTGATAGAGAAAGAGCACCACCAGAATTTTTTTTAGGGAGCACTAGAATTTTCAATGAGCATTGTTAGAGAGAAAAAAATAGGTGAAGTTGTTAAGAAAGAGTAGAGAAAAACCAAAATATTCTTTGAAGGAAGGTAGGATTTTCTAGAGACAACCAGAATTTTCATTGAAGAAAGAATGTCCTCATTTGAATTTTATGTTGGGGTGAAATTGTAAGAGGAAGAACAGCAAGGTGAAGAGAGAGATAAGGAAAGAAGAGAGAAGGATTTCTGTAAAACTTTTGCCCTTTTATTCAACATGGATCGACTATTTATAATAGTCTTACAGTTGGAAATTTAACAATACTATAATCTAGGAAAAGACTAAGATCAGTTCTGCCCACTAACAAGACAACAAACCACAGATGCTAAAGACTTGGAACACAATCTAAGCACTAGAGCACTATCTGATGACTAAGTCCTACAATGCACATATCATTCCTCCCCCCTTAAGGATCCTTGTCCGCAAGGATAAAATTGGGATAGGACTTTGCAAAGCGCCATTCATTTTCCCAGGTTGCATCTTCTTTTGGAGCTCCCTTCCATTTGACTAAGATTTCAAACTTTGGGCGATACTTTCCTCTCTGAACGACTCGTCGATCGAGGACAGCTTCAGGTTGTGGAAGAACAACAAAATCTTTTGAAACTAGGGGGAGTTGACAGGAATCCGGAGTGTGTACAGGACCCAAATGTTTTCGCAACATGCTAACATGGAACACATTATGGATCTGAGAATTTGGAGGGAGGGCTAACCGATACGCCACAGTACCCACTTTTTCAATAATCTGGTAAGGACCAAAAAAACGTGGAGCCAACTTCATAGAAGCACGAAAAACCATAGAAGTTTGGCGATAAGGTTGGAGCTTAAGATACACATAGTCACCAACATCAAAGTGGACTTCGCACTGTTTTTTATCTGCTTGACATTTCATCCATTGACGAGCCATTGAAAGATTGTGACGGAGCTCACGCAAAATGGTGTCCCGATCACGGAGGTACTCATCAACTGCTTGAAGGCGGGAAGTGCCCGGAATATAAGTTAGTAGATGAGGGGGTGGGATACCGTAGATAGCTTCAAATGGGGTCATTTTGGTGGAGGAATGAATGGACGTATTATAGCTGAATTCAGCCCAAGGGATCCATTCGAACCACTTCTTTGGCTGGTCACCTGCAAAACACCTCAAGTATTGTTCCAAAGTGCGGTTTACTACCTCGGTTTGTCCATCAGTCTGGGGGTGGTAGCTTGAACTCATGCAAAGCTTAGTTCCTTGTAATTGGAATAGCGCTTGCTAAAAAGAACTTATAAACACCTTATCCCAATCACTAATGATGGATGTCGGAATGCCGTGGAGGCGAACTACATTGGCTATAAATGCTTTAGCAACGGTAATCGCAGTATATGGATGTCTTAAGGCAACAAAATGGGCGTATTTGGTTAAGCGATCAATGATTACCATGATGACAATATGACCATTTGACGGTGGTAGTCCTTCGATAAAATCCATTGACACCTCAATCCACATTCGGTTGGGAATGGGTAATGGTTGCAGTAAGCCGGTTGGTTTCATGGAGTCAGTTTTGTACCGTTGACAGGTAGTGCATTGTTGTAGGAATTCCTTTACTGCTCGAAGCAAGTTAGGCCACCAGAAACTAAGCTTGACTCGGGAGAGAGTTTTATTGAACCCAAAATGTCCGCCAACTGGTGAGGAATGACTATCTGCAATGATTTGTTGGATGAAGGTTGAAGTAGGGCTCAAGTAGATTTTGTTGTTTTTGAACCAAACCCCATCTCTTTGCACAAGTTGATGTGGGGACTGTGTGCAACTTAGCTTCTTATAAAAAGGGTCTTGTTGCACCTCTTCTTGTAATTTTGGCCACCAATCTGCACGTGGCACAGAAATGGACGTGAACTGAAATTCGACCACACGAGAGAGAGAGTCAGCAGCTTGATTTTTAGGTCCACGCTTGTACTCGATTTCATAGTCATATCCAAGGATCTTAGGAAGCCATCGAGTCTGAGCTGGGGTGGTGATTCGCTGCTCAAGTAAATACTTAAGGCTCTTTTGATTTGTGCGGACTGTAAATGGTTTACTAAGGAGATATGGACGTTATTTCCGAATTGACTTGATGACTGCCAGCATTTCTTTTTCGTAAGTAGACAACTGCAAAGTTGATCCTTTTAAAGCTTCGCTGAAGTATGCTATGGGTTGGTTATTTTGAGAAAGAGCCGCTTCGATTCCAATTCCACTAGCATCACATTTAATCATAAAACGTTGAGAAAAATCTGGAAGGCATAGGACGGGTGGGGAGATGAGCGATTCCTTTAACTTATTAAAAGCTAGTTCCGCCGCCTCACTCCACTTAAATCCTTCTTTGGAGAAGAGTTGATTTAACGGGGCTGTTATACATCCGAATTGACGGATAAACTTGCGATAATAGCCTGCTAACCCGAGAAACCCACGCACTCCTCTTATTGAGGTTGGAGTTGGCCATTCAAGGATAGCTTTTATTTTTGTTGAATCTACAGCCACTCCTAGTTCTGAAAAGATGTGACCCAAATAGTCCACCTGGGAAATGCCAAACCTGCACTTTGTTTCCTTAGCAAATAATTGGTTAGTCTTTAAAATAGTGAAAATAATTCGGAGATGCGAAAGGTGATCATCCCACGTCCGTGAGTACACCAGGATGTCATCAAGGAAGACCAAGATGAACTTTCTGAGATGAGGGCGGAAGAGGTCATTCATGAGGCTTTGGAAGGTGGAGGGTGCATTTGTGAGGCCAAACGGCATTACCAGGAACTCGTAGTGCCCTTCATGTGTTCTAAAGGCTATTTTGGCGATATCTTCCTCGTGTACCCGAATCTGATGGTATCCAGCTTTCAAGTCTAACTTGGAGAAGAATTTTGCTCCATGAAGCTTATCAAGAAGCTCATCAATTACTGGGATTGGATATTTATCCTTGACTGTGATACGGTTCAAAACTCGGTAATCAACACAAAATCGCCAATTGCCATCCGCTTTCTTGACCAATAGGATCGGTGATGAGAATGGGCTATTACTAGGCCTTATCAGTCCTGATTGCAATAGTTCTCTAACCATCTTTTCAATTTCTGATTTTTGGTAATAGGGGTAGCGATATGGTCTCACGCTCACGGGTTCGGTGTTTGGTTGTAGGGGAATGCGGTGATCGTGTGGCCTTCTTGGGGGTAAGTTGGTGGGTGATTCAAAAACTTTAGAGAATTCGATTAAAAGACGGGATAAGTCCGGTGGGTGGGAACTCGGTTGTGGAGTATGGGGAGAGAGTGAGATTTGGAATAGGAATCCCGTACCTTGGAGATAATTGAATTCCTTATTAGATAAGGCTTCTAAAGTGGCCTGCTTAAGCCCTTGAAACGTGTATGACTTTCCTCCAACCTTATAAGTCATGGTCAACTTCTTGTAGTCCATTTCTATTGGCCCAATGGTCTCCAGCCAGTGTACTCCTAAAACTAATTGACAAGCTGCCACAGGAAGCACATAAAAATCAGCAGTAATAGGGGTACCTTGGATATGGATGGTGAGTGCTTGGCACAGGCCCATGCATTCTATCTGGTCTCGGTTGGCTATCATGACCTGAAACCTTTTGCTTTGAAGAATAGGTAATCCATATTTGGTGACTATGGCTTGGTCAATGAAATTATGAGTGCTGCCCCCATCTATGAGAACAGTCACAGTTTTGTTTCCGAGTTTTCCTAGCACACGGATTGTTTGTGGGTGACTGGATCCGGAAATGACGTGGAAAGAAATCTCAGGCATGACTTCTTGGCCCTCAGCTTCATTTTCGACTGGTTCATCGTTGTCAAAACTTGACTGATTCAAGTCTTCTATCATGAATAATTGAGGACGTTGACACCGATGACCTGGGGAAAACTTCTCATCACAATAGTAGCATAATCCTTTCTCTTGACGTTTTCTCGCCTCTTGATTGGTGAGACGTCGGAAACTAATTGGATTAGCATTTCCACGCTGGACAGGGGGCGCACCCAGTACACCTGGGGCTAAATTAGAATTTGTCCTTGGTGCCGCTAAGGTTGGTTTGGAACGGCTTGGGTCAGTTGGCGTTTTCTGTAGTTGATTTCGCTCTGCAACCAACAATGCAACTCCTATAGCATCAGCCAATATCCGGGGTTGTTTTATTTTTACATCTAAACTAATGTCGTCTCGAAGCCCTGGAATAAAACATCCAACAAGAAATGCCTCAGGTAATCCATTAATTTGGTGAGAAAGTTTTTCAAAGGCTTCTTGATAAGCAGCCACTGTAGAGGTTTGTCGAAGACAAGTGAGAGCTTCAAAAGGGTCTTCGTAATCTGTTGGCCCGAAACGAAGGAGGACCGCATTGGTGAATTCATTCCAATTCTGTGGTCCACGAAATTTCATGAACCATCGATGCCATTGTAAAGCAATGCCTTATAAATGAAAGGAAGCCAGCTGGACACGTTGGTCAGGACTAATGTTCTGAAACTCAAAGTACTGTTCTGCCTTGTAGATCCAGCCGCTCGGGTCCTCTCCATTGAATTTAGGAAAGTGCAGCTTGAGGTGGTGATGGTGGCTGTCTGGGATGTGGGGTCTTACAGTGTTGGTGGAGTGGGAGGTATCTCCTTGCCCAAATGAGTTGATTTCAGTTTGGGTGATTGGGTTAGTGCGGGAGACTCGCAAGGCTTGTATCTCCGTTAACACTGATTGTAGGGCAACGTTGATCTGTTCGAAATTGGATTCATGTCGAGACAAAGCTTCATGAACCTCCTCGTGAAATTCAGCATTAGTTTTACTGCGAGTGTCCATTGCTACTACTTGAGACGTGGCTCTGATACCACAAATGTGAAATTGTAAGAGGAAGAACAACAAGGTGAAGAGAGAGATACGGAAAGAAGAGAGAAGGATTTCTGTAGAACTTCTGCCCTTTTATTCAACATGGATCGACTATTTATAATAGTCTTACAGCTGGAAATTTAACAATACTATAATCTAGGAAAAGACTAAGATTAGTTCTGCCCACTAACAAGACAACAAACCACATATGCTAAAGACTTGGAACACTATCTAAGCACTAGAGCACTATCTGATGACTAAGTCCTACAGTGCACGTATCATTTTGTCAGAGAAAACAATCAAAATTTTCATTGAATAAAGAACGTCCTCATCAAAATTTTCTTTGGCTAAGCATAATCAAAATTTCACTTTATTTTTTATTAGTTTTATTCACTTTATTTATTTATTTATTTTTACAATTGTTATTTTTATTTTTATTTTCTTTTTATTTTCTTTCTTTAAAAAGTCAATAGCTATCTTAACTTAGTCAACCGAGTGCATGGCTTTTAACCACGTGGTTGTGGGTTCGATTCCCATATCCGATGCATAACCTAAACCTAATTAATTTATGATTTAACTTCAAAGCATTATATTAAAAAAGTGTTCTAATTTGAAAACTTAAAACTTTTTAGTTCTTATGATTTGACTTCAAAGACATAAAATTAAATAGGATTTCATAGGTATGTTAGTTTATAGAATATGAAATAGAATTTTGAGGGTTATTACTTCATAGTTAGGATAATAAGAAGTTTTTTGTTGGTACAAATACCAAATTCCTGATGAAGACCATAAGATAAGTGTAGATTGTCATTTTGTCCTCATTAGTATGTGTTATTTCATGAAATTTTTCCCTTACCTTATACTTCCTTGTGGTGTACTCTTAGGACGCCCTTCTGTTTAGCCATTGATCACACATATGTGGTCCACTATTATTCAACTTATCACTATTCTTTTGGGCTATTCCTAAAGATATTTTGGAGAGATTTGTATGGATCCTTAGTGTGTGTTTTCATAGCCTCTAGGCACAGGGTTGAGATTATTGTCTTTTTTTTTAGTAAGCATTTTCTTTTGTTTTACGATTTTTTTTTTTTTTAGCTTTAAAGTTTTCTTTTTTAAGGTCTTATAAATAATTTTGGAGCAAAAAAGGATAGTTTGATATTGCATTTTGGGAAGGAAAAATCTTCTTTAACATTTGGACAATTTTCTAGAAGAAGCTAGGATGTCTTTTGAGCATGTTTTTAGAGGGAACACATTTGTTAAGGAAAAAGAGATTCATTTGAATTTTAGGAGTGAAAAGAAGGTTCTTTAGCATTGAGAGAATTTTCTAGAAGGGGAATTAGTGTCTAGTAAGGGGGAACACATTTATGAGGGTTCGAATGACTCGATGTTCACTTTTGTGCATAGGGGTTAGTGGAAAAGGTCTCTAGATTGAGCTAATTGATTAATTAGATAGCTTTGTAAGGTTAATTAATCAATTAGGACCTATTTTGTGCTAGATTAAGTGACCTAAGCCCTCGGTGGGCTTACCTCACCTAAGCCTATCTAGGGAACCATATAAATACCCCCTTAGGGGTTAAGGTTTTCATTACCTTTTGAGTAAGTCATCTTCCACCTCTAGAGAAAGAGAGAGACATAGCTTACTTACTTATAAAGACCCACCCTTTAGAGTGCTAAGATCTAGTTAGAGCCATAAAATGGAAGATTTTGGTTTCACAAGGCTTCCAACTATTGTGAAAGCATTCTTCATCAAAAGGAATTGATTTGGGAATGTCCAAATCATAGGTAAATTTTTCTAAAGCACTGTTATTCTAGATCCTTATTTATGATAAAAATTGAATTTTTGCTACTATTGCTTGGATTTAGAAGCCTTACAGAGTATTCATGTACTTAACCTGAACTTGGGATAGAGAATAGAGTGATTCAGGGTTCCTAACATACTATGCAATGACAACACTCAAGGGTTTAGATTAACACTCGAGTGACCATGTTGAGCACTAGAACGATCATGTTGAGCTCTCGAGCGATCACTTTTAGTGCTTAAGCAATTGAGCGCTGCAAGCGATAATGAACGTAATAGCCAAAGGCAAAGATGACAATTTTGGGAGTTTTTAGGTCTAGGGTTTTATTATTAATAACCCTAATTTTTTTTCAAGGATATTTTAGTAAATTTAATGATTTTGATTTTATCCAAATTTAAGTTACTAAATATGCAACAAGATCCCTAAAGCCATGAGAAGTTATTTGATTTAGTTTGTTTTTATATTTTTTATGCCATATATGTTTTATGCATGTGCCTAGCATAAATAGAACATTTTGGTATTTTCAAGGAAATAAATTTTCATGTAATTTTTCAAAATTATATAAGTTACTAAATTGGAATGTTCTTGGTTTAGGAAATCTTTTATTTTTGGAAAAGGAATAAGAGCTTCCTTTTTTTTTCAAAATTAATTCTTAAAGATTTTAATTTTATTTAAAATCTCCTCAATTTTTGAGATTTCTAAGAATAAAATTTTACCTTTTAAGAAAGGGCTCTTAATTTTATAAATATTTATAAAATAAGATTTTTCCTATTTTGCATAAGACTCTAATTCAAAGAAAATAAGTTAATTTTAAAAATTCATGATAAATAATTTATGATTAAAAAGGTTACTAATATATTTGATGTTTTAGTAAATAAGGAAGTAATTTGGGATTTTTCTTAAGAAAATAAATTTTCATGAGAAGTTAATTTGCAATGTTATTTACTTGAATTGGTTGTTGCTAAAGATAGATTGCTATTCTTTTGGACTATCCACTTGGTTATGAGTAGACGGTTCTCCAAGCTCTCCTCATTTAAGAAAATGAGAACAACACCTATGGTGGTCCTCTAACTTCTCCCCCTTTGAGAAAAGGAGGATAGCTCCAAGTTCTTTAGGCTCATCCACCCTAAGAGAAGAAGGATTGTGATGGGTATGGATAGTTCAAGAATAAGGAATATGAAAACAATTCTTTTAGCTTTGGAGTCCTAATTTAGTGAATAAATAACAAATTTGGAAAATCTCATGATAAAGAGTTTATTTTAAGAAAAGTTACCAAAATCCTTCAAGGTCTTTTTTTCAAAAGATTAAGTGGAAGAGGGCCTTAGCAAAGGCCATGGCCTCCATTGTCAAGCCCATCTTAATTTGGGTTCATCACCATCCCACTGGTTGGTTGGACCCTAAGATTTCCAATAGGATGAGACTAGATATTGTAGCGGGAGAAACCATCCCACTTGTAAAGTTCCTCACTTGGTGACATTAATGTCAAGGACAATGATTACATACTTGGATATGAAGTGGTCAACTCACCCACCACGGTTCCATTGTCATAGTCTAAGGGCTAAACAAAAGGTATGTTGATCTTGCCTTAGATACCATTATGGTTAAGGCAAGGAGATCAATATGAGAGAGTCTCTAACTAGTAATAACGTCATAACCTACCCACCATATCCTTGATTATTATGACACTAGGATACCTTGTAAATAGATATGTAGTCCTGAGAGCTCTACATTTTTTCTAAATTTATTCTTGTTGTGTATGCTTAGTTAATTAATGCATATTTTATTTCTATTACAAATATCATATCAACAATCTAATTAACTTGATTTTCCCTACTAATAAATTGACCAAACTAAACTATATGGATTAGAAAAGGAATTTGGACACAATACTCACTTTAGAGGAGCTAAAGTGGGTAACTTAGGAATTTGCTTCATCTACCCCTAAAGAACAATTCCACAAAAGAAGAGAAACATGTATATTGATTGCTACTCAAAAAGTGCTATTTTGTAAGCTTGTAATTAACTCTTTTAAACACTTTTGAGTAGTAGTTATTATCTTTTAACTCAATTGGCATGTTAAGGACCCTTGCAATTGTTTCTAATCAAATTGTGTTAAGTTTTGGTGTTTTTGATAGCTTTTTGCTCACCAAAGCAAACCAAGAATGAGGGATACCCGTAATTAGTTCATGGAAAAGCAATTGGAAGCTCAAATTCATGAAGAACCAAGCTTTGGAGCTTCATAACCCTTTGCCAAAGTCGTTCAACAGCATGCAAGGAGAAAAACAGAGAGAAGAAAATCATGAAGAAAAATAGGGGACAGCAGTTGCAGTCTTCTTTCGCACTTTTGGAGCACTTCCTGGAGTCCATTTTCTACATGCTATATACCATTTCAAAACTCAGGAAGTCAGGAGTCCAATGCTTCAAACAGTGTGCAAATTGGAGTTGAAATGAGGAAGTTATGGCCGTTGGAAGTCAACTGCGCCAAAGCTGAAAGGCAATTTCGCAGCTGCGAAATTGGCTGCGAAATCAGCCTTTTTGTGCGAAATGGAGACTTTCAGCCTGCGAAATTTCGCAGCCAAAGTTGCATGCTGCGAAATCCACTCGAGTGCTTCCAGATATTTGTGCACCAACTCTTTTAGATTTTTTCTTCAAATATTTGTTGTTTAAATCGTCATTTTCTCCTTGTAATCCACCAATTATAGAATTCCTTAGTTAGGAAGTAAGAAGAAAAGGGTGAATAACCTCTTATATATAAATTCTAATTTTTCTTTTACACATATCTCGGGAGCTTGTTCTCAGAGACAACTTTTTGTATAGTTTTAAAGGAAGCAATACAGAGAGCTTTGCTCTACCTTACCGTCCCATTTTGATTGTATTTTTCTTACTAGCCAAACAAGCTTTGAGGATGTTTCCTCAGAGAATGAGTGGCTAGGTTTTTTGTCTCTTGGAGTTGAGGTAGCCGGGTAAGGTGCCGAATGCAAAAATTGGAAGTTTTGTTGTTTCAGCTTTTAATGAAGAGAAAGTGTGACCCGTTTATGGTTTCTATGTTTTTAGTTAACTTAAAATGCCTTTGAATCACCTGGGCCAACACTTGGTAAGGCAAGTGGACTCCGTCCATTGAGTTTCACTAGTTTATCTCTTGCGAGCCTCTGGGAGGTGATTCAAAGGTAGGATTTTCTAGACCAGCCAACACTTGGTAAGCTTTTGGACTCCAAGGAGACATCCATTAGTTATCTCTTGCGAGCTTTTGAAGGATAATCCAAGGTTAAAGATCACCTTAAATGGCAAATGCTAGGTGAGAGGCACGAGCCATTGCAAGGTGTATCAGTAAGAGGAATTTAGTGTTTGGAACCATTAATGGTAAGCATCTGTACCACACCGGTTCGGGAAATAACTATATGTTAAATTCCGAATGCGAGGAAAAGATTCAAGTGATCGGAACTCTCTTTTTGTAGTTGGCACCTGAGCCCAGTGATCCAAAAACTCCAAGAAGCATCTTTCTTTCTAAGTTAAAATCAGTTACTATTTTGTTTGTTAGCTTAAAACCAATCATTTTCCAACCAAAGATTATGTTTTCTTTTAAAGCTAACCTTGAAATGAAAAAGCACCAAGTCAGCTTTGAATTGATGTCAGTTGTGATTTGAAAACCCTTCCCAGTGAACGATCCTAGAGCCACTATGCTATACTAGTTGAGGCTATCCTAGTACATGGTGCAATAGGTTATAAATTTTGTTGATTACTCCTATCTGAGGACCACAATCAAGGTACACCAGTTGATTGAATACCAATCAACAGGGCATACACCAGCTAGGCACGGAATCATATATTATAGTTGGTAGAAGGCTAATCAAAAGGCTAAGTGTATCATACTTAGGTCTTTGAAGAACATGCCACAACATAAGCATGTGTTTATGCTAACAACTTATGATATTCTTCTCAGTCTCCATGAGATGTTTGGTGGTAAAGGTAGGTTAGTTAAACAAGCTGCCCTTAAGACTATTATGAATGCTATGATGTTAGAAGGAACTCCCATTAGAGACATATGGTTCATATGATCAAACTCTTTAACATGATGGAGATCTTTGGAGCTAAGTTGATGAAGAAACCCACTAGTTGAAGATATTGAATAAATTGGATTGATTGAAAAATTGGTTATTGAGATTGTTGAATTGATTATCTTGTGAAGGTATAACCAATTATTGATTTGTTGAGATTATTGTTAGGTTGGTTATTCTTGTGGTTATTGTTATTCCTAACATATTTCAATATATATTGTTAATCTTTAGATATTAATTGACCATAAAAATCTGATTTTTATTAGGGTGAAATTCTATTTGAATATCCAGGTTACCCCTATAATATCTTAGGATAAGAAAAAGTAATTATAATTCAAAAATATTGATTTGATTTTTTAAATCACCCATTGACTCCCATTTGGGTGTTCCCTATTGGACTTTCGGTTATTCAAGGGGTATTAAGAGCAATACCTGTATTTTTTCAAATAGCACCTCTAAATATTTTATTTAGGATTTGTTTTGTGAACACCCTTATTCTGTCCTATTAAAGAATTTTTTTTTTTTTTTTTGTCTATTTTTTGTAATTCAATCATCTTTCTACATGCATGTGAGCTCTTTTGATTATTGATTCATACTATGGATATGTTATACACATTAGTTAAACATTCCTTTAGATCAAGATTCTTCATTTGACATTTTATTTAGACTATTTTTTTTATGTGAATATATGTTAGTTAATTTTGAATGTTTAAGAATGTTTATTATATCTTCATTTCCTTGTCATCTTTAACTTCATGATTTGAGGTATGTGACATATGTTGAGGGGTTTAGCTTATGATTTTAAATTTATTATTATTATTATTGAATTAATCTATTTTTTTTTATGAAAGTGCTTTCATGCTATCAAGATACGTTTTTTCTTTTCCTTACCCATTCATTTCTATTAATATGTATATTCTATTCTCATGATTGATTTATCTTGCCTTGTTTGATTCCTATGTTATCACATCTTTGTTTCTTGATTTAGGTGAAATGCATATTGTGTATATTATGAGATTATTGCTTGTGGACTAATCCTCTTGTTTTATGAAAGTACTTAACATGCTATTAAGGCACATTCTTTACTTCCTTGATTATTGATTCTTTGAGTCTGTGTGGCTTGTTTGCTTGATCTTTAATTTTGTTTTCATTATGGCTTTGATAAATTCCTTGATTCTTGGTTTCCACTGATTTACATATCAATTATCATAATTACCTCAATTTAATTAGTAGATACCTATTTTAGGCCTTAAAGGGTGTTACCTTATGGTACCCAACCTCGGACTTGGACTTGATTTTCAAAGACATGCTTTCCAAATAAGAAGTCATTTTTAAGGTTTTATTATTTTTTTTCATTTTTAAAATAAACAAAAATAAGTTGTGACTCTAATTTTTATATAAATCAAATTTCCACTAAAAAGTGAGTCTCGCCATCGAATGGGGATGCACATGAAAAAATGTGGGTCCATATCAAAACCAATAATAATATCATAGATCCAGAGAAAAGGGTCATACCTGTGATCTGAATGTAATCATATTGGTTCTTGTTGGTGTAGAATTCTCCAAAACTGTAGAAGGTCTTATAAACTCAATTGTTTTCCACCCAATGATTCTCATTAAGTCTATGTTCAGAGTACAATCTTACCCATAGGTCAAAGTCACTACTAACTTCTATACGCACTCAATATTCTCTCAAGGTTGAGAGACAATAGAGTGTAGTTGCTTGGTGAAGTTATAACTACTCAATAGCCTTATGTCATAACTCATCATAAATCTTATCTAGTGTGTAACCATACACACTAGTGCCCTTACCATGGAACCCCATCCCAATGGTCAAGACTAACCATCCCTCCAATTAGGAGGTGGTGCACCACACCCTCAAACGGATTACTTAATTCCATGAACTAGCTATGAACAAATCATCTACTTGCAAATAACCCATCACTTAGATCTTCTATGCAAGTCCAAATGCACCTAATCATGTACAATGCAAGAAATGTGTGTGAGAATGCTTATAAAGTATAAAACATGGAATAAAGATAGATAAAAGTGAAGTTGGAATATCGTTACATGAATAATGAATTCCAAATTTGTTAAATCATTTCATGATTTTAAAAGCTTTATCTTAACATGGTGCGCTTCCTTCTTCGCATGCTTGAGTGGTGCGTGGTAGATAATACACCTTAAGGGAAGTTCACAATCCGATAGGAATTCCTTTAATGCACAATATGGAATGCGTAATTGTTGGAGTGCCTAAAGAGAGTGCGCTATTCAGCAAAGCATAATTTAAGGGGTATCCCCTTTAGTGCGCAATGTAGGCCCGACTCCCTAAATGCATAATCTAAACAACCACTTAAAGGTGCTTAATTTAAGTGCACTTCTCTAAGAGTGCAATTTTGATTAATGTTCCCAAGGTACACTATCTACATTAAGTTCTTCTTAGTACACAATCTAAGGATCCTAGTTAGTGCATTATTAGTGATAGCATTCCCTACTTAGGTGCTCTCTTGGCCATGAAGTGCTGAAAGTGCACCAAACAACCCTTAACTCTATAAAAATCTTAAAGAACACATCAAAACAAATTTTCTAAGAGTTTAACAACAAACTAAAGAGTTGAACTTGTCATGAGTGCCTTAGACACACTAAAATATGCTCTTTTAGAGCCATCCTAGTGTATAATTTGAGTTTTCATCAAATAGTAATTTGGTGAATCATGACTACTTGATAGCTAACATTATAATTCACCCTAAGTCTTGTCCAATGTGTAACAACATCTCACAACTACCCAATGACCAAGACAAGTTATTGTTGAGATCGAGCCCCTAAAATAAAGACACGATGTGACAAAGTTAGACTTGACTATCCTTTTGGTGTATGGACAATGATTTGAGCATTCAACTCATATCTATCTCTTACATTGTACATGACTTTAGAGCATTAGGAGTTGCACAGAAGATACTAGTCATGGGTTTCTTGTAAGTAAATAAGTTGTCCACAATCAGTTCATGGATTTGGGCAATAAGTAGAGTTTGTAGTGTACCACCTCCTAATTGGAGGGATGGCTTGTTTTGGCTACCACGACGGGTTTCCCATGATGAGTGTACTAGTGTATGTGATGCACAATAGACAAGACCCATTGTGAATCATGACACAAGGCTATCAATTGTCATGATTCACCAAGCTACTATACTTAATGGACTCTCAATCTTGAGAGGATATTGAGTTTGTGCCAAAATCAATAAGAGGCTTTGACCTATGGGTAAGACACTAAAGTGGTGATATATCCTTATGGCTTGGATCACTGTTGATGGAGGCTGATGGCAACAGGTATTCTCAATAGAGGCATCATGATATCTCATGGGATTGAGATTATGTGTCCTCTTGGGTAATCTAATGGACATGTGATCATGAAATTTATGGTGTCATAGTAATTCCTTTAGTGAAATTTGACATATGCTCTTAATGAGTTAAAGTATTTCATTTGATCACATAATAAGTGAGATTTATAACTCAAGGTGTAATGACCACAATTTTCTTATGAATAATACTTTTGAAGTGTTCCTTTTAATTTATCCTTAAGCATGTAACAAAGTATGAGATGTCCAAGCATGCAACCAAGCATGAGGTGTTTAAGCATGTAGCCAAGCACGGGGTGTCCAAGGCATGCAACCAAATATGAGGTGTCCAATCATGCAACCAAGCATAAGGTATCCAAGCATGCAACCAAGCACGAGGTTTCCAAGGTATGCAACTAAGCTCAAGGTGTCCAAGGCATGTAACCAAGCATGCAACCAAGCATGAGACGTCCAAGAATGCAACCAAGCATGAGATATCCAAGGCATGCAACTAAGCATAAGGTGTCTAAGCATGCAACCAAGCACAAGGTATCTAAGCATATAACCAAGCATGCAACCAAGCACGAGGTGTCCAAGGCATGCAACCAAGCATGAGGCATTCAAGCATACAACCAAACACAAGGTGTCCAAGGCATGCAACCAAATATGAGGTGTTGAAATGATGTGTCAAATTACTACAAACATAAGGGACACTAAGTCATTTGAATAATTGACACCTAATAAGTATGCTAACCCATGAATTCACTTTATTTGTCAAGTAGTTACAAGGATTAAGTAGGTCACCATGTGTCATCATCATAAAATAAGGTAGACACTAATCTATCTCCTTTGAATGACACCTAGCTAAAGTCATGCAAAAGGTCACCTATGGGCTTGCTTACTTAGGTTCCTATAAATAGGAGCATTTATTTGACAAGGAAGGGTAGAGAAAATTGTGAAGAAACTTATATAGTGTTACTATTGCGAAGTAGGATATTTACATTAGCCTAATAGAAGTGTTGCTATAATTCCAATTTGGAATTCTTATTGTGAGTGATCTTATAATGCATGATTTTACTTAGTTTTAGAATGATGTATCTCATGTTTTAAATGTTATATGTATTCATTATATTTTAAAATATCATGAGATATGCTTTGAAAATGTGTTGGTCAAATGCTATGTTTATAATAGATATGTGTTCCTTGTATCCTTGATATATATGTATATAAATAGTTAAAATGGTTCAATGATCATGAAAGGATAGGTATGGTTTAAGGAAGCTCTATCTGAGGAGGTTGGGTTTTAAATGGGACCGTTGTGACCCCTCCAATCTTTCCTAGGAGTCTACCTAGTATGTACTATTCACTAAAAATAATTGGTATTATCATCATGGTACTTTACATTACTACTATGGATGTGATTGTTATATACCTTAAACCTATATCGTGTAATATAAATGGAAAGACACACTATAGCCGATGGATCTTATGATCTTTGCGCAGAGAGATGAAAGGGCATTAAAGCAATTTGGATGAGAAACATGCCAAGAGATGTAGGGGCATTGTGTTTATATGACATTATGTTATATAAGATATATGATGTCTACGGATGCATATGCGATATATGTCAATGAAGGAAAAGGCATTGTAGCAATGATATTGCATAATATTGAGATGTGTTGAGAGTTGGAGTGGCACTGTAGCCATGAATTATGTATGTGTTTGATTGATTATACATTAGGTTGTCCAATGTTGTGTGCCTACTTGGTTGTAGTACTAAATATTTTCTATGTCGAGTTGTTACTTGCGTAATGAAACTCCATTTTTTTATTTTGGACTGACTATCCTAAAACCTACATTATATTATCATTTATTGAGTTATACTCACTTTGTAGTTCCTTAAATTTTTCAAATGCGGATCTAGTTGAACCAAACACCAAGCAAGTTTTAGAGGATGGACAACAAGGCATATAGTTGTTGCTGCCCTTTTCTTTTTGTTTCTTTTAGATAGACTAGTGGCATATAGCCATCTTCGTACGTTTGTACAAGGTTTGTAAAAGGGCCTTAAGGCCACTTTTGTGTACTAAAATTTTTGCATCTCAAAAGGTTCATGAATATATAGCTTCTTAATTGTGTTTCCTTGTGGTGCTCTAACACATTATATCTGGTTATAAGTTCATTTCCTTTCATAAGATGGTATCTCGATCCTAGTCTTTAAACTAGAAAGAAGACACTATCTTGTGTGGATGACACTTGCAAGGGTGGGTCATCACACAAGGATTGGGGAGGTAATCTTGATTGTTGATAACACTACCTTGTTAGATTACAAACATCAATTCATAAGGAGTCTGCATGCAGTGGATAGAAAGTTGTGGACCCAAACTTTGTCTCTTTGTTATTTACATAGGGTATTGGAGTATAGTTGATTCTTTTTAGTAGGATATTGAATCAACTTCAAAATTGGATTTTAAGGGAGCCAGTTTTCCTATGGGTTCTAATGGTCTCTGCCCTAAGCTCATATACCATGATGACATGATTTATGAGGGTTGGATTAGCTCTAGGTTCATTCTTGTGCATAAGGGGATTTTGGTAATTATGCAAAGTTGCATAAGTGATAGTGAAAAAGTTTTCTGGATTGAGCTAATTAATTAATTAGATGGTCATGTATTATTAATTAATTAATTAGGACTTGTTTTTGGGTTAGATTAAGTGACCTAAGCATTGATGGGTTCAAGTCACTTAAGCCCAATAAGGAACACTATAAATTACCTCTTAGGGGTTAGGGTTTCCATCACTTTTTTAGAGACAATCGTCTTCCACCTCTAGAGAGAGAAAAAAAATCATAGCTTCCCCATTTCCATTACCCACACTTTGGAGTGCCAAGATCGTGGTTCAAGTCATCAAACATATGATCTTGGGTGTACAAGACCTTCATGCATGTTCTTCACTTTGGGAACATCCAAATCTAAGTATGAGTTTCTTCTTCTCTAGATCTTTTTCTTAATATGGTTTTTGAAGTCATATGTTTCTGCTTTGATAAATTTAGAGAAGCCTAGGATAGATGCATGCACCCTACTAGATCCAAGGATGGAGAATGAAGTTGTCCAAGTATTCTCTACAATCATCCTTCTAATTATGAGATAGTGCATTATAGTCTCTAATGGATTATTCAAATCCAAAAACTGATTGTAAACTACTTGTCATCTTGAAAAGAACTTATAACTTGGATCTT
Organism: Vitis rotundifolia; assembly: GCA_030254885.1. Lineage (NCBI taxonomy): Eukaryota > Viridiplantae > Streptophyta > Magnoliopsida > Vitales > Vitaceae > Vitis > Vitis rotundifolia. The sequence goes on from CM058170.1 coordinate 10,180,966, forward strand.
CTGTAAAACTTCTAATACATCCAAGTCATGTACAATGTGAATGATATAAATGTGAATACTCATGTAACAATTAATATAATTAAGGATTGAAATGGGAACTAGAAATCATAACAAGTGAATTTATTAATAAAATCTTATACCATTATATCATTTCATACTTCAAGACCTTTATTAAAACACTAGTAGCATGCTCCCTTTTTCAATCTAACACTAATTTATAACATCTCATAGGTAACTTTGAATTTGTCTATTTTTATTGATCTTTACGTCAACATAATTTAATTTCTTCTATTTATGTATGATTTTTTTTTTTTTTTTTTTTGCATTTAATTGATGTATTGTTGAAACTTTTTTCTTTCCTTTTTTTTGGTTTGGTTTTTCATATGACATATTTTAGTTAAATTTCTTGGATAATAATGTTTGAGTGTTCTTATTATTTAGCAATATTGATAATTTATATTGATAATATTGCTTAATTTTTTGTTATTAAATAGAACTTTATGTGAGTTGATTTTTCCATTTTATTGGGAATTTAAGTGGGTGTATATTTTTTTATGCTTATTGGAAACAATAAAGCTTAAAGTTGAGGGGGAAAAAAAAGGAAGAATTTTAATTACTATCAAGTGAATTAGCCAAACTTAATCCTTAACAGACAAATTGAAGTTAACAAATTTTGTATGTTCCAACAAACAAATAACATAACTTTAGTTCTATTAAAGACTGGTTTGCTAGTTACACATAAATCATTAATATAAAATAGAGCAATTTCTGCAATTTCTCTCAATTTATTTCATAGCATAAGATAGTAATTAGAATATAAATTCCAAGCATGAATGTAAAGTAGATAGTTTGCATCCTTAATATTTCATATTCACAGATTTTGTTTGTTGTGAAAGAGATTAACTACTTGTGGCTCACCATAATCAGATTGTTGATGTAATCCTTTCATTGAAGAGAGGGACACCTTTGTTTAAGAGATATATTAAAGGAAAGACGCAAATAATGAAAAAATAAAGTTACATTCCATTAAATATAATAGGTTCATTACATCAAGAGGGAGATTCCCTTCTCTATTAACATCATTTCACCACCAAGGGTTTGCAAAGAAAGTAATATCCATAATTAGGGGTTTCTCTCTTCCCTCCACACAATTCATCTTTCTCCTTGTGTCAAAAGTTTGGTGAAAGTTCTCCTTTATAGGAGAACTTTTTAGAGTAATATCCATCCTCACTCCAACTCTTACATGTTTGGCTTCTCTTCTCTTTTTAGAGCAATTCCTTCATGAGGGGAAACTCTCTCCTCCACGAATGCATTCCTTTTTATTTTTATTTTATTTTTTTTATCTATGACAAAGAAACCACTTCAGTGTTTGATATGAAAATGGGTAGGGTTGATTGTTTTCACAATATATGGATGATAACCTTTCTATACTTTTGATTGATGCTTACTATTGGCTTCATGATAGACATTGTTCTTATGGTTCTTTTAATATCATTCTTGTAATATAAGAATTTTGAAAAAGACATGACTTATAGTCTAATAAGATATATTTATTCGACCACTTGCTTATATAAATGAAATTCATTTATATCCCAAAGTTAATGAGAGAAGGAAAAGATGTTGATTTTATGTTGAAGATCAGTGAAGAGTATGGTTTTATCAATTTATTTTATCTTTCTTAAAGACGATTCTATTTTTTTTTTTTTTTTTTTATTTATCTCTAAAGACTTGAAAGACACACTACTCAATACTTTTAACATAATTAATTAGACAATTTTCCTATAAATATTTGAATTAGAATTTTGATTCTAGATTTAATTAAACATTTATAAGCATGGTTATCCTTTTATTGGCATGGTTTGATGATATTAGTTGAACCCAAAGGAAAGAGCTCTATGACTAAAATAAGAATCATAGCCGAAATGGAAATAATCAAACTTAAAGTTTTTCCTCCACCTCAAAAAATCTTTTCTAGCCTTAAAGAAAATGGCAAGAGTCACTATTTTAGCTCAATCTTTCTCTTGCTTATGCTTTAATTTGATGATGTTAGAACCTTCGGGCTACCTATCTTGAAGCCAATACATTTTTCCATGCATGCACAACACATGTTGAAATTCCACATTTTTAGATACAAGGTGGTATAGTGGGATTTCAAAGAAATGAGCTTCATTTTTTAAGCTTCTCATTACCCTTAGGAGTCCCATTACCGTTTCAAAGAGGACTAAGAGTGCACTTTGCGAAGCTTCTTTTTTATCTAAAAGAAGCGAGATTGTGGAGTTGTGAAGTAGTAAAGCCAACTATAGATACACCCCACTTGCACTTTTAGCTTAGGTTTCTTAGTTAGGAAATTGCCTTTTAGTTAGAACTTGTCCTATTGGTTTTGTAAAGGGTCAATTGGCCTAGGAGACACAAGTGGAAGCTGGCTTGGTGCCCTATTCGGTTAAATGTTTCATACTCTTTTAACTTGCCTTGTGGAGGTCTCTCAGGTGTCTACAACAGATCCAATCAGTCTTGTGATGAAGATAATTTCCAATATTCTACTATGAAAGGTATCACCACAACAACTTAATTTGTCCGATAAACTACTCAAGGATCCCCATGGTTTAGTAAATGAGATTCATGTGTCTGATGAAATAGCTAGGGTTGATGATATAAGTCTAACAACAATTATTGTTGAGACTGCTTTCTCTCTTTCATTTGCGGAATTCACCCTTCAAACAAGCTTCTTCATGCCATCAATGCCATTTGAGGTGAGCTCCTCTTAAATCGAAAGTTGCATTTTCCCAGGGTGTTAAGGGGTTAAGCTTGCCTAAAAGCTCTCAAGAGTTTAGATGGTTGGAAGCTCGACTATACAAGGGAAATCCTTCTATATTCAAGTTCTTGGACGAGGTTTTTGAACATAACTTTAATAGGTGAGAGTTGTAAGCATCGCGAGGTGTGAAGCAATCTCATACTAAACGAAACCCTTGCATCTATTTGATGCATCATCACATGGTCATCATCTAACTCCTCAAGAATTATGTCATTCGTCTATCACGTGTTGCCACCAGAGTCATAAATACTTGAAATAAGCCCCTTTAGAGATAGGAGCGGAGCCTTTTTTCAAAGTCTTTATATCCCTAAGGCTTATTACTAATGCGAAATCATTCCCTTTTGTCACCTTATATGAGATGATAGTTATCTTTCTAAGAGCAAATTTGAACGAAAAAATAGAAAATAACAATCTCATTCCCCTAACTACTGATTCGACGGAATGCCTAAGCCATTCTTCTTTTAAAGGCAAAGCCTTTATTAAATAATAATATAAAAAAAGGCTAAGGTCAAGCATTGCCTTACTTCTTCCTCTTGTTTTTGTCTTCTTCCTATCCCCTTTCTTTCTTCGTAAACTCAAGTCCACCACAATCCAATGTCAACGTTTTCACCAAAGAGATTTGAACCCCGAGACAAGAATTCCTTTAAAATTGGGAACCCATAAGTTTTTAAGATTTTCAATACCCATGTTTCCTGAAGCAACACTTCGTTCCACTCATTTCATTTAGAATATCTTCTGGAAAAGTTCTTTCTTTTGCTTAACCTTCTCGTTTCGCTTGCCAATTCCACCTTAAGTAAGTTATAGTGTTTCCTAAGAAGGACGAGCTCTACGAACTATAAACTCCAAGCCAAAGGAAAGGTCTCCTCTGAAGAGGATTCAGAGGGTGCTACTTCTCAAGATCGGTCAACGACTTCATAACCTTGTCCTTTATATGATGACGAGTCTTCAAGCTCAAAGCTCAACCCCCTTCAATTGGATTACTGGCCATACTCTCTTTTGGGGGATTCCTAGCTGACCTAGGCTACTCACACGAGACAAACATCATATCTTTGCTTGTCGCTACTAACAAGGTCTCAGTTTCCTTTTGTTTATCTTTTTTTGGAATAAGTGTACTAGAGTACCTCAAACTTTAACTTTTCGTCACGATCCATGAGATATCCCTAGAATCTTGGAATTGATTGCTAAACCATGCACCGCTTGTATAAAGTGTTGTTGATAATTCTTTGTTATATGTTTGGTCTGCATAAATTCCTCTTTAGATTGAAGTTGGTTAGATGGATCTTCAAATCTCTAGCAAACGATTTTCAGGGGAGTGCGAAAGACCTCGTTCCTATAAATTTTTTGAAACTGCTATTGTGGCACAAAAAGCACTTTTACATGTTTCTTTTACTTTATAAAAGACCATTCGTTCATAATCATAAGAAATAATGGAAAAAAAAGAATGGTAGTATAAGATAGTATGATGAGTGAGTATTACATTCCTCAAGGCATTGTTTTTGTACAAGTAGTAATAGTATAAAAAGGGAAAACTGCTATTAAATGTGCAGTTGGGGGAAGAGAGTAGGCAGTTCAAAGAAAGATTCCCCTCTTTGTACGCTCAGTAGGTTAGTTTGGTACCAACGGATAAAAAACAACTACTGAAAATAGCTTGAACAAGAAAAAACATTAGTTGAATGACAACAGTTTATGGATGATCCAAAAACTTTAAGCATGGTCGAGGCTTTTATTGTTTAGAAAGAGGTATTTCACTCCTATAGAGCTAATAGACGAGAAGACACAAGACATAATCCCTAAGATCAAGTGTATTGCATTAGTCTTTCCCTTATCATTTGGATGAATCACCGTTCCTATAGAAGCATAAATCCGAATGGATTTCACTCATAGCTCATAGAAAGAGATTGAAAAGCATGCGTATAGCATAAAAACCTTTTTCCTTCTCGCGAACCACGAGAGCGTGTAGTGCCTAGAGGAGCAAAACTCATTTTCCTTTCAAGGTAAAGCATTGCATAAAAAAGGATTGGCCTATCAAAAGTTTGATTCCTTCATGAACGAAGTTCAAAATCAACAAGGATATCACCTCTCTAAACCCAATTCTTTTATTTTTTGAGCCACTACATGATCTACCACCAACCTTGAGTCCAAAGCTGACTTATTTTCAACTTCAACATCCAACACAGGGGGGGATCTTGGAGGGGTTCTGATCTACGACCACCATGAGGAAGCCTTTGCAAACAAAAAGGAACATTGTAACAAGAAAACTAATATAAAAATTAGAATCCTTCACAATCTTATTAGCTTTATACACAAAACTAAAATAAAATAAAATAAAGAATTTGAAAAAAATATGGATTTAAATATTTATTATATTTCAATTTCTTCATTTTTTTTTCATTATAGAATAATAAGAAAATATAAACTATCTTTTTTGTTTTAATAATTTTTTATCATTATATTAAAACAATATTAATTAATCTCCTTAAATGTATTTTTCCAATTGTTCAATTTTATTTTATTGGCAAATTTTCTGGAGGCTCCAAAGACTCGTCTTAATGCAGCACAGTTTCAGGTGTGTCATTCTAGCTACGTCCCAACCGAAAGCCATCATGGTTTTTTGATCACTTTCATTCATTGAATTTTCCCTGTCAAAACATTAGCCCCCATCAAACCAGTATCCAAGGGAATGTACCTACTGGGGTACCCACTTCACATGGGGTTCATTGACAATCAAAAAATGTGGACCTTCACTGTCGGTTGACTTCATCACAACCCGTCAATTATGCTATCTAGCAAGTATCCAATGCCTTCATAATACCACACGGACATATTTGCGAAAAAAAAAAAAAAACTAACGGATTTTCAAGTTTTAACATTGAATTAAAAATTTTATATTTTTCAAAAATATTTTATTAATAATAAGAGATCATAAAAATATTAAAAATATGGAAAATTTAAGATGATGGATTCTAGGATCGACATGTGAATATTAGTTCTCATGCATCCGCAATTATGAGAGACAAGGTTATTGATAAGTGTCTTAATCTACTTCCTTAATCAAAGAGAAGAAAATTGAAACTAAATGAATTAATGGGACGGTGTGGGTTTATCGCTTTCTAGAGAGTGACAGCAATTAAGAGGAGGGAGAGAAAGTTGCATGGTTCACGTGCTGTGGTGAAGGTCCACATATTTCTATGATTGGCACTGTGGGACTGTGATTCACGTGTTCGCCCAACTCTATTTAATAATTGGTATCATCGTCTTATCGTCTTCTTCGCTATGGAAAGTTGGAAACATTTCAACGAAACCATGGACCTGCTGTCCAAAGTTTGAACTGATTCTTTTTGGAGACAGTGGTCAGGAAAATATCCAGCATTAATTGAAAGTATTATCCTTTTGTTTGTTTTTTTTTTTTTTTTTTATCCATTTATGACAAAAAAAAAAAAAAATTATCAATATTTGATATGGTACGAAAGAGATATATCAATCTTATCAGACCATCTTTCCGTTTGAAGTGCCAGATTCATTTTGTTCTCTTTATGACCATGAATGCTTCTGAATAAACTTATCACCTTTTATCTTATCCTATTAAAATTCAAGAAATACTATATTGATTATCATTAAATAATCAATAAAATTATTTTTAAAAATAATTTTTTATTCTCAAAAACAAAAAACCAGAAAAAAACTCATTGGGCAAATAGAAAATAATATTTTTTCAAAAAATATTTTTTAGTTGTTTTTACTTATTTTAAAAAATAATTATACAAATATGTAAAATAATTAAAAATAAAGCATTAGATATAAATATTATTTTTAAAATATATTTAAAATAATTATAAACATTTTAGGTTTTCAAACAAATTTTTGTTTTACAAAATATTAGAAAATAGATTTTAAAAACTATTATAAAAAATTGTTTTCCAAAACTATCTTTTAAAAGAGTTATCAAACAACGCCTTAACAACTAGAAAACTATTTTTTGTTTTATATTCTTAAAATTAGAAAATAAAGTTTTTTTAAAGAAAATGTTTTAGTTGTTATAAGTTGTTTTCACTTGTTTTATTGAGATTTTTAAAAAAATAATTATGCAAACATAGAGAATGATAAAAAAAATTAAAGCATGATAAAAAATAAAATACTACATATAAAAATTATTTTTAAAACATATTTCAAACCATTAAAAATAGGTTAAAAATATGTCAAGTTCTTAGACATACTTTTGTTCTATAAAAAATCATAGAATAATTCTCAAAAACTGTTTTTAAAAACTTTTTACGAAAATAATTATCAGACATACTCTAAAATTTTTCAAATAAAAGTAAAATTAATCTAAAAAATACAATTAAAAAAATAGGGTATACACAATTCAACTGATTTGGTTAAGTATTAAAATCAAAAGGCTCATTATTAATGTATCAGTCAATTTAAACAGACTGATTCATCGATATGAGTCTTTGATTGATACATTGTCAAAGACGAAGTTTGGTGGTACGGATAAGTATGTTTTTAGTTTGAAATTAGAATAAAATAATAAGATTTTAAAATATAATTTAGTCATATCTGAATTCATTGGTTGAGCTATGAACACTTGAAAGCAATAGGAGTGATCAAACGTTGAAGACACGCAAGACAAGAAAAACATGATGATGTTCAAATGTTCAATAGGGGCCACTCAAGCTCCTGTGCCTTTTTTCTATATGTTTTAAATTTTTATATTTTCCAAAATATGTTTTTCTTAATTGGTTTCAACGAAAGACTAGGTTTAGGTATAAAAGGGTTTTGAAAAACTTATTTTTAGGCATGTGAAATACAACCCTAAAAAGCTAGAGATGTCAGAGTTTTGCACTAGTTCCAAAATTCCAAAAAATTAAGGTTGAGTGTGTGGAATCTTGAAAACCTTTCTAGGGTGGAAAGGAAGAGGTCAAGAATTGCATTTTTCGAGTATTAATTAATGTTTGAATTAATAATCCATAAGAGTAACGGGGGAGTATTACATTGCCAACAGGAAGAATACATATAAGTATTGATCGATATAAAATTTATAGAAAGAAATGCTCAATTTAGGTTAAATTGTGTATGATTCTTTCATATTTAATAGATCTTTATCCAATACATTTATTATAAACTTGTATTTTTCACAAACATTCCCATTTGATAATAAGACTTATTTCTATTAATAAAAAAATAAGTTTTCAAAAATCAATGCTTAAATTCCTTCCTAAAAATCCTTCCATCATGTTGTTTTTATATTTTTCCTTAGCTTTGTTCTTCAATTCATAGGCCTTAGCTCTCATTGCCTTTAACTCCATCAAATCTAACTTTCTCTTTTCTCTTATTTGTTCCCAATTGAAATTTAACCTTTAATGGCTTAGTAAGCTTTGTGCTCCAACTCTACAAGAAGATGACCAACTTTCGGATAAGACCTCAAACTCTACACTTACGTGAATCTAAAAAGCTTATTTTAACATGTTTGAGACACTTATAATTAACACTATGCTTTATCTTGTTGTTAATACCTGAAGAAAATACTTTTGATGTATTTTGTGAGCATTTTGAAGGTATTAAGACATTCTTAGTACATCAAAGCCTTTTTATGAATTTACAGAGATTGAAGTACCTAATTAGGGAAGCATATGGAGATTGTGCACCTTCTAGGTGCGGATAACCCCCATAATGCACCCGCTTGAGTGCAAGCCCATATAGCACACCTTTTAAAGTGCTCTCTGAAAACAAAGCATGCAAGGCCTCTCTAACTCACTTATTAAATGCGTTGAATCATATTGTGCACCCCACTCAGGTACCTCCACATTGTGCAACTTTTAAATGTACTGAACCAGGAAGCGCTCTTACTTTGCCCAAGTTAGTAGAATGCCTATGTAGCACTTAAGACCTTAATTTGCATCTCACTTACTAATGACCAAGCGCATCCCTGGACATCACTTACGCCTACGTAATGCTTTGGTCTCTCCACATTGTGCAACTGATGATTCTTCTAATCATTAGTGCACCCATCAAGGCAACACAACCATTCTTGCCTTAAGGATTTCAGTTATACCAACAGAATCAACCCCACTGTTGATTGCACTAAAAAGAGGTGTAGCCACCAACTCTAAGCTAATACATAGCACAATCAGACCCTCAACATGGGTTGACAATAGTTCCAAACAGAGTGGCTAGGGAGCGATTACAACAAAAGAGAGAATTTTTGCCCATAAAGGAGGACTATGAATATAAAAGTAGAAGTAAATGATAGATATATAAATAATTAGATAGTCTTCCTTAGGAGTAGAAGTAGGAGGAGTATGAGTAACTTGGGGGCTGTTTAGTAATTGTCTCTAAAAACAGTTTTTAAGAAAAGTTTTAGAAAATTGTTTTATGATGTTTTATAAAGTAGAAGTCTGTTTAAAAACGTAAAATATTTTTAACTTGTTTTTAATATTTTTAAAAATAATTTTTAAGAGTAATGTTTTATTTTTAATTATTCTAAATGTTTGTATAATTATTTTTTAAAACAATTCTCAGAAAACAAGTGAAAATAATATAAAACAACTAAAAGATGTTCTCTAAAAACACCCTATTTTATGTTCTTAAGAATAAAAAACAAAAAATAATTTTTTGGTTGTCAAACAAATTTTCCAAGTTTTTTATTCTAAAGAACAAAAACCAATTGTACAAAAGATCCTTAGTTTTAGTTTCTTAACTATAATCTTTTCTTTACCTCCCCCTCACCCCTTCCCCACTTTTATTTGTAACATTTCCTTAATTTTTAGCTTAACGAATTTTCAAAGTTCTTCCAATTAGTCCTGCTTTCAAGTTCTTTTTACTTTCAGCTTGCAGATTTATGTTCGTAGTTCTTTTCTTAAATTTTAACATGTTTACATAGTTGTTAACACTCTAAGGGGTGAGAAGAGCTAAGGTTTCCCATGTCCTAGTTTGCTCACCATTACTTTATCTAGGCATGATTTAAAGAAATCTAACAGTGGTTCCAATGACTAAAAGGTTAACATAGAGAGGAAAACATATATTAGACTGGTTGTGAGGGCCTCTATCAAGCATCCTTGGATTTAATTTATGTGGTTTGGTAAGTTAAGTACATGTTGACTAACATGAAAATGAACCCATTTGAACCATCTAGTTACAAAGATCTAAAAAAGAGAGCAATTAGAGTGAATTGCCTTGTATAGAGGTGGTTCTTACTCAAGTAAAGTAGGGCCCTTCTTGGGATAAACCCTTGGCATGAACCTAAAGTCGCAAGCATAATTTCAGTGCCTTATTGATGAGTTGAACTTGAGAGTAGAAATCCTGGTGAATCTCTACTCTTAAAGATTGCTTTCTTTTAAATTTTATGTCTTTTAAATTCTCTTTTTCTTTTTTTATAAAATCCTTTTTCTAAGTTCCCAACCAACACTCATGCCCTGAAAACTTGTACCTCTATCATCGCCGGTCTAAAGTTCCCTATGTTGGCATCTTAGATCTAAGCAACGGAAACAATACTAATTTTTTAAAAATTGATCTTTTAGGGTTAAGTACTAACCTTTAGGTTTGGATGTTCTCAAACCCTAAATTCCAAGTGTTGAAGACAATCTTGAAGTTGTTGTTAGTCTCGTAGTTCCATGGTCTTTTGCCTAATGACTCAACTTTGTTCTTAGCACAATTTTGGTGGGGAAGAAAGGAGGGTGAAGATTGTGACTCTCTTTCTCTCTAGATGATGGAAGACAAAAGTGATAGAAACCCTAACCCCTATGGGGTATTTATAGGGTTCCTAACTGGGTTTAAGTTGTTTGAGCCCACATGGGCTTGGGTCACTTAATCTAACCCATAGTGGGTCCTAATTGATTAATTAACCCAATAGGGTCTACTAATTAATCAATTAGTCAAATCCAAAAACCTTGTTCACTTACCCTTGTGTAACCTTACATAATTACCAAAACAACATTTATGCACAAAAGTGAATCTAGAGTCAATCCGACCCTCATAATCCATGCCAACAAGGTATATGAGCTTAGAGCGGGTACCATTAGGACCCATAGGAGTGTTGGTTCCCTCATAATCTAATTTTGAAGCTGATTCAACATCCCAATATAGAGAATTAACTGAACTCCGGTATCCTATGTAAATAACAACAAGACACTTTGTGCTCAGTTCTGTGACCTGCTATCCATTGTGTTTAGTCTCCCCATGAATCGGTGTCTATACTCTAATAAGGTGAAAACTATCAGCCTTTCATGACTACCTCTACTATCCTTGAGTTAAAAATCCTCCTATTTTGTATTCAACTGATATGTCTTAGCTCTCAAAGATCCTATGTTAAGTTCCACTTAAGGAGCTGCTATGACCATAGTTTTCATGAACACACTTCCTTAGGATCACCCAAGAAGACACACTATCTCAATCTCATGAGATACCATGGTGCCTCTATTGAGAATACCTATTGCTATTGACTTCCATCAACAATTACCCAATCCATAAGGAATATATGATCAGCTTACGATCTCACCCATAGGTCAATATTCTCTTAAGCTTGAGAGACAACACAATGAAGTAGCTTGGTGAGGCCAAGACTACTTGATAGTCTTAAGTCATGACTCACCATAAGTCTTGTCTAATGTGTAACCATACACACTAGTGCACTCACCATGGGAAAACCCATCCCAATAGTCAAGTGCAGGGGAATTGTATAGGATGTGCACATGGATAGTAGTATGAGGAGAGATTCTCCTATTTTCTTAAGCATGTTCTTCACTGTAAAGAATTGATCCTGAAACATCCAAATCTAGGTATGAGCACTATTTTTTAGATTTTTATTCTATAATAGTTTTTGAAGCCATTATTTTCCGTTGTGTTAGATCTAGAAAGCCCTAAGGATAGATGCATACACCCTATGAGATCCAAGATATGAGAACAAAGTAATCCAATTCCCAACAGTCATGTACAATATAAGAGACATTGGTTGAATGCTCAAATCAATGTTAATACACCAAAATGATTGCAAGGGAATAATTAAGTCTAACTTGGTTCCATCATGTCTTGCTTTTAGGGGCTCAATCTCAACATTATTATCCCCATTTAATGCAGATGTTCTACACGAACATGCACTCGATCGTTGCTTGAGTCACTTTTAGAGTGACTATGTACAATCTTTTCTTGTCTCTTCTTGTTCCATCCAACATGTACTTGACATGTCGTAACTCGAGTCTTACGTTCTTACTTTCTCATAGGAGGTAGAAGTTCTCACTAGATGGGAGCTTGATGTCATCCTGTCCACTCTCTACGATGCTCCTCACCCTTTTTCTTCTTACATCTCCATCATTGGTTTCTCTAAGCCAGGATGGCTTCTCACTACATTTTTCACCTACTCCATCTACCCCCTGACCCATCAAACTCAAATTCGTTGATCTTTTGCCCGATTCATTCATGCTATACTCATGGGCCAAGTCATCTTAGACGCGATGAGTTCATATCGCAACACTTTCTACCGAGATAAAAACCTTCTCTTCACCTTCCTCATCTCTTAGATCTTGGAAGACATTGGATTCGAGATTGACCCAACCTTGGGGGGCTTAGGCTTCCCATGTCTGCTTGGATAGAAGCTCTTGTGTCAAGCATTATAGCCACATTTATGGACCCATGGTACTCTTTGCTCACCATGGTCCTCAAGATGCGGCTCCAGAGGCAGCACAAGAGGCACTTGTAGAGGAGGATGAGCTCCGAGCTATGGAGCAAGACATAGTTCCAAAGGATGACTTCCTTGAGTCAACTCCTCACACTTGCTCCAGTTGCAGTCATGCTAGTTCTTCATGAGCTTCACACGATGCCTCTTATTCGATCAACCTGACTTCCCAAGAGATGTTGGATTCCATGGCTTGTCTTCACCTAATGATGGACTTACAAGACATGCAACTCTATGAGATCTAGGGTCAATTCTCATATATCATATCTTTGATCCACTCTCAAGGTATCTCAAGCTCTGCTTCTCTTCCACCTCCTCCAGATGCTTAGTTTAGTTATATTTTTATGTATTTATGATATGGATTAGTTCTGTTATTGCTTATCTCTTGTATCCAGAATCATCTTTTTGATATATATATATATATATGTATGTATGTATGTATGTATATGATATTCATGTTTTATCTTTCTCCCATGCCTCATGTGTGCTTTCCAATTTATATGTTATATGCTTTGCCATTTTTGTGACAAAAACGGAAAGATCATTGAAATATTTAGGATTTTTTAGAGTTAATTAAGAATAGATAATTAAGATTTTCCTTGACAAAAAGGGCGGAGATATTCTTTAGGGAGAGTTAGTAATTTTTGAATTGTTTAATTCATTTTTATTCATTTAATTTTAAAGAGAAATTAATTGAAATATTAAAGGAAATTAAATTTGAGACATTGGAGGAAACCAAATCAACTGTTGAAAGCATGACTTAGAAATTTAAGAGAGATGTCTAACACAGATGTTTCTTGCAAGATATTTTTGTTTGAATTGGCTATCTCTTTAGAACTATTTTGAGTCACAGAAGCTTCTTCCCATGATCTTCATTGTCTATTTTCTGGTTGGAGGTAGACCTTTAAACTTTATTGTTGAGCTATTATGTCTTATCAAGATTCTATTATGTTTGGTTGGTTTGCATACATCTATATTCCTCTTGAGCTTAGCTTTGTACACTAGTGTCGCTACAAGAATCTATTCCTCTTTTTTGCTTTCACATGCATCAAGCAGAATCTCCAACTATCATGTTTTATTGCTATAATCATATCTTATCCCACATATGGCTTTACTTTTGTCATATTTTCTTGTATGTATGTAGGTTATAGGGTTGGAAAATGACTACTATAAAATGGTAAAATGCATTCTCTTAAGTTATTTTTAATTAAGCATCAATGTGTATTATGTAAACTCATTTATGATAGTTCAGGTGTGTTTACGTAATGATGTTTTGTCATAAGATTGCCAAAGGGGAAGATTATTAGGATATTGAGTCTTGTTTGTATGCTTACAATTTTTATTTTTTTTTAATGTTTGGCCATAGAAGTCTTTTCAGATAGTTGCTTACTCTCCATTGAAGATTAAGGGTTCTCATGAAGTCACAAGTACATGTAAAAAGGTTTGGCTTGTGGCAAGTTAGGCTCCCGTGAGGTATAAAGATAAGTGATATCTTTTTAATTAAAGAAAATTGAGTTTTTATGAAGTTAGGAAGAAATAAGGAATGCTTGAGCGGGCAATAGTGCTCAAGTGTTGGGACTGCTCAAGCACTTAACATCGCTTAAGTGCTTGAAGCACTCAAGTGCTGGTTAAGTGTGCTCGAGTGCTTATGTATTTCCTTTCAAAAATAAAAGAATATTTTTTAGAATTTCACATAAATTGGATTTGGAAACCTATTCATACCAAACCTCTTAGGGTTAATTACTTATAAATACCTTATTATAACCCTCTTGGGTTGAAGCGTATTCACTAGAACAATCAAAGATTGTTGCATCACGAATGTGGATCAACTTGTAGGTATTAGAGAGTAAGTCTTTAGGGTAAAGTAGTAAAGTAAATATGTATAACTTGATCTCATATAGTGGATTTAGATTAACGGTCTTAGACCTCATGGTTTTTTATCTCCATAGTTGCCATGGGGGTTTTCCACATAAAAAATCCTTGTGCCTCATTGCGTATATTTATTATCTTGTTTGCATTGCCTACAATTGAAAAAATTGATATTCCCTAACATCTCGTAGGGAAAAAGTTAGTTATAATATACAAATAAATTTTTCTATTTTTAAATACACCCATTCCTACCACCCTCTAAGTGTTACCCTATTGGACTTCTGGGCTTTTTCAATAGCTTTGGCAACCAACTAAGTTGTAGGTTATCTATATAATTTCGTAGGATAAGTCGAAGCCTAATTGCCATGAATATCATTATATCTTTTTCCCATTAACAATTTAGATTTTGGAATCATGGATTAGACCTTGAATTTAGCTTGGGACATGGTTTTGAAATTTGAAGTGTGACATTCAACTTCTCAAACATATCTATTTATAATGGCCTTATAAAAATAGTTGTAACTTGATTTTCTAATCTATAAAACTAAAATTCAACTTTACTATCTTTTACAAGTTCCCTAATATAATGATAACTGATATATGTGTGTTTGCTTCTACTAAAGAACATTCATATTCTTTGTCAAAAAAGCATACTTATTATCACACAATTTGTTTAGGATCTTTTTATTCTTGCTTCAACTAATTAAGCATCTTGAGAGGATAAATGATTTGACATGCTATCAACATGGCTACTATGCGTTTAACTTCCATAGTCGATAGTTGATAATTCTATAACTTGTTTATTTAAAGACCATTATAATACTCTTTTTTCATATATATACTATTCACATTCCCAAAATTAATTTCGTTGGTTTTCCCATAAATCAACTAATAATTCCCACTCACTCCACATGGTATAGTAGAAGTTAAATAGTGAAAAGTTCCTATTTTTCCTTTCAAATATAATTCTCTTGTGCCCTCCTTCTTCGTCTCTAATCACTTAGCAAAAACAATGTTAATTGTTGGTAATGTTTCATCTTGAATCACTTTAGAATGTCTATGACATAGTTCTTCTACAAAAAATTTTAAAAAAATAAAAATCATCATTTTTTTGTTTAAATTGAATGCCAAGAAAATAGGGCATTAATCTCATATTTGTCATATCAAATTATGGTATCATTGCCTTACTAAAATCTTCAAATATACAATTTCTTATGAAAATTAGTTCATCCACATAGAGGCATAAAACAATTATATCACCATTAGAAATTTTACTTGATGTTAAATGTTCACCTAATAGGAGTCTTTTGAAAACCATGCTATAGCAAATAAGTGTTAATCCAACAAAAAATGAGGTGCTTTCTTTGGTCTATTCATTTTCTTTTTGAGTTTATAAATTTTCTTCTCTTACTATTCCTTAATATATTTTGGTCCTTGTTCCACAAATTTTTTTTTTCAAGTACACCATTTGGGAAAGTTGGCTTAACATATTTTTGGTGAATTTTCCTTTTTTTTTTCTCTCAAGTGAAATTATCATGCAAATGGTGTCTAACTTAGCAATTTATACAAAAACTTTAAAATAATTAATACTTAGCTTTGTTTGTAGCCTATTGCCACTAATCTTACCTTAAACTGGTTAACTTTACCATTAGATTTATATTTCATCTTATAAACCCTTTTAAAAACAAGTTTCTTTCAATTGGAAGAATGGCTGATCCTTATGTATTATTGTTCCCTATTGATTGAATTTTATTCATTTATTACTCAAATCCACCTCTCATGAAATTTGGTCACAATTTATTGATAAACAAAATTTAATATAATCCCATTGGTAATTTCATTATTTTTTTATAGCTTCATAGTCCTTTAAACATATGAACATAATATAGGAATGTTTAGATGTCCTTGTGATTCAGACTCCTATTCTATCTTTAAAAATAAAATAAAATAAAATAAAAAGAGAAATTTTAGTAGGAGAAGTTATGCTTGATATAGGCATATCTGCTATAAAATCATTCTTATACTCAATTGTCTTTCATAAAGTCTTCATCAATTGAAACTCGTTTTTCCTCACTATCTTTCGAAGTTCATGCCCAAATTTTCATTCTCTAATAATTTAACAACTACTTACAATCAACTTCCTTATTTTTGGATTATAGAATTTATAACCTTTGGGGACATCACCATAACTAACAAAAATATGCTTCATACTTTTATTATCAATCTTCTTTATAGCCTCTTATCGTGTGTAGGGATATGCAATACACCCAAAAATCCACAAGGAA
Organism: Vitis rotundifolia; assembly: GCA_030254885.1. Taxonomy (NCBI): domain Eukaryota; kingdom Viridiplantae; phylum Streptophyta; class Magnoliopsida; order Vitales; family Vitaceae; genus Vitis; species Vitis rotundifolia. Next base: position 10,197,599 of record CM058170.1, read on the forward strand.
AGAACATTTGGCTTATGTTAACTCCAACTACCTCTTGTGCTCTTCAAAAAACTTCTTTCATGGGGCACTTGTATGATAAGAATGCTATATAGGTAATAATTTTTGCCTAAAAAGCTTTTGGAAGTGACTTAACATTCAACATGCGTATTGTCATCTCCACAATTTTCTCTTTTTTTTTTCTTCTTAGTTATACCATTTTTTTAAGGCATGTAGCTAAATGTCAACTAATGTCAAATATCCTAGTTTTTTTAATAGTTATAAATTTAATTAAAGGTGAATTCTCCTTTATCAAATCTCAATGTCTTAATATTGCAACTACTTTGTTTCATAACAAGATTTTAAATTCTTTAAACTTGCCAAAAGCCTTCAAATTTTCCTTTAACAAATACATCCAACTTTTTATTACAAAATCATATGTAAAAGTCAAAATATATTTGTTACAATTAAGAGATTTTTACATTATTAGGGTTGCATATATTTCTATGCACCAAACTTAAAGGTTGCCTGTCTCATCTAGATTTCCAATTGGAAAAGAATCCTTATTTTGTTTCTAATCTAGCTCAATGGTGCTTACTCTACTTATTCATTCTGCATTTTCGTTCGACATTCAGACTTATAGCATCCATATCTTATACATTTGAAATACTATATGTGAGACTTGTCTTTAGATTCTAAGGCATTAACCTTTCCTTTTGAAGAATTTTTATAAGCATTTCCACCTTTGTTGGTAGAGTTGTAATGTCCCCCTCTTCCTAGGCCCTAACCATGATCTTTACTATCTTTGTTGGACACCATAACCTCTTCTATATACTCTACTTTATAACACTTACTTCCAATTTATAGAATTAAATTTTTTATTCATTCATTACTCATGTGAACACAAAGAACTCATCAAAGCCTCAACTACGAGGGTGAACACATTATTTCCTTCTTCAATAGTTATAAAACATATTTGACGAATTAACGTTTTTCTGTTTTCTTAGACTAACCTTGAAAACATTATGCCCACTCTTGTTTTGAAGTTTTTTTAGGACTTTGAAAACGTTATTCCTGTTAGTATTTTTAATGTTTTTTAAAAATAAGTCTAGAAATAGTGTTCCTAAGAAAAAGAACCCGCAAAATGTTCATGAGAATAGCCTTTTGTGTTATAGCTTTGTTGTCAATAGCATTTTTGTGATAGGGCTTTTTATGAATAAAGGGTGGTGTAACACCACAAATGTATGTCCTAGAAGTGGCGGGTAGTGTTTATCGCATGTCCAAGACTATAGCCCAAGGCCGTCAACAAACCTCAACTATATCATAAGATGCTTGAAGCCTACAAAAAAACTAAGGATGCATTTGGCAAATGGAAATATCAATGAAAATAAATTGAATTATAATCTTATGTATATGATAGGAATCAAAATTTTAGTGAAAATGAAATTTGATTTTCATAATAATGAATTTTCGAATCTCAAATCTTCGAAGGAATGTGTGAGAATAAGGAATAAGGAGAATCTGCAGGGCTGCCTTCCACCCATCCCAGCTCACCACATTTCATTATGGTGATAAAGTAAGACCCATCAATGGCACTTCCTCTTTTGGTCAGATTATTATTCCTGCAGTGGAATCAAAGGGAGCCTGGTTCCTTTACCATCCTTGCATCCAATCCAACTACCATCACACGGTAAGATATCGATATTCTTAAAAAGGAAAAATTTATGGTAACATACCCTAAACTTTTGATCTGGATTGTAAATATATAATGAAATTTGAATCGCTGAATGAGTATTGAAATATATAAAACTATGTACAAAGAAATGAAATCACGATATAAAATAATAGAATTGAAATATAAAGCAATGAGACTATGATATAAAGCAATAAGACCATATATAAGATACAACATAATCATACACCAACTACAAAACAGTAGGGCCGAGATAGGACCAAGGCGCTTATGTAACACCCTCTAGTTGGTATTACCTTTTTGTAACATGGAAGTACCTTGTCAGTAACATAGCCAAACCCTCTTAGAAAATTTTCTGATGAAAAAGATAAACTGAGGCAGCCTGACATTCGGACACCTTCAGTTGCAACACGGCATTTCGGACAAAAATCCCTGCACCAAATCAATTTTTCATATGTTGCGCTGCCATATCATCATATTCTTAGTTGGCCTTCCTACTTGGAAGACCATAATGATTATCAAATCTTTTAAATGTGTCCAGTTCAAAGCTTCGCACAAGATTTTGCCAATATGTTCTAAGATTGTCTTTTATGTAGAGAGGGAGACAGAGAGGAGCTTCATTATACACTTTCAAGTTTCGGCCAATATATTTCTAAGATCATCCTTGGATGTACAACAAAACCAAAGAGAATATCCAAGGAAATCCAAGTTGAAACAGTTGGGTATACACACAAGAGACTTGTTCCTTTCATGGATATCAACTCAAATTCATCTTTGCAAATTATGTCACACCCCTTGTTCCATTTTGGAAAAGTAGGAACAAAAATAAAGGTGAAAAGGTAACCCAAAACAGTTTCTAAATCTCATGAGGATTCTTCTATGGCTACATGGTGCATATCATATGGCTTGGGAATCTGGCAGCAATGAGTTGGCAATGCACTTACACACAATAATCAAGCAGCACTTAGACAGTTCTCCCATGTTCCATAGGTCGTGCTGAAGCTCCCTCCACCACTCTGCTCTGCATACTCACAAATGACTGCACGTGCACAATCATCCCAAGTCCTTGCTATCTGCCCAAGCGATATTGGTTCTAGAATGTTCTGGAGGGAGGTGCTCAGCTTCAACTTTGCCTTTTCTGACAGATCTTCATACTGCCCACTGTCAACGTGAACCAGAACAAAATTTTACAGAGAACTACACCAAAACAAATTGGGAGAGAAACATACTGCCAAGTTAAATTCTGGAATGATTCAGAAAATTTTCCTCATCCACTAGTAATAAAAAAAATTAAAAGACAATTTTATGAACAAATGTAGTTCAGAGATAAGTATTTTTATATTGTTTCTCAATTATTTGAAAGAATTAAAAAATTACATAAACCATTCAGATGTATAAAAAATGTGATGGGTATTTGAGAATAATTAAACTGTTGATATTTACATGGTCAAACAAAACCAACTGAATGATCCAGATTAGGCACATGGAGAGAATGAAATTGATGAAGCCTATGGGTACAAATAAATTAAGAAGGAAAATAAGCCACTAAGGAAACTCAAACCACTATAATTTTATTATCAAAAAAGCTAAAAATGAACAAAAAAAAAAAAAGATAAACAAAGAAAAAAAAGAAAATCACTTTTGAGTACTTTTTGGACATCAATTTATAATCATCCCTTTGTTCTACTATTATGAAAATTAGATTTCATTTATCTTGTCTAAATCCTAGTTATCCTCAAATCTCCATAGTACTAAAATGAAGTTTACATAAACAATATCAAACATGTTAGCAGTTCATGGCAAACCTGGTTGAATCATCTTACATCTGATGTAAATAGGTTTAGGCTCAAAGCATACTGATGAGATACTCCTATATAGACGATTCACTTGTTGACTTTTCATCTTTCTTGTGCTACTCACGCCAACATGCATGACCTTCTCAATACAAATATGGTATTCCTTGTAGATGATGATGATGACAATAAGGAGAAGAAAGAAAGGGAGGGAGGGAGAGCAGCAACTTCTAAATTGTGTCTCTGCAAGAAAACCCCCTCAGCAACCCTTGTATGAATGAAAAAACCTGAGCAATACTTTATCTTAGCCATTGAATCAAACTAATTCCAACCATTAGTTAAAATTAAAACCTAACCAAAATGACCAAGATATCCTTATTTAACCACTTTTATAGTAACTAAACAGTACTGCTAGAGGGAATCATAACATACGGGCAGGCTACAAGAAGAAATTGCATATTTCTGTGCACTTGAGAAGTTCCCATGTTAATTGCTGGAAGAGCAGGAGCGAGTTGGCTGATCTGAATCAGGTTAAAGTAGAAGAGCCAGTTTGTGGGGACTGTCAATTAGATTCAAAATGTCTATCCAATTTGGTAGGGTTATATCATGCCCATTCTCAAATTCAATAGTAGGATTAGTTCAACTTGAGCAATTATTGTGTAGGATATCTCCCATGTAACTTCACGTTCTTCAAGAAATGCATCAAAAGCTTTCTATAGATCATATTAGAGACACTATCTTGCTGTATTAGAACCCTAATGCTTTGAGATCATTGTTTTCATACCAAATTGAGCCCATCATTCTTCAAAGAAAAGAGGCTGCAAAGATCTTTACAACCCCTCTGGTAAACAAACCAAAAAAATAAAGAAAAAATGTTATGAATAAGATATGCAATCAAACTATTTGGATCGTCAATTAAAATTAGAGCAATAAAAGTGGGATGGGAATCCCTCACTCAACCTCCTGGAACAGTAGCATTAATAATATGTTACAATACCACTGTAGTAAGTTGGAACCCCCCACTCTTTCTTTGTGTGTTTCTTTTTCTTCATTATTTGTCTTAGCTACTTCAAAGGAGTCTTGGATGGAGGACTCGTGGTCTCACTCTAACGGTAGAGGTGTGTGGACTCTTGGATTCTCTAGGCATCTAAACGATTGGGAGATTGAGAATGTGGAGCACTTCTCGGCAACACCACTTGTTAAGGGGGTAGTTGAGGGAGGAGGGGACAAGGTGTGCTGGTTGGAGGCAAAGAGTGGAACTTTCTCTGTTAGGTCCCTTTACTCTAGCCTGGAGGAGGGGAGATCTAAGTTGTTCCTGTCTGGTATGCGTGGAATTCTTGGGTTCCACCTAATATGAGTTTCTTCGCTTGAGAGGTGACCTGGGGAAAGGCTTTGACTCTTGATCAATTACAACGGAGAAGTTGGTCTTTGGCTAATAGATGTTTTCTTTGTCACACTTATAAAGAGTCAATTGACCACATCCTTCTACATTGTAGCAAGGTAAGAGTATTGTGGCAGCTTTTGTTTTCTCTGTTTGGTATCCCATGGGTGATTCACTCCTCTATCAGAGATGCTTTGTTAGGTTGGCATGACTCTCTTGTGGGGGGGAAGCAAAAAAAAGGTTTGGAGAGCTGCTCCTTTATGCCAATTTTTAGATAATTTGGAAAGAGAGAAATAAAAGATCATTTGGGAATGAGGAGCTCTCTGATCATAGACTGGAAGTCCTGTTTTCGTGTAGTTTGTATTCTTTGTCCAAGTTGTTTATAGGTAATAGATCGATATCCTTTTTTTATTTCATTGATTGGTTAGGTTCAGTTTGAAGGAGGGAGTATTTTTTTGTTTTACCCCTTTTTTTGGCGCTTTTTTGCAGCCATTGTATATATTGCGTGTACCTTGGTGCGCTTTTCAATTCAATTGTTTCTTATCTATCCCAAAAAAAATAATAATAAAATATAAAAAAATATTAACCCACTCAAAGATGAAGAGCTCAAAAAATACATACTAAATAATCTAAAGAAAACTTCATGTCAAGTAACAAAGAAAGTTGAGTTGCCCAGCTCAGACAAGCAACAAAGAATTGGATCTAGGTTGTGTAAGTTTGTAATGACGATGCATTTACCCTCTATTGTCAAATCTGTTTTCCACTTGACAAGATGCCCTCTCTAAAAACAGAGTTTCAGGCTCCAATGTGCCTAGAATTTGTTGAACAAACAAGGCAGGAAGACTACAAATGTAAGTGGTTGTGTTTAGAGGAAGGATTTCTCATCCGTCTTTGTATTTACTTATTTTATAGTATAAAAAAGCTTCTGATTTTAATATATATAATCCATCAGGACCTAAATAGTCATGGAGATCAAAGGTCAAACATTGAGCGATAATATAACTTGGCAGGTCCAGCTTATAATCATTAAGTTTCACTTTTTGGAGGATCTAGCAATAACAATTTGAGTTAAAATTTGCTGCACAGTTTTAAAATAACCAAGTGGGTAAAGGAATGAATCCCTTTGTTGTTATCCCTGAAGCCACCTCAAAAGTGAACAGCCCACCTATATGGTTCAACTGAATGTATGTATTTTTTGCTTATGACAACACCTGATCACATCTCTGACCTTGCTCCTTTTCCCAATTCATGACACTCAACCTCTCATGTTCGTTACCATCAGAAGAGAGGTCCCCCAATATTTCAAAGGATAGGAAAGCTTAGTGCTACTTTGACCACATTACCCAACGTCCCTGCAATTAGTAAGTGTAAGTTTCCCTTTAACTTTTTGTAAAAGAACAATAATTTCTTAAACAAAAACACATCAAAGAACAAGAAAACAACAACACACCATATTTACACGTATTACATTAATAATAATTTTTTCCTAAAACAAACTCAGCTGGTACTTTCCTGTGTTATATTTTCTTTATGCCCACAATTTCTTTGTTCAGATATTTATCTACGAGCATTCCTATTCTTCATATATTCATTCTTTACGTACAAACCCTTTTCTTAAAGTGGGAACAGAAGGCACGGGCCAAGTTGGACGAGTATTTGCTTCAGGTAGTGGAAAATACAAAAAAAGATAAAGGTTTGATGAATCCCTGTCCAGCATAGTGTCTTTGTTGGAAAACCGAAACTGATATGGAAAGAAATAACTTTGTAAAGCTGTAAATTAGCTATTAGTCATCAATCTTTGTATTTTTATGAAAGTAATTGTTAGGAGTAGTACTTTCCCTTTAATCAATGACCTAGTTTCCTGATTTGAAGGATTTGTATATGCTGTAAACTCTATAAAAGAATAATTTCAATGAACGAAAATTATCCCCGTGAAACCCTATTTTTTCAAGTTGGTATCAGAGCTAGCAATTTGCTTGCCGAAACCCTCCTCCTTCCTCTCTTTCAATCCCTGTTCTCTCTTAAACCATGTCGGAAATTTCAAACGAGTTCACTACTGTTCCTCAACCTTCTCTGAACAATCCCATCATCACTGATTCTTCAAAAATCAGTCCTACCACCTCGGAATCTCACTCTGTCCAAATCACCATGATTCGCTTGAATGGTGACAACTTTTTGAGATGGTCTCAATCAGTTCGGATGCACATCAGAGGACGTGGAAAGATGGGCTACCTGACGGGTGAAAAGAAGGCTCCTGCAGTGGATGATCCGAACTATGCTATATGGGATGCTGAGAATTCTATGGAAGAAGACATTACCTTTAATTACATGTGCTATCCAACAACACAAGAGCTTTGGGAGAATGTAAATCAGATGTATTCTGATCTAAGGAATCAATAACAGATCTTTGAATTAACCCTTAAACTCAGTGAGATACAACAAGGGGCAGACAACGTCACAAAGTACTTCAACTCCTTGAAGTGGATCTGGCAAGACCTTGACCTCTTCAACACCTATGAGTGGAAATCTGCCGAGGATGGACGTCATCATAAGAAGACCATGGAAGACAATCGGATCTTCAAGTTATTGGCTGGCCTTAATGTCAAGTTTGATGAGGTAAGGGGGAGAATCATTGGAAGGCAACCCCTGCCTTCAATTGGTGAAGTTTTTTCAGAAGTTGGAAGAGAAGAGAGTCGAAGGAATGTGATGCTAAGCAAGAAGGGACTTGGAGTTGCTATTGAAGGTTCAGCCTTGGTTACCACGGGTGGAGGATATAATAAAGCCGCTGCGTTTCAGTGCAAATCAGATGAAAGACCACGGGTTTGGTGTGATTTTTGCAACAAGCCTCACCATACCCGTGAGAACTGTTGGAAAATCCATGGGAAACCAGTGATTTGGAAAGGAAAAACAGGTGACAAACCAGGTTGAGCCATTATTCCTACTGATAATGAGGCTGAGACCAGCCCCTTCACCACTGAGCAAATGGAGCATCTTCTTGCACTGTTGAAATCCAACTCAACATTCGGTACTCTTAATGTTTCTGTGGCACACACAGGTAATAAATTATATGCTCTATCTTGTCGTTTTAAATCTACTCCATGGATAATCGATTTTGGAGCATCCAACCACATGACCAATTCCTCAAACATGTTTGAATCTTATTCACTGTGTGTTGGAAATAAAAAGGTTAGTATAGCTGATGGTAATTTCTCACATATTGCAAGAAAAGGTCTAATAAAAATCTTTGAGGGAATAGATCTTAAATCTGTTCTCTATGTTCTTAAACTTACTTGTAATCTCTTGTCTGTTAGCAAATTATCTAGAGATTCTAATTGTTGTGTTATCTTCTATGAATCCCATTGTATTTTTCAGGACCGGAGCTGGGGGAAGACGATTGGCAATGCTAGGATGATCAATGGTCTCTATTATTTCGAGGATAATTTACCTAGTAATAAAATTGCTCAAGGACTAAGTAGTATTAGTTCTCTTTCTGTTCGTGATCAAATAATGGTTTGGCATTGCAAATTAGGCCATCCTAGTTTCTCTTATTTAAAACATTTATTTCCAGTGTTATTTCAAAAGGTTGATCCTTTATCATTTCAATGTGAAAGCTGTTTATTGGCAAAGAGTCAATGTAAAACTTACATTCCAAAACCCTACTACCCATCAAAACCATTTTATCTTTTTCACAATGATGTTTGGGGACCTTCAAAAGTAACCACAATTTCAGGAACAAAATGGTTTGTGACCTTTATAGACGACCATACACGTCATTGTTGGGTATATTTAATGAGGGAAAAATCTGAAGTCGAAAGGATTTTTAAAGAATTTTACAGAATGATTGAAAACCAATTTTCAAACAAAAATTAGTATTTTGAGATCTGATAATGGGATTGAGTACTTTAATATAGTTTTGAAAACCTTTTCAAACGAGAAAGGAATTTTACATCAATTCTCGTGTTCTGATACCCTTGAACGGAATGGAATAGCTGAACGTAAAAATAAACACTTGGTAGAAGTAGCATGGGCTATGATGTTTTACATGAATATTCCAAAATACTTATGGGGGATGCCATACTAACTGCTTCATATCTAATCAACAAGATGCCTACAAAAATTTTGCAGTATACCACTCTTTTGGAGTGCTTGAAAAAGGTATTTCCAGAATCTCGAATTAATTCTGAATTGCCCTTGAAAATATTTGGTTGCACTGCATATGTACACATTCCAAAAAGGTCAAGATCTAAGTTAAACCCAAGAGCAGAAAAATGTGTTTTTGTAGGATATACTCCTAATAAAAAGGGTTACAAATGTTTTAATCCCCTTACAAAACGTTTTTACACAACTATGGATGTTTCCTTTATGGAAAATGTCCCATATTTTACCAAAAATTTACTTCAGGGGGAGAAACTAGTGGAACCAAATTTTTGGGAAATTGTTAAACCTTTGCGTAGTGTAATTCTTGATATCTCTATTGAAAAAGAAAATAAGGAAACTAAGTCTACTGAATCCGAATCTGAAATTGGTCTGTAAGAAGAAGAAATACTACAAATAAAAAAAAATATAAACAATCTTGAGCTTGTGGTTTATTCAAGGAAAAAAGTCCCTAGAAGAAGTAAAGACCAGCTGATCATCCCAGCACATGGTCAACCAAAAGCCTTGGGCAATGGCTGTCTAAATGCTTCAGGTAACCCTCCTTCTGTTCCTATTCCTATACATGCTTCTTCTTCTCCTGTTACTGATCTAAGTTTACCATCACACTTTGATCCAAGTCCAGAAATATCTGCACTCGAACTTGGTTTAGGATTAGTCCTAGTTGTTCCTGCACAGGAACTTGACTTTGATCTCTTTATTGCTCTTCGAAAGGGAACCCGAGCCTACACTAAACATCTCATTGCCAAATATATATCCTACAATAACCTTTCTGACAACTATAGAGCATTCACTACAAATATTTCAAAACTTGTGGTACCTAGAAATATTCAAGAAGCACTAGATGAACCGAGTTGGAAATTGGCAGTGTTTAAGGAAATGAATGCCTTAAAAAAGAATGGCACTTGGGAGGTTGTAGATTTACCAAAGGAAAAAAAAGTTGTAGGGTGCAAATGAGTGTTTACAATAAAGAGTAAAGCAGACGGAAGTGTTGAAAAGATACAAAGCCAAACTTGTGGCAAAGGGTTTTACTCAAACCTATGGGATAGACTACCAAGAGACTTTCGCCCCCGTAGCTAAAATAAACTCGATTAGAGTTTTGTTGTCCCTTGCAGTAAATTCCAATTGGCCCTTACACCAATTGGATGTTAAAAATGTCTTTCTTAATGGAGACCTAGAGGAAGAAGTGTTCATGAGTCCTCCACCAGGTTTTGAAGAAAGTTTTGGAGTTGGAAAGTGTGCAAATTGAAGAAGTCCTTATACGGACTTAAGCAATCACCTAGAGCTTGGTTTGAGCGTTTTGGCAAAGTAATAAAGCATTATGGATATACTCAAAGTCAGGCTGATCACACGATGTTCTACAAACATTCAAATGAAGGTAAAGTAGTCATCTTAATTGTGTATGGTGACGATATTGTGTTAACTGGGGATGATTGCAATGTACTAGAAAAGCTGAAGGGGAAACTTGCTAAGGAATTTGAGATTAAGGACCTGGGGGCATTGAAATACTTTCTTGGGATGGAGTTTGCTAGGTCCAAAGAAGGTATCTTTGTAAATCAGCGGAAGTATGTTCTTAATCTTCTTGATGAGATAGGTATGTTAGGATGTAAGTCTGCTGAAACACCTATAGAGCCGAATGTAAAACTGCAGCCTACAAAAGCCAAGAATGTGAAGGACTGGGAGCGTTATCAGAGACTTGTTAGGAGATTGATTTATCTATCCCATACACGCCCTGACATAGCATTCTCAGTAAGTATGGTTAGTCAGTTTATGCATGCGCCTGGACCAGAGCATTTTGAAGTTGTTTACAGGATTCTAAGGTATCTAAAAGGGACACCAGGTAGAGGCCTTTTGTTTAGGTCACGAGGACACCTACAAATTGAAGCCTACACCGATGCAGACTGAGTTGGAAGCATAATGGATTGAAGGTCCACCTCTGGGTACTATTCATTTGTAGGTGACAACTTGGTTACGTGGCAAAGTAAAAAACAGAACGTGGTTGCTAGAAGCAGTGCTGAGGCTAAGTTTAGAGCTGTAGCTCATGGTATTTGTGAGATTATGTGGATAAGAAGATTACTGGAAGAGTTAAAGATGATAGGTTCATCTCCTATGAAGTTGTATTGTGACAACAAGGCAACAATTTCAGTAGCTCACAATCCAGTTCTCCATGACCGCACCAAACATGTGGAAGTGGACAAGCATTTCATTAAAGAGAAGATAGACAATGGATTGGTTTGTATGACCTATATCCCTACTGAGAAACAAGTGACTGATGTCTTCACCAAAAGACTACACAAGAGGCAAGTCGATTTTCTAGTTGGCAAGCTGGTTATGGAAGATATCTTTAAGCCAGCTTGAGGGGGAGTATTGGAAAACCGAAACTGATATGGAAAAAAATAACTTTGTAAAGCTGTAAATTAGCTATTAGTTGTCAATTTTTGTATTTTTAGGAAAGTAATTGTTAGGAGTAATACTCTCCTTTTAATCAGTGATTTAGTTTCCTGATTTGAAGGATTTGTATATGTTGTAAACTCTATAAAAGAATAATCTCAATGAAAGAAAATTATTCCCGTGAAACCCTATTTTTTCAAGTATCTTTTGTAGTAGATGTTGAGATTTGAATGCAGGAACGTATTCATTGTAAGCCCAAGACAGACAGTGACAAATTAAATGATCAAGAATTTGGAATATTGTGCATTGTAAAAGAAAATTCAAGAAAATTTGCGTGGAACAAATGCAACCCTTGTTTTTCTAAAACATTATTTTTCTCTTCCTCTTTGAAATAGGAACATGGAACAAGAGATGGGACTATATTTGCTTTTTGTTCCAAAGTTATTTACAATTTAGGAATTTGCAACTCAGGATACTTGTGAACAATTTAGGAATTCACAGTTCAGTTTTGAATAATTTGAGAAGTAAACCAGATTACACCATGAGTAAAAGATTTTCCAACAAATCAAGCTCAGCTAGACAAACTAAAATTTGATATAGGGATGAGAATAAGTCTATCAATTTTTCAGATAATGTTAGAAACATGTCAAAAGGTTAGGTATTTCTAAATATTTTCATAGTTCTAGAACAATTTGGGAAAGAAAAGGCCAACATTAAAGGCGAAAGTTTAAAAAATTTTCATATGGACAAGGAAAACTTGAAAACTGTGTCTGGCCAAATTTGGCAAAATTTGACAGAATGCGGATCAATTTAGATTAGGACACAGCCAACACTGTCACCTGGGAACTTTTGTGAATAAAAAGGTTCACTATTGGTGTTTGAGCATTCAGAACAATGAGTGAGTTAGGTGCCTGATCCTCATGCACAGCTCAGCTTGCATGCACTTCCACTAAAGAACGGTAGGTCCCATGTTTGAGTACTGTGCTTATCCGGTACATGGTTCTTGGGGAGGGATCATGTTTCAATGGTTTCTCCCAGTTCTGCAAAGCAGGGCAAGTGGGTTTCTTCATTATTGAGAGAGTGAGAGAGAGAGAGAGTGCAAGTTGCATTAGTTTGTGAGCTTCAAAAAGTTGGGTGTGGAAATGCATAGACACACTTATCACAATGATGAAAATATGGCTCCTATCCGAAGTGAACTAAGAATTGCTTCAGGTGGTGCATATGGTTTCTCCAGGAATAATCTGCATAAAGCATGAAACTAAAATACCACATTATCTTACCTTACATCCACAGGCAACTTATAAAGTAGCATAGGGGAGCAACTGGGATAATTTGTGGGAACAAGCAAATGTAAGGGCAGAATTGGCATCTGCATAACCATACAAAGAAGGAAAAAGAAAAGTAAGACCAAAAATGAGTACAGGAGAAAAGAGTAATGTACATAATCATAGATCATGTTAAAAATATAGTTTGAAAACACACCACTTTTGCTGAAGCTTGGTGTGACTTTGAGTTTGAATAGGCAACCACAGTACTGAAGGAACACTTGACGATGGTCCCTTCACCACCTTCAGTTGCAGCAATAGCTGCATTTTCTGTGATATCTTCGTCACTGAGATCTACCACAGTGTCTACCAGTCGCTGATTGATCTCCCTAATTTCTTCCAAGAGGAAATGATTGGCCTGAAACATGTAAAAACTTATTTCTTTTATAAAAACTCAAAGAGACATTCTAACCCAATCTCCGAACAGGTTTAAAGTGGGAATTAATTTTCATGGTCACATCTGCCTTGTAGACTACTAACAGCAAGAAATTGATGAAAGAAATAATAGTAGTGCAGCACTAATTAAAAATTGCTCACAAATCAACATTAAGGTAGAATGTGATTTCTCCACCTCATAATTATTTCTAATATGAGATAAATTACCCCCAATCTGATAAATCTATCTAATCATGAAGCCATCATTGCCTGTCAATTATGAACACATATACTGCCTAAACACAATTATAATAGTTAAAGATTGAGATGCCATTTGTATCACAACTATATCTTACTTTCCCATTGTAGATGAAGATGAAAAACTGTCCCACAATCTTGATTTGTTTTCCATTTTGTAGGTGAAAAGAACTCCCATACATGCAGGCAATGGAAGAAGAATAAAATTTTGGCAAGATGTTTGATGCAGTGGTTCTCTTGTAAAGGATTCCTTTTTCCTCTCTTGCTGCTCTTAAGGAGGCATGGGTAGTAATTTGCAGGAGGTTGTGGGCAGCTAGGTCCTTCAAAACGCATCTTTCTGAAGACTTTTCTAAGATCCGAAGTTGGATAGCATCAAGTTATTTAGGAGTCTTCAAGTGTTTAGGAGGTGCAATCAGAACGAAGACAAACTAGTTTGGGAGGCTAGCAAGAAAAAAAATTATCAGTATTTCCCCAAGAAGATAGTGTAAGACTCTTGGGTTTCTTCAAAAGCGTCTTCAATTTTTTTTTTTTTTTTTTTTTTTTTTTTTTTTTTTGATGTGCTGTGTGAGAGGGTGGTTGGCATATTATTGTTCTTTATAAAAGAATGTAGAAGAATCAACTAACCACGTTCCTACTATGAGAAAGCAAGGGGATTGTGACACCTTTTGTCCTCTCTTTTTGGCATCTTTTGGGTCCTCCCTTAAGGGGTTGGCATTAAATTTTCTTGTACAAGAGAAGGAAGGTTTGGAGAACAACTTCTCTTTGTTTGTTTTGGATGATGTGTCAACACTCAGATCAATCTCTAAAGGACTCCTGTATTTGTACCCTCTTCCATTAGTCTTGCCAGCATCTTCAAGCTGGCCTTCTATCCTTGATGAACTTCATTAAATGGTTGAGCGCTAGGTAGTGGGAATATTGTGGTTTGTGCTTGTCCTTTCCATATCTTTTATTTTATTTTATTTTAGTTTTTGTAGGAACTTTCACAATTAGGAGTTGGAGGTGGTGGAATTGTTTCTTTAGAAAATTCAACAATGGGGGTTATAGGAAGACTTTGGATATTTTGGTGTAAAAATGTTCCAAAATAGGCAGCTCTCTGTTAAATCCTTTGGTAAATCACTATCAATGGGTCGCTCGATGCCTCCTTTATATTTCTGCTAATGAAGTATGGGATTCAGGGGCTAGATTGAAGGGCAATTTCTTTGTCTGGTTGGTATTTTAAAATGTTTTGATGACTGACCAATTAGTGAAGAATTGGTCTCAATTAATTGATGCAGCTTGTTTGAGCAACAGGTAAAGTGGCCTAACTACATTCTTATATATCGTGGGAAGCCCTAGAATCTGTGGCATCTTGTCTTCTCCTTGTTTGGGTGCCCTTGGGTGTTGCCATGACCAATGAGGGATCTGTTGTTTGGTTGGCATGGTAGCTTTGTAGGAAAGAGATGATCTAAGGTGTAGATAAGGGCTCTTTTGTGCTTGTTTTGTGCATTTGGAAGGAGCACAATTGGAGGGTGTTAGGACATTGAATGCATCAATATGGCTTTAAAAGAGTCTTTCCTTACTTTTTGACTGGTCTATGATTTTTTAGGGATGATAACTTCCTTCTTTAGGAATTCATTGGTGCTCAAAGAGGGTTTAGGCCATGTGAGGGCCTTTGCCTTTGTTGTTGTCACATTCAGTTATTTGGCACTCTCTATGGTATATATACACCTTTTGTACCATGGTTCTGCTCCTTCTTTTGGGCACCTTCCAATATCTCTCTTATTTGCCTATCAAAATAAATAAGTGAATGAAATAAACAACACCCATAGCAACCAATTTCAGAATCTGCCATACATACATACATACATTGAGGAGTACCTTTCCTATCAACACCTTCCAAAATCTCAAAGAAGAACAATGAACTAGCTATTTTATGAAGTGAAATGCATTCATAAAATAGCATAGAAAAAATGAATATGTTCAGATCCATAACTAAAAGATCATGGAAAATAAATGCCCACAACTTGGAGAGAACAAAGAATAAAAATCCAAGGTACTAAAATTAAAAGTTCAATTGAGTATATAGCTCCTTGAATACCATATTTGCAAGACAGGATTTGTTTGGTGATGAATAATTCAGGCAAGAAAAACACAAAATGATGATGATAAAATCAACTAAGTGTATTGCTATGTTATATTGACACTCTTATTATTGCATGACATGATATGCTTGCCTAGTGCACCTGATCATGACAAAGTACAACAGCAGTTGCAATACCTCAAGTTTAGGTTTCTTCATGCGAAATGTCACACTCAACTCCATATCAGATGTCTCTGAATCAGTAAATCGCTTAATTCTATCACTTATGCCACCAGATAAAATCCTCAAGGGTGCTGCAGTTATACAGCGATTCACCTTCATTTTTCCAATAGTTCCATCCTGCTTGCCAAAGTTTCTTGCTTCCAAACAAACTTTGGTTGTTGCTGACATATCCTCACCAATTGCAGCTCCAGCCCCATTTCCTGACAACGATCCTGCTGTCCCATCAGTCAGATTAACAACTGACTCAATGTCATTAACAGAAGCACTCAATGCTTCATCTGACATTGATTTCACCTGAAATTTAACAATGATGCTAAGATTTTGTTATAGCTATCAGCAATTACCACCTAACAGAAGCAAAGAAGAGCATGCACCAAAATAATCAAAATGAAAAATGTATCAGCTTAGACTGACCAATTCAATTAAGCGCTGAAGAGGCTCTTCAAGCAAGGATGAAGATGATATCCCAGGAGTGCTGATAACAAGGGATTTTGCTGGTCCCATTAGACTAGTTGCTTGTTGACCTCCAATGTCTCCAAGCATAGGATACTGAGAAAAGGGAGTTGAAGGAGAAGGCACATTGGCCAGTGAGTCTACAGCTTTTAAAGAGGTTTCAGCTTTTTTAGAAGAAACTAATACATTTTTCTGATCAATCTGTGGAGAACTTTGAGGAATCTGATCAGATACAGGCTGAAGGAGTTGGAGCCAAGAAACAAAGGAACCTCTAGACTTCAACTGATGCTGATTATAAGCCAAATGCTGATTTGCTGAGCAATGTTGTAGGACAGCTGGTGCAAAATCCAAAGCTTGCTTGACCTTTAACTCATCTTCTTTATTCATTGTATTCTGTGGCATTTTATGGACACCCAATTGTGCAGGTTGCTGCTGCTGCATCATATCTTCTTTCTTTTTCATCAACTGCTGCTGCATCTCGTGCTGTTGAAATTGTTTCATCATCTGTTTTGCATCTGCCATTTTCTGTTCTTTCTGTTGTTTAAGATGTATCTGCTGTAGTCTACTAGAATTCAACCTAAGGGGATGAGTATTGTGCTGTGGAATATTCACACTGTTTTGGGATAAAGATGTGTCATTCATTGATTGTTGGGGAGCGCTTACAGGAATGTGTGGAGATCCCACAGAATCCTGCTGCAATGGTTTCACTGCATGTAATTGTTGTGACTTTGATTTGTTGCCAGGCAGTTGTGGATTCATAATGTTTTTCTGTACTGTTGTAACCTCAGATAAAGAGGATATAAGATCATTGTGCAAGTTGTTCACATTGTTCTTCTGCACGGATGATACAGTACTCTGTAACTTCGTAGGCTGCAAATCAGACTCCACTTGAGGAGTTTGAGACTGCACTGACTGCTGCAAGGAGTGCATATCAGGCATGGGAAGTTCTTCTTGCTGGACAGAAGAATCAGACTTCCTGGACCCATTTGAATATAGAATACCAATTATACGATTCTCCACCTTCTCCAATTTCTCCTTATGAGCAAGTGAAATCCTAACTTTGGGCAACTGTAAAAATTTTATAAGAAACTCCAATGATGACATTGCATCTTTTATCTTCTGAGATTGATCTCCCACTGGTTGTTGAGGAAGAGAGACAAGCTGGAGAACATGAAGAAAGACATATCAACTCTTGATACCCAAAAAAATAAAAATAAATAAAGAAGAAGAAGAAAAGAAAAACCAAAAACAAAGCAAAAATCAAAAAAAAAAAAAAAAAAAAAAAAAAAGTAGAGGAAAGAAGAATGATTTCCATAAAAATGTGGCAAAGCATTTACACAGTGAATTGCAAAGGTGTATAGTGGTAGAGTACCTGCTGGTATCTAGCAGCAAACTTCTTATAGATTTGAATCAGTTCTGGTAAGTACATATCCTTCATACTCTTAATCTGCAAGATACAGTCATCATCATTGTTAATGATTTAAAGCTGTTGATTCTTTAGGACCAAGATATTGAAAATTTTCCATATTATAAAAGACCCTTGGATTGAATCAATTTTAGTTTTGAAAGGCTTGTTTCTATAGATGAAACTCTTACAAGTATTACCGATAATATTTTTTTTCTCCTGATCAGAGGAGCTGTCAATAATATTCAAGAGGCAATGAATGCATTTGGAAAGAATGTAAACACTTTATATACTGTGTTTCAAGTGCAGTTTTATTTATATTTGTAATCTTCTCTTTTTTATAGGTAAGTTGTAAATAATATATCATACAAGAGGCACCCATTAAAAAGGAGACACAACCTTAATACACAAAGTATATACAAGGAGTACCAAAACAACAGAAAAGAAAAAAGTTAAAACAGTCGTAAAGCAATGTCCAATTCCCTGCCCAAACCATCCATGAAATGTAGAAGCAATTGATTTACACCATCCAGAGGATCTTTTGAGATAGTAAAAAGAGATTTTTCAAAAGAATATTTCATTGTCCAATTGAAATGCTCCACTTCTTCAAAAGTCCTTTCATTTTGTTCTTTCTAAGCAAACCAAAACAGGATAACGCTCCATCCCTTTCTAGCAAAATCTTTTTGCCAACTTGGTAACAGGTCCTCCACAAAGTGTGGCAGGCCAATGCGAGAAATCACCTCCCAATGCAGCCCAAGCCAACAAGCAACAACAAAAAAAAAAAAACAAAAAAACAAAAAACAAAACAGGAAAAAACAAACAAACAAAAAACACTCTTCTTAGTTGGAAAACAATTTCCTTAAGAAATATTTGTTCTTGGATACAGTGCATATCAGCTTACAAATAGACCCACAATGAAAAACCACAGAATGAATATGTTACAAAAACATCTCAACCATCTTCAACTCCCAATCTTGAGAACAGCTCAAAAACCTCAGCCACATGTAAGCCTGATGCATATCTTATCCTCACAAGTCAGCCACCCAAAACAATTTCTTGCATCGAAATGTTAAGGTTCAAAAGCACTCTTTCAAGCAGCGCCCCTGCCCTCCCCCCACACACGACAACCACCCTTTTGAACTTATCCTCAACCCATTACCCTATGAAAAGATAGTTCTCGCTTAAATACATACCAACATATTCTAATAGCTCTCCAAAGCCCCATTCCCTAGGCCTTCCTCTGCTCCTAAGAACAATGACACACCTTAAATTTGACTAATAAACCTCCATAACCATCTTCTCAATAATGCCTTAATAAGCACTAACAAGATACAAAAGCCCAGGACACTTTCAACTTGTCAAAACAAAAACTCATTCATTTAACCAAAAGGATTTTCCTCTCCATTAACTCACCCCAAAAGGAAATTGCTGCTGAGTCTTTTCAAACCTAATTTGAATTGCCTATGGACTATAATAGAAGACATAATAAATGGATAAACTAGAAAGGGTAATTTAGATGAGCATAACTTTGCTCAGCAGATAAGGCATTTTCCAAGAGGTCAATCTCCTATTAGAACTTCTCCTAAGGTCCCAAATAACATTGGGCTTAAAAGAAAGCCTCCAATAGCAAGCTCACATAGGTAGATGGTAAATTCCTTACACTAGATTGAAGCAACAACACCATTCAATATGCATTTATCCACATTTCCCACCAAGTTTGCTTTTATTCAGGGTTGACTTTAGGTCTAGAGCCTCAAAACATAGAGAAATCCACCTCTAATAAGAAAATTTGCCTTCACTTGGCCCATGGAAGGCAAAAGTCAGGGGCTTGGAACCATATAGGAGTTGTACCCACTCACATTATGTTTGCACAACTCAACCATGCTAAGTGAGCCCAGCACACATCTGCACGCCACATACATCTCATTCACCCAAGCATCAACCACTTCTGGCTAACCACATTACCCTTTTATGCATGTTGTACGTGCCTCCTCATCTCCCATTCGCTCTCAAAACGGCACACGTGCCCCAAACCTCCAACAGGAGTTTCAGTTCCTTCTAAGACTATTGGAGATGTTGTTGACCACCCCCCTTTGGTACAAAGATGCATCACCAACCAAAGACAGGCAAGTGCCCCATGCATGGCAGCCCATGTCCCTCACCCTTCAACCAATCAACACATGGGGGAGGCATAAAAGCAAGATTGGATAGAAAAGAAGGTAAGTGAACTCTCTCTCATTGCCTTTATCTTTCCTTTCCTTGTGTGAAGCTTGTGTGAAGCTTGACTTAGCCATTAGAGGAGGATTTCAGGGATCCTCCCGGATCTTCTTTTTGTTGTTAGGGGTGTCCTACATTGGAGTCTTGCAAGTTTTGGAAGCAAAGGATTTGACAGTGGCAAGCGGCCAAACTGGGTATATCGGAGCTACGCCAACTGAAAAAAGTATCATCAAATGCAAATGAGAAATCTCCAACCCCCTAGCTTCCTCTACGTCTACCTTAACCCATTGGTGAAACTACCCTCCACTGACTTGGCAATAAAGCAATTTACAGCCTCCATCACTAGAATGAAAATGTATGAAGAATGAGGTCTCCCACTTCAAACTTTTTGAACTATGAAAAATATTAATCAAGTTGTTTTAAAGAGCTCTAAGATTATAAGCACTTAACAATGTTCTCTTAACACCTTTAATTCTTAATAGAAATATTAATTATGAAAATATGATATATTTTTAAAAACTTCCAAGATTAAATCTTAAATTATCTATCATCTAGCACTTTTTGTTTCTGCAAGCTTAGAAATAAAATAAAATAAAATAAAAAGTTATCTACATATTTTATATAGTTCAAATCTAACATAAATTGAAGACACCCCTTGTACTACAAGATTGTTCAAGGGATTGTAGAAACTCATCATAAGTTTTTTCATCAAAACTAAATTGTTTATTTATTTATTTTTTATATATATTGATATGCTACAAATAGTTGAGGGGACTATATTACCTCATCATGGGCAATGTTTTAAAGGGCTAAAGGCGATCTTGAGTCATTTTCCCCAAATAAGGTGAAGTATAAGCCTCAAGGCAGAACAAGACATAAGCCTCAGCTTAAACAAATAATCATAATAATAGTAAGTTTTTTTCCTAAATGAGGCAAAGTATAAGCCTCAAGGTAGAACCATTTTTCCTAAATGAGGTCAAGTATAAGCCTTAAGGTGGAACAAGACATAAGTGTAATGTCACACCACGCCCAAATTGTCCTAATTAAGCTTATAGGAGTGTAGGAAACTTTTTCAGAGACCTAGAGACATCTACACATCTCCTTAAATGAGTAAGAGTCAATACAGTTATATGGAGTATTCTAAAGAGTTCTTGGAAACTCTTATAGAAGACTTGTATATAGTTTGTATATAGAAGCTTCTAGAATTGTAAAGGATCATTAAGGTTGTAGAGAATTCCAATAGTGCCTATAAATAGATGATAACTCCACTAGGCAAAGGTAGTGAGCACTTAAGAACTTCCAAACCTTACAAAGCATTCTGGTGTAATACAAGATTTCATTTTTCCAAACTTTTTGACGTGTTGCTTCCTTTGTTTATATCTAGCTTCCATATCGCATAATATTGCTTAACATAGCAAGCTAAGTTTATAGAAGGTTGACTTAGCAACTCCAAGTGTCTTAAGTTGTTTATCACAGGTGTGCATGAAAACACCTAAGTCTGTGACAGTAGGCCTCAACTTAAGCAAACAAATAATCGTAATAAGTCATTTTTCCCAAATGAGGCAAAATATAAGCCTCAAGGTATTGTTGCAGGGCGATTAGCACCCCGAGGTTTAGATCCCCATGGAGAGTCTCAAAGGCTTGGCCATGGAAGGTTCCTCGGTTATAAAAAAAAGCCCCAAGGTAGAACAAGACATAAGTGCAAGTCTTAACTTAAACAAATAATAATCCTCAAGGTGGAACAAGATGTAAGCATAAGCCTTAAACAAATAATAATAATAAACAAGATTTAACTCTAAGTCTCAACTTCTAAAATTGTAAGGAACCATCAAGGGTCTTAGAAAGTTCCAATGGTGCCCATTTGGCTAAGGCATCAAGCACGGGAGATAATCAAAAGTATTGTAAAGCATTCTTGAGTAATAAATTTCCAATTCGTTCAAACTCTTTAATAGTTGCCTTCTTTATTCATATCTAACTTCTGTGTCACGTTGCTTGCTTAGTAACTTCAAGTGTCTTGACTTGTCTAAGTGTGATATGCTCATAGTTGTGAAAGGTGCGCCTAGGCTCCAAGCGGTGCAACGCGACCCTCCGGTGCCTCGCCTAAAGGTAGGCAATGCCCCTTCACAAAGGTGCCGCTTAGGCACACAAGGCGACGTGGCCCATAGGCCCTATCTTCTTTTTCTTGTCTTCTTCTTCGACAACAAGTTGAAGAGGGCAAAAAGAAGCCCTTTATTTTTTATTGTCTAAGACCAAAACAACGTCGTTTCGTCTGTTCTTTTAAAAAAACAGGGTCCAAAACGACGTCACTTTGGCCCCTTTTATTTTTTAAAGAACAGGCCAAAACGACATTGTTTTGGCCTTGTCTTTCATTCTAGCCCCCTTTTCCAATTGTTTTCAACCCGACAACACCCCAAAACATTGCCCTAGCCTCAACTGTGTTGTGAAGAAGCAAAGAGGACGAAGAAGAAGAAGAAAAATAAAGGAAAAATAGGAGAAAAATAGAGGAAAAATAGATGCACTTTTCCAAGACCTTGGTATTTTTCTCTTTTCTTCACTTTTCTACATTTTTTTTGTTCTTGTCTCATAACTTTCATTGGCATTTTATTTTTTTTTAAATAAATATTGTATTTTGACATGAAAAATTTACTAAATAAAAATAAACAAATAAAAAACTCTCATATGCAAATTTTTTGCTAATATGATATGCATATTTTTTTTTCAATTTTTTTTTTTCTTAATTTAATTATAATTATTTTATTGTAGTATAGATAATTTGTTTGTAAAATGGATAATGAGAATGAAACTCAAGTAGACTAGTGCAAGTGGAAGAAGAGATCTCGGATGGAAACATGCTTGTTTGCCAAATGAAGAAGATTTAAACACCATCATATGCATTTTTTGTGATAAAGTAACCAAATGAGGCATATATAAACACAAACAACATCTTGTTAGTGGATATAGAAATGTTAAAAAGTGTAGAAAATGTCCAGAACATGTTAGAGAAGAAATGGAAGAATATATGAGCTCTAAAAAAAGTCAAAAAGAGCAAATGAATATGGGGAGCGAAAATGTTAATAAAGATTTGTTTGGTTTGAAAGATGAAGATTTTGGTGAGGAGATTAATAATAGAATGAATGTCATCAACATTTCTAGTGGAGGTAGTAACCGAGGAGGAAGTAGGGCTAGGATGTTTTCTTCAAAAAAACTAAGACAAAAAGGTCTCATGGATCATTTTTTCACTCCTACTGTAGAGATGGTTGCTCAAAATCGAAAGAGTGGGAAGATAAACCAAACTACTATCAATGATGCCTACAAAAAGGAAGCAAGAGAAAGAGTATGCATGCTTATCACAAGGTGAATGTATGAGGCTGCTATTCTATTTAATGCAATCACATATCCAAGTTTCCAACCAATGATTGAGGCTATTGGCCAATATGGTGTGGGTATGAAGGAACCAACTCTTCATGAGGTAAGAGTTACTAACCTTAAGAAAGAATTGGCTCTTACAAAAGATTTGATGAAGGATCATATGGTGGAATGGAAAAAAAATTAATGTTCAATTATGTTGAATGGATGGACTGATAGGAAAGAGAGAACTTTGGTGAACTTTTTGGTTAATTGTTCAAAAGGAACCATATTTATGCAATCCATGGATGCTTCTTCAATGATTAAGATAGGAGAAAAGATGTTTGAGTTACTTGACAAATGGGTAGAGCAAGTTGGTGAGGAGAATGTTCTTCAAGTTATAATAGATAATCACTCAAGTTATGCGATGGCAGGTAACAAATACTATTTCTTGAATTTTTATTTAATTTTAAAATTTGAATCATTTATTTTGAGAACTTATGTAAATTTATTATGTACAATGTCACATAGGGAGGTTGTTAGAATTAAAGCACCCGCATTTGTGTTGGACACTCTGTGCTGCACATTGCCTTGACTTGATGTTGGAAGATATTGGAAAGCTACCAAACATCAAGAGGACATTAGAGAAGGTCATATCACTAAATGGGTATATTTATAATCACTCAAGGCTACTCAACATGATGAGGAGGTTTACTGGACAAAGAGAATTGCTTAGGCTTGCTAAGACTCGGTTTGCAACTGCTTTCATCACATTATCATGATTGCATGAACAAAAAAACAACTTAAGGAAGATGTTTACAAGTTCAAATTGGTCAAATAGCAAATGGGCAAAAGAGTAGAAGGGGAAAACTATAGCCAACATAGTTCTAATGTCTTCATTTTGGAACACTATTGTGTTTTGCTTAAAGGTTTCGGGCCCTTGTTCGTGTGCTTCGTTTGGTTGATGGTGAAAAAAAGCTCCTATGAGATACATTTATGAGGCCATGAATAGAGCTAAGGATACAATTGTGAGAAGTTTTAATGGAAATGAAGAGAAGTACAAAGAAATCTTCAAAATCATTAATAAGAGGTGGGAGATTCAGCTTCATCGGCCTTTGCACGCAGCGGGGTACTTTTTGAACCCGGAAATCTTCTATAATTCACTAGAAATAGAGTATGATGTAGAGATTATAAGTGATTTGTATAAATGCATCTTAAGGCTCAGAAGAGACCTTGCTAAGCAAGAAAAAGTTGTGGCCGAAGTGAATTTGTACACAAATGCCCAAGGACTATTCGGGAATGAGTTAACTGTTAGGACAAGGAAGACTAAAGCACTAGGTTAGTTATTTAGTTTTGTTTATTTAATTGATTAGATTATATTTTTGCTAAGTGCATTATTTCACTAAATTGTTAATATTTATACTACAACTTAATGGTGGGCAACATATGGAGTTTATGCTCCAAATTTGCAAAGGTTTGCAATAAAAGTCCTCAACCTAACATGTAGTGCATCGGGAAGTAAATGGAATTGGAGCATTTTTTAAAATGTAAGTGACCAAAATAATTACAAGTAATAGTTTAATAGAGTCTTGAATGTAATTTAAAAGTTAAAAGTTAAAAGTTTAAAATATATTTATAAGCTTATAAATTTTTGTAGATTCATAGCAAGAGGAGAAATAGATTAGATCATCAACGCTTGAATGATTTGGTATACATTAAGTATAATCGAGCTTTGAAGAGAAGATACAATGAACGTGATACCATTGACACAATTTCCTTGAAAGATAAATAGTTGATAGGAAGAATGGAATATGGGGATTCTCATGGAGGTGCACAAAATGATTTTGTATTTGATGATGATAATTTGACATGGGGTGATGTTGCTAGAGCTACTAAAGCTAAGGAGGTCAGGTTTGATATTGGAGCTAAAGCAAGCTCAAGCATAATACCACCACCGAAGGGGATAGCTTCAAGTTCTAGAAGCCTTCTCATTCACTAATAGATGAAGATGAAGATGGAGAAATGGTTGATTCAACAGATAAGGAAGATGGGAAAGGCCACAAATGTGATGATGGAAATGATGATTATGATTTTGTTGATTTAGAGGACGAGTGATGATTGATTGTTGTTGACAAATTTGTTGTTCAAGTGTTTTTTAATCACGTTTTTGAATTGTGGACAAATTTCATGTTTTGGTTTGGAAACTTTGCATGTGGATATGTATTAGGCTATTAGCAATCATGATGCTTTGTTTTTATGCTTGGAGTTCTTTATTTTTATGTTTTTTGTTGATTAAATTGAAGTTTTGGATGATATTTGATGATTTATGTGTTTAGGACAACTAAATAATTGTTAAATTTCATTATATTATATAAAAATATATATATAAATTAGGATGCGCCTCACTTCACTAAAGCCCACGCCTTAGGTGTGCCTTTTACCTCAGGCTCTAGGAGTACTTTGCGCCTTAGCGCGTCTTGAGCCTTTTAAAACTATGGACATGGTTTCTTAGGAAATTACCTAAATTCGTGACAAATGGTATCAAAACATAATTGCAAGACAAACATTGTAACAAAGGAAGGAAGTATGTCAAGCTCCAACATTAAGGAGAGAACTTGCAAGCAAACATGTGGAAGGGAGATTGTGATGTCATTGCTAGCATTTAGGTAAGGCTAGCCAAGGTAGAGCTAGCCATGGTTGGTATTCAAGATGATATGGACTTCATTGAGCAAAGCAGATAGAAAGGCTTAAAGGATTTAAGAGAACAAATCTAAGAGCTCAGAAACTAGAAGCTACACACAAATTCAGCCACTATCGCACAAGTTCGCATCCTTCCAAGCCAAGGTAATGGACATGCTTGTTAGCCTAGAGTCGAGGATAGAGACCCTAGCCACATGAATGCAAACTCATGAATAGAAAACTCCTCAAGAGATGGCCATTTACAAGACCGCGGTTTTTGCTAAGTCATTGCCACTCATGAGGCACCAAGGGTGGAGGTGTCAAAGCCACACATCTTCAATGGTAAGTGGGAAGCTAAGGAGCTAGACTATTTCTTATTTCACATGGAGCCATACTTTGAGGCAATAACACCAACCGATGAGGATACCAAGGTACAGACCATGACCCTCTATCTTATTGACACGACTACTCTATGGTGTTGTGAAAAGTTTATCAACATAAAAAAAAGACACCTACACTATAGACACATGGGGCTTTAACAAGGAGATCAAGAGACTACTTTATCTTAAGGATGTGGCTTACCTAGCAAGGAAAAACATGAAGCATCTAAAAAACATAGGCTCAATCCATGGGTATGTCAAGGAGTTGTCTACACTTATGCTCAAGATTTTTAATAACGACGAAAGAATTACTATTCAACTTCATGGACAACCTATAGAGCCAAGCAGAGTAGGAGTTAAAGCATTGGGGTGTCCAAGACCTTGTCACGATCATGGCATTGACAAAGTCCTTAGTTCAATTATAAGAGGGGAGACTCCTCTAAGTTAAAGCCCTCAAAGTGTAACCATGCCAAATGTGGAGAACAAAAAGGGTTGAAGGATTAGCATGTTGCTAAAGAATGATCAAACAAGATGCCTAATAGCAAAGAAAGCAAGGACAAAGATAAATAGTAGCTCATGCCCAAGATCAAGTGTTTCTTGTGTTGTACTCTACACAAGGAGCAAGACTACCCTAAAAAAAAGGCCCTTAAATGATTAATAAAAAGGAAAAAGAGGGTGATGCATGAGTGGGATTGACGTAGCTCTTAAATGCCCTCAAAGCTAAGTCACCAAATATCATGCCTCAAAACTAAAGGTTGACGTATGCAAAAGTCAATGTGAATGAGAAGCTAAGCCCATGGCAGACATGAGTGTTACACAACTTTGTCTCTTTGAAGGAAACAAAGATACAAGAGCTCTACACATCTAAGGAAGGCGGATGGCTTAAGGCAATTAACTTTACTACAGAGCCACTACAAGGGGAAGCATGTAGGGTGACACCACGCATTGGCACATGGCAAGACACGATTAACTTCACAGTGGAACCAATAGACGACTTCAAGGTGATGCTTGGGATGGATTTCCTAAGAAAGATTAAGGCAATGTAACTACTATTCTTGTGCTTGATGGTTATCTTAGAACAAAAGTTGCCATGTGTAGTCCCTATAATCTTTGAAGATATGCCCAAGACCCCTTGCTATCAAATACACAAGTAAAGAAAGGGTTGAAGAAGAAGCAATTGACCTACTCGACCACACTAAAGGAGGAAAAGGAGGATACCACAAGGCAACCCATGCCTAAAGCAATCAAAGGAATCTTTTTATTAATGTTGAAGGATATGATGCCACTAGAGTTGCTTAAGAAACTCCCACCAAGAAGGGAAGAGGATCATAAGATTTAGAGATAAGAGCTAAGCCCCCTGCCATGGAGCACTGTAGGATGGCACCATTTAAGTTGAAAGAATTAAGAAAACAACTTAAGGAATTGCTTGACATGGAATTCATGCAAGCATCTAAAGCTTCCTACAACAAGTTCGTCCTATTCAAAAGGACTACAGGTCCCTCCAAATATGTGTATCTTACTAGGCACTTAATGAGGTGAGAATAAAAAAATAAAAAAATAAAAAAGAATTCGATTCTACTCATTGTTAACCTATTTAATTAACTTGGTAAAATAAGGTATTTCATGACACTAGATTTGAGATCAAGCTACTACCAAATCAGGATTATAGAAGAGAATGAACCTAAGACTACGTGTGTAATCTAAAACAGTTCCTATTGATGACCTTTGGACTCATCAAAGCACCAGCTACAGTCTGCACATTGGTGAACAAAATTTCAATCAGCACTTGGATAAATTTGTAGTGGTATACTAGACAATATGGTTGCCTATAGTAAGACCTTGAGGAACATGTGGAACACCTAAGAAAAGTCTTTAAAGTAATAAGGTGGAAGAAGATCTATGTAAACAAAGAGAAATGTTCATTTACTAAGGAAGAGGTGAGCTTCTTAGGGCATCGTATAAAAAATAGCAAATTGATGATGGATGAAAATAAGGTAAAAGTTATGCACAAGCAGGATCCATCTATACAAAGGTCTTAACTAAGGTATTTCTTTGGCTTAGTAAATTATTACATGTGGTTCATTAGGTGTTACTCAACAGAAGCAACTCTATAAACAGATCTACTCAAGAAGAATAAGGCATGGGATTTGGACAATAAGTGCCAACAAGCCTTTGAAGATTTGAAGAAGGTTTCGATGGAGGAACTAATGTTGGCAATACTTAACTACAACAAGGTATTCAAGGTGCACACAGATGCCACTAAATTTGCTAGAAAGGCGTTATACGATATAAGAGAAGGAAATGGTGGCCATCATTCATTGCTTACACACTTGAAGACACTACTTGTTGGAAGCCCATTTCATTGTGAAAATAGACAATGATACCACTAGCTACTTCCACACACAGGAGAAGCTAATCCCTAAACAAGCAAAGTGGCAACACTTCTTGGTAGAGTTTGATTACGCATTAGAGTACAAGCCAAGAAGAGTTAATCACATAATTAAAGCCCTAAGGCAGAGTTGGCATTTATGGGTAACAAGCCCTAAGAGAATTGGTGGATCTTCTAAAGGAAGGGCTACAACATGACTTGCTGGCTAAGACTCTTATCAACTTAGACCATGAGGAAAAGACCAAGTGGTTTATTATGGAGGATGGCCTACTTCATACCAAAGGAAAATGGCTTTATGTGCCCATATCATATAACCTAAGAAGGAATTTGATCAAAGAGTATCATGACACTAAGTGAGATGGACACCTTATGCAACACAACACAAGGGCATTTACTGGAGTTAGCATATTATTGCCCTCACATGTGGGACAAGGATGAGACCCATGTAAGAATTTGTATTATGTGCCTACAAGACAAGGCTAAGCAACACCAACTAAGAGGCCTATTAGCTGCACTACCCATACTTGAGCAACCATGGGAGAGTGTTATCATTGACTTCATCATTGGATTGCCTAGGCCAAAAGGATGATTCTATCATTGTGGTAATGGATATATTCTTTAAGCTTGCCACATTTGTAGCAGCCCCTACAGATTGTACTAGTAAGAAGGCAACAAGGCTATTATTGAAACATGTAGTGAAGTACTAGGGTTGCATAAACATAACATCAATGATTGTGATCCACACTTCACTGAGAAATTTTGCATGAAGCTCTTTAAAATGATGAGATTGGAGTTTCACTTCTCTATTAGCTTTCACCACAGATGGATGAGCAAATTGAAAGGATGAATGCCTTACTAGAGTTATACTTAAGGCATTTTGTTAGTATTGACCAAAAGGATTGAGCTAAGTTGCTAGATGTGACCTACTTCTCTTACAATCTACAAAAAAGTGAGGCGACTAACAAGAGCTCGTTCGAGTTGACTACGAGAAAACAACCATTAACCCCTCAAAACTTGATGATAACCTACACGGGAAAGAATCCAACAGCTTTTAAATTTGGGAAGGGATGACAGGAGCAAGCTGATATAGCCCAATCATATTTAGATAAGACTACTAAGAGGATGAAGAAGTGGGCTAATAAGAAGTGGCAACACACTAAGTATTAGGTTGAAGACTTAGTGCTCATCAAGCTACTTCCTCAACAATTCAAGTCTATAAGGTCAATGCATAAGGGAATTGTGCGGAGATACAAGGGGCTCTTTCCCCATACTTCGAAAAATTGGCAAGGTCTACTATCGGGTTAAGCTACCTTCAAGGTTAAAGATCCACCCTATCTTCCATGCAAGCCACTTGAAGCCATATCATGAAGAAAATGATGATGCAAGTTGTTAGATATCAAAAAGGGCACCTACAGTCATAGTAACCTCATATGACAAGGAAATGGAGCATATCATGATTGGTTAAGTCATTAGGAGACTAAGGGTACCTCTTGCAACGGAATACTTGGTTAAATGAAGGGGACTACCAAAGAACAAGGCTAGCTAAGAACTTGTAGAAGCTTTACGACAGTTCAAGGAGTAGATCAGAAAATTCTGGGCAAAAGAAGGACAAGGATGTCTATGCCATTAGTAGGGGAGAGTATCATACTCTAGCCCCTCACTTGAGCTTATATAAGGGTAGGAAGCTTCTAGAAGGACTCAAAGGAATCAAATATCTCCATAAATGAGTAAGACACCTTGGAGTTGTATGGAGTATTCTACAAAATTTTTGCAAACTCTTGTGAGTGACATATATATGACTTGCACATAAAACATTCTAAGATTGTAAGAAACCATCAAAGGTACTTTAAAATTCTACTGTCACTTACAAATAGGTGATGGATCCATTTGGTCAAGGAATCAAACAACAGAGAGCATCCAAAGCACTGTAAAGTATTTTTGAATAATACAAGCACCATTCTTTCAATTACTCTAAGTCTTGCCTTCTTTGTTCATCTCTAGCTTCCATTTCCCATAACATGTTTAGCTTCGTAAGCTAAGTTAGGGGAAGACTGACTTAGCAACTTCAAACATCTTAAGTTGTCTCGTGTCACATAGTTGCTTAGGTTGCTTAAGAAACACCTAAGCCTATGACATTAAGCCTCAATACCCTCGAGGCTATAACCTTAAGGCTTATTCGCATAGCTGCCTTAAGGTGAGCTTTAAGGCATAAGCCTTAATAGCCTTTCAATATAATGATCATGGACATTCACATTAAAACTAAATTTTTTTTCTAATATTAGTAATAAATGTTTTTAGAATCGGATCAATTATTGAATCGGAAAAGTTATTGAGTCATAGTTTGATGGTCAAACTGATAGTTGAACCGCGGTCAAACTGTGATGTCAACGTGACATCATAAATATTAATTTATATATCATTAAAATTAAAAATAATTATAATAAATTAAACTATATATAAATAATTAAAAAACTTAAAATGTTTAATCATTTTATCTTTAAATTATCCTATTAAATCATGAAAAGAATAAAATATTAACACATTAATATTTTTATTGTATTAAATAGTAAAATTATAATATTTAATTATTAAGAAAATATATCATATATCAAAAAATAAAATAAAATTTTATCATTTACTTTATTCATAGTTTATTAACCTTATATTTTTTATTTTTTATTTTTTATTTATAGTCCTTAATTTAAGACCAAATAAATGCAATGATTAAAAAAAATGAAAACAAAGTGGGGCCTATCCACACATTAAAAAATACAAGCAAATAAATGAAATGCTATAATTAAAAAAAAAATGCAAGCAAATAAATGAAATGCTACAATTAAAAAAATGTAAGCAAAGTGGGGCTTGCCCACATACAAAAAATGCTAAAAAAGTGCAAGCAAATAAATGCCAACACCAAATTAAGACCCACACATGTTTAAAAAAACTGCAAAAATCATTGCGTAGCCATCAACCACCATTTGAAAAAATGAAAAAGTGAGGCACACCACTATTTAGGGGAAAAAAAACAAAGGAAACCATCGGTCCAGTTAGCTAGTTTTCCAATCTAACTTGTCAATTCGGCCTAGTTTTAAAAATGTTGTTGATAGCTCTCTCTCTCTCTCTTTCTTTGATAGAAATTATCTTTATAGATTACTGATAAGTTTAATACCATTACATCGGGTTGTAACTTAATTGGGCTAACTAGACCTACAAGCAAACATTGGTGAACCTGTTGTTTGATCAAGTTAAGGTTTGGTTTGAAGAACATATATGGATAAAAAATAAAAATAAAATGAAATAAAAATAAATAAAGAAAAACCAAAGAAGAAGAAGAAAGCAAAAAAGCAAAAACTTGACCTCAATTCAATTAGGGTTTTGTCTTGTGACAAAAGCACTATTAGCTTAACCAATTTAATGATTTATCATTATATTTATGGTTATTATTTAGGGAAATTAGAAATATATTAAATAGGCACCAATGAGAAGAGGAGATGTAACCTATGTAGATAGGAAATGCAGAAGGCACGTGAGAGGGAAAGCAACCAAAAAGAATAGGGACCCAAATTCAGCCTCACCCCTAATGAAGCTACTATGAAATCTAAATAGGACATATTTGTATCTCCTAGGGACCCCTAGGTCATGGGAACAAGCATCTTGAGTAGGTTTTTCAAAGCTAATTTAGTTAGCTCCAAGTGGTTAAAAATCCTTCTACTACGTTCTTTACATAATGCACTAAAATAAACAAGATGGATTTCTACTTCAAACTCTCTCATGACCCTTACCCACAAAACTATGATGTCATCCATGCAACATATCTTTAATTGATTGAAGAAGCACCTAAGATAAGCCAAATAGGAAATGAAAATGCATTACGAAAGTGGTTAACTATGTTTTTGATAAGGTGAAGGAAAGATTAGGCATTGTAGAGTCTTTCTAGAACTTAAAGAGGCATTGTTGTGTAGCTAGTCCTACACCATGTTTGCCTAAAACACCGGGCAAGCAAAGAGCACAATTGTACAATTGATAGGCATTGCATAGATTATAGCACTTAAAAGACATAATGATTGGATTTGATTTTCATTAACTCACCTTAAGCACAAAATAATTAAATTTGATAAACATTCAAAACCATCAAAGAAGTATTGACATAATCATGCCACATATGGTATCTATGAAAAAACAAAGGTCATAAAATAAGGTTTAAGAAAATTCGTTGCAATAGAATGTAGGGAAAAAAAAAAAATTACCTTTTGATAGACTTCCTCTTGCCAGTCACCTAAATTTGCATGCCTTTTCTCTGATGTGGGATCTAGTGCCACAAGAAATTAAAAAAAAATATACATACACTTTGCTTTGGATAAATTCTCAAACAAGATATTATTGCAAATTTCATTTCAACTTCTAAAATGTTCAAAATAGGAAGTCCTAATGAATTTATTTCCAACCTAATCAGTACATGATTACTAAATTACAAAATAAAAGAATAGATAAGGAAGTTCTTTTGGGGTTAACTACTAGTTAGGAAAAATTGTGGAGTCAATGAACAATAGAGAAAGATGTTTGTATGTGACATTTCAAGCTTTGCATACTTATGGTAACTTTACTCATCAAACCTTCATACGAATGACACCTTTGATTGTATGAGACTAACGATCCACCCAAAAGCTTAAGTAGATAGGGAATGGGTTAAACAATTTATATTAAACTAACAAAGTGGTTCGGTATAAGTAAATAAATCTACAACTAAAGATGGAGCAAGTCTATAGAAGTTAAGTAAATTCGCCTAATTTATTCGAGAACTAGTAAGGGAGGCAAACAACGCCAATTTAGCCTATATTAATTGATATGAATGGTAAGAAAGAGAGCTCAAAAAGTTGGCATTTTCTGTCAATTATAAGGGGTCTTCAAGCAAAGAAAGGAGTGAAAAGACTATGAAGGAGTTAGTTTTAGCTAATGAAGTTAAAGATTCTTTCTTGGAATGTTAAAGGGGTAAATGGATAGAAACAAAAATTATAAAATCCCTAATCAGGTCTCAAAGGGTTGATTTGGTGTGCTTGCAAGAAACTAAGGCACAACGTATGTCAATTCAACCAGTAAAACATAGTGGTGGACAAATACTTAGACTGGGGAGCAGTGGGAACCAAAAGTACTGCTAAGGGAGTTGTAGTCGTTTGGGATAATCGGGCCCTTAAGCTTGTAGAGAAGAGGTGGGTGCCTACTCCAACTCCTGTTGCTTCAAGACCTACAAGGATTATTTCATTTGGTTTTCTACTGGGGTATATGGGCATGTGCTTAGTAAGGAGAGGGTGGAGTTTTGGAATGAACTGGCTGACATTCAAGGTCTCTGGAATGACCCTTAGTCAGATTTCCAAATGAAAGGAAGAATTGTTCCAGGAATTCTTCAACAATGAAGCAATTCTCTGAGATAATTAAGGAGTAGAATTTGTGTGATTTGCTTCTAATTGGAGGACCATATACATAGTGTGAGGATTTGAATAATCAGTCTGCATCAAAGCTAGATCAGTTTCTTGTCTGAGAGGATTGGGAGAGTCACTTCAATGGCATTGTTCAAATCCTGGCTTAGCCAGTCTCGAATCATGCCCCTATTTTGCTAAATGAATGTGAGGTGAGGAGCAAAACTCCTTTCAGGTTTGAAAATATGTGGCTTAAAGCACAAGGCTTCAAAGGGCGGAGTAAAAAGTGATGGACAGGCAATAATGTCAGAGGATCATTCAGTCATGTGATGGCTTGGAAATTGAAAGCTTTGAAGAAAGACTTTAAAGATTGGAACAAGGAGGTGCTTGAGAATGTCATAATTAGGAAAGCAAAGGCTTTGAAGCAGATTGGCTATGGGATCTAAGGGAGAGGAAGGCTATCCTCAATGTTAAAGAAGCTAGAGATAGAAGGAGATTTGTGGAGTGTAACAAATTGTTTGTTTTTGAAAAGATCTCTTAGAGGCAAAAATGAAGAGAGTTGTAGCTGAGAGAGATAAGAACACTAGTTTTTTCTTTTTCTATAAAATAACCGATATGCGCAGAAGAAGGAACCATATAGATAGAGTTTGAGTGAACAAAGCATGGCTTCTGAGGATTCAGAAATTAAGAAGGGGTTGCAAATGCTTTCCATAGTCTCTTATCAGAGTTTAGGGATTGGAGACCTAGGATCGCTAGGATGGATTTTGTGTCTCTTAAGAGTGCGGACTCAAAGAGATTCCTTTCTTAGGGGAAGAAGTGTTTTCCGTCTTGTCATGTTTGAGTGGGGACAAATCTCCAGAGCTAGATGGTTTCCCCATGACTTTTTGGCAGCATCGTTAGGACTTTGTCAAGATTGAAGTAATAGGCTTCTTCAAAGAATTTTTCAAGTGAGGCTACTTTGTAAGAAGTTTAGTTGTTACATTTTTTTGTGTTGATTCCTTAGAAAGTGGGTGTCAAGGATTTGAAAGATTTTAGGTCTATTAGTTTGATGGGAGGGCTATACAAGCCACTTTCTGTTTTGAGTGTTTTTTCCTTTTCTTAGGCATGTATCTCCTAGATTGTAGCTAGATTTTTATTTGGCAGATTCAATTCTTAGCATATATAGTTTTGATGTTGTACAAGCTTAATAGAGAAACATAGAAAGATACCAAGTTTTCTGCATGGTATCAGAGAGGTTTCCCACTAGGACCTACTCGTATAATTCGGCCTCTGTTTTTTTTTTTTCCAGCAACGGGTGACCTGAACCCCCTGCTGCTATCTTTCCATGAATTGTCTTCTCCAACCAAGTCGCAATTTGTCCTAGGTTCATCAGTCCAGCCACAATCCAGTCCAGACGTGCTTCGATCCTATTACAAATTGATCCAGTCCAGACGAATGACTACCGATAGTCAACATTAGTCTCTGAAGTCAACTCTAGGTTAGAAACTGTCACTTCCAATGACCACGAAGGATCCGATGGCTCTTTTCTTCCCATCACAGGTCACAAGTTGAATGGGAATAATTATCTCCAATGGTCTCAATCTGTTCTTATGTTTATCGGCGGCAAGGATAAGGATGGCTACCTCACCAAAGAAAGCGTTCAACCCAAAAGTGATGATCCTAGATTCCGAACTTGCAAGACAGAGAATAATATGGTCAAATCATGGCTTATCAATCCAATGACGAACGAGATCGGTGAAAACTTTCTTCTCTACAAGACCGCAAAAGAGATGTGGGATGTTGTTAAAGAAACATATTCCACCAAAGAAAATACAGCAGAACAGGTTGATATCGAGACTATTCTTCATGATCTCCATCAAGGGGATTTAACCATCACCAATTACTACAATATTCTTGGTCACCATTGGCAACGATTGGATGTTTATGAGGAGTATGATTGGAATTGCCCTGAAGATGCTGCCAAGTATCAAAAGATTGAGGAGAAAAGACGGCTTTTCAAGTTCTTATTGTGCCTCAACAAGGACCTTGATGAGGTCCGTGGGAGGATCCTTGGTACCAAACCCCTTCCAACAATCCGTGAAGCCTTCGCAGAGGTAAAGAGAGAGGAGAGCCAGAAGAAACTCATGTTAGGCAAGCAAACTGTTGCAGCTACTACTGAACGCTCAGCTCTTGCAGCCCGGGGTCAGTCCAGCAACAATGGAGGAAATCAATAGCAACCAAAGGGAAGACCTTGGTATGACCATTGCAAGAAACATGGTCATACAAAGGATGCATGTTGGGATATCTATGGTAAACCTGCAAATTGGAAACCGAGGTCAAATGGACATGACAATTGAGCGAACAATGCCACCACCGATTCCACCTCTCAGCCCAAATCAAACCCGTTTAGCAAAGAGCAGTTAGATCTTTTACAGAAACTACTCCAACAGTCACAGCAACCTAAACCACCTCAGCCCACTTCCATAATTGGTACTGGTTCTGTTGCACAAAAAGGTAATTTCTTGAGTGCTCTAAATGCTATAAAAAAAAAGGACAAAACCATGGATTGTTGACTCTGGTGCATCTGACCACATGACAGGAGATGCAAGTGTTTTTGACACATGATCCTTGCTCTTCGAATTATTTTGTCTGCATTGCTGATGGATATTTGTCCAAGGTTGTTGGTTTTGATTCAATGACTGTTTCAAAGGACTTGACTCTTCACTCTGTCTTACTTGTTCCAAATATAGATTGCAATTTGTCGTCCATTAGTAAACTGACAAAAGACCTTAAGTGTGTTACTAAATTTTTCCTAATCACTATGAATTTCAGATTATGGATTCGGGGATGATGATTGGCAATGCTAAGGTGCATGAGGGGCTCTACCTACTTCAAGCTAATGAGTATCCTAATCCCAATCATTCTCAAGCTCATTCTGTTCAGCCCTCCATTTATGTTCTTTCCATTCGTAGTGATAATAAAAATGATGTCATACTGATGTGGCATTATAGATTAGGCCATCCAAATTTTGTGTATCCTGAGAAAATGTTTCCATCATTATTTAATAAAAATTCCAAGTCTTTTCAGTGTGAAATTTGTCAAATGTCTAAACATGTGCGTAATTCTTATCCTAACCAAATTTACAAGACTTCTCATCCTTTTTCAATGATACACAGTGATATTTGGGGTCCATCTAGGATCAAGAACATTTTTGGATCAAGATGGCTTGTCACCTTTATTGATGATCACACTAGACTCACTTGGATATTTCTCATGATAGATTAATCTGAGGTTGCCAAATCTTCATAAAATTTCTTAAAATGATCCAAAATCAATTCCAAGCCCAAATTCAAATCCTCAAGACCAATAATGGAAGAGAATACTTCCATTCTGCTCTAGGTACTTATTTGATGAATAATGGAATTATACACCAAAGTTCATGTGTTGATACTCCTCAACAAAATGGAGTAGCTAAGCGGAAAAATAGACATCTACTTAAGGTTTACCATTCCATCATGTTCACCTCTAATGCTCCTAAACACTTCTACGGTGAGGTTGTTCTTACTGCTGCTTATCTCATTAATAGAATGCCATCTCGTACTCTCAACTATCAAAGTCCTTGTCAAGTCCTTCTCCAATCCTATCCTAATTCTAGGCTAATCTCCTCCATTCCCATCAAAGTGTTTGGCAGCACTGCCTTCATCCATATTCATTCCCAACATCGCTCCAAACTTGACCCAAAAGTTGTCAAATGTCTCTTCCTTGGGTATTCTCCGAGCCAAAAAGGGTGTAAATGTTACTCTCCTACTCAACGGAAAATTTACGTATCCATGGATGTAACATTCTTCGAAATTCAACCCTTTTACCCCAAAAATTTTGTTCAAGGGGAGAAGGGACTTGGAGAATATCAGTGTTTGAACATAAATACTGATTTTCTTAATACAAGTTATGATTCTTCCTATCCTTCTTCATCTTTCCTTCCATCCAAGACTAAGACATCTTCCAATCTTCAATCAGAACCCATATTCAAGACCATACAGCCTTCACAATCTTCAAGTCCTGACCTTCCACCTGACGAAACTCAACATCCAGCCTCACCAGAGAAGGAAGAAAAAAAAAGGCTCAGAAGGAGGGGGAAATCCAAGTCCATCCGATACAAAACCAAGAGTGTAAATCGGATTTAAAAGATTCTGAAAATTCACCAGGTAACACCACTGCTGAACCTCTTTTGGATGAAGTTTCTAATGATCTAGACTTGCCTATTGCTCTAAGAAAAGGGGTGAGGTCCAGCACTAAACATCCTATACAGAATTTTGTGTCCTATGATGAGCTGTCTCCATCATATAGGGCATTTGCCATGAAGATAACTGAAGTGCAGGTTCCTACTACTATTCACAAGGCTCAGTCAATCAGATTGGAGAAAGGCTGTTTTTGATGAGATGAGTGCCTTGGAAAAGACAGGTACATGGGAATTTGTTGATCTACCGAAAGATAAGAATACCGTGGGATTTAAGTGGATCTTTACAGTCAAACATAGAGCTGACAAAAGTGTTGAAAGGTTGAAGGCACGACTTGTTGCAAAAGGATTCACTCAAGCTTATGCAGTTGATTACTAGGAGACATTTGCCCTAGTTACAAAACTCAATACTATTAGAGTCTTACTCTCTCTTGCTGCTAATCTGGATTGGTCACTAAACCAATTAGATGTGAAGAATGCCTTCCTCAATGGTGAATTGGAGGAGGAAGTGTATATGAAGATTCCCCCTGGCTTTGAAGGAAACAATGACTTTAACAAGGTATGTAAACTCTGGAAAGCATTACATGGCCTTAAACAGTCTCCTCGTGCTTGGTTTGACAAATTCACAAAGGTCATCAAGAAGAATGGTTATACTCAGTGCCAATCTGATCACACCTTGTTTGTTAAGTTCTCTACAAGAAGAAAAATAGCTATTCTTATTGTGTATGCCGATGACATAATTCTTACTGGAGATTATGATGAAGAGGAAGTTAGTTTGAAAAATCTCCTTGCCAAGGAATTTGAGATAAAAGATTTGGGTGATCTCAAGTATTTCCTAGGAACGGAAGTGGCTTGGTCTAAGAAAGGGATTTGCATTTCCCAAAGAAAATACATCCTTGATCTTCTAGAGGAGACTGGTATGCTTGGGTGTAAACCCTTAGACATCCCTATGGACTCTAATGTCAAGCTTGGCTTATATCAAGATAGTCCTTCAATTGACAAAGGGCAATATCAATAGCTAGTAGGGAAGTTGATATATCTTTCCCACACAAGACCAAATATCGGATTCTGTGTTAGTTTGGTTAGTAGATTTATGAATAATCCTACCAAAGAACACTTAGATGTTGTCTATAGAATCCTTCAACATCTTAAGCGGCCTCTTGGAAAAGGGTTATTTTTCAAAAAGAATCCTAACATAGAAATTATGATCTACCCTAACGCAGATTGGGTTGGCTCTCCTATTATGGTTATTGTTCAGATGCCTGGGGCAATCTTGTTACATGGTGGAGCAAAAAGCAAACTGTTGTTACTAGGAGTAGTATTGAAGCCAAATTCAGAACCTTAGCCAATGGAATTTGTGAGGGCATGTGGATTAAGAGACTATTGGAAGAACTCAAGTTTCCTATTGATGGTCCTATGAGAATTTTTTGTGACAATCAAGCTACAATTTGTATTGCTAAAAAACTTGTTCATCACGACAGGACTAAGCATGTGGAGATTGACTGTCATTTCACTAAAGAGAAGATTGATGAAGGGATTATCACTCTTGGATACATGCCAACAGCTCTTCAAACAGCTAACATCCTAACCAAAGCTCTTCCTAGGGTCAACTTTGAAGAAATGAAGTCCAAGTTGGGTATGCTGAACATCTACAGCCCAGCTTGAGGGGAAGTGTTGATTTCCATGTGAATATCCCTAATTTGTTGGGATTTTGATTTTATATTCAAACCAGGATTTGTTTCCCACTTTCTGTTTTGAGGCTTTTTTCCTTTTCTTAGGCATGTATCTCCTAGATTGTAGCTAGATTTTTATTTGGCAGACTCGATTCTTAGCATATATAGTTTCGATGTTGTACATGCTCAGTAAAGAAATATAGAAAGATACCAAGTTTTCTGCATTATCCTTAACCCTCCCTCCCTCCCTCCCTCCCTCTCTCTCTCTCTCTACAGTTTCTCTTGCTGTATGGGTCTCCCTATTCAACCTCTATCCTCTCTCTCTCTCTCTCTCTCTGACCTCTCTCTAGGGTCTCTCGCTCTCCCCTTCTAAGGGCATCACTATCTCTTTTGTGATAGGTTTTTTTTATGTTCTTATTTGGGGGTGGGGGGGTCCCTCTTGGGGCTTGAACTTAGAATTGCCAACTTTCCCACCCCAACCCTTTGCCACTCAAGCACAGCCACAGGGATCTCTTTGTAGCTCCTTTGAGCCATCCTTTTTCCCTTTCTTTGAGAGAAGGCTTTTGTGCTGACCCATGTAATCTCTACAAACTATATTTTCATCCTTGTAAATTGAATGGTAAGAAACATACTAAATCAAATCCAAAATGCTAGGTTATTAACTAAAATAACCAAAGAGAAAGTTCAAATGACTTCATATACCTGCTTCAATTCCATAAAAGTAGAAGTCCAAAAAAAAAGCTGCTATTTTAGTTATCAAACAAGCAATAGCTTTCTAAACATGTCACTGTAGCACAGGAAAAGGCCAACAATAAACTGATGATTAAAGTCTACATCTAGGGTGGACAAATATAAAAAACTAAATCATGTAAGTGGTAATATTAAAACAGAACAAACATGTGTTGAAGAATGGTAAGAAATTGCATAACTGCAGAAACATACTTGATAATGCCTCAGATTGGGCTTGTTGAGATTGAAACTGCTCAATTACACGTGGCTGAAGCAAGGTGCTTGATGTTTGAAGCCGTTGCTGCATATTTTGCTGTGATAAACTTGGATTCTGTGGCAAATTTTCTGTCTGTAACTGACTTTCAGACTTTAATTGCATCTCTGATGGCTGAGGGTGTGACTGTTGCCCTTCCTTTGGCAATGAAGCCGAAGCAGTCTGCTGGGTTGGCTGCCTCACTGGAACCTTGACTTGTTGCGACATAGGCATGGAAAGCTGATTAGACAGCCCACAGGAGTCATCAGATTGACCTCCAAGCAATTTCTTCTGTCGTAGTAGTCCAGAAACATTACCAAGTCGAACTAACTGCTGCTGCTGTTGCTTTGACTGGTTGTTTCGCTGGCCTGATATCAGCTGCAGCTTCTGCAAGACTGAATGTTTAGTCTGCTGGTCAACCAACCCATCTGGCTGTTCCATTACTGTTCTTTGATGATGAATAACAGGAGCCTGCAGTGGCTGTTGCTGTTGCCTGACAACTGATTGTGGATGTTGCTGAAGCACAGATTTTGTTTGCTGTTGAACAGAAGACTGCTGACTCTGTGGAAGACCAGAACATGGGGCTGATTGTGTTACAGAAATATCCATGATGGGAGAAGTCTGTGTAACAGATTGCTGAGAAGATAGTAGCTGATTAGGCTGTAATAAGGTCTGCTGCTGCTGCTGCTGCTGCTGCTGTTGTTGTTGGGCATGAGGAGTTTGAATGGCTGACTCTGTGATACTTTCCTGCTTGAATTTCTGATTCGGAATCTGATGTTGTAATTGCCGCTCGCAACAAAATTGTTGTGGATTCTGAAATTGCTGCCAGGTCACAGGCTGTGGAAAATCTTCTTGTTCCTGCACCTGCCTCCAAGAATTTGCAGCATTATTGGAAGATACCCCTTGTCCCACTGACTTCGTTACCAAGCTTGGTAAAATGCCAGACATGCTTTGTAATTTGACATCCTGGCCAACAACATTTGGCTTGGGAATCTTAGTTAAACTGGTCATATGAGGCACTACAGATGATAAACTGATAGAACTCTGTGCTCTATAAGATGCAATATTACTGTGAAGGTTCTGGGACAACAGTTCTTGGTGTGCTTGAGACTGATTAGCCAATGGAGCCAAAGGTGACTGCTCTTGCTCAAGGACTTCAGAATGAACACTGTGAGAAGCTATTCAAAATAAACAAGCAAAACAGACAAGAAGTTAGAGGAATGAAAATTCAGGTAAACATTAAAACAATGAACAGGCAAATAGAGAAGCAATAACTTAGATCACATTGAGAAATTTTGGACTAAAACAAAATTCAATTATGTCATGAGAAAAAAAAAGTACGAGGATGAATTATCCTTCAAAGGTAATGATACAGTCAAAATAGAAAAAGAAGCAAAGTCAATATACAACCAAAAAGCCCAACTACACATCTACGATCAAGTGTAAATATGAAAAACAGATGACATAACCAATCATGAGTTAATGATGTTCCCATCAGCACATTTCTTAGGAACCTTCTATTTTTTATTTCACTACCTGGATCTGTGGAAATTGCATCAGTATCAACTGAGTTTGAAGGTGAAACATTAGCTGCAGTATTCTGAGGCACTGTATGTATTGACAGCATCTTCACAGATATCCTTCGAAGATAATCCCTCTGAAGAAAGGTAAACAATTTATATCTACTGAAAAATGCACAAATCATGAAGTATTAAACATGCGTGTGTAGTCTTTCTTATAAGCATAAAATAAATGAAAGAAAATGTACAAACCAAAAAAACATGAATTAGCAACTACAAAATGGTTCAAAATCTCCGCATTCGCTGTAGAACATGTTCATAAAATGAGAATGAGGATGTTGAGAAGGAAGACTGGAAAAACAAAAAGTAAAAACAATATATAAATTCATTTGTGAGGTAAGAGCTATAGTAGCATTTGAAATTAAAATTTCAAGAAATAGAGTAGAGACCACTTGGCAAGTGCATCAAATACCAATGGTTGCACTAGTTAGAGCTAATATGTTTCAATAACTCAGGTCTTAGGCATGACAATGAAAAGGAGAATCCCGAGACAGTGAAATAAAATAAGGTAATATAACATACTTTGGCCCTGTGTAGATAGGAATTGGAAGCAAGTTCCTTGATGCAAATGCAATAATTAAGGCTTCCTTGAGTTGAGTGTCAGTTGAAAAAAGATATATAACCAATTATTAAGGCAAATGACGATTACAGAAATGTGACATTGCCCATGTTATGAATGTACCTGGCTTGTAGCAGTGTTATAAATCTTTTCCTCAAACTGCACAGCAATATTCTTAACCTCAGATAACGCCCGTTGCTTAGATGATGGAAAATTCTTTACTAATGTACTCATTCTGCACATGAAAATCTTCAAGTTCTGAGTACACTACTGGTTGTACTGGCATAGTGAATTAAAAGCAATAGAGTTTTTCTTCTATATTTAAAGAGATCCATGATAACTAAAGGATCTACAAATCTTCAATAGTTCAAAAACCAAGTAATTAAATTTCACAAATAAATACTTATGTGAGACCTTAATTGAAAAATAAAATAACAGAAATTACCAATATTTAATATAAACTTTGCAAATAAAATAGAGATTAAAAAATAAAAATATCAGTAGCAAGGGACAGTAATGAGTTATTATGCACACATGGTATTCTGTCTTTTGGTTGTTCAAGGCCAGAAGGTGGGGTAGGAGTTCTTTCTCATAGACACCTTTTCTCAAATTGGTGGAGTTGGCCTATGATCTTAGTTGTATTGGGTTATTTGAAAATCACAAAGGTAAGGGAAGAAATACTTACATCCTATTTACAATCCTTTCTCGAGCATCTGGGAGGAGTTGAGTTCTCCAATTGTAGGCATCCATGTTACCTTGATTAGATCAAAAAAATAAGATGCAACAATTTTCCCAAAGAATTAATAGATGACATACAAATAAAACTTTTGCAAGAAGTATAAGCAATGAAATTTAGGGACTCACCAACAAGAGTACAATGATTACATAAGGGGAAAATGAACCATGAAAGAGCTCCAGGCTTCTAATGAGCAAGCAAACAAATGTTCAGAAATGGAACTCTTCATTGTGATTATTAGAGCATTCAGCATCCAAACACCTAACAGTACTCAACTTTCCAACAACCTAATAATTTTCAATTCAACTAGAGCTTTTGAATACAAACAGATTTCTTGGACAACTACTCAAATTTTTTGAAATATGATAAACAGCTTTCTGATGATGCTAGAAACAAAATTCTCGAGCTCAAGGTTTCAATTTTTTCACAGTAGTACCCTTGTTGACTGCGGCTCTAATAATGACTAAATATTCTTCATTCAAACCCATATGGTGCTTAGCATTTGCTGCTGCAAAGGCAGTATCTGACTAGTAAAC
Source organism: Vitis rotundifolia (assembly GCA_030254885.1). NCBI lineage: Eukaryota > Viridiplantae > Streptophyta > Magnoliopsida > Vitales > Vitaceae > Vitis > Vitis rotundifolia. The sequence continues at coordinate 10,241,809 of CM058170.1, forward strand.
TCTAAATATATCAATTTTCCGAAAAGCTTCTAAAAGCTCTCAAGGTCACCAAATAACTTAACATGCTCAAGCTTTAAACCTACTTTCAATCAGCTTGAGTATCCAGTACTTCAAATGTGAATATGGCAGTCTCCTCTAAGCAATCAGCAACAGTTTCATTGACAATAAATGAATACTAACAGAAGATTTAGACAATACCATATCTCTACTACTTATAGAAACCCATAGTGCCTGTCCACTCGCTTTACCCAAAATACCAAATCATCTAAATTATTTCCAGCTCTATCCTCTCCTCCAATAATTAGCCATTTTTCACATTCTCCATGCTTTTATTTCCCACAATTTTTATAACCTCCAACAACTTCTATCCTTCTCCCATCTTCTAATTTTTTATCAAAAACAATAATGTAATAGAACAGAAAAAAACAAGTACATGAGAAGCATGAGAAATCCTCCTTGGATTTACAAAAGCTGATCAAAAAATGGAAGATTAAACCTTACCCAACATTCTAATAAGACCCATACATCCATATAGACCCATCTAAGAATATTCAATATAAGAACCTTTCATCCCTCCATGAGGATTAACAAATCTCTTTCGAATACAAATCAAAAAAAAATCTCTTTCCTCACTATCCAAAACCTTATGACATGAACACCAAATGCCAGTCAAATTGAATAACATTTAGAAGAATGCCCTTAAGCGCAATGGTACAAGAAACCCACAAAGATGAATAGAAACAAATTAGAACCTATAGTGTGTCTAAAGTCCTCTACTTGTCTTCAAAAATCATAACATTTCTTTTCCTCCACACAATCCATATCGGTGTGAGACAAGCGATTTGCTACAATGCTTGCCTTTGATGGTGTTCCTCAAACTCTTGTATGAGATAATCATTCATATTACATATGCTCGTAGAAGGAACCCAATCCAAACTAGAAATCGGAATATAGGTTGTGCCAAAGGCCCAAAGTCAAAGAGCAATGTAAAAAAGGGTGGTCAATTGTTTCTCCACTCCTAATGCACAAAATGCAACAATCAAAGTTAAAGGGCTTTGTAAGGTCTTTTCAACCGTAGTATGTCATTAGTGTTTACCCACTTGTGTGCCACTAGCAAAGGAAAGGCTTTGACCTTAGATGAGACTTTAGAGTTCCATAGAACTTTAACTGCATAGGAAGGAACTATGTCTATAGGATTGGACAAGTCAAAGAAAAAAGACTTTACCGAAAATAATCTAAGGACGATAATGACCAAGCTCTTACATCTGGAATGGAAGGTGACAAGTGCACACAGGTGAGAGAGGACATAAGTCTTTCAAGGCCCTCTATCTCCAAGTCATCAAAGTTAAGACGAAAATTAATTTTCCAAAACAAAGGGGAAGAAAAGTCAAGGATAGCTGAGATAGGAAGAATTCCAATTGTGACTACTCTAAAAGGGCTTGGACCACTTCTTGTAACAATAATGCTCAAATTTTCAAATCCAACCCCGAAGTTCTAGCTTAACTAGCCATTACATCTTCTCCAAACTCTTTCCTCCTCATCTTTTTAATCCCCTAAAAAATACTCTTCCTTCAATTCAAGTGCCATTTTTTCTTCTTCAAATTTTTGTTTATAGGCTCCCAAAACCATATTCTTCCACTTAATTTTTGCAACCCCACATTTATTATCATTCCTACCCCTTCCATAAAAGAAGTCCCAACTAACTTCTTCCTCAAATCTCTGTAACCTCCAAAAAGTATTCTTCCTTTAATTTTTATAACCTCTAAGAATTATTATCTTTCCCTCTTCTCCAAAATAGACCTTGCCTCACTTTTTCTTTCTCACATTTTTTTCTTTTATTTTTCATTTTCCTTTTGTTTAAAATTTTGTTATGATCATTGCATGGTCGGGATTTAGACTTTTAACTTGGACAAAACTTTTTCTTTTGAGTTTAAGGATAATATTTTGATTGTTTTTGGCATTTTTTTTTTATCAAAAATAAAATATACTGATAATAATAAAGGTATAAGAGAAAGATGAGAGGTCCTTCCCTCAAAATATAGATCCTAATCAAAGTAAGACTAAACACCCCTCTATATAAAAACTATACACAAAGGCATCCCCCAACTATCTTAAACTTTTGTATCACAAAACAAAACCCAACTAAGTTGAATAACATTCAACGAAACTCCTCGACAGTACAAGAGGCCCAAAGAGAGAAGTAGAAGTGAAGTAAATCCCACAAAATCCCTTCCAATCCCCACTTTTTCTCGAAAGTCCTAACATTTCTCTCTTGCCACATAATCCACAATAAAGCAAGCCAAGCAATTTGCCAAAGACTTTTACCTCTGATTGAATTTTCCAATCCTTTAAAAGAAATAATCATCATATCTCCAATATTCCTAGGTGGAACCCAATCCATCCTTGCTAGACCGAAGAGCTTGTGCCATAGCCCCAAAGTTAATGGGCAATGTAGAAAAAGATGGTCAATCAATTCTCCATTTCCTTTGCATAAAATGCACCAATGAGGACTAAGAGATTGATAGGGTCTTCTTAACTATAGCATGTCATTGGTATTTATCTTCCTATATACTACTAAGCAAGCAAAGGCCTTGACCTTTGAAGGGGCTTTTGATTTACACAATAAATTGGCCGAAAGGAACATGATAGGATTTGAGAAATTGGACAAGGCCAAGAAAAAAGATTTTACTATGAATAAGTCTAAGGATGATAAAGACTAGGCTTTTGAATCTACAGCAGGAGAGAAGTGCACTGAATTAAGGAAAGACACGAGTCTTTCAAGAAGTTCAATTTCTATATTAGTGAGATTGTGACAAAAATTAAAATTCCAAGAGAGCAGATAACTGAGATGAGGAGATTTTTCACTAAGATAACTCTATAGAGACCTAGGAATTGTGAATACAAAGTTTTTGGCATGTTATGACTACTTTGATTTTGATTATAAAATCAATGCCAACAACAAACAAAATATGATCCTCAAGCGTTGCTATTCAAAAAAAAAAAAAGTTCAAAATAAAAAATTGATTTTGATTCAAGTAATTGTAGATAAAGAGTCTTAATACCTTTCTCAAATTCAATTACAAAGTCAATCTCATTTGTTCGTCTCTTCTCTTACAAGGTGCAATCTCAAATCTTATTGTTATTTTTAGCTAAATTGAAGACTTTTTTGTTTGGAATTTGATCATTTCATTTCAAATTAACGTTTATTTTTAAAATAGTCAGTATGGTGTGAGGAAGGGAATCTTTAGTTTCTTCCAGCAGCATTTTTTTATTTGAGGATTTGTCATCTTGGGACTAAGACTTTGGTTTTCAACCAGATTTATGTCAACTCAGGGAAGATATGGAGAAGGTTTTAGTAAAGATGAGGTTTTGGCTGCAATTTCTAATTTGGGTAAGAATAAAATAAACCCTTGGATCCAAATGGTGTCAAATGGCTTTTTAGCATCACAGTTGGGATTTTGTCCACAATGAAGCAATGGGTTTCTTGCAGGATTTTTGCTCAATTAAATCTCCTGGAATGACTTTGAATACTACATAATTTGTGCTAACTTCTAAAAAGATGATGTGGAGGATATGAAAAACTTTAGGCCCATTAATTTGGGGGTGAGAGTGTGAATTCACATAAGCTTCTGGAGAAAATCTGACAAAGAGACTTAAAAAAGTCATTACCAAAGGTGGTCCAAAAGTTTCATGTGCTTTCATAGAGGGGAGATGGATTATGGATACAAAATTTTATAGCCACTAAAGCCATAGAATCTTGATCAAAAGCTTAAGCCCTTGTACACAATATGGGTATTTAGAAAGTGCACCGCCATGAAATTCAGAATTTTTTTGCTTTCAGCAAGCAGTATGGGTTTGGGGCAAAAATTGGTTGGTAGGATTAGATTTTTTATCTTTGTAGTTAGCTTTCTGACATTGGTTAATGGGAATCCCAATATTTGTTTTCAGGGCTCAAACGGTTTGAGATATGGAGGTCCACTAACGCCCTATCTACTTATTCTAGTGATGGAGCAATTGAGCTATTTTATGTCAAGGGCAATGAAAAGAGGTTTCATTAAGGACTTTAAGGTGGAAGGTACAGGGGCTTGTTTTGAAATGCCCCATCTTCAATTTAAAAATGATGTTCTAAAGTTCTATGAGGCCAACATATTCTATCTTTGCCTACTATAAAAAAAACACTTTGCAATCCAAATTCACAACCAAATACATTCATTAGGATGGAACTAGGGTGATCAATAGCTTCATGGTAAATTTTGGGAACAGAGGCAAAAGACAAAACTAGAGCATAGAATTTGAACAAGAAGAAAATCTATCACAAGATAAAAATTGAGCAATAAGGTATTGAAGCACAAGTACACTTCTCTAATATTTACCTTTCTGAAGAGCAATTGGATGGTCAATCTCCAGGCATTGAAGAAACTACAACATGTTAGAGACTCTAATTAAGTACTAAGGCGAGATTGACCTGGCCCACTACTTTTAGGTGCTTTCCTTTGCTAATGGACTTGCCAGAGTTTGAGTTGTAATATATCTGAAACAGTATTGATAAGGACAGGAATTGGAGAAGAAAATGACAGAATTTATCATCTAAAAAGGAAACTGCATCAAAGAAATAAGGAGTGCTTTCAAAGAAAGTACAGCAATGCTCACAAAGAACCTTTAGGTAATGGGATCAAAGCATTTATAACTTTTTTATCTTAAAAAATACCACGAAGATACATTTAATGGAATGAGAAGAAAATTCCTTTGGATGTGGATGAAAATTATGAATGAAGCAAACACAACCAAAAGTTCTTGGTGGAAGTGAAAATAATGGAAGGTTTGAAAGTAAAATATAGGGTCTGGTTCTTCAAAACCATGGAATGCAATCAATTCATTAAGTAACAAGTAGTGAGAATGCCATCCCCAATAAGGTTTTGGCACCTTCATATGAACATAAATGTACAGACAATTTCTAGTAAGTAACAATTCTTCAACTCGATAATAACATTTTGTTAGGGTGTATGTGTGGATTAAGTTGACGAACAAAATCCCCTAAATGAGGGGCCATACCCACACATGGATTGGCAAATCATAGATCATAGGTTACAAATAAATAGATGGGAACTAAACAAACAGAAATACTTAAACTCAAGACCTCTAATTACTAGAGCTCTAATACCATACTAAAAGGGAAAAAATGTAAGAGAGAGAGAGAGAGAAGAAAAGAATGGAGATAAACAAATAAGAAACATTACCTATAACTAGATGGTTCTCTCCTTATATATTAATAAAATTCAATTTATAAAGTTAAACCTTTAACTAACATAAGATATAGATACCCTTAATCTAACACTTAACATTTTGAAATGAGAAACTATTTTCTTCTAAGCAAGATTGATTAAGAACCCTAAGTATGATTGCCTATGAACCTTGGTGTGATTACCAAAGACTTCTTTTTCTTTTGCTTTCTTAACCTCTTTCATCTTATTCTACCATTCAAAAGAACTTTTATAATGTCGGATATGGATATTAACATTTCGCATCACATAGAGATGGTAGTGATGATGATAGTGGCAATGTGGCAACAATATAGGAATACAACAAAGCAATTTGTGTTAATGGCAATATGGCAATGTGATGATGGGCTTCAAAGAGAGGATTTGAAAAATGGAATTTAAATAAGGTATTTGAAAACTCTAAATGCTCTCAAAAATTTGAAAACACCTTCCCTATTGGGCAAACAACAAAATTTGCTTCAAAATGATTTAAAACTCCTTCATCCAAGGATTCCCTTTATTAATTTATTTTTCTCTCTTCCATCTTTCTTATTTTCCATTTCTTCAATTGATTAAACAATGAGGATGAGGAGAGAGAGGTCAATACACATAAATCCACTTTGGTTCTTAATCCTCAAAAAGTTTGTCATTCCTACCAAGCTAGATCAAACAAAAGGTACCTAAGATTGTTCACCTAAGCAAACCTCTCTCCCCTATTGGCACCTCATGATGCCCAAAAAGGAAGCAAATAACATATCTGCAACCCTTAAGCACTAAAAAAACAAACCCCAAAAAGGCATCTAGCAAAATATCTAAAACTACACAAGTACTCAACCTAAAATTTAAGGAAAAAATTAACAAAAATCAATAATTTTATAAATTGGGCAAAATATTTTTTTTTACTCATTTTTTGGGGAAAAAATCCAAAATTCTGACCCTAGATAAGAATCAAAAATGGCCAAAATATAAGCAATGCTTTTAGTTCCTTCTAGTATAAAATAGGCAAAATAATTCATTTTTTTTATGAAAAATCCAAATTTTCACTCAACCACCAAAAGGTTGAAACAAAAAATCCAAATATCAACAATGTTTTTAAACCCCTTCTAGCATAAAATGAGAAAAGCGTTTTGTTTTGTCCTTTGAGGTGAAAAATCCAAAATTTCACCAATACTCAAGGAGTAAAAATAGGTCAAATATCAGCCATTTATCATCCTCTTTTTGGTGAAAATCTATTAATTCACTCATAATTGGACAAAAACAATTAGCATTCTCAATTTTTTAAGCAAAAAGCAAAATATCCACCAACACAACCAATAAATCAAAAGAAAAATTACCCAAAATACCAGAAATTATTTGATCCCTTCCCATAAAAAATGGATAAAACATTTTATTTTGCTCTTTCTTTGGCAAAATTTTGAGTGAAAACTTGCTTCCTCCATTACAAATTTTGCCAAAATACCACAATATCTTACCACATTTAGGAATATCCTATGGTGTATCCAATCTATAGGAAAAAAAATGAAGAATAAGACCTTGAACACCTCAAAAAGAAAAGTTTCAACAATTTCTTTTCAATTTAATCAAAACCCTAGAAAGACCAACATATCTTCAATAATCAAGGACCAAAAATATAGATAAATAAATAAAAGCCAAAATATTGGCAACTTTTTTCATTTGCTTTCCAATATGAAATGGGTAAAACATTTCATTTTGGCCATTTTTAAGAAAATCTTTTCAAAGCAGATTTTGGAGAAATCTTGATGGCATGCCCCCCACTCCACTCCCATTTTGCCAAAATATTACAAGATATTCCCAACTTTCCAGTGATATTTGTGAACACAGAAAAAGAAAGTGATTGCTTTGAATGAAAACAAAAACCTGAATTCCATCAAACTTTGAATAGTTTCCCACTCAAATTTCATAAGCTCCAAAGCCTACAAAAACGGAGCATCTCCAGAATACTCAAGGACCAAAAGAATCAAAAACAGAAATATCAGCCATTGTCCATATAAAATGGGCAAACATGAAAAAATTTACCCATATTTACAGCAAAGGGCCCAATGCACCCCCATTTTTGCCCAAAAACACCCTCTAATGAATGAATAGCTGAAGAATTCCTCATTCCATTTCTCCAAATCAAAATCCAAAATTTCTACATTGCTGAAGTAACAAAAAATTAAAATCGAAAAAAAATATATCTGAAACATCGACAACTAGTCAATCCCTTTGCTCATATTCGGTCAAACATACGAATTCTCGCCAATTTTTCCAGCGTAAGCTCGCTGAAGCCTGCCCCAAATTACCCCATTTCTGCCTAGATATCATGATATTTCGCAGCATTTGAAAAAAAAAAAAAAAAAAAACCAATTCGTTATCTTCAAACATAGAACCACGTATACATTAAAGTTGAACAACTTGTGATTCAATTTCATCAGAATTATCAAAACAAACGGAGAGATTATCAAATGGCGAAACCGTACCTGAAAAAGCGATCACAATTTACTCGAAGCAGAAGAAAGAAAGAGAGAGATATGACGAAGACGAATCGTGGAGAAGTCCAGTGAAGGGAACCAGGGCAAGTACTCGAGACTCCAGCCAGCTTGCCTTTTTTTTTTTTTTCCTTTTCCTTTTTTTTTTTTTTCTTCCTCCTTTCTTCTTTCTCTCCCTTTTTTTCTCTTTTTTCTTTTTTTTCTTTCATTTTGGTTTTTCCAATTAAAAACTTTATCGATCATTAGCTGTCAACTTGAATAAAAAAATATTTGGTTGAAAGGGATAAAATAATCCCCAATATTAGAAATCTAACCCTTCTCATATTTTTTTTTTTAAAAGTAACCCATTTTTGACATAAATACCTTTTTCTATTTTAAGTATTTACATGTAAGTTTTAAAAGAAATGGTTATTTTTATAAGAAAATGATGAGGGTATTTTTGTCCAAATGATGCCAAAAAAGAGTGAGAGGTTAAATTTCAAAAATTGGGTTTTGAGAGGTCATTTTAATTAAATAACCCTTGACTAAATCCCCTCAACCCATCCCAATTAGAAGCCACCTAAATTCATCACACATAGCTTCAATTATGACTCATTTCCAAAACTGAGCACACTTGGGCTGCTTAAATTATAGAGAAAATTATGAAAATTTACTTTACAAAAAAATAAATTAATTAGAAAACTAACCAACTTATAAAAATGTGAGATATTTGTCAATTGTTTTTCCTAAAATTATGTTCAAGCCCAAAAATAAGTAAAACCCTTTCAAAGCCCAACAACCTAGCCCCCCATTGTTGATCTTATATGAGTCCCACCAAGCCCACTAACCCAACTCATACTATATTTCATAAATACTATTGAATTATTTTATCTTTTTATTTCTCCACTACCTTAGTGTGTTTATCAATTGTTCATAAATTGGTAGGTTTTGTTTATTCTTTGTAATATTGTTAGTTAATTGTATATCAATTGGTTTATGAAATTTGACTCTTGTGTAGATTTTTTTCTCTATTTATGAAACATGATGATATGTGGTTAAAATGTAATTTGAGCTCAAAACTCCGATTCAACAATGGCCCCTTTTCAACTTCACATAAAATCCTTACCAAGAAATAAAAGGAAAATTTTTTTGGATTTGGAAATAATTCCTAACAACCAAAAAAATGAATTCATATAAATATATCAATCTATAAGTTCCTATTTTCAAAACAACCTCTTCACGAATCATTCTTGACATATGCTTCCCAAAAATTACAAAAGGTCTATTCTTAAAATGAACCTTTGATATGCAAAACCAAGATTTTGATAGTCTTGTAATTTAAATTGTTATATTTTGATTCTAAATAATTTTTAGATTAAGTTGGTTTTGGATTTGATTTGATTTGAGGGCATGTGGCTGTTGGGCTTACTTTGTGAGGCAAAAAGAAGTGTTAATGTTAAAAGGGGTTTTTGGTTGTTAGGAAAATGGAGAAAAATATGCATGTTATATTGGTTATTGAATTCTTTGTTGGGTTTGTGGCTTAAGAGAGTAGGATAGCCTTATCATTGTCCAATTAATGTAAAAGAAAAAATATATTACTAATTGTTGTTGTATATATAGGAGGTTAATAGGGAAAGTTGATCATTTGTACTTGTGTTCATGTCACTAAGGAGTTGTGTTTTTTCACAATTTTAGGTTTTTAGTATGGTCAATACAAAAGTTACCTAAAGGATGGCATGGAAGGACAATAAGAGAGAGATTGAAAGGACAATAGGAGGGAGGCTTGGAATGCAATAAACTAGTGGATAATGAAACATAAATAGTCAATCCTTTGATAGAGAAGAGATTTCAATTAGAAGATAAAAGGGTAAATATGAAATTATAGGTTTCATAGATGATTAGAGTCATAGGTAGGTTTTCTTCTCCTTTGCTCTTTTGCTCTTTTGTTGGCTTAGCATAGGAGTGGACCAATAAATACACATCTACCTTGAAAACCTTTTTTTATATATTGATATATTAAACTTGTTAGGACATTAAGTCTTGTTTTTATGTTGGCAATCTTGGTCTTATTTATGTTTAGCAATAGAAGTCTTTTTAGATAATGACTTGCTTTCCATTGAAAATCAAGGGTTGTTGTTCGTCCAACGGGGAAGTCATGATACATCTAAAGAGGTTTGACTTATGGCAAATTAGGCTACATTGAGGTATTTTAGAAGATCGATTTTGTTTTAAACTTAAAAGGTTTCAAAATTGACTTTTGAAACATGGTAGGACAACTCAAATGGCCTGGAGCACTCAAGTGCTCAAGACCGCTCAAGTGAGTCATACCGCTCAAGTGCCCGAAGTGCTCAAATAATGGGTGAGTTGGCTTGAGTGGTCATGTAGATTTTGTTGAGTTTTTCATGTAAATATGATTTAGAACTCTTCCAAAACCGAAACTCTTAGGGCTTTTGCCTATAAATACCTCTCCATTAACTCCTTGAGGGTTAGAAATCTTTAAATGATTGAAAGAAGACCACATATTCTCTAAAGAGAAAGCCTAAAGTGTCACACCATTCCTAATCTCTCATTCAAGAATTAGATCATTAAATATTGGTTTGAAGACCTTCCTCCCTTTGGCGAGATTGAAGTGATCCACTAGAACAATTGAGGGTTAAGGTGTCACAGACGTGAATCAAGTTGTAAGTACTGGAAAGTAAGTGTTTAGGGTAAAATAGCTAGGTAAATTTGTACAACTTGATTTCTTATAGTGGATTTAGATTAGTAGGTCTTAGACCTCATGGTTTTCTACATAAAAAATCTTATGTCTCCTTGTTTATATCTTTTATATTTAATATTCTGTTTGAATTGCCTATAATTGATAAAATAGATCATCCCTAACATCTTGCAAGGTAAAAGAATTGAGTATAACATATAAATTTTTATTGAAAAATTTTAAATCACCCATTCACCCCATCTCTAAGTGTTCCCTATTGGACTTTTGGTTTTTTAATTGGTATCATAATGGGATAACAAATTGATTCTTCAACCTATTGATTAAAAATCCAATTTTTATTGATTATATTGTTCAAAAATCAAATTTTTATTGATCTTGTAAGTCTGATATGGAACAATCTAAAAGTGGTGCTCCTTTGAATAGTTTATCCTACTTTGATAGAAAAACTAGTCCCATTGGAAAGCAAAAAGGATGTTTTTCCTTACAATGCAAGGTGAAAGAGTACAAAATTTAGTTGAATATGGATGAGGCCCCCCATTGATTCTTGATGGTCAAGGAAGATCAATAAGAGAACTAAAACCTAAACACAAATGGGACAAAGTCGACAATAAAGAGAGTGAAGTCAATGTTAGGGCTTTATTTAGTATTTTTAATGGAGTTTGTCTACATGAGTTTTGTAGGATAGAAAATTGTAAATGTGCAAAGGAAGCATAGGATATTCTTCAAGTCACTCATGAAGGTACGACTACTGTAAAAATCTTTAAATTACAAATGCTTGCCACTAAATTTGAGAATATTAGTATATATGAAAATAAAAACTTTTCTTCCTTTTATTTTGAATTAAGTAACATTGTTAATTGCTCTTTTAACCTTGGAGACCTATTCCAGATTCAAGGGTAGTTAGAAAAATATTGAAATCTCTACTAGAAAGATTTAAACCTAAAACAACTGCCACAGAGGAGAGCAAGGACATCAATTCCATGAGAGTTGATGAACTTCTAGGCTCCATACAAACTTATGAGATGACCCTACCTAATTCTCAAAAGCCTAAAGATTCCACTTTTAAGGCCTCTAAGAATGAGGAAAAAGAAATTTCAATGTCATATGATATAACTAAGGATGAATTGGCACATATATCTAAAGAATAAATAAAGGTCATAAAATTTAACATAAGGTTTTACAAAAATCAAGAATCTGGAAAATGAAAGAGACGTAATGAACAAACACCCGAGAAGTCTTCGAATGACAAAGGAAAAGGTTCATCCAAAGGTAAGAAAATTTACTGCTTTAATTGCGAAGGTTTGGGACACTTTGCTAATGATTGTCCTAGCCCCAAAGTTATCAAAATGTCTATACAGGCAACATGGAGTGACACAGACTTTGAAGAGAGTGTTTCCACAACTTCTAAAGATGTAAGGTACAATCCTAATGACTTCTTAGCTTTTATTGCATTTTGTGAAATTTATGCATGATAGTGATTGTAATAGTGATGATGAGTTCACTGATGAACAAGGGTGAATTCTTAAGGAATCTTGTTGTTGAGTATGAAAAATTAATTAAGAGTTATTTAAAAGATCATGATATTCTTGAAGCTCATAAAAACAAGATTGATATGCTTGATGTAGAAAAAACTAATTTACTTGAGAAAATTAGATTTCTTGAGTTTGAACATCATTCTCTCCTTGAAAAGAATAATGCTCTAACTTAAGAGATCAAAAGTAATAAGCCTTCTTCATTTGTGAATGAAAATTTTCATCTTAGAACTAAAGTGATTAATGAAATACTTGATAAATGCAAAACCCATGGTGATAAAAGAGGTTTAGGGTATATCAACAAAGATGAAACTCCCTTTAATGGAGAAATTGTGTTTGTCAAAGGTAAAGATGAAACCCCTAACCAAACAACATCTCCTAAAAAGACAATACTATGCACACACTATAAGAAACCTATACATTCTTAGTTTAGATGCTATACGAAGTTCCTAGAAAAGCTTGAATCTCAAATGCATAGGCTAATAAAATATTTTAACTCCCTTAATAATAACATATTGAACAATATGAAAGGAAATAAAACTAATCAAAAGCCTAGAAGTCAACCTAGTTCCTCTAAGTCACCACTTAGGACTAAACAAGTCTAGTTGAGAAAGGATAGGGCTAAATGTCAAGTTGTGTTTAATGTTCTTAAAGATAAATCTTCTAGTGAGTGGTACTTTGATAGTGGTTGCTCAAGACACATGATTGGAGACAAAACCTTTTTCACATTCTTGAGGATTATAATGGTGGGACAGTTGTTTTTGGGGATAGGAGTTTAGCTTGTGTGCAAGGCAAGGGAAGTATATCTATCCCTGGTAGTCCTCAGTTAGATGGAGTTCTCTATCTAGATAGACTTGAGGCAAACCTCCTTAGTGTTAGTCAAATATGTAACAAGGACCATATGGTGCGAGGTAGTAAATAAAGTAGGAAAGGTAGTTATCATAGGACATAGGACAATTGATAATTGTTATGCCATAAATCCTAACTCTAGAATTCCTCTTGTGTGTAGTAGGGCAAAGCTAAATCCTACTAAGCTTTGGCATAGAAGGCTAGGTCATATAAACTATAGGGACCTTGTACACTTAGTGAATACTAAGAAATTTAGAGGTATCATTAGACTTAGTGGTGAACCTAAAACCATTTGTGGAGAGTGCATAAAAGATAAAAAAACTAAGAGTTCACTTAAAAAGGTTAAGGAGATAAGGACTACTAGACTATTAAACCCGCTTCACATGGATCTTATGAGTTCAATGCAGATTGAAAGTAGATGTGGCAAGAGATATGTCCTTGTGGTTGTGGATGATTTTTCAAGATACTTCTTTGTGAGTTTTCTTAGGGAGAAATCAAAGGCCATAGAGAACTCAAAGTCTTTATTCAATAAAATACAAGTGGAAATAGGTCATCCAATTGTAAAGATTAAGAGTGATAGGCGGAGAGAGTTTGACAATATGGATGTTGACTTCTTTACTTCTTTTTTGAGTCTAGAGAGATCAAACATGAGTTTTCAGCCCCTAGAACTCCTCAACATAATGAAATGGTTGAAAGAAAGAACAAAATGTTACAAGAAATGGCTAGGGTAATGATTCATATGCATAACACCCCTATGTAATTTTGGGTAGAAGTTATAAATACAACATGCTATACTGCCAATAGGGTTTTTCTTAGGCCTAGAACAAAGAACATCGTGTGAATTGTGGACTGGAAAAAACCTAATCTTAAATACTTTAGGACTTTTAGCAATGAGTGCCATATACTCAGGGATAGGAAAAACCTTAGAAAGTTTAATGCAAAATCTGATGTAGGTATCTTCCTAGGCTATTCTACTACTAGTAAAGCCTATAGGGTTTATAATAAATTCACAAGTCATCCAAGAATCCTCTAATGTGGTTATAAATGATACTTGGTATGATCAAGATATAATTGAGAGTCAAATTTTAATCCATGATTCAATTGAGGATAACCCTAAAGATTTGGAGATCACAAAAGATAATCCTAATGATATCCTTGAAAGAGACATGGATCCTAATAAGGATGATATTGTACCTTTAAATGACACTTTTGAAGAAATGAGGAATAAGCATAGATTCAGATTACCTAAGAACCACCCAATCTCAAATGTAATAGGTAATGTTAATGAACTTATGGTTACTAGGAGACAATCAAGGTTAAATGAGATGGTTCTTATATGCTACACCTCCCAATTGGAGCTAAAGAATGTGGAAGGAGTTGTAGGTGATGAATCTTGGACTACCCCATTCCAAGCAGAGTTAAATCAATTCACTAAGAATGATGTGTGGTACTTAGTCCCTAGGCCTAAGACAAACATGTTGTAGGTAAAAAAAAAAAGGATTTTAAAGAACAAATAAGAGGAAAATGGGATCATTGTGAGAGACAAAGCAAGGTTGGTTGCCTAAGGACACTCATAGATAGAGGGGATTGATTTTGAAGAGAAATTTGCGTTTGTAGCAAGATTAGAATCAATTAGGATACTTTTGGCAATAGCATGCTCCTTGAGGACAAAGCTTTACTAAATGGATGTCAAAAATGCATTTCTAAATGGGATTCTAAGAGGTTTATGTTGAGCAACCTAAGGGTTTTGAGGATTTAAAATTCCTCACTCATGTCTATAGGTTATATAAAGCTCTTTATGGATTAAAGTAAGCTCTCAGAGCTTGGTATGAGAGGCTCACGACGTACCTTTTGGAGAAAAAGTTTGAGAGAGTGGGGTTGATAACACCTTGTTTATTGATAGGTCCAATGATGAGTTGTTAGTGACTTAGATTTATGTTGATGATATAATTTTTAGAGCTACCTCTAGTGACTTTGCCCTTGATTTTGTTGAAGAGATGAAGACTAAATTTGAAATGAGCATGGTTAGTGAACTAACCTTCTTCCTAGGATTGCAAATTAGATAACTAAAAGATGAGATGTTTCTTTCTCAATCCAAATATGCCAGGGAGTTAGTGAACAAATTTAGTCCAAAATCCACCAAACACTCTAGGACACCTATAAGTACTGCCACTAAGCTTAGTAAGGATGCATTTGGAAAAGATGTTGAGCAAAAACTCTATAGGGGTATGATAGGAAGCTTACTATACTCATAGCGAGTCATCTTGATATATCCTTTAGTGTTGGAGCCTGTGTTAGGTACCAAGCAAATCCCAAAAAGTCACACTTAACATCTGTTCAAAGGATTATTTGATATATAAATGGGATTTTTTATTATGGTTTGTGGTATCCCTATGATTTTTCCCTTGTGATTTTTAGATATTCCGATATTGACTAGGCTAGAAATATTAAGGATAAAAAAAGCACATTTGATGCTTGTTTTTTCATTGGTGATTGTCTTATGGGTTGGCTTAGTAAGAAATAAACTCAAAATTGGGACTACCTCCCAATAGTTTCTTAGGGCAAGCCACATGGTTTTAAATCTTAGGAATTCAAGAATCCAAAACTTCAAACGAATCACCATTTAAAGTTGAAACAAGGTAAATATGGTTGATTGAAACAAGGTTGTGCAAAGTGCATGACAGCATAGTGACATCAACTTTGAGTCAGAATCTGGACTATTTGAAGTGAGTTTCTTCGGGCAAGTCACATATGGTTTTGAATCTTAGGAAATTAAGAATCCAACGCTTCAAATGGATTGCAATTCGAAGTTGAAACAAGGGAGATATAGCTAATTGAATCAATGTTGCTTAAAGAGCATGCTATTACAAGATTGCATAGGGGTCCAATTGCTTTTAGTTGTTTGGGCTCATTTTTTAGGCTTCTTCTTAGGCTCATTTTTTGTGGCAAATGGGTCTTTTAGGAATTTTCAATTTTTACTAACCCTAATCTTTGGTTGTAGGGTTATTTTGGTAATTTGGATTAGATTCATATTTAATTACCAAATATGCAATAGGATCCCTAAAGACCATGTGATTTTTTTCTTTTATTATTCCCTTGTTTTTATTATATGATATCTTGATTAACTGTATATGTGACCTTAAGATATTTTGGTATTCTTAATTGGAAATAAATTTTCATGCATTTTTTAAAATTGGAAAACTTATTTAAGTTAGAATGTGCATGGTTATAAAATTTTATTTTAAGAAAAAATAAGTTGGAAAATGATTAACGATTTTCTTTTCTTTTTAAAATGAATTCTTAGATATTTTAATTTTATTTAAAATCTTCTCAAATATTTGAGGTCTCTAAGAATAAAATCTTTCTTTTAAGGAAAAACTCTTATTTTTCTAAATCTTTATAAAATAACATTTTTCCTATTTTGCACAAGATTTTGACTTAAAGAAAATAAGTTAATTTTGGAAATTCATAATAGATAATTTATAATTAAGAAAGTTACCAAAATAAGTGTTAAAACCTAAAGAAAAGTATTTTGGTATTCTTAGTAAATCTTTATGAGAAGATTTTTTCAAGACTATTTATTTAAACTGATTATTGCTAATAAGAATGCTATTCCTATTGGAATTGTCCACTTGGTTTTGGGATAGGTGGTTCTCTAGGATTTCCCCCCCTCTTTGCCCCATGAGAGAAAGAGAATTACACTTATATGGTCCTCCAAGCTCTTCCTCCCCAAGTAGGAGGAGGAAACTATTCTGTTTGGATATGGATAGTTTAAGGGTAAGGAATGAGAAAACAATTCTTTTAGCATAGGAGTCCCAGTTTATACAATAAATAATGGATTTTGAAAATCTCATGATAAAGAATTTATGATAAGAAGGGTTGCAAAAATATTTTTGAAACCTTTTAGTAATTTAATGGAAATATAAATATTTTGAAAATACTTTCCAAAATAGATTGTTTAATTCTTTTTTGGTAATAAGCATTTTTAGGAGTTCTTCATAGAGAATATTTTAATAGGAATTACTAAAAGGTTTTGTTTTTGGTAGTATTCGATAGGATAAATTATTATGAAGTTTCCATAGAAATATTTATTAAGTTGGAAAGGTGTAAGGATAATGAAAGTAAATTTATAGGGAATTTTGAATGTGAGAAGCAAAAGTTCCATTATTGGATAAGGTGCTCTCAAGATTTTCAAAATCTCATAAATTGGTAATTTCCTTATTACACTAGAGTTTCCAATTTGGAAAATAAATATTTTAAAAATATTCATTACAAATAATTTACCATTAAAAGATTATTACTAAAAGACTTAGTAATTTGATGGAAATAATTTTTTTTTGAAATATTTCCTTAATAAAATATTTATTGATTGGAATTATGTATAGAAGGAGAATTCTATGAAAATAAATTTTAAAATTTTGAGAGTAAATATTTTATCAAAATTCTTTTTGAAAATTACTCTCATGGAAATTTAATTTTTTTATGTTGATATATTCTCCTATTACACTAGGTATCCAATTAGAAAATAAATATTTTTGAAAATTTTCAAAGTAGATTCTAATGGTTTTAAAATGCTCTTATTTGTCTCAAAATATTAAGTGAGAGAGGGCCTTAGGTAAGCCCATGACCTCCATTGTTGAGCCCATCTTGATTTGTGTTCATTACCATGCCCACAATGGGTTATCCCTAAGAATCAGGGATATGGACTCTCCACATGGACGAGACTACAGATGTTTGCAGTATGAGCGACCACCCACATAGTGGGGTTCTTTACTTGATGATAATGATAATTTAAGGACAATATTTATATACTTGACATTGGATATGGAGTGGTCGAATCGCCCCATGCAGTCCCACTTGGATAATCCATGAGCCAAATAAAAGGTATGTTGATATTGTCTTTGGATATTGTAGGACCTCGGGCACTACCAACTCTCTTAAAAATAATTGCTATCAAGAAAGACGCATACCATAACCTTATAGTGTATGTACCTAAGCGCCCACGACATTCGAACACAAGGGGAGTTGATGGACGCAACCAACCCTCCGATCTACTAACAATCTTCCTCTAGCGACACCCCTGGGGTTCGAACCTATGACCTCAGCTCTAATACAACTTGTAGGACCTCGGTCACTACTAACTCTCATAAAAGCAATTGCTATTAGGAAAGGTGTATACCCTAACCTTATAGTGCATTCACCCAAGCGCCCATGACATTCAAACACAAGGGGAGTTGATGGATATGGCTAACCCTCCGATCTACCAACAAATACCTTTATGGTTAAGGTAGGGAGATCAATCTAAGAGGGTCTCTAACTAGTAATAAGGTCATAACCTACCTCACCTAGGCTTGATTCTTATGATACTAGGATACCTTGCAAAATGACATGTAGATTGAAAGCACTATATTTTTGTTAAATTAATTACTAGTTGCCTTGAATGCTCAATTATGTCATATGCTTGGCTATATTCTTTGTTATAAATATCATATTAGTTATTTATAATTACTCTCTTTCTCACTTTGGACCAAGCCCAATTGATTATTTAGATTTAATTTTATTTTGGAAATAACAACTAATTGCATAGAAGCTAGTTTAAAAAGAACTAGCTATTCCTTTTGAACTAACCTAACAAAAGAAAAGAGTGGTACATCAAGGTAGTATTAGACAGATCAAAAGATCAAGTGTTTAATAATTGGATCTTTAGATAATGTGTTGCAATAGCAACACATATTTATTACTAGAGATTTGGATATTCTCTTTCTAGTTTACAATGGTTATTTGGGGATAAGGGTAGGTAAGCTTTGACATGCTACTCTTAGGATTGTTATGAACACTAATATTCATATGATCTTAGGGACCTTGTCATTTTCCTTTGAGATGGCTAAGGAGATTCTCAAAGATTATAGGGTGTTCATATGTAAGTCAAAGGTTCTTCAGGTTCTTATACCAAGAAGAAGAATAATAACACCAAATAAGGAAAGTTTAAGAAAAGTAATAAAAGAGTAAGCTCAAGGGCAAGTCATTCCTTTTCAACCTTTTAGGACACTAGAAAAGGAATGCTTAGTTTACTTAAAGGAAAAAGGAAAGTATACATCATTTTCTTGTTATTGAATATTTAGTGGTAGATTTCACAATTTATGGTGGATAGATTCTAGGCTCACTGTCTATAAGTCCTTATAGGATATTCAACAAGCAAGAAAGTTAAATCATGAGATCATACTTACCTTAGCTTCAAATACATGGTTAATTGTGCAGGTTAGTGGAAGGTAATATCTTCTTTTATATATATTCCATTATCACTTTGCCAAGTGAGGAGCATAGTTAGATCTCAAGATTGAACCTAGCACTAATTAAACATTTGGTATTTAGACCTAGGTCATATTAATCTAAAAAGGATCCAAAGACTAGTAAAGTCTATACTCTTTGATACCAAAAAATGTTCCAATCTATGAATTTTGTATAGATTGTAAAATGAACAAGAGGACTAGAGCTAAGAAATGTTTAGAGTTGGTGCATACTGATGTGCATAGAACTTTTAGTGTCCATATATAGGGAGGGTATGGGTATTTCATCATTTTTAATGATGATTACTCTAGGTTTAGATATGTAAATAGGAAATCTGATATCTTGGATACATTCATTGAATTTAAGGTAGGATCGGATAACCTATTGGGTATACATACCAAGTTACTTCGATTAGATCAAGGTGATATGTCTACTAAGTTTGATTCTTTCCGTTGGAGCATGGGATTATTTCTTAATTATGTGCACCAGGGTCATCATTGCAAAATAGAGAAGTGGAAAAAAGATATCAAACTTAGATGGACATAGTGAGATCATGGATAGGTTTCTCATATTTTCCCAAATTCTTTTGGGGATATGTCTTAGAAACTGTGTAATACCTCTTTTTCTCAATAGGTATATTAGTTTATGAGATATCCAAGAGGATTTCAAGGGTCATTACCTGTATATTCAAGATCATCAGAAGTTGTTTGTTAATATAAATGTCAAACTTCTTATGAAGAATATATGATAAGGAATGAGGCAGATAATGATTAATGATATAGATTGAAGGATATATTAGAATATAGTCCCATTTTTGCGAAGGATACTTTGGATTTAGAGGATAAGAAACATACTATTCCTATGATTTCTAGTACACGAGTACCTCATCATAGTGAGAGATTTATATCCCACAGCTTATGATGAAGTAGTGAACAATGTTTATGCTCAGTTAAGGCAAGGAGCTATGAAGAGGTAGTTAGAATCTTTATATTCTAACAAAGTTTGGGTTCCTATAAAAGCACCTAAAGATATAAAACCCATACGTGTAAGTTGGTATGTAAGAGAAACACAGGAGTAGATGGAAAACTTGAGTTTTATGTGACTATGATTATAGCTAAAGGTTGTAATTTGAAACTTTGTTTCAACTACAAAAAACCTTTTTAATAGTAATCATACTCAAATCCATCAGATTACTCCTATATATTGCAATGTGTCTCATTTTTATATTAAAGAGGCTTGTGTGTATTGAAAGGCGCAAGGAAGCGTGGTGATACTCTAAGATCTTTTAAGTAAATGAAAATCTATTCATTGGATATGATGTAAGGATATTGTAATCAATCAATATCTAGTAATTTATTAAGTTCTACATGAAAATCTAAAGGAAGGTGCAATATATTCTTGGGCTTAAGGTCCTTTAGGACAAAAAGAATAGGAACATTGTGCCATGTCACCTACATTATTGTACATTTGGTCAAGTCATGATGCAAAACTCCAAAAAGGGTTTGTTACCCTTTAGGTTTGGATTTGTCTTTCTTAGGATCAATGCCCTTGAACATCTATGGAAAGAAATCACATTAAGGTAGTACCCCTATGCCTTTATAATGGATAGCTTTAAGTATGCGATGCGATGTGATAAACATGATATTTACTTTGTTGTAGGAATAATGAGCAAATATTAGTCCATTTCCTGATTAGAGCTTTTAGCATATATCAAACACATACTTAAGTATTTTCGAAGAATGAAGGATTATATGTTTGATAATCTTTTTGATGAGTTAGTACCCCTCTCATATCAAGAAATTAGACTTTCAGTTTGATGAAGACTCTCTCAGTTCTCTTAAGGGGATATTCAACCCAATGAAATTGTAATAAGACTTTACAACTTTACCTTTCTATAAATTGAGAATGAATATCAAAATATCAAAGCAAAATTTAATGAGAAAGGACTTATATATGTCCGTTGGGCAACTAAATTGGTAGTTGAGCTCCAAACCGTTGTACCGTGGGTGATGTGCTAGCAAAGCGATGCTCCTGATCTTGTGGTTAGTTCATTTTGCTAGCAAAAGGAATCAAGGTTTTAACACAAGTTAGGAATGTAGTTCACCACTTATTTTAGACCTTTTCATGTCATGTGTTGTGAAATTGCACCAATCTTTCAATGACCTAAAAATTTCAGCTTGTTAAATTTTCAATTTCTAGGTCAATACATGCAATGGGATGAGATATGGACAAACTTTCACACCCAACTCCCCAAATTAGCCATCTATGTGGACAAAGAATTGGATATCTTTGTATGCTTTAATTTTATCTTTATGTTATGTTTTTGGAAAGAAGAGACACAACTACACCAATATAAAAGAAAAGAAATAAATGAGAGACAAAGATAAAAAAAAAAAAGTTTTCTTAGTAGTCTTCCAACAATCAAAACAAACACTACAAGAAATAGGATTTTAGGTGACGGTCACCAACTGTCACCAAATCTTATCAATCTGTGACCAAAACCTATTATCATGGTCTTATGAAACTGTGACTGAGCGTCACAGTAGGAGGTGCAGGTAAAGGTATTGGTCACAGTTTCCTAAGTGATCATGACCATATTATTATTATTATTATTATTTTTATGATCATACAAAAATTGTGACCAAAAGTTAATAATATTTTATTATTTTTTTAGCTGATTTAGTCACGGTTAAGTAATCAATTGTGATTATATTTAATCTATAGTCACGGTCAAGTAATAAATCGTGACTAAATGTACACTTATAGTCACAGGTTAAGTTAGCAACTATGACTATATGTAAGCTTATGCTCATGGTCAAGTAAGTTACCATGATTAAATGTCAACTTGATGGATTAAATGTAAACTTATGATTATGGCTACGTGAGTGACCGCGACTATATGTAATCTTAGGGTTACAGTCAATTCCTTAATCATGACTAAATGTAGGTATATAGTCATGGTTAATTAAGTGACTGTGACTACCTATAATCTTATGGTGACAGTCAATTCCCTAGCTATGACTAAACGTAGGTCTATGGTCATAGTTATTTAAGTGACCATGACTAAATGTAATCTTATGGTCATGGTCAATTCTTCAATCCTGAGTAAATATAGGTCTATGGTCACGGTTAACTAAGTGACCGTAACTAAATGTTAGGTCTATGGTTGCGATTAATTAAGTGACTGTGACGAAATGTACACTTATGGTCACAACTATTAATGACCATGACTAAAATCAATCATATGATGTCCTCCCAATCACTAAAATTCGGTCACGATTCATTATGGATTATGACTAAAAGTAGACTTATGGTCATAAGTTTTTAATGGTCGTGACTAAAATTTGTTATATTTAGACATTGGTCTTTTATAAATTCAAAATTTTCAAACCTATTATAAACATGAACAAACTCATTTTAGACCTGTATATGCAATTAAGCAATTAAAACAATTTCAAAATTCAAAATTTCAATATAGTACATTAGATTACAATCAATTATCCCAAGCTAGTTAAGAACTTATATATCAATATAGGTCATTAAATAACAACATAATATAACAAAAAAAAAAAAAAAAAAAACCACAAAAGAGATTCAAATTTAGTTTCACATTCTAACATAATATAACAAATCAATCAATCAAACATCACATAATAGTCATAGAAAGCAAAAAAAGTTAGGAAAATCTATCATATAAATAAGTAGCATAATCTTCAAAAAAATTAAGAGAATCTATCATACAAAGATGTGACATAATCTTCAAATTTCTACTACCTTTGTTGAAATTGTTGCATCATTTGCATCACCTGTTCTTGAATTTGTGCTTGCATTTTTCTTTGCATTTCCATCATTTTTTCTTCAAACTCTTCTTTCACTTCTTCTCGTGTTTTCCTTTGAACTTCTATCAACCTCTCTTCAAATGTTTCTTTCATAGGTGAGAGTTCATCTTTCACATTTGAGAGTTCTTCAGTTGCAGGTGTAAACTTTTGTTTTGTAGCTATTAGCATCTCTTGAGTATTTTCAAGTTGTGTTGAAAGAATAGCTCCTGATTGCTTTCTACTAGTAGAACCATAAACTGAGATGGGAGTAGGACCAAATCCATACCCTCGAACATGACCATGCCTCTCTAAACCCATGACTTGAGTATATATCTCATTTACAGATGTAGATGCTCCAGATGATGTAGAAGCAAAAGAAGATGTCCCCTCAGGTCGGGATAGTAATTGCTGAAATGGATCCTTAAATTATAAAAAACAAAAATAATTATTAGAATTTTAAAATAATTTTAGTATGTGGCTATGATTGAAATACAAGTATATAAAATTTATTTACTTTATTACCATAATCTCCTTAGAACGATCATTAATAGGCATCCCATTTTTATTTTATTTTTTGTGTCAAAGCAAACATCTCAATTCTATTAGACTGACTTCGATCCTCCTTCTTTTGTGCCTATTCTTACAAGTAAAACAATTGAGTTATTTATGATGAATTATTTATGTACAAAAAAATCATATTAATAATAAATTTTCAACTTGTTCATATCAAATTTGAGCATAACTTTTTGATCCCAATATATGCTTTATCACTTGCTTTGTCTTATTTGCCCTATTTGCCTTGTTTTTTTTTTTTTTTTTTTTTTTTTTTTTCTGAGGTATCCTACATCAATTAAAAAATAGCATGTCACCTATATAGGTAATAGAAACATAATAAAAGTTATATACATGAAGTATTAGGTTAAATATAACTAATAAATATCATTTCATGTGAATATGAGTATCATAAGATACATTATCAACAAAATATCATTATATTTACCTTGGCCTCAGGTGTACCCCAAAAGTGGATGGTGCAATCTCTCCTCATCTGTATTATAAGGGTTATAATATTTGGCCTTCATTTTATTTCTGTAGCTTCTAAACAAATTTCCACAACATTGAAGAATGTAGTTCTTACATGTTTCTTCTAGTTCATATTTTTTCTATATTGCATTAAAATGTCATGTATAAATAAGAGGTATCATTTTTAAACAATAACATTATAATTTAGATTGAATAGTAACTAGCATATACCAATACTAAGGCCTAAATCTTTTCCTTCACATTTTCACTAACACGATTCCAATCTTGAACTTGGATGGGTACATTGTGTTGAGATCACACCAATGTCCCCATATAGCTTAAAAATCTTTCCCTTTTTCCATCATAAACAACTTGCCCTCTGGTTTTGAATTGTGTAATTTTTTTTTTCCCCAGTTTCATGCTAAGTAAATCTAAGTTGCATGTTGGGCCACGTGTCCTCTGTTTGCTAGAGGAGGAACCTATTAAGAGTAATAATGAAATTAAAAGAAACATAATTTATTTATCTTATATAAATTAAATATTAAAAACCTATCATTCAAGAAATTAAATAGATGTAAACACATTTATCATATGTAAAGTTAAACATAATCTTCTTAATCATACCAACAACAGAAGGATCTGAAGAATCAGAAGGACTGGAACTACTAGGAGTAGTAGTTGTAGTGGGCTGTATGTCTATGAGTTGTTGTAGATTGTCCAACTTATCTTCTGGAGACACTGTTTGTACTCTTCCTCTTCGATGTGACATTTCCTACATAATAAAGTAGATTAGAAAATGTAATATAAAATAAGTTACATAAATAATATGAAATAAATTACAATTTGTACATTAAATAATACATATTTATGTGCTTACCAATATTATTAGCTACACATGATCTATATTATCATCATGAATAAATTCATTATCTTTTTCAATAATGTTTCCTTGTCGTGATAGTAGAACATTCGTTTGGATAGTTTCTTCTGCAATATCATTTCTATCCCAATTGATTAAATCATTCTCGACCAAATCATGCACATCAAATTGACTATGAAGTGTTATAGGCTATTGATATGACTCTCGATCATTATTAGATACTTTTTGATTCATATCATAAACCCCTTGAGTTTGTATTTCTACAACGATGTGCCAATTTTCCTCATTTGAATTATGAACATAGAAGACTTGTTTTGCTTGAGATGCAAGCACAAATGGTTCATCTCTGCATATGGTACGTTCAAAATTCAAATACATGAACCTGTATTCATCATTCTTTATCCCATTTTCAATATTAATTACATCCCACCAGTCCCACTTGAATAAAATAACTCTATTTCCACTAAAGTAATGTAATTCAATTACATTAGTTAGCACACCATAGTAAGAAACATGACCAGAAATTGGGTTTATATCTCTTGCACTTTCAAAGCTTGATACCTCTGCGGTCACAACAACTCCACTATTCTGAGTTTTTTTTTTTCTTTTTTCGCGCTCTCTTATGTAAAACACATTAATGATGTATCTTCTATAACATGTAACTGATGTACTTAGTCCACAAGACAATGATGGTATGTGTTCAGAAATTGGACCTTTATATCACATTTGTATAATCTATATATTCAAATATAAGATGTT
This sequence comes from Vitis rotundifolia, assembly GCA_030254885.1. Taxonomy (NCBI): domain Eukaryota; kingdom Viridiplantae; phylum Streptophyta; class Magnoliopsida; order Vitales; family Vitaceae; genus Vitis; species Vitis rotundifolia. Next base: position 10,267,400 of record CM058170.1, read on the forward strand.
AATACATACATGTTTATTAGATAATAGAACAATTTATGTAATGAATGTACTTACACATTTTTCAAACCAACTAATGAATTCTCTTGTGTGATCAAATCTACATCTCGTGCACGAACACAAGACTTAGCCCTTATAGATTGCTTATGCTCTCTGATAAAAAAATAATAGTAATTATGATACTCACAAAGACCAAAATTAAATTTTTGCATGAGAATTAGTATAAAATTTTATTCAAATAAGTGTCTTACTCAATAAATGACGTCACTTCCTCACAATTAGTCAACACATATAAATGTGCTTGGGACCATTCTTCTATGCTAAAACACGAGATGTTGACTTTCCTATTTTATGTTCCATGGATTTGAAAATGGTTAACCCTCCATTTATTATGTTATTTTCAATGACAAAATTTCTTTCTTCACGGTCATGCTTTGTTTCAACATCATGCAAATATCTTGAACAAAAGGTTGCACATTCTTTTGCTATGTACCCCTCTACAATAAAACCTTTTGGACGACTCTTATTACGTACATAAGACTTTAATGTGTGTAAATACTTGTCATTCCATAACATGATAGATTTGTTTTATGAACTATATTAAACCTAATATACATAAGATTAATTGAATAAGAACATACTACTCAATAGGATACATCCATCGATATTGCATTGGTCCAATGACCTTTGCCTCACTTGCAAGATGAATAAGTAAATGCGCCATAATATCAAAGAATGATGGCGGAAATATTCTTTCTAATTTGCAAAGTGTGACTATTATGTCATTTTCAAGGTGCTCTAATTGATTAGTCTTTAACACTTTAGAACACAATTGTTTGAAGAAACTACATAATTCAACTATAACAGCACAAACATTCTTATGTAGAACTCCTCGAATTGCAAGTGGAAGGAGTTGTTGCATGAGAACATGACAATCATGAGACTTCAATCCAAATATCTTTCTTTCATTCACTTGTACACACCAAGATATGTTAGAAGCATAACCATCTGAAACCTTCACTTCTTTAAAAAATTTATAGAATTCTTTTTTCTCATTTGAAGTTAGTGAATAGCATGTAACAGATAATATTACCCTATTCCCTCTTTGCATGGGGTGAAGTTGATCTCCAATACCCATAGCTAGCAAGTCAAGACGACAATTGAAGTTATCATTTGATTTACCATCGATACTCATTAAGGTGCTAACTATACTGTCACACATATTCATTTCAATATGCATTACATCCAAATTGTGACGCAAAATGAGGGTTTTCCAATATGGTAATTGGAAAAAAAATATTTTTTTTTTCAATTGTGCTCAAGTTCAACATGTTCTCTTTTTCTTTTTGTCGACATCTCATTTTTTGATGTTTTCCCTAAAGTAATATATTCCATTCCATCTAATTGATGTAGAACATCTTTCCTAGACAATTGTTTAGGTGCTATTCTATGCTCCTCATTTCCATTAAAGGACTTTTTATCATGTCGAAATCTATGATTAATCGGCAAAAATCGACGATGACCTATGTAACACCATTTCTATCCGTTTTGTAATGATATGAAGAACAATCCTTATTACAAATAGGACAAACAAATTTCCCTTTAGTGCTCCAACTTGAAGGATTTGCATATGCAAGAAAATCATTGATGGTCTATAATATAGCTGCATGCATACAAAAAAATTATTTTGTTGAAGTATCATATGTTTCAACTCCAACCTCCCATAAGTCATTCAACTCATCTATCAATGGTTGTAAGCATATGTCAATGTCATTCCAAAGTGCAGTTGAACTAGGAATAAGTAGTGACAACATAAAAAATGTCTGTTTCATACACATCCAAAGTGGTAAGTTATATGAAATAACAACCACATGCTATATGCTGTATGAAATTGACATATTCCCAAAAGGATTGAATCCATCACTTGCTAAACTAAGTCTAACATTTCGAGGTTCTAGTGCAAATGAAGAGTGTACATTATTAAAGTTTTTCTAAGCCAAAGAGTCCACTGGATGCCTCATCATCTTACCTTCCATGCGACCATCAACATGCCATTTCATGTGAGAAGTTGTCTTAGATGACATATATAACCTTTGAAGCCTTGGTTTTAAGGGAAAATAACGCAAGACTTTAATAGGAATTTTTTTTTCTTTGATGACTTAGTGAACTCATATGTAGAATGGTCATCACTTGATTTTCATCTAGAAACATCACAAACAACACACTCATTTGCATTTGCATGCTCTTTTGAATACAACATGCAATCTGAGGGACATGCATCAATCTTAATATAATGAAGGCCAAAGTCGTGAAGTAATTTTTTTTTGTTTCATAATAGTTTCTTGGCAATGTCTCACTCTTAGGAAGTGCCTCATTCAACAATTCAAGCAACATTGTAAAGGACTTATTTCTCCATCCATTAAGACACTTCATATGAAATAATCTTATGATAAAAGATAACTTTGTGAATTTTTTACACCCTGGATATAGTTCGTGCTCTGTTTCTCTTAACAAATTATAAAATTTGTTTGCATCCTCATTTGGTTTTTCAAACTCCTCATGCACATGTGAACTTCTTTTAGATTCCTCATTTGGCATTGACATTCCAAATGTATCATTTAACATTTCTTGTATCTCAGTGTGCATATCAAACTCATTAGTGCTAGTATTTGTAGATTCGCAAAACTCATATTCCCCATGCATCAACCATCACACATAATTCCTAGCTATCCCATTGTTCAATAAATGGTCACACATGATTTTTCGCTTTTGTATAAGACAATTTTTGCAATAAATACAAGGACATGAGAGCATTTTTTTTCCCGATGCATTGCTAAAGGCAAAGTTTAAGAACTCCAAAACTTCTTTATGATATTCCCTACTTACTCTTGACTTTTGCATCCAACTCTTATCTATTGACATTTTTCTCGTACTTCTGCAAATTAAACCCTTCCATCACATAAAAATGAATCTTCATATCAACTTATAATGAATGTGATATGCTTTTTATCTTCTCAAATTCCTATTCTTGGTAGTGGTTCCTATCCCATTTAGAAACACATAATCCCTATGAATCAATCACCAACATGCTTAGTTTCATTTTGATAAAATTTCGGCAGCATTTTCCCATAGTTCTCCAAGTACACAAATTAGTTAAGGTATAAACATATTATTAGTTAGTTTAACTAAGTTGCTAACAATGTCACCTTGTCCAAATATGCACCCAGAGAACAAGGAAAATTACTGTCAAAACTTATCAATATGCTAAAGTATAAGCGTGTGATTTCATAGATATTATGTATTTCTAAACTTTCTAAATAGATAATTCAAGCATCATTTGTAGACAATTATGCCAATCATATATAAAACACATGTTGAAAACTTGAATATGACCACAATAAATAATCATATCCACACTTCTACAACTTATATGTTTTCAACATATGATAAAAGAGACATTTTTCAAGCAAGGATACTTGAACGGGATTTCTAGGGTTTCCTAAAATGAAAATGAGTAAATGATAAAATTTATGACAAATAATATTGGAAAAGAAATAAATAAAAACACACAATGAGACTAACATATTTGAAAATTTATGGAAATGAATTACTAACATTTCTATTGTATAAAATCAACGAAGGTTGGTTTATAGATAACAATAATAAAATATAAAATCATAGATAAGGCCTCACAATAGATACAACATATGCATATCTTAGATCATGAAGTAACGAAAGGGTAAGGTATGAATAAGATGAAACAAAATACAATAAAAATGCTTAAAAATTTAGAATTGGCTAACAAGTATGCACTCATAAAAATTAGTCTAAATAAAATACCAAATGAGAAATTTTAATCCTAAGTGTGAACAAAATTAAAATTTGGACTTAAAATCCTAACTCTTTATTACATCTCAAGTGTTTCAAGAATTAAAATTATATTTTGGTATTTGATTCGTCCCAAAGCGGCTGTTCCATTTGATTCTGGCCCAGACGGGTGTCATCAACAAAATTTATAAACCTAAATCACCTTACACTAGGGTAGCATAGCTAGCATAGTATAATGGCTCTAGGGTTGAACACAGGGATGGGTTTTCATAGTACATGTGACATTAGTTAAGGTGTTGAATTGGTGTTTTTCCTTTAAAAGAAAACATAATTTTCGGATGAAAAAGATTGATTTTAAGTCAACCAAAAATAGTAACTAAAATTGATTACAAAGAAAAGGTTTCTTGGAGTTTTAGGTCATTAGGTTCAGGTTCCTTAGGCAAAGGGGGAGATTCTGGATCTTTTCCTCGCGTTGGGGATAATAACATAAAGGATGGTTATTTCTCGAATCGGTGTGTATTTAGCAACTAAGATTTGATCCAACTGGTTCATGAAAAATTGTAGTTGCTTCCCTTTAATGGTTTTAAATGCTAAAGACCTCTCACTGTGAATTATCTTCTAATGGCTCGTAAATGATAACTACTAGACATCCATGAATTCCATGGAGTCTGCTAAGCTTACCAAGTATGGACCATTCAAGGTAATTCTAACATTGGAATACCCGTCAAAGGCTCGTAAATGATAACTACTAGACATTCATGGATTCCGTGGAGTTTGCTAAGTTTACCAAGTATGGGTCATTCTAGATAATCCTATTTTTAAACTACCTTCTAGAGGCTCGTAAATGATAACTAATGGATCTCCATGGAGTTTGAAAAGCTTACCAAGTATTGGCCCAGGTGATTTTAAGGGATTTTAAGTTACAAAAAAAAGAAAAAAAAACCATTAATGGGTAACAACTCTCCTCATTTAAAGCAAGGAAAACTCCCACCTTTGTATTTGGATCCTTTACCTAGCTTCCCTCAGTCCAAGAAACGAAAAACCTAGTCACTCATCCTCTGAGAAAACATCCTCAGAGGTTGTTTGGCTAGAAAGAAAATGAAATACAAAATGAGAAGGTAAGGTAGAGTAAGGCTTTGTATATTCTATATGATATTCTCTCTGTTTACAAATGATGCAAAAGAATATATAGAGAAGTTTTTCCAACCTTCCTAACTAAGCAATCCTATCATTGGTTGATTACAAGGAGAAAATAGGTAATTACACAAAATATCTCGAGATAAAAATCTAACGGAGTCGGTGCAAAAATATCTGAAAATTACACTAGAGGATTTTTGCAAGGCTTGCGAAATTTTCGCACAACTTGGTGCAGTTGTCTTCAAATGGCCATAACTTCTTCATTTCAGCTCCAATTTGCACATCATTTAAAGTGCTAGACTCCTGACTTCCCGAGCTTCGAAATGATATATAGTATGTATAAATTGGACTCCAGAAAGTGCTCCAAATTTTTCCTACAGTTGCTCTCCTCTTGAATTTCGCATAGCATACGAAATTGCTTCATGTTGGATTTCTCTCTCTGTTTTTCTTCCTTGCATCTCTTGATTGGCTTGGAAACCTATTGCCAAGGGTTGCCAAATTCTCCCTCATTCTTGGCTTGCTTCAATGATCACAAAGCTACCAAAAGCATCAAAACTAGACAAAAACTGATTAGTAACCTTTGTTAGGTTCCTTAATGTGCCAATTGAGTTAAAAGATAATAACTACTACTCAAAAGTGTTTAAAACAGTTAATTTCAAGCTTATAAAATAGTACTTTTTGAGTAGTAATCAATATTATTCTTTTTTTTTTTCAATAATTTTTATTTAAAATTGAATTGTGAAAAGTGTACAAAGTTATAAGTATTTTCAAATTTTCAATATGCACAACTTGTAAGTATTTGGAAATTTCATAATTTTCTAATTTGGGTACAAAACAAAAATTTTCTAAATCTTAAAATATTAGAAGATTTTTTGAAACTACTCTTAAAAAAAAAAAAAATCCTATTCTTTTTCAAGAATAGGTTTGATATTATTATTATTATTTTTTAATAAAAAATAGTTTTTATTGAGAAGTTGTTTTGGAAGTAGGATATTATTTGAGAGCATATTTAATTAAAAATATTATATAAGTTTACTATCTTTAAACTTTAAAAACTAATTACTTTATTTTAAATAAAAAGAAAAAAGACAACTTATAAATTAACTCATAAAAAGAAAGATATAAATTTGAGAATAGATTTTACTTGTATCACTTTTAAAATTTTTATTTTTTATTTTTTACTTTTGAAAATAATTAAAAATGTAAATATTTCACTAAAGTCAACCATCATATGCTAATAAAATAAAAAAAATTAATTTTGAAGGTAATATTTAAATAAGCTTCTTTTTTTTTAAAAAAAAAAAATTAACATAAAATATAAACTTTGAAAGACTTATCTTAAAAAATTAATAATTTTTTAAAAACAATTTTAAAAAATTAAGGGAGCAAATCATTTTTACTACATCAAATTCAAAATTTTTTAAAACTAATTTTTAAGAACATAAAATAAATTCATAGTTTTATAAAAGAATTCTTACATTTAATATATAATTTATTATTATTTGTTTATAATAAAAATAGAAAACATATGCAAATTATGATTCCAGTAATGTGAATGTGTGGTGTGGACTCCTATACATATCATGATTCCAAATCACATTTCAATTAAAAAAACAAAACAAAAATAACAAATCAATTTATGTATTATTTTTCCCATAAAAATAATACTTATTTTTCCCCATATATCATTATAAAAATTCTTTGGCAGCTTCACTTCAAATTGAAATTGTTTATCCTCAATTATGGAAAATGAAAAATTAAAGGAAAAGGATATTGAGTCAAATGTGCATATTTCATATTATTTATTATTTCTTAAGTGGTTACTGAAAAGTTGTAGGAAAATGATAGAATGGGTTTTCAAAGATTGTACATTTTCACCTATTTTCCTTTTCTTTTTTCAAAGATTGTACATTTTCAACTATTTTCCTATTTTTTTCTAGGCAACTGAACAGTGGAAGATATAAGGTTAAATGAGAATAAAATCAAAATAGTGAGGGAGGTTATTATCAAAACATTTTCATTTGAGATAAACCCATAATCATTTCCACAAACACTCACAATATATATCATTTTCAATTTTTCCAAAAACAGCAACTAAGAAATAAACCCAATAACAATGGAATCTCAAACCTAATAACAAACATTTCCACAATACCAACTAACAAAATAAAAAAAAATAAAAAAAAAATCCTAAAACTCACCAAAACTTAAAGAGAAATGATTTTCAAGGGAGTTTCTTTGAGGTGGCTTCAGCTTTACCAACCATAGCTTCCATGGGGCTTCTTCGACATGGCTTCCATAAGCTTTTTCCGAAAATGGCTTCCTCTAAGTAATGGCGGTTGTAGGTAGGTTTTGTGGGGAAGAAATGGTGCCCTGTTTTTGTATGGCCGTGGGTTTTGAGGAGAAAGAGAGAGTGGGTTTTGTTTTGTTTGGCTGGGTACAACTATTAATGAGTTATGGAAAGTAATCAAAGTGTAAAATATTTTGAAAGTATTAATAGTATAAAGGCTTTATCAATACAATGAAAATTTGTTTTACATTTATGCAATCTATTTTAAATATTTATGGTTAAAATGTTTTACTAAAATATAACTAGAACTATTAATTTTGAAAGTTCAAAAATTTTATATTGGAAGTTATTTTGAAAGTGTTAATTTAAAATTTTTATTAAGTTTTTTCAAGTTTTAAAATTATCAAGTTTAAAATTTAAAAATTTATATTATAAATTTATCAAGTTTTATATTTAAAAAATTTTATTTTAAATTTTTTATCAAGCTTTAAAATTTAAAATTTTATAATTATATATGAGAAATTTATCAAATTTTATACTTTAAAATTGTTATTTTCAAAGTGTTATTTTAAAATTTTAAAATTTTGTATTAGAAATTTATCAAGTTCTATATTTTAAGATTTTAATAGTTAACTAAAACATTATTTTTGTTACATATTTAGTAAATTTAAGTTTACTAAAAAAAGAAGTAACTACATAGAGAGATAAATTTGAATTGAATTACTATAAATTGATAAATAATATTAATGATAATAAAATTTAATAAAATTTTCTTATAATAACTAGTCTTATTATCATCCTAATTAAAAAAAACATATCAATTGAATATCAAATTCTTAATGTCTTTATATAAAACATATTATTAACAATCATACAATAAGAAAAATAGTTACTTTATATAAAACCTATTATTAACAATATAAAACCTATTATCATTAACTCTATTATTAATAAACCTATTATGAAGATTATTTTGATCTTAATTGTTAATAGCAAAATTTAGTTATCACTTTTGTTGGTACTTGAAATACAATAAGAATTATTTATCATATATAAAATCAAAGTTATTTTTTAATTTGCTAACTCACTTGTTTTTAAACTTTTTATCAGATAATATCAAATTGAACCATCATATTTTTAAACTAATATATTAAACATTATTTTACTTCTTATTAAAACATTAATCATTACAAGGAAATTAAATAATTTTAACTAAAGAAAAGTAGGTGACACACCAATTTGTTTCTTAACTTAAAAATATAATAATATAACTTTGAACTTTTTATAATTAATAAGAGCTATTATTATTACTATTAATGATAATTTCTATGATATACATACATACATACATACATACATATATTTATATAAAAGATTTTCTAAAAAATTATAATAGGTAACCCAAAAATCATTTAAAATAAATAATAGACTTTGGTCACGATTGTGCGAACCCTGTGACCATAGGTTCAAAATATTTAAAACAAACAACCTTTTTTTTTTTTTTTTTTGTAGTGAAACTAAATTTCTTTACTTCCTAGAAGTTCACAATAACTAATTGTTGCTATTTATGTTGCATATAACTTAACTCGTCTTGAAATATATTTTTATCTTTGCTACAAAATCTTAAAAGTTCACTTGCCTTAATTGAATAAATTGTGCAATTCTTTTAAAACTACGGAGTATTCAAGGGAAAAACATACCTAAGATCTGCTGAAGACATAACATTTCATGTTGCATTTTTTTATTACAAGAAATGGAAGCTATGTAAATTAATACATGGTAAGTTTATTTAGTAGTAAAACCTATTTGATGAGAAACTTCATTATGTGTTGAAGTGATGGTAATTCAAATTATCAGTTTCCATCTGAATTGTCTACTGTTTTAAAATATCTTTCACATATCATTTGACAATGGAATGAGTTGTTTTAACAAACCATCATAGCATGAGTAACATTTTTATTCTATAGTATCATAGATGAACTAATTTTGGAAGATCAAGCTTAGCATATATCAAAACAAGTTATTATAATCAAGCACTTCTTGATGAATATGGTGAGTAGAATTCACTTTTATCAAATATTGCATTTTTTAGGAAAGCAAAATGAAAAATTAACCATTTAATTAAACATAATGGGGTCATCTCAAAGGAGTTGCATGTAGCAATAACATTTTGCTCTACACCTTTGTTAAAAGGAATGGAAAGCAATATCTCATTAGGTCAACTTCAAAAGGTGATTTCTTATATTTACTCATTTTTATACCTAGTACATGTGTTATTGATATAACATATAATATGTAAGTAATGAAAATTATCTGTTTGTTTCAACATAGGCCTATGTTTTTCAAGAAAAAAATGGGAGAATGTTTTTCATTTCTAATAAACAATGATGAAAGAAATAATTGTATTGTCCTATTTCAGAATGTATCACTTGAGCTACTTCTAAAGTCCTTAAGTATTCTATTAGACTATGAAAATGTGTGTAAAGGTATGTTCTAGTGTAATATTTTTTACCTCTACAATATGAGTAACAATTAAACCAAGAAATACACAATTAAGGTCTATTGGGTAAAACAATAATCATTGTCGAGGATCTCTGCATTTTCTTTTCATAATCACTTCCCCATGATTTAGAATAAAGTCCAAATAGGCCAAAAGTAAAAGATCTAAAAGTAGTCAACCATGGAACTACCAGAACATGTTTTGACCTTTCCACCTTCTTCTAATCGGTGTTTGGTAAAACGTCATACTTATTACTTAATAATTTAAGTTGACTTTAACTTAAATTGTTTTGAAGTTGCTAACTTAAAACTTATTTCTTATTTTTTACTTTAACTATCAAGGTTGCTTGGTAAAATTAACTTAAATTTTATTTTAAGTTACTAAATTGACGAATGTATGCTCATTAGTTGTAATTAATGTTTGTTATTAAAAATTTTAACTAACATTTATTTTCATTCATCTTAAGCAACAAATTTGTTTGTCAAACATCCATACTTAAAGTATTGTTGATTTATAAGATAATCTTAAAATATTTACTATAAAAAATTAATCATAAATGTGGAGTTATGGTTGCTAAATATATTCTCAGTAGATGTGGGCAAATAAGACAAAAAAATAAAAAAGATTAAGAATAAGTTGACTATTTTGACTTAATACTTAAAAGTCATTATTAACTTTAAGTTGTGATATTAAGTTATTTTACCAAATATGTTTAATCTATTTAATAACTTAAATTAAATTATTAAGTCAATTTAAATCATTAAATTGATTTACCAAACACTCTCTTAGTTTTTTAAAAAAAAATATTTTTTGTGGGTTTTTTTTAATGCAAGCTTGGGATGATTATTTAGAACTTTTAATTTTCTAGAATCATGTCTTGATAATTGCATAGCATGTGCATTAAGAAAATTATTAGCTCTCAAGGAGGCATCTTAATATACAATTTGAGTTCTCATCAAGCATATACTCAAGTATCTTAGGAGAACAAGGGATTATATGCTTGAGTTCTAGAGTGACGAGTTAGTACCCATAGGTACATATATTCATACTTCCAATCTGATAAGGATTCTCGTCAATCTACCTCCAATTTTGTTTTTACTTTTGGTGGTGTGATTGTTAGTTAGAGAAGTGTGAAGCAATCTTGTATTGTAGAGTCCACTATGGAAGTCGAATACATTACAACTTCTAAAATGGCAAAGAAAGTCATTGGCTTAGGAAGTTCCTCATGGGACTTAGGGTTGCACTCTTAATTGTACAACCCATGATACTATTTTGTGACACAATCTAAAGAACCAAGAATCCACCAAAAAGGTAAACACATTGAGATAAAGTACCACTCGATTCATAAGATAGTTCAAAAAGGTGAAGTGGTTGAGAAGATACCTTCTATGGATAACTTGGTAGATCCCTTCACCAAGGCATTGACAAGAAAAGTCTTTGATGGTCATATGGATAACATAGGTGTCAAATGTGTACTTTGTATGCTTTAAAGGCATGATGTTTTGAGGGCTACTGGGAGATTGTTAGGATAAAGCCCTTAGAAACATCACATGATGTAATAAACTTTTGGATTTTATTATTTATTAATAAATTTCCAATTCACTTTTATTTATCCTAATTCCATGCATTATACCTTGTAAGCATTCTGACATGCATCTCTTATATTGTACGTTACTTAGGTACATTAGTAGTTGCACGGAAGATACAAGTCATGAGTTCCTTGCAAGTAGATGACTTGTTCATAACTGATTCATGGGCTTAGGTAACCCATTAAAGGTTGTAGTGCACTACTTTCTAATTGAAGGGATGGTTGGTCTTGGCTATCGGGATGAGTTTCCTATGATGAGTGCATTAGTGAGTATGAATAATGAGTTATGACTTAAAGCTATCAAGTATTCAAGAGCTGACTAAGTTGCTTCATTATGTTGTCTCTCAAACTTAAAAGAATATTAAATTTAAGTAGTAGTGGCTTTAAACTACAAATGAGATAATAAGCTATTCATATATTCTCTATAGATTGGGTCACTATTGATGGAAGTCAATAATAACAAGTATTCTTAATGGATGCATCACACTATCTCGTAGGATTGAGACATAATATCCCCTTAGGTGTCATTTCTTAAGTAAAACTTGACATAAGCTTTTAGAAAGTTAAGATATGTCAATTGAACATGCAATAGGAGGATCTATAACTTAAGGATAGTGAAGGTAGTCTTGAAAGGTTGATAGCTTTCACCTTGTTAGACTGTGGACACCAACTCATGGGAAGACTAAATGCAACAAATAGTAGTTCATAAACCTAAACACTTAGTGTCTTGTTATTATTTACATAAAACATTGGAGTGCAATTGATTTCTTTGTAGTGGGATGTTGAATCAACTTCAAAATTAGATTATGAGGGAGCCAATACTGTCTTATGGGTCCAAGTGGTCCCCATTTGAGCTCATATATCTTGTTGGCACGATTTATGAGGGCTAGATTAGTTCTGGTTCATTTTTGTGTATAAGGGTGTTTTAGTAATTATACAAGGTTACATAGGGATTAGTGAACAAGGTCTCTGGATTGGGCTAATTGATTAATTAATTAGCCCTATTGAGTTAATTAATTAGTTAGGACTTGTTTTGGACTAGATTAAGTAACCCAAGCTTTAAGTGGGCTTAAGTCACTTAAGCCTAGTTAGGGAACTCTACAAATACCCATTTTCCATTGCTTTTAGAAATAAGTCGTCTTCCACCTTCCAGATAGAGAGATCCATAGCTTCCATCCTACTTTCCTCCCCATTAGTTGTGTGCTAAGATCAAAGAAGAACCATTGGGTAGAAGATCTTAGGTGTTAACTCTGATGAGTTCGATTTTCGTTTATACTACATGGATTAAATTTAGAAATATCCAAATCTAAGGTAATGTTTTCTAATGTACATTTCAGATCCCATTATTGTCCAAAAATATAATTTTTCCATTGTGCATAAGATTTAGAAAAGCTTAGGAAGATTTGCATGTACCTAACTTGATTCAGGGAATAAAGAGATCTCGATTTCCCTACAACCAAAACATGTGCTATAAAGATAAAAATGAAGGTTTATAGGTTGTATTTTCCCTACAGATTGGATCATTATTGATTAAGACATGTGGCAACAGATATTCTCAAGATTGACAACATGATATCTCATAGAATTGAAGTGACAAGTCCCTTTGGGTGATCCTAAGGACATATGATTATGAAACTTGTGCCCACATTAATTCCTTAAGTGAAATTTGACATATGTTCTTAGAGAGCCAGAGTATGTTAGTTGATCACATAATAGGAGGATTTGAGACTCAAGAGTTGTAGAGGTAATCTTGAGAGGTTGATAACATCCACCCTATTAGATTACGGGTACTAGTTCATGAGGGGTTTATATATAGGGGTAAGTCATGGACTTACAAAATTAATTAAATTGAATTTAATTAATATGCTTCTCAATGTAATTTTATTGAATATTAGAGTATAGTTAACTCTCTTTAATGGAATGTTGAGCTAACTTTAGAATTGGATTTTAAGGGAGTTAGTATTCTCGTATGGATCCTATAATCTTTGCTCGAGCTTATATTATTTGTTAGCAAAAAGTCTTGAGATTTTATGGAGAATTAATAATTTATGTACATAAGGGAATTTTGGTAAAAAAACAAGGTTGCATAGGATTTTATGATGGATTAATTTTGGATTTTTCTAAATTAGGCAAATTAATTAATTAGAGCCTATTAGGGCTAAGAAATTAACTAGGACTCAGTTGGCTAGGTTAAGTGACTCAAACCTAAGATGGGTTCAAGTCATTTTACCCTACACGGAAATCTATATAAACCCTCCTAGGGGTTTAGGGTTTGACACTCTTAACCATTGTCTTCCAAAGATTCTCCATTTTTTTTTTCTCTCTTAGTAGATTGTCAAAGTTAAAAGAAGAAGAGATCAGGTGGAAGATCTCCAAGTGATCGAGACTAACTTCTACAAGTTGATTTTGATCTAAGAACATCTAGATCAAAGGTAAAGTTTTCTAAACTTTAGATTTTAAGTTTTTTCTTTTTCATCTTTTGTTGCAATTCATGTCCCTAGGTTGGTAGAAACATGCACCTATGATTTAAGGGTATCCCAATAATTTCAGATAATCATTTAATACGTTTTGATATTCTTTAGCTAAGTCATCAAATCCACTAAAAATATCATTGATTCATACTTATGAGAATTTGTTGCCATGAGAAATTAAGCAAAGATATGCTAAAAAACCTTGATGATATGAGACAAATGTGCTCGAGTACCCAACCTATCAATCAAATGATCATTATCAGACTTGATAGAAGCAACAAATGCAAGTAAATCATTCTAATCATAGATATTATCTCTTTGGTTTAAAGATTCACTATCGCTTGAGTTAATATTGCTCCAAGTGACTTATATTGTTTTTTTAATATCCTTAGGACTAGGACAATCAGAAGCAACATGTCTTAACCCATATACTTAAAGTATTTAATTTTCTTTCCTTTATATATGACTTTTTCATTTTTCTTTAATAGAATTGTCAATTCTCTTTCCCTTCTTTGAGTAAGGTTTTTATAAATAATTTTTATGAACTAGATTTTCTTTGTTAATAGGGCCAAATTATCAGTAGTTAAAAAAATGCTGTTTGATGTTTCTTACTCTTTTCCTTCATTCAAAGAAACTTTTAGAACAATCCTTTAAACTTCTTTGAATTAGGAAACGACATCTAATGTTTGAAGAGAGCGACCAAGTGTTAGGATTGAGCCCTTAAAAGCAAGGTATGATTTAACAAAGTTAGACTTAACCATCCCCTTACTATCTCTTTTGTGTATTGACATTGATATGAACATTCAAATCATGTCTCTTATATTGTATATGACTTGTATGATTAGGAGTTATATAAAAGATACTAGTCATGGGTTCCTTGTAAGTAGATAAGTTGTCCACAATCGATTCATGGATTTGGGCAATCTAGTAGAGATTATAGTGCATCACCTCCTAATTGAAGGGATGACTTGTCTTGGTTGTCGGGATAGGTTTCCCATGATGAATGCACTAATGTATATGATGCACACTGAATTAGACCTACGGTGAATCATGACGCAAGGTTATCAAGTGTTATGATTCACTAAGCTACTATACTGCATGAACTCTTAACCTTGAGAGGATATTGAGTTTATGCCAAAATCAACATGAGACTTTAATCTATGGGCGAGACCTTAAAGAGGTCATATATCACTATTGATAGGTTACTATTGATGAAGACTGGTGGCAACAAGTATTCTCAATAAAGGCATAATGATATCTCATGGGATTGAGACAATGTGTCCCCTTGGGTGATCTAAAAAACATGTGATCATGAAATCTGTGGCCACAGTAATTCCTTTAGTGGAATTTGACATATGCTCCTTAGAGTTAGAGTATGTCATTTGATCGCATAATAAGTTGGATATGTAACTCAATGATTTGAGAAGTATTCTTGATAGGTAATAATTTTTGTTAAATTACGAACGCTGTTCATGGAGAGTTGGCATGCAGTGGATAGTAAGTCACAAACCCAATCACTTGGTGTCTTGTTGTAATATACATAGGGTATTGGGGTACAGTTGACTCTTTGTAGTGGGATGTTAAGTCAATTTCAGAATTTGATTATGAGGAAGCCAATACTCCTATGGGTCCCAGTGGTCCTCATTATGAACTCATATTTCTTGATGACATGGTATATGAAGTTTGGATGTGTTCTTAGTTCACTTTTGTGTATAAGGGCGTTTTGTTAATTACATAAGGTTGCATAAGGATAAGTGAGTGGTATCTCTAGATTGGGCTAATTGATTAATTAGAACCTTGTATGGTTAATAAATCAATTAATAACCTTTTTTGGGCTAGATTAAGTGACCCAAGCCCATGGTGGGCTTAAGTCACTTAAGCCCAATAGGAAGCCTATACACCATCTCAATGCCTAGACACAAGGAAGAGTCATCGAATGAAAGATCATGGTGTTACAAGATACTTTATGACTTTGGAGTAATCTACATTGATTCGAATCGATCCGATAACATTCAAATAAAAGGTATGTGATATTATTCTTTAAATCTATGTTTCCTATGGTATCCATATTGTTTTTGAATACCTATTTATCAATTGTGATAGATTTAGAGGGTCTATGATAGATTTGCATTCATCCTACATGATCTAAGGCATGGGAATGGAGTTATCTAGGGTTCCTAACAACAAGTTCATCAACTCTTAGGAAGTTAACGACCTTGCTTTCTTTAGTAGTTGTAACCTTGGTTGTAAACCTCTCAAGAAGATATCTCAGAATTTTTCTAAATACTTTTGATTTAGGAATTCTCTCCCTAAGGTTAAAACTGGAATTAATAATGGCAATTAACTCACTATAGAATTTAGAAAAAAATCTCATTTTCCTTTTTTCTTAATACTCTTAAATTTAGTAGTGAGCATTTGTAGTTTAAACAATTTCCTTATTGAAGTTCCCTCATTCATAGTTGACAAAATGTCCTAAACCTCTTTAGCATGTGGATATCATGTGAAACTCGACAAAACTCACCCATTAAATATGCTAATAAAGAGCCTAAGCTTTTGCTTTACTACCCTTATTATCTAATTTATCACATTCTTGCTTAGGCTTAAGTTCACCTAGATCTTCTTATACAATCTAGTTTCAATGGCGACCTTTATCTAAATTCCACTTGTTGGGATTAAGCCCCTAAAAACAAGACATGATGTAACAAAGTTAAACTTAATTATCCCCTTTTTATTTTTTTTATGTATTAACATTGATTTGAGTATTCAACTCATATCTCTTACATTGTACATAACTTGGGTGTATTAGGAGTTACACAATTGATACAAGTTGTCCATAGTTAGTTCATGGATTTAGGCAATCCAATAGAGATTGTAGTGCACCACCTCATAATTGGAGGATGACTTGTTTTAACCCTTGGGATGAGTTTCTCATCGTGAGTGCACTAGTGTGTGTGATGCACACTGAACAATACCTACGGTCAATCATGACTTAAGGCTACAATTGTTATGATTCACCAAGCTACTATACTACATGGACTACCAACTTTGAAAGGATATTGAGCTTGTGCTAAAGTCAACAATAGACTTTGACCTATGGGTGAGATCCTAAAGTGGGCATATATCCTTATGGATTAGGTCATTATTAATGAAGGTTGATGACAATAGGTATTCTCAATAAAGACACCATGATATATCACGTGATTAAGATAGTGTGTCCCCTTAGGAAGGAGATGTGATCATGAAATCGTGACCATAGTAGTTTCTTTAGTGGAATTTGACATATGCTCCTTGGAGTTAAAATATGTTAATTGGTCACATAATAAGTAGGATTTGTAACTCAAGGATTGGAGAAGTAATTTTGATATGTGATAGCATTACCTTGTTAGATTATGAACACCAGTTCATGGGGAGTCTACATGTAGTAGATAACAAGTCATTAACCTAAGCTTCGCCTCATTGTTATTTACATAAGGTATTAGAGTGTACTTGATTCTCTTTAGTGGAATGCTGAATCAAATTCAAAATTAGATTATAAGGGAGCCAATACTTTTATAGGTCCTAATGGTCCTCATTTTGAGCTCAAATACTATGACATCGTTTATGAGGGTTGGATTAGCTTTAGGTTCATTCTTGTGCATAAGGGTGTTTTTGTAAGTTGCATAGGGGATAATGAACAAGGTCTCTGGATTAAACTAATTGATTAATTAGATGACCTTACACTACGAAAAAAAAGGTATTTAATGACTAATCTTTAGTCACGGCCACAAATATCGTGACCAAAGATATTATTTTACCATGGCCGTGACTATATGTGTTAATTAAATTAAGAAAAAAAAAAACAATTTTTAGTCATGGTGATTTTATCAACAGTCACCAAAAGGATTGATGAGAGGTATTTTAGTCACAGATTTATTTGAAACCGTGACTATTTGTAAATTTATGGAGGGAAAACTTTGGCGCCAATAACTTTAGTCATGGTTATTTTATCATCCGTGACAAAAAGTGTGTTTTAGTCACAATTTTTTGTGAAACCGTCACTATATATATATATACATTTTGTGACTTTTAGTTACGCCATTGATTGACCGTGACCGTATGGGAACCTATAGTCACGAATTTTGCTTGACCGTGACCAAATGCTTAGAGGTTTATTTTAAATATTTTAAACCTATGGTCACGGGGTTCACACAATCGTGACCAAAGTCTATTTATTTTAAACAATTTTTGGGTTACCTATTATAATTTTTTAGAAAATCTTATATATATATCATAAATAGAAATTATCATTAATTAATAGTAATAATAATATTTCTTATTAATTATAAAAAGTTTAAAGTTATATTACTATTTTTTTTTTAAAGTTAAGAAATAAATTAGTGTGTTACCTATTTTTCTTTAGTTAAAATGATTTAATTTCCTTGTTATGATTAATGTTTTACTAAGAAGCAAAATAAAGTTTAATATATTAGTTTAAAAATATGATGGTTCAATTTAAAATTATTTGATAAAAAGTTTAAATGCAAGTGAGTTAGCAAATTAAAAAATGATTTTGATTGGTAAGAAATTTTTAGGGTTCCTATTTTCTTCGCACTTCACTCTTTTCGCCAGCTCTCCGTATCTCTTCAATGACTATGTTTATTGCTTGTTGTTGTTCTCAATCACAGCAAACAATCTGAATTAGTAGGTTATCCACTCTATATTTAATGTGGGTTTTCGTGTTTGGTCCCTTGTTCATGCTTGGACATAATTTAGGGTTGTTGTTTCGAGGAATGTTAATTTAGATTTTAAATTTAATTTGTTTTTAAAATTAATTGAAATTAACCTAGACTTAAAGTTTATAATATATTTAAAAAATTTTAAATATATGATTGCTTTTAATTAATTTGGATCAATTTTTTTGGGTCACCCATGAATCAATATAGAAGTGTAACTTATGAATGAAATTTTAAATTAATAATGATAAAGTGTATTTAATCTTAAAAAAAGTGAATAAAATAAACCTTAATAAAACATAATTTCAATGATAAATTTTATGTTTAATGAGAAATGCAACAACAATACTACTACTAATAGTAATTATAATAATGACTAAGCACTATTTTCTTGAATTATTTGATATAATAATAAATTAATAATTACATGGTTGTTTGTAAAATTTAATACTTATTATTTAATGATTTAAATTGGTTTTAAATTAAATTATTAGTTTAATATTTATTACTTAATTTGTATATTAAATATTAAAATTATTTGATAAAATTAACTTAAAGTTTATTCTAAGTAATTAAATTGACATATTTTTTCTTATAAATTATAGATAATATAAAGAAAATCGAATAATAATAGAAATTATATAGTAATAAAAAAAATGATAACAAAATAAAATAAAAGATATTAATTTAATAATAAATTAATTATTTTTACTTATTATTTAATTTTTTTTTTACTTTAAAGAATATTATTAAATTATTATATTAAATATACTTAATAACTTAAATTAAACTATTCAATCACTAGTTTTATATATATATATCAAAAAGTTTGAGAACAGGAACAAAATTTAGCAAAGCACATGCAAGTCACGGGTGAGATGGAGGGGTGGCAAAGGCCGTTTCAATTCATTACAGATGCGTGTGAGCAAACCCCCAAAGGCAATTGAAAAATAAATGCCCTAGATTCCCAATTTCTCTGCACTTGCTCTCCCTTCTACGCCTATACTGCCTTTACTGGATTCCGACACTGTCGACAGTCATCGGAGGAAGTCATCTCTTCAAACTCCCCCTCTAAATTCCATCAGATTCACCCAGGTTACCCTCTCCATCTATGATAAAGTTTTGGTAATTCGTTGATGGATGAGAAATGTATTTTCTTAGCTGGAATTTATTTTTCCATATGATTGATATCTTTGGTTCTGTTTCTCTTTCCCGAGATTTGGATTCTGAGGTTTGCACTTTTATTTTCCCCTTGGCTTCCTTGACAATGGAGATGGGGAAAGTTTGAGTGTTAGAAGTTTAAGAGTTTGTATGATTAGGGGTCCTGTAGATTTAGTTTATTCCAGGTTATTGTAGATTCAGTTTTCTTCATTAGAACTTTGATTTTTAAAAGTATTGGAATGTAATGTTTCTTCATTTGTTTGTGTGTGTTGGTTGTTTGACCTTCATGTGTGGGTTTGGGCTGCCTGTGAGGTGGCAATTTAACAGTTTATTGATATCAATGACAAATTATAGCTCATTTTTGAATTAGATTCGTCAAAATCTCGGTTAATTAGGTGTCAAATTTGGGGTTTTGTATTTTCTGAAACTTGTTATACAGGATTTAACAATTAAATGTGGGATTAGTTGATCTTACACCAACTACTTTTGAAGTGTTTTGAGTGACATATATTAAGTTTTGGCTTTTATTTTGTTGCTTCCTTTTTATAATTCTTCTATTCTGAGTTGAATTATGCATTTTGGCAGGATTCACTTGGTGGAAACAACAAAACTGTTATTATAGGTAAACTCTTTATGTTTTGTATTTCCTTTTACTGATTGTTTAATTATTGTGAAGTTATGTTTTAAGGCTGTTCTGTTTTATATAGAAAATTTGAATTGATAATTTGTATTCCTGCACTCAACCTAAATAAATGGGATAAAAAAATTCACAAAGTTGTCTTTTATCATAAGATTACTTCATATGAAGTGTCTTAATGGGTGGAGCAATAAGTCCTTTACAATGTTGCTTGAATTGTTGAAGGAGGCCCTTCCTGAGGGTGAGACATTGCCAAACAACTATTATGAAGCAAAAAAAAATATTTCGTGACCTTGGCCTTCATTATATCAAAATTGATGCATGCCCCTCAGATTGCATGTTGTATTCAAAAGAGCATGCAAATGCAAATGAGTGTGTTGTTTGTGGTGTCTCCAGATGAAAATCAAGTGATGATCATTCTATAGATGAGTTCACTAAATTAGCAAAGAAAAAGAAAATTCCTGCTAAGGTCTTGCGTTATTTTCCCTTAAAACCAAGGCTTCAAAGGTTAATGGTCATCTAAGACAGCTTCTCACATGAAATGGCATATTAATGGTCGCATGAAAGGTGAGATGATGAGGCATCCAGTGGACTCTTTGGCTTGGAAAAACTTCGATAACGTACACCCTTCATTTGCACTAGAACCTCGAAATGTTAGGCTCGGTTTAGCAAGTGATGGGTTCAATCCTTTTGGGAATATGTCAATTTCATACAGTATGTGGCCTGTGGTTCTTATTCCATATAACTTACCACCTTGGATGTGTATGAAACAGACATTCTTCATGTTGTCACTACTTATTCCTGGCCCAATTGCACTTGGGAATGACATTGACATATACTTACAACCATTGATAGATGAGTTGAATGACTTATGGGAGGTTGGAGTTCAAACATATGATGCTTCAACAAAACAAAATTTTTGTATGCGTGCAGTTATATTATGGACCATCAATGATTTTCATGCGTATGCAAATCTTTCGGGTTGGAGTACTAAAGGGAAATTTTCTTGTCCTATTTGTAATAAGGATTGTTCTTCATATCGATTACAAAATGGACGAAAATGGTGTTACATGGGTCATCGTCGATTTTTGCCGATTGATCATAGGTTTCGACTTGATAAAAAGTCCTTTGATGGAAATGAAGAGCATAGAGCAGCACCTAAACAATTGTCTGGGGAAGATGTTCTACATCAATTAGATGGAATGGAACATATTACTTTAGGGAAGACATCAAAAAATAAGATGTCAGCAAAAAGGAAAAGAGAAAATGTTGAACTTGAGCACAATTGGAAAAAAAAAAAAGCATTTTTTTCCAATTGCCATATTGGAAAACCCTCATTTTGCGTCACAATTTGGATGTAATGCATATTGAAAAGAATATATGTGACAGTATAGTTGGCACTTTGTTGAGTATCGATGGTAAATCGAAGGATAACTTCAATAGTCATCTTGACTTGCAAGTTATGGGTATCAGAGATCAACTTCACCCCATACAAAGAGAGAATAGGGTTATATTGCCTGCTGCATGCTATTCACTAACTTCAAATGAAAAAAAGGAATTTTGTAAATTTTTGAAAGAAGTAAAGGTTCCAGATGGTTATGTTTCTAACATCTCTCGATGTGTACAAGTGAATGAAAGAAAGATATTTGGGTTGAAATCTCATGATTGTCATGTTCTCATGCAACAACTCCTTCTACTTGCAATTCGAGGAGTTCTTCATAAGAATGTTTGTGCTGTTATAGTTGAACTATGCAGTTTCTTCAAACAGTTATGTTCTAAAGTGTTAAAAACTGATCAATTAGAACACCTTGAGAATGACATAATAGTCACACTTTGCAAATTAGAAAGAATATTTCCTCCATCATTCTTTGATGTTATGGTGCATTTACCTATTCATCTTGTAAGTGAGGCAAAGGTCGCTGGACCAGTGCAATATCGATGAATGTATCTTATCGAGCGGTATGTTCTCATTTAATTAATCTTATGTATATTAGGTTTCGTATAGTTCATGAAACAAATCTATCATGTTGTGAAATGACAGGTATTTACGTACATTAAAGTCTTATGTCCGTAATAAGAGTCGTCCAGAAGGTTCTATTGTAGAGGGGTACATAGCAGAAGAATGTACAACCTTTTGTTCAAGATATTTGCATGATGTTGAAACGAAGCATGACCGTGAAGAAAGAAATTATGTTATTGAAAATAACATAACAAATGGTGGAGGGTTAACCATTTTCAAATGCATAAGACGTACAATAGGAAAGTCAACATCTCGTGTTCTTAGCACAGAAGAATGGTCCCAAGCACATTTATATGTGTTGACTAATTGTGAGGAAGTGATGTCATTTATTGAGTAAGACACTTATTTGAATAAAACTTTATATTAATTCTCATACAAAAATTTAATTTTGGTTTTTGTCAGCATTATAATAATTTTTTTCTTTTTTATTAGAAAGCATAAGTAATCTATAAGGGTTAAGCCTCGTATTCGTGTACGGGATATAGATTTGATTCACACAAGAGAATTCATTAGTCGGTTTGAAGAACGTGTAAGTTCATTCACTACATAAATTGTTCTATTATCTAATACACATGTATGTATTAACATCTTATATTTGAATCTATAGATTATACAAATGTGACATGAAGGTCCAATTTTTGAACACCTACTATCATTGTCTCGTGGACCAAGTGCATCAGTTACATGTTATAAAGGATACATCATTAATGGGTTCAGATTTCACATAAGAGAACGAGAAAAGAGAAAAAAACTCAAAATAGTGGAGTTGTTGTGACTGCAGAGGTATCAAGCTTTGCAAGTGCAAGAGATAAGAACCCAATTCCTGGTCATGTTTCTTACTATGGTGTGCTAACTGATGTAATTGAGTTACATTACCTTGGTGGAAATAGAGTTATTTTATTCAAGTGTGACTGGTGGGATATAATCAATAGTGGAAGGGGAATAAAAAAGGATGAATATGGGTTCACGTGTTTGAATTTTGAACGTACCATATGCACAGATGAACCATTTGTGCTTGCATCTCAAGCAAAACAAGTCTTCTATGTTCAAAATTCAAATGAGGAAAATTGGCACACCGTTGTAGAGATACAAACTCGAGGGGTTTATGATATGAATCAGAAAGTATCTACTAATGATCCAGAGCCATATCAACAGCTTATAACACTTCATAGTCAACGTGATGTGCATGAGTTGGTCGAGAATGATTTAATCAATTAGGATAGAAATGATATTGCAGGAGAAACTATCCAAACAGATGTTCTACTATCACGACAAGAAAACATTGTTGAAAGAGATAATGAATTTATTCATGATGATGATAGATGATGTGTAGCTAATAATATTGGTAAGTACATAAATATATACTTACCAGATATACAAATTGTAATTTATTTCATATTATTTATGCAATTTATTTTGTATTACTTTTTCTAATTTACTTTATTATGTAGGAAATGTCACATCGAAGAGGAAGAGTACAAATAGTGTCTCCAGAAGATGAGTTGGACAATCTACAACAACTCTCAGACATACAACCTGTTGCAACTACTTCTCCTAGTAGTTCTGATCCTTCTGATGCTTCAGATCCTTCTGTTGTTGGTATGATTAAGAAGATTATGTTTAACTTTACATATGATAAATGTGTTTACAGATGTTTAATTTCTTGAATGATGGGTTTCTAATGTTTAATTTTATATAAGATAAGTAAATTATGTTTCTTTTAATTTCATTATTTCTCTTAATAGGTTCATTCTCTAGCAAAAAGAGGACACATGGCCCAACGCGTAACTTAGATTTACTTAGTATGAAACCTGAGGAAAAAAAAACTACACGATTCAATACCAGAGGGCAAGTTATTTATGATGGAAAAGGGGAAAGATTGTCAAGCTATATGGGAACATTGGTGCGATCTCAACACAATGTACCCATCCAAGTTCAAGATTGGAATCATGTTAGTGAAGATGTGAAGGAAAATATTTGGGCCTTAGTATTGATATATGCTAGTTACTATTTAATCTAAATTGTAATGTTATTGTTTAAAAATAATATCTCTTATTTATACATGACATTTTAATGCAATACAGGAAAAATATGAACTAAAAGAAACATGTAAGAGCTACATTCTTCAATTTTGTGGAAATTTGTTCAGAAGCTATAGAAATAAAATGAAGGTCAAGTATTATGACCCTTATAATACAGATGAGGAAAGATTGTGCCATCGACCTCCACACTTATCAGATGATGATTGGAGGTGACTCATCCACTTTTGGGGTACACCTGAGGCCAAGGTAAAGATAATGATCTTTTCTTGATAATGTATCTTATGATACTCATATTCACATAAAATGATATTTGTTAGTTATATCTAACCTAATACTTCATGTATTTGTTATGTTTCTACTACCTATATAGGTGACTTGCTATTTTTTAATTGATGTAGGATATCTCAGAAAAAAACAAGGCAAATAGGGCAAAGCAAGTGATAAAGCATACATTAGGATCAAAAAGTTATGCTCAAATTCGATATGAATAGGTTGAAAATTTATTATTAATATGATTTGTTTGTATATAAATAATTCATCATAAATAACTCAATTGTTTTACTTGTAAGAATAGGCACAAAAGAAGGAGGATTGAAGTGAGCCCAATAGAATTGAGATGTTTGCCCTGACACACACAAGAAAAGATGGGACACTTGTTGATGATCATTCTAAGGAGATTATGGTAATGAAGTAAATAAATTTTATGTACTTGTATTTCAATCATAGCTACATACTAAATTATTTTAAAAGTCTAACAATTTTATTTTATTTTTATAATTCCAAGATCAATTTCAACAATTACTATCCCAACCTGAGGGGACATCTTCTTCTACTTCTGCATCATCTGGAGCATCGACATCTGTAGCATCTACATATGTAGATGAGATATATACTCAAGTCATGGGTCCAGAGAGGCATGGTCGTGTTTGAGGGTATGGATTTGGTCCTACTCCTAGCTCAATCTTTGGTTCTACTAGTAGAAGGCGATTAGGAGCTATTCTTTCAACACAACTTGAAAACGCCCCAGAGATGCTCATAGCTGCAGAACAAAAGTTTACAACT
This sequence comes from Vitis rotundifolia, assembly GCA_030254885.1. Taxonomy (NCBI): domain Eukaryota; kingdom Viridiplantae; phylum Streptophyta; class Magnoliopsida; order Vitales; family Vitaceae; genus Vitis; species Vitis rotundifolia. The sequence goes on from CM058170.1 coordinate 10,292,845, forward strand.
GCAACTGAGGAACTCTCACATGTGAAAGAAACATTTGAAGAGAGGTTGATAGAAGTTCAAAGGAAGACACGAGAAGAAGTGAAAGCAGAGTTTGAAGAAAAAATGATGGAAATGTAAAGAAAAATGCAAGCACAAATTCAAGAACAGATGATGCAAATGATGTAACAATTTCAGCAAAAGTAGTAAAAATTTGAAGATTTTGCTACATCTTTATATGATAGATTCTCTTAACTTTTTTGAAGATTATGCTACTTACTTATATGATAGATTCTCCTAACTTTTTTTGCTTTCTATGACTATTATGTGATGTTTGGTTGGTTGATTTGTTATATTATGTTAGAATGTGAAACTAAATTTGAATCTCTTTGTTCTTTGTTTGTTTGTTTGTTTTTTTTTTTTTTGTTATATTATGTTTTTTTATTTAATGACTTATATTGATATATAAGATTTTAACTAGCTTGGGATAATTGATTGTAATATATTGAAATTGTTTTAATTGCTTAATTGCATATACAGGTTTAAAATGAGTTTGTTTGAGTTTATAAAAAACTAATTTCCAAATATAACAAATTTTAGTCACAGCCACTAAAAAGTTGTGACTATAAGTGTACTTTTAGTCATGATCAATAATGAACCATCACCAAAATTTGGTGATAAGCAGTCATCCTATGATTAATTTCAGTCACAATTGTTAATTACCGTGACCATATACCTATATTTCGTCATGGTCAGGGCATTGACCGTGACCATAAGATAGCATTTAGTCACGGTCAATGCCTTGACCGTGACCATAAGATGATTGTTAGTCACGGTCAATGCCTTGACCGTGACCATAAGATGGTTTTTAATCACGGTTAGGTCATTGATCGTGATTATAAGATGACATTTAGTCACGGTCAAGGCATGACCATGACCATACTATCGCATTTAGTCACGGTCAGGGAATTGATTGTGACTAAAGGCTATCTTTTGGTCAAGGTCAATGCCCTGACCGTGACTAAATGCTATAGTATGGTTACGGTCATGCCTTGACCGTGACCATAAGATTTATTTAGTCACGGTTAAAGCATTAACCATGACTAAAGGATAGCCTTTAGTCACGATTAGGGCATTGACCGTGACCATAGGGTTACATTTAGTCACAGTCATTTTATTTATCGTGACTATAAACATATATTTAGTCACGGTTTATTAATTGACCGTGACTAAAGCAACTTAATAAATAGCAAAGTATTCTTAACTTTTAGTCACAGTTTTTGTATGGCCATCACAAAAAAAAGAATCATATGGTCATGATCACTTAGGAAACCGTGACCAATACTTTTAGCTACGCCCCCTATTGTGACGCTCGGTCATGGTTTCATAAGATTGTGATAATAGGTTTTGGTCACGGATATATAAGATTTGGTGACGGTTGGTGACCGTCACCAAAAATCCTGTTTCTTGTAGTGTTATATGGTTAATTAATCAATAATGACCCATTTTGGGCTTAGGTGACCAAGCCTTGATAGACTCAAGTCACTTAAGCCTAGTAGGGAAACCTTATAAATACCCCCTTAGGGATTAAGGTTTCTATTACTTTTTAGTGAGTCGTCTACCATCTCTAGAGAAAGAAAGAGTCATAGTTTCCTTTCTTCCAAAGCCCACACTTTAGAGTGCCAAGATCGTTGTTCAAGTTATCGAACGAAAGATCTTAAGTGTATGAGACCTTTAGACTCTTCAAGTTTCATCTTCATAAAATGGATTTTGATTTGGGAACATCCAAATCAAGGTATGAGTTTCAAATCTCTATATTTTTATTCTAAAATGATTTTAAAGCCATTATTTTCTATTGTGATAGATTTAGAGATTCCTAGGAATAGAAACATACACTATACAAGATCCAAGGCATGGGAATAGAGTAATTCGGGGTCCCAACACCACTGAATTAGAGACCTATTCTCTTGGCATTTGTAAATAGGGTTAGAATAGAACCCTTAAAAGTCTGACATAATGTAACAAATTCAAAATTCATTATCAATTTAATGATATTTTAGTTTTACTTTTATTTATCCTTATTTCATATATTATACTTTATGAGCATTCTGACTTAACATCTTTTGCATTATACATGACTTAGGTGCATTAGGAGTTGCACGAAAGATCCAAATCATAGGTTCCTTGCATGTAAATGATTTTTTCACAATTAGTTCATGGAATTGGGCAATCCATTTAAGGTTGTAGTGCACTACTTCCAAATTGGAGGCATGACTGGTCTTGGTCCTCAGGATGAAGTTCCCATGGTCAGTGCACTAGTATGTACAATTACACATTGAACAAAACCTATGGTGAGTCATGATATAAGGCTATCGGGTAGTCAAGCTTATGCTAAAGTTAATAGAGGTTTTGACCTATGGGCGAGATCCTAAACTGATCATACATTCCTATGGATTGGGTCACTATTGATAAAAGTTGGTAGCAATAGATATTCTCAATAAATGTGTCATGATATCTCATAGACTTTAAAGATAGTATTTCCCCTTGGCTGATCCTAAGGACATATAATCGTGAAATTTGTGGACCTATAATAATTCCTTTAGTAGAATTTGACTTATGCTCTTAGCGAGCTATAACATGTTATTTGATCATATAATAAAAGGTTTTATAACTCAAGAATGATAGTAGTAGTCTTAAAAGGCTAATAGTTTTCACTTTATTAAACTATGAATGACTAGTTCATAGGGAGACTGGATAAGGTAGATAGTAAGTTACGAACCTGAGCACTTGGTGTGTCGTTGTAATATATATAGGGTATTGAAGTGCAGTTAACTATCTGTAGTAGGAAGTTGAGTCAACATTAGAATTGGAATTTGAGAGAGTTAGTATAGTCTTATAGGTCTCAATGATCCCCGCTCAAGCTCATATTCCTTAATAACACAATTTATGAGGGTTGAATGAATTTTAATACACTTATGTGCATAAGGGCATTTTAGTAATTATGGAAGGTTGTACAATCTTAAAAGAGTAGTATATTTGGACTGGGTTAATTGATTAATTGGAGCCATGTTTTGTTAATTAATCAATTATGAATCTTTTTTGGGCTAGATTAAGTGACCCGAGCCAATAGTGGACTTAAATGGCGGGGTTAAGTCATTTAAGCCTAATAGAAAACCTATAAATACCCATCTTAAGGGTTAAGGCTTTGGTTTTCTTGTCTTTTCCTTTAGTCCAAAGAGAGTAAACCTTAGCCTCTAACAGAAATCTCCACCATGTCAAATTTTGGACTCAAGGAGGAGTCATCAAGTGGAAGATCACTGAAATTATAAGATCTTTTGTAGATTTAGAGTTTTCTACACTGATAAGAATTTATCTAGGAACATTCAAATTGCAAGTATGACACTTTTTCTAGATCTGTGATATCTATTATGGTTTTTAAATGTCATGTTTTTGTTGTGTAATAGATTTAGAGAGCTTAGGATAATATTACATGTACCCTAATGATCTAGGGCCTGGTACCAAGCAATCAAGGGTTTCTCAACAAAAAGAACTCCATATGGGACTTCTAATATGGATAGTTGTTGACATCGAAATAGGGCTAGAATTTTTATTGAATATGTAACCTTTTGTGGTTTTGTAACGTAAGAACTTAGTAGGATAAAAAAAATATATATTAATTTTAAAAAAAAATTTCCTACTCGAATACCAATGGAAAGTTTGTGATCTCAATTACAAAACTACCAAAGGGCAGGGAGGAGAGGTAAATAGGGACTCTCTTTAATATAACCCAATTTATATCAATTTTTAATTTTTTTTTAATTTTTTATAATTCTCTTAATGAACTTAGTAATTGAGGGAGAATTATAGTCGCACACAAAGATACATGATCTAACTAAAAAAAACCACCCATAAAGTCTCTCAAAGACTTTACAACCATAAAAACTATAGGGTTAAGAGATCATAAAGCTCAAATCCACTATATCAAAGAAAAGGTATGCATAACTACTTGGTAGAGGTTATCCTCAATGCGTACATCCCAAAACCTATATATAATCTCATGCTTGTGACATAACACTATGTGCTCCCTAGTGGACTGTCTCAATGCCTTGAAGGGATGTAAATCTCTTTCACGAACCTAATTGCAAATCATGAATAATTATGAGAATTTTTAAGATATGGAAAAGGTAATCAACTTTTTTTTTTTTTAATATTCACATCAAGAGGAACTTGAATTTTTTTCGAGCATAATTAGGAATGAAACCCTAGTGGACAACATCCTAATTTTCCAAAAAATAAAAAATAAAAATAAATGGAAAAAATTTAGAAAAGTTTCAATATTAGTCTTTCTAGAAAATATGGCATGAATGCTTAAGCATGGGTTAGGGGCACCCTAAACACTCCTAGTGCTTCAAAGCAATGCTCTAGCATAGCACTTGAGCGTCTGATTAGTTATTTCATTACAAAAAATAACTTTCAATACTTAATAGAAAATACCACAAAGTCCACATCATGTCTTTATAATAAATTTATTAATCTTTTTGAACCTTTCTATACCTATTTATGTTATCTTCGGCTAATAGTACAATAATCTTGAATTTTAAATGAATTATAAGTCACAAAAAATCTAAAAAGTTCTAAACCATGATAAATGAAACAAAATTATCCATTTAAATTAAATAATCTAATGCAATAAGTAATACTTTTATTTAATAAATATATTATTATCATAAATAAGATTCTATATTTAGATGACTTTATTATCTATGTAATTAAGCTATTACTCATTGATTGATAAGTATTTTATTATATATTAATTCTAAAATTTTCAAAATTTTCATTAAAAAGTAGTATTAAATTTAAACATATTATCATACAAAAAAGTAATATAGAGAAAAATAAAAATGGAAATTGGAATTTTCAAACATTAAAAAATATCACAATGAAGTCATAAAAAATGGGAAATAGGGTTTTTTTATTTGGAAATTGATGTGTTGTCCATTACTTTTCTTTAGAAAAACATTGTATTTGAAATAACTTGAAAACCAAATGAGAATTTCTATTCATATTAGTTTATATATATATATATATATATATATATATATATATAAACTGTTTTTATATATATATATTTGTGCCCCCTTAAGACAAAGACTTAAGATAAATTTATGCTTTCAATCATTCCAAATTGAAAGTTGTTTTATACCTGTCTTTTTCGGCAATCTGGATCTGCCAAAATCCTGATTTCATGTCGAACTTAGAAAATTTTTTAGACTTAACTAACCTTTGTAGGAGGTCTTTCTTATTTGGAATAGGATACCTAATCCATCTTAAGGCGTCATTAAGAGGCTTATAATTTATGACTAATCTAGGAGTTCCTCTTTCTAATTCAGCTTGTTTCTGAACATAAAAGGCTGAACAACTCCATGGGGACTTGGATGTTCTAATTAACTTCTTATCAAGGAGATCCTGAATCTCCTTTTCACAATAGCTTAACAAATCCTTATTCATCTGAATAGGTCTTGCTTTAATGGGAATGTTCTTCTCACTAAATTCTGGTTCATAAGGTAATTCTACCTCATGTTGTTTCCTGTGCCAAAATGCATTAGGAGTACTTGAGCAAACTTCCTCAATAATCCTTTTCTTAAAGTTTTCTATTGCTTCTTGGGTTTTCTTAACACTCAGTTGGTCTTCTATTCTAGCAAAATTAATCTCTTGTTTTAAGAGATTAACATGGTATTCCTTGGCTTGGATTACCTGGTTTAAGGTATTAATGCTTATCTCATATGGGGGGCTTGCAAACCTAAAAAGAATTTCATTATCTAAAAGTTTGGTTCTTATACCTTGGTCATCTACCCACATCGGATAGATAGAGCTTAACAAAGGTGCTCCAAGAAGAATTCTTTCTTTGAGATCCTTGACAAGTATAAAGGTTTGCTTGATACAAATGCCTTGATTACAAATATGAGCATCAGATAACTTGTACTCAATGAAAAGTCTTTTACCATTAGGACCAAAAAGTTTTTGTTTCGTTTTTTCATAAAGCTGAGTTGGCACTAAACCTTCTTCTATACAATTTAAAGATGCTCCTGAATCAATCAAAGCAATAAGATCAATAGCAAATTTATTCTTGATTACTATAGTAACGGAGACTTCCCACCTTTGGGAAATAACCTTACTAACAGTATTTAAGTATGCATCTGCTTCTTCCTCATTGGTTTGTGAAGGTTCAAGAACCTCATCAAGGTTGTTAACAGGATTTCCAATAATAATCCTATTAATTTGTCCTTGGAGATCAGTTAAACCAAAAGTTGTGAATTGTCTTAAATCCTTAATCTCCTTCTTATACTGCCTTATTTCTTCTTGAAGATCTTTAATGGTTACTTCTTTGGTAGGCTGTTGGCTAAGTCTTGTGAATATGTCATTCAAATTATAAGGATTGACTGTCTTCTTAACTTCTTTCTTACTGACAGACTTCTTGAAGACATCATAAAGGTCTTGCTTAGTTTTCTCATCTTCAACCTTTCTTAAGACATCTAATACTAGCTCTTGTTCTTGGCTTATAACATTAATGGTCTTAGGTCGGTACTCACAACTATCTCTAACGCAATCTGCTTGGTTACTAGAAGTTTGGCTTGAGATATTTTTTCCCATATCATCTTCATTCTCTAAATCAGTCTTTGATTCAAACTTTGTAAAGTTTAATTGTTTCTTATTACTAGAGTTTTGAGGATAAATGGACTCCAGGACAGTATCTTCACTAGCCTTCCATATCCTAGTTTTGCTGGATATAACATTAATACGCTTACAGGGATAATCTGGATGATAATCTTGTTTGAAAAGTTCAAACCAGATCCAATACTTAATGTTTTTCTTTTCTTGTCTTAAATAAGAGTAAAACTCTTCTTGGTAAATGGTTCTAATGACCTTAGGGACGGATTTAAAGAACCAATCACGTTTTTCCTTGTTGGCTTCAGAGTAGAAGTCTTTTCTTAAGAGATCTTTGTTAATTTCAAAGTCCTCATCACTTTCGCTTACAGTGCCAATCATCTGGGAGTATGTAGGAGACACATCAGGAGATGCTTCCTGATTATCTACCTGCTGAGAACCTTGGGTAGACTCTTGATCGACTGTATAATAGGGTCTGGCCAAATTGGTTTGACTCCTAACACCGGTTAGCTTAATGTTTTTAGGATTTTCTGAAGTGGATCCTTCTTCTGTCCTAGTGACACTTACAGGGATAGAAGAAGTTGAAGCTCTAGAGGGCTCAAAATCTGAAAATCTAGGGATTCTAGAGTGACGGAAAGAGTTGGAGAAAATCAGATCTCCTCCTCCATCAGGATATTGAACAATTTGTTCAATGCTTTCAGATCTTTGCTCAATGGTAGGGACAACATTAGAAAAATGCCAAGATTCAGGAAACTCAACATCCTTCCACATAATTTGCTTAGGAATTATGAAATTGGACTTACTTAGCATATCTGAATGGAAAAGAGTGGTTTCTCCTTTGGGGCTGGTGCACAATGCTCCAGATCCAACGCTTGTAGTCATACTCTTGTAGGCGAACCTGATTATGATGGAAACAGGACTGTTTCCTTCCTTAAACTTAAAACCATGAGTCTTAACATGAAGGACAACCGAATCTAAGATGTCGGCATCTTTTAATCTAACGGTGAAGTTAGGAAAACACTGGAAATAAACAAGACCAGCATTTAATCTTGCTTGGACTGCTCCAATAATAGAATCTCGATAATCGAGATGCCTATTATCCCTTAAACACATGACAATTGAGGTGTTTAAACCTAATCTTGTCAAAGGCTTAGCTGCTACTTGAATCATACCAAAGTGTATGAAATTATAGTTATCACGCTTATGCTTATCGATGGACTTGCTATCTAACAACCTAATGACTTGATCTTCTTGCTCTAGGGTTACTGACTGTTTTGAAGTTTTAATGGTGTAGTCTGTGAAAAAGCTGAAGGTTCATTTCTTATAAATTTCTTGATTAGGCACCTTGGGTAATTTCCAATTATTTAAATCATTTTGGATTCTAGGATAATTAATCTCTTCACTGTTAACTACAGTGTCTTGAGAGTCTGTGGATTTCCTAGACATGTTCCTGAAAATCGAACTCATCTTAGGGTTTTTAATCTAGAGCCTAATAGCAGATTTACAGACCCAATCAGGTAATCACCTTTGACCGTCAAATCGCCCTAACAAACGCCTATCCACGGCTAACAACGGGCATAACCCGGCGGACTCTGTTGAGCAGCATTGGAAGCATCTCAACAAGTTTGTTCAGACTGTTAAGCATAATGGCTTAAGCCTATCCGCCACTAAGATTAATCTTTTCCAAACTAAGATTAGGTTCCTAGGACATCACATTTATCAAGGAACTATCACCCCAATTCAAAGATCCTTAAAATTTGCAGATAAGTTCCCTGATGAGATTAAGGATAAGAAACAATTGCAGCGTTTCTTAGGAAGCCTTAATTATGTTTCAGACTTCATTCAGGAGTTAAGCCTTATTTGTGCCCCCTTAAGACAAAGACTTAAGAAAAATCCAGTTCCTTAGGATGAAAATCATACCAAATAAATTTATGTTTTATTATAGTTAGATATAATTATGGTTTGAAATGTCAGAATTTTTCGTCGACACAATATCTCACACTGATAATCAATCGGTTGATTTTTCACTTTTTTTTTTTTTGAAATTTAGTTAAAATATCAGCGTTTTTAATGATTTTTTTTTGGGATATTTCCCAATATTTTCGATGGTCAACTCTTTAATTATGTTATTGTTGCAGGGATTCAAACCCAGGCCAAAAAGGCTTGGGTTCAAGCCCAGTTACCACCAGGCTAAACTCACACTTATTAATGTGTATTAGTAGTAAATTTATTAAACTTTATTATTAAAAAATTAATTAATTAATTATAATTATTTTATTTTAAATTTTATTTTTTTAATTAATAAATGTATAAAAACCATCATTATAATTTTTTTAAAAATATTTTTCAATATCACTTATATGATAATTAAATATAAAAAATATAAATATTAAAAAATTATATATGCATCATCATGTATTTTACATTATTGAATGTATTTGAATTGAATAAATAATAATTTTAATATTAAATGTATCATCTTTTATCTTATTAATCTTATTTAAAAAAATTATTGTCACATCACTTTTAAATTTTTTATATTTATCATTTTAATTTTATTTAATTCTTAATGTTTTTATTTTAAAATATTAAAAATATAAATTTAAATAATTTTTTCCTTATCGATATTTTTGTTAAAATATCCATCGATATTTCTCTAATATTTCTGTTATATCCACAAAATTAATTTTTTTTTAAAGTTATTTTTCATTCTCCTCTTTTAGAAGAATAGACTTGGTCTTTTGATTGATTTAAGATGATAAACACTAAATACCAATCCTTACACAGCTATATCGCACTTATATTCTTTGAGTGTGTTTGATACTGATTTTATAAAATAGTTTTAGGCTTTCTAACACTTAAATATAAAAATTTTTAAGTGTTAAAAAAATTATAAACGCTTTCTAAAATCACTACCAAACTTAGAGGCCGTTTGATAATGATTCTAGAAAATGCCATTAAAATTTTTAATACTTAAACTTTTTTATCATTCAAGTGTTAAAGTGTTAGAAATATTTTCTAAAATCACTTTCAAACACACTTTTACTTTTAATTGTAACCATATAAAATGACAATAATCGCATGGGAATCCTCCAGGTTTATTTGTAACGTCTCTGTTATTTGATTTCTTTCTTTTTTAAAAAATGGATATTATTTATAATATTAATATAGAAAAAAAATGGCAATAAATGGAGAGAGAAGGCTTCTTTCTCCCAGCACCTATGGACTTGATCTAAGATTTCCTGGTTGATGGATGGAGTAGGGTATAGTATGCACATGGCACATAATTTTTTTCAAGGAAAAATCAAATTAATTCTTGGCCTTTGAAAATTGGGTTAGGTGCGGACAACATGTGACTCATTGGTTGTTTCTTTGTAAGGTTGTATTTCTTGGTAATCATTCTTGAAAATGGCTCTCTAATTTAAATCATATTTGACAAATTTTTAATATAACTTAAAGGTATTTTCAATTATTTAAAAAAAAAATATTTTAAAAGAATATTATATTAAAATAGAATAAGTTGAAAAAAACTTTTTTTATATTTAAATTTTAAAATAAAACACTTTTAAAAAATGAATAGGATTTATTTGGTTACTATTTTTTAAAAATAATTTTAAAAAGTGAACTTTAAATTTGTATAATCGTTTTTTAAAATAATTCTTATAAAACAAGTAAATACAGTAAAAAATAACTAAAAGATATTATTTAAAAAAATCATATTTTTTATTTTTTATTTTTAGAAAAAGAAAAAACCGTTTTTAGTTGTCCAACTTGTGATTTCCTAATTTTTTGTTATGGAAACATAAAACTATTCTTAACAACAGGTCAAACAGCCCACCCTTAAGTGATATTTTTTAGGACAATTTTCAAAAATTGCTTTTTAAAAACGTGACCATATTTAAATAAGACCTTTTATTTTCCCTTTTTTAAGTAAGTATTACGTGGTCTCTCTTTTAAGACAATCTTTCTTTGGAAAGTTTATTAAATTAAAATGAATACTGTAGATTTGGTCAGGTGGATGCTTGAGTGGGAGAAGCTTGGCACCCCAGCCACGCCAAATGATGTCTTGCTGTTCAACCATCACCATCTCATGGAAAACAAAGCTCTGATTTTTATTTTCATTCTCCTCTCTCTCTCTCTCTCTCTCTCTCTCTCTCTCTCTCTCTCTCTCTCTCTCTCTCTCTCTCTCTCTCTCTCTCTCCCTCCTAAGGAAACGATTTAATTTTAGATGAGCTTCATTACGTTTAGCAAAACTGACATGTAATTTTTTGTAAAACAAGAAACTTATTGTTTTCAAATATTGTTATTTTTAAAAATGAAAATAAAAAAGATGTTTTTGTTTCTGCTTCATTCGTCTTCGTATTACTTCCATTTTAGAAATACACAAATCAATCTTTTAAAATTTCAAAAGCCTACCTATTTTCAATGCATGTTCTATTAAAATAATATTAAAATTTTATATCATTTTGACTTTTCCATTTTCTTGTAATTGTACTATTTTCTAAAATAAAATTCAAATGCTTCAATATGACTATAAGAAACCGAGCAAATTGGGTTTTGATTCACTAATTTAAAAAGATATTTAAAAAAGAAATCAAACATTTATAAATCAGTTTTATCATTATTCATTTAAAAATATTTTAAAATACATATATTTTTTTTATAAGTTATATAATTATTTTCTAAAATACCATTTTACTTGATAATATTAAATAAACTTATCAAAAAATTAATTTATCATTTTAATTTGATAAAAGTAACTTACAAATAAATATATTCTATATTTTTTATTATATAATATAAGATATAAATCATTATAGAAAAATTCTCCACATCCTCAAGTAATAAATAAAATCTTTATAGTTCCCTAATTAATAATAGTTTTATATCCTATATTATATAAATCCACTCATCTTCTCATTGTTTTAATAAAATTAAATGAAAAATTTATCTTTTGAAATCAATAATAAAATAAGAAATTTAAAATTTTAAAAGTACAATTAAAACTAAAATATGTAAAAATAAAATACAAGTAAAACCAAAAAACTTAAAAATAAAATACAATAAAACCAAAAACTTAAAAATTAAATACAATTAAAAATAAAATACTTGAAAATTAAATAAAATAAAACCAAATACTTAAAAATTAAATACAATTAAAACCAAAAAAACTTAAAATTTTAAAATATAAAATATTGATTTTTATTGTATTTCAAGCTCTTTCTCTTGATATCTATATTTTTAGCTTTAATTTTTTTTAGTTTTAATTTTATTTTCAATTTTTAAAATTTCTTATTTTATTCATCTCAAATTAATTCTCGCTGAAATTTTTTTTTTCAATTGGTGTAATTAATGAAACAAGTAAAAAGATTATTTTGGAAAATAATTATTTGATTTATAAAAAAGTGTATCTATTTTAAAATATTTTTAAATAGACAAAAATAAAGCTATTTGAAATTATTTTTTCTATATATTTTTAAATTAGTGAGTCAAAATCCGCTTTTCCCTAAAAAAATTGATTAATGCTTATGGCGTAAAAATAATTCATAAAGTTTTTGACATTTTTCTAAATTTATTCTAATTGCTTATTCGACCTATTTAGTAATGTTTTCAAAAATGGGTTTATAATAATTTTTAAAAAAAATTTTTCAAGACCCCTATATAAAAATAAGTTTTTTCCACTTAATCTCTATAAATAATTTTTTTAAAAAAATTCAAAAACACCTTAAATTTGTTTTCAAAACAAACTGGAAAAAAAAATATTGGAAAATTTTTGTCAAATATCATTATTATAAATATTCATGTTTTCCTAAGCTTTTTTTTTTTTTCTTTCTTTTTTTAATTCTATCAACCATAATCTATATCTAAATGCCAAATATATCATTCGTTGAAATTTTTCTTCAAAATTGATGAAAAATCCTATGTGACAAGCACACATACATCAGTATATATGGTACATTTGAACATGTCCAATTTATCTTCATATTTATCATATAACTTTTTCTATCCATTTCTCATTGAAACTCTTAACAAAATGCATTTAGGCATAATTTACAATTGATATTTATGCATAATTAAAGAGTGACATTGCTTCAAAAATAATCAAAAAAAAAAAAAGAAAAAAGAACCAATAGAGGAAAAACAGGTATCCCAAAAGGAGTCAATCACACTATATACCCATTTCAACCGGCAAAGCAAAACCTCAATCACATTACCCTTTCTACCAACCTTGTGAGCATAAGACATATAACCATCTCCCTCTCCCTCTCCCTCTCCCTCTTCTTCTGATATCTCACAAGTTGCATATAGGACATCCATGTTGCATTGGGTGTATTGGGTGGTGGTGGTGGTAGTAGCGGGGGTGGCGACATTCAAGGCTAGGGGAGCACAAGTCACATATGATGGAAGGTCACTTATCATAGATGGCCACAGAAAAATTCTCTTTTCTGGTTCTATTCACTATCCTCGCAGCACTCCCCAGGTATTTACAGCTTTTCTTTCCTAATTCATAACTTTGTTTTTTCCTTCTACTTTTGGGTGCCACTGTTTTGTTGCTTTCACCCATCTAACAGCATCGCATTTGATGGAAAGATGGCCACTGTTTTGTAAGATGTAGCATTAGAAATTTAATGGACCAAGCACACGCATGCAGCTTCTCAAGTGTCAAGACTCCCCCAAAGGATAAACAGATAGAGAAGTCTTTGCCCAATCTGAAAATACACTAGGCAAATCTAGGTCTTGTACGTTGCCTTTTTATCAGTTAAAAATGCGGAAATGGTGTGCAGATGTGGGCGTCACTAATAGCCAAAGCCAAGGAAGGAGGGGTAGATGTGATTCAGACCTATGTGTTTTGGAACCGTCATGAGCCACAACCTGGTCAGGTCAGTAACTGCTAAGTACCAACACGCACCCACCCCGCCCATCTCTACCATATATAAATGCTTGTGAATTGATGTTAAACCCGCAGTATGATTTCAATGGAAGATATGATCTGGTGAAGTTCATCAAGGAAATCCAAGCTCAGGGACTCTACGCTTGTCTTAGGATAGGACCCTTCATCGAGAGTGAATGGAGTTATGGGTGGGTATGAGACCGCTATCATCTACCCTACACCCACCACTCCACACCTAAATAAAAAAGTGACTGAATTTTTTGTTCGATTTCTGGGTTATGCAGTGGGCTTCCATTTTGGTTACATGATGTTCCTGGCATTGTTTATAGGACTGATAATGAACCCTTCAAGGTATGAATATTCTTTCTTCATTACAACATTACATGATGCTTCTGACATTGTCTATAGAACCCTCACACCATTATAACTCTCTCTTTATCAATGTGAAAATTAATAGACACTAAATACAACTATCAACTTTCATACCATAATGTTCTAGAATATAAGGCACACACTAGTAAGTGCTTGACCAATAAATTACATGACAGATCCAGATAACTAGATTAAATCCTGTATTGTTGGAACTTAAGCCCTTTTTTATTGCATCGATCAAGTGGGTGATGGCAAGTTAATGGATTGATATCAAACCTAGATTTGATGTTCTCGATGATCCATTTATTAGTGTGTATTACCAAGCCATTCTTTGCATGAACTTATCAAATAATTGTACAAGTCCTGTTCACAAAAGGTCTTGGCAATATCTTCTAGTTACTTAGGAGACTAAATGAAATTGAAGTTTTTTCCCTACAATTGTTGTGCTGTGTGTGCGCTTTGTTGCTTGTGCATCTCATGGGGCTTAGAAGGCTTGTAAACAATGCAGTGTGAAAAAACTTGGGGTGACATATAGATAGATGGATAAATTCATTAAAATTTTTCGCTGGTGCTTCATCCTACAAAAGTTCAAACATTATATTGGGTTCTTAATTTTAATAACAAGGACTTGAGGTTAACCTGTGTAAGAGGAACCAATTTGGGTACTTAATTTTAATAAGAGGGACTTGAGGCTAACATAGGTAAGAGGAACCAATTCTTGGTTCACCTACTTTAACCACCTTGAGTGCAAAACAAAAAATTTTGTAGAAATTATTAATTAGAAAAAGGAAAAAACAGGGAAAAAAAAACACAAAAAACAAGTAGGTGGACTACACAAGATTTTTTCTTTTTCTTTTTTTTTCTTTTTCTTTTTCTTTTTGCTTTATATTTTATTTATGAATAGCCTAGATAAGCAAGCCACAATGCGGTAAAAATCCAAGCATTTCTTTTGATTTCAGACTCAGGGAAGTTAGTCATTTATTTTTATTTTTTTATTTTTTGTAGTTTTACATGCAAAATTTTACCACAAAAATAGTGAACTTGATGAAATCAGAAGGTTTATATGCATCACAAGGAGGACCAATAATATTGTCACAGGTAAGAAAATGACCTTAGTTATATCATCAGTTCTCTTAAAGGAATATTCAACCCAATGAAATGGTAATAAGACTTTACAACTTTACCTTCTTATAGATTGAGAATGAATATCAAAATATTG
Organism: Vitis rotundifolia; assembly: GCA_030254885.1. Lineage (NCBI taxonomy): Eukaryota > Viridiplantae > Streptophyta > Magnoliopsida > Vitales > Vitaceae > Vitis > Vitis rotundifolia. Next base: position 10,307,970 of record CM058170.1, read on the forward strand.
AAGCGGCATTTCATGAGAAAGGACCTTCATATGTCCGTTGGGCAGCTAAAATGGCAGTTGAGCTCCAAACTGGTGTACCATGGGTGATGTGCAAGCAAAGCGATGCTCCTGATCCTGTGGTTAGTTCACTCTGCTAGCAAAAGGAATCAAGGTTTCAGCACAAGTTAGGAATATAGTTCACCACTTATTTTAGACCTTTTCATTTCATGTGTTGTGAAATTGCATCAATCTTTCAATGGCTTAAAGATTTCAGTTTGTCAAATTTTCAATTTGCAGATCAATACATGCAATGGGATGAGATGTGGACAAACGTTCACAGGACCCAACTCCCCAAATAAGCCATCTATGTGGACAGAGAATTGGACATCTTTGTAAGCTTTAATTTTATCTTTACATTCTGTTTTTGGAAAGAAGAGACACAATTACACACCAACATAAAGGAAAAGAAAACAGTGAGAATGAGAGAGAGAGAGAGAGAGAGAGAGAGAGAGAGAGAATTTTCTCCTTACTAGTCTTCCAGCAATCAAAACAAACTAAATTTCTTTACTAAACTAATTCTTGCCATTTATGTTGCATCTTACTTTACTCATCTTGAAATATATTTTTATTTTTGCTACAAAATCTTGAAAGTTCACTTGCCTTAATTGAACTAACTGTGCAACTCTTTTAAAGCTATGAGGTGTTCGGGGGAGAAACATACCTAAGATCTGCTGAAGACATAGCATTTCATGTTGCACTTTTTATTGCAAGAAATGGAAGCTATGTAAATTATTACATGGTAAGTTTATCCAGCAGTAAGACCTACTTTATGAGAAACTTCATTATGTGTTGAAAGTGATTGTAATTTATATTGTCAGTTTCCATATGAATTCTCCACTGTTATAACATATCTTCCACATATCATTTTGATTATGGAAAGAGTTGTTTTAACAAACCATTATAGCATGAGTAACATTTTTATTCTATAGTATCATGGAGGAACTAATTTTGGAAAAGCAAGCTCAGCATATATCAAAACAAGTTATTATGATCAAGCACCTCTTGATGAATATGGTGAGTGGAGATCATTTTTATCAAATCCTGCATTTTTTGGACAACCAAAATAAAAAGTGAACCATTTAATTAAACACAAATGTAGGTTTAATTAGACAACCAAAATGGGGCCATCTCAAGGAGTTGCATTCAGCAATAACACTTTGCTCTACACCTTTGTTAAATGGAGTGCAAAGCAATATCTCATTAGGTCAACTTCAAGAGGTGATTTCTTATATTTACTGATTTTTATTACTATTAAAAGTGTCATTGATCTAACATATAATGTGTAAGTAGTGAAAATTATCTGTTTGTTCCAAAACAGGCCTATGTTTTTCAAGAAGAAATGGGAGGATGTGTTGCATTTCTAGTAAACAACGATGAAGGAAATAATTCTACTGTCCTATTTCAGAATGTATCAATTGAACTGCTTCCAAAGTCGATAAGTATCCTATCAGACTGTGAAAACGTGATTTTTAACACTGCAAAGGTATGTTCTAGTGTAATAGTTTCTACCTCTAAATATGAGTAACAGTTAAACCATGAAATACAGAATTGAGGTTCATTGGGTAAAGTAATAATCAATGTTTAGGATCTCTGCATTTTCGTTTCTTAATCACTTTCCCATAATTTAGAATCAAGGCCAAACAGGCCAAAAGTAAAAGATCTAAAAGCAGTCAATTATGGAACTACCAGAACTTGTTTTGACCTTTTTGCCTTCTTTTAGTCTTTTTCTTCAATCATGTATGGCAGATTTTTTTATATGCAAGCTTGGGACGGTTATTTAGAACTTTTGATTTGCTAGAATTATGTCTTGATAAATGCCAAGCATGTGCTTTAAGAAAGCTATCCCTAGCTACTCCCGAAATACAATAGGCTAAATAATTCTTCTTTAAGCACACAAGTGGAGGTTGGCTTTGTTGGACATAGATGTATTAACACCATCCTGCATTTAGTTAAAAGGGCAATCTTATAGGACCTTAAACTAGGTGACTATTCCTTTTTCTGCACTACTCTCAAAGAGAATAGCCTATTCCTGGGCCCTAGATTGGGGTGGAACCCTTTGATCATTTGTCCTTGCCATGTCCATATCTAGTGCAGGGGTGCCCTTTTTCACCAGTCAAATATATCTTGATAGCTCCTGAGTAAATTGATTGTGGAGAAAAATTGTATTTCTTATTCATATCTTAAAAGTATATAACCAATGAAATATATATACAACAGTAGACAAGAAAGAATAAGGAGGGGAACCCTACAAATCAGGGATTATATCCATAAATACACACATGACTATATATATATACACACACCTGTACAACTTATACAGTTGTACATTATAACTATATATCTTCTACAGATGCATATTACAATTGTAATAATATTCGACAACTATAATAATCTTCAACACTCCCCCTCAAGCTAGTGAATAGATATTATCCATTCCTAACTTGCTAATAATAGATTGAAATGCAATTCCACTCAATCCTTTAGTTAATACATCTACAAGTTGACCCTCAGTTGACACAAATGGAACACAAATTAGTTTGCTATCCAACTTCTCTTTTTATAAAATGTCTGTCTACTTCCATAAGCTTGGTGTGGTCATGTTGCAAAAGGTTATGTGCAATATTAAGTGTTGACTTGTTATCACAATATAGCTTCATAGGTCATTTCCATACAATCTTTAGATCTTCCAAAATTATTTTCAACCATAGAAGCTCACAAACTCCTAATGCCATAGGTCTAAACTCAGCTTCCACACTTGACCTTACAACTACATTTTGCTTCTTGCTTCTCCACATCACAAGGTTACCTTCGAGGAATGTGCAATAGTCTGAAGTCAATCTTTTGTCATAAATTGACTCACCACTCCTACAACATAGACTATGTTTGGCCTGGTATAAGAAAGATAGATTAATTTGTCAACAATTCTCTAATAGGATTCTCTATATACCTTCACATTTTCTTGGGCCTTGCAAAGCTTGTGATTATGTTCAATAGGTGTTTCCACTAGTTTACACCTTAGTTTCCCTATTTTAGTTAATAAATCCAGCACATACTTCTATTAGGATATAAAGATCCCATGTTGAGAGTAAACCACTTCAATGCCAAGAAAGTATTTTAACTTGCCAAGTTCTTTAATCTCAAAATTTTGTAATAAACACCTTTTTTTTTAAAAAAAAAAAAAAAAAGACAAAAGGCCTATAGACGTATAATGAACCTAGATCTTGTAGACCCAACCTTAAGGTGTGCAAATTGACAACCAGTTAAGCTGAATTACACTCAAAGGATAGAATTTAAAAAATGTTTGTATAGTAAGCCAAAAAAAAACATATAACATAAAATTGAAGAGAATCCCACATCAACTCTGGCATTCTCCAAGTATCCTTGAAAATCCTGGTGTTCCTCTCTCTCCACACAATCCACAACAAAGAGAGGCATGCTATCTTCTAAAGACTCTTGCCTTTGTTAGAATTCCCAAAACACTTGAAGGAAATCACCATCGTATCGTGATTGCTGCCTGGTTGAACCCAATCCATTCTCACATGAGAAAAGATCCTATGCCACAAACCTAAAGTGATTGGATAGTGTAAGAAGAGATGATCGATCATCTCACTACTCCCCCTATAGAGGATGCACCAATCAGAGCTAAAGGTTTTGAAAGGCCTCCTTAACTGTAATATGTCATTACTATTTACCTTCTTATGTGCCATTAACATAGAAAAGGCCTTAACTTTAAAAGAGACTTTTGTCTTCCACAAAGAATTAATAGGGTAGAAAGGAATAGAATTTGAGAAATTGAATAAGGCTGAAAAAAACGAGTTTATTGAGAAAGCTCCTAAAGAGGACGGAACCCAAGCTTTCACATCTAGAACATAAGAAGATAAATAACATTGGAAAGAAACACTGGAAAGTAGAGACAATAGTCTTTCAAGATCCATAAACTTCATATCAAATAGATTGCGACAAAAAGTGAAATCCCAAGACAAAGAAGTGTTATTACCTAGGATAGCTAAAATAGGAAGGTTTTTGGTTGTGGTGACTCTAAACAGTCTTGGAAATGGTAAGTAAAAAGGTTGATCCTCCCACCACAAATCTTCCTAAAAACAAATTCTAGTCTCATCACCCACTACAAAGCGAGTGTGTGGGGAAAAAACATGGAGCAAATGTGCAATGGCCTTCCAAGGGCAGCGATGTGACCATCTGACTATATTGTTGGCATCTCATCCATTCAGATATATCCCTAGAGGCTTAAAATAACCTGATGCCGAAGGATAAGACTTTTCTTAGGGTACCTCCAAAGCCATTTCCCTAATAAAGCTTGGTTCTTGAGAGAAATTTTCCCAAACCATAAAAACTCCTTAGGCTTATAAACTAAATCCCACTTGACCAAATGATCCCTTTTACACTCCCCCAAACCCTACCAAAGAAAATCTCTTTGTATTTTCTCTATCCTTAAAGCAATTGAGGTTGAAATCTTAAAAAGAGAAAGAAAGTAGTTCGGGATGTGTGACAAACATGACTGAATTAGGGTGATTCTAACACCTAAGGACAAGAAGACTCTTTTCCATCCATCTAACCTCCTAGAGACTCTATTGAACATAGGGTCCCAATAAGAAATCAAATTTGGGTTCCCCTTAAAGGAAGACCCAAATACGTTAAAGGCCAATAAGAGATTGCACAATCAAGTAGAGAAACCAACTTAGCTATTTGACTTTGGCTAATGTTGATTTTAGAGAGAATGCTCTCATTTAGATTAATCCTTAACCTTAACAAATGCCCAAACACAAACAAAATTAGCTTAAGAGACTACAGCTCTTCCAAGGATGCTTTAGAGAAAAATATGGTGTCATCTGCGAATTGTAAATAAGACACCCTGGTCCTATCTCTACCCACCAAAAACCCCTTAAAAACACCTCTCTCTTCCGCCCTCATAATCAATCTACTTAAAACATTAGCCACAATGGTGAAGAGAAAAGAAGAAAGATGATCTCCCTATCTTAAGCCTCTAAAAGCCTTAACCTAACCCTTAGCATTACCATTCACTAAGATTGAAAAAGTCATTGAAGATAAACAACCTCTCATTTAGGACCTTCATTTTAAGCTAAACCATTTTCTTTCAAGAACATGATCTAAAAAATCCTAATTAACATGGTCATAAGCCTTTTCAAAATCAATTTTGAAGACTACCCCTTCCTATCTTGATCTCCTCTTTTCATCCACCAACTAATTTGCAATGAAGACAACATCTAGAATTTGCCTCCCCTTAACAAAAGCACCTTGAGTAAAAAAAAATGGTAACTTAAGGAACTTTACGCAAACACCCTAAGAGTACCTTGGCTATGATTTTGTACAAATTGGTAACCAAACTAATGGGTCTATAATTTGAGATCCTTCTTAATCGACTCTTTTTTGGCACTAGAGCAATGAAGGTGGCTTTTGTATTTTGATGGACTATCCCATTATTATGAAACTCTAAGAACACTCTTAAAAGATCATCCTTAATCTTCTCCCAACACTCTTGTTAAAAACCAATTGTGAAACCATCTGGACTAAGGACCTTTTTCTTGTTTAAATGCAATACGACGTTATGAATCTTCTCTTCTAAGAAGGGGCGATCCAACCACTCGACACTCTATGTTGAAATAGGAGACCAATTCAAACCTTCTATCCTCCAAGAGCCTCTTAAAGGCTTGGAGAATAATTTCCTAAAATGGCGCTTAATTTCCTCTTAAATGCTTTCAATGTTATCTAAAACTACCCTGTTCTAATGCCAAGGATTTAAGGAATTTCCCATTCCTCCTACCGTTGGCCACCTTATGAAAAAACTTAGAAATGCAATACCCTTCATTTATTTAATTAATTCTAGATTTTTGTCTCCAAAACATCTCTTCCTTTAGCAATACCTCTTCTAGTTCCCCATTCCTTAAAGTCTTTGCTACTCGTTCAAGAGAAAAATTCCTTTCTTGTTCCTTCTCATCCAACCCCACTATGTACAAAATAATATTTTTCTTTTTTTTCTTTTAAGTCTCCAAAAGTCTCCTTATTCCACTCTTCAATTTGGACTTGATAAACTGTGGTCTTTTCATGAATTTGTGACCTTCCCACCCTTCAAAACGAAAATCATTCCACCAACTACCTAATTTAACCTTGAAATCTGAATAAAGTAACCACATGTTTTCAAATCTAAAAGGTGTCGATCCCCAAATAAAAGGATTAGTGTTCAGGACAATTGGGCAAATGATTCGAAGTCAATCTAGGGAGAACTTTTTGGATGCAATGAGGGAAATCAAACTCCCACCCACTAGAAAATAAGAATCTATCCAACATTTTGCAAATTGGGTCCTCTTGCAAATTAGACCAAGTGAATGATGCATTCTTAAGAGGCGGATCAATTAAATCACATTCTCTTATAAAATCATCAAAGTTCCTTATGCTTAGGGTTACCCTGGAGCCACTTAACTTTTTTGAAATTCTTCTTATGACATTGAAATCCCCACCAATACACCATTTCAGAAAGGTTAAGCTTGAACGATCTTGAAGTTCCAACCAAAAATCCTTCCTAAAGTATGACGAATTGAACCATAGACTGAAGATAGCCAAAACGACCCTTTGTTTTCAAACTCTAACTTGACTGTTATTGAGAAAGACCCTAAAACAACCTCTAGGCACTTACTTAAACCTCAAAGAGTCCCAGAAGATTGCCATTCCTCTCGAAGCCCCACTGGCTAAAAGAACAACCCATTCTTTATTTTTGACTTTTTACACACTACCCATAAACCTTCTATCACACAACTCCCTCTTTGTTTCCTACAACAGAACAATATCCGAATTTTCATGACAAAGAAGATCCTTCACTATTCTTCTTTTCTTTTTGGAACCAAGGCCTCTAGTATTCCAATTGATGAATTTTATAAAACTGAAAAAGCCTAAAAACCACCAAATGACCTAGAAGACTAACGAGACCTAGGGACAATGGAAGAGGATCAATTATTCCTTTTGGAGTAGACCTTTTCCACAGAACTGCCATTACTTTTGGTGAATTGAATTCTGCCTTCATTGTATTTGACAATCTTGACATTCAACAATCCCAAAACCGACTTAATAGAATCCATTTTTGAAAGAGAAATACCTTCCACAAACAAAATCTTCCAATTGTGCAGAATCTAACTCCAAAGACATACGACTCTCTAGGACAAAACCTTTATTAGGGTTGTTTTGAGATACCCTAAGCAACAAAACACTCTCTAACTCTTGGCTAGGCTTGACGGCTAGGGATATCACACCTTTGGGATAGGATACAACCCCAATAGAACCAAAAAGGAAACCCCTAAAAAGTCGGTAAACAAAGACAAAGGGAGTGGGGGGGTCAAAAGAGGTACAAAAGGGTCAGAGGACTATTGAGAAAAGATAGGGGATAAAAGAGAAGAAGACAAAACAGAAGCCCCTTTTTAAACCTAACCTTTAACCATGAAAAGTGGAGTAGGAGTCCATACCTAGAATTGACTCCCACAATGTTGAAGACCCTCTCTGACCTCAACCCTTCTGGACCGTCCCCTAAATAAGATTGATTTGGGCTCAAAGCTCCATTTTCCTCCTCTGTTGACCCTTGATCTTTTAGCTGCCTTGTTTTTCCCAAGAAAGTGACATGATGCATCTTTTTCCCCCCAAAAAATCTCAACTTTAAAGGAAAGATTTCTCTCTTAAAGACCATAATCACTATTTGTTGCAACACACCTACTCGATGAAGTTAACAACTTCTCAAAAGAGGAATACAAAGGCACACTTCTTGAGAAACTACTGCCAATCTTTCTTCTTGGGTTGAGAAGAGGTATCGGCGTGTAGAAAGTGGGATTAAGGATCTTTGGAAAAGCTTCATTAGACTCAGCTTCCCCTAAAGCCTACAACAACTTGTACATGTTGCAGAGAGGGCTTCTCTTTCTATGACTAGTAAAATCAACCTACTTATCAGAAAAGAGAACTTTTAGCCCAAAGTCATTACAGTGAAGTGGGCCTTCTCCAAAGTGGGCCTTGCCCTCACTCAGTTTGCCTTCATTTAATTGAGAAACTTTAACCTAGTGGGGTTTGGAGTTTGATGAGCCTTCCTCTGGGCTTGAATCTTCAACTACATTGGCCTCTTTCTCTCTTAAATCAACAATCCACTTTGCTAACCCTTTTGAATTTGAAATAATATTTGAAACTAGAGAAAATGGATGATAGATGTTCCCTACACTCATCCTAGACTCACCATGTGTCCTCAAAAGCTGTAAAGATCCTTGCTGCACACCTCCTCTCATTAAAATCGACTCGCTGTTATAACAAGTTAACTCAATCTTCCTTTGTACACCTTTTTCTTCTTCTCCGATGATTATGACCACAACCATAAAAACCCCGGCACCATCTATCACCTCCAACAACGTTAATAGCACCACATTAAGGTTCATTTCCACTTTCAATTTGGCCCTTGTTAAATCTACTAGCTTTAGAGTATCTTGATCCACCTTTGTCACCTTCCCCAAATTCTTTAAAATGAACCCTAACTGATTTTCGTTCCATAGATGGAAAGGAAGACCCCGCAATTCTATCCACCCATTTCTAAATTTTCTAAGAACAACTATATTTTCTATTGGGGACCATTTTCACAAATTTAAAACCTTTCCTCCTTTCAACACCAATCTTTCTCATGCCTGAAGCTACTCTACTCTATTCCATGAAGAAAACACCTTTAGATGTTGTAAAAGGGTATATGGAAATCACACCCCTCACCCCTCATCATCCTTGCCAAAGCCTTACCAACAACACCCTAATCTTAAACTAAAACTTGGCCTTCACATATCACAATCCTCGCCCACTTTCTAACTAGTAAGAGAGCTCATTTCCTTGGGCACTTATCCTCAACAACTCTAGCATAAGACCAAACCTCGGATCTTTAACCCAAAACCATCTTATTTTTCTTTTTCGCTTCCGCTTCCTTCGGTCAAGTGACAGTGTGAGAAGGACTCTCCAAAACTATCGTCTTTTATAGGGTTTTCCATCCTCTGCAATTGATGCCTTTAGGAACAATCAGAGAAGTAGCTTTTCTGTTTGTAACAAACTTCATGAATCTTAAAAACCTTCTTTTATTATTGAAACAAATTTCCACTAAATGGGTCCTCGATCTACACCTTTACTTTTGGATGAAACCTAAAGAGCCCACCCATTCCACAACTTTAATTGTTCCAAAATCCAATCAACTTCTTCTTCTTCAAAAATCACCAAAAAAGCATGACCTGGAATCTATTCCTGTACTAAAATCCAAGGACCCCCATGGACGCCTTCAAACCTAACCTCGAACACCTTATTCTCCACTTCACAGCGCTTCGTACCCATGAAGAATTTTTTAAACAAGCACTTAATAAATAGTCCTAAGCATGCAATAAACACCTTTTTAATGCATCCATTCCTTGCAAGTCATTTCCTATTACCATTATTTCATTCACATAAACTGATAAAGTTGTAACCCTCCCTGAAGCAAAATGTTTGACAAACAATGTATGATCACCCTTACTTGTTTGTAACTTAAAGCTTTCATTACGCTAGAAAACCTACCAAACCAAGCCTTGGGAGATTCTTTTAAACCATAAAGTATCTTTTTCAACCTGCACACGTTATTCTTCTCTGACTCAAACCTTAGAAGAACCTCCATATAGATTTTTTCATTAAGACCACCATGTAAAAAGACATTATTTACGTCAAATTGTTGCAAACTCCATCCACGATTAGCTACTAAAGATAATAGGATTCTTATAGTATTCATTTTTGCAACATGAGCAAATGTTTCAAGATAATCTATCCCATAGTTTTTAGTATACCCGTTAGCCACTAATCTTGTCTTATATTGTTCAAGTGATTCATCTACTTTATGTTTTTATAGTGAAGACCCATTTACATCCCACTAACTTCTTTTCTTGAGGTAGCTCTACCAAATCCCATGTTTTATTCTTCTCAAGTGCATCTATCTCAACCTTCATAGCTTTTTTTCACTCTTTAATTCTCAATGCTTGAGAGACAGTTTTTAGGATAGTAATAGTGTTGAGGTGGATAAGAAAACTTTTATGACCACTATACACTTCTCATATGACACAAAGTGAGACAATGGATATGCAAGTTGCTGAGTACACTTCCTAACACCCTGTCTAATTGTTATAGGAAGATTATAATCATCAACAATAAGCACATTACTTTCATAATCTTTTGAATTAAGAGTTACCTCAACATTATTAGTAATGGAGATTGGTTCTGAATTATGAACTTGCATTGGTTGAACAAGGGGTTCCTTTCTCCTTGAATATACCTGTGATGGGCGAGTAACACTCTAAATCTGTTTATCCTTTACCATCGGACTAGAAGTACTTAGATCTAACTTATTTGGCAAAGGAATGGAAATGAATGGCGACAGAGAAGACGAAGGATTTTGATTTTGAGAGGATAGGAAGGATGAAAGATCAAGCAAAAACAAATCTCTATCCTTAACTTCCATGAATGATGTCTTTGCTTGAAGATAAAGATTTGGAAAGTAATTTTCAGTTTGAACAAATGTTACCTCCATAGAGACAAAGAACTGTTTTTTTAGAGGGTGATAACACTTGTACCCTTTCTAGGAGAAAAATATCCCACAAAAATGCACTTAAGAGCCCTTGGATCAAGTTTCCCACAGTTATTAGAATGAATATGAACAAATGATACATACCTAAAAACCTTAGGAACTAGGTGATCTATTGTTTTGAAGTCAAGAAAAATTTTGAAAATAGTTGCATGGGGCTATTATAATCAAGAACTCAACTAGGTAGTCTATTAATAAAATGTGTAGCGGTTATGACAACCTCTTCCTAATAATTTTTTGGAACATTTTTTTGGAAAAAAAAAAAAAAAAAAACTCAAGTAATAGCTAGAAGATGACCATTTTTTCATTTTGCCACACCATTTTGTTGTTGTGTATTAGTGCATTAAGACTCATGAATGACTCTTCTCTCTTTAAAGAATGGTGACAATACTTGATTAAAAGAATCCCTAGCATTCTCAAACCAAACTTTTTTTTTTCTTAACCATAAATTGATTTTTCACCATGTGGAAAAAATTTTGAAAAGTGAAACTAACATTTAATTTTTGTTTTAGGAGAAAAACCCATGACACTTGAGTATAATCGTCAATAAATGAAAGAAACCAACAAGCCCTAAAGATATTATGAAGTGTAGAAGGTCCCCAAACACCATTGTGAATAAGAGTAAAAGGCATTGAAGCTTCTATATTACTTATTGGAAAAAAAAACAATATTATGTTTTGCAAGTTCACAAACATCATTATGAAACTGACCAAAATCAAATCCTTTAAACAAACCAATAAACATTACTTTAAGAATACTAAAAGTAGGATGACCAAGATGAAAGTGATATAACCATATTTTCATTTGAAAGAGAATACTTAGAAAGTAGAGACAATGGAATAAAACCCTTAGTGTTATTTCACCCATTAGGTTCCTCAAGAAAATAAAGCCCATTCCTCTCCTCAGCAAGTCTAATCATCGTCCCTGTGCTCCAATCTTGAAATTTACACTGTGTAGAAGAAAAAGTGACCATACAGTTTAAATCCTTTGTAAGTTTATGAATTGAAACTAGATTGGTTGATAATTTCAGCACATGCAGAATATTTTTTTTAAATAAGGTTCTAATTTATAACTATGTCCCCTCAACCAGCAACTGTAATGAATGTTCTATCAACAATAACCATTTTCTTATTACTAGGACAAAGACTATGAGAGATAAACCTATGAGAAGATTGTGTCATGTAATCCGTAGCCCTAGAGTCCATTATCCATGTTCCTTTTGAGATCGACACATTAAGTGCATAGGGTTGAGAATTACCTGAAAAAACCAAGGAACAAGTACCTGCACCTCATGTAGCTTTCTTTAGTGTTTCCCTAGAAAATATCTCAACTTTCAATTTCTTCTCTATTGAACTTAGGTTGCTCTTGAGAGAATTCTCCTTTGCCTCTTGATTGTGTCGAGGTCAAATGTGTCTGTCATTGTCCTCCTCCTTGATTACTCTTTGCTATCCAAGAGTATTTTGAGTATTTAAGGGCTTACCATGGAGTTTCTAGCACCTCTCCTTGGTGTGTTACGGCTTCTTATAGTAGGTACACCATAGAGAGTCTTTATTACTTGCTCTTGATCTTTCTGAAAACCCCTTATTTCTTTCCACTCCATTGGAATAGGCATTTGACTGCTATTGGTTTGATTTTATAACTTTGGGATTTGCATCTTTTGTAACCAAGGCTAAACTATCTATCGATTAAGGCTCCATCATAACCCCTTTTCGTCCTTTTTCCCCACAAATTATGGCAATTGTTTCATTGAGTGAAGGAACTTCTTCCTTTCCTAACACTTGCACTTGAATGAGATCAAACTCAATGTTCAATCCAGCAAGAAAGGTGTAATCCTCTCTTTTTCCATCAAACTCAATCTTTTGATAGCCCATTATTTCCTTCCACTCCACTAGAATAGGCATTTGACTACTATTGGTTTGATTTTATAACTTTGGGATTTGCATCTTTTGTAACCAAGGCAAAACTATCTATCGATTAAGGCTCCATCATAACCCTTCTTTGTCCTTCTTCCCCACGAATTATGGCAATTGTTTCATTGAGTGAAGGAACTTCTTCCTTTCCTAACACTTGTACTTGAACAAGATCGAACTCAATGTTCAATCTAGCAAGAAAGGTGTAAATCCTCTCTTTCCATAAAATTTTTAAGAAGGGTTGCATCATCACTGCATTTCATCTCAATATACTGATAATGGTCCAACTCTTGCCATAAGCTTTGTAGAATTTGAGCATATTCAATGACCAAGCAATTACCTTGTTTGGTAAATGAGATCTTTGTCTTAATCTCATAGATTTGTGCAACATCTCAGACTTTAGAATAGGTCTACCTGCATGAGTCCCAAATTTCCTTTATTGTTGTCAAAAACATGCAAGTATCACTAACTTCTAGCATCATCAAATTTCATAATTAGGACATCATCATGGAATCTTCTTCATCCCATGCAACAAACTTTGAGTCCTTTGGTTTCGGTCTTCTCCTAAGAAGATGACTTAATTTCTCTTCCCTTTCAAGAAGGTTCGAACAAACAAAGACCACTTCAAATAATTTTTGCCATTGAGATGTAAACCTAGTTGAATATTCTGCAACTCTCCTGATGTAGTGTTGATGACATCATATGTTGATGTTGGACTAGAAACTTGCTGATTAGCAGATTCTAAAATCTCAGACATGTTTTTTTGGCAAAAGTGGAAGAAATCAAATAAGAGGTTGAGAAAGGATTGCAGCAATGAAAGCCACAACAAGAAAATGGAGCAGAAGTTCTGCCAAAAAAACCAGCAATGAAGGCTGGAAAATCAATGATGAAGGCTGAAAAAATTAGAAACCCTGAGGAGCTTAATTTGGCTCTGATACCATGTGAAGAAAAATTGTATTTCTTACTCATATCTTGAAAGTAAACAACCAATGAAATATACACACAACAACGGAAAAGAAAGAATAAGGAAGAATCCTTACAAATCAAGGATTATATACATACATATACACATAACTATATATATATACACAGCTGCACACAACTGTACAACTTATACGGTTGTATATTACAGCTATATATCTTCTACAGCTGCATATTACAACCATGATAATATTCAATAACTGTAATGATCTTGAACATTGATCATTTATGCTTTCGTTTATAGTCTAGTCAAAATTCAGTTAGATCCAATTTTCATGGGTCCCGCCATTGTTTTGGATTTTTTGGTGCTTCTTCAAGAACAATTCTCCATTTCAAGATCTATTAGGTTGAGATCAAGTTCACCGTCAAAGTCATATGTCATACTTGTGATTTTATCCTCAAGATCATAGTTGAAGTAAAGGGTTTTACCAGAAAGGAAAAGAAAAAGATGGGAAACAACTTGGAGCCTTAACACATGGCTGCTCATAGCCTACTTTTCTGATAAGTTCAGAAATTCCACAGCCATTCATCCATAATTTTTTGCCTATAGCCCTTATAACTATGAGCCGCATTAAACCTCACTGAGAAAACCTGGGATTCTAGATCAGGTTGTTTTTTTGGGAACATTAACCATACACGTGAACTGAAAAGCATGACAATAAGCTACCAGCAATTCTAGTCTACATCAATTTATTAGCCAAAGAGTGATGGCTAGCCAGAAGTACCACTAGTAGAGTCACAAAGTAAAATATGCAATTAAACATACGTAGGCCAAAAGGGACTGCTCTAGCTAAATTGATTCAAGGAGGTCCAGGAAAAAAACTCAACAATGGATAGGATATTCAATACTTGGAACATGAAATCATAACTATAATTGCTATTCTCGGCAAGTAGCTCGACTTATCCAGATATCTAGCTTTGATATGTCAAAAGCTCTTAACATCATTCATTTGGGTGCCTGTGGGATTTGTCCACTCCCAATCTCTCCAATGTTCCAAGAACAAGCATGAGGATTGAACTATGGGTTATGAGCAATGATCATGCCTTTACATTTAACTGTAATATGTCCAACCCATCTTGTAAGAGTCTTTTGCCTATTAATAGGTCATCAGTCTGGACGGTCTGCCTACAAGATTCAAGAACTCTCCAGGAGTTGTAAGTGGGAACAGTTTCTTTGTTGAGAATCTTCTGCAGTGACAATCTATGTATTTCTAATAATTGAATTCTTTGACCACAAAGCACTCACTTCGATTGATTGTCAGTTAGAGACTCAGATCCCTTCTCATAACTGACCCCTTTCTTATTCTTCTTCTGTCCTATTCTTCCCTTTTTCTATCTCTCTTTTTCTTTATTCAACTCCTCCATTTCATAGCATTCTGGTTCAGGTAATCTTCCCTACTGTATCTACCTCATCAGCCTGACCAACCCTAGTCAATGACCTTAGTACTACAATTATGTGGGAATTCTTTGCATCCACCTCAATCACAAGGAACTCTCACTTGACATGAATGAAAAGACGAGTCAGTTTGGGTTTCTAAACGAGGACATTGTCTTTGTTTTTCTTCTATTTCCATAGGAAAGGATGTGATGACTTTACAAGGCAGGAAATTCCCCGTTGACTTACTGCATGTGAAGTTGGGGCTCTGCAGTACCTGTTTCCTAGGCACCCTGTAAGGGATATTGATCACATTAGCTTACGATTTTTGTTTAAGTATAATCTTGCTTTAGTGCTTAGTGGCATTACAAGTTAGGATGTCTTTAACCTTCTGAGGAGTCCCAAAGGTTTGGACTCAAATAGGCTGCCAAAAGACATACAAACTTAGCATTTCCATGGAAAGAGTCACGCTCCTTTCCTGACCAGAATCACACTCACGTGAGATCTATCTCTAGTCTCACTAGTCCAATGCAGTGTCACAAGGACACTTCAAAGTCTAGCTCTAGAGTTGAACATATGACATGAAAAAGGTTTAGGAATGGGATGCACAGAACAAGCCTATTATTAGTAAGATAAATAACCCACATCTATGTCCAGAAAAAGAAAAAGAACAAATTATTGATTTTCTATTTCATTGTAAGTAGATTTAGATTCATGTTGGACATACTTTTATATCCTTGAGCTTTAATTAGGAGATATAAGAGGAAAGGAAAATTATATCATTTGGATGAAATCCTCAATTTTACTCTTATATTGGTTCCCCAGCCCCTTATTGATGCTTTCTCTTTTTTACTCATTAGAATATAGCATATAAAATAGAAAGTGTAAACATTTGAAACAGAAGAAAAACTCAAACTCAGAAAGTACCAAAAGAAGTTAAACAAATTGTACAACTAAAAACTTTTTATACTAAAAATAATTCCAGAATAACTATTTTACAAGTTAAAATATTATCTTCCTCCAAGATTTACTACAAGCAAATTAGAATTGATTAAACATTGTAGAACCACAGAACAGTCTTTCTTAAACAGTCTTTCTTACTATAATCAGCGGTCGAAATCCTTACTTAGGTCGGTTGTTCATTATTATTTACCTACTTTGTAGAACCACAGAACAGTCTTTCTTAAACATTTTTTGAATTTAATATGGTAGATTTTCCTTTATTAGGCTTACCACAGAGACCTCTACCAATTTATTAGTTAACAAAGATCATTAAACAATTTACTTTGAAGCAAATTATAGAGCACCCACTTACTTTTTAGATTTATAAATTATACTTAGAATGCTTTAAATCTGATTAGTTGTTACATGGTCCTTGGTTGGTTCCCTTTTCATTAATTAAGCTTTCTGTTCCTTGGAAAATTAAATCAGAAAATTGAGCATTAAGACAGAGTTCTAATGTGTTAAGAAATATGTTCATAAATGAATATTTAGTATCAAAACTCAAATTCATTTTTTGAAATAGTAGATGGTAGAATGTGTGTGTAAGGTTGGCCAATATAAAGGACACTGCTCTGATATTTTGGGCCCATTTATAGTGCAGATTAGCTCACCCTTTTGATAGTCAACATGAAATTCAAGCCACAGTCTTTTTTTTTTGGATAGTTATACATGCATCACAGTCGTTCATCCAAGCCTCTTTGTTCTTAAATCATTGAAGCATCATAGTACACACTGGAGCATTTTTATATATCATTATACTAATGGAAGGAAAAAGAAAGCCTACCAAAATGACTATTGTGAGACCACATTTCCATAGATTGTGTCATGTTCCTATAGCTTTAAAATTATTAAATATCAAGGTATGTGAACTAAAAGAAAAAAAAATGCACTAACAAAAACCTTGAATTCATATCCATTTCATAATACCGTTTGACAATATATATCTTAATGCAAACCTGCACTAGCATTTACAGATGATCCTATGAAGCCTTTCCCAGCAGCAAGGGAGTTGCAAACAACCCAAATTAGAGACCAATTTCACAAAGGCATAAGCAATTCACATGATGAATTAATTATAATTCAATATAAAAGTAATGTGAAATTCATCTGGTTAAATTTAGGTTTTCCTACTAAATTTTGTGCTGCATGCAAGGACATGTGGGATAGTTTTAATCTAATAACTAAAGCTTGTTTGAAAAACTTATATATATAGTTTTTTACGAGTTTGTTATTATAGTAAAAATCAAGTGAATATTTCATACCTTTTTTCATATCAGAATGTTTCATGTAAAGCATGTTCTTT
Source organism: Vitis rotundifolia (assembly GCA_030254885.1). NCBI lineage: Eukaryota > Viridiplantae > Streptophyta > Magnoliopsida > Vitales > Vitaceae > Vitis > Vitis rotundifolia. The sequence continues at coordinate 10,325,216 of CM058170.1, forward strand.
CATCTTATGCACAGGTAAATACAGGATATAACGAGAGAATTTCAACATCAAGCCAATCATTTGATGCAGTTGATAGATGGGAAGAATTCAAAGAAGCCATCCCAAACTTCTTAGATACATCACTAAAATCAAATATGATACTAGAGCACATGAATATGACTAAAGACGAATCTGATTATCTATGGTATACTTTTAGGTATGCTCCTCTCTTTGGCTGCATTTTATGCAAGAGTTAAAAACATACAGACACACATTAGGATACAGTAAAGTTCATCTTCTTTAAATCAATAAAAAAATTAATTTTACAACAAGGTTTCAGTAATGTATTTGCTATTAGTAAGAGTCCATTTACTAATTCTGTCTCTAACATCACTTGGAAGTGTAGATTTCAACCAAATTCATCTTGCACTGAACCCCTACTTCATATTGAGTCTCTTGCACACGCCGTGCACGCTTTTGTCAACAACATATATGTGGGTAAGCTTCAATTATTCTTATTAATCCATGGGATTTGGGAAAACAGCATTACAAACCTAACATAATGTTTATAAGAATGTCATCTACACAATATATCTAACATATGTTAATTAAGGCTTAACCATAGAGTTGGGAAACTGAATGAAAGGATTTGTACAGACCAAAGAAACTTCAATTAGAAAACTTATATAAAGAAGAAGATAGGTACTTATAATTTATTGGGGTTTGTATATGTACTTTAGTTTTTATCATAAGATGTTTAAATTTACTACAATAGTTCAGACAAATGACAAATTCAACTCCCTATTTTAGCACTTTTGACAACCAAATATGTTGTGTGTCCTTAGGAGCTACGCATGGAAGTCATGATATTAAGGGTTTCACCTTCAAGAGTCCAATTTCATTAAACAATGAGATGAACAACATTTCCATACTCAGTGTAATGGTTGGATTTCCGGTAACATCTTCATGTCATACCTTTCTATTTTCAATTTCTTTTTTTGTAGATTACATTTACTTATAACATTAATTGAAACTTGTGTGTCCATGGTTACATGAAGGATTCGGGAGCTTATCTTGAGAGTAGGTTTGCAGGATTGACTAGAGTTGAAATTCAGTGCACTGAGAAAGGGATTTATGATTTTGCTAACTACACATGGGGATATCAGGTTGAAGTCTTCTATCTAGAAGTATTTATATACCAATTCAACACTTTGCCATCATTGGGCTGTTTTCTGTATATATATATACATACTTATTTATAGATGAGCCAAAATGACTAATTCTAAAAGGAAATGCATTGAAGGATGAAAAATAAAAACGAAGTTGTATGATTTGAATTGATTCATTGCAGGTTGGGCTATCAGGGGAGAAGTTGCAAATATACAAAGAAGAAAAATTGAGTAATGTTGAGTGGAGGAAAACTGAAATCTCCACTAATCAACCACTCACTTGGTATAAGGTATACAAGTTGGCTCTTCACAAATAATGAGCAATGACTTCTGAAACAAAAGCAATTCTTAAATAGACTTTAGGAGAAAAAGGAATTATCACAATTTACAAGAAAGCAGGTTGCTTAATAAGAGTGCGTTTAGAAATGATACTAAAAAGCATTTATAATTTTTTTAACACTTAAATGATAAAATTTTTCAAGTATTAGAAATATTAAAAGTGTTTCTTAGAATTACTATCAAACGGACTATAAGTTTCAAACTTATATCCATTTAAGTACTTGTTTGATAACCATGACCATAGAAACATGAGAACAAAGTTGCCTTTTATCATAGCTATTTTTTTTATTTTTTTTTGTTTATTTTTATTAAGACTATTGAAACATGAAAGAGGGATGTTTATGACCATTATTTAACATGAAAGAGATTCATTAACCTTAGGTTAAACTTGTTGGGTCAGGTCTCATGGTTTTTTTTTTCTTTATATTACTTTTCTAATCAAATTGTACTAATGTAAGTCTCTATCGGTGCTTTTTGTTGTTTGATTATCCATATCCTCCAGCTCATAAAAAGATAAATTTGACAGATTGTATTTAATACACCTTCGGGAGATGACCCAGTTGCCTTAAATCTTAGCACAATGGGGAAAGGTGAAGCCTGGGTAAACGGACAAAGCATTGGTCGCTATTGGGTGTCATTCCATAACTCTAAAGGGGATCCTTCACAAACACTGTAAGTAACTATTTTTTCTAGTCAGTATCATTTTTTTGGAAACCAAAATGAAGTACGAGAATGAGAGAAGTAAGGAGAATAACTCGAGGGAAAAAAGAAACAAATAATTGGACAAAAAAAAAAAAAATGCTCCTACAAGCTACACAAGCTTTGGAGGGGCATAAAATTCATTCATCCTCTCTATGACAATAAATCACCTTTTGGGATTACCACCAAAAAATCTACTAGTCTCTGATTTAAAATGTCAAGAGCCTCTTTAAAATTTTTTAGTTTCCCTCAAACCCATCAAAACAGCTCCTATGTATACTCCTCAATTTGTTCTCACAGCCGTCTCCTTTGAGATGGAACTAAAGATATTTGTAGGATCAGGTCTCAGAATTTTGTCCCTTTTTCGACCAAGTTCTTCACCATGAGAGAAAAGCCCCTTAATTGAATAAGCATCTAAGCAATACACTACCAACAAGGCCCAAACTACAAAGCAAAGATAATTCAAAGAGGGACATCAAAGCACTCAAATAAGCTAACGACAAACTGCAGAAGCTTGCACCCCAAATCCATGACCAAATCCATCAAATTACACATTTTCCAACTCCCAATCATTTTCCTGAGTGTAAGCTTTAGTTTAGAAGGAGTCTCAATTCATCGATGAAAAGCTTCAGTCTAGAAGGAGCCGTAATTCATTGATGAATGCATCTGAAATTATTGAGTTTTTTTTTTTTTTTTTATAAAAAAAATAGAAATATAGAACATTGAAAACAGGAGATAAGAGATTAAAGGTCCTCTTAGCCATAATACGCTACAAGTTGACCTAACTTTCTGCACCTTTGCAAATAGCCTTTTAAAAGCTTTGCCTAGAATTACCAAGAGAAAAGAAAACTATGGATTCCTATACTTAATATTCCTCATGCTAGCTTCCATTAAAATCTCAACATTCCTTTTTTTTTTTGATAAGTAAAACGGGTGTTGTATTAAAGAAAAGGTAAACAAGACATATACATATATAAAAACCAATAGGAGCGATAACACAATCACACCTTACGGGGAACCTAACCAATCCACAAAATCTATCAAATAAGTAATACTATCCCTCATGTACACTCTAACCCAATCCCAAAATAAATACAAAAAAAAAAACTTTTAAAAGTTTGATCTAAGCATTCCTTATCTTTAAAAGCTCTCCTATTTCGTTTCCTCCAAATGGACCAAAAAATGCAAAGAGGAGCAACTTTCCAAACCTTTTTCCTTTTCTTGCCAATCGGGACACCATTCCAACTTAGAAACACCCCCCTCACAGAAGAGTGCATCACCCATTGAATATGAAAAAGAGCACAAACCAAGTGCCACAATGTACTTGCTTTCGGACAATGCAAAGGTAAATGATCTCCCGTTTCCTCTTCAGCCTTACATATGTAGCACCTATTTGGCATCCTCCAAACCCTTCTTCTAAGTTTATCCTATGTCAAAATCTTAGCCCAAGTTGCCTCCCAAGCAAAAAAAACTAGCTTTAACAGGGCTTAAAAGTTCCACACTATATCGTGCAGGAAAGGCTCCACTCTCCTACTTGCCAAAAAGAAGTAAAAGGACCGAACTGAAAAACCACCATCCTTAGTCTCCAACCAAACCATGGCATCAAAAGTATCCAAAATGATGGAGTAGCTATGCAACCTCCTAAATAAGGCATCTACCTCCTTTAACTCCCAATCATTGAATTGTCTAATAAACCTCTGTCCCCAACTACCCCTATCTCAAACATCTATCACCTAAGCATCCTTAAAGGAAGCCACAACATAAAGACCCGAGAACTCATCCCTCAATGACATATTACCACACCATCCATCTTTCTAGAATTTTACCTGATTCCTTAAACTAACCAGAAGTCTTGTTTTATCTTTGAAGTCCTCCCAACCATGTCTAATTGCCTTCCATACTCTTACACCATACAGTCCTCTCACTTCCTTTGTGCAGCACTCCCCCTCCTAAATCCTATACTTACCAACAATTACTCCTTTCCAAGAGGGTTTCTTTCCATCACAAATCTCCAAAACTATTTACCCAAAAGTGCCTTATTGAAAAGAGAGAGGCTTTTAAAACCCAAACCCAAACCCCCATTATGCTTTTCCAAACACACAATCGACCAATTAACCAAATGAAGCTCTTTCTCCAACTCCCCTCCTCCCCACAGGAAATCTCTTTGAATTTTTTCCAATTTAGCCGCCACTCTTTTAGGGATAACAAATAGGGACATAAAGTAAATGGGTAAACTAGATAAAATGTTCTTAATCAACGTTTGTCTTCCACCTTTTAATAGATAATGTCTTTTCCACAAAGCAAGCCATTTTTTGAACCGTTCCTCCACACCTTCCCATACCCTACTAGACTTGTAAGGAGCACCCAAGGGGAGGCCTAAGTAAGTGGATGGAAGAGAACCCATCTTACCTAACACCTCAACAAACTCCTCCAAATTTGGAACCCCTCCAACAGGAATCAATTCACTTTTCTCCAAATTAATCTTGAAATACAAACATGCCTCAAACCACATAAAAACCTAGCTCAAGTACTCCAAGTTTTCCTTGCTTGCATCGCAAAAAATGAGAGTATTATCTGCAAAGAACAAATGGGATACCTCGAACCCTAGATCATTCCTCTCTTCAACCCGGAAGCCCTCAATAAAACCACCATACTTTATCTCCTTATTTGTTTATTTTAGAGATGGAGATTCTTTCTTGTTTGATCTCAAGGGTAATTGAATAAGCACCTAATTAATACACAACCAATAAGACCTGAACTACAAAACAAAGATAATTTAAAGAGGGACATCAAAACACTCAAATAAGCTAACGACAAACTGTAGAAGCTTGCACCCCAAATCCACTAAGTTACAAATTTTCTAACTCCCAATCATTTTCCTAGGTGTAAGTTTCAGTTTAGAAGGAACCTCAATTCGTTGATGAAAAGCTTCAGTCTAAAAGGAGCCTTAATTCATTGATAAATGCATCTGAAATTATTGAGTTTTTAGAAAACAAACCCTAAAAAAAATAGAAATATAGAACATTGAAAACAAGAGATAAGAAATTGAAGGTCCTCTTAGCCATAATGCACTAAAAGTGGACCTAACTTTATGCACCTTTGCAAATAGCCTTTTAAAAGATTTGCTTAGGATTACCAAGAGAAAGAAAACTATGGATTCTCATACTTAATATTTCTCACGCTAGCTCCAATTATAAACTCAACATTCTTTTTTTTCTTTTTCTTTTTTATAAGTAAAACGGGTGTTATATTAAAGAAAAGGTATATAGGACGTATACATATACAAAAACCAATAGGAGCAATAACACAACTGCACCTTACGGGAAACCTAACCAATCCAAAAATCTATCAAATAAGTAATACTATCCCTCATGTACACTCTAACCCAATCCCAAAATAAGTACAAAAAAGAACTTTTAAAAGTTTGATCTAAGTATTCCTTATCCTCAAAAGCTCTCCTATTTTGTTCCCTTCGAATAGACCAAAAAATGCAAAGAGGAGCAACTTTCCAAACCTTTTTCCTTTTCTTGCCAATTGGGACACCATTCCAACTTAGAAACACCCCCCTCATGGAAGAGTGCATCACCGATTGAATATGAAAAAGAGCACAAACCAACTGCCACAATGTACTTACTTGTGGACAATGCAAAAGTAAATGATCTCTCGTCTCTTCTTTAGCCTTGTGCATGTAACATCTGTTTAGCATCCTCCAAGCCCTCCTAAGTTGATCTTGTGTCAAAATCTTGGCCCAAGTTGCCTTCCAAGCAAAAACACTAGCTTTAACAGAGGCCCAAGAGTTCCATATTGTACTGTGCAGGAAAGGCTCCATTCTCCTATTTGCCAAAGATGAGTAAATGAATTGAATTGAAAAATCACCATCCTTAGTCTCCAACCAAACCATGGCCTCAAAAGTACCCAAAACGATGGATTAGCTATGCAACCTCCTAAATAAGGCATCTACCTCATCTAACTCCTAATCATGGAATTGTCTAATAAACCTCGGACCCTAACTACCCTCATCTCAGACATATACCACCCAAGCATCCTTAAAGGAAGCTATAGCATAAAAACCCAAGAACTCATCCCTCAATGACATATCACCACACCATTTATCTTTCCAAAATTTTACTCGATTTCTTGAACCAACCTGAAGTCTTGTTTTATCTTTGAAGTCCTCCCAACCATTTCTAATTACCTTTCATACTCTTACACCATACCTCTCTCTCACCTTCTTTGTGCGCCACTCCTCCTCCTAGATCCCATACTTACCAACAATTACCCATTTCCAAAGAGGGTTTCTTTCCATCACAAATCTCCAAAACCATTTACCCAAAAGTGCCTTATTGAAGAGATGGAGGTTTTTAAAACCCAAACCCCCATTGTGCTTCTCCAAACACACAATCGACCAATTAACCAAATGAGGCTTTTTCTCCAACTCCTCTCCTCCCCACAGGAAATCTCTTTGAATTTTTTCCAATCTAACCGCCACTCTTTTAGGGATAACAAATAGGGACATAAAGTAAATAGACAAACTAGATAAAGTGTTCTTAATCAACGTTTGTCTTCCATCTTTTAACATATAATGTCTTTTCCACAAAGCAAGCCATTTTTTGAACCGTTCCTCCACACCTTCCCATACCCTACTAGACTTGTAAGGAGCACCCAAGGGGAGGCCTAAGTAAGTGGATGGAAGAGAACCCATCTTACAACCTAACACCTCAGCAAACTCCTCCAAATTTGGAACCTCCCCAATGGGAATCAATTCATTTTTCTCTAAATTAATCTTTAGACCCAAACAAGCGTCGAACCACATAACAACCTAGCTCAAGTACTCCAAGTTTTCCTTGCTTCTATCACAAAAAATGAGAATATCATTTGCAAATAACAAATGGGATACCTCGACCCTCACATCATTCCTCCATTTAACTTGGAAGCCCTCAATAAAACCACAATTCTTTGCCCTCAAGATCAAACAGGAAAGGATCTCCATCACCAAAATAAACAAATGAGGCGACAAAAGATCACCTTGTCTCAACCTTCTAGAGTTGTTGAAGAAACTAGAAGGAGAGTCGTTGACCAAAATAGAGAAACGAACCATAGAAATACACCATCTATTCCAACCCAACCACTTGGAGCCAAAACCCATTTTATCCATCACTGTTATAACACAGTTCCAATTAACATGGTCATACTCTTTTTCTATATCCAGCTTACATAGTAAGCCTCTCAAGTTATCTTTAAGTTTAGAATCTATGGTCTCATTAGCTATCAAAACGACATCTAAGATTTGTCTTTCCCCACAAAAGCATGCTGAAAATCCAAGGCCAAAGAGCCCACCACCCTCTTGAGTCTATTAACTAGAAGTTTGGCTAACAATTTGTACAAACCCCCAACCAAACTAATAGGCCTAAAAGCCTTTAACTTTTCAATCTTTCCTTTCTTAGGTACCAAAACAACAAAAGTAGCATTTAAACTTCTCTTAAAGCAACCCAACTCATAGAAGTCACAAAAAAAAAAAAAAAAAAACCTAAGACCTCATCTTATACAACCTCCCAGCAGAATCACCCGGACCTAAGGCTTTATCACCACTCAAGCTAGACAAGACAAAAAAAAAACCTCATATTAAAAAAAAATGAACCTCCAAGGTTGTTGAATCTACAGGCAACAAAGAATTAAGTGCCAACCCCTCTACACTCAGTCTCCACTCCCCTGTCTCAGAAAGCAACAATTGAAAAGCTCTTGTCATTCCTTCTTTAATATTATTCTCCCACTCAAGACAAACACCATTAACCCTTAACTTTTCCAAAAAATTCCTTATTCTATGAGCGTTTGCCATTTTGTGGAAAAATCTAGAATTTTTATCCCCTTCCTTTAGCCATAGCTCTCTTGATTTTTGCCTCTAGAAAATCTCCTCCAACTCTGCCCATTGTTTAAACTCATCTACCGCTCTCATTTTCTCCTTAAACACCTCCACTATGAGGGCTCTTTCTCTTTCCTATGCATCCCATTGACCTAATTGCTCAAAAGCCTCAAGTTTTTTGGTGGACACATTCTAAAAAATCTCCCTATTCCACACTTTGAGATCTTGCTTTAAACTTTTGAGCTTACCCGCCAAAATATGACTGTGAGACCTTTGGACACTATATCCCTCCCACCAACACCTTATAAGATCCTTGAACCCTTCCTTTTTTAACCACATATTTTCAAATCTAAATGGAATCTTTCCATTTCTAATACGTCCCACATCTAACAATATTGGTGCATGATCAGAGGCTAGGTTTAGTAGGATTTTTTGAACTAGTCCACTGAACTAGTCTTCTCAATCATCAGATACTAGGAAATGATCCAGCTTAGAGTTGAACTGTTGTTTAAACCACCACACCATGTATACTCGCCACCAGAAATGGTAAGATCTTTAATGCCCAGCTCATTATAGCAAACATTCTCGAACAGCCCCTCATTTCTACTGAAAATCTTACCACATTAAAATCAACCCCAATACACCAAGGATCCTCCCAAAAACCTCTAATAACACCCAACTCAACCCAAAAATCTTCCATCTCCTCAGCAAGAATAGGTCCGTAAACACCTAAAAACGTCCACACAAAACTACCCTCACAATTTCTAAATCAACATAACATTGAGAAGACACCTACCTTCATCTCAAGAAGCCCAACAATCGCTTATCCCAAAACACCACAATTTCCTCTGCTTGACCTCTAGCATCCATTACTCCCCAGTCTAAACATCTGCCCACACTCAGGCTCTTCACTATTATAGATGTTATTTGTTGAACCTTCGTTTCCTGAAAATATACAAGATCGACCAAGTACAAGTGAATCAAATATTTAATCACACTACGCTTATTCTCCTTATTAATCCTTATAACATTCCACAAAATAATTAGAAGCTTTCTTGACTCACCTTGACTAAATCCACAAAAATTATCCTCCCTTCTCTCCCATACCTCGAGTTAGTTTTGTAACTAACTAAGCATTCCAATTTCTGAAGCTCTCTCTCCAACTTTGAATCGCTCACCTTCACCTTTTTGGTCTCTTGCCTTACTATCTTCCCTTTTATTCTTAGTTCCATTTTTCCAAGAAACCTAAAATTTCCTCTTCATAACCATCCACTAGAAACCCCAAAACTTTGCTAAAATCCATTCATTTGCTAAATTTCCTTGGAAATAGGGGATATCCCGCCTCTGCACCTCTAAGGCATTTTTTTCCCTTATAACGTAAGCCTCTTCTTCCTCCCCAATAAAAAGACTCAATTCCACTGCTACATAATTTGACTGAAGATTTACCCTCGACCCATCCTTCAAGATCATGGAAAGGGAGCCATTTCTCACATCTTCTACCATCAATGGGTCCTCTCTATCCATTAACAATAGATAACCCCAACAAATCAACCCTACCTCGTAATGAGCCTCCCCGACTGTCCCATAGAAAAAAGAAATAGAAGAGAGAGTCTCTCTCATTTCAAAGAAAAAGATAGACAATGTATCTTGAAAACGCGCCACCTCTGACATCAAAACCTCATCCACAGGTGAGAAAACCTCTCTCAACTAACTCTTGCCAAGCTCATCAATAGGAGGCACCCCCCACTTAGGGCAAAGAAGATCCTCGCTATTAAAAAAAAATGGTTAGGCCTTACACCTTTCTGTCTCCTTTGCATTTGCTTGGATTGGGCCCAAAAGCCTCTCATGGGCCAAACTACTAGGGAGATCTTAGGCTCTTTTAAAAGCTAATGATTTGTAATCAACAGGTTTGCCTATCCTCCCAACATTGGGTCGAACCCCCTCAACAAAAGGCCTAACAGCCTCACTTATGGGCTTTTTAAACCAAGATGGGCTTGTTTTTACTTCCACAGGCCTCTGTAAAGTTGCTTCAACTACAGACAACTAACCCTCTTCCCACACAGCACTTGCGAACTCCTACTCCTACACCTTTTTTTGTAGTCTTCCCACAAAAGATACTGAAAGTGTTGCCTCTTCTACAAGCCTCGTCCTACCAAGAAATAACACTTTTTCTGCTCATGCATCTCAGTATGGGGAGCCATCAGAGCTACCCAAGGAGGTATCTCCCACCACAAATTCATCGAAAAACAAAGTTCTCATACCACAACTTATAACCTCTCTAGTACCTTTTTCCCATTTGTTTTTATTAAAACTCATGCCCATTGTAAATTTTTGCCCCTTGCAGTCTCCACGTCCATCCCCACATAACCCCGACATGCATGGCTCACTCACTTAAAGAAATCGTTGTGCCATAGGCAAAGTAGGAGCCCTACAATCCTGACCCAATAAGAATTTGTTTGAGTTCTCTCATTGAGACAACCTATTGTTGGACTCCATCTTTCCAGCTTTAGTAGTCTCTGTTTGAAGACACTCAAGCCTTCTTGTAACACCCTATCAGTCTCCCTTGCCAACTCAAATTCAAACAAAATCTATGACCCTCCCAAATGAAATAATAACAGATTCCTTTTCAACCTCCAATGATACCTAGCCTAATCCTCCAAAAAGGATACCAACATATCCTTCTCCATGTTTTCCCCTAAATTTTTCTACTAAGCAACAATTCAGATATTGCAATTTGTTAAACAAGTTAACTCCTCCAAACAAACTGCAACCACACCTCTTCCATTTCACTCCCATGTTCAAGCAAAGGATAAGTCCCCACAAGCCCTTGACTCTGCCCATTTTTCACCTTAAATGCCTCAATCCTACTTTCTCGATGTTCTACTCCACAGGCCCTCAACTTTTAAGCAAGAACATACCACCCCCCAACCGCCCCTCGACAATCTCTTTCTTTCTAAAAAAATCAACACAAACTGTTTCGCCTCCACAAAGAATACCAAGCACAACAAGTATCTTCTCACCTCATTGCTGCATAACTAGAGCTTATAGCTCATTCCTTCTTCTACCCAAGAGTTTTTGAACTCCTTCAAACTCTTCTTTTGGCAACAGTTTTCCACTCCATCTAAGAGTACAAACAAACCCCTTTCTCCAAATCTAATCCAAGTACAAAAATTTCGACCTCTCTGTAATTACCCCAAACAACTTTCCTTTGGACAGTTCCATCAAAATCTCAAAGGACTTGGACTCAATCCCAAACCAGGCCCTTCATCTAACCTTCATATTGGACTTAAGACTCTTGAAAAACTTAACATTGTTCCATGAATAACAACTAAGAATGACTTGAAATGCATCATTTAGCAGTCATGAGACCAAAATCCAATCCACATGTAAATAAAGCAACTTTTTTTGGCTCACAAGGTCATATGTCTTCTCTATTTCGGTCTTGTAAACCCAACCCATCAATGAGGGCCTCCTTTATTTTAACGTTTAGATAATGTGCAACATTTCTACCTTAAATCAAGTTATTTATCCTAAGTTCTAGCTAAAAGTCATTTAGTGGGCATAGTGACACTTCAAGTTTATCTATAAACATAGGAAATACAATGCATTAAATGATTCCCCAATCACTAACAATTCTACTCTTTATATTATTCCATATATGAAGGTATGCACTTCAATTGTCAATTCTGTCTCTACTGGCCAAATCACACATTCAAGTCTTTTTAAAAATTGTATCTGTTAGTGTCTTTAATGCTAATTTTCTTGATTTGAAATTGCCAAAAACACTATTGACTTGATTGCAATTCTCCAATTTTCCATGTTAAGTAAAGGATTCCAATTTTGCTTATATAAGATTAAATTCATATGTTCACTCAAATGTGAGTAGAATTTTGTTTTTTGTTTTTTTTTTTACCCACCATATGCCCAAAAAAAAGTACAAATAAGTTTGGAAACTAATAAAAATAAGTTATCTCTAATACACACACAGATATTCCGTATGTTTGTATCTCTATGTGGGTATTAAAGAGAGATATTACTATATACATGCATATAGACACACACACATATAGTGAATATGATTGAGAATAACAAAACTTTATCTTATTTTATTACTTATTATAACCACTTTTTTTCTTAGGTACCATGTCCCTCGTGCCTTCCTCAAAACATCTGAAAACCTTTTAGTTCTGCTTGAAGAAGCCAACGGAGATCCTCTTCACATTTCCTTAGAAACTGTTTCACGCACTGATTTACTTGATCATGTTTCATACCATCACCTTCCTCAAGAAAAACAAATGGTGCAAAGTGAATAATATGCATGCACAAAGTTAAGATTTAGTTTCATCCTAAAAAGATCATCTTTAAATTTCTTTTACAAGCCTTGGAGCTACTTGTTGGGAAACGGTCATCCCTTTGACCAAGGAATAATAATTGATAATGTGAGTATCTATCTTGCTACTTGCCTATTCTAAATATATCAATAAAGACCGGTAACATGTATTTAATGTTATTTATTCTCGAACATTTATAAAGAAAAAATAGTTCTATGCAGGGTCTCATAATGAACATTTTGCATATTTTTTTTCACTACATGTTAATAACATGTCCTGTACCAAAAGGAAATAATGTTTTCACAAGACTTGATTTATGTGCAGCCTCACACTTTGAATGATAATCAATCTAATCACCCTGATTACATCCTAATAAATTTTTAAGATATTCAACAGTTACACTCTGAAGCCCAAAAAGCTGAGAAAAAGCCCATATCAAAAAACACCACTTTGAAACATGGAGTAAGATTACCACGAGAGCATAACCATTATCTTGCAACAAACTCCACCCCTCATCCAATTGCTATACTATTCAACACATTTTCTTATATAAGAAACACATCATCATGTAAAGGACACAACTCTACACCAATAAAATTTGAACTTAAAAAATATCACCATACATGTCAACCATAATGGATTGTTGGACCCTAGTTAGAATAATTTAAATGAGATAATACAAATTTTCAGGATCCATGCAATCATGCAGGGTTCACCACCAATGAGTTTTTTATTACAACTTTGAGGGTGGATCGAAAATGAACCTTCAAGTGATAAGGTGGTGTAGACCCTCCATTTTGTCCTCTTAGCACATGTAATGCTAGTTTCTACCCTGTGTTTCCTTTTTACCTTGTGATCATTCCTTGGTAACCCATTGACACTCATACAACTTTTTTTTCTAAGCCATCTTCGAGGACCCTTTTGTAAAGGGGCTCATCAAGACCCTCACTATGAACTTGGCTACTCTTCATGCCTAGTTTAGGTCACATAGACGCACCCTAACTTATTCAGACACACCTGGCCCATTTTGACACACTTAGACCCACTTAGGCACACCTAGACATCTTTTACGCAAACTCACTTAGTCACACTTCAGATCATTCCAATACATTTAGTTACACTTTAACTTAGTCCACTTGGTTGCATTGTAGGTGCACTTCAAGTTAGTTAATTTAGATACATATTCATTTTAACTTCAATTTTGGTAAAGTAATTTTTATTTTATTTATTTATTTATTATTATTATTATTATTATTTTGGTAAATTAATTTTTTGAAATGTTTCAAAATAATTTTTTTTAATGAATAAATTTTTGGTAAGTTATTATTATTATTATTATTATTATTATCATTTTAAAAAAAGTGTCAATAATATATATATATATATATATATATATATATATATATATATATATATATAATGGTATGTATTATAATATACACAATAGTATTTTTTTGCTTGAATTAAAATGATAAAAAAAAGAAATGGTTGACACAGGCATTAAGAGAAGAATTGAAGAATCGACAATAGAGGTACAAGCTGCCACATGGGGAAATGTTTTGAAAAGGGAGGGGATAAGGCGTTTTGAAAAAGAGTTTTGATAGGAAAAGTGGAGCAAGATCATCAGGAAGGAGAGGCTAGTGGATTATGGAGGAGATTCAAAAGGTTTTTTGGGGAGAGTAGAGCAGAGAGAAGAGAGATATAAGAGGAGATGTTTTGGGAACTTTTGAGATGGGGAGTAGATTTTGTTGTGGGAATAGGGCACCATTAAAAATAAGGGTTGCTGCATGGGAAAGAAAGAGAATAGATGAAGAGAGCACTAATCTGGAGGATTTTTGAAGCATCAACAAGCACTATAAGAGGTGAAAGAATGCCATCAAATTTGTAAGGGGAATAACTACGCGCATCAAATTGGAGAACCAGATTTTCTCTGGAAGATGGAAGACGTGACACTAGAATTTTTGGGTAGAGATTATTACTAGAATTTTCAGAAGGGAGGTTGAAGAGATCACGTGATTTTGGTTTGAGGAGGACACAACCAAATTTCGGTTTGGAGAAAGGTGCAACCGTACCACTTTTGAGAAGAAAAGAAAGAAGAAAGGGGGTTGTTTGAAAGAGAAAAGGAAAATTTGCGGGGATCTTTGGAGGAGCCAAGAAGAACTCCCAGGATGCTGGGTGCTGGGATTCAGCCTGATTTGATCACAGTCACAACTGTCCTTCCAATTTGCTCTCATTTAGCAATATTGATGCATGGTAGAGAAATCCATGGGTACGTGATTGTTAGTGGTATGGAAGGTTATTTGGAACACAACTACATCCATTGAAAATTGTTTCAACACACACAAAGTCCATTTTTTTTAGAGACCCCCAAAATTTTTTAAAGAAACTGTGCGCACCAAAGTGCTCGACTCACAAGTTTTTATTTTATCTTTTTTTTTTTTTTTATTCTTCATGGGCTATACCTACAAATAGCCACACATGCATGCATATAGGTATGAGAAATAATATCAGAATGATGGATTGGAAATGAGGGGGCGTGTGATTTTTTTTAGTGGAAGAATGAATGTGTGAATTCATTTTTTTAATGGTTTAAATTGAGTGCATTGGTTTGAAGAAAAGATATGAAGTAAATGATTAGATTAAAAGGTGTGGGTATTTGGTGAAATAATTTTCTGGTTGGGATGATACCAGATTCGGCTTGGTGGAGGAATGAAATATTAAAATTAGAATTTGTAAAGTGGAGAGCATCAGAACATGGGGAACACCTGAACTGATTATGGGCATGGTGAGGATTGGTGTGAGCACCAAATTGTTTTTAGAATGGAGACTATTTGGTGCACGATTTGTGGAAAAAAAAAATGGCAGAATGTTCTAGAGAGTCACATAGATTTAGTGCATGGTTTTGGCTTAAAGAGAAGAAGATGAGAAGGTATTAGAGAAGTGGTTGTTAGTGGACAAATTTGAATTTTGGCAGGAATAAAAGAATGATCAAAATTTTTAGAAAGAAGTCTCTAGTACTTTGGGGAGGCTAGCTGATTGTGTATAATTATTAATAGTGTAGGGGTAAGTTGATAGTGCATGGTTGTGAGGAGAAAGACAATAAGCACATGATCACACCATTAGATTTTGAAACCACCAGATTGCTAGGATAAACACACATTAGATTGCTGAATTTTGAGAATTTGCATAAGCTTGTGAAGTGCAATAGTACCAGCTAAATTTTGGAAAACACACACTAGCCAAACTGATGAAGAAGGTACACACAGCTGAATAGAGAAGGACACTACCATGTTGCGACTATGAACACACACACATCAGCCATACTTTCACTCTCATCACACACAACTCAACATGTTTCACTCACTTTCTGCCCACCACTTTGTTTTCCTAGGAATTTTCTTCTTTTGCTTGTGTAATTTTATGTGATTATTTATGTTTGTTAGTAATTTCAAAACTCTTATCAATTTAGATTTAAAAAAAATTAATTTTCAAATTTTCAAATTCATCATCGACATTGTTAGGTTATGAAAATTCAATTTTCCAAAAATTCATGCAACCAATTTTATTCGGTATGCATATTTGAAAAAGTTTTAAAATAAATTTTGGTTTTGAATATACATGAATTAAATTTCATAGCTCCAATCAATGGGTCTTTATGGATAAATTCTTAAAAATTAAAATGGGATTTAATAGATCTCTACATACAAAGCTTTTCTAAAACAAAATTTTTCAATGAAATTGTGGATAGTTCACTATACTTCTGCATTTGTAAATTGGAATATGATAACTTAGAAACCCTTTAAAATTTTCCTAACTATTCTATGACATTCTAGACTTCTTAAACTTGATTTTAGAACCTTACTTGGGTCAAATATGTTTTTTTTTTCAATTAGAAGATATAAATCAATCTTTTAGAAGGTTCAGTTTTCACTCTATTTTTGACACTCAGTTTTGTTTTTCAAAATTAAGTTAATAAATGATCTCTTTAATTTCTTTGAATTAATCTAGACTTCTTAAATTTAATTTTTGATATAATATTAATAAATAATTTCTGAAATAAAAGATATAATTTTTTATTCTTGTACCCACTGCATGAGTGCTCTTCTAGAGCTGAGATATGTTTTTTTTTTTTTAAATATCTTATGAATGTGTTATCTCCTGAGATTATTTTTAATATAAATAAACACATTAAGATAGTTGTGTGAATTTTCGTATGATTTTAGGACATCTATAAGTTAATTGTAAAAATCAATTGTTGAATACTTTTAAAAGATGCTCTGTTCTGGACCTATTATCATCATCATGAAATCTGGTACTAAATGAGGGCTGGTTAATTAATTTGGTCACTTAGATGATAAACTTGACATATAGGAGATGTTCTCTAAAAATTTTCTTGATAAAAATTAACTTCTAGGTATTTGTTTTAGATTTATTTTGTGCAGTCTTCTATTCTAATCGTTTGCTGCCCTTTTTTTTTTTTTTGTGAAGTAACCCATTTATGAATAAATTTGTTATTAATTGGGATATAATCGATTAATTTGGCCTATTGGATGTTAATCTAAACATGTTGAAGATGTTACCCAATTTTTATTTTGGTGAGGATAACCTTTCTTGATATTTATTTGAAGTTTATTTTGTGAACCAATATTCTACCCTTTTAATGATATTTCCTTGGCTTTTGATAATTTAGTCACTTTTGATCATACTTGTGAACTTTCCTTGACTTGAGACATGTTAAGTGTATATCTATAGGTTTAGTTATTTTTTATTTATTATTCTTTAATCTTATCATTATTATTGGTCAGTTAAGCTCATTTTTATAGAATCACTAACACTTGCTACACAGGTACACTCTCTATCTTCCCATTTTAAAGTTCCATGAATATGTAAGTCATTAAGAACTATATCCTTGTTTGATATTGATTTTGGGTGCCTTGATGTTCATTTGGTTTCCTTCGATAAAATGCATGTTGAGTAATATAATACTTGAACACTAACTTTGGTACTTTTTGATAGCATTTAAGTTATAGGTCTAGGTATGCATATTATCATTTCTTTATGATAGTGGTTTGAATCCTTGTTTGGCAAGTTAGAATTAGTAGATTTTTTTAAATCACCTTAACTTATCTAGGTATTCGTAATCAACTGATTAATTGTCATATTTCCCTCAACTAAGCTAGTAGAGACTTTGTTATGTCTTAGAGGGGTGCTACCTCTTTGGAGATACTTTCCTGATAGGTAACCTAATCCCCGGACCCAAACTCAAGTTTTTCGCAGATAGCTTTTCCAAAAAAATCAGAAGTCCTTTTAGGGGTTTTGTTCTTACTTTTTTTCCCCTTTAAAAATAAATAAAAGTAAGTGGTGACTCCAACTTTTTATAAAAAATAGTTTTTCACTTTAATCAAAAGAGAGTATCGCCAATCGAGTGGGAACGCATCGTGAAAAATGTGGGTCCACAAGTGGCATGTGAACAAAATATATTTATAAAATTAAATTTGAGAAGATTTCATGCAGCTTGCAAAGAGGGATTGTTAGATTTAAATATAAACATAGAACATTGTGTTAGCTATCATGTTCTAACTCTCTTGGACAATATATGAGAAACCAAGACCATTTCAAGCTTTCATCATGCATGCATTTAGGAATTTATGAGTGATTTAGGGTTCTTTTGAATAAAACCCAAACCTTCATAGGAATCCAGACTAGAAATTTGATGGAGTGCCAAATGGGCCCCACTTTAGTAACCCTTACTCATCAAAGGCTTGTTGTTATGGATGTACCAAGCTTCTAAGAAATTCAAAAGTTCAAGTTTTCCTCATACTGAGATTTCTTGATTTATATTTTTCCAAGAAAGAATAAACTGTAAACTAATGATCTTATATTCACATTTTTCTTCGATTTTAGGTATGAAATGTGCAAGATTACCAAATACACGTAGAAGGACCATCACAACCATATCTATCTAACATATATGAAAGTATATAAATATAGTACATATAGACATAACCAAACATTTGTTGATAGTATATAAAAATAACATACATAGAAAGTTGGAATGCACTTACTTGTATGATGATTGTTCATCAATCTCAACCAAGTCTTCATATATTGCAAGACCATGTACATAAACTAAATTGTTTTTAAAATGTCAACTCCAAAATTGAAAACCATCAAACACAAAAAGTGAAAGACAATTATAGTGTCTTTATCTTTTTCTATATTTTCCAAATAACTAAATTAAGTGCACTATGATAAAGTGATCGATCCAGTCACCTTAACAAAACAAAGAGATTGAATTCACAACTATAGGCAATGTAAATACACTATCTTTTAGCACATCATTGATTCTTATATTAGCTACTCTAAGTGATGAACTTAACACTTACGAGAAAATTGTCTTTGACTTTAAAGGCAAGTTTGTCAACAAGAAGTGGATTGACATGTATGTTCATCTGTATACGTTACTTAATTTTATATCAGTCAAAAAAGTGTCTATAGCACTAAATTTCTTAGTTCAAAGATCAGTTTATTTTATTTTCAATTACACAACAACTCTTTACATCCAAAAAGCTTGAAACTCACAATTGATGGTAATTTCCCTGAACCAAGGAACAATATCCCACACTGTAATAAAAAACCTTTACATGTTCTCCAGATCTGAACATACAAAAGAATAAAAAAATTTCATTCCCCTATTTTACATGCTGAGAAAATAATCATCTTTTGGACCTACTATAAGGCACTCATAGTTAAAAAGTTAATGATCAAAGATTCTAATCTAAAGCCAATCCACAAGTTGGCATGCTACCAATAGTATTAGTGCTAACAAAACAATGCCTTAGGCATTGTTTGATTTATAACAAAACCTAGGAAAATTTAAGATATTAAACTTTGAACTACATGAAAAGATCTGTAAAATATTAAGACTACAATGAATGAAATTAGATTTAAAGAAAGTGTAAATCAAGACCAATCCCATCCCAAAAACAAAACAAAAGTTCATGCGTAAAGACCAATTCCCACTTTCCAATAGAAACCCACATTCTGATAATTATTTCCATCATCGCATCCAAAATGATTTGTACTTTATACCATCCCTAATCTCACCAACAAAACTAATTGTTAGAAGTTTGCTTTTTGGATTGCCACGTTATGTTTTAATTTTTCAAAGTTTGAATAAAACTGAGTCATTGTTAGTTCCTATTCTTTAGGAGATGTGAGTCTACTTTCATAAATTGTGGATCACGTACTATCTGTTTTGAATTTGAGATTTTTTTTCTCTTTTCAGTTATTTCCCAGTTCTATAAATGTACGCTGGATGGAGAAAATAAAAGTGACTTCCGCTGATATATTTTCTCTATTTTTCTATTGTGTCTTCTTTCCTTAACTTGTCTTAAAACTCCAACAATTGGTATCAGAGCTTTATATTCTTGAGGGACTGTGAGTGAAAAAATTGTGAGTTTTCAAGAGAGTTGAGAGCCACCAAAGGAGACTCAAGTTTCTCAGCAATGGCACCTCCAGTCTTCAATGGTGATAATTACACCATATGGGCTGTGCGGATGGAAGCCTACCTAGATGCTGTAGATCTACGGGATGCTGTTGAAGATGACTATGACGTTCCTCCGCTATCAGACAACCTAATGATGGCTCAAGTCAAGAATCACAAGGAAAGGAAAGCCAGAAAGTCTAAGGCAAAAGCTTGCCTATTTGCAGCAGTTTCAGCTACAATCTTCACCCGAATTATGCCTTTGAAATCAGCCAAAGCCATATGGAGTTATCTCAAATTTGAATATGAAGGAGATAATCGAATTAAAGGCATGAAAGTGCTGAATCTAATAAGATATTTCGAGTTGCAGAAGATGAAAGAGTCAGAAACCATCAATGAGTACTCTGAAAGGCTTTTAAGCATAGCCAACAGAGTAAGATTGCTTGGTTAGGAGTTTAAAGACTCGTATTGTTGAAAAAATTCTGGTTACTATTCCTGAAAGATTTGAAGCTACCATAACCACTTTGGAAAATACCAAAGATTTGTCCAAAATCACGTTGGCAGAGTTGTTGAACTCTTTGCAGGCATAAGAACAATGGATGGTTATGAGACAAGAAGCAATTGTAGAGGAAGCCTTGCCCGCCAAACATGAAGATGGTTGGAGAAACAAAAAGAAGAAAAATAGAAAGCACCAACAAGCAAATGGAGAAGTTGCAGCGTACAGGAGCAACAAAAACAAAGCTGGAAGTTCCAAGGGAAAGTACCCACCTTGTAAGCATTGTGACAGAACTGGCCACTCACCGTTCAAGTGCTGGAAAAGGCCAGATGCTAAGTGTAACAAGTGCAATCAACTTGGACATGAAGCTATCATTTGCAAGAACCAAAACTAGCAACAAGACGTAGATGCCCAAATCGCTAATGAAGATGAAAATGATCATCTCTTTGTTGAAACTTGTTTTTCAAGTAGCATTTCAAGCGATAGCTGGTTGATTGACAGTGGATGCATCAATCACATGACTCATGACAAGGAACTTTTCAAAGAATTGAAGTCTACAAGAATTGCAAGAGTTCGGATAGGTCACGGTGGTCATATTCCTACAAAAAGAATTGGAACTGTTGCTATTGCAACCCATTTAGGTACTAAAGTCATTGATGATGTGCTTTACGTACCTGAAATAGACCAAAACTTGTTAAGTGTTGGTTAGCTGCTAGAAAAAGGTTTCAAGGTGTATTTTGAAGATAATTATTGCCTGATCAAGGATGCCTCTGGTCAAGACTTGTTTAAGGTCAAAATGAGAGGAAAAAGCTTCTCATTAGATCCACTTGAGGAAGAACAAATAGCTTTTCCAGCAAAAGAAAATATTGCTGAGTTATGGCATAAGCGGCTGGGGCACTATCATTATTAAGGGCTTCTCAAAATGCAAAAATCAGAAATGGTGGAAGGCTTACCTGAGTTTGAAGTGATTTCCACAAGCTGCCAGACTTGTCAATATGGAAAGCAAAGCAGACTTCCATTCCCAACAGCAACTTGGAGAGCCTCAAATAAGTTGCAACTGATTCACACCGATGTTGGAGGACCTCAAAGGACATTCTCACTCAAAGGTAGTCGCTATTATATCATTTTTATAGATGATCTGACCAAAATGTGCTAGATATATTTTTTGAAATTAAAATATGAGGTTGGGAACACTTTCTAGAAGTTCAAAACAAAAGTGGAGAATGAAAGTGGCTGCAAAATTCAGATTTTAAGATCTGATAATGGCAAGGAATATACTTCATGTCAACTCAATGTATTTTGTGAAGAAGCAGGAATTGAACATCAACTTTCAGCTCCTTATACTCCAGAGCAAAATGGAGTGAGTGAACGAAGAAACCGATTTATTATGGAGATAGCCAGATGCATGCTACACGAGAAGAATTTGCCGAAGAAATTTTGGGCAGAGGCTGCAAACATAGCTATATTTTTGCAGAATAGACTCTCTACAAAGGCAGTAAAGAATCAAACTCGTTTTGAAGCATGGTATGGGTACAAACCTCCAATGACTTTTCTTAAAGTGTTTGGTTGTCTTTGTTTTACCTATGTTCCTCAGGTTAAATGAGATAAACTAGACAAAAAAGCTGTTGCAGGAATTTTTATTGGTTATGGTACAGTTTTAAAGGCTTATAAAGTCTTCCAGCCACACACTGATACTATAATTATCAGTAGAAATGTCCACTTCATGGAAAATGAAGAATGGGATTGGGAAGATTCAAAGACAGAGCTTGAAACAAGTTTTTTAGATGAAAGGGAGGATGATCCACCAGTAAGAGGTACTCGATTGCTCTCTGAAATTTATCAGAGATGCAATGTTGCAATTTATGAACCTACCAACCATGAAAAAGCACTCAAAGAGTCCAAATGGAAGGATGCAATGAAGGAGGAGCTCTTCATGATTGAAAAAAACAAAACCTGGGAGCTTGTTGATAGACCTCAAGAAAGAAAGGTAATTGGGGTAAAATGGGTGTTTAGAACTAAGCTAAATGCTGATGGTTCAGTCAACAAGTATAAAGCAAGGCTCGTAGTTGAAGGATATGCACAGATTTTTGGTGTTGATTATTCTGAAACATTTGCTCCAGTAGCAAGGCTTGACACAATTAGATTACTTCTTGCTATTTCTGTGCAACTTGGCTGGAAAGTGCATCAGATGGATGTTAAATCAGCATTCCTTAATGGAATTCTTCTAGAAGAAATTTATGTTGAGCAACATGAAGGTTTTGTTGTGGAAGACAAAGAAGACAAAGTCTACCGACTTCATAAATCTCTTTATGGCTTAAAACAGGCACTAAGGGCCTGGTATAGTCGAATAGATGATTATTTGCTTGGTCTAGACTTTAAAAAAAGTCTTTCAGAATCCACACTTTATGTTAAGGAAAATAACAATGAAATTCTTGTTGTTTCTCTTTATGTGGATGATCTTTTGATTACAGGAAGTAGTGCAAAGCTTATTGATGAGTTCAAGCTGGATATGATGCAAGTTTTTGAAATGATAAATCTTGGTCTAATGACATACTTCCTTGGAATGGAAATCAAGCAAGGAAAAGATCAAGTTTTTATTTGCCAGAGAAAATACGAAAAGGAGATTCTCAAGAAGTTCAAAATGGAATATTGCAAAGAAATAAATACTCCATGAACCAAAAAGAAAAGCTAAGCAAAGATGATGGAGCTGAAAAGGTGGAGAAGACATACTTCAGAAGTCTCATTGGTTGTTTGATGTATCTTACAGCAAGAAAGCTTGATATATTGTATGCTGTAAGTGTTCTATCAAGATTTATGCATTATGCTAGTGAGGTGCATCTAAAGGCAGCAAAAAGAGTTGTGCGGTACATTAAAGGAACTATCGACTATGGAGTTAAGTTTCAAAAGATTCCAAATATGAAGCTATTCGGGTATTCTGACAGTGATTGGGGTGGTTCCTTAGATGATATGAAGAGTACTTCAGGGTATTGTTTCAGTCTTGGCTCAGGAAGTTTCTCATGGTGTTCGAAAAAACAAGATATTGTGGCTCAATCTACTGCAGAAGCGGAATTTGTACCAGCAACCGCGATAATAAATCAAGCATTGTGGCTAACGAAAATTTTGGTTGATTTGCATATGAAGCAAACACAAGGTACTGAAGTGTTCGTGGACAACCAAGCTACAATAGCAATTTCTCACAATCCTGTGTTTCATGGGAAAACCAAGCATTTCAATATCAAACTCTTCTCTTTGAGAGGTGTGCAGAATGATAGAGACATTAATCTTCGCTACTGCAAAACAGAAGAGCAACTAGCTGACATATTCACAAAGCCTTTGTCAGTCACTAAGTTTGAGTTTCTCAGACAAAAGCTTGGACTTTGCAGTTCCTAAAGCAAGGAGGAGTGTTAGAAGTTTGCTTTTTGGACTGCCACGTTATGTTTTAATTTTTCAAAGTTTGAATAAATCTGAGTCATTGTTAGTTCCTATTCTTTAGGAGATGTGAGTCCACTTTCATAAATTGTGGATCACGTACTATCTGTTTTGAATTTGAGATTTTTTTTCTCTTTTCAGTTATTTCCCAGTTCTATAAATGTACGCTGGATGGAGAAAATAAAGTGACTTTCGCTGATATATTTTCTCTATTTTTCTATTGTGTCTTCTTTCCTTAGCTTGTCTTAAAACTCTAACACTAATCACTACATCATTCACATATCACCAGGTAATAAGAATAGAAACAATCAAGATAAACACATTAAGACCATTAGTGAGAATTCCCATTTATATAGTCCTTAAACACCTTATGCAAATCACAACAGAAAGTAAGTCTTACGCACCACAACACGATTCACACAGTTACCAGCAAAAACCCAACAATAAACTAAAACTAGAAGATGGATATGCGCCATAAGACCATTCACATAGTTACCGCCAAAAACTAAAACTAGAAGATGACTCATTAAAATAAAAAATAAAAATAAAAATCTCTTAAAGAAAACCCCTTCTACGACCCCATTTGAAAAAATCAAACTAACTACATTCAAACCCCTAATCAACCTAAAGCAAACCCAATGACCAAAAATCATAAGATCCATTTGTCATTGCAAAGAATCCCCATAACCCCCATTCTTAACAATTCAAAGGAGTTAAATTCTCATTTCTCAAACTAACTCCATGACCAAATTGTAGAACTCAACTGCCAGTTAAATAATCCCACAACCCCTTTCACTGAAGGGCAAACAAAATGTATTCCATTCTTCATAAACCAAAATGAAATCTAAGACAAAATTGTAAAACACATTTTTCACTCAAATAATATCCAGAAAATCCATCTACAGAAAATCAAACAAACTATGCTCCAATCCCAAATTATATAAATACAAGCCCCATGACCACAACCCTAATCACAAATAATTCAGAACTACCAAATTCTCATTCCTCATCAACAAAAGCCTGATCTTCCCATTAACCAAACCCATTACCATTCTACCAAAATCCTAATTCAGCCTGACCTCCACTAACTAGTCATACCCAAAGCCAAGACGATTCACTAATAACCAACTAATCAAGAAGGAATAATTTTGGCTTCCAACTTTTTTAAAGTATTTTTCTCATCTTTTATTCTACTTTCAAGTCTAAAACTAAAAAATAACAAATGAAAATCCATTTGTTAGCAAAACTTTTTCTTTATGTGATTTTTTTTCTTTTTCCTCATTTTTCTCATCAAGCGAATGGGATAATTTTAGCAAAGATGTTAGTACAAAGCCTTTTGGGGGGTGGGGAGGGCTACAGTGGGGTTTAGAATTTTGTTAAAATTCCATTCAATTTCTTTCTCTTTCTGCATTTTCTCATTAAACAAACAACAAAAATTTTGGCAAATATATCAACACAATGTACATAAAGAGACTAATTAATACTAATTCTTAGTTCATCAAATAAGAAACAAGGTTTGAGAAACAAAAGCCAACCCATAAGAGAAGCTATCGAAATTGATGTGTTTGGTTGCCAAGAAAAATTCGAGGAAAGGAAAGAATTTTGCATTTTTGCTCTAAAATCAAATAAAAGACCTAGATATATTGTTTTCTTTGTAAAAATACACAAAAAGAAAAGAAAAGAAAAATGAATACAAACAAGCTTCTTCGCTCCATTTTCATTTCATTTTCTCTCTCATCCTCGTATTTTTTTGGCAACCAAACTGAGGCAAAAGCAAATGATACCATACAATGAAAATAACCCTATTCTATTTTTATTTTGTTATTAGGTTAAAACCTGAAGGTACTATTTGGCCACAATAAAGTAATGAGAAATGAAAAATATGTTAAAAGAATTTTTTTCATATTTAATTATCTTATAAAAAAATACAAAGAAAATAAAAAATAATTAAAATTTTAAATATTTTTAAATTATTTAATTTTTATATGAAAATTTTAAAATAAATAAGATAATTTTAAAATAATTTATTGACTTTAATTTTTTTTTCTCTTCACTTTTTTTTTTCGACCTTTCTACTATATTTTTTTCTCCACATTTTCCCTCAAAATTCTTTGGGAACCAAACATGGCCAAAAGGTCACTGATATGGTAATACCCATATTTATACAACAATCTTTCTTTTTTCAACCGATTAAATCGGCATGAAAAATAAAATGGGTTATGGAAAAGCGTGAAAATTTTTCGCCCCTTATCTTTTCTTTCATCCAATGGCTAGATTCAAAAAATGAAGATTGCTTCTATGTTTTTCTAAATGGTCTTCATGTTTTTTTAATTATTTTTTTCTAATTTATTTTTTATTTTAAATTTATATTACCCTTTTATTTTATATTTTTATTTTATTTTTCATTTTTATCTCATTAATCCTATTTAAAAAAATTACTATCACTTCACTTTTAAATTTTTTTTATCTTTATCTTTTGCTAAAATATAAAAAATTAATGAAGTTCGAATATTTTATAAATTAAAATTAATTTGATAAGATAAATTATTAATATAATTTTAATTATTTAAATAAATTAATGTCAATAGCAAAAATTTGTCATCACAAATTTGTAATAAAATTTAAGAATTAAATCTCAAATAAAAATATTTTATATCACTACTACAAAAATAAAAATTAATGACGCTTGATTCCTTGACACTTTTTAAAAACGTTATTATTTAGATAATAATATGAGATTCAATGGTGCTTATTAGAAGTGTCATTGTTTACTATAGTATTTTTCAATCCATGGCACTTATTAGAAGCATCATCGTTTGATAAGGCTTATTTAAATATTTTTTGGTACATAATGGCGCTTATTCAAAGCGTGATAACATTAATCCCATAACTTTGGCACTTTAGAAAAGTGTCATTGAATTATAGGTATAAATATTTCCCCTTCCACGATCTCTCATCCACCAAACATTCCCTATGCCATTTCAAACCCCCAAATGCTCATACCAAATAAACTTGTGTACAAAACCGAATAGGATCTCTCATCCACCAAACACATCCTTCTGAATACTTTCCCAAAATCTCCTTTGTCACTATTATCGTTACCATCATATAGAGAAAACTTTAGTCTTGATATCGATGATGAAACCCTAGATTCTCTTGATGTTTTCCTGACTTCGTCCTTCTAGTGGAAGAAGTTGTGGCTATTCATGGATGAGTACTACATTTCTTGATCCTAGAAACCTAGAAGGGGATCTTGAGGCTTGAGCCATTGTAGGATATTCATTGTTATGGTTATTGACGTGGGTAATAGTTATGGGGTTCTTGATCCATTTATTGTCAGCGAGGGTTCGGGTGGCCATAGGCCATCATCTTGCTCAGATCTGTAATGAAAGAGTATCACATGGGTCATTTTTTGCATGGGTTTTTGCCCATATTGGGGCTAATATCTAGGAGCTAATTCTTAGCCGTGGGTTTTTGCCGCTTTGGGCTAGAGTTGTAATTTCTTCATTCAATTGGTAAGTCTTTTGATTTTTTAAATTGTCTTTTTCTTTGTTCCTGTGTTTCTACACAAGAAACTGAGATGAAGTCTGCCTTTGCTGATGACTTCTAATTCATTTTTTTAATTTGTCATTTCTTTAGCTTGCTTTTGTTATTTTGTTTAGCCCTCCACCTCATATCATTATCATATTCCGTTGGCAAAGTGGTTGAATACTCCAAATTCTCTATGGATCATTCACTTTTCACCCCTTCTAAATACTCTATTTTTCACCACTTCTTTATTCTCTATAGAAAAAAAAAGGTGAATACTAATGTTACCTTTCAAAAAAATTAGAATAAATTTAAAAGTAATAGAAAAAACCACAAACCAGTGATAATAAAAAATAAAAAATAAAAAAGGTTAAAGATTATGCCAGAGGAAGCAACCTTAGAACTAAAACAACCCATAGTTCTCTCTTGAGTTGAGAAGGGTTTTGTGACCCAACATGTTATTTGTAAAAGAAAATTTACAAGGTGCGTGAATGGAAAGAGATTTTTTTTTTTTTTTTTTTTTTTTTTTTGTCACAAGAGAATTGTTTTTGGCATTTCAATTTTTATTAAAATAAGAAAGTGGTTTGCATAACTTGGAAAGTTAAAATTATTCAATATCAATAACAAATACTTACTAAGTTTACGCACAAAGAAAACAAATATTTTATGAGAAAATTTTATCTTTATATATATACACAAACTATTCAATACAAGTTTTGGTGTATCTAACCATCAAACAAATTTATGAATTGAAAGTAGAAATAATTTTGTAAAATTTAAAAAAAGTAAAAACTATACCTTAAATAAATAACATTATGTTCTATTTATACAAATATATATATATATATATATGGGAAAAAAAAAAAAAAAAAAAAAAAAAAAAAAAAACCTTTTAATTGAGACTCCTTAACTATTGGACAATGATATTTTACTTCCATAAATTTACAAATTATAAAATTTTATTAAAAAAAAAAAAAGGAAAGGAAACTAATAAGGGAACTTAGATAATGATATATGTTCTGTGTTGGTGTTTTTTTATATTTGTTTTGTAGGCTATCAATGATAATGGATCATATGTAATGGGGTTTCAGTGAGCAACAGAGATGGGATGCGATAAAGAGAATCTAAGTTTTGCTATGATGAAGAAGAGACAGGTTAATCTTTTCAACCTAACTTATCAACTCCTTTCATATTTATTGATATCTATATCATGACCCATTTATTGTGATATTTTATTTTCCTGTCCCCTACCCATTTTCCCACTTATTATATATTTGTATATTACATACACAAACATATTTAAGAAGTGATATTTTGGTGTCTTATGCTGGTGGGAATTCCTAGGTTTTTAAGGTTTTGTTTATATGGACAGAACACAATTCTAAATTATTCTCTATATGCATAATTTATAATTTCAGTATTTTCTTTTGTTTTTTCTTTTATCATTTTATTTTAATGTATTTCATTATATATTTGTGACCTTTATTTTACGTTTTTTTTTTCTTTCAGAATGATTTTATGCATGGATGGGGAATGCCTATGAAACTTGGTTATTGTACACATGTTAGATTTTTAATATGAAACTAAAAAAAGAAAACATGTTGCTATGTAAGCTTTTTCATTTTTTTCTCTTTTATATTATAATAACCTTACCTATGGCAATGCTATATACGTTTCATTCATATATATATATATATATATATATATATATATGGAGTAATTATACCAGAATAATAGTAAAGATAAATTACAACATAAGAAATGCTCATTAATCTAACTTAATTTAAGACAAAAAATTAATTAAACTTGATTTCTTTATAAGTATAGTAATTTCAATTAATGTGTATGAACAAATAAATTACTCTAAAGGTTTTAACTATATAGATTATTCTTATTAATTATATATCCAACTTAATCTGTCTTTTCTTCTTTTCTCTATTAACTATCTCCAATTCTTCTAGCTAGTATGAAAATTATTATGATTTTCATTATTAGTGTAGTAAAATTTAATTATGGTATATTAAATTTTGGATTGCTATTTCTTATAATATATTCACTTTTTCTAAAATCAACAAAACCTTGTTGTTTTTAGATTTTCACTCTTTATTTTTATGAATGACAGGTATATTTAAGTTAATAAATCTAAAAAAAAACATGCTAATTAATTTATTGTAGGTTTTTTGTGATTTTGTTGTGGATTAAATAAGGCCTAACATACTATAGAGAACAGTTTTAATTGTAAGTCCAATTATTGAATCCCATACAATGTTAATAATTTCTTTCACCTCTTAGCTTTTGAATTTGGCAAGATTTGGTGTTTAACCAGTGACTTGAAAGAGGAGGGTTATTAGAGGCTACACAAGCATGAACTTTGTGGAGAGGTACTTTCAAAACTTGCTCACTGTGGTCTAATGTGTTACACTACTCTAAATACAAGACCTTTGATGGTCCACAAGAATATTCAAGCAACCCAAAATTTTAACAACATACTATTGAATATGTATATGTAAAGCTAAAAAAATGTAACAATTTTTCATATTTTTTTCTTTTCTTTTTCGAAATAAGAAATATTCTTAATTCTAATAAATAATTGGCCTCTATACATTGAAATAGTCTATTTTTCAATATGTGCATGTCTCTTTTTCCTTTTTTTTTTTCCATCTGACCAATAAAAAGGGAGGACTGATGATTGAATGAGAAATTTTACTCCTATAAGAAAGCAACTTATAAAAAGGTTAATGAAAGAAATACCCTGTTTAAAGTCTAACATGTCATGATTTTTGGATTTGAAAATTTCTAAGAAAATATAGCATGAAAAATAATGGTAAGGAAAATTTCTTTTTACATCTCTTTTATTTACTTTTCCTCCTTATTTGTGGTTTTAAATTTCTTGAGAAGTCATCCACTTAGACTTATATTCCTTTGGTATTTTCTTTGTGTATTTGAATTTTTTATATTCAATGCTTTGTGTGCATAATATTTATTTTGAGTTAATTGTTTATATCATGTTTTATTTATCCTCTTATTGTTATGGGGTACCATGAATCATTATTTTTAACTTTTTGATGTTATATCATATTTAGAAATATGTTACTCTTCAAGAATTTTTTTTTTTTTTTTACTAATGAAACACTATTTTATTACAAAGTTTCTCTATTCAATTAATGAAAGACATTTTATCCTTAAGTGATAAGCTTTAACAATATATTTTTCTCTAACTCATATTTATTTTTCTCAAATTTTTTTACATTTCATTTTATATTGGTTCTAGTGTTTTTTTTTTCTTCAAATTTTTGTGAAAGTTTTATACATAGTTTCAATTGTACTTATTAGTTGTTACATGTATAATTTAGAGGTTTTCTATTCTTTCTATATTTGTTTACAAATTGCGAGAGAAACTGGTTTGCCAAAAGAAGAGAACCATTGTGTTGAAGGAGGTAATCTTGAAAACCATGAAGATTACATCAATAAATTTATTTGGAGGTTGAACTATATATTTTGTAAAATATAGATATTAATAGATGCACTAATATTTGTTTTTTTATTGAAAGAATTAGAAATTGTTGTTGAAATATTTTGATATAATTAACAAATTTTTATGCAATTATTATATCTAAGTAGTACATTAATGGTTTGAATTAAGTTATTGTATATTAATATTTAAAGGTGTTTTTATTAGTAAAATTCAATTTAATTTTGGGGCTTTTTTTTTCTTTTTATTTAATTATATAGGAAATTACTATTTTAATAAAAAAATATAAAAATTATTTTTAATATGAAATGTTCAAAGATGATGCTTCTAAAAGTGTCATTGATAAAATATATTAAAGATGACACTCATATAAATGTCAAGATTGCCAATTTTGTAAAAATCATTTCACTAGAAAATGTTAAAAAATGACACTTTTTAAGAGTGTCATTGTTAACGTTATTCAAAGATGACATCTTTTTAAGTGTTGTTAAAAGCATTAATCAAATATGACACTTCCTAAAAATGTCATTGTAGGTTAAAACATATAATGATAGTGGAGAAGATGACACTTTAGAGAAGTGTCATCTTTTACCTTTCTTGACGTGTAAAAAGCATCATTGTTTCCCATTTTTCTTGTAGTGTATAAATCTTAGAAATGATTTAATTTTTTTATTTAAAATATAATAAAACATATTTTGATAAAATTAGTTTTTAATTTTTAAAATAAATGAGTATAAATATAGTAAAGGAATTTAAGATAGTTTTTTCTATAAAAAAAAAATTGATAAATATTATCTTTGACCATGTCTATGTCAAGTATACTTAGAAAATAATTTTAACATGTATATTCTTACTTCTTTTATCATTTTTTAAAATTTTTTCTAAGTATTTTTATGAATTTTGAACAATTTTATACTCCCCGATATTTTTTTCAAAATATTCATTGATATTTTTTTCGATATTTTTAAATATATTCATAAAATCCAAGTACGCATATATCTATGTTTACTAATATTTTTCATTCTTGTTTAAATATGTATTACCTTTCTTAGGTGGGAGTTGTGAAGGAAGAGAGAGAAAAAAAAGGAGAGATTCTAAGAAAAACGATTGTCATGTGTGCAAATACCAAAAAATTGGAATGAGAACGCATGCAAAAAATATAGATCCTTAGTTATCGTACTAGATTATTGATTTTTCAATAATCAATTAAACCAATTCTAGAAATAAAATAATTAAAATTAATTTATTTATTAAAATACTTTTTAAATATTTTGTTTTTAAGATGTATTTCAATACATACAATTTCATGCATGGGGGTTTTGTTGCCTCTTCACAATCCAAGCCTATTTTTAAAGATAAGCGGTTGTTTGACCGAGCTTTGATGGATCCAAAAAAATGGGGAAATTGCTCAAGAATCAAAAATAAATAAATATGAATAAAAATGTATAGATACCGAAATATCGTAAAAGTCCATCAATCATGTTTCCCTCCCACATAAGTTATTTTGAAATAATAGTTTAAAATTACTTTTTCTTTCACTTCCTTTTACCTTTTAAATATATTTTTAAAAATAATTTGTTCAAAACAATGTTTTTGAAACTACATTTTTAATAAAAAATTTATTAGTGATGTAACTAATTAATTCTCTTCCTTAACTAATTCTTTAATCGATTCCTCTTGTAATAGTTGTATATAATAATAGACTTAATAGAGTGTCTTCATTCTGACCAAATCCTTTTTTTCTCTAAGTTGGTATCCAAGTCAGTTCGCATTTGAGAATTCTTTTCTCTTTCTCTATTCTTTCTTTTCCTAGATTCCTCTTTTTTTTTCTCAACAATTTTTTCTACAACTTTGTCAAGAATTATGTCTTTGACCTCTTCTACTTCCTCTAATGCTCTTTCTCTTTGGCTAGATCGTAATAACTACTAATACTAGTGAGCTTAAGTGCTTCAACTGTGCAAGCTCATGGATTTGAAGGTTTTTTGTTTAAATTTGTTACAATTCCACCTCAATTTGTTGAAGATCCTAACGATAGTCCTGGTTCTCCACCAATTATGGTTCAGAATCTTAATTTCCAAATTTGGATGAGGCGTGCTTGGACTTTCTTCTAAGCTAGATTCTTTCATCACTGAGCAAATCGATGCTCGGTTATGTCAATCGTTGTGCTATTGTTGCTAAAGTTTGGTCCACACTTAAACAAATTTTTTGATCTCAATCAAAGACTAGAGTGATGCAGCTTCGTATGATGTTACAAACAATAAAGAAAGGAATTCTTAGTGTAGAGGAGTATATTCTCAAGATGCGAGGTTTGGCCAATAATCTTAACTTTATTGGTCAGGTCATTACTGATGAAGATTTGATTTTTTATATTCTTGCTAGATTTGGCTTGGAATATGAGTATATCATTGTCAATCTTACTTCAAGAAATGATGCTTTCACTCTTCAAGAGGTTCAATTTTCCTTATAGACTCATGAAATAAGGATTCAACATCAATTAGCCTCTTTGCCTATTGATCTAAAAATTTCTTCTTTTGCTAATGCTTCATTGCCATTCAAATTCTGGTTGGATGCTTTTGTGTCTTCAATATTCACCATCAATAGTTACCAACTCCATTACTTGGTAATTGTAGACCCTCCATTTTGTTCTGTTAACTGGTATAACACCGGGTGTCTTCTCATACTTCTCTTTTGACTCATAGTCGTCTCTTGGCTGCCATTCAAGCTTAATTTAGGCTCACTTAGACACAGCTAGCCCATTAGGCACACTAGGCCCATTTAGTTGCACTTGGTCCATTAGGTACACTCCTAGGTCACTTGACACATTTCTGATCACCTTACATCACTTAGGCACTTTTCTAAACCTTCTAGGTCACTTAGCACATTTTTTATCAATTAGGCCCATTTAGGTACTTTTGACCCATTTAGGTACACCTAATCCATTTAGGCTCATTTGAACTCTCACTATGACCTCGGCCACCTTTCGAGCTTAGGTTAGATTTCACTTAGTTGCATTCCCACTTAGCTCACTTAGACATTTCCTTAGTTTAATTTCCACCTAGTTCACCTTGGCACTTCCCACTTAGGTCACTTAGGTATTTTTCGCCTAGGTCACTTAGATGTTTTTTTGGGCTTAATTCCCTTAGATTGTTTTTTTGATTGCTTGATTTTTTAAATTAGGTGAGTATTTGGCTTGATTTCGATTGATTGCTTGAGATGAATTTTCAATATTTAATTGTGTCAATTTGATATTTTGTTTTTTTTATTGTGTTTTAGTTTGACATTTAGATTATTAATTATACCCATATGATATTTATGTATTTTCTTGTTTTATTTATTTATTCATCAACTTATTTATTTTCAGAAAATTACATGAGATCGATGACTTTATTTTTTAATTTGTAATGTAATATTTTCCTTTTAAAAATTTACATGATTTCTATTTATTTTATTTTATTATATTATATTACAAGTTTCTACCTTCTATTTCTTGGATTTTTTTTATATATGAGATTTTCAGAAAATTTACATGATCTCCACACACACGGGTGTCACATGGAAAGAAAACAAAAGAAAGGTGGACTGTAAGCAATATATATATATATATATATATATATATATATATATATATATATATATTTGACATAAAATAGGGCATAATGGGAAATAGGGTTGCATTGGAAAAAGAGATTTCTGGCTGGAAAGAAGAAGGAAAAGAACGGTTGAAAGAAAAAAGGTTTTTTTAAGAAGAGTTGAAGAGGAAAAGAATAAGGAGGAGGTTTGGGAAAAGATAGAAAAGCAGATTTTCAAGGTCTGTAGAGGGAGTTTGGGAAAAGAAATAAGATGTAGTTCAGGTTTTTTGAAAAAAAAAAAAAAAAGTGGGTTGTTGAAGAGAAAAAGAGAGTAGAGAGTTTGAATCGAGGATTATTGTTGAGTTTCAAGGTCGACTGTAGTAGAATTCTAGAATTCTCTTCCACCCATAAGCAAGGCTAGAAGGACTAGGTGTTTGGTGGGCCACGACAACATTCCATTTGGGGATTGTTTCCGCCTATGTATACCGCTTGAATATATGAATTGGTATTAAAGCATTTTCAGTTGGAGAAGGGAGCATTTGAAAGGGGCACAACAAATTTCTTGTGAATGATGATAATTGGAGTTGTGACATTGTTGGGAATAACATATTAAAAACTCCAAGATTGGTGCATAAATTGGTTTCCTGCTTCAGAATTGGATATCTAACAACTGCCCCTACCCAGCCTGAACTAGCAACCGACGTGGCTTTCAGTGGAAAAAGTTACCGACTAAATGGATGAGAAACGTTTCAACGCAGAAACTATAAAGAGAATGAGGATTCAAATTGGAAAAGAAGGAAAATTGGTAGAAATGAGAGGTTTTGAAACAGCCTGGAGATTTGAAGAAAAAGAAAAAAAAAAAGTGAAAAAAAAAAAAAAAAAAAAAACAAGGGAGAGAGAGAGCAGCAAAGTAGGAACAAAAATTATTATTGGGTTTGAGCATCTCCCTTTGATTTCTCTAGGGACTCTTCCTCAACCTCGAAACAGCCACATTGCTGAAAATATCAAAAAATCTAAGATCGTCATGTTCGGTGGCCTCGCCGACAAGAGATTTATCAGCAACCTTTGTGTATATGATATTGAGAATAAGTTGTGGTTCCAACCAAAGAGCACTGGGAATGGGTCTGTTGGGCAAGTGGGTCCCAACCCACGAGCATTTCACATTGCTATTGTAATTAATTGTGATATGCTTGTCTTTAGTGGGCGTTCTAGTAGAAAAAGGTTGGGTGACTTTTGGGTCCTAAATACTCATATATGGCAATGGTCAGAGCTGATTAGTTTTGGTGACTTGCCTTCACCAAGGGATTTTGTCACTGCTTCAACTATTGGAAACCAAAAAATTGTTATGTATGGAGGCTGGGATGGCAAAATAATAGTTGACAGATGTTTATGTCTTGGACACAATAACACTTGAATGGATGGAGTTATCGGTTTCTGGATCATTGCCTCCACCTAGATGTGGCCATACAGCTACAATGGTTGAGAAACGAATGCTTGTCTACAATGGAAGAGGTAACATTGTTTTTTTTTTTTTTTTCTATTCTTTTGAAATGTTTGGGTTTCATAATTTCTTTCAATAGTCTTGGATGTTCATCCCCACAAGTCATTTATTTCACCTAGTTACACCTTGGGGCCCTCGTCCTACATGGCCATGCACGGACTTTTGGTGCACACTATCTCTTTCACTGCATAAGACCCACTGCCAATGCTTTAAGATAGGAGATTCATTTTTTGTCTTTAACTATTATAGCATTATAAGGCATTTGGAATGCATTAACTTTATTGTTTAAGGGAATTGATGCATAGTGGTCATAGCATTTCATGTAGATTTATATTATAATATGCATGAAACAATAAGGTGCTTAGTTCATGAACTGTAGTTTATTATTATTTTTATGGGCTCTTGTATTTTAGGTTCTAAGCTATTGCGTGTTTATTATTTATTTAAAGTGTTCGGTTTGATCTCATGGCATAAGAATTTTTGTTTTTATTCCTCATAAAGTCATTTGAACATGAAAACAATTAAAATAATTTTTAACATTCATTTTAATTGTTATTTCTCAATGATCCATGGTAAATTAGTTTTCTTAAATTATCTCTTTTAATTAATTTTAGCTTTGGTTAATTTTGAACAATAGTGGAAAATTGAAATTTTTTAAAATTTTAGTTTTGATTAATTTTAATAATAATGGAAAATTAGATATTTTTTTTTTTAAATAATAATACAGGATAGAAATTTTTTTTTTTTTTTTAATTTTGGTTAATTTTGAATAATAATGGAAAAATTGAAAATTGAAAATTTTAGTTTTGTTTAATTTAAAATAATAATACAAAATAGGAATTTATTTTATTTATTTATTTTTATTTTTTTGTTTTGGCTAATTTTGAATGATAGTGGAAAATTGAAAATTTTGAAATTTTAGTTTTAAATTTTTGAAATAGTAGAAAATTATAACCTTTAAATTTTAGTTGTGGCTAATTTTAGGAAATAATTGGAAAATAAGAATTTGAAAATTTTAGTTTTAGGTTGACACAAATTAGTTTTTCTGAAATACCAATTCGACATTCGTGTGTTAAATGATTTTTCTTGAATATAGAATAAATTAGTTTCATGATTAATATTCTGATGTTTAATTACTAGTGGTTTGGTTTTAGGTTGATTTTATGTTAAATAAGTTTTCTAGAATGTCAAATATTTAACTTCCTGATAATAACCTTTCTTGAATGTCAGTATGTTTCATAGTGATGGAAAGATGCGTTGTGAAAATTATAAGTTGAAGGGAATCTTAGAAATTTTTAATATGAATGGTATTGGGTCAACTCACCACCAACAAGGCAGCCACCTTGCGCCCCAGACCCCACTTCATGCACAGCCACACCTGGCCACTTTTGGGTGCACCATTTTCATACCCACAATTCCATCTTCCCATTCTCAAAACCCATGTCCTTTAATTTTTTATTTTTTATTTTTTATTTTTTAAATCCAATTTTCACATAATTTAATTCACGACCTCTCATTCTTTTCTAGTGTTTAGGTTCATCAAAAATCCAATTTTCAAATTTAATTATCAAAGCTTCCATTTTCAAATAAATTTCCAAAATTCCAAATTTATATTTTTAAAATACCATTTCCAAAATTTCTAAAATTTCAAAAAAAAAAAAATTTTAAATTTCATTTCCAAAATTTCGAAATTTTCCAAAATTCCAAATTTATTTTTTAAAATACCCTTTCCAAATTTTCAAATTTAATTTTCAAAACTCTCATTTCCAATTTTTTTTTTAAATACAAAAATGAATAAATTTTCATAATTCCAAAATGATGAAATTTATGAGAATTAATTCATAACAAAATAAAATAGGTTTTGGTGGGAGCCCAACATTCATAACATTTCTTTTAAAAATAATTCAAGTAAACTGTGCGATTGATTTTTTTTTTTTTTGATTTTGTGTGAGTTTTTTTACACTTGTCATTATACACTAACCTTATTTTCATGACAACGCTTTATTACCTGCTACCAAGGTACGCTCTCACCCTCACTTTGTTTATTATTTCGTTATCATGACTTGTTTTTAAGCTATGATCATTTTGGTATCCATTGATTTCCTAGTTAATTATCATGCTTGTTTTACCTTATTTAGTAGAGACTCATTTTTAGAGGCTTAGAGGGGTGCTACGGTCTTTACCGTACCTTCCCAATAGGTAACTTAATCCCCGATTCCAGACTAGTGTTTATCATAAATAGCTTTTCCACAAAAATCAGGAGTCCTTTTAGGGATGTTATTCTTACTTGTTTTCCCCTTTAAAAATAAATAAAAGTAAATGGTGACTCTAACTTTTTATAAAAAAAAAAATTGGATTTTCACTTTAAATCAAAAGTGAGTCTCGTCAATTGAGTGGGAACGCATCGTGCAAAAATGTGGGGTCCACAATAATATTTCTCCATTTCAAAAATAGTTTGGTCATGTTCTTGATTATAGCTTCCTTAAGGTGTTTGGATGTGCATGATTTCCTTACTTATGTCCTTATAACAATCATAAGTTTCAATGCAAATCAATTAAATGCCTTTTTCTTAGTTATAGTCTTATCACAAGGGTTATAGTGTCTCAGTCATTCTAGTCACTTATACATTGTTCTCACAGTCAGCTTTAATGAACAAGGGTTTCCATATTCTTAGTTGTTTTCCCCTAAGCCTTCCTCTACTACTTGTCCTATCCAACAACTTGTTCTTCTTGTACTTCCATTAGATGGTCCTAGTCCACTTTCCTCTCACCTTGAAGACAATAGTCATGCACCACACTCTCAGTCTTTTTCTCTTTCATCTTCTCCAACCTCTAATGTCTTGCATATTGTCACACCTTGGGTTTCAAACTTAACAATTGATACTCAAATACAACATAAGTGCTTTCAAAAATTTGGGGATGGAAAAATTTAAATGTTGAGTTCCCACTTGATTTTGTGCAAAAAGAGAATGTGGAAACCTGTTATAAAGAGGTATACATCTTATATTAAACTTTGAAACTATTAGTTAACAAAATATGATCTGTTTCACAAAAAGAACTTGTACTACATTACTTTACATATACCAAAACCCCATGGCTCACTATGGGTAGCCCATATTACAAGTGTACATGACAAATATACATTACATCTTTCCTTCAAAAAGATTTAGTCTTCGTATGATATAAAAGCTAAGCTTCAAAACACTTTCAATGCAAGAAAACAACATCTAATCAATAGAAAAGCAATGCTCAAGCATTATTTCCAGCATAGGTCTTCTGACCTGCATCTAAAGGTGGAAAGGATAGGGTGAGTTCACAACTCAATAGGAAAGTTTATAACCATCCTAAGCATACCCTTAAAGACCTTGAATTAAATGTAAAATAGCATGCATGATAAACATTTTATAACCATTAACAAATATGCAATAATGTCAAACATGTATGCATGTGCTTGATGGTTTCATCTCTGTTTTTCCTCATCCATCCTTTCATAATTGATACACTTCTAACCCCCACCAATGTACACATCAGATATCAATGCTCCACAAGATACTTGGTCAATATAATAATGACTATTCTAGGACTATCATCCAAGGATAAGTCATACCCCATGTCTTCTTGGACTCATACCCAAAGGTAAGACTAACCCCATGTCTTGAGGGACTAAAACCTAGGGGTAGGACCAACCCCATACACCCCCATCAAAGTGTCTTCCTCGAGGGCTTTAGGGACTTTCACCCAAGGACCCACGATCCCACATAAACAATATATCAAATGATAGAGCATGTAGCTTTCCATAAACACTTTCCACACATCAATCAATTCTCTAGATATCATTTGTCATTATTTCATATCGTTCTTGCAATGCAACCACACCATGAACCATTTTCTCAATACTGAACCATGAATCCTCATACCAATATCTATTCAAATATCATTGTAACATTTCAATACAATAAACCGAGATGCAATGACACATTAAACCATTTCATGAAATCATAGAAACGACATGAAATTTCAATAAATGTTTCAAGAAAAGAAACCAAGATACTGATTCCTACTCAAAAGTGCTATTTTGTAAGCTTGTAATTAACTCTTTTAAATACTTTTGAGTAGTAGTTATTACCTTTTAACCGAATTAACATATTAAGGACCCTTGCAATCAATTCTAATCAAAGTGTGTAAGTTTTGGTGTTTTTGTTAGTAATTTGATCACCAAAGCAATCCAAGATTAAGGAGAGTTCTTTGGAATCCATGGTAAAGCAATGGAAAGCTCAGAAACATGAAGGACCAAAGCCTTGAAGCTTTAAAGTCCTTTGCCATAAGCAAATCCGGAATGCAAGGAGGGGAAGCAAAGAGAAATCTGTCAAGAAGAAAAACAGAGGACAGCAGTTGCAGTCTTCTTTTACACTTTTGGAGCACTTCCCGAAGTCCATTTTCTACATGCTATATACCATTTCAAATCTCAGGAAGTCAAGAATCCAATGCTTCAAACGGTGTGCGATTTGGAGTTGAAATGAAGGAGTTACAGCCATTGGAAGCCGATCACTCCAAGCTGAAGGCAAATTTCCACGGCTGCGAAATGGTGTCCTTTATGCTGCAAAATTTCGCAGCCCTTTTGCACAGCTGCGAAATTCTCCTGAAACTTCCCGATAATTGCGACCGACATCTTGAGATTTTTTGCTTTAGATATTTGATGTCTAAATCCCCAAACTCTCCTTGTAACCCGCCTATCATAGGATTCCTTAGTCTTTAAGTAAGAACAAAGGGTAAATAAACTCATACTTAATGCTTGTAGGTTTCCATGGAAACCAAGACAGAAGCTTGTTCTCAGAGAACTTTGTATAGTTTTTTAAGGAAGTAAAATTCAGAGCTTTTCTAGACCTTACCTTCCCATTTTGATTGTATTTCTCTTACTAGCCAAACAAGCTCTGAGGAAGTTTCCTCAGAGAATGAGTGGCTAGGCTTTTGGTTCCTTGGAGCTAAGGTTGCTGGGGAAGGTTCCAACTGCAAAAATTGGTAGTTTTGTTGTTTCAGCCATTAATAAAGAGAAAGTGCGACCCATTAATGATTTCTATATTTTTAGTTAACTTCAAACACCTTCAATTCACCTAAGCCAACACTTGGTAAGCCAAGTGATCTCCGTCCGTGGAGATGCACTAGTTTATCTCTTGCGAGCTTTTGGGAGGTGACTTGAAGGTGGGATTTTCTAGAATTGCCAACACTTGGTAAGCTTTTGGACTCCAAAGAGACATCCATTAGTTATCTCTTGCGAGCTTGTGAAGGGAAGTCCAAGGTTAATGATCACCTTGAATGGCAAATGTTAGGTGAGAGGCACGAGCCATTGCAAGTTGAATCAGTGAGAGGGAATCAGTGCTGAAATCCATTAAAGGGTAGCATCTGTACAACACCGATTAGAGAATTGACTACATGTTAATTCTCTAATGCGAGGAAATGAACCAAGTGACCGGAACTCTGTTTTTGCAAGAGGAGCCTCCCCTGCGAACCTAAACCTCCAAGGAATGCTTTTCTTCATAAGTAATTTTCATTACTTTCTTTTTAGTTAGCTTGAAACAAAACCTTTTTCAACCAAAGTTTGTGTTTCTTTTCTTAAGCTAACCTTGAAATGAAAAAGCACCAATTTAACTATGAATTGGTATCAGTTGTGAGTTGAAAACCCTTCCCAGTGAACGATCCTAGAGCCACTATGCTATATTAGCTAAAGCTATCCTAATGCATGGTGATATAGGTTATAAATTTTGTTGATTACTCCCTCAATCAAGGAACACCAGCTGGACGTGAATCAGTTGATACACCAATTGGGAACGAATCAGATACACCATGGAACGACATAAAATTCCCTGCCTTGCACTGACTTCCTCTTTGTGATTCTTCTATGTAGGCGATCTTTACCTATTACAAGGAACTGAAATGAAACAACATAATTTAAGTTTCCTAACCATGAAAATTTATACAATTAAAACTTATGACATTTTCCTTTCTTACTAATTTTAACAACTTACTATTACTAAT
Source organism: Vitis rotundifolia (assembly GCA_030254885.1). NCBI lineage: Eukaryota > Viridiplantae > Streptophyta > Magnoliopsida > Vitales > Vitaceae > Vitis > Vitis rotundifolia. The sequence goes on from CM058170.1 coordinate 10,367,106, forward strand.
TTTTAATTCTCATATTCTCTAATCTATATGCCCACATATTTTCAAAATCAAGTTTAAAAATGAATTAAACAATCTCATAATGTATATTAAGATTCCCCAATTAATTACCAAACACTAATTGTTTTTATTTTCCTTAAGCCTAACCAATTAGCAAGTCTCAAGTGTCCAAATAACCTAATTAATTACATGTTTTACTAATCTATTTTTCAATCAAACCAAACTAAATAAACATGTATGTTGATTCTTCCATGAACAAAATACTCAAGTTAAAACAATTTAAACCTTAATTAATTCTAATTTATAACTAAAACATTTTTATAACTAATTACACTCAACTTTTAAACAAACTTTACCATTAATTTGTTTCAAAATATCATTAGAAACCCAAACATACCAAAATCACAAAATTTAACTTCTTCCTTACCTTAATTCTTCATTTTCTCTCTCTAGATTCTCTCTTTAACCCACGTTGCTACAAAAACAAGGCTACAAAATGAGGCTGCCAACCCTTATAAAGGGTCCCCAAGTAGCCAAGTAAGAGGTGGCAGGCAACAAGGCTACCATCAACCTTAAATCTCCTAAAATTGCAATTTTCCCAAAATTGCAATTCTCCCAAAATTGCAATTCAATCCTTCTAGTTATGCATTATTAAACCTACAGTTGCCCATTAGTCTTTTAGGCTTTCATAACTCTAATCAACCCCTAAGAATCTAATAAGTATGCTTAAGTCATTAACTAATCTTGCTTAACCTTAATCAATGTTTAATTTATAATTAAACAAGATTAACACTAAACTAGTTTTAACATCTAATTAAGCACATATAAAGTTAAGTACTAAGATAATCATTATTGCCTATTTAATTCATTAGTACTAGGTATTACACATATCGTATCACTTGCTCCTCTAAAATCATTAGTTCTTGTTTCTCATTCATTTCCTCTTTTCCTTATTTGCTTACTAGCTCAACCTCCTTACCCAATTCATCCTCTCAACCCCTTAACCAACACACATCCCATGGTTACAAGATCCAAAAATGGAATTTGTAAACCTAAACTATATACTACAATAATTCCAACATGTGACTCTATTATAGAACCTACTGTTGTCTCACAAGCTTTATCTAATCCTCATTGGAAGTCTACTATTGATAGTGAGTTCAGTGCTCTAATTTGGAACAACACCTGGACACTAGTTCCTTACTCTAAGGATATGTATATTGTGAGTAATAAATTGGTGTTTAGAACGAAATTTAAAGCAGATGGCACTGTAGATCATTTTAATGCCAAACTTATAGCAAAGAGGTTCAACAAACTCCTAGTGCTGATTACTTTGAAATTTTCAAACCTATCATCAAGCCTTCTACCATTAGAATTGTGTTTACTTTAGTTGTCACTCATCAATGGAGTATACAAAAAATTGATGTCAATAATACGTTTCTTAATGAAGACTTATAGGAAATAGTTTATATGGCACAACCAAAAGGTTTTGTTGATCAAGAAAAGCCTACTCGTGTGTGCAAGCTTGTCAATGCTCTATATGGCCTTAAGTAAGCCCTTAGGGCCTAGATTGAGAAGCTTAAGAGTTTCTTAGTTCAATGGGGTTTTCAATCTTCTAACTCAAATACTGCACTGTTCTTTTGTAAGAAAAATAGCAAATCACTTGTAGTCTTTGTTTCTATGGATGATAGTTTCGTCATAGGTGATGCCTTTACAATGATCTCCCAAGTAATTATTGATCTTGGTAATCAATTTGTGTTAAAGTCACTAGGAAAAGTGAACTATATTCTTGGCTTTGAGGCACGTAAAAATTCTATAGGCTTAGTTCCTACCCAAACTAAGTACTTTTGTGATTTGCTAATCAAAACAAATATGAACTCTTCCAAGTCTTATTCTACTCCTATTTGTCCAAATAAAAAACTTGCATATTGAATGATAGCAAGTCTTTTGATTTTCTCTCTCTTTATCGAAGTACAGTTGGGTCTCTACAATATCTCATCATGACCAAACTTAACATGTCATTTATGGTTAATAAACTCAATCATTTCCTTCATGCTCCAACAAATAATCATTGGTTTGCTTGCAAAAGGATTCTCAATCATTTTTTCCTACTTCCAAAATGCTCCTTGAAGGAATTGTTGATGCAAATTGGGCTAATAGTCTTGATGACAGACAGTTTACTAGTGGCTATTGTGTTCTTCTTGGTGGTAATTTAATCATTTGGAGCTCTAAGAAACAACCAATTATTGCCAAAAGTAGTTCTAAGTCAAAGTATCATGCTTTAGCTTTAGCCACTATAGAATTAATTTGAATTCAGTCTCTGTTTCATGAGTTGGCTTTCTCTTGAAAAATCCTTAATGTTGTGGTGTGACAATATTGGTGCTACTACATTAGCTTCAAACCTTGTTTTTCATGCTAGAACTAAACATATCAAGATTCATATTCATTTCATACATGAGAAAGTGTTTCGTATGGAAATGGATGTTCGTTATATTCCCTCTGAAGAGCAAATAGTTGATGTCTTTACTAAGCCTTTTTTGTGTAACGAGCTTTCACTTAGTACCCTCGTTTAGCTTGTGGTGGGTGTATTAGTGACGTAACTAATTGATTTTTTCCTTTAACTAATTCTTTAACCGATTCCCCTTGTAATAACCGCATGTAATTAATGATTTAATAGAGTGTTTCATTTTGACCAAATTCCTTTCCTTCTCTAAGTAATTTAAAAACTACATTTTGAAACTATAGTGTAGACCCTCGATTTTGTCCTACTAGTACATGTCCTATTACGTGTTCATTTAGTACTTTACAACAATTCCCTGGTGACCCATTACTACTCATGTAGCTTATCTTTTCTAAACCACCTTGGAGACTTTGGTTGAGAGACTCATCTAACCCCATTATGACTCTTGGTAGCCTTAATTTAGACTTAGGTTTTTCCTTTCTTGTTAGGATAACTTTTAGGTGCACTTTTAAGATAGCACACTTAGGCATGTTTAGGTCACTTAGGCACTGTCTTAAACACCCTAGGCCCACTTAGGTACACTTGACCCATTAAGCACCACTTTAGGCCCACTTAGACACACTAGACCCATTTAGATGCACTTTGCCTACTTAGGCTCACTTAGGCCCACCTAGGCTCACCTAGGCCCATTTTGACACATCTTGGCCTACTTAGGTTTACCTAGTTTTGCTTAGGTCACTTTTTTGGCATATCTTGCATATCTCACATGGCTTGCATGACTTGCATGGCTCGTTTTTGTAAAATCACATGACTTGACTTTTTACTTTTATATTTTTGTTTATTTTATTTATTATCTTGTATATTTCCTCTTTTATTTTATTTTCCTATTATTCTATCACTTTTCCATAATACTTGTCTATAATTATTTATTTTAATTTAATAATTTTGTTTAAATGTTTATTTATTTATTTTTATTTTATTACTATTATTATTATTATTACTTTTACTCGTTCTTATTATTATTATTATTTTATTTGATCTATTAACTTTGAAATTTTGTAGAGAAGTCCACCAATGGAAAGATTGAAGGAAACCACATGGGGTTGCATCTTGGTGGGATATTCAAGGTGCATACATTGGGAATGGCAGCCGGATATAGGAGGAAATTCAAGGACGAATGCGGGCTGATTCATGGAGAATTTAATGCTCTTTTTTTTTTTTTTTTTGGATAGAATATGGCTGAATAATAAAAGTTGAAGATATGTGGCTGCCACTTACCATAGAAGGCACCACCCATAAGGAAAGAAAAGAAAAATACAGTCGTGACTACCATAAAAAGGTGCAATTGCATCACATATAGAAGGCCTACTAGTAGGGAAGGACAAGAAAGATGTCATTGTTTTTTTGGAATGGTAAATTACCAAAGCTGTACGGATGTGAAAATGAATAATTCAACGTGTATGTAGACAGAATGAGGGTTGTGTTCAAGGGAAAAATTCTCATCGTGCTTGACTGTCGCCGATGACATTGCTAGCTCTCTCCAAACTGGGGATGTTGGTTAAGGAGGAATTCGAATGAGGGGTGCAACGAGCCCTCGACAGGAGAAAGGTGCGAAACAGAACATGGACTAAGCTCTACATGGGACCTCGAAATCCAAAGCCATCTGGAATTCTAGTTTGGGTTAGCAAATGGGTTCTTGAACTACTAGTTCACATTATATCAATGTCATAATAAAACAGCCTGGTGGTCTTTTAAGTTGGGTTTTCTTTTAGTTGATTGAGCATTGGGAGCACGCTGGTTTAGAGAAGGTGATTCTTAATAGGTAAAAGGAGGATATTCGGTGTGACTTGAGAGGTGGGAGAAGAAGGGGAATTCACGTCTTTGAAGGAGGAACGATCAACCGGCGAGTCCATTCTCCAAGCAAGGGAGAAGAATCCTCTTTGTCTTGTAGTGGTTTTTTTTTTTTTTTTATAGAGAGGAAGAATAGATCATCGTGGCATTGCATCGACATAGCATGACCTAGCGTTTTCTGCAAGCTTCAGTTTTTGACATTAGAAGAAGCACCATCTCCATCTCTGGAAGGGGAAGAAACTAGCCACCATGTTTAAGAGGATCACGCATAGCCACCATTCCACACCATATAGGCCACACATCGGAAGGATCCATTTATAGGCTATGAAAAAAGACGACATGCATTCCATAAGAACTTGGCTTATGATCCACGCAATCAACATGACTGCATATTGTGCACACTATTCCAAACAAGTGCAACACACAACCAACAGGCATTCTAAACACGTTCCATGGAGATTAGGGAAAAAACAGCCACACCATCAATATAGAGAAAGGGCCTTTCACTTTGAGTCTTCATTACACAACAGATTTTGATCCAAAGAGGATCACGCAGGGCCTAGAAAAAATATATGGATTTATGATATGGGTGGGATCTTCCATGGGTTTCAGGAACCATATTGGGAAAAGCTTTTCTTTTGAGAAGAACACGTTCTAAGGAGAGTTGAGACTGTAAGAATCAACAAGGTAAAGTGGCCTTTTGGGAGTCAACTTTAGACCTTAGTGTTTTGGAGATTCGGGTTACGTGTTTGAGAGTTGTACCATCGAAGTTAAAGGAAGCATCCGCGTAGCAATCACACGATACACATTGTAGGGCACTATTCATAAGAGAATTTTGACCACCAGCTGCAGGCACAAAAGACAAGAGGCGTCCATATTCAATCCATGTTTTAAGGCAACAATAGGCATCTAGATCATTCACCACCTACAAAGATTGACACATGAGAAAGCTCTTTCCATAGCATAGGTTAGTTTTCAATAGAGCATTTTTTATTTAGCTTAGATTTTTTAGAATTTTAGTTCATTGGTTTAATTAATTCTTTGTGGTAAAAATCTTTCTTAATTTCAATTCACACATTTTTCATTTATCTCTTAGATTAGATGTTTTTTGTGATTGTGGTTCATTAATTTAAATAATCATAAAGTTTATGTTTTTAGTTCCATGTTAGTTTATTTTTAATCTATCCATTAGTTTAAATATGTTCATGATTTTAATTCAATTGTTTAATTAAAACTCTTAGGTAGAGATCTTGTTTTTAATTCCAATCTAGTTTTGTTTTAATTTACTTATTTATTTATTTATTTTAGTTTAGATGTGTTTGTAATTTTAATCCAATAGTTTAATTAATCTTATTAGATAAAGTTGATGTTTTTAATTCCAATTTAGTTTAGTTTTAATTTATTTATTATTTATTTATTTTTTAGTTTAAATGTGTTTGTTTGTTTAATCAATCTTATGTTAGTTCTTGATTGTTATTCTCAATTGATGTCTTCCTTGAATCTTAGTCATTAATTCTTGGTGGGTATCTTGTTAGCTTATTTGATCTAAGTTTTAATAGTTTATTGCTTTGGTAGTCTATTGTCAAATTTACTTTTCAAAGGTCATAAGAAAATAGTGAAGATTGGCCTCCATTCTCACCACTTTAGTTTGCTCAATTGTCAAAAATTTTACTTTGTGATTTTGTTATCTTTTGTTTTGCTTGGTATTCTGTTTCTTATGTTTTTTTGTTTTCAAATTGATTCTTTTTATTTTAAAATAAAATATTTTTCTCAAAATATCACTTTGAAAATCCATTTAAAAAATAAAAGACATTTAGAGTCCTTAGAATCAAAATCTCATTTTCTTAAATAATATGCAACAATGTTTTGATCGGTTCGCATCTTTCCTAGTTTTCAATAAAAATTATGGTTCAAAGTAAGACATGAATCCAAGCTTGTGGTCCCAAATAAATGGGATAATTCTAGGCTAGATTTGTGTATATCAATTGGGGAATTGGTGAAACCCCTACATTAAATCATTTTTTCAAAACTCATCTTTGCTGCCACCTTTGCTACTTGTTGTAATCATATCTATATATTTTTTTTTTTAGGAATTATATACAAGATGTATGTGATAATTGATGATTTTGTATACTTTGATCATTTTTGCTATGCTAATTAGATAACAAGCATGCTAGGGTTTCTTTATTTTATTATTTATTATCTAACCCCTCATGACTTGTGGAAGCACGTTACAAGTTACCTATGCTATTCAAGTACACTTCTTACCTTCATATCTTAATTCCATAAATTATGTGTTGCTTTATACATGATCGTTATGTATTGCTTCGTATGCGATTCTCAACCTGTTCATCATATCTTTTTGAATGTTTGTTTAGCTTGCCATGTTTGATTACGAGACTAGGGTAAAATACATGTGTGTTTTATTTTCCAAACTAACCATTGATGTCATGTGATAGCTCTCAAGAAGCAGTCTAGGTACACATCATAAATCTTCTTTATGATTATGATTAGTTTTCTTGTTTGGCATGCTATTTTTTAAATCACCTAGCCTACCTAGGTATCTATAATCAACCAAATAATTGCCGCATTGCCTTCAACTTAGTTAGTAGAAACCCTTGTAGGGCTTAAAGGGGTACTACCTTTTAAAGATATCTTTCCAATAGGTAACCTGATCTTCAGACCTAGAATCAGGTTTTTCAAAGACACGTTTTTCGAAAAACTATGGAGTCATTTCTTTAGGGTTTTCTTTCTTGCTTTATTTTTCCTTTTAAAATAAAATAAAATAAGTGGTGACTCTAAATTTTCCAAAATTAATTTTTCACCAATAAAAATGAGTCTTACCATTGAGTCGGAACGCATGTGAAAAATGCAGGTCCACAAATTGGCAACTCCGCTGGGGATTTTAAGAGTCAAGCTTGAACATTAGTTGAGGAAAATGTGGTGTTTAATTGGTTAATTAAAGGGTACTCTTTTTTAGGCAAGGTGATCTGATCTGCTCTTTTGTTTTGTTTGCTATCTTAACATGTTTGATTGCCTTGAATGATCACTTGATTACTTGCTCACTTCAGCATGATTCACTCTCACATATGTTAGATAGGACTTTGTTTGTATGATACCTATCTGCTTGGTTGATTGCTTGTTGCATGACAACCTCTGCTCCTACATGATTGTATGATTTCTTGTCTCTATTTACTATCTCACTTTTTATCTTAGGTTTTTTGGATGCACCCACATCCTTCATTGTGCACTTTAGATTATCATTAAGTGTTGAGATATGAGATAGCCTTCACCATTAAGAAACCCCCTAGGAAAGTAAGGAAGTGCATGTGTGGAGGTGATGACCACCTTGCATGGAAGCACCCCGTCTCCTTGGATGCGTGCAGAGGGTTGCGTACCGCTAAAGGATATGATCACTTCTGCTAAGGATCCTTTAACTCACCCATTTTATCTTATAAAGCCACCTCAACCTTGTAGGTTAGCCTAAACCCAATTAAGATTTCATTCCTACATGTAGGTGCATTTGTGGACCTTCAAAGCTGCCTTGGTCACAGTTGGGTTCAGTTACTCTCTCCATAGTCCCATTTTGGTGTGATCAGATATGAATATCAATTTGAGTATACCTAGGCTATATGCTTGATTACTTTTTAGTCGGTTCCTACAAAGCTATCCTTGTACCGCGTCTCATCCAATGTTTCCATGTTTATAGTAGTATTTTCATGTCTAATCTGGATTTGCCTTCATGGATTAGAGTTAGAGGTAGGTTGACTAGAGCATTAGATCAACCAAACTAGAGATTAGATCAAAGAGACATGGACTTACAGATAGTCATTGTTGACCAATTTGCTGCGGCCATGGCTTCGATTCAAGACACTATAGTTAGCCTCGGCTAGAGAATAGATAGGCAGCAGGGCTAACAGATCTCGACTCAGGATGGTGTAGAGTACAACCCTATGGTACCACCACCTCCTCCACTTAGTCAGTCGATTCCACACTCTACATCGTATATTTTGCATAGTCAAACTGATGCTACCTCACTTCCTGTCGTAGCACCTATTTCGGCCTCAGATGATAAACATGCTCGTATGGATAGGCTCAAGCAAAGGATAAGGAAAATGAGGACTTCAAATGAAACTATTAGTTGGGATGATTTTGATGGAGCATAGGTGGCTAGTTTACTGGCCCAGTTTAAGATACCGGAGATTAAGAGGTATACGGGCATCAGTTTCCCTAAGATCCATTTGAGGCTATACAGTACTGTGATGAGGGCCCATGGGTTGGATGAGGCCCAATTGATTATGCTCTTCCCCATGTCCTTGAGTGGTGCAGCGTAGCATTGGTTCCCTTCATTAGATGTTTCATGCCGTAGGACATGGGATGATTTGGCCCAAGAGTTTTTGAGACAGTTTACGTTTAACACTTAAATTGTCATTGATGTCTCAAGGAGAGAGTTAAAGGCCTTGAGACAAAGACTAGAGGAGTCAGTGACTTCATTTATCTCTAGATGGAGGGAGAATATTGCCCAAATTATTGATCGTCTTTCAAAGAAGGATCAGATTAGTATGATTTTGAGAAGCTTATAACCTAGATTTGCTAAACATTTGATGGGATTTCCCCATACTAATTTTGGATCTTTAGTACAGGCTTTGTATGGTATAGAGGAGGACATTACTATAGGATTGTGGCCCAAGTCTTCCCCTTCTGATTCAAATGGGAAGAAGCCCTTAGGAGGACAGAGACCAAGAAATGTGGGTACTATTAGTTTAGCAGGACTGAAACCTCTCAGACGTTATCAGACAGTTAGGCAGACTTCAGGAGCCTACTACCCACAGCATTATGTTCAGTATAGGCCGCCCACTCTTCCCAGGCCCAAGACTCCTACATACCTACACTCGACCTCAGAGCCTATTTTTGTTGCATAGGTCTCAGAGAAACCTCCTACTTTATACTCTCTATCCCGAGCCCCACATACTACTATTCCTTTTGTACAGAGGTCGACATGACAGTTCTCCCAGCTAGGTATGCCTTTAAGCCAAGCTTTCCAGAAGCTCATGGGGGGTGGTTTGTTAACTTAATTAGCTCCTAGACCTATACCCTAGCCCATGCCACCTCGCTTCAGGATGGATTTACATTGTTCCTACCATCAGGGTCTAGGGCATGACACGAACCATTGCACTACTTTGAGACATGCTATCCAAGACTTGATAGACCAAGGTTTGGTTAACTTGGGGCAGCCAAGTGTAACCATGAACCCTCTACTGGCTTACTCTACGCATGCAGTTCCACCACCCTCGGGCAGTATCCATCACATAGATTTTGTAGAGGATGACAACATATACATGCTAAGTTGGAATGATGGATTGTCTGAGCCGATCATTTTGGATGATGGTTATGAGGTTGACACAGTGGGTTCTCAGACTTCTACACCATTCACCTTGATTTCATATTGGGTACCATTTGAATTGACTCCTACCGCACCATTGGTTACGGCACATCAGGGCCCATCAATCTTATTTATCCTATGGTCAGAGGATGATGATTCAGATGAGAGAGATATACATATCGTGACTCACAGTGGGAGAGTAGCTCAACCCCCACCTCGAGTAGTTAGGCCATTTGATAGTGTAACTTCTCATGAGAAGGTTAGAAGAGAAGATAATGAGCTATTGAGGCAGTTACAAAGTACGCAGGCTCGCATATCTATTTGGAGTTTGCTAGCATCTTCTAGTACTCATAAAGATCCATTGATTCGAGCCTTGAATCAGATCTGCGTTGAGACCACCACTACTCTAGAGGGGTTGATTCATATGATGAAGGTTGATAGGGCCACATGTATTGTGTTTTCAAATAATGACTTGCCACTCGAGGGTTCATACCATACACGCCCTTTATATATCATAATTGGTTGTTCAAGCCACAGAGTTCCATCTGTTCTGCTGGACAATGGCTCGACCTTGAATGTTTGCCCATTAACTACTACTATTGTCCTTGGTTATGCACCTTCAAACTTTGGTCCCTCTACATAGACGGTCATAGCATATGATAGTACTAAGAGGGAGGTCATGGGTACCTTGATGATAGAGTTGTTGATTGGTCCGGCTACATTCCCTACACTATTCCAAGTTTTGAGGATTCCCACTTCCTTTAACTTGCTACGGGCCGACCTTGGATTCATAGGGTTGGGGCTATTCCATATTCCCTTCATCAGAAAGTGAAGTTTATATATGAAAGGCAGGTCATCACGGTACAGTCTCCTAGAGATATGTTTGCCTTTTCTGAGCTGGTGCTTCAAATCAGTCATAGTGAGGATGATCTATTTTTTACCGGGTTTACATTTGATGAGGTGCAGACCCTTGAGGTTGAGGACTTTTGTAGAGATTTCGTAGCTATGTCATTTGATCAACATAGTATTACTATGGTACTTGACATGATGAGGAGTATGTCTTTTCTGCCTGGCATGGGGTTAGGGCAACATTAGCATGGGCCGATGGAGTTTGTAGCTACCTCTAATCATGATACACCATTTGGGCTTGGGTTTATTCCTACAGAGGTTGACTATAGGTATATGGCACGACTACGTAGGAAGAGGGTGAGAGCCCGTTTGATTTGCACGCCATTTGATTATCCTATTTGTCCTTATAAGATGAGCTTGGCAGACTACTTCATCAGAGGATTAGAGGTTCATCCTCATATAGGGGATTTTGGCACTATGATTGATATAAATGGAGTGGATGGGCTTCAACATCAATTTCACCATTTACAGTTAAGAGATGAGACTTCTGGTACACTAGTTTCAGTGATGATTGCTCCTTCATCACCAAACCGAGCTACTTTTTTATCTTTGTGCTTTCCAAAGGAGACTACTAATTGTGGACTAGTCATTGAGCCCACTGAGGTGACCAATAGAGTTGTTCCTCATAATGAGTATTGAGATGAGATGGATATGATGAGTATGAGTCAGATTGCCGAGATGGTTCAGCCTGAGCCTGCTTCACCATTTGATCTATTCAGGGTGTCTGCTATCAAGGTTGTCGAAGATATCCAAATAGTTCTTGCTCCAAAGCTTATGGAGAATGCTACAATTGGTGGCGATTTATTTAAGAGCATTATTAGCTCTATTGAGGGAGCGTCCGACCTTGTGGACCCATCTCTTTCTTTTGATGTTTTATCGAGATTTGTCTCCCGCTCTTACGATGTTTTTATTGCTTCATTTATGGATTTGAGTATTTTTTTTAGTATTCACCTGTTTCTTGTGATAGTATTTCTATATCTGCACCCCACTCACCCACTCCACAGATATTTGATATAGATGATGAGATTGCGCAGCCTGATTCAAATAGAGACTCTTTTGATCATGACTTATATCCCATAAATGAGAGAGTTTCACCTACTACAGGGGATGTTAAGACTGTTGATTTTGGCACAGAGGACCAACCTAAAGAGCTAAAGATTGGTTCACCCATATCTATAGACGAGAGGGATAGACTTATTCATTTACTCAGGTTATACTTGGATGTCTTTACATGGTTTTATGAGGACATGCTTGATCTCGATCCCTCTATAGTCCAGCACCACTTGCCTATGATGCCACATGCCAAACCGATTAAGCATAAATTGAGGTGATTGCACCCACGTTGGAGTCTACAAGTGAAAGAGAAGATTCAAAAATAGCTCAGTCTTGGATTTATATCGATGGTGAATATCCAAAGTGGTTGGCTAACGTCATCCCTGTTCCCAAAAAGGATGGCAAAGTTAGAGTTTGTGTTGACTTCAAAAACCTTAATAAAGCTAGCCCTAATGACTTTCCTCTCCCACATATTGATTTGTTGGTCGATAGCACCGCAAGCCATTCGATGTTGTCTTTCATGGATGGGTTTTCAAGGTATAATCATATTTTGATGGCTCCAAAGGATATGGAGAAGACAGCCTTTATTACTGAGTGGGGTACCTATTGTTACAGGGTTATGCCATTTGGGTTGAAGAGTGCAGGAGCCACTTATCAAAGGGCCGCTACTATTTTTTTTCATGACATGATGCATAGGGATGTTGAAGTTTATGTGAATGATATGATAGTGAAATCTCGAGGCAAAGCAGATCGCCTAGCAGCTTTAGAGAGATTCTTTGAGATGATTCGAAAAATTCAGATTGAGGCTAAATCCCAAGAAGTGCACATCTAGAGTGACTTATGGGAAATTGTTGGGGCATATGGTCAGTGAGAGAGGCATAGAGGTCGACCTAGATAAGATCAAAGTCATACTTGACATGCTTGTACTGAGGACTGAGAAAGAGATATGGGGTTTTCTGGGCAGGTTATAGTATATCAGTAGATTCATAGCCAAATTGATAAACATATGTAAGCCCATCTTTCTTCTATTAAAGAAGAACCAACCAACAGTTTGGAATGATGATTACTAGCTTACATTTGAGAAGATTAAGGAGTATTTGCTTTCTTCTCCTATTTTAGTGTCTCTCATGCCAGGACGTCCACTTCTTCTATATTTGTCAGTTTTAGACATAGCCTTGGGATGTATGCTAGCTCAACTTGATGACTCAGGGAATGAGCGAGCTATTTATTATCTGAGTAAAAGGATGCTGGAGTATGAGATGAGATATGTTATGATTGAACCTTTGTTTAGCATTAGTTTGGGTCACCAGGAAATTGAGGTATTACATGACAGAGTATTCGGTGCACTTGATTTCTCGCCTAGATTCGTTAAGGTATTGTTTGACAGACCTACATTGACTGGTAGATTGAGGAGATGGCTCATACTTTTGACAAAGTTTGATATTCAGTATGTTTCTTTGAAGTCTATTAAGGGAAGCATTGTTGTCGATCACTTAGCCTCATTACCGATATCTGAGGGTAGACCAGTTGAGGATGATTTTCCAGATGAGAAGTTCATTGCTATGACTAGCTTGTCAAGTTGGTGCATGTACTTCGATGGTACAGCCAACCACTCAAGGTATGGGATAGGTGTTTTGTTGATATCCCCCTAAGGTGATCATATTCCGAGGTCAGTTCGTTTGGCCTTTTTAGATCGACATCCTGCCACAAACAATATTGTTGAGTATGAGGCATGTATCCTCGGTCTAAAGATTACATTAGAGCTAGGCATTAGACAGATAGAGATGTTTGGTGACTCCAATCTAGTACTCAAATAGATTCAGGGAGATTAGAGAACTAATGATGTAAAGCTTAGGTCGTATCATGCTTATTTAGAGTTACTGGTTGGGAGATTTGATGCCTTAAGATACACTCATCTGCCTAGAGTGCAAAACCAGTTTGTTGATGCCTTAGCTACCTTAGCTTCTTCTGTGGACTTTCTGACTGATGTGGTTATACGTCCATTATTGATTAAGTTGAGATTTGCACCCGCTTATTATCGTTTGATTGTAGAGACAGAGGTTCAAGATGATCTACCTTGGTATCATGACATTTATCAGTTTCTTAGATCTGGCACATACCTAGAGGCTACCACAGCCAAGGATCAGAGGGCATTAAGGCAGTTGGCCACTAGATTTGTGATTTGTGGAAAGACTTTATATAGGTGATCAACTGATGGTATGTTTCTATTATGTTTAGATCAAGCCTCTACAGATCGAGTGATGAGAGAGGTTCATGCAGGAGTTTGTGGTCCACATATGGGAGGACACATGCTAACCCGTAAGATTATGAGGACAGGTTATTTCTAGTTGACTATGGAGACATATTGTTATCAGTTTGTTCAGAGATGCCTAGAGTGCTAGATTCATGGCAATCTTATTCATGCACCGCCATCAGAGTTACATGTTTTAACCTCGCCATGGCCATTTTTGGTATGGGGTATTGATATTATCAAGAAGACTTCACCAAAATCTTTCAATGGTCATAAGTTCATCCTAGTTGCCATAGACTATTTCACCAAGTGGGTGGAAGCTGCATCATATGTGAGGTTGACTTCTGCTAGAGTTGCCAGTTTCATCATATCACACATCATTTGTCGTTATGGAGTTCCTCATGAGTTGATTTCAGATAGAGAGGTGCACTTCCGAGCTGAGGTAGATACTTTGTTACAGAGGTATAACATCTAGCATCACAAATCATTTGCATACAGGCCACAAACTAATGAGGCAGTAGAGGCAGCAAATAAGAACATTAAGAGGATTTTGAGAAAGATGGTTGAGACTTCTCGAGATTGGTCAAAGAAACTCCCTTTTGCATTGTGGGCATATCATACCTCTTTTTGCACCTCTATAGCAACTACACCTTACTCTCCAGTGTATGGTATGGAGGCTGTTTTGCTAATCAAGACAAAGATAGGTTCATTGAGAGTAGTCCTTGAGCAACAAATTTCTGAGATAGAATGGGCCCAAACTCGATTGGATCAACTTAAGCTTTTAAATGAGAGAAGATTGAGAGTTGCGGATCATGTTCAAGCCTATCAAAGAAAGATGGCTCGTGCCTTCAGGAAACGGGTTAAGCTTAGACCATTACAGAAAGGGCATTTGGTTTTAAGGATTCTCAAAAGTTTAGTTGGAGACCCCAGAGGGAAGTTCAGGCCTAGTTGGAGTGGGCCTTATGTTATTTCAGAGTTGACTCCAAAAGGGGTTGCATGGTTGATTGACTTAGATGGAAATCGGTTTTCAGAGCCTACCAATGTGGATCAGTTGAAGAAGTATTACGTTTGAGATTATGGTCACAGAATGGGTGGTCATCATTTCGATTAGCATTACACCTTATCACCTTTATTAATATATTAGATCGTTGCTAGCCCATGGAGCCTCATGTGGTATGCTATAACCTTTTCTTTTCTATAGCCCTGCTTATCATTTCTACACCCGAGTTAGGGCCCTTTGGTGTATAGTTATGCTTTGCTAGGAAAGTCTCATGAGCTTTGGACTTATAGGCTTATCTTCTTCATCCTTGTTATTATCACCTCATCACCTTGTCTACTACATTCCATTATTTTCACATTTTCATCTCAATCCTGGCCTTTATCATTGGTTGCTACATTTCATTTTTTTTTTTTTTTTCACTTGGAATGATGATTCTTCACATATTGATGCATAGAGGATAGTTGTACTACTCCATTCATTCCATCATTTGGCATTGATTCGAAGATTTTTAGCTTGAAAGGTTTTCTCATGGGATGGGGTTTCATGTGTTCATCAGTGATTTGAGAGAGTTTATTCATTCCTTGTAGTTATTCATTGGGGTATGATTTATTGATGACCAGGGTATGCGCATTCATTACAACAAAAAAAAAAAAAAACAAGAAAAAAATCAATAAAAAAAATGGCGTAGTGATATGTTTGTACTTGATATCCTACTCCATTAAGCATGTGTTGTTATTTGAGGGTTGTTTATTGGGTTTATCATTAAGGGTTTGTGCGAGTTTTCCATGAGGATTTTTTCACTCCTTGAGTCACTTTCATTATGCAATTTGAGGGATGAGAGTTTTCGTGAGAGTATTGAGTTTTGTGAGATCCTTTGTTTCTTGGATCAAAGTTTTTGTACTTTATAGGTATGAGAGTTGAGTAACCTTTGACTAAGATCTCTGAATCAATGCTTTCTTTACTACTCCATTATGGGTGATATGATTTACTTTTTTTATATTGATATGCGTTGCTCATCATTCCTTTTTACCTTCTCACTACCTTCATTTGATTTCTCATCATTTTTTCTTACAATTTATTTCTTTTTTTGTCCCATTCCAACACCTATACACTTTCCTGATTTGACACCTTTCTTCACATCATTTACATGATTTGCTAATGGCTTGACCACTTCTCCTTCTTTCTCATTTCACCATCAACATTCTCATTGACTCCTCTTAAGTTCACATGCTCATGAGATTATCCTATGTGTTGTACACTATACATGAGGGTATGGGTTTGATCATCGAGTATTTGAGCCTAGTTTTCTTTTGTTTCTTTGCATTTTCACCCTGGCCTACGTTACATCATGTGTCTTAAGACCACCTTGAGACCATGAGATCAGACGTTATCTTTAACAGTTTTCACTTGGATAGGCTCTTGTAGATTGGTTGAAGAATAGTCATTACGATGTTTTCTCTTATGGGAGATACTTTTGGAAGCATTTGGTTTCTCTCTCTTGCTTGGCATATTGATGTTTGATGGATTTTTGAGTTTGGAGACAGTTCATTGATGATACCGGATTCATCCTTTTATTGTGCATCAGGTGCCCACACTAGGGCATATTTCCCTTTTTCCCTGAGGTTCCTAGTTGTTGTTGGACAGTATGGCTATCCCTATTTACAGTTACAAAGATGTTTGATTGATTTTGATGGATTCTTTATTGTACATCAGATATCCATATTGGAGCATATTCCCCTCTCCATGATGAGATTGTGTTTGGGCAACGGTACATAAATGGATGATCATTGTTGGTTGTCTACCTCATGACTTCAACATCAGATATTATACTGGGGCATATTCTCCTCCCCTTGTTAAGATTTTGTTTGCACAGTGGTATAAGGATGGATGACTGGTGTTGGTTATTTACCTCATGACTTTGACATCAGATCTTATATTGGGGCATATTTCCCCATTTTCTTTGAGTATCCTTGAGATTGAAACAGTGACCAGCTTGGTTTTAGATTATGCATTAGTCTATGACTTTTGACGATCGACGATATCAGGACCTTCATACATGGTTTTTTTGAGATATAGCTGAATCACATTAGGTTTCACCCGAGGAGCGTTAATGGATCCTTTAGCCAGATACTCATGAGATATATTACTTTCGTCATTGTTACCTTGCAGATTGGGTTATCCAGATGAACAATATTTTTGTGCACTTCGAGATTTGATTTTAGATGAGTCGCGATGTACATACTCTGGGATTTACCTTTTGAGATTTTTCGACAAAGTAACTTTTGAGACATAGAGAGTTCTTTCAATTTAGATATTCAGAGTTTTGTCATGATGCATTGGTTTCTGACCCATTGACTTCAACAGATGATTAATTTACTAGTTGTTTCAATAGTGTGAGCATCCTGGATACTGGGGCATATTTCCCTTCCTAAGCCTAGTAGTTCAACCCTTGGCATTTAGAGTATACAGCTCTAATATCGTCTCTTTCCTATTCGCTTTCAAGTTGTTGTCCTTATCCATGACCCAGAGTCATTCTTAGCATTTAAAGCCCTGAGCTCACGACCCAAACTCATTCACGTCATCTATGACCCAAAGTCATTCTTTCTAGTTAGAGCCCTAAGTTCATGACCTAGAGTCGTTCATTTCATCAATGACCCAGAGTCATTCTTTCCATTTAGAGCCCTGAGCTCATGACCCAGAGTCATTCACGTCATCCATGACCTAGAGTCATTCTTTCTAGTTAGAGCCCTAAGCTCATGACCCAAGGTCGTTCATTTTATCTATGACCCAGAATCATTCTTTCCATTTAAAGCCCTGAGCTCATAACCTAAAGTCGTTCACGTCATCCATGAACTAGAGTCATTCTTTCCATTTGGAGCCCTAAGCTCACAACCCAGAGTCGTTCACGTCATCCATGACCCAAAGTCATTCTTTCCATTTATAGCCCTAAGCTCATAACCTAGAGTCGTTCACGTCATTCATGACCCAGAGTCATTCTTTCCATTTAAAGCCCTAAGTTCATGACCTGGAGTCATTCATTTCATCTTAGCGTTTAGAGCCCTAAGCTCACAACCTAGAGTCATTCTTCTCATTCACGACCCAAAGTCATTCTTAGCATTTAGAGCCCTGAGCTCACGACCTAGAGTCGTTCATTTCATCTATGACCCAGAGTCGTTCTTTCCATTTAGAGCCTTGAGCTCACGACCCAAAGTCGTTCACGTCATCCATGACCCAGAGTCATTCTTAGCATTTAGAGCCCTAAGCTCACAACCCAGAGTCGTTCATGTCATCCATGCCTCAGATTCATTCTTTCTAGTTAAAGCTCTGAGTTCATTACCCAGGGTCATTCATTTCATCTATGACCCAGAGTCATTCTTTCCATTTAGAGCCCTAAGCTCACGACCCAGAGTCGTTCACATCATCAATGACCTAGAGTCATTCTTAGCATTTAGAGCCCTGAGCTCACGACCTAGAATAGTTCACGTCATCTATGACCCAGAGTCATTCCTGAGCTCACAACTTAGAGTCGTTCACGTCATCCATGACCCAGAGTCATTCTTTCCATTTAGAGCCCTGATCTCACGACCCAAAGTCATTCACATCATCCATGACCTAGAGTCATTCTTTTCATTTAGAGCTCTAAGCTCATGACCCAGAGTCATTCATTTCATCTTAGCGTTTGAGCCCTAAGCTCAGGACCCAGAGTTGTTCTTCTCATTCACGAGCCAGAGTCATTCTTAGCATTTAGAGCCCTGAGCACAGGACCCAGAGTCGTTCATTTCATCTATGACTTAGAGTTGTTCTTTTCATTTGGAGCCCTGAGCTCACGACTCAGAGTCGTTCACGTCATCCATGACCCAGAGTCATTCTTTACATTTAGAGCTCTGAGCTCACGACCTAGAGTCGTTCATGTCATCCATGACCTAGAGTCATTCTTAGCATTTAGAACCCTGAGCTCAAGACCCAAAGTCATTCACGTCATCCATGACCTAGAGTCATTCTTTCCATTTAAAGCCTTAAGATCATGACCTAGAGTCATTCTTAGCATTTAGAGCCCTAAGCTTATGACCCAGAGTCATTCATTTCATTAATGACCTAGAGTCATTCTTTCCATTTAGAGCTCTGAACTCACAACCTAGAGTTGTTCATTTCATCTATGATCTAGAGTTATTCTTTCTAGTTAAAGCCATGAGCTCACGACCCAGAGTCATTCATTTCATTAATGACCCAAAGTCATTCTTTCCATTTAGAGCCCTACGCGAGTCGATCATTTCATTTATGACCTAAAGTCATTCTTTCCCTGTAGAGCCTTGAGCTCATGACACGGAGTTGTTCATCTCATATATGACCCAAAGTCATTCTTTCCATGTAGAGCCTTGAGCTCACAACATAAAGTTGTTCCATTTTTTGTAATTGTGACCCTGTGTTTCAAGCTTACTCTCATCATGTGCTAGGACAAAATTCCTAGTCCTTTTAGTTCTTCAGTTTAGTTCACCTCGTTTCATTCATTGCTTGTGATCCCGCTCGCATTCCCTACATTTGTGATCTCTACCAAAAAAGGGCATATTTGTAGACCCTTCATTTTATCCTACTAACACATGTCCTACTACGTGTTCATTTGGTACTTTACAACAATTCCCTGGTGGCCCATTACTACTCATGTAGCTTATCTTTTCTAAGCCACCTTGGAGACTTTGGTTGAGGGACTCATCTAATCCCATTATGACTCTTGGTAGCCTTAATTTAGACTTAGGTTTTTCCTTCCTTGTTAGAATAACTTTTAGGTGCACTTTTAAGATAGCACACTTAGGCATGTTTAGGTCACTTAGGCACTGTCTTAAACACCCTATGCCTACTTAGGTACACTTGGCCCATTAGGCACCACCTTAGGCCCACTTAGGCACACTGGGCCCATTTAGATGCACTTTGCCCACTTAGGCCCACCTAGGCTCACTTGGGCCCATTTTGACACACCTTGGCCCACTTAGGTTTACCTAGTTTTGCTTAGGTCACCTTTTTGGCATATCTTGCATATCTTACATGGCTTGCATGACTTGTATGGCTCGTTTTTGTAAAATCATATGACTTGACTTTTTGCTTTTGTGTTTTTTTTTATTTTATTTATTATCTTGTCTATTTCCTTTTTTTTTTTTTTCCTATTATTCTATCACTTTTCTATAATACTTGTCCATACTTATTTATTTTAATTTAATAATTTTGTTTAAATGTTTTTTATTTATTTTTATTTTATTACTATTATTATTATTATTATTATTATTACTTTTACTCATTATTATTATTATTATTATTTTATTTAATCTATTAACTTTGAAATTTTGTGGGGAAGTCCACCAATGAAAAGATTGAAGGAAATCACATGGGGTTGCATCTTGGTGGGATATTCAGGGTGCATACATTGGGAGTGGCAGCCAAATATAGGAGGAAATTCAAGGACAAATGCGGGCTGATTTGTGGAGAATTTAATGCTCTTTTTTTTTTTTTTTTTTGGATAGAATATGGCCGAATAATACAAGTTGAAGATATGTGGCTGCCACTTACCATAGGAGGCACCTTCCATAAGGAAAGAAAAGAAAAATACAGTTGTGACTACCATAAAAAGGTGTAATCGCATCATATATAGAAGGCCCACTAGCATGGAAGGACAGAAAGGATGTCATTTTTTTTTGGAATGGTAAATTACCAAAGTTGTACGGCATGTGAAAAGGAAGAATTCAATATGTATGTGGACAGAATGAGGGTTGTGTTCAAGGGGAAAATTCCCATCGTGCTTGACTGTCATCGATAACATTGCTAGCTTTCTCCAAACTAGTGATATAGGTCCTTTTCATGTTGGTTGAGGGGGAATTGGGACGAAGGGTATAGCGAGCCCTCGGCAAGAGGTCGATGTGAAACAAAACATGGAGTAAGCTCTACATGGGACCTGGAAATCCAAAGCCATCTGGAATTGTAGTTTAGGTCAGCAAATGGGTTCTTGAACTGCTGGTTGATTGAGCAATGGGAGCACGCTAGTTTTAAGAAGGTGATTCTTGGCAAGTAAAGGGAGGATATTTGGTGTGACTTGAGAGGTGGGAGAAGAGGAGGAATTCACGTCTTTGAGGGGGGAACAATCAGCCGATGGGACCATTCTCCAAGCAAGGGAGAAGAATCCTCTCTGTCTTACAATGGGTTTTTTCCGACAAAGAAGAAGAACAGATCATCGTGGCATTGCATCGACGCGGCATAACCTAGCGTTTTCTACGAGCTTCAGTTCGAAGCATTAGAAGAAGCACCATCTCCATCTCTGGAAGAGGAAGAAACCAGCCGCCATGTTCAAGAGGATCACGCACAACCACCATTCCATGCCATACAAGCCACACATTGGAAGGATCCATCTATCGGATATGAAAAAGGACTACCCATATTCCATAGGAATTTGGCGCATGATCCACGCAATCAACATGACTACATATAGTGCACACTATTCCAAACAAGGGCAACACACAACCAGCAAACATTCTAAACACGTTCCATGAAGAATGGGAAAGAAACAGCTGCACCATCAATATAGAGAAGGGGGCTACCACTTTGAGTCTTCAATACGCAACATATTTTGATCCAAAAAAGATCACGCACAACCCAGAAAAAATATATGGATGCATGATATGGGTGGGATCTTCCATGGGTTGCAGGCACCATCTTGGGAAATGCTTTTCTTTTAAGGAGAACACGTTTTAAGGAGGGTTGAGACTATAAGAATCAACAAGGTAGAGTGGCTTTTTAGTAGTCAACTTCAGACCTTAGTGTTTTGGAGATTCGGGTCACGTGTTTGAGAGTTGTACCATCGAATTTAAAGAAAGCATCCATGCAAGAATCACACGATATACATTGTAGGACACCATTCATAAGAGAATTCTGACCACCAGCTGTAGGCACAAAAGAAAAGAGGCGTCCATATTCAGTCCATGTTTTAAGGCAATAATAGGCATCCAGATCATTCACCACCCACAAGGATTGACACGCATGAGAAAGCTCTTTCCACAACACAAGTTAGTTTTCAATAGAGCATTTTTTGTTTAGCTTAGATTTTTTAGAATTTTAGTTCATTGGTTTAATTAATTCTTTGTGATAAAAATCTTTCTTAATTTCAATTCGCACAGTTTTCATTTATCTATTAGATTAGACGTTTTTTGTGATTGTGGTTCATTAGTTTAAATAATCATAAAGTTTATGTTTTTAGTTCCATGTTATTTTATTTTTAATCTATTTGTTAGTTTAAATATGTTCGTGATTTTAATTCAATTGTTTAACTAAAACTCTTAGGTAAAGATCTTGTTTTTAATTCCGATTTAGTTTAGTTTTAATTTACTTATTTATTTATTTGTTTTAGTTTAGATGTGTTTGTAATTTTAATCTGATAGTTTAATTAATCTTATTAGATAAAGTTGATGTTTTTAATTCCAATTTAGTTTAGTTTTATTTTTATTTTTTTTTAGTTTAAATGTGTTTGTGTGTTTAATCGATCTTATGTTAGTTCTTAATTGTTATTCTCAACTGATGTGTTCCTTGAATCTTAGTCATTAATTCTTGGTGGATATCTCGTTAGCTTATTTGATCTAAGTTTTAATAGTTTATTGTTTTGGTAGTCTCTTGTCAAATTTACTTTTTAGAGGCCATCGAAAAATAGCGAAGATTGATCTTCATTCTCACCACTTTAGTTTGCTCAATTGTCAAAAATTTTACTTTGTGATTTTGTTATCTTTTGTTTTGCTTGGTATTCTGTTTCTTATGTTTTGTTGTTTTCAAATTAATTTCTTTTATTTTAAAATATAATACTTTTCTCAAAAGATCCCTTTGAAAATGCATTTAAAAAAAAATACATTTATAGTCCTTAGAATCAAAATCTCATTTTCTTAAATAATATGCAACCATGTTTTGATTTGTTCGCATCTTTCTTAGTTTTCAATAAAAATTCTGGTTTTGAGTAAGACATGAATCCAAGCTTGTGGTCCTAAATAAATGGGATAATTCTAAGCTAGATTTGTGTATATCAATTGGGGAATTGGTGAAACCTTTACATAAAATTATTTTTTCAAAACTCATCTTTGCTGCCACTTTTGCTACTTGTTGTAATCATATCTATATATTTTTTTAGGAATTATATGCAAGATGTATGTGAAATTGATAATTTTGTATACTTTGATCATTTTTGCTATGCTAATTAGATAACAAGCATGCTAGGGTTTCTTTATTTTATTATTTATTATCTAACCCCTCATGACTTGTGAAAGCACGTTACAAGTTACCTATACTATTCAAGTACACTTCTTACCTTCGTATCTTAATTCCATAAATTATGTGTTGCTTTATACATGATTGTTATGTATTGCTTCGTATGCAATTCTCAACCTATTCAGCATATCTTTTTGAATGTTTGTTTAGCTTGTCATGTTTGATTAAGAGACTAGGGTAAAATATATGTTGTGTATTTTATTTTCCAAACTAACCATTGATATCTTGTGATAGAGTTCAAGAAGTAGTCCAAGTACACATCCTAAATCCTCTTTATGATTATGATTGGTTTTCTTGTTTGGCATGCCATTTTTGAAATCACCTAGCCTACCTAGGTATCTATAATCAACTAATTAATTGCCTCATTTCCTTCAACTTAGTCAATAGAGACCTTTGTAGGACTTAGAAGTGTGCTACCTTTTAGAGGTACCTTCCCAATAGGTAACCTAATCCCCGGACCTAGATTCGGGTTTTTCAAAGACACGTTTTTCCAAAAACTATAGAGTCACTTCTTTAGGGTTTTCTTTCTTATTTTATTTTCCCTTTTAAAATAAAATAAGTGGCGACTCCAACTTTTCAAAAATTAATTTTTCACCAATAAAAATGAGTCTCACCATTGAATAAGGACACATGTGAAAAATGCTGATCCACATATGGGTTTTAATAGATATTTAGAGTCTGTATTTTAAAACTAAAAATTTTAATTTCTATAAAAAAAATAATAAAAAAAAAGGCATTTTCAAAATATATTTTCAAACTAATTTAAAATAAAAAATAAAAATAAAATAAAATAAAAAAACTACCTTGATCAGTAGTTTCAAAACATATCCATAACCTATACACATGGATTGAAATGTCAAGATTTATAAATTTCGCTAATCTGTGGGGCCTGACAGGATATTTGAGATGGAAAGTCAAACCCAGACCAAAAGGCTTCAATAAAAGCCCGGGAAGGCAAATCCACCTTTGTTTATAAATGTGACAACTCAAATATATTAAATTTTATTACTAAAAGGATTATTTTAATAAATTAATTAATTTTAATTATTTTATTTTAAATTTTATTTAATTGATTATTAAAAGTATAAAAATTATCATTATAATTTTCTTAACAATTCTTTTTTTATATCATTTATATGATAATTAAATACAAAAAATACAAATATTAAAAAAATTATATATATATCATCATTAATTTATTATATATTATTGAATATATTTGAATTAAATAAATTATAATTTTAATATTAATATTAAATGTATCATCATTTATCTCATTAGT
Source organism: Vitis rotundifolia (assembly GCA_030254885.1). Classification (NCBI taxonomy): domain Eukaryota; kingdom Viridiplantae; phylum Streptophyta; class Magnoliopsida; order Vitales; family Vitaceae; genus Vitis; species Vitis rotundifolia. The sequence continues at coordinate 10,391,582 of CM058170.1, forward strand.
CTCATTTTTAAAAATTACTATAACTTCACTTTTATTTTTTTTTTATATTTATCCTTTTGATTTTATTTGAAATGGCTTTAATTTTTTATTTAAAATATAATAAAAAATGTTTTAATAAAAGTAGTTTTTAAATTTATAAAATAAATTAATATAAATATATTAAAGGAATTTGAAATAATTTAAAAAAAAAATTGATAAATATTATCATTCACCGTACCTACAGCAATTACACTTATAAATAACTTTAACACATCTATTTTTACTTATTTTATCATTTGAAGTTTTTTTAAGTTTTTTCATAAATTTTTAACAATTTTCGCTAACGATATATCCATACTGATATTCTCATTCATGACTATACAAATAAAAAGTCGATTTGACCCAAAATTCATTAATTCAACCATAAACCATAATAATATGACAAATATATTAATTTATACATAATTAAAATAAAAAATAATTATAAAAATTAAAAATACATAAATAATAGAAAATTTAACACCCTTTTAACTAAGGTGGGTTTTCTCAAACCGGATAGAGTGATTATTTTGTGACCAATCCTTGATATGGACGGAAAAGGAATTGATTGATGGTTTGATAAGTCATTATTCCAATTTTTAAAACATTAGTTGATAAACAGCTAGTGGTGAAGAACAGAAACTATTTGAAGCATCTGGATGATTTCTTAGTTCTTATACATGGATAAAATTATTGTTACTATTCTTAGAAATCGTTGGAAAGAGATGGGTTTCAAATTCCAATATTATAGTAATGATAGGCAGACCGCCACATAATTAGACTCCACCATTGGGTCCATCCTTGATTGTGATATCAAATACTCTAGAACCCACCTAAAGACAAAAGGAATACTTCCAATATTATCATTTTTTTTTAATCATGGATAATTTTACACATTCAACTCTAATATAATAAATTTAAACTCAATCCGCCCTTAAAAATCAGATTTAGGTTGAACGTCTCGAATTAGATGCTGAGTTAGGTGGTGTTTGTTTTTTTTAATTAATTTTAAATAGAATTGAAGACTAAATAGTATTTAATAGTGTTAAGCATCGTATTATTTGTTTTTATAATATTTTATTTTTATTAAATATTAAAAAAAATAGAAAAATCAACAGAGTACTTTTTTTCATTTAAAAAATGTTTTTTTTTGTTTTTTTCTGTTGAATAAAAAATTTGTAAGAAATTATAAAAAAATAGAAAAATAAACAACCTCTTATATTTAACTTGAATGGATTGTTACTTAATTTAGATTAAGTTCAGATTAATTAACCACTCATTTAGACTATAATTTTAGATGGTGTTTGAATTTTTTTGAATTAATTATAAATAGAATTTAAAATTAAATAGTATTTAATAGTATTAAATTTTAAATTATTTATTTTTTAATATTTATTTTTATTAAATATTAAGAAGTAAAGACAAAATGATGGATTATTTTTTAGAATTAAAAAATTAAATATTTTGATTTTTTTATTTAATAAAAAACTAAATAATAAATAATAAAAAATAAAAAATACCGTAATAAAGTATATCCATTCATTTTCTACATTCTAGAATCATGGATTGGATTGCACTTGTAACTTTGACTGGTTGATGGGGAGTGAGCCTCCGCCTGTGGAGATCACAAATTTACCCTTTTTGGATGACAGGCTGCTTTGATACAAAAATATTTTTTAAAAAATAAATAATAATTATAAATAAATAAGGGAGGGTGAAGTGGGCAACATTAGATACATGGAATTGAAGATTAGGGGTAAGTGGTAACCCCAAAAGTGGGCCCCACCCACAGGGCACCAGTGGAGCAGAGTGGTCAAAAATGGCAGGCCCCCTTCCCCATGATTCGATGTGCAGAAGCTTCCCACGAAGGGGACTTTCACTTGGTTCATTTCACTTGGACCCCTCTCCTTCCTCTTTAATCTTTTACTATAAAAAGCAATTATCTTCGTGATGTGATGTTTTCAAAATTCAAACCCAACATTAATATTACACATGGACCCCACCTCACTACCTCCCACCCAATCACAATTTGCCATCTCATACACTTTGTCCTCCACTTTGGAAATGTATCGACTCATGTTTTCTTTATTCACATTTATTTTTTCCATTTTTTTTTGTCCTCTTCCACATGTCTAGAGCAATGAAGAGGAATGGAGATGAGTATTTGGAAGATAAATAAAATAATTATAAAATATTTAAATATTATTAAAATCCAATAAATGACGGCATACCTGAGTCGAATCATTTGAGATTATATAAATAAGAGTTACACAAAATATTTTTTTTTTTTCTAATTATGAATAGGGTAGAGAATTAATGGACGAGGATTAGTTACAATTTTGAATTCATTATTATATGTTTGTTCTAATTTTTGTCATTTTTTAAAATATTTTTTATTTATTTTAGAAATATTTTATTTAGGATTTTCTAAAAAAGTTTAAAATATATTTTTTATAAGAATTTAAAAATATTTTATTGGTGTTTAAAATTGTTTTTAAAATTTGAATGGTAACATAGAATTTTATTTCTAAAAATTATTTTTTAACATTATTTTTAAAAATTAGAAAAAAAAAAAAAAAAAAAAAAAAAAAAAAAAAAAAGGAAGAAAAGGGGAGTTCACAAGACGATGTGGATAGGAATGGGCCCACAATAGAAGGATATGGTCTAGAAAATCCCTTCCCAAGTTACTGCAATTCATGAGAACTTTCCACATCCTTATCCACGTAGGTCATTGCCCGCGTCACCACACCCTAAGCCGGTCACGTCATATGGGCCCCAATATATGCCACGCCACCGTTGTCATCTTCTTCTTTGACTGTTTACAGCCTCTCAATGCTTCTCGGCCGAAAGTCCAACCCACCTGTTCTCTACCCTTCCTCTGCCGATCTTGACCAAACTTTCAATTAGTTGTTTGGATAAATATTAAAAATTACATTAATAATAACATAACATAAGATGCCAACAACTTTTGTTTACCACCATTCAACAAAAAATACTAAAAAATAAAAAACAATTAAAAAATATTATTTTCTAATTTTTAATTATATTATATAAAATATTTAAAAAAATCAAATATAATTAAAAAGTTATATAATTCTTTTTTTTTTTATTTTTTTATTTTTCTATTTACATTTTCCCCGAACCAAACATAACGTAAAACTTTATTACATGCATGAAGTTTTCTTATATATTAGTTCTAAAACGAGTGGACATATACTTTGTGCCAATTCAGACATACCATTAGATAGATATTGACCTACCTTTAGAATCTGAACCTTTCACATTAAAAACAATTTTTTAAAAATAAATTCCAGCTGGAAAAAAAGGAAAATGAAAAGGATAAGGATGGCAAATTAAGGGAACCTTGATGAGCAAGAAATATGAGAGATGACGTCATTCTCGTACGTAGACGATGAGGGAGCTGACGTGTAATTCAAAGCCGTTGTTAACAAAAAAAAAAGTTGAGATTCTCTGCATCCAACTTTCACGTAAGTTTCTACAATCGCCACCTACCACTTAATTTTCTAGTCAAAGTCAGCAACCTCTTTTCCTAGAGAAAATATTTACCCTAATCCAAAGCAAATATTTTCATTATCATTTTCATTAAGTGCACAAAATAATTGAGCTATATGATTAATAAATCACAATATTGAATATGAAAGTAATAAAATAATAAGTTATTTAATTAAAAAAGAAGCTTCGAAATTCCTTCTTTTCCCACAGTTAAACATTTTCTTTCACCATTTTAAGATCTAATTAATTTTTTCTTTTTCATTAATTTGTAGGCTATGTTTGGTTTCGAATTATATTAGGGAAAGAAAATAAAATAAAAATAAAAAGATAGTTTTCTTATATTTGGTTTTATTATAGAAAATATAAAATAAAATATAATTAAAATTAAATTAAAATTTATGTGTTTTTAAATGATTTAGTCTTATTATAATAAAGAAAAATAAGTAAAATGAGTTTGAAGAAACATATAAAAATAATTTATTAAATTTAAACTTTTTTTTTTGTTCTTCTCTTCTACCTTTCTTTTCTATTTTTTTCCTTCATATTTTCCTCTAAATTTTTCAAAACCAAACATAACCTTAGCTTTCATGAAAAAAAATATGAATGGATATTTATGTCATGTCAGAGTTCTCATATACCTTTTTTTTAGAAAACTTTTATAATATTTGAAATGTATCACTTAAAGAAAACTTTATTTATATAATAGAGTTTTAGGGCTTATTTGATAACTATTTTTTAAAATAGTTTTCTATTTTTCAAAACAAAAAAACAAAAAAAACACGTGTGATAATTAAAAACTGTTTTCTATTTAAGAACATGAAAATGATGTTTTTAAAAAATATATATTTATTATTTTTTGTTGTTTCACTCATTTTTTTTATAACTATTTAAAAAAAAATAATTATATAAATATATAAAATGATTAAAAATAAAACATCAAATATAAAAATTATTTTTTAAATATATTTAAAAATATTAAAAATATTTTAAGTATTTAAACAAACTTTTATTGTATAAAATATAATAAAATATTTTTAAAAAAATTATTATTAAAATCTATTTTTTAAAACTATTTTCCAAAATAGTTACTAACGGATCTTTATATTTTGATACCATATAGTTTGATCATAAACTTGCATGTCACGAATCAAAAGCTTGAGCATTCAAATGGGATAATGATAAAATCAGAAATAGAGATTTTCCTTGGTAAAAGGACCATAGACTCCAATCACATCAAGACCCGCCAAACTTGATTGGCTGCGGAGAATCCCAAACCTATCCCTAAAAGAAAAACAACACGTGAGAAACAGCCGACTCACTCCCACAACGGTCAACCATCCCTAAATTAGCCGTCAAACGCAGCCGACATCCCAGATGCCTCCAACTAGCTGACGCAAGCACTGACACAATCGTCCGCGCGTGACTCCCACACGTGTCAAGGGCTGCGGTCAGCTCGAGAAACTCCCGAGTCTCGCCCCCACGTGTCGAATTCATCCATCACCCTATAAAAATCCCCTCACCCAACCCTCAATCTTCGGTTCAGCACTTGAGATTTCTTAGCATCCAGGAAGGAAAAGGGGGAGAGAAAAGAGCAAAAGGAAAAGTAAATTTCAGGAATTTTCAAGAGGAAGAAGTGAATGACGAGCGCAGATCAGTTGCAGTTGCCGGCTGGTTTCAGATTTCATCCGACGGACGAGGAGCTCGTGGTGCATTATCTGGTTCGTAAATGCGCATCACAGAGCATCTCCGTTCCGATTATTGCCGAGGTTGATCTCTACAAGTTCGATCCATGGCAGCTTCCAGGTATTTTTTTTCTCTTTTTTCTCTTTCTTTTTCAGATTTGGAAACCTTAAGTGTGAGAAATTTTGATTTGACGATTCGAATTCGATTCTCTGAAATGGGTCAGTTGAAATATGAAATTAACTATATTTATCAGAAATGAATTGGATTTATTTTTTAAAAACTATTTTCACGAATGATTTGGATTTTGATCCATTGGTTGGATTTAACTGGTCGAGTTGAGTTTCTTTTGAGAAATGATAAGATTTTTGCAAATTTCTCTGAAATTTAGAAAATATTTTCAGTTTTCAATTTTTATTTTTTAACCTAAATTTCTTTTTTGAGATCGGTCGTTCCAATTTGCCTCAATTTCTTGACAAATATAATCGAAACTCTGCAAATCGTCTCTGTAGTTCAGCAAATTTTCAGAAACTGAATTTGGATATTTTTGGAATTGGGTTTCTGCAGGAATGGCTCTGTACGGTGAAAAGGAGTGGTACTTCTTCTCTCCAAGGGACCGCAAATATCCCAACGGTTCAAGGCCTAACCGGGCGGCCGGATCCGGCTACTGGAAGGCCACCGGAGCCGATAAGCCCATCGGCCGACCCAAGACAGTCGGAATTAAAAAAGCACTAGTATTTTACGCCGGAAAAGCTCCAAGAGGTGTCAAAACCAATTGGATCATGCACGAGTATCGCCTCGCCAATGTTGATCGATCCGCCGGCAAGAAAAACAACTTAAGGGTACGATTGTAATTCTATACCACATTAAGGATATTTATTTATTATTAAAAAAAAAAGAAAAAGAAAAAAAAGAGTGATGGTTCTTTTTATTGATATATATTATTATTGATTTTGCAGCTTGACGATTGGGTCTTATGTCGAATATACAACAAGAAAGGCAGCGCCGACAAACAGCACACCTTTGATCAAAAATCAATGAAATATCCAGAGATTGAAGACCAGAAGCCAAAAATAATATCAACGGTTCAGAATAAAGCAGTACCCTCGTCATTGCCGTCCCTACCACCAATGCCTGCGCCGCCGACAACCAATGACTACCTATACTTCGAGGCATCCGATTCAGTGCCAAGGTTACACACTCACACAGATTCTAGTGGTTCCGAGCAAGTAATGTCACCAGATTTCACTTGCGAGAAGGAGGTTCAAAGTGAGCCTAAGTGGAATGACTTTGATTTTACCCTCAACTATATGGATGGTTTTGCCAACGACCCTTTTGCCTCCCAAACACAGTTTTCGGGAGACTTATTAACATCGTCGTGGCAGGACATGTTGATGTTCTCAAACAAGTCATTTTGATTAGCATTTTCAAGGTTAAGATTAGAAAAATAGGTCAAATACTATATCCTATATTGACCTAGAATATGAAGATGGTAGCTATATTTGTCTCATGATTCATGAAGTTGCTAACATGAGTTTCATTCATAAATCATTATCATGGAAGATATGGGGATGATGGATCAATCAATGGTGTGGTGAATGATGGCTTGGCTTGATGATGATGATGATGATAAGAGGGATGACAATGTGTGTTGGATTCTTCATTGTTAATACATTGTAGGAAATTCTCGCCTTTGTAGAATATAGAATAATAGTAAAATATTCTTTTTTATTTTTCTTTTTCATTGTTCCAAATTTAATTGATGATGATGATGATTATAAAAAAATGAGGGTGAAGGGTATATTGGGGATGGGGGGATTAACAAGGGAGAAAATGACAAAAGTCAATATCTACCTTTGGTTGGTGTTGAAAGAGAAGGGTGCATTTGTCCTTCTTCAACATTGTTGATTCGAACAACTTGTTGAATGGTTGATTTTTTATTTCTCATTTGTTGTAACACATCTCTTCATCTAATCAATATACTATGAGGTTTCTCTGGACCACCCATCTCTCTCTCTCTCTCTCTCACTCTCTCTCTCTCTCTCTATCTCTCTCATGTGAAAAGCTTGAATTATTGTACTATATTATTTAAAATGTCTCTTTGTGGCAAAGTCTTGCAATCTGGTCTAGTTTAGAGAGGTAAGTTTCACGAAGTTTCGATCAGGTAAGCAGAGAAATGTTTTAAAATATCTACACGGGTTTATCCAAGACTTTGGTGGTATTTTTTATTTATTTATTGAATAGAAAAAACTAAAATGTTTAGTTTTTTAAGTTAAAAGTAACTTATAAGTTAAAAGTAACTTATTGATATCGATTAAAATATAACTAAAGTAAACTTATTATTAATGGGTTCAATTTAATTTAATTATGTGTGTTAATATTAATAGATTGTTTTTAATTGAATAGAAAAAATGAAATATTTTGACTTTTTTTTATTAAATTAAAAATTGAAAACCACCTTCATATTGTGAGCAATTAAATAATATAGTTTTCCCCTCTTGATCATTTTTTTGGATTAACGTATACACTTAGAATAGTTTTAAATGAGTTTAAAGGGCACTTGACAGCACTTTTGTAAAAATATTTTCAATTTATAATAATTTTATTGATAGCAATTCTATTAAACATATTTTATGAAAAATCAATTGGGGTTTGAATATAAAATTTCAAGAAACCATTTTCGATTATGTTTGGAGATTTTTAGAAAATAAAAAATAAAAAACCCGTTTAAAATTCACTTCAAATGATTCTTTAAAGTTTTAAATGCAATTCTTTTAAAATTACTTTCAGACCGACTCTAAGGTGATATTTGTGTTTTGGTTGAATAGAAAAAGTCAAATATTTTAATTTTTCCTATTCAACTAAAAATAAGATGTAGATATTAACCAATATAACTAAAGTGAACTTGTTATCAATAGGTTCGATTTAGTTATGTTGGAATAAACACCGCCACGTAAGTTTAGAATATAGTCCATTCCCAAACATCTCTTCATCTAATCAATATACTGTGAGGTTTCTCTGGACCACCCATCTCTCTCTCTCTCTCTCTCATGTGAAAAGCTTGAATTATTGTACTATATTATTTAAAATGTCTCTTTGTGGCAAAGTCTTGCAATCTGGTCTAGTTTAGAGAGGTAAGTTTCACGAAGTTTCGATCAGGTAAGCAGAGAAATGTTTTAAAATATCTACACGGGTTTATCCAAGACTTTGGTGGTATTTTTTATTTATTTATTGAATAGAAAAAACTAAAATGTTTAGTTTTTTAAGTTAAAAGTAACTTATTGATATCGATTAAAATATAACTAAAGTAAACTTATTATTAATGGGTTCAGTTTAATTTAATTATGTGTGTTAATATTAATAGATTGTTTTTAATTGAATAGAAAAAATGAAATATTTTAACTTTTTTTTATTAAATTAAAAATTGAAAACCACCTTCATATTGTGAGCAATTAAATAATATAGTTTTCCCCTCTTGATCATTTTTTTGGATTAACGTATACACTTAGAATAGTTTTAAATGAGTTTAAAGGGCACTTGACAGCACTTTTGTAAAAATATTTTCAATTTATAATAATTTTATTGATAGCAATTCTATTAAACATATTTTATGAAAAATCAATTGGGGTTTGAATATAAAATTTCAAGAAACCATTTTCGATTATGTTTGGAGATTTTTAGAAAATAAAAAATAAAAAACCCGTTTAAAATTCACTTCAAATGATTTTTTAAAGTTTTAAATGCAATTCTTTTAAAATTACTTTCAAACCGACTCTAAGGTGATGTTTGTGTTTTAGTTGAATAGAAAAAGTCAAATATTTTAATTTTTCCTATTTAACTAAAAATAACCTGTTGATATTAACCAATATAACTAAAGTGAACTTGTTATCAATAGGTTCGATTTAGTTATGTTGAAACAAACACCGCCAAGTTTAGAATATAGTCCATTCCCAAACATCTCTTCATCTAATCAATATACTATGAGGTTTCTCTGGACCACCCATCTCTCTCTCTCTCTCTCTCTCTCTCTCTCTCATGTGAAAAGCTTGAATTATTGTACTATATTATTTAAAATGTCTCTTTGTGGCAAAGTCTTGCAATCTGGTCTAGTTTTGAGAGGTAAGTTTCACGAAGTTTCGATCAGGTAAGCAGAGAAATGTTTTAAAATATCTACATGGGTTTATCCAAGACTTGGTGGTATTTTTTATTTATTTATTGAATAGAAAAAATTAAAATATTTAGTTTTTTAAGTTAAAAGTAATTTATTAATATTGATAAAAATATAACTAAAGTGAACTTACTATCAATGGGTTCAGTTTAATTTAATTATGTTTGTTGATATTGACAGGTTGCTTTTAACTGAATAGAAAAAATTAAATATTTTAATTTTTTTTATTAAATTAAAAACCGAACACCACCTTCATATTATGAGCAATTAAATAATATAGTTTTCCTCTCTTGATCATTTTTTTTTATTAAGGTATATACTTGAGAGCATTTTTGTAAAAATATTTTCAATTTATAATAATTTTATTAATAGCAATTCTATTAAACATATTTTATGAAAAATCAATTGGGGTTTGAATATAAAATTTCAAAAAACCATTTTCAATTATATTTGGTGATTTTTAGAAAAAAAAAAAAAAAAGTTTAAGATTCGCTTCAAATGATTCTTTAAAGTTTTAAATGCAATTCTTTTAAAATTACTTTCAAACCGACTCTAAGGTGATGTTTGTGTTTTGGTTGAATAAAAAAAGTCAAATATTTTAGTTTTTCCTATTCAACTAAAAATAACCTATTGATATTAACCAATATAACTAAAGTAAACTTGTTATCAATAGGTTCGATTTAGTTATGTTGGAACAAACACCACGTAAATTTAGAATATAGTCCATTCCCAAACCCTTGTCATATCAAGTTCATTTTTAAATTTTTCAGAAACCTTTTTCTTTTACTTTTTAGTTATTTTTGATAGACAAATTTTTGTTCCCACTTGAACCTAAACCATCCAAAAACCCTCCCTGCCCTTGACAAGCTGAGCCAGGTTTCAAGGACTAATGCAAAGACTAGTACATATGCAGAAATAGATCCAAAGTTACATGGTTTATTGTTATTGTAAAACATCCACTATATTTATATATATATTTCCAGGACTATGATTCAGGGTATACCCCTTTACATCTTTTACCTAGTACCAGTGAATTTACACATACCATACAACAACAATTCCCCTCCTTTATTTTACAGCATAAGAGCTTTTCTGCAGGAGAATCAAGAATGGATCCACAAGAATGATTCAATCCATGGGTGATTCTCATAAGATTGCAGCTTTAAACTTGGGAAGCCGATCACAATTTGTAGGCGCCCATCCAATCAGGTTCTTTTCATTGTCGTAAACCACCATTTTATCTTGCATTGATATGTCTAAAAAATGACAGAAAAAAAAGGAAGGCCAAAGTGCAGGAGTCAGAGTTCTAGCTTTCGGGTTATGGTGAGTAACTCCATACATACACAATTTCTTACCTCCTATGACATTGAAATCTTGAAGTCCCACTTCAGTGCCATTTAGAATTCCCAAACAAACATTTCCCTTCAACTGGGAAAATGGATTTTGTTAATTTTCTTAATATCAGGTGTATCTTCTACTCATAAGAGCAACAAATGAATAAAAGCGTATAGGGAATAGTGCAAGGTACTTACTGAGATTATAAGATATGATTCAAGGGGAATGTCATACTGGGTTTTAGTTCTCCCACCACCTGCAAAGCTCAACGCTAAGGGCTTGAAGAATTTCTTGACATCATGAACGCTTTTGAATGGTCTCTTGCCTCTCCAGCAGAGTGGGAGTGTTTGATCATCTAGTGCTTCTCTTACAGGCTTTTCTGATAATTCTTTCCTTACCTAGAAGCATGAATGTTACAAGTATCATATGAAAGAATCCAAGTGAAAGAAAAAAGAAACATCTGCTCTTCTTCATTTCCAGATGAGTAATGAGTGTAATATTCATGACTATATGACAACTACGATAAATTTGTGAAAATCTGCAACTCACCAAATGGACTAAAGCTTGATAAGCCAGGGAATTGAGGTAGGTGTAAGAGCTTCCACTGTCAAAAGTTACTAGAAGATTCTTAAACACAGTTGTTTTTCCACCCCAAATAAGTTCCGCATATCCAGATGAATAATGAGTGCTGAATAAATCACAAAGAACAGATTTGCCATTGTAAGTAGAAAGTGTGAGCTACAACCAAGAAAGAATTAAAATGGACAATAGGGGCCTGGGAGTGATTCTTACTGTTGGTCACGTAACATTGGTGTCCAAACTACACGTGAAGAGTCATAGAGGTCATCCCCCAAAAAGAGAAATCCTCCACCATGGCTACTTACACAGTGGCCAACCACATTTCGTATTACACCCTGACTATGGAGCTGTGACACAATGCTAGATTTTCCCTTGCCAAGGCCAAGTACTCCATCTAGAGGATGATATGATGGACCTGGAATTTGATCATATCCACATCTGTAGACAAGAGAATCAGAATGCAGCATATGGCTAAGGCCAATTTTGTAACCAACTTTCCAAAAGTGTGATTTCTCTACCTTATTTCTTACATTTTAAGTGGCTTGCTGTCTCCCTATTTGTAAGAATCAGGACAGAATTCATTAATGGAAGGAACTATTTAAGGAAGAAACAGGTGCCACAAGTTCATTGCTGTAGATTATTACAATCAAGCTCTATGTTCTTCTAGATCTTATCCCATCTAAAGTGGCTTCAAGAAATTTCATCACAGAAATGATTCATAGAAACAGTGGGAACCTATCTTTGATGAAAAGAGTTCTAAAAGCCTGAATTAGTCTGTTGGAAATCATCCTAGCCACTGCTAAAGGCCACTCTTCTTAAGATGCCTCCCAGACTATTCAAATTGCAACATAACCTAGAAACTTGTATCAAAATTCAGTGTAACAGCTTATCTTAACTGTTTTATTTGAGGGAATTATTCATTGGGATCGGTTCTAGAAAGCCGCAATTTAATGAGAGTGAAGACAGGAGTTCCATGACAAACAATTCAGATCAAGAAGGCAAGCAAAGTTACAAACCCAAGGGCTAGACGAGGAGCAAGTCGGAGTCCATTAGTGAAATTGAGTGGAAAGGCATCTTTCACAAGGACACCCAATGATGAACCACCATCTGCATACTCAACTTCGTAGTCACATTGCTCTGGATGCTCACATTTATAGTCAGGAGGGTGAAGTGAAGCACACATGGGGTCCTTACAGATCACTAGATTATTGTTGGGCCGGTAAAGTGGGTGAGGCGCCTGAAAAAGAGAAGAAACAAAAATGAGGAATTCAGTAAGTTATCGATCAGAACACATCAAGTTGAGTTTGTGTAGCCTAAATAATGACATGTATAATTATGTTAAAAAAATAATAAGAAAACTGAAGAATTTTGTCAGGATGTTTTACCTTAGTGCAATGGACACAGGGAGCATCGCATTGGAGCCAAGAAAGGTCGCTACCGGTGTCTGGATCAAGAAAGTAGGGCTTCGGTGGTTGACCTATGCTGAGAGAAACATAGTAATACCTGCAGAAGAGAAAATGATTTCAGAATCATGCAACAGACTTAAACAAAATTAGGGTTTTGAATGTGCAGAGGCCAATAAATGAGGCAACACAGTTCATACAAAATCTGTCACCAAATTCGGGCAGAAATGATGTCTAATATTAAAAGCACAAGCAAATGAATCTAACAGAGCATGAAGAATGTAAAGAAGATAAAAAGGGAAGATAGAGCTCTTCAGAGTAGGTATCCTAGTCCCAAAATTCCACCTCCAATTTTCATTTTAAGACCAAAATTTTTCATTTTTCCATCAGAGAAAAGGGTGGAATAGCCTTGACACCATCACCAACATCACACCTGCCTCTAAATGCGACATCATATCAAGACCACTTCCAAACTGCCATTAACTCTACCAGTGTAAGCACCACCAGCACTACTACCATCAACATCTTCCCCTATCCCAACCAAGCTCCTCAACAATTACCATCTTCGGTACTATCATCATCATCTCCACTACCCCCTAAACCATGGTCACTGCCTCCACCTCCTCTTAGATGTACAGTAATGCTGTGTTTTTCTCAAACAGAGTCAATAACTGGATTATAAGATTCTTTACATGGAAATCTGACATTGGGTCATGAAATTTCCAAGAAAATGCATGAAAGTTTCTAAGAATATGCAAAGCTTGAAACAATTCTTCCTCCAGGCTTTTTTTTTTCTTTTTTTTTTTGGTACAACCACCATCGTCACAATATTCTCTACCTCCACTTATACATACACAAAGATTTAATTTTTCACAGACAAAGTCAATTGAGAACTTAAAACAACCATATAAACTGCAGTATAAGTTGGACACATGGGAAAATGACATGCAGGTCATGAAATTTTCCAAGAAAATGCAAGCTTGAGGTGAATTTTCTGCACATACCCCAGAGGGTAAACATTCCCATAAAGTGGAAACACAACTGAAGACTGAATAATATTGATCAACGATGATGATGATGCTGGTTCAGGAAAAACTGCTTTCTTCCTCCTGTGCTGGTGATCAGAAGCAGCTGACCAGCCAGACAAACCCACAAGCACCACCAGAACCACCAACACCCCCACCTTCCCAATCTCCATAATTCACTCCAGATGAATGAATTTGAGCTAACACCTAGACTTTTTCAAACACAAAAAACAAGCAAGAACGTCTCTATCTTGGGCTTGTCAGCTTGTGGCACATAGACTACAAGCTGGCCTGAAAGAAAATGAAGATTGATACATAGTATCATATCCATCTTTTATGTTGGCCAATGAGGCAACAATTGGGTGTTGTAATGGAATATTGAGGAGGGTATTTACTTGGGAAGCAAGAATTAGATTGGTATATGTGTTTGCTTTGGTTAATTGTCTTGCATGGTACTGGGGTTTTACAGAACCCTTAGTTAACAAACTTGAAAGGGGATTTCTTCTACTGCATGGTATGGTAATGGGTTCATATTCCTTTCCTCCTGTAGGATTGGAGGATTTTGCATATGGTGTGAATCCATTTCCCACTAATGAGGGAATCAATTAGTTGCTCTTTCAAAGAGCAACCTTAAGAAAGGGGAAATGATGCTTTTCCCATTTGATTCCTCAATTGACTTTTTAGATATAAAAAATAATAATAATAATAATTTAGTTCAAATTATTTTAAAAATGAATGTAAAACTCATATTACTAACTTGTTTTTAGTTTTTGTTTTAGAAGTTTTATATTATAAATAAATAAATAAAAAGGAAATATGTTTAAATTGGTTTTGAAAGTGAGAAATTAAGGTGGTGTTTATTTTTTTTTATAGAATTTTAAATTAAATAATGCTTAATAATGTTAAGTATTTAGTTATTTATTTTTGTAATATTTTATTTCTCTTAAGTATGAAAAAGTAAAAAAGTAAAAAAGAAAATTTAATATATTACTTTTTTATTTACAAAAGTTAAATATTTTAATTTTCTTTATTTAATAAAAAATTTATAATAAATTATGGAAAAAAAAAAACAATCTAAAGCAAATTACTTTTGCTAAAAGGGTAAAAAAGAAAAAATACCCTCTAGCACTAAATACTCACTTGCATTTTATTTTATTGTTAACCACATCGACAAGCTTCTTGTCACATCTATGACATGGAAAATTGAAAAAAAAAATACAAAAATCATAATAGAAAATTGTTTGTTATAATAAAATTTCAAAATATGTTTTTATTTTTCAAAAAAAGAAAATTGAAAAAATATTCAACATATCTAATATTTATCTATTATGAAAATTATATTTGCATCCTCTTAACCAAAAATTTTAAGAAACAAATACCCCTTATTAAAATTTCTAAAGTAATTTCAATATGAAAATATATCAAATATATCATCCTTTTAGAGATTTGCGTCTTTCCGAAACCAAACATAATTGAAATGTTTAACCTTCTAGGAAGGGATATAACTACTATGTTCGAGTTTTCAAGACATGATACAACTACTATGTCCAACCTTTTAAGACTGGGCACCATGGATTGCAATTTTTTTCTCTATTACTTTTTTTTTTTTTCACGATTTCTCACTTTTAAATTACATCTATATTCTTTAAAATTGTTTTTCCACCATTTTTACAACAAGTTTTTTTTTTTCCAAAATTTATATATGAATAAACCCTAAAAGATTTTTATATTCTATGTTATAAGGATTCAAACAAAATATATCAAAAAAATTCAAATTAGCTAGTAATATGCCTATAATAATCTTATGATATCAAATAAGTTTCAAACAAGATAATTTATTGCTAAGGTTTGTAATTGGGAAGACATTAATTAAGAGAAAAAATAAAAAGAAGATGAGTTTAGGGAGAGCGTAATGGAAGAATATTTTCAAATACACAACTATCATTCTTTTACATAAAAATTACCACATTTTATATAAAAAAAATTATTTTTTTTTAAAAAAATTGTATCCAAACACTACATACTCTTTCATTTTATAAATTCATTATTAGGTCTCCTATTTTTTATTTTTAACAACAAAAAATAACAATATCTCCTATATAAAATGTAATAATTCTTAAAGACTTATTTTAAAAAGATAATAATTTTTAAAAATTATTTAAATAATTAAGATATTAAAATTTTTCTATTACCTTAAACTTTATAAATTTTAAAAGTAATTTTTAAGAATATAACGTAATAATTTTTATAAGTTTTGTTTCGATGGAGGGAAATTTATATTTATACTAAAAGAAATTGATGATAAAAATGTCTTTAATCTCATGATGTTTTTTTTAACTGAATAGAAAGAATTATAATATTTGACTTTTTTATTCAATTAAAAATAATTATTTCATATAAATTAATATAATTAAATTGAATATATCGATAATAACTTTACTTAAATTATATTAATCGATATTAACATATTACTTTCAATTGAATAAAAAAAAAATCAAATATTTTAATTTTTTTGCAAAAATAAAAATAAAAATCACCTAATCGTTCTCTAGTGCAATATAATTTAATTGCAAATTTTTAATAATATAGTAAACAAATAAAACTATAGGGGAAAATTCTACGGTACCTCCTAAAGGTATCATACCTCCATTTTATTTGAGTCATTGGATGAAAAAGATTTCATCTCAACCATCCAAATGATAATTTTGGGATTATAGCTATTTCTATTTCTAGTTCTCATATAAATTTCCTTGAAGTGACAATTGCACTATCGCATCATTGAAAATAAGCAAATGTTTTGTCAAGTGTATATCCACATTCATCATTAGCTTGAAAAGTTGACCACTTTACTTGAAAAGTTGATAATATAGATACATAATATAGGTATTGACAAATTGGGTTTATCAAAAGCAAATTCACCAATTCAACGCTAGAAATTTCCAAGAACCATCTACATCAAGGCTCCTTCACTAATTCAATCGTAGAAATTTCCAAGCAATTTCTTGGCATCAACATCAGGCTTGTTTGGTTGCTGAGAATATAGCTTCTCAAACACAAAAGCTTAAGTCAGTCATATCATAACATTTTTTATTCTTTTTTTTTTTAAGGTGTCAAAATCACTTTTTAGCACTATATCAATTCCCGTAAGAATCAATTCACATTGCATGAAGTGCTTTAAGGAGGTACTTTTAATCTCTGTCAAGAAAAGTGGAGAAAATTGAGGATATTGACAAGTGATTTGATTTAGAATTTAAAAAATTATTAACTTTTACAAAACTTTTGCTTGAATTTTTAAATGGAACCTTAGGCCTATTTAGTAATTGTTTTTGGAAATAGTTCTGAAAAATAATTTTTGAAAACTGTTATTTGATATTTTGTAAAACAAAAATTTGTTTGAAAACTTATAATATTTTTAACTTATTTTTAATATTTTTAAATATGTATTAAAAATAAATTTTATGTCTAATATTTTATTTTTAATTATTCTATATGTTTATAGAATTATTTTTTTTAAAATAACTCTTAGAAAATAAGGGAAAACAACTAAAAGAATATCTCTAAAAACACATTGTTTGAAAATAGTTTTTAGTTGTTAAACATGTTTTCTTGATATATATATATATATTTTTTTTTTTTGTTCTAAAAAATAGAAAACTTCTAAAAAGCAGTTGCCAAACATGCCTTTATTTTTCTTTGTTAAACCAACCACGTGAATATTTCATCCATTCATATCATAAAATCACAAATAAAAAATGAAAACCATGAATTTTTTGCTTCTAGTTATATAATTATAAAATATGTATATATATGTAAAAAAAAATTAAAACTTCCAAATATATATAATATTTATAAAATTAAAAATACTAATGATTTTTTTATATACAATGTAAATGATATGAGTGTGAATGCTTAAACAATCCATTAACGCAGATGGGTTAATATAAGGGAACTAGAATCATATATTAATAAATTTATTAATGATTATAAATTCATTATATCATGTCATATTTTCTACGGCTCTATACCAATAATAGAAACGATCAAAGAGTGTGCAACCATGTTGAAGATGAATTAGAGTAAATTCAAGACAATTAAACAAAATTACTAATGCTTTGATACAATACTCTTGATTTTGAATTGAATATTAGGCCAGTTCTTGAAGAGTTTCTTAAGACAAGCCACATATGATTTCAAAGCTAAAGACATCATAAATCTAATACTTCGAGCAATGTGTGAAACAAGAGTTAGAACAAGGGAAATATGGTCTTTTTGAGTTAGGTTGCATTGGGTAAAAGTCCTATTTTGAAACCCATTTGGAAGAAGTGATTTTCATTTGGAACAGGAGCTTAAAAACTTCAACTGGCAGAAGATGAGTTTGAAATTTAATGGGAGTTTCTAACACCATTTGCCATTTTGAATAACTTCATTTCATTTCAATAGGGAATTTTGACTCCCAATAACACAAATTCATTTTGAACAAGGCTTTCTAGCTTCAAATCTCTTATGGCCCAAGAAGAAGATTGCAGAATTGAGAGAATTGAGAGAACAAATTTTTTATTAAAAATAATTCATCATGCCTTTTTCCCATTACATTCCCTCTGTTAATATAGCTAGGCTACGAAATAGAAAGCAAATAGAAACTCATTCTAATAGAAACTACCATTCCTAAAGACTCCCTATACCAAATAGAAACTAAATAGAATTAGAAACTAATTAAAATAGGAATTAGGGACCTAATAGAAGTCAACTCAGAATAGAATTATTCTGGCCGTAACATTCCCTTCTCCATCAAAGGAAGCCTTGACCTCAAGGCTGAAACTGTGGAAACTTTTGTTGAACCTTATGAACATCCTACCACGTTGCATCTTCCGGAAGCGAGTTAGACCAATGTATGAGCCATTGAGAAACTGCACGATTGTTTCTCTTAACCATGCGCCTATCAAGCACTGCTATGAGTTCTAGTTGCACTCTTCCATCTTGTTGAATTGAGGGCAACTCGGTCTGATGTACATTTGCAGCTCCCAACTTCTTTTTGAGGCAAGACACATGGAAAACGGGATGGATCTTGGAATATGCTGGAAGTTCTAACTTGTAGGCCACCTGTCCCACCTTTTCGAGATGCAAGCTTCCTATTAGTGCGTATAGACAAGGAAGTCTGCTTAAAAGGTTGCAGCCTGAGATATACCCAATCACCAGCTTCGAAATTCCTCTCTGTCCTATGCTCGTTTGCTGCCTTCCTCATTCTGTTTTGAGCGTGCTGTAAGTTCTCTCTCGAAGATATACCATTGTATCTCTATATTTCAAGGCCTGGTCCACAGCTGCCACTAAAGTTTCCCCCGGAATGTAGGTGGTATAGGTAGGGGGCTGCTTACCATAAACTAAGTCAAATGGGGTCATTTTAGAAGAAAAATGAAACGAAGTGTTATACCACCATTTCGCGAGTGGTAACCACTTACTCCATTCTTTAGGCTTATCTCCACACATACACCTTAAATATTGTTCCACAGACACACCTTAAATATTGCTCCACACACTTAATAACTATTTCTGTTTGGCCATTAGTTTGCTGATGATATGTACTCATTAGCAGTTGAGTCCCCTGTAGTGTAAAGAGAAGCTGCCAAAAGTGACTCGTAAAAATCCAGGCTCGATCGCTTGCAATAGTCTTTGGCAGGCCATGTAACTTGAAGATGTTATCCATGAATAATTGTGCTACATCTTTAGCTGTATAAGGGTGCGCAATGGCCAGGAAGTGAGCATACTTAATCTATCCATGATCACCAATATGACCTCCTTACCATGTGATTTTGGAAGCCCCTCTATAAAATCCATAGAGATATCTGACCAGATTTGATTTGGTATTAGTAGTGATTGCAACAATCCAAGGTAAGCTATATTTTCAGCCTTATTTCTCTGGCATATATCACATTCAGCTACAAACTTACAAGTTTCCTGCTTCATCTTTTGCCGATAAAAAGCCCTCCTTATCATTTCTAAACTTTTTTTTTTAACTCCGGAATGCCCTCCAGCTGTTCCACTATGAGCTTCTTGTAGTATCTTCATTTTAAGCTCAGATTGTCTCCCTAACCCAAGTCTCCCCTTATATCTCAATCGCTCATTTTCCCAAGTAAATTTGGAATGCGATGTCGGACACGCTTGTATTTCTTGAATGAGTTGTTGTATCTTTTCATCTTCCTTCCACTCATTTTATGACACCTGAAGCCATTCTGCTACTGGGAATGATATGGCCATAAGGAATGCCTCACCTTCTTTATCATGCACCCTTGACAATGTATCAACTACCTTATTCTCCTTGCCACTCCTATAGATAATCTCATAGTTGTATCCCATCAACTTAGTAAGCCATTTATATTGCATTGGTGTGGAGATTCGTTGCTCCAATAAATACTTCAGGCTTGAGTGTTCGGTGACTATCTTGAAGTGTTTTCCAATTAAGCAAGGCCTCCACTTTAATACAGTTATAACAGCAGCTAGCATCTCTTTTTCGTATGTTGAAGGGCCAAGATTTTTTGGTGATAAAGCCTTACTCGTGTAGGCTATGGGTCTGCCTTCTTGTAGTAGCACTGCTCCTACCCCATTCCCAGATGTATCACGCTCTATCACAAAACTTGTTTGGAAGTTTGGCATGGCTAAAACCAGAGTGATATACATAATATTTTTGAGTTGTTTAAATGAGTCTTCAGTTTCACTAGTCCACTGAAAGTTATCTTTCTTCAACAAGGAGGTGAGTGGTTGAATAACCTTGCCATAGTCCTTGATGAATCTGCAATAGTACCTTGTTAATCCCAAAAATCCCCTCAAGGATTTGAGTGAGGTTGGGGCCATTGTAACATGCTTTGAAATTTGGTCGGATCTATGACTACTGCTTTAGAAACGATATGCCCTAAGTACTCAATTTGCTTTTCACCAAAAGCACACTTTATTTTCTTCACAAACAATTGATTTTGATGCAACACTTCCAATACTAACTGCAAATGCCTCAAGTGTTCCTTCCAATCACCACTATAGATTAAGATGTCATAAAAAAATACCAGAACAAACTTTCTAAAAAATGGCTTGAATATTTCATTCATTAGACTTTGGAACATGGATAGGGCATTAGTTAAGCCAAAAGGCATAACTAGGAACTCATTGTTTTATGGACATCGGACTCATGTACTCTTATTTAGTGATATCCTGATCTGAGATCTAACTTGGAAAAATACCTTGCCCCAAACAATTCATCCAACAACTCATCAATAACAGGTATAGGGAACTTATCTTTAATAGTAATTCGGTTAAGAGCCCTATAGTCGACACACATTCTCCACATATTGTCCTTCTTGACCAACAACATAGGCGAAAAGAAAGGGCTCACGCTTCTCTGTATAGTACCATCTTCAAGCATTTCATGTACTACCTTTTCAATCTCACTTTTCTGCACATAAGGGTACTTGTACGGTCTAATATTGGTGGAGACATACCTAGTTCCAATGGAATTTTATGGTCGTGTGCTCTTTGAGGTGGTAGACCTTGAGGCTCTGAAAATACCGTCATGTATTGTTGCAATAGTTGAGCTAATTCCTTAGGTTCTTTTCCTTGCTCTTTGACTATTTTTCCCTCCTCTACTTGTATAGAAAAAATTTGAGTTGTAGATGCATAAGATATTTGCCTTAAATCCTTTTGAATCTGTCTTCCTAAAACTGACTGAATGGGGCCCGTGGTTGCGCCCCTCAACACGAATTTTCTTCGCTTAACCATAAATTCTATTCTCAAGTTCTTGAAATCCCATAGTATGGGTCCTAATTCAGCTAGCCATTGAATTCCCAATACCATATCACACCCGCCCATAGGTATGAGCCTTAAATCTGCTTGAAATTCCCTCCCTTACATGTTCCAAGTCAATTGCCTACAAATTGCATCACTGGTGATTTTAGCTCCATCTACCACTGCTACCTTTAAGGGGTTGGTAGTTTGTATTGAGCATCCTATTCTTTTGGCCGCTATAGGATCAAGGAAATTATGGGTGCTTCCAAAGTCAATTAATATGGTGATTGCTTTCCTTTTTATGTTGCCATGGATCCTCATGGTCTGGTGAGATGTGGAACCAAATATTGCATTACGTGACACCACTAGATCATCCTCCTTGATATTGTTTTCAGCGTCACATGTCATTTTTTCTTCACTTTCATCACCATCTAGCAAAAATCTGCTTCCTTTTACACTTATGGCCAAACTCATACTTCTCATTACAATAATAACAAAACCTTTTTTTCTTTTCTCTCTTGCATTTCTACAGCTGAGATCCTCTAAATGGGAGGTAATTGACCATTTTGGTTCATTTTGGTTCTCATAGTGTTCCTTGTAATTCCCCCACTTCTATTAGAGCCTTTGACTTTTTTTTAGGATTGCCTCCATTGTCCCTTCTTGTAACAAGGCTAACCTAATGGCTTGGGATAGTGTGCTTGGGTGAAGCATGGTGACTTGATTTTTTATTGCCTTTTCCAAGCCATTAATGAAACATTGAACAAAAAACTCCTCTGATAACCCACTAGTTCTGGCCATCAACGCCTCAAATTGCTCTTGATATGCCCTAACCATAGCAACTTGTTTTAGCTTGATTATTTGTCTAATAGGACTATCATAAGTACTAGGGCCGAACCTAGCAATCACATCTATAGAAAACAGTTGCCAATGGATCTCCTTGGCACTAGCTTCATACCCTTGAAACCATTCTAAGGCTCTTCCCTCTAAATGTAAGGAAGCCAATCCTACCTTTTCATGATCTTCAATTCCATTAATTTTAAAAAATCTATCACATTTGTAAATCCACCCACTTGGATTCTCATCTTCAAAAGTTGGAAATTTGAGTTTGGAAAACTTGGTTTAAAGGAAATTCATGCCTTGAGTGATAGCCCGTCCCGTTTTGATTAATTGAAGTACTACCCCTACTACCTAACTCTTCCTTTCTAGAAATCATATGTTTGATTTTTAGGTTTATTGCTATGGCCATTTTTGATAATTCTGATAAAGTAGCAACTTGTTTATCCGATGAGTCCTGCCACTGCTTAACAGTATCTTCAAGTCTTCATTGTCCTTGTGATCTAGTCCCTTCCACCATGATTGGTACTAAGATCATGCTTTGATACTAATTCTTATGGCCCAAGAAGAAGATTGCAAACTTGAGAGAACAAATTTTTTATTAAGAATAATTCATCGTGTCTTTTTCCCATTACATTCCCCCTGTTTATATAGGCTACGAAATAGAAAGCAAATAGAAACTAAATAGAAATAGAAACTCTTACAAATAGAAACTACTATTCCTAAGGATTCCCTATACCAAATAGAAACAAAATAGAATTAGAAACTAGTTAAAATAGGAATTAGGGACCTAATAGAAGTCAACTCATAATAAAATTATTCTGGCCGTAACAAAATCATGCACTTCTAAGCGCCCAAACTTTGATCTTTGGACCTCCCAAGCACTAAGCAAACTTGAGAAGAGTTAAAATGGTTTAGGATATATGACGTCCTTTAAGGGAAATTCGTGTGATTTTGGAAAAAAAAAAAAAAAATTCACTAGTACATTTTTTTAGTCATTTAAATTCAATTGTTTTAGGGAGAAAGAGAGACTAGACAAAAAGAAAGTGATTGGGCTCTTGTTTTTCAATTCTTTCTTCACTAAAGTTTAGTTTTGTTTATATATATTTCCTTTTCTATTTTATTTTTTTGGTAATCGAGTGTTGTGAGAAGAAATCCTCCACCATGTTTAGCTAATTTAATATAAATTGGAAAAGGTAATATGAAGGTGAAGAATTCAAAGGAATAACAAGAACACAATAATGTATTGATTTTTTTTTTCTTTATGTTTTTATGTTTGGATTAGGAAGAATAAATCCTCTATGTTTGTTCACATTAGATAAGGTGTTGGGATAAGGCTCTTAAAAGTATGACATAATGTAACAATAAGTGAATTATTTTAGTTTTTTTTTTTATCCCATTTATGCATTATATATGTTGAGTTAGGCCCAATATTTCTTACATTGTATATGCTTTGGTTGCATTAAAAGTTACATGAAAGAACCAAGTTCTAGGTTTCTTGCAAGTAGATAGATGATTTGTTCATAATTGATTTATAGATTTAGACAATCCATTTAAGGTTGTAATGCACCACCTCCCAATTGGAAAGATGACTGGTCTTGATTATCAGGATAAGTTTCCCATGATGAGTGCACTAGTATGTATAGTTACATATTAAATAGGACCTACAGTAAGTTATGACATTGACTATCAAGTAGTCAAGACCTAACCAAACTACTATATTGTATAAGCTCTCAAACTTGGAAGGGTATTGAGCTTATATAAAAGTCTTCAATAGCTTTGACCTATGGGTGAGACTCTAAGGTGATCATATATTCCCTATGGATTAGGTTGTTGTTGATGAAGACTAGTGACAATGAGTATTCTCAATAAAAATATAATGATATCTCATGAGATTGAGATAGTGTATCTCTTTGGATGATCTTAAAGACATTTGATTATGAGATCTATAACTGTAGTAAATGCTTTAGTGAAATGTGACATATGCTCTTTATGAATTATAGTATTTTAATTGATCACATAATAAAAGTATTTATAGCTCAAGGATTGAAGAGGTAATCTTAAAAGGTTAACACATATCTCATTAGATTATAAATACTAATTTATGACAAGTCTATATACAATGGATAGTAGGTTACAAACTCGAGTTTTTGCATCTCATTATAATATACATAGGATACTGGAATGTAATTGACTATTTTTAGTGGGATGTTAAGTCAATTTCGTAATTGAATTTTAAGGGAGCTAGTATTTTCCTATGGGCTCTAGTGATCCCTATTCAATCTCATATTCCTTGATTGGTTTATAAGGGTTATATGAGTTTTTAATTCATTTGTGTGCATAAAGGCATTTTGGTAAATACATAAGATTGCAAAGGAGTTTGTGAATGGTCTCTCTAGACTGGGCTAAATAATTAATTGAAGTCTAATTGGACTAAATAATCAATTATGATCATTTTTTAACTAGATTAACTAACCTAAGTCCAAGGTGGGTTCAAGTTACTTAAGCCTATGAGAAACTTATAAATACTCTCTCAAGGGTTAGGGCTTCAATCTTGCTTCTTGTCCACTCTGAGAGAGAGAAACCTAACTTCCATCTTTTGTGAGATCTCTACCATCTTAGTGTTTGGATTCAAGGAGTTATTGGGCGGAAGACTAGGCTTATGAGATCTTCTATGGATTTAACACTTTCTAAACCAACAAAAATTGATCTAAAAAATTCAAATCTTAGTTATGATATTTAATTTCTAGATCTATGGTTATTGATGGTTTTTATTTACATGTTCTGATGTGTTTAGATTTAGAGAGTCATAGGGATAGTTTTTCATGCACCCTAACGGTCTAAGGGTGGGAATAGAGAGATCTAGGAATTCCCAACATAAGGTTCATAGGATTCTTATTAAGATATTAGTGATTTTTAGAAAGACCTTGATCACTAATTAAGGGTTTTTTTTTTTTTTTTTTTTTCCCATAGTTTAAGCAAATAACTAATCTTTTTAACCTCAAACAATTAAACACATTAGTGTCAATCCCAAAGGATTATTATAAGCTAGATACTACAGGCTGTAGTAATCCTATCTTCGGTGTTTCTTAACTCAAGTTATAATTTAGGTTTTAGTGTTTTAATTATAACAAATTTGTAGTGAATGAGATTCTTTTATTTATTTAAAGTCATAATTGCTTTGAATATATATGAAATCAAAATAAAAATTGATGCAATAGGAAGTCTATTAAGACTTGGAGTAAAAAAATATGGCCAAAACCATCTCCATTAAAACAATTAGAAGGGAACTAGAGGTAGTAAATTATCCTAATTTGATTTTGGTTTCTTACTAGCATTTGGTTGTTTTCTAAGGGTACTAGTTATAAAGAATCCACATGAACTTTTACTATTTAATATGTAATATCTCAATTATCCCTTGTCATATATATATATATATATATATATATATATATATATGTCAATAACTTTTCTTCTATCCAATATGGAATAATCCCTTTTGTTGAGACAGTCTCTATATATATATATATATATATATATGTCAATAACTTTTCTTCTATCCAATATGGAATAATCCCTTTTGTTGAGACAGTCTCTATATCCTACTAGATTGTTGGGCCAAATAGTTACAAGCATCTCTTATGGGGTTGAAGAGACGTAATCTCACTTTGAGGTATATGATTGACTTTGATATTTTTTGTAATGGTTCACTCTCTCATATAGATATTATTTGCTTTGGAATCAATGAACTCTCATGATTGAAATACATCTACACAATTACAAATTATCCACCACAATACAGCGTTAGGAACTTATGATATATCACAGGGCAGATTAACCAACTAGATATTCCTTGTTGACTCCTTAGCTTAAACTTTTGATCAGGTTGATTGCTAAACACCCGAGTAATTCCATGAACCCTAGCATAAGAACTTCTCATTCAAATAGGTAAACCCTTTACTTCTCTTCAAACAGTACTTAGAATACCAAGAAATTAGGAAATTTTCCGTTCAATATAATACCCTTTTCCTAACTACTCAATCTTTGGAGAATCCAAGCAAGGCAAGAAGAATGGAGACTATGTTGCCACTGGTCAGAGTCTTCAACAGTTTTAGCTTTCCAGGTGTGTATGGTGGGTACCTTGCTGGTGATTCTCCGGTGAAGCCTCTGTAGAGAACTGCCTTCTTGTGGCTAAATGTATCGAAGGAGAACTTGCCATGGTATGAGCCCATTCCACTCTCCCCAACTCCTCCAAATGGTAAACTCGAAACAGTCAGCTGCATCATGAAATTTGCAGGGAAAAGAAAACCAAATCACAAACTGGGAACAATGAAGAAAAATCAGGTGCTAATGAGTCTGCATGAATGTCATAGAGTATCCATGAATGCTGGCAAGTATCTATGTATACATAGAAGTGTACCAAGATTAATGTATGCTAATATGGACATTAACTTCATGTATAGACTAAAGATATGGGGGATATTCCATGTGAATTTGAGGGAAAGTATGGTCATCACATGTAGAATGGTGTCATTGATGAGCATTCCTCCTGAAGATATGTTGTTCACAAAATCCTTCTGCAGCTGTTTGTTTTCGGAGAAGAGATATGCTGCAAGAGGCTTTGATTTTGAGTTTATCACATCAAAACTCTCTTCTAAATTTTCCACCTGTTACAAAGGGAAGGAAAAGATTGAATTTGTTTTCAACATTTCATATAGATTGCAGTTATTCAAGGCAGAATGAATGACTGCAATAGACATTTTTTTGTAACGCTGGGCTAGCACATTTTTCTTTATACTTGCATCATTTAAAGCATTGAATCAAATTTATTCTGCACCAAACACATACAAAAATGATCGCCCAAAACCACCTCTTTGGAAAAATTAACCTCAGTAACAAATTGGTTTTCTAAAGAAGGTTTCAGTTCTCACAGTGAGGATGGGAAGTAATGGCCCAAATATCTCCTCCTTCATGATCTCAGTGTCTTCAGGAACATCCACCAAGATGGTTGGAGCTATCTTTCTGCAAAGAATGGTAAGAATGGAAGTTTGGGAAACTTACGTTAGGATGGATAAAAAGTTGAATACCTCATGGGGACAGACATTGAACTCACAGTTGGTTCTCATCCCTTTGTCCGCCAATGATGATCTTATCAGAGACCTCATCCTCATCTAAGAGCCTTGTCAGGCGTTTGAAGTGCTGTACACTCACAATGCGGGACATGTCTTCTGATTCAATTGGATTTTTCCCGAAGAATTCCTCTAGCTCATGTCTCAAAACATCTATCTATTTAACCGACATGAATCAAGAAATGACCCAAGAAAAAAGGAACATTTTATTAAGCATTAAGCAAAACATACCAACTTTGGAGCAAAATCTTTTGTCGTGATAACATAATCAGGAGCAATGCAAGCTTGTCCGTTATTGCATGCCCACTTGCCTGCTATTATTCTCCTCACAGCAACCTTAAGATCACAAAGATAAAACTGTTACAGCTCAAAAATGAAGTACAGATTAGAAACATAAGTTGACGATGGCCACTGAAAAGCAAAGCTTCTCACTTGTAAGTTGACATTGGAATCAACAACGACAGGGCACTTTCCTCCAAGTTCCAAAGTTACGGGTGTAAGGTGCTTTGCTGCCGCAGCCATTACTATGCGTCCAACTCTTGGACTACCTGCACAAATTGAGGAATTATTTGATAAAATCATATTAGCATTACTAAGAATCAAACTAGATGCATTACTTTATGTGTTTGGGAGACTGGAAAGAACATAAAACTGAGGACTAATGCTTTGACACACTCTGCAGTAGAAAATCAGAAGGTGGTCCAGGTGAGAAAAGATTAGGGGATTGGACTCATACAATGGTCTTAAAGCATCTAGAGAGTTTGATAACTAGAGTTGCCTTGTTGTGGCTCAAATGGATGCATCTGATGGTTCTCAAAACCTGAAGTGCATGGACCATTAGACCTCCAAACAAGTGCAGCTAGTGCTGGAGGAAAATACTCAAGATAAGGGACAATGCTTAAAGCAGAACAGTGGCAATGACATGAATTGTCTTTTCTTTCCATAATTGGCTTCCATTTTCTAACATTCATTAACAATACAAGATATCACAGGATTGAATGAAATTGAGATATATTCAAAAGGTGTTTAGTGACATTATTTAAATATTAAATTTTGAACACGTTCAGAATCTCTGGAATTATATCAGGTAAAAGATTATGAAAAATTGGTGAAAGGGTATAAACCTGTGTAGAATATTTTGTCCCACTTCTGCTCCAATAAGGCAGTTGTTTCAGCCACAGCCCCCTCAACAACTCGTATGGAGGAGTTGTCTAGATATTCCTCTAATAATTTTGAAAGCAAAGTCGATATTGCTGGAGCTATTTCTGAAGGTTTTAGAACTACAGCATTGCCAGCTGCTATAGCTCCAATCACTGGGTCAATAGATAGCACTGGAAAGTAGAAAGATCATATCCTATTCTTGTCAGAAAGAGTTCGATTCCAATAACAGAAGTTAAGACAATGTGAGTTCAGATAAAATAATTCAAGAAACAGATTGGTATTTCATGGCAGTAGAAAAGAAAACCATACATTGGCTTTTTGCAGTGACTAACGTATGCTTTAAGGGTTGTTACTTTTCTGGAGATACAAACAATGGAAATGTAACAAACCATGTATTTTGGTAAATGCAAACAACTATTATAGAAGTTGTAGTACCTTATTGTAATACTCTGCAATTCAATCTTTTCCTATATTATAGAAGTTGCTTTGGGGAAACTAGTGGGTGCAAAGATCTGTAAGCAGAAAATTAGTGTGACTAGAAGGCTTAGTGTTCCAATAGTCCAATGAAAAGGTGAGAGATCACAAATGGAATGTATGCACTCTGAAGTCTGAACTATCTGCTGATTATTGGGATCAACTTGATAAACAGAAAGACTCAGACTGTGCATGTGATTGTAACGGAGCTTGTTATGTATTCTCACAGTTGGAAAGATTGTTAGAAAGTTAGTAAGTTGTTAAAAGGTTTGTTGCATTAGTTAAATGGTTAGTATATCTACCATATAAATACAGTGCAGCTGTAACTTACACTGATGAAATATAAAAGTTCATTTTCTGGACCAGTTTCTTAGATCTCAAATCTTTCACAACTGCATATCATGGCAGCTGCATCGGGAAATTAACAAGTTCAAAGATATATAAGCAGAAGCCAGATCATTACAGGCCGGCTTTAAGAATATCTCATGTTCTAAATTACCAACTAAAAGGTGACAGCCTAGCAAAATGGGTTCTATGCACTCCCAAGATATTTTCGGAAAAAAGATTGTCTTGTAATTACACATCATTGGGATAGTCTAACAGATAAAAAGAAAAAGCAATTTAGAAATACAAGGCACACAAACATCAGCATTGACCATGGTAGAGGATGCATAATACTAAAAAAAAATTCATTAAGAGTATTTTTCTCAGAGCTATATGAACTATTCAAATATAGCTTGCAACATGCTAGATATGATTGGTTTTCCTAGATATGAAGTTGTGTGATACCAGGGTTGCCTTACATACAAAAAGGATAATTCCATGTTGAGATGACCAACACGACACCTAGAGGTTCTGACACAATTTCTGCTGATGATGGATATGTTGTCATTGAAGTTTTGGCCTGAAAATGAGAGGAAGTTTGCACAAATTATAAGACATAAAATTACAGTTTACAAGGGCAGCTGAAATCACACTACTTATTATTCCTGGCTAAAATAGTGGTTTGACACTAATTACCTTCTCTGGCTTCATCCAATGACCCAATTCTTTGAGAGCCAACTTACATGCGCCTTTTGACATTGAAACCTGCAGTAGATGCCATATTAGAAACTACCCAATTCATAAGTTCTATAAACAATCCCACAATATTTAATATAAGCCATATATTTAAGAACAAAAACTATTTATTTGAGTCATAGGAGCAAAAGATCTTGGAGAATATTTGTCTCCACAAGAAAATGGTAAAGAAAGAACATGAGGAAGATCTTCACCACCTTGTCCACAACATGATGAATTATTAATTAGGATCTATTGCTTTCCTCTCAAATTTGTTTTGCTGCATATCCCTTAGCTGGAAATTTCTTTGCTCATTTGGTACTGGTGATCAAGAAGATCCACGACAAGGATGACTAAATTATCTTTTTGTAGGTTAATTATGTCTGTTTGGTTGCCTAGAAAACGTAGGAAGAGAGAAGACTTGGAAAATCTTTGAATCCTAAATTCAGCAAAATCAAACATCTGCAAATTAGCATAACAATAGAGAGCAGTTATATGATAAAATCTAATGAAAGTAAAAACAGGAGAGGGTGCAATACCTCAGACACAAAAGCCTCAAGTTCGGGTTTGGAAAGATCCTCATGAAGAGCCTCAATGATATCTTTCTCCCGCTCATCAATCATCTTCTCGATTCCCTTCAACTGTGCAATTCTCCATTCATAACTCTTTGTCTTACCAGCATTGAAGCTCCCTCTGAGCTCCTTCACCAATGAAGCAGCACTTTCAACATCGAACACTTTCTTTTTTTCATCTGGCATCACTGCTAGAGTTGCTGAGCAACTGCAACCAAAAGTATAAACTATAAAATTAAGACCAAAATCAATCCTTGGATATCATGTCAAACGACCTAATTCACTCAAAAGTCGAAGTTGTTAGGTAATGGATCAACAATAAATATCAAACTGGCCAACAGTTAACAACAGTTAAGAAGAAAATAGATAACAACCGTGACAAAGGTTGAGACTTACATGAAAGAAGAGTGTGTAAATCGAAGGCGTTTTCGTTTTTTGAGAACTGGTATTGGTAATGGAGGGTTTCTCTGTTTTGGAAACTGGTTTCTCAAGCTTCTTGTGTAGCCACCATCAACACTGTTCCAAAGGAAAAGTGCAAGAAAAATCAGAGTAATGCTTCTCCCTGGTTCTTCTTCTTCTTCATCATCATTATCATCACCATTAATATAAATAGTTTATTATCTACAATATATGTTCTTAAATTAGAAAATGACAATAATACCCAATTAACAATTATCATGCCCCATATTTATTGATTATTCAATTGTATTGCTTGACGTTGTACACAACTCTTATGCTTCAAAATAAATATTCATAAATATACTAGTTCACGGGCCTGCAGAAAAAGAACCAAACAAACAACAAATTTGCCAAGCATCTTTTTTAAACATCTAAAAAGATACCAAGTATCGAAAATTCTAAGCTCTACCACTTGTGCCAGATAGACAATACTTACAAACCAAAATCAAGTGAAGAGGGGTTTAATTAGCCGAAAGGGCAGGTGGGTTTTCTCATCCAAATCCAGAAACATTAGAAATCAATGGAAAACAGGAAATACTGATGTGGGTCAGGAGCAGATTTCGTGGGAAGAAGAAGGAGCATCAAAAGAAGAAGTACCTGCAGATGTGGAAAAGCTCAAGGGAAAGGGTTCTCATCATAATGAGTTGCAGAAGGCAGATGCACCCTCCGCCTTTAAAGAGAATGGGTGGGTGGATTGCATGGAGAAAACCACTGTGATTTTACAAACATGGGAAAGCGGATGGACTGTTTTCTTCTAGTGATAATGTTAATGGTTCTGGTTGGCTGTTAAGATTTCGTACATCAAATGCCTTTTTCTCTTTTTTCTTTTAGTCCTTTTTAAGAAGATAATTAAGAAAAAAACAGTGGATCTGAAAATAGAAAAGACAAAAACAATAATAGTCTTGTCACCATTCAATCGATATAAAACGTGGCCCTCCGGAAATACCAATTTCACTGGTTGGTTTCGGACTGTCCATTCTTATGTCAATTTTAATTATGTTTTGGTCCCAAAAATTAATATTTGGTCCATGTGATCGATGAAAATGATATAAGATGTTAAAAGACCAATATATCCTTTAAACTTCTATATATTACCTTTTAAGGATATAAAATAGTGATGAACTAAAATATCCAATGACTTTTTACATAAGTTTTTTTTTGTCTTTATTACACCACTATTCATGCAACCATAATAATTCTATTTTCCATTTTAAATTATAACTAAAGAAAAATTATGTTCAAAAACTATTTTAAAAAATACTTTCTAAAAAAATGGTAATATGATTTATACTTTTTATATTTTCTTTTTTAAAAAATATTTATTAAAAAAATAAAAACTATTTTTTAAAAATAAAAATTGAAAACCTTGTTTAGTACTTTTTTATATAAAAATAATAAAAATAATTAAATTTCATTTATTGATTATCCATTTTTCTTTTTTCCATTAGTTATTTTAATAATAAAATAAAAAAAATATAGTATATTTACAATTAAACAAAGAAATTGATTGATTATGTGTTTTTTGTGAGACTATTTTTTACATGAAAAATAATTAAATAACTAAATTATATATTTATTACTCTTTTTAATTTTATTTTCTTTATTTATTTTTTGTCTAATAGAAAATTTTAATATATCCATAATTAACAAAGTAATAAATCAATTGTGCACATTTTAATCTATTAAAATAAATTACTTTCTAATTTAAATAAATAAAATGAAATAAGTAAATAAATTTTGGGTTATTTCTATTTTTTAACATATCTTATATCAATATTTTTTATGGTTAAATAATTTTTTTTTATTTTTTTTCTTTAATTCCAAAAATAAAATGAAATAAATAAATAAATTTGGTATTTTCTAACTGATCTTATATTCATATTTCTTATGGTTAAATACATTTTTTATTATTTTTTCTTTATTTCCAAAAATAAAAGGAAATAAATAAATAAACTTGACTTAAATAATAGTTTTTAAGTAATTTCTTTGTCTTATTTTTAATTACATTTTGCATTCAAAATAAAATAAAATAACGTTTTATTTGTTTTAATTATTTTAAATGTCAAACTATTGGGAACATAGTTTACACACTCATGTGGATATAACCTACCTATGGTTACACATTAAGTAGAGGATATATGGAATTTGAGTCACT
Source organism: Vitis rotundifolia (assembly GCA_030254885.1). NCBI lineage: Eukaryota > Viridiplantae > Streptophyta > Magnoliopsida > Vitales > Vitaceae > Vitis > Vitis rotundifolia. The sequence goes on from CM058170.1 coordinate 10,424,913, forward strand.
GTACAAGGTATTTACACTAAGTGTACATGACAAATATATTAACTGTATAAGGATGTACAAGACTATTATTTGTGAAAAATTTTAAGTGATTCTAAAAAATTTGTTTGTTTATTTCTCCTAATCAAGGATAAATGACATTCCTTACACACATTAGTTAAGCATACATTCATCTCATGCACTTTATCTAACTTGTATATGGTAATTTAAATAAGTACCTCACTTATGATGATTGTAAAACAAAATTATACAACAATTTGAGTTAGTGTACAAGGGTATTACACTAACTGTACAAGACAAATTTACTAATTGTACAACAGTGTACAAGACTATTTTTTGTTAAGGATTTCAAATGATTTTGAAAAACTTTCTCATTTTTTTCCACTCAAAGATTTTTTCCCCAGTCAAATTCTCCCACTCAAGAATTATTTCGAATTTTATTTTTAAATTTCATCATCAAAATTTTGTAGTTGCATATTTTATTTTTGTAGTTTTAGCAATGTTCTTTCTTTCCACTTTTTTTTTTTTTTTTTTGGTGAAATTTTATCCAAATGAATCTATATTTAAAATTATAATCATATTTATCAAACTTTTTACTAAGATTATCTTTAATTCTTTTAATATATTTATACTCATTTATTTAAAAAATGAAAAACTAATTTCTTATTTTTTTGTAAACATGTTCTATTACCTTTCAAGTAAAAAATTAGATAAGTTTGAAAGTCAATAAAAAAAAAATTAAATACCACTTCCAATAATTTTTAGATAAAATTTTATATAATATATTTTATTTGAAATTTAATTTCTAAAGTTTTACTAAAAAATTGTATTGACAATTTTCTTGTTGTGAGTCAAACTACTTTACATTAGTCTATCTAAATAAGAAAAATTATTAATATAATATTGGAACTTCATATCTTAGTTATTTTTTTCAATAAATTTATCTTTCTAAAAATTTTAAAATAAAAACATTAAAAATTACATATATATGATAAAGTGGAGTGATAGTCAATTTTTAAATTTTTTAAAATATGGTTAATGTAGAAAATATAAAAAATAATTAACAATAAGAGAAAAATATAAATGAAAGGGTAATATAAATTTAAAATAAAAAATGAAAATTAAACTTAAAGATAAATACAAAAATATAAAAAATATTTGGATGAAAAATCCCAAAATTTTTATCATTGCTTATAATAAGAGCAAAAAGATTCAATATCTTTAAAAATGAAAAACAAAAAAACATTATTATTTTTTATTTGACATAAAATAGAAATATAGATTGGAAGAAAAAGAAAAAAAAAAGTTAGAAATGAGTAATACTAGGGAATAGAAAAAGAAAAAAAAAACATAAAAAAAAAAAATTGAAATAGGGATTAATGAAGACAATATCCTTCATCTTAATTTTCATACTTTGTTTGGGTCTTGGCTTAAATATGCATGATATATGGACCAAATATTAATTTTTGGGTTGGACCCAAAACATAATTCTCCCTTTTAACGTACCATATTAAAAGTATGCTTTATTATATTTTGACTGCTCTCTTAATTTGGTTCCGTTTTTTTTTTTTTTTTTTTTTGAAAAAAATATTTTTAATCTTAACTAAAACTTAAACATTAAATATTTTGTTTTTAGAATTTTTGCTAAGAATTTGATAAAAAATTATTATAAAAAAAAAATTGGTTTAGCATAAATAAATAAATAAAAAATTTAAAATTTTTATAAAAAGGAAGAAATAAGTGTATTGGGTTTGAAAAAATACATAAAAATAATTAATTAATATTAAATTTATTATTCTTTTTTTCTATTTTTACTTTTTCCTTCACATTTTCTTTTAGATTTTCCAACAGCCAAACATAATGCAAAAGAATAAATTCAGTCATAGCCCATCTGCCCATGTCATTTTCAAAAGATAACTTTATTTTGTAATTTATAATAATTTTAAAATTTGTTAATTTTAGGGGAGGCTAGCAAGATGTCTTAAGAAGAAACAGATTGCGTGAGAAAAAGGGCAAGTTGGGTTCATTTTTCGGCCAAGACGTGACAAGTACTTGTAAATGGGCAGGTAGGGCTTTCCATCACCCAACATGACAAGTACTTGTAGCGGAAAAATGGGTAAGTAGGGCTTTCCATCGCCAAGACATGAAAAGTACTTGTACAGAAAAATTAATAAATAAATAAATAAATAAGAAACGATTTTATCAATTTTAATTGAATTATTGAATAAAAAAAATTATCGATTCGTGATTTATTGATTAAATTTATGGTTGAATTGGTGATGTCATAAATAAATTATTATGTATTTTTAAAATTAAAAATAATAATAAAAATTTTAAAATATATATAAATAAATTAAAAATCAAAAATATTTTATTTTTATTTTATGCATGAGTATAAATGTATAAATATTTTAAATTTTATTAAATCAAATTTGTATAATATTTAAATGTGAATATATTGAAAATGAAAGAAAATTTAATTATTTAATTTTAAATAATTATAAATTTTACAAAAAAATTATATTATTTTTATTTAATATTATAATTTTTTTAGTAAAAAATATATTTATTTTGTTTGCTATATGAAACAATAATTTGGATATAGCTTAGTGGTGTCTCAACTCATTTAATGAGTGGGGTCTAGAGGTCAAATCCTTTTAGGGAGATGGGCGAGCCCACTTGAATGAATAAAAGGGAGTGGCTAACCCATAATCGAAATGGATTGGAAAGGTCATCGGTATTTGGTTTTAAAAATTTATTAATTTAGTGTTGGTTTGAATATATTTTTTATTTTATATTTTTAAAAATAGAAAGTGATGATAAATTTTATATAAAAAAATAGAAACTCTTATACAAAAATATAATTTTACCTTATTATTTTTAAAATTTTAGAAATTTGATATAGTCAATTTTTAAAAATAGTTTTTACAATCATTACTTTTTTTAGTTTTATTTTTTAATGTAGGCTTCTAAAAGTTTTTGTATCTTATATAAAAATTTCTATTATTTTCTAATTTGAAAAAAAAAAATAGAAATGTATCTAAATGGATACTTAGTTATATAAGATGATTGTGTTAATACAAGGGTTTTTTTAGTGATACAAGTCTAATTTTGCGGATGGTGAATGGAAAAATTACAAAGATCATAGAAAATAACAATAAATTATGGATAGCAAATCCTATAAAGAGTAGATTTTTTAACTCCTTAAATTGATAACTTGATGTTTATTTACCAATGTTTTCATAATTGAATCGATCATTAAACCGAAAGAGTTATAGGTTCACGGTTCACTGGTCGGACAGATGGTCAAATCGCGGTCGAATCAGTGATATCATAAATATATAATTTATATTTTATTAAAATTAAGAATAATTTTAAGAAATTTATACATATATAATATTAAAAGTATAGCATTTCATTTTTTTGTATTTAATATATTTATTAATTGATAAACATAAATATAAATGTATTAATATATCAAATTTTATTAAATAGAATATGTATAATATTTACATATGAGAAGAAAATTATAACATTTAATTTTATCTATATATCTATGCATTTTATTATTTTAAAAATATTATATTAATTAATTTATATTATTTTCATATTTATTGTTAATAATTATTATAAAAAAAATTGCAAAGAGCATTAATATAAAATATTGTTACCCATATTTAATAAAGGAATTGTTTAGCATGATGGTTGTCTATTTCTTTTCTAAATCCTAGATTTGAGGTTCAAATCCTCACAATGCAAGTGTTTATTTTTCTTTATAATTAGATCCCACATCCCACATCGGAAACTCACAAATTTAATTTAATGAGCTCCATAAATAACCTGCTCATTGAGGGAAGAGGAAAGCTACTCAATGGGCTGCTTGGCGGGGGTGTGAGACTAGGAAGATTTTGGGCCCAATTGAGCAAGGCTCAATGGCGTTTTGGTTTTTGGTTGACCCATATGTTGACCAGTTCATAAAAAACTAGACAGTTCGTCTGGTTGAATCGGTCGGTCCGATCCGATTTTTAAATCATTATTATTTAGGGAATTTTAAATAAAAATCAACTTAACCATATGGCATGAGTGTTGCAACCCACCCTTATAAGCACCATTAGGGATGGCAATAGGGCACGTTTGGGATGGATCACCCCTATCCTAACCCTATCCTGTTTATTCAAAAATTAAACTGTCTCATACCCACCCGTTTAACTTTTTTTTTGAATTTTTTTATTTTTGTAATTACTTTTAAATTTTTAATTAAAATAAAAATATTTTATAAATAATTAAATTATTTTATTTTTTATAACTTATTTTATTAAAAATGTTTTATTATTCTCTATATATTAAAAATAGTAAAATAAAAATTAAATTAAATTAAATTAATTTTATATATAATTGGAGTGGGGCGGGGTAGGACAAGACAATACCTGAACTTGCCCTGAACTTGCTCCAAGTTTTGAAAAAATTTTCGAACCCGTCCCAAACCCATTTAGTTAAAATTGAGACATGTCCCATTTGGCGTGAGGCGAGGTGGGGCAAGGCAAGTATCCTAAAAAACCTGCCCCATTGCCATCCCTAAGCACCATCCATGTAAGACAATGTCTCCTCTCTAGTTCAAAAATTGAAGTGGACATACTATCCTACAAAGGAAAATTAACTTATAATTGGAAATCATGTGTCAAAGCAACATAAGGAGACATCTTAAGTGAATAACATATTCATTACCCTTCCAAGATGTAAAATTTTGAGTACATAACAACTAGCCTTAGCATCCAGTTTACAAACCTTGAACATACGTAAGGAAATGACAACATGCCAATAGTCTACACTAAAAAGAAACAAAAAGAAATGGGCAACAATAGCTACATGCCTTGTTGTTGTTGGAAAACTTGCATTACTTTGTTCTCTGACCTTGGATCTCATAAGGTGCATACAATCTATTCTTAGATTCTCTAGATCTAACACAATAGAAAATATGACATAAAAAACTATACTAAAACTGGATCTAGAGATATAGAAGTTATGTCTAATACGATCCACACCAAGAAACTAAGAAACTTATGGATTAAGAATGACTCCAAGATCATTTGGAAACAGATTTATATGGAAAAAACTGTGACATGTTGCGTATATGGAATGAAAAATCTTGGTATAATGAAGATGCCACAATTAATTATGGAGTGATTGATTGATAAGCCGAAGGAGAACGCCACGAAAATTTTTCTGATAAGTTCAAAGATTTCTAAAAGAACCAAAGAGAATTGTCTCTCACAAAATTATGAATGAAATCTTTTTTTTTTTTTTTTTCAATAAGCTAATGGCTATTTAAGTACAAAGAGGTCCACGAATTTGACAGTTAGAAAATCCCTAAATATGCTGTCTAGGATTCGTAGATAGTTAGAAAAGAGAAACTAAAATATCCTAAGTTGAATTCTAAAAATTGAATCCAATATTTCCTAAAATCATGCATACCCCAAAATAAAAGGAAGCAAGGGAATTTCAAATTCCTTTATTTCCCATATAATTCGAAAATTAAAAGGCCAATAAGGAAAGTATCTAAATTGGTATGCAAACCATACAACTCAGCAATAAAATATAATAATAAATAAGAAAGGTAATTTAGCTATCTTAAAAATATTGTTTTAAATTGAGCCAACCATTCTCTTTGATGAGTCCAAATTGGGTAATCACCAATTTAGAAAACTCCACTCAATTCACGCAATTTGTGAGTTGTTCTCTTTGAGTTTTCAAAATGCCAATTTTCAAATAATTTTCAAAACTTCAATTTTCAAAACTCTAGTTTTCTTTCAAATAATTTTAATTTCACTTTAGTTTTTAATTTTTTAAAAAAAAATTCTACCACTTTTCATCATTCATTAGGGTTTTAAGTTGCTAAAAATTCTGTTTTTAAATAAACTTGCTACATTTCCTTTCAGGTAAGCACTTTTTTCAAATTTTCTTTGATTTTAAGATAATTTTTCGTTTTCCTTGATTTTTAATAAGCATGAAGACAATTTTCATAATTTCAAAATAATGAAATTTTTGCGATTAATTCAGGCAAGATTAATTGGGCTTTGGTGGGGGCCCTACATATGAGTTTTCTCTTCTGATTGTCAATTGTTATGCTTAATGAATATTACCTAATCTTTGTCTTATACTTTGATATGCATGTGATATATTTTGTATTCGTTATTACGCACTAACTTTATTTCATGATAGCGCTTTATCACTTGCTACCAAGGTACGCTCTCAATCTCACTTTGTTCATTTATTCATTATCATGACTTGTTTTTTATCTATGATCACTTTGGTATCCATTGATCTCTTAGTCAATTGTCATACTTGCTTCGCCTTATTTAGTAGAGACCCATTTTTAGGGGCTTAGAGGGGTGCTACAGTCTTTACTGTACTTTCCTAATAAGTAACTTGACCCTCAAACCCAGACTCGGTTTTTCACAGACCTAGTTTTCCAAATAAGGAGTCACACTTAGGGTTTTTTTTTTTTTCTTATTTTGTTTTCCCTTTAAAAATAAAACAAAAATAAGTGGCGACTCCAAGTCTTTTCTAAAAATCATATTTTAATTAAATAAATGAAAAACGAGTTGCGCCATCGAGTGAGAATGCATCGAGCAAAATGCGGGGTCCACAAGTAGTAAAATTACAAAGTCATCTCTAGAGAATCTTTGCACAAATACACAATGATCAGAAGTTGTCTGGTCATTGATTTTGATATTTTCAACTTTCTTGTAATTTAGTTTAACCTTAACAATTAATTATATGTGTCATATGTGATGTTCATTGTTTCCTTAAACCTCAAACTAACTTCTGATGATTCATGAGAACTTGCTATGTGATAGTATGCATGAAATGTACATCTTTGAGTTTAGATTTTCTCGTCATTTAATCTTGTTAAGTTCCTACCATTTCATTTAAGTTGTACATATGCCATGTATGCTAGGGTTTGGTATCATGATTTTTTGTCATTATAATTATCTTAACCTCTTTTGGCTTTATGCAAGCACATTGTAAGTTATGAGTGCCCTTACACCTTTTATCTCTTTAATTATGCAAATAGACATGCTTTATTTATGAATACCCACATACTTGATATTGTTTTGTCATGTCTTGATTAGTGCTTGATTACTTGAATGTGATAGAATGCATATTGCACGTTGTATTATTATATTGTCAAACTAACTTTGATGTTTTCGTGAAAGCATTTTAGGTTGTAGCTAAGGTACACTAATGTTCTTTTCCCATATGCTCGATTTCTTTGGTATGCTTGTTTTTATGTGAATAGCATGTTGTTTAGCTTTTGAGATAACTGCCTTTGCTATCTTTGATACCCATGATTTATCGATTAATTGTCATACTTACCTCAATCTAATTAGTAGAGACTTATTTTTTTGGGACTTAGAGAGGTGCTACTTTTATGATACCTTCTTGGTAACTTGACCTCTGAACTTAGATTTGAGTTTTTCAAAGACACATTTTTCCAAAAATAAGGAGTTACTCTTAGGGGTTTTGCTTCTTATTTTATTTTCCTTTAAAAATAAAAATAAAAATAAGTCGTGTCTTCACTTTTATAAAAATCAGTTTTTCACTAAGAAAACAAGTCTCATCATCAAGGGGGGACACACATGAAAAATGCGAGTCCATAACATGGATGACGTGTTTGATCCTTCCAATTGTTTAAGTAGGTGGAGTAGCTCCATGATTCACCATACACTATTAGATGTCAACAACATGTTTGATCCTTGCAACTGCTTGAGTAGGTAAAACAATTCCATGAGTCACCAAGCCCCATTATGTGTCACATAATGAAAATGGTTAAGTGTTCCTTAGGTTGTATGCATTATAACATCTCATGCTTGGTTGCATGCATTCTAATATCTCATACTTGGTTGTGCAATAACTTTTACTTGGTTGCATGCATTCACACACCTCATGCTTAGTTACATGCATTTCAATACCTCATGTTTGATTGCATTATAAAAGACAAACAAGAAGATGGACTAAAAAAAACCTAGGCGTTGTTATAATGAGCTAATAAAGTATTACCATCAAAATATGGATGCATGAGATTAAAGGAATGAAAAAAAATTATTGAGTTGAAACCATCTATCCTAATATTAAAACTTTAATATTTAAATAATTTTTTTTTTTATATATAAAATCAAATAATTCTTTAAATCCCTCATGTACGTCAATCTCATTTGGGAGTAATTATCGTAAAAATATTTTACACTTGTATTATCAAAAATACTTTTAACCTAAATCAATTAAATACCTGCATATATATATATATATAAATTTTTATTTAAAATAATAAAATATATAATTACAAATTATCTTTGAAAAAAACTTCCAAGTGTTGGTAAAAAATTTACTTTAAATTTTTTTCTAACATCTAGTTTTACTTGAAAACATTTTAGTATAAAAAGGCCATTCTAACCTTGCTATATGCACAACATAAGCATATATGAGTATATGAAAAAGTAATTTAAGGCTAGTTTGATTAAAAACAATTTTTTATTTTTAAAAATAGAAAATAATTTTTAAAAACTTATAAAATTGTTCGGTTATTTTTATTTTAAAAACAAAGTAAAATAAAAAAATAATTTTAGGAGAACAAATAAAAGTAATATTTCTAAATTAAAAAGCCATTTTTTTATTTTATAAAACAAAACACTATTATGAAAAAAGTGAAAATCTTCTCCAATCATGCATATGCCTACTTAAAAACTCTTATTAGAAAAAAATCATTTATTTATTTTTTCATAAAAATAAAAACGTGGGAAAGTAAATATAATAAAAGTAGAATACTATGTTTCTTTATCATCTTCGTGATTGAATACATTTTTCTTTATCATCTTCATATATATATATATATATATAAAGGGTATTTCTACCTCTGATGCTATATGGAAAATTAGTGAAAAACAAAAAATAATTATTTGGCTTAGATATCATTCTGTGTTTGAATTATGTTTATGAAGATGGAAACTACAAATTTGTTAATGTTTCTTAAGAAAGAAAAAGGGGATCCAATCAAGGGGATTGGGGGATGTCCGAAGAACTCCAGTATTCCAAGAAAGAGATAACGAGAAGGAAGATACCCTCTTTATAGTTTATACAGCAGCGACAAAGACAGAGAAACAAACAGCAAAGGGGAAAGTGAGTATGCTCCCTCTGAGACTCCTCCGCTCTCTGGTTTTGGGTGACACCATCAACAACCACCCTCTCCATCTCCACCACCACAACCACCACCACCACCACCACCACCACCACCATGATGTTGCTGATGATGATGATGATGAGGAGGAGGAGACCCATAACTCTGTCGAAGAATTTGAATCAAGTCGTCATAAACCAAGAAATAGAAGAAACTGCAAACCCAAAACCCCAGTTCTTTTCTTCATACCCACCAAGGAGGTTGTGCAAGATACCTATAGATTAGCCACATTAGCAAGGGACATGGGCATGGATTTGCATCCAACCCCATCATTGTCCCACATTATCTTCTCATGCCCTTCATCCTCTTCCTCTTCATCATCTCCATCACCATTGTCTTCCAAATCACTGCCCTCTTCATGGTCTTGGTCTTGGTCATCGTCTTCCTCTTCATGGCCTTTGCCAAACTATGCTGTTCCACTCCCTTTTCCCTCACTTTCCCAAGCCCCTCTCACCCACCTACACTCCTTTGTCACCCTCTCAAGAGGGTTGTTCAAGGTGGTCTTTGTGACCCACAGGGGTGATTCCAACGAGGGAAATGATGGGAGAGCTAGTAATTGGGATTGTTCATCATTGTCTCTCTTCTCCCGGATTTCGGGTGATCGAATTCAGACGATGGAGGGGTTTTGTAGGGCTTTAACTGGGGTGGGGTGGACCCTTTTCAAGACCAAGAAGAACCCATCATTGGATTCGGGTGGCCGTCGAATTCGGGGGTGTAACTCAGCGTATTTATTCAGGAAGGTGGAGTCTAATCGGGTTCGGGCACGGCTGGGGAATGGAGATGGTGGTGAAGCATCTGGGGAGTGTAGAGTTAGGGAACTGAGATTGCCTCCACTGGATTTCAGGAATGCCCCTTTGAGGATTTTGCAGTACATTCTTCTGATGACTGATGACATCTTCTACCTAGCATAGATTGGTGAGCATTTTCTTACTTTATGCTCTTTTCTTGAATTGGGTTTTGTTTTCTGCATCAAGTTAATTGGTGTGTTCGATGTGTTACACTATTGCGAGAATTCCTCATTTGGAAATATTTTTAAGCTCATTAAGTAATGTCTGCCCTTACAGTTTTTCTTTTTGAGTTTGAGTTGGAATGGGTTCGGATACTCAGGAGAATTGAGCTTGTCCAGAAAGTACTGTTTAAGCCGGTGAACCTTGTCTCCCTTTAGTTAGTATTGAGAGTTAGGTGGATACAGAGAATAGGGTTTGATTTGGAATTCTTTAATTTTGTTTTCATTATTGCTTGATACCAAATTGCAATTTGGCACACAAAGCAACCAACCCGTGGATTTAGAATTAGGACATTCATTCCAATTCCAAGGCCAATTAAACCATTAACCTTTTGGCAACCTCTTAGTTTGTATTGTTAGTGTTAGAATATGTTTGGATATATTGGAGTTGATTTGATGTGGAATTCCAGTTACTTTGAATTCCAAAATCTTGCTGCTATAGTGGAATTGGGCCTAAGTTACACAAAGCAACTGAAATGTGGATTTGGAATTAGGACATCCAATTCCAATTCCAAGGCTGCTTAGAGACTGGGTCTTTAAAGTGGAACATCCTACTTTGTGCATTGATCTCTGAACTGACTACCGCCTACCCACAAAGTGACTATACCACCCTTAAATAAACTCTCTGTCCATCCTTAGCATCACTGTATGGACCTGGAGATAGCAAAGGCCACATCTTCCAAGCTACCTTGCAAATTAATATTATATGATTAACTGATTCTTCCGAATTCTTACACATATGACATGAATTAGGAAGGACTTTCCTCACTTGATTACTTGACAAATGTCAGGATCCTCCTTTAAGCTACTAAAAAAAGTTAATACCAATCTTAGGGGCAGATGCGAAGCCCTGCACATCATTCTTAGGGAGGTTATGACCTTCCCTATCAAGTGTGGTAGATTTAGAGAGAGAAAAGTCCTCTTCACAGACTCCATCTCAAGTAATCTTCCTCTCCATCCGAGTCTTCACCCAACAGATAACCTCAAAGCAATCCCCTCATTTGTTCTCTTACTTTTAACAAAGTTTCATTCCATATATTCCTGTTCTAGTTTATTTATCTTAAAATGTATAGATTCTGAGATTTCTCTCCATAACACTAGTATAGAATAAATTCTTTTCTACATCTCATCAACCATGACCATGGTCCATGGGTATGGTAATGGTGGATTTCACTACCCAAGGGGTGTTTTTGCTTGGATGGCAACTGGAGGAATTGGGTTTAGGGTTTGGTGATGGATGTTTAGTGTTATGGTTCTGTTCTGATATCCTGGTTATGGTTCTTTTCTCATGTTTGGTGCTATCTTTCCATTTGCTGAATTTGATATGATTGTTAATCACATTATTGCCTTTACATGGATAAAAACACACACAAAAAAAAAAAAAAAGGAAACAAGAAGCTCCAGGGTTTGAAATGAATTTTTTAAAAAGTGGATGTTGGAATCCAAACAATGAAATAAACTTTGGGAGTCATCCTATGTATAACTAGTAAGTTCAACTCATAAGTAATGCAAATGGATAGAAGCTCATTACTGCATTTAATTTAAGCTTTTTGTGATTGAGAATTGAATTGCCTCTCTTCCAGTTGTTTCATCCTAGTTCCTGCTCCATCATATATAATTTTTTTTATCACCAATGAAGCAACTGGCTATCGTGTCTTTTCTAAAACTCACAATATTATCTCTCTGGGAACCCAATTACATCTTTTAAGAATTGCTGAAAATCATGAGGGACTCATTTCTTCTGGATCAACCTTTCTATCAATTGCCTGATTGAGTAAATGACTTCCATTGCTGATCTCCTTGCCTAAATGCAAACTGCTTTGCTGATAGACTCATGTCACACCTTATTCTTTGTTAATTAATTTCTTCCATAAATTTTATAGCATGAGTAACAATTTTAGCCCCATGATTGTTTGTACAAGTTTTATTATCCCCTTTGTTCTTATTTATAAGTTCCTTCGATTCATCTGGAATTTCTTGCTTTTATTTTATTTTTTCTTTTTAAGGTGAGTGTCAATATATGGAAAAATGCCATATGGGGATGTAAGCCAAGTAGACAAGGAATATACAAAATTACACCAAAATGAAAACAAGGAACAAGCAAGAGCATAAGGGAACAAATGAAAGAAGATTAAATTTCTTAGTGAAGATCAATTTTTCTTAGGCACTAGCTATATATGGATCTTATTTATTTTTCTATTCTCATTTGAGACTCCCCAATCAAAGGTTACCTTGTAGGGGATCTCTTAGCAATAGCTAGCGGGAATCTCTTAGTAATAGCTAGATTTACTTATCTCATTGGTATGGAAATTGTGAACTGGTTGACAATTGGATTGCATGGTTTTATGAACATTGGACTTCAGGTTGTTGACATGAAGCATTCCTGTCGGATATCTGTAATTAACATTCATCACTTGGTTGGACCTAATTGCTTCCTACTGTGAGTTATTACTTTGTGTCTTGCTTATAAATACTTCTCTATCTTGTTATTTGAGGAGTATCAATAGAACTAAATATGAGATACAAAATTGTTGATCCCACCCATTATGAACAATCCCAGCTTGAAAGTTTGCAAATTGTTCTCAAATATTCCCAGCAGTGAACCTAAACAATACTTACAATCTTAACTGTTTGGGGAACAGGCTACCGCTTGTGCGTATAGATCCTGAGTACATACTAAAGGTGATTCTTTCAGTTAAAAAATTAAAAATTGGATTTTCCTTCATAAAAAAGGAAAAGGAAAGAAAAGAAAAGAAAAAAGAGTGCATTATTTGTGGATCATCATTAATTTATGTTGTCTTGATTATTTTCTTGGGTAATATTTCTTTGGATTTACAGTATTTTTAGTGATTTTATTTAATTTTTAATTTTTATTTTTTGGGGGTGGGGGGCTTATGGGTTGATTAGTAATGAAAGATGCTAGATGATCCCATAAAAACTTGAGGTCTGTATAGTAGCGGAAATGTGAACTGGTTTTTTCTTTTAGAAAACATGTTTGCTAAGACATTTCCAGAACTTGTTTCAAAATCATTCCTGAAAATTGATCATCTTTATAGCACATATAATATTTTGTTTTGCATGTTCAAAAGTGCATGGACTTCAAAAATGAAAAACATTATGAAGATGGACATGGACATTGTTTTCGGTTTGAAAACTGAAAATGTTTCTTAAATACCAATTTTCATTTCTTTTATCAAACATGCTACCCCAGTTGGGATAAAAATGGGATACTTATCACTAGAGATCAAAGCAGACAATTGTAGCCCAGCAACAGATTTGCAGAATCTATAGTTGTTCCAATCATTTTGATAGATAATCAAATTGGTGAATTTAATGATCTGGGTTGGTGGTTCAAAAAGTTTGAAAAGAGTAAAATGAAAAGCATTCAACTTCTAAATCGTATGGGAATCATTTTCTTGATTAAAAAAAATCCAAATGTTTGGTTTAACTGTAGAGGTCCGCTTGCTTCTCTGGTGGTGCTAAAGAATGGAGAAAACTTCCAGTTTCTGCTGGAATAGTGTGAAGTTACTATGACAGGGAAAACCATAAGATCCACTAAGCACATATTCCAAATGAGTTAGATAGTGTGCCCAAAGCCATTGTCTCAAGTTAGAGAGTTGCCGGTTTTTACATGTGAGCCTATAAACTCACAGTACTTAATGCACTGTTGTACCTTGATAGGCACCATTATACTCTTCCTTCAATGAGATAATATCAGTTTCCTTTGTAGGATAGGATCATGCGCTTATGGGGGATGGAACTTTGCCTCACTCTAAATTGAATTCTCTTCGAAAATGGTCCCAGGGAATTTGCACTGTGATTGAGTTTTGAATAAGCTCCTTCTTAAACAAAAAAGTGCTAAAACATTTTTTTTCATTTTCATCAACTTTGGGGATTCTTTAACTCTAATCTTGCACAAATGGTTGCAAATTTGGAACTCTTGGGTGCAGCATGATGGGGCTAAACTTATGAAACTTTTTCTCCTTTTCTCCTACTGGAAGGGGCTCTCTTAACTACAATTTTGTTAAGGTGTCAATACATGATTCCAGATTTGAAATTCCGTGGTATTGCATGATTGTATTAAAGCATGGAGCTTTTCCTAAGATGTCTATGATTCTGAAACAGGTCCAACCGGTGTGTGGCTGTAGAAATCACCAGGCTCAGCAATGGAGGGAGATGTTCTGCTTTCTCTGTCCACTGCGCTCCTACAGTATGATGCACCCATCTAAACTTGTCCAATTCAAGGAAAGATCACAATTAAGTCTGCTTTTACGCTGCAAAACAGATGGCAGTTACGCCATTCTGAATCGTCACTTCTGCTCATTGAACCTGTTGAGACTGTTGATCCATGTATATAGGATATCTACAGAATGCAGATCAAAAGCCTGTTGTTTGATTTGCTTTGTTTAGGATATTTACTTAGCCTTATAACTCTCCCTTTTCTGGGGCAAGCCCCATGAGGTTGAATCTGCAGGGACAATGGTCTTTTTCAGGTTCTTGCAGTTAGCAACTATCTTGATAGCCTTTAGCTCGTTCTCAGCAAGCCTACCCACCTTTACCCTCCATTAGAGAACCATCAATGTTGAGCATCAGCAACTGGGTTGACCATTTGCATAGCTTCTCAACTTTCAGTTACACTGTAATGGCTTCCTGGAGATCAAGGCAGATTTTGTTTCTTTTGATGCGCTACTACAAGGATTTGTATTTCTCTTTTTTTTTTTCTTTTTTTGTTCATTAACGACGGGTCAAACTTCCTTTATGAAAAGTTTTCAAGAAGTAGATTTATAATTTAATTTTTATTTTTTAAAAAAGGCGGTCTGCTAGAAGACACAAGTTTGGTCTCTTCTCATCAAGAAGCAGCCTACCTAAAGAGAGTGAATCTGTGCAGTGACCGTGGAAAACAATTTTGAATGATGCCTTGGAATATCATTCTGGTACTCCCTTTTGTTTAGCTGAAACTACAGGAACCTCTTCTTCTTTGGAGTTAAAAAAACATGATAGTTCATTGATGATTTGGGATGTGAATGATCAGATCCAGTGTTACAGGCCTAAAAAGTTTTGGTGGTGGTGCTTAAATGTGAGGCACCCACAAGATGTTGGGATGTACCTCAAAAGATGAGCCATGGTATTCATCTTCATAAAGAAGATTGTCTCAACTCAAAAAAAGAGACCCACTAAGTCCTAACTAGAGTAGGATTTGGTTCTACACCATTCTATAAACAGTGGAAATTAGAGAGCTCCATTGACCGTTTACTATGGGAAGTTATAGAGCTTCTCTATGCATAGGATGAGGACCTAAAACCATTGTCTTAAATGGGAAGAAAATATCATGATATATTGCTGAAATATTGGTGTGTTGGTGTGTCGGCGGATCTCAGCTATTTTTTTGCTGCTGTTGGGGGATTTGAACCCCCAACAAAAGGTTCACCATGCATCATAGGCTCCTGCTGTTGGGGGGATTCGAACCCCCAACAAAAGGTTCAACATGCATAGGCTCCGGGGCAAGTTTATCCTTTGATGCATTATATGCACTAAAGGAATATATATCAAAAGTTAGGATATAAATAAATTATAAAAACAAACACTTTAAAGAACAAATTAATTATAACTATTTTATAATTGAATGAAAATTTTTTATTTAATTGATTAGTAAAAATATATCATAATTTTTTTTATGGTGTTTTTAATGCTATTAATATATTAATTAAATATTAAAAATTTATATATTTATCATCATTTATTTTATAATGTATCATAATTTTAATATTAAATAAATTTTAAAATTAAACATATTATAATCACATATCACAATATTATCGATATAATTTAATAATCAATTTACCCTTATTAAATTTATATTTTCTATTAACACCTAAAATATTATATATATATATATATATATATATATATATATATATATATATATATATATCAATTTATTCAAAAAAATAATTTTAAAATATTTATTATAATTTTAATTTTATTTCTAAAAATTTTATTTTATATTTTTATAAATTTTGATCAATTTTAAGTCTACCGATATTTTGTATCAAAATATCCACCAAAATATATTATAATCAAATATCACAATATAATCATCAAATTATATTTAATATAATTTAATAATCAATATACTTATCAAATTTATATTTTTTATTGACAAGTGCAATGTGTATATATATATAAATTTATTCAACAAAATAACTTTCAAATGTCTATCATCCTTTTAATTTAATTTCTAAATATTTTATTTTATGTTTTTATAAATTTTGATCAATTTTAGATCCACTAATATTTTATGTCAAAATATCCACCAATATATCCGTAAAATCGAAATACCGATATATTCGTGATTACCAATATTTTCATCCTTGGTCTTAAACAAATTAGTACTACCCCTGAACAGTAAAAGGAAATCCAGCAAAGTGACCCAGCAGACTGATGCCTACAACTTCAACAGCTTGAAGAAAAAATCAAGTACAACTCAGAAACAGATACCATCCCACCAGGTAGAGCTTGAATACTGGATGAATAATGTTTCAACACGCTTCCTCTATGAACTTGAAAGATTTGTACCCCACAAAGTAAGAGATTATTCCTTAACTTCCAACTACTCCAAGAAATTGAAATGAGAAATTTAATAAGAGGACTATAGAGGTAGCTATGCTTTATAGCAAACAAACAATGAGCAATAATGCTACAATTCTAGCAGGCTGGAATGAGAATGTTGAGATGTACTAGTGGTAAGACAGAAGAATATGGAATTGGCAATAAACATGCTCAGGAGAAAGTTGATGAATCAAGCCACAAGACAAGCTGAACAGTGGACAAAGATGGTCTGGGCCATCTGCCTATGTTACTGAGACTACTAAATACACCAAAAGTGAGCAGGGTTGAGTCAAAGGTACTGCATTGACATAAGACTTTGAGGAATTAACTTGAATGAATGGGTTATAGCGGGAATCATTTCTCAACAATCTAACGAAACTCTATGTTAATGCTTCCATGATCTAAGTTGCAGCAGTCTGCAAAATCTACAAATAACATTTTAATTAGAGGATTATAAAGAAATTCATGGCCTGATGCCCGATTCATAAGCCACATGAAATTTTGTATCAATTTATTAAATGGGAAAGGAATAAGGTGGAGAACAGAAGTGTAGGAGATATCATAGAACCACAAAGCAATTATAAAGCATTGCACAATAGGAGGAAAAGAATCCAAAACTTTTTTGCAGATCTTGGCCTGAAAGAAATCATCTAACATCTTTTCTACAGAGCTTATCATACATGCGTAGCTTATGTAGATGATTCTTTCTCAATCCAATCACACACACAAAATATGCTTTTCCTCCTGTGGATAATCATGACACGACCACAATATATACAAAATAAGCTAACAAAAACTGTTAGACAAAAACGATATTACACTCTAAGGGCCAGTTTCAAATGATAAATCGTACATCATGTTTAAATGGCCCCTTCACCTCCTTTATATTCAAGTCACACATGATAGAGCCTACCAAATTTAGTTGTGAATGGCATCATGATGAAGTTCTACAGAAGCTCCCATTGGAAAAAAATAATTATTTAGCAGAACAAAAACCGGACTTATATGCATGAACAATATAACAACAGTCATGTAGTATGAGCACCATGTGTTCGTGAAGCCCATATACCAAACACAAGAAACCAGAAGACAAACAAGATAGCCCAGTACCGAGCAGGCCCATACTTGATTCTGGTTAGCACAATCTGCGAATTTCAAAAGCATAAATGTCAACTTCCTCATCTGTGTCACACCATAAACAGATGATAAAAAGGCTCCTATTTTGTCCATTAGACCACAGTCCTCACAAACTAACAAAAAAGGATATGGACAAGAAAACAGAAAATTGACACCACATAAATTTTCTTGAAATGGATTTTGAACTGGAGTTCTGATAAAAAATATTCACTCAAAACATTCAGGAAATTCCAGAATGAAGCAATTCTGGGTATGAAAGAGAATAGGTTCTAGCTAAGGCAAACTAAAACAAAATTAAAAATAAAAACCTTGCACCTGGGATTGCAATTTCTCAAATGAAGAAAGCGACATAATTTTAGATCAAATTTGGTTAAAATTACCAAAACCCGATATCCACAAGAATGCCAAATCATATATAGCATAATCAACAGGAAGAGATTTAAATTATAGCTCATGTACAAACTGAAAGTAGTTATTTGCTTCATAAGCACCCACAAAGACCAAAGAACTATGTTATCGGGAGGTAGATTATGAAGTTTCTGGCTGAAAAGACATCTCATTCTTGTTCATTTTTCATTTTTTTATGTTTGGTAGAAGTTAAACTACCCCTTCCAAAAGCTTTAAGTTCCTAGGGAATCTCAGAAAGAGGTAGAGATCATGAACATTTTCCTGACAGACAGGTACACTTATAGATTAAAAATACCACTTCCCCAAATACTTAAGCTATAAGGGAACATGTACATCGAGCTAACAGTATAAGCATAAAATCATGTCATAACTAGAAAACTGCTCATCCATATCACTCAATTAACAATGAGAAGTTGCTGAAGTTGAACACTTACAATTAACGAGGAGACAGACTCATAGAACTAAGGTAGTGTTTGATAAAACTAAAAAATAGTTAATGAAAATATTTTGTACCAAAAACTTCAAGCTACTGCAAGAGTAAATTCGTCGGTAGGCTAATATAATGACAACAACATTGAGGCTTTTATTGAATGGTTTAAAATCACACCTAAATAGGTTAGCACACTGCAGCTGAATTTTCAGCCTCATTTTTAGGCAAGATGAAAATGGATATGCTGTCACTTCTTGGTTACACTTAACAGAGAAATCCAGTGTATATCACTGAATTATGTTACCAAACAAGTGAAAAAAGGAAAAACAAGTTCATACTACAAATAAATAAGAGAGGTTGGAACTAAATAGGGATCCAATTTTAGATATCCTTTTGCACATGCACTAAAGCCATACGTCTTCCCCTTAGCTTTATGTTGTGTCTATGCTATGTTGCAAAATAAACAGTCAAATTTAATTCAATTTCCAAAGAAATAAAATATAAAACTGCAAAAGAGGTTGAAAGCCCCTTAAAATTCTTCATGTGAAAATCAAGGGATTTCATGTTATGTGGTCTTATCCAGATATTGCTTTGCAGTTCAAGAACATCTTCATTTGTGTTACAGTAGCTGAATGAGCCGAGACATGGTAATTACCATGTTGAGAAATTATAGGAGGCTGAGAACTGAATGTTAGTCTATCTCAGGGATTGAAAAGTTGGTTTTCCATGTAACAAAATAAGAAAAGGCGGGTGGCAAAAATATGCAAGCTTATTGCAACAATTTTCGCATTTCTTTTTGTAAGGGATGTCACCAAGTTATGCTTCATAAAGGTTGCTAATATCAGAATTTGAAGATTTTAACAGAATATATTTCTTCACTTTCAATAGTATAAGTCCATTAAAAATAATACATCAAAATGTTTTACTTAATTATCAAAGTACACAAGGAATACAAACAAGAAAAGAAAAATTTACATAACTAAACCTACTTTGAACCAGAAAATTGCAATTATGGATGATAATGAAAGGGCTAAGAAAAAAAATCCAAGCTACTTACAAAGCGAAAGAAGACCACAACTGTTAAAGCACAAATGCCTCCAAGAAGAATATGAAGACCACTTTTTGCAGTTTTCTGAAAACCAAAGTTGAATTTTTCAGACTGATCATTAAAACAAAAACACACAAGGTGATAATGTGATATCAATAAATAAAACTAATCAATACAAAAAAAAAAAAAAAGAAGTTTAGTACAAACAAATTTTATTTAATACAAGCATCATTCAACCATCACTTGTTCCAAAAGTTTAAACCTACAGGAGATAGAATAACAATATATATCAAGCTAACACTAAGCCACACCTCCAATAAACCTCCCATCCTTGATCCTGCATCTGTGGAGACAAATAATGGGGGAATAAGCAAATTCTTCAGGAGATGTTGGACCCGAGGAAAAGGAGTAAAAGCTAGGATACCATATTAGACAACTACTTATCCAAAACTCAAAATTTTGGGGCTGAGTGATAGTCTAACAAGCAGTTCATTGGTACAAAAGGGTATTATCAGTAAAGCAATAGCTCTACATCCACTAAGTATGCGCAGAAATGACATATCTTAAAACTTTTTTTATCAAACAATAAAAACTATGAACTGATTATTATTGGACAAGCAAAAGCTCAACCAACAATAGCTCCAAGGTCACAGTTGCAGTCCCATGCAACAGATAAAGTTGAATGTAAGTTTCAGGGAAAACTTCCCATAAGCTTGAAACCTTTAGGCTTTGACATGGGACATAGCTCAGTTAAGTGGGATTCTACGTAAACAGACGGGTATATCAATTAAAAATTATGACAAGAAAATTTAACCAGAAAAAAAAAAAGGAATAATGGAGAAATATAACCCAAATCTTTGAAATTCTTAATTAAAAATGCAAATCTTCAGAGGCATGCCTAAAATCAATAATTAGGGTGATTGTGTTGGCAGTACTGCCCTACTTATTAGTAGTTTTTGGCACGTTATGTCGAGATCATATGAGGGTGCTTTTGTTATTTCATATTCTTTCATTATAAATATAAGAGGTTAGAGAGAACACCTAAACTTTCTTTGTGTCCCTTCCCTCTTTTTCACTCTGCGCTTTCCTTCTTGCAACATAATGAACCCAATAATAACAAAATCAACTTAGAGCAGGGCAAACTAGCATTTATTGGATTCAAGATCAGGATTGTCAGCTTGTCAATTCAACAGCTGATGGCATCCATACAACTGAATGCCAGCAGGTTATTTCATCAAAATTTGAAACCAGATCTGAATTCACCTCCTTATATTAATAGGAATTCATTTAAATTGCATTTTTCAAGGTACCGATTTTGGGAAATGGAGCAAATCTAAGCTAAAATTTTTCTTGTCCTATCGCAGTGATGGGGTGCAGATTAGCATACTTTAGCCTTTCATGGTGTTTTTCAATGTACTTTGGAGATCTGTGATAAATTTATGCATCATGGAGGGTTTGGCCAAGTTGTTTATTTAGTGCCATTTTTTTCTGCCAGGATACAAGGTTTTTCTGGGTTGATTGGTTTTATGGGGCTTTTCTTCACTTTGGTGGTTAGTAAGGTTGAACACTATTGAATTCCCTCCTTTTTATTTTATTTTATTTTATTTTAAATTTATCCTTGTGTTTCATTTATTGGTCAGATTCACAATGGCAGAATCCTATGTAGTAATAGATTGGCCTAAATTGGCAGCCATAATGAGAACCCTATCTTGCAGATTAAGATCACAGTGCTGAATTGTTGTAACTACATTACTTGGAAGCAATCAGCCTATGTTATTATTAGAACAGGTTACTTGAATATTACGACCAAAGAACCAAATCCTAATGACTCCTCATCGTAGGTGGGAAGTTAAGAACTAACTAGTATGACTTAGTTGCTTGACTCAATGCAACCTCATCATGGATATCTCTTCTTGTGGACTGTTAAGGAAATGTAGCTAAGTTTCAGAAGCTAATACTGTATGAATCCAAAGGTCTATCAGCTCTTGTATCGTCTTTGCAAATAGTCTTTCTCACTTCTTTCCACTATAAAGGAAGATATTGGACTGTGGGACCTAGCAGTTTCTTTTCCCTAAATCTTTCTTCCAAGCCTTTTCTAAAGTTGATTCACCTTCTTCCTTTTCTCAATGAAAACTTTTCTAGAACTCCAAACTAACTAGAATTCAGACCTTTGCTAGGTTTGATGGATAACAGAGAGATTTATACAAATCATCTGCTTTCGCTAGGAAGATTTCATAAAGCCATTAGTCCCGATTGCTATGTTCTATACATGGAACATAGGGAATATGTAGAGCATCTTGCCTCTTGCTCAGAATTATTGCAGGGGCTTTGTTTGAGGTACAAGGATAGTTTGGATAGCTCCCACATGTGTTTCTAATATGATGTTTATCTCTTTCTAGGATTTTGGTAGGAAATGATGAAAATATCAGTTTTTTTTTTTTTGATAGGAATATCAGTTTTTATGGATATATCAAGAAATATTGGTAAATATTATGACACAAAATATCGATGAGAAGAAAATTAATCAAAACTCATGAAAATGTTGAAAAAAAATTCTAAAAAATGAGATAAGAAGTAATAATGGACATTTTGAGGTGGTTAAAAAAATTGATACATGTATGATATAATTTATGACATACAATAATAATATTCAGAATTTAAAAGTACATTTTATAGAAATTTATCTAATTTGGATGCACTCAATGACATAAAAGAAATGATGATACATGTATAAGCATTTTTTATTTTAAAATGTTGATAATTTTATTTTATATTTAATTATTATACAAAATACAAAATACACAATAATTAAAATTAATTTACTTATGATAATTTTATTTTAATTAATTTATAATATATATACAAAAAATATATAATAATTTATGCATATATAATTTATAATATGGATTTATATATATAGATAATATTTATAATATAAATACATAAGTATAAGATTTACTCTATGAATTTTATATATAATGTTTGTTTATAATTTAAATATATACATATACATGTCCATTTTATTGCAACTAGCAAAGTTGCCTAGGGGGCACATCCATTCTCTTTTATACCTGAGGTCATTAGTTCAATCCCATGCCTCTACACCAGCCAAGAACAACATCCAAAACCAGTATTTAACCCAAAGTGCTACTACAAGTCAATTGAGGCACAACGAGCTGGGTTGGGTTTCAAAGAGCTAGGAGCATTGTAGTTGGGCCAAAATTTGGGAGCCCAATTCAAAATTTTGAAATTCAAAAGTCAAAAAATCGATGATGTGGCATAAAAATTGCAGAAAATTTGGTGAAAATTGGTAAAATATTGATATATTGTAAAAAAATTGGTAAAAAAGCGTCTATATTATTTTTTTTATAAGGTGATCGAGATTTCAAAGGGTGTTATCCTATTGATTGCCTCCGATATACGATATTTTGGCGATATATATCTGAAATATTGTGACATTTTAAACCTTGGTCCTATAGACCTTGTGGATTATTTGGTTGGAATAATAGGAATTGTGAGTGAAGGAAGATATTTGGGACTGAACTGTGGGAGAATATTCCTTTTTCACATCTTTCTAGGGTTTGGTTGCAAGGATGAATCAAAGAATGATCACATTTGAGCATAAATACCAGGAAAAGAGCCATTTCCTACAGTAAGTCAAGCTGATGCCTACACATGGAGCAACAAGATAGATGACAAGCCAAGCTGATCATCCTAGGAAAGGTATGCTCTTGCTTTGGATAGAGCAGATAGAGAGACTTTGGTAGGTAGTAAATCTGGGAAGGGCTGGGAGTTGAGAAATATCAGTTGAGACATGATCATTGGTAGGAAACCATACCATACCAAGGATCCATGTCTTAAGGTCCATTAGCAACAGTCATCCTTGGAAAATAGAGAGCAAATATTTAGTCAAAGTAATGTCTCAAGCACTTGCTAGGATGAAACCCTTCTCTCCTCTCTCTTGTTCTTAAGAAAAAATAAAAATCTAATACTACTCTGGATAGAATACCAAATCCAGGAATTCCACCCAAGTGAATCATTTTTCTTAGCATGTCCAAGATCTTCATAAGGAAGAGGGAAAACTTGAAGTGTGTTGAGAAAACTTATTAAACCATTAAAAGATGACCATCACATTAGCTTAACTTCTAGCTTCCAAAGCCTCATAATGAAGCTAACAACTACCCTAAAAGAGGATACCCATTTGCTAATGGTCCAAAGAATTTAAACAATATAGATTTTGAAGCATCTCCAAATAGCCCAAGAATTCCCAAAGGACATGGGTTACTAAGAAAGCATCCATCTGAAGTGGCTTGGAGAAGGGATTTCAAAAAACAAATCAAGGTCTCATCCTATTCCATAAGAAGAGCCCATCGCCATCAGAGGCCATAACAATCCAACTCCTTAAATGCCATAGAGTGGGATTCCCATAAATTTTTTATTAACTAAGGTCTAATGCAAGATGTAAAACCTCAACTTTGCATATTGTCATCTATATTCTCAAAAATACTTGCATTTTCCTTGTTAAAAAATCACCTAAGAGCAGCTTATGTAGCCTTCTCTACTGAAACATGTCACAAAGATTGACCTTAAACAAGGAGATGTCCAAAGCACATCCATTATCCTTTCTCTGGCTTTCATTGATGTTTAATTTTGAAACAAAAAGAAATATAAACCATCCAATAATTTTAGTGAGATATAGACTGACATGAACTATGAATAGCATTAAAAAGAACAGGTATACAATGATTTTTTTCCTGCTGAACCAGTTTGCAGGGCTGAAAATTAGTTAGTTGAAGAAAACCTTGAAGATGGGCGTCCAAGAGGGAAAGAGGTCCATGGAAGATGGGTGGATCTGTCAAATTATTAATGCAAACAACCTGAGATGTCCTTTTTCTTAGGCTTTGTGTGTAGCCAACCAAGTGGGAGATCACTTAGCCAAACAAGGGGCCAGACACTTGGTACCGTTTGTTGCAGACTTTTACCCCCTTGAGATATACTAGTGAGGTTATTGCTTGTATATATATTTTTTTTTTGATAGGTGAGGTTGTTGCTTGTATTTTGTTTTCATTTCTTTTTTAAGATATGCAGTGTGGCTTGCTTACCTTCGAAGGTATAGACATTCTTTTTCCTTTTTGATCAGTTTTTCATAAATCTTGCAAGGATTTCTCCTTCATTGTACTTACCAAGTTCAATGCAATAAATTATCTTATTTTTGTAAAAAGGAAAATGAAAACCATGATATAAACATGACCAACCACCAATTTACACCTATAAGGAACTCTAGGAGTATTGCAAGGTTAATACAACAAAATTATCTAGTGGTGTGGAAAAATGAGGAAAAATCCCCCTGATTTCTTGCACCTTGATTCCAAAAAACTTACGTAAGATTTATAGGATATGATAGCAACAAATCTGCCACCTAACTCCTTTATTTTAGGGATAAATATGAAAGATAAATCCTAATTAGTAAAGGAAATTCAAAATTGAACTAGAGATATTGGATGATAAATTATTCTTATCTCTTTATTTACACTAGCTAACAAACATGGAAACCTAGCTTGGGACTCCCTAGAATCATACAATCCTCGGAGTCACAATCTGAATCACATTTGATCATTCAAGCTGGGGCATGGATGTCAATCATTCCCAGCTTATTGATCAAAGCTTCAAAACTAATCCTTGAAAGGGCCTTTGTTAAGATATCTTCCGTTTGAAAACAAGTTGGTGTATAAATCATCTTAATGATTTTTTTTTTTTTTTTTTTTTTAATGAAATGACAATCAATTTCCACATGTTTGGTTCTATCATAATGAACTAGATTCTTTGCAATACTTATTGTTACTTGACTATCCTAGAACATTTTCATTGGACTTTTAATTTGAACTTTTAAAATTCATCAAAAAAAAAAAAAAAAAAAAAAGAACTTTTAACTCATAAAGTAATCTTTTTAGTCACATTCCTTTGCATATACTATGAGTCATAGCCTTGAACTCTACCTCAACACCACTTCTAGCAATGACTGATTGTTTACTGCTGTGCCAAGTAACTAAATTTCCCCAGACATAAGTTCAATAACTAGAGGTGGATCTTTGGTTGGTTATGGAACCTTCCTAATCAATATCTAAAAAAATTCCAATGCCTTTGTTTGTTCCTTTTTGAAAGCACAACCCTTTGTCTGGGGTAAATTTTAGATATCCGAGAATCTAATATACTACTTCAAGATGTTCTTCAGTTGGATTGTTCATGAACTGACTCACTACACTTACCAAGAAACCAATATCTAGTCTAGTATGAGATAAATATATAAGTTTTCCAACAAGTTTTTGATATTTTCCCTTATCAACTGGAGAGATTCCTTTTGTCACACCTACTTTGCACGAAGAAGGGTCCATGGGATTATCAATTGATTTACTTCCTAGCATTCCAATCTCTTTAAGTAAGTCTAGAGTATACTTATGTTGAGATACAAAGATGCCTTTCCGTGATTTAGCCACTTCCATTCCAAGAAAATATCTAAGTGCTCCAAGGTCCTTAATCCGAAATCCCTTAGTGAGAATCTCCTTTAACTTGATCATCTCCTCCTCATAATTCCTAACCAGGATAATGTCATCTACATACATAATGAGAATAGCAAACTTTCCCATCATGTGAGTGTTTGGTGACCGAACAGAGTGTGATTTGACTATCCTTAAGAGTATTCATGCTTCTTAACTGCTCTTTTGAATCTTTCAAACCAAGTGCTTGGTGACTGTTTGAGACCATATAGTGACTTTTGCAACCTACAAACTTTATTAGCATTGCTTGTAGTTTCAAATCTCAGGGGAATCTCCATATAACCTCATCCTCCAAATCCCCATTAAAGAAAGCATTTTTGACATCTAATTGGTAAAGAGGCCAATCTACATTGGCTACCAAGAATAGAAGCACACGTACTATATTTAGTTTTGACACTAAAGGAAAAGTCTCTTGGTAGTCAATTCCATAAGTCTAAGTAAATCTTTTAGCAACTAGTCATGCTTGTGGTGAACTACACTTCCATCTAACTTGTATTTGACACTAAAAATCCACTTGCATCCCACAAGTAGTTTCTTTAGGTAGCTCTGAGAGTTCCAACGTTTCATTCTTCTTAATGGCACGGATTTCATCTCCAATGGTTGCTCTCTATTTAGGTGTTTCTAGAGCTTCTTGGATATATTTTGGACAAGAAAGATTAATGGTAAAAGCACGATACATTGGAGATAATTTTCATAAGATATGAAAATTGGAAATTGAGTGTCAAGCACATGTCAATGCTATGGGAATATCAAGATTATCACTAGGATTCTGATCGTGTATTAAGTTACTTGGAATGAAATTAGGATTGTCTTGGCTCAAGTGGGACTCATTGTTTTACTCCAAAAGCATGGTAGGCCCTTTCTCCTTTTGAGTTTCCCCTCTTCTTGAATAAACATGTAACTCTTTGTGATGCGCAAGTTGTCTGGGAGGATGAGAATTAGAATGTGTATTTAGATGGGGTACAATAGGATGAGAATCAGACCCTACATTATGAGTGAGTATATGTTGGATTTTTTGTCAAGAAGATGGCGTGTTTGGTAAGGCAACATCTTCGAGTGACCAAAACTATTATTCTTGAGTGGTGGTTGAATTCTCCCCTTGAATATGAGTTTGGGGTTAGAATGGTGTATTTTCAAAGAATGTGACATCCATGGAATTGTAGAATTTTCAAGTAGTGGGAGAGTAGCATTTGTAACCTTTTTGGTTTGAGGAATGGCTAAGAAAGATGCACTTGATGGCTTTTGGGACAAGTTTGCTATGGTACTATTGGTGAATTCATAAAAAAGGCAAAACATCCAAAAATTTTAAAGAGTAAGGAAGAGATGATTCGAGTTTGAGGATAGGTCCATGTGAGGATTTGTGAAGGAGTTTGAAAGTTAAGAACTCTATATGGCATTCTGTTGATGAGATAGGCAACAATGAGATCTGCTTCTCCTAATTTGGAAACATATATATTGAACATAAGAGATCTGGCTAATGTAAGAAGATGTTCGTTTTGTTGAGGTGTGTCAACATAGAAACTCTAATGGATTATGTTGTTATTTGATAGATAATCTCCCAAAATTGATTGGAAATATTCTCTAGCATTATCAGTTCTAAGGACTTGGATTTTTTATTAGAACTAGGTTTGGATCATGGAATGGAGTTTTTTTAATATTGTACTAGTTTCAAATTTTTCTTTCATGAAGAAAATCCAAGTGATTCTAGTGTGATCATCAACAAATGATACAAGCCATCAAGCTTCTAAAACATTATTTGCTCTAGAAGGCCCCCAAATATCAATGTGAATTACTAAGAAAGGATGTAATAATTTATATAGTTGAGATGGATAAGTATTTCAAATATGCTTTGAAAATTGACAAATCTCACATTGGAAAAATTGAAGGATTTTTATTATGAAATAATGAGGGAAACAATTTTGCAAGGTACAAAAAATTAAGATGACCTAGTCTATAGTGCCATAACATGATTCACTATCATTATGGGAACTAAGACTTGGAAAATACCTATTGGATTGACTAACACAACTTGTAGATGAATTTGTTCTTCAAGATGGTCATCAACTTTGAAAAGATAGAGCCCTACACACACCTTAGCATTACAAAATCATCTTCCCCGAGCCTAAGTCCTAAAATTCATAATGAGTGGGAAAAAATTTAGTAACATATTTAAGGTCCTTTATAAGTTTGTTAATGGACAAGTTATAAGAAAGATTAGAGACCAATAGAACAAATTTCAAGGTTAGATTCTTAGAGATAACTATAGAACCTATACTCACCAAAATGGATGAGGACCTATTAGAACAAGGATTATAGGAGTGAAATAAGGCGGCATTACCAATCACGTGATCAAAAGCACTTGAATCAATTATCCAAGTGCTAGATTTCTCTATTTGGACATTGAGAGCACTACAAAATTTACCTTTCTGTGCTATTGTTCCATTTCCAAGCACAGGTGACATAGGCTAGGGTTGTTGAAGAGGTGTGAGAAGCTTTTGGAAGAAGTCCATTTGTTCTTTGTTGAAGAGGGTTATTTCAGAATTAGGATGCTCATTACCAGTGGCCACCAAGCCACGATTGACCCATTCTAGAGGTGGTCTAGATGGTTTCCAATCAACAAGTTTCCCATAAATCTTCCAAAATGTATCCCCAGTGCATCCAGGTTTGTGACAGTGATCACACCAAGGTCTTCCTTTCCTCATCCGATCATCCTTGCTTGAGGGATTTACCCCTTGGGACATGAGTGCTAAGCTCTTAGGTGTAGCAATGGTGCTTTGACTTCCCATCATAACTTCCATCTTGCTCTCTTCTCTTCAAACCTCAGAAAACACATCTCGGATGGATGGCAATGACTTAAATCCAAGAATTCTTCCTTGTACTTTGTCAAGATTTTTGTTGAGTCGAACTAAGAATTTTAAAGTTCTTTCCTCTTCAACAATTTTCTTGTCTTTGACACCATCATTGGGGCATTCCCATACCAGTTCTTCAAACATGTCTAGTTGTAACCAATCACGGGTGAGAGTGTTGTAGTATTGAGCGACTGTGAGTTCTCATTGTCGCAAGTCATGAAGATTGCTCTTTATCTCAAAGAGTTCAGCAGAGTTTTCATTGTCAAAGTACATTTGGTTGGCAGCATCCCATATCTCTTTTGATGGCAGCAGGGTATCAAGTTATTGGTAACACCGCCTCATTTCAGAACCAGATCAAGCAGTGGCGTAGAACATGAAGTTCTGACCAATCTCATTCTCCATTGTGTTGATCAGCCATGGCATTACCATGTTATGGATCTCCATGTTTTGGACTTTGAATCTATGATTGGTGGAGCGGTAATGGCCCCAGTGAGGTAATCATCCTTAACTTTTCCACTCAAACATCATGATCAATTGTGACCATGAAAGTTCTGCCCATTTAATTTGTGACCTGTCATGGGCAGAACAGAGCTCTCAGAGTTGCCGTCGTTGCTGGAAACAACCATTTCTTGGGAAGATGTGGCATTGGAGGTGGAGCTCTTATCGCTAGTCATCCCGTACTGGTCATCAACGAGATCTAAGGTTTCAGAATCTGCTCTGATACCAGGCAGAAAAATGAGGAAAAATCCCCCTGATTTCTCTCCCCTTGATTCCAGAAAACTTACATTAGATTATATGGAGATGATAGCAATAAATCTGCCACCTAACTCCTTTATTCTAGGGATAAATATGAAAGATAAATCCTAACTAATATAGAAAAGGTTTCAGAAGCTGCTCTGATACCATGCAAAAAAGGAGGAAAAATCCCCTTGATTCCAGAAAAGTTACATCAGATTTTTAGGAGATAATAGCAACAAATCAACCGCCTAACTCCTCTATTCTAGGGATAAATATGAAAAATAAATCCTAACAAAATTCAAAACCAACTAGAGATATTGGATGGCAAATTATCCTTATCTCTTATTTAAACTAGCTAACAAACATGGGAACCTAGCTTGGGACTCCCTAGAATCATGCAATCCTCCATAAAATTCGGATTCACAATCTGAATCTCATCTGGGTTTCCACAAGAGGTATTAATCAAGCTTGAACAAAACAGCAATATAAATATTACTCACAACACCAAAGCACCCTTTCCCTTCCCCTCCACACAAGCTTTATGAATACAACAGGCCACCCTGAGGTTGTGATGCATTGTTTTCCAGCCCTCCTTTAAATAAATCTCTATGATCTCAATTTTATCTAAGGACTGATTCATGCCTGATAAAAATGTTATCCAATATTTATTTCAGGGTTTAAATAGTGTCATTCTATCGAAGTGGCAACATTTAGTATAGATAAATGGAAAGAAATAATGCTACGTCAAAAAAAAAAATATGGGCCAAAACTATTTCACAAAATAAAGGAAGGTCTACAATAACTTCAAACCACAGACATACATAACAGGAAGTGATATAATAAAAATCTTTAATTTTACATAATATCTGGATAAACTCTGTTCATAACTAACCATGTCTAATATGTTTACAAGAGTAGGATTCTGCACTCTCTGAATTCTCCTATTGAGAATGAACAGGAAATCAACTAGACTATGAAACTGAACAATAATATTCGATTTACAACATACACAAATCTGCAGTAAACAATAGTCACCCTGTCTAACCTTAAGTTTCTTACCAAGATATTGGAATCACGACTTCAAATAAATTTTGACACAGATTCTAAAACCTACAACAAATTGCCAACTTAGTTCTGGAATTTCAAGCCATTGATATAACAAAAATATAAAGACCTTGGAGCATAGGAATTTGCTAGAAATAAAGGAAATGAAGTTTCTATATGAAATTTGGAGAATAAGAACAAATATTTCCCATCTGCATCTGTCTCAACAAACTAAAAAAAATGATAAATCCAACATACCTTTCCAACACGAGGAGCAATGAGCCATGCAAGAGTAACAGTAAGTAGCCCTGTAGCAAGCAGAATTCCAGTACCTTCCACAGCCCATTTGGTTGCAGGATTTTCAGCAGGAACAAAATCTTCTGCGACAATATTCAAATGTTGTTCCGAGACAACCTGTGAAGCTACAGCAGAATTGTTATTGTTATTGTTATTGTTATGTGGATTAAACCACAGTGATATCTCACTTAGCCTTTGCCTTCGAATTGCTGCAACAGCATCAGGATCTACACCCGAATTTGTCTGCACCTGGGCAACAGGTTCCCCGATAGCAGTCCTTTCCCTTAAAGCTTCATACTCCTTCAAAGAGCCAACAACTTTTTTGAAGTCAGAAGTTCTGACATTTTTTGCAATGCATCCACAGATTTCACAAATAGTAGACCCATGGTTAACAAACCATTTGAGTGCACAGGCATAGTGAACTAGGGCAAGATCATTTTTGCAAGAACAACCAAGCTCAATTAATGTATCTTGATGGTGGCATGAACCCATTTCTATATCAGTATTACAAATGAAAACTTCCCCTTGAGGGCTTACAAACTCAACAAAATCAGATTCTCTTCTACCATTTTTGGTAGGGGAAGCATAATCTTCAGCTTCTTTCAGGACTGCTTTGCTATTAGTCTTGATGAGCTCATCACTTTTTCGAGCTTCTTGTACTGGAGGAGTGATACCCAAAAATCCCAATGCAGCCTCTCCCCTTCTGTCAGATTCAGCACATTGGCATACCCGACAGGTTGCCAAGCCTGCTTCTTTATCTATACTGTGACGTGTAGAGCACACCCCCGATTCTTCATTTTCAATATAGGGGTGACCTTCATGGCTTTTTCCAACATTAATTGGCTGTAGGTGATTTTCATTACCCATCACATCAATCAGAACTGTTAATTCAAATGTTTCTTCTTTGCCTTGGGGTTACTAAACCATTTTTCTATGACATTTTGCACTGAATCTCACCAATATTTCCCATTCCAAAGAAACAAGGAATTAGAAGTGGTATTATCATATGGTCCTGATGATCCACATGCTTGAAATGAGAAAGGAAGAAAAGGATTCAACGATCATCCAAGGCCACATAATGAATCAAAAGAAGAAACTAATACAATATGCAGAAGAATGCAAAATCATTGAATTTCTTTGCCCCCTGTCTCCTGATAAGAAAACTGATTTTCAGAATTATCTAATCACCAATAAACTCAGACGTGCTTTCTTCTAAATCTCATTTAGTATGATGCTTCACAAGTAATAAAGTGAATCCAAGTTACTGCACTGACATGTGAAAACAAAAGAAGGTTAGGTGTTAAAATAGGAAGGTGCACACACTCCCCCACTATGGTGCAATTCCACAATTTAAATAGCACACAAATTACTAAATTAGAAATCAATGTATATGATAGTACATTAAGAAAGATATGCATAAAAATTAGAAAAGATAATAATGATAAGAATTAAAGAAAACAGACAACTTGATGCTTGGAAACCTAAATTGATAAGATATTAAACTGGAGGCTTCTTTTTTGCTACTACTATCTTGAATGCCCTATAACCATTCCAAAATTTTAAAGAGATGTTTAGTTTGGTTGAAAACTAAACAATATCAACCACAAACAACTTGAAAAGAGATTTTGTAATCAATTATGAAACAATGCAGATGTGATATATATATATATATATCATGAAGAGACAATCCCATGATCCTACTAGGCTATATTCAAAATAAAAGGAGCTTACTTTTTCCCGTTTGCCCTAGACTACAAGTTCATCATTTGATTTAACTCTATATAATTGCTATTGTAACAATCAAAATGTACAACACCAATATAGCCACTTACTAATTATAGTTTCAGGAAAAAAAGAAAAAGTGAAAAAAAAGAGAACTCTATGTCCACAAAATCCTTGACCCACTACAAAAAGGTAGAGTTAGACTGAACCCACAACTCAAACTTCATCAAGTTGATAAAGCACATACCCTGTATCAGATTTAAAATTCATTAGGGTAACATAAGAACATAGTTCACCAGCTCAGTGAGCCACAAGACAGACTTTAAAATCAAAGAAAGCCTTTTTGTTGAACAAAATTCACCCACACACCCAACAAAACCCAATCTCATTGAACAGGCATTGAATTGCCACCATAGAACTGTGCTCTCTCTCTCACTCTCAATCTCTCTATCTCTATGTTAAATAGATTGATTAGCTAATGCCAGAAAGAACAGTGGGTGTATAAGCCAAGCATGTCCAGAGTGTACAGAAAGAACAAATCCCTAAAAAGAAAAACAACCCTTTAAAAGAAGCTAATATCACTTTTGGCTCATACTCAATTCAAGAAAAAAGTCCAAAATAGACGAGTTTCTCCCAAATAACTGAACTGCACACAAACACAAAAATCGAATATACATTGTTTCAAGACTGGAATGCGAAGCTGGGCTTGCGTCTGGGTCGTCTTTGGGCAGGGCCGATGATGGGTGGACGTCTTTGCCTTGGGGGTCTTCAAGCCTCCTTGGGGGCAGTTCTGGGCCTTCCTGGTCCCAGCCCAACGACAGGGGGCTTTCTTTAAAGTTCTATTCTCCAGCCCATCTGGACTGCTTTGGGTGCAATGCGGAGAAGGATTTTCTTAAGTCCCAAGAGGAAGAAGAGAGAAGGAAGCAGCAGCCGGAATCCCAAAGTTCAATGGCAGATTGTGCATTAACGGAAGAAGCCTTAAGGTATGGGTTAGTTTCAAACTCACGGGGCTAAGGGTTCTGGGGCCTTCTCATTCTTCTCCTTTTTATTTAGATCGGACTCTGGAGGGGGAGTATTACGATCATTTAGGGGTGGAAAATTATCAGGAAGAAAATTTGATGAGTTTGGCAGTTGCAGAAGGGCCCACAGAGATGGGTAAGGGTTGCTAGGATTTGGTTGAGATCAATTGTGCTGGTGATGAGGTACACAACTCGGATTGGAATTCGGCTCGGACTGAGTCCCAAGAAGAAAGGGAGAGAAAGGAGACCAATTGGGAGGAAAGTAGTTTGGCTAAATTTAGCCTTTTCTTGGGATTTCGAACAGAAGGGCTGGAAAAGGAAATCTTGAGTTTTTTGATCAAGATCAGAAAAAGGCGGCAAAGGATACACATCAAAGGAATCTTGGAGAAATCGAAATTCGTAAGGAAGCTTAAGAGGCTAGAGTGCTCAATCAATTATGAGGGGGAGGGTAAGAAGAACTGTCCTTTTCAGGGTAGAGGGGGTCAACTTACTGTCGTTTAATGATTCTCAAAATTTTGAGCTGGAATGTGAGGGGAGCAAACGACAGTTCTAAAAGGAAAATAATCAAGGCCTTTATTAGAAATCAGAAGGTGGATTTGCTTTGTATCCAGGAGACGAAAATTCATTTAATGTCTGAAGGGATGGTGAAAAGTTTAGGGGTGGGGAGATTCTTAGACTGGAGAACGCTAGATGCTTCTGGTTCGGTAGGAGGTGTCTTGGTTTGCTGGGATAAAAGGTCTCTGGAAATTTTGGATTGGGAAGTGGGTCAGTTCTCAATTTCCTGTAAATTCAGAAATGTTGAAAATGGGGTAGTCTGGGTTTTTACGGGTGTTTATGGCCCTTTCACCAAAGAGGAAAGAGAGAGCCTCTGGTTTGAATTAGGGGCAACCAGAGGATTATGGGGAGATCCCTGGTGTGTAGGGGGTGATTTTAACATTATTCTTTCCCAAGGGGAAAGAAGTAGACAGGGGAATTTAACCTCAGCTATGAGGAGATTCGCTCAAGTCATAAATGAGCTTGAGCTTGTTGATCTTCCCCTGCAAAGAGGTGTTTCTACGTGGAGTGGGGGTACACACAATCAAGCCTGGGCCAGGTTAGACAGATTCCTGGTGTCTCCCAGCTGGCTTGACCTTTTTAGTAATGTGATCCAGAAAAGACTGCCTAGGCCAATCTCGAATCACTTTCTTATTCTGTTGAAGGGGTGGCATAAGAAGAGGTCTCATGCCCTTCAGGTTTGAAAACATGTGGCTCAAAGTGGAAGGGTTTAAAGACCTCATTCGTAGTTGGTGGCAAGGGATAGAGGTTAGTGGAAGGGCTAGTTATAAGTTGGCTACAAAATTGAAGGTGCTTAAACAGAATTTAAAATTCTGGAATAGGGAGGTGTTTGGGAGACTGGAAAGCAATAAATCCACAACCCTTCAGCAAGTGGATTACTGGGATAAGGTGGAAAGTGAAAGAAGCTTGACTGAGGAGGAAACTTCTCTCAAAAAAGAAGCCAAAGAGGGCTATGCTAAATGGGTAAATCTGGAGGAAATACACTGGAGGCAATTATCCAGGGAGTTATGGCTAAGGGAAGGGGATAGAAATACGGGATATTTTCATCGTATGGCAACGGCTCATCGGAGAAGGAACTCCCTGGACAAAATAAAAATCAATGGGGTGTGGCTGTCAGAAGAGCAAGAAATGAGGACAGGGATAGTTGACGCCTTTCATCAAAGGCTCACAGAAGACTCGAAGTGGAAGGCGGATTAGGGGGTCTAAATTTGAAGCAGATCAGCCAGGAAGAAGCGGATGTTCTAGAGCTTCCCTTCTCTGAGGAAGAAATCCATACGGCTTTAAGGGATATGAATGGGGACAAGGCTCCAGGACCGGATGGATTCACCATGGCCTTTTGGCAATACTATTGGGATTTCGTGAAAGAGGAGATTCTAGAGATGTTTAAGGAGTTTCATGAGCAAAATTCTTTCCTCAGGAGTCTAAACAACACTTTTCTGGTTCTACTACCAAATAAAGGAGGGGCAGAGGACCTGGGAAACTTTAGACCGATTAGCTTGTTGGGGGGGCTGTACAAATTACTAGCTAAGGTACTGGCCAATAGAATAAAAAAAGTGGTGGGTAAAGTGATTTCTTTGGACCAGAATGTGTTTGTTAAGGGGAGACAGATTCTAGATGCCTCCCTTATTGCAAACGAAGTGATAGATTATTGAAAAAAAATGGGAGAAAAGGGTCTAATATGCAAATTGGATATTGAGAAGGCGTATGACAGCATTAATTGGCAGTTTTTGATGAGGGTTCTTCAAAAAATGAGGTTTGGGTCTAAGTGGATGAGCTGGATGTGGAGCTGTATATCAACTGCCAAATTCTCAGTTCTGGTGAATGGAGTGCCTGCTGGGTTTTTCTCTAGCTCTAAGGGATTACGCCAAGGAGACCTTCTCTCCCCCTATTTGTTTGTTATGGGTATGGAGGTGTTGAGTGTTCTCATTAGGAGGGCTATGGAAGGGGGTTTTATTTCCGGGTGCAACATCAGGCGGGGTAGTGGGCCAACTGCCAACATTTCTCATCTTCTCTTTGCGGATGACACAATTGTCTTTTGTGAAGCAAAGAAGGATTATTTGACTTATTTGAGCTGGATTCTCATGTGGTTTGAAGCGGCTTTGGGTTTAAGGATTAATTTGATGAAGAGCGAAATCATCCCTGTAGGGGAGGTGGAGGAAGTTGCTGATTTGGCTGTTGAGCTTGGTTGCAAGGTCGGCTAGTTACCTTCAGCTTACTTGGGGCTGCCCATGGGGGCTCCCAATAAGTCCTCTTCCATGTGGGATGGGGTGGAAGAGAGAATGAGGTGGAAACTTGCCCTTTGGAAGCGACAATATATCTCTAAAGGTGGAAGAATCACTCTCATAAAGAGTACGCTGGCTAGTATGTCTTTGTATCACTTGTCTCTGTTCCGTATGCCCAAAGTAGTGGCAAGAAGGTTAGAAAAGTTGCAAAGAGACTTCTTGTGGGGAGGGGGAAATCTGGAAAGAAAAGCCTATTTAGTCAAGTGGGAGTTGGTGTGTACGGATAAGGAGAAGGGGGGGCTTGGCTTGAGAAAGCTAGTCCTCTTGAACAAAGCCTTACTTGGCAAATGGGTTTGAAGGTTCGCTCAGGCCAAGGATGAGTTCTGGAAGCAAGTGCTTTAGGCAAAATATGGGCAAGATGATCTTGGTTGGAGGACAAAAAAGGCTAATGGGACGTTTGGTGTCGGGGTTTGGAAGGAAATTCTGAAGGAATCTGATTGGTGCTGGGATAATATGGCTTTCAACGTGGATAATATGGCTTTCAACGTGGGAACGGGCACCAAAATCAAATTCTGGATTGACCCGTGGTGTGGAGGTGAGGTGTTGTCCCAAAGGTTCTCTCATCTCTTTGAATTGGCTGCCAATAGGAACGCCACAGTGGGAGAAATGTGGGACCAGAATTCTAGGTTAGGAGGTTGGAACTTAAGGTTTTTCAGAGACTTTAACGATTGGGAAATGCACCTAGTAGCTAATTTACTTCAAGTTTTAAGGAGTCAGAGGGTTAATTTGGAGGAAGATTCAGTTTTTTGGAAGGAAGGTAAAAACGGACAATTTGGAGTTAAGAAGGCTTACAGCTTGTTGATCAGCCCTAATGTTTCCATTTTCCCCAAAAATGGCATTTGGGTGGAGAGAGTTCCCACAAAATTAGCTTTCTTTGCTTGGGAAGCCGCTTGGGGGAAGGCTCTTACCCTTGATAGGCTCCAAAAGAGAGGGTGGCAGTTTCCTAATCGATGCTTCTTATGCAGGTGCAAAGAGGAAAACATAAATCATTTGCTCATTCATTGTATAGTGGCTAGAGTGTTGTGGAAGATTGTTTTTGGGTAAAAAGAGGAAGAAAATTTGGAGGCCCATTCCGTTATTTATTTTTTGGACAGTGTGGACAGAGAGGAATAGGTTAGCTTTTAAGGGGGGGGGATTTAGCTATTCAGAAATTTAAAAATTCTTTTATTTGTGAAGTGTGGGGCTGTGCAAAATTGTATAGTGGGGTGGAGTCGTGCTCCCTTATAGGCTTTTTGGAGTGGTTGGCCCCCTATTGAGGGTAGGTGGGGCTTCTTGTCTTTTTTGGTTGTGAGGCTTTTGCCGCCTTGTATACTTCCTGTATGCTTGTGGCTTTTTTGCCTTTTCTTATAAAATCTATGCTTACTTATCAAAAAAAAAAAAAGTTAGGGACTGAGGCTTTGTTCCCCTCAAACATCTTCATATTTTATTCCTTCCATAAACTCCAAAGAGCACCGTGCAGGGTCACAAAGTGAAACTGCTGCCCTCAAAAGTTCTTCAAGAATCCTCAGCATCACCCACTGCAACCCAAAAGTATAAAAGACTAAAAACAAACCTCCTGCACAAACGTAACTCACTTCTAACCGTACTTTCAATATATATACTACTCAAAAGATTTAAGAAAAAAGCGACAAAAAAGTACCAACATTATGTACTAAATTTCATCAGCCCAGAAAATGCATTGCAAGTTTCTTAAGTTTTCTCCAACTACTTCAAACTCAGTTACCACAAATGGGGAATGATAATGAACTAAAGCCAAGTTTCTTCATAATAAAGTTTTATATCTTGAAGCAGGAAGAGACACACACATGAAGTGGACAATTAATCAAAATCCATCCATTGAATCCTATCAAAGATTGCCAAATAAAAAAGCGGCATGGATAATAAAATTCAAACAAATAACAAACCACGATTCTCATTTGGTTTTTCGGATCTCAACTATAGAACTTCAATTTCATTTTTCACTACATTTTCTTAGGATCCAAACAGAGCATAAATAATTTCAAAACCCAAACCATCAAATGCTTAATTTGAACAAAAAATTGCACCAACTACTACAAGTACTCTGTAGACGAAATTAACAAAAATGACACAAAAACAAAACAAAATATATATATATATATATATATATTACCACATTTTCTCAGAAAACAAACAAGGAATAAACAAATTCAAAACCGCCAATCATCAAATGATTAATTAAACTCGTAAAATCGCACCAACTATTACAAATACCCAAGACATAAAATTAAAAAGCACCAAAAAAATAAAAAGAAAGAAAAAAGAAAAAAATTAAAACTCAGCTTAAATGAGTTCAAAACCCCAAATCATCAAACGCCCAATTAGACTCAGAAAATCACCAACTTTTTCACATACCCAATACACAAAGTGAACAAAAAAATGACAAAAGAGACAAATAGATTTTCTTCTCCACATTTTCTCAGCAACCATAAGGAGCATAAACAAACCCAAAATCCCAAATCATCAGATGACTAATTAGACCTAGAAAATAATACCAATTTCTACAAATACCCAATACACAAAATTAACAAAGAGAAACGAAAAAAAAGAAGAAAAATAAATAAAATATCTTTAAGAATCAGAGAAGGAAACGAACATCTTGAGTAGGCATGAAGACAGCAGCACTGTCAGGCAAATACGTAAAGAGATCCAAAATTTATCAAACTTTCTCAGTGGGATTCTCTCTCTAAAATTTTTCTCTCTCTACACTGCCAACTGATCCCATCATCAGACAGTGCTTGAGTGGATGTCACGACAGAATGTCCTCAACTTGTCTACCTGCTTCTTACCTTTTCTTTCACTTTTTTCTTTTTTCTTTTTTCTTTTTTCTTTTTTCCTCACTTATTTTTTCCAATTTTTAAATTAACTTTTTGCCTTTTTCTTGTTCCAAAAAACTAATAATAAATAAAAATTACATTTGCAAATTAATATAATAGTATTAATATATTTTAAAAGATATTATGGATGATATTATTAATAAAACAGATCAATTGAAAAAGTTTGGTAATTTATTTTGAAAAATGGTTTTGGAAACGGTTTTTAAAAATTATTCTTCGATTTTTATGAAACAAAAGTCTATTTAAAAATTAAACTATTTTTAATATTTTTAAATATGATTTAAAAATGATATT
The DNA here is from genome assembly GCA_030254885.1 of Vitis rotundifolia. Classification (NCBI taxonomy): domain Eukaryota; kingdom Viridiplantae; phylum Streptophyta; class Magnoliopsida; order Vitales; family Vitaceae; genus Vitis; species Vitis rotundifolia. Next base: position 10,464,992 of record CM058170.1, read on the forward strand.
TGTATCTAATATTTTATTTTTAATTATTGTACATATTTATATAATTATATTTTTGAACAACTCTTAGAAAATAGGTAAAAATAATATAAAACAACGAAAATAATTTTTTATCATCAAATGTATTTTTTGTATTTTTTGTTTGGGAGAACATAAAATTATTCTAAAAACTAGTTACCAAACAAACCCTTAAGGTTGCTTTTGAAAAAAATGAAAATAAAAAAAATAAAAACGAACAAAAAAGGCATGCAAAGTCATTTTACTTATTAACTCTAAATTGTCGATGAATAATAACTATAAGTACAATCAAAATTAGGAATATAAAGTTAGAAAAATGATCTACTATTATTCAATTCACATCGGTCCATATTTCTTTAGTAATCTCATTACAAACATAAGTCATATAATGCAATCAAGTTTGAGTAACATTTATCTTCATAACGTTGTCATTTATATTTTCCTTCACTTGTGTGCTATTGGATGGTAAATGAAAGGTATAAGTCATATACTCTTGAAATGTAGGATCTCTACAATCATGCATCCTTATAAAATTATGAATAACACAAGAAGTAATGACCATGTATCTTTGTACTTAAAAACTATATGAAGGCATTTGCTTTAAATTAAGATTCAAACCTTTAACACTCCAAAGCATCACTCAATAATATTCGTTAGTGATCAATGTCTAATTAAATTTCTCTTCTAAGCTTTGAGAATGATGCTCTCTTCTCCTATAATCATGTAAATGGTATCTTTCGTTGTGGTATGAAAAAATAAAACCATATATATTAATATATTTGGAAAACACATTCATATGAGTTCTACATATGCAAATTATTTTGCAAGTTATAATTTAATTTTATATAAAAATACCGCACAGATAAAAAGGAAACTATTATCTGGATTGGTCACACATTCTAAAAAAATTTTAGTGTCATTTGTTGTTTCTTCCCATCCCATCATCGCACATATAAATCGCATATCAAACAAACATTCACACATAATATTTTGAATGGACTCCCTTTTTTTCTCACAATATAATATTTATTGTTTCGTTGAAACATATGCATCTATATGGGTCTTGTCTATAACTCCTATTCAAAAATACATTAAACACAAAAGAATTTAATATTAAATATACATATATATATATATATATATATATATATATAGGACTCTCACATAATAAGTCACAAGGAGAATATGTATATCTTTGAAATCAAAATCATACCTTGAAAAACAGATAATATTTTGGATTATACTGAATGTCTAGTACAGTTTTATTCAAATTTGATGGGATAATTATTTCTTTGTTAAGACAAGTTATTGCCTTCAACACCTTTCTAAAATGACGACATATTGTTTCTCTTAAATGTCGAAAGCGTTTAGTAATGATATGAATTCTCTCATTATGAGCAATAATGATCAAATAAAGTAAATTCTCACTTATTCTTCTATTGAAACAAATCTTGAATCCTTTAACAATCCCTTATTCTTCTGTACTTTGCATAATGACATGAAAACCCACTTGTTCTTATATAGAAATGAACCTTGAACCCTTTAACAACTCTATAACCTTCAATATTTCACAAAATGATATGAAAAAAAAAAATTCTTTTCAATTTTGAAAGAATCATGACACCTACACCATGTCCACTCAATACTTCAACAACATATTCATGTCTTGTATGCATAAATGTCTTGCATGGTTCCTTAAACAAATAGACTTTGTAGCATTTTTCAATAATCATGATTTGTAATGGCTCCTTGTACTCTTTTTCTAGCTCATCCTCAAGCATATTATAAGTGCTTAAGATTGTCATACAATGAGACATTGTTATAATCTGTTATAAAGAAAAATGAATTACTACCCACATTTAAAGTTGCATAGGTGGCAAATAATTAAAGGCTAGTTAAGTGCAAAGAACAATTAAATCACATATACTTTACTCATGTTTTTCATTTTTCATTTTTATTTCTCATAAATTCAAATATGCATTATACCCATTTGATAAATGCATCCGATGAGGCAATAATCCAAAGAAAAAATAACTATAATATAACCTTTGAAATCCAAGATTCAACATCATGCCATAAAAAAATACTAAGAACAAATCTCAAGACAAGTTTCATCAACTTCCTCTACATCTTAAAAATGTCATCCAACAACAATAGTCAAATAAAATCATCTAATGTATCTCTGATAGCACTAAAATCAACTAGACATGTAATGCATCACTTCAAACTCACCACTCATTCCCTTATTCTAACTTCTAGCATTTCTAAGAAAAGAGTTCTCTAGACTTCATCATGCAAGTTCTCCAAAGCTTTTGCATAACTTGTTGTATCTATCTCTTAAATTGCATTTAATGCTTGGATAATTTCTTGTAAGTACCTATTAGGAGCCCCCAAATTAGAGTTCATCATTGATTTCTCAAAGCATATATTCTTTTCTTAGAATATTCATCTATGGACTTTAGTATGGAAGTCAAAGTCATAGAAAAAGTTATTTTCTTTGTAGAATGAGAGCGAGTAGGGTGGCAGATTGACTTTTGCGCTTAGGGACATGAGTAACATCTACACTATTACAATGGTCATTTAATGATGCCTCTTGATTTAGTTAGACTATTGAATCGCTTGAAAAATAGGGTTTCACAGGAATATTTTTCTTTCATTGAGATTATTCTTTTATAGAGTTTACAGCATATACAAATCCTTTAAATCAGGAAATTAAATCACTGATTAAAGGGAAAGAATTACTCCTAACAATTACTTTCCTAAAAACACAAAGATTGACAACTAATAGCTAATTTACAGCTTTACAAAGTTATTTCTTTCCATATCAGTTTTGGAAAATATTTCTTTCCATATCAGTTTCGATTTTCCAACACTCCTCCTCAAGCTGGCTTAAAGATATCTTCCATAGCCAGCTTGCCAACTAGAAAATCGAATTGCCTCTTGTGTAGTCCTTTGGTGAAGACATCAACCACTTGTTCTTCAGTAGGGATATAGGTCATACAAACCAATCTGTTGTCTATCTTCTCTTTAATGAAATGTTTGTCCACTTCCACATGTTTAGTGCAGTCATGGAGAACCGGATTGTGAGTTATTGAAATTGCTGCCTTATTGTCACAATACAACTTCGTAGGAGATGAACTTGTCATTTTTAACTCTTCCAGTAATCTTCTTATCCACATAATCTCACAAATACCATGAGCTACAACTCTAAACTCGGCCTCAGCATTGCTTCTAGCAACCACGTTTTGTTTTTTACTTCGCCATGTAACTAAGTTGCCACCTACAAATGAACAGTACCCAGAGGTGGACCTTCGATCCACTATGCTTCCAGCCCAGTCTGCATTGGTGTAGGCCTCAATTTGTAGGTGTTCTCGTGAGTTAAACAGAAGGCCTCTACCTGGTGTCCCTTTTAGATACTTAGAATCCTGTAAATAGCTTCAAAATGCTTTGGTCCAAGCGCATGCATAAACTGACTAACCATACTTACTGAGAATGCTATGTCAAGGTGTGTATGGGATAGGTAAATCAATCTCCCAACAAGTCTTTGATAATGATCCCGGTCCTTCACATTCTTGGCTTTTGTAGGCTACAGTTTTACATTTGGCTCTATAAGTGTTTCAGCAGGCTTACATCCTAACATACCTGTCTCATCAAGAAGATCAAGAACATACTTCCGTTGATTTACAAATATACCTTCTTTGGACCTAGAAAACTCCATCCCAAGAAAGTATTTTAATGCTCCCAGGTCCTTAATCTCAAATTTCTTAGAAAGTTTCCTCTTCGGCTTTTCTAGTTCATTACAATCATCCCCAGTTAATACAATATCGTCAACATACACAATTAAGATGACTACTTTACCTTCATTTGAATGTTTGTAGAACATTGTGTGATCAGCCTGACTTTGAGTATATCCATAATGCTCTATTAGTTTGCCAAAGCGCTCAAACCAAGCTCTAGGCGACTACTTAAGTCCGTATAAGGACTTCTTCAATTTGCACACCTTCCCAACTCAAAAACTTTCTTCAAAACCTGGTGGAGGACTCATGAACACTTCTTCCTCTAGGTCTCCATTAAGAAAGACATTTTTAACATCCAATTGGTGTAAGGGCCAATTGGAATTTATTGCAAGGGACAACAAAACTCTAATTGAGTTTATTTTAGCTACGGGGGTGAAAGTCTCTTGGTAGTCTATCCCATAGGTTTGAGTAAAACCTTTTGCCACAAGTCTGGCTTTGTATCTCTTAACATTTCCATTTGCTTTACTCTTTATTGTAAACACCCATTTGCACGCTACAACCTTTTTTTCCTTTGGTAAATCTACAACCTCTCAAATGCCATTTTTTTTAAGGCATTCATTTTCTCAAACATTGCCAATTTCCAACTCAGTTCATCTAGTGCTTCTTGAATATTTCTAAGTACCACAAGTTTTGAAATATTTGTAGTGAATGCTCTATAGTTGTCAGAAAGGTTTTGCCCTTTAGGTGCTATTTGTAGTGCTATTTGTGCTAAAAAGGAGGGGTTGGGCCTTACCAAGTAGGTGCTATTTGTGTAAAGCGAATGAAGAATCAGCTAATCATGTGCTTATTCATTGTCCCAAGGCAGTTATGATTTGGCACCTTATTTTTGCTCTTTTTGGTGTTCATTGGGTTTTGCCCAATTCTATCAAGGAAACCATTCTTGGTTGGAACGACACATTTGTGGGAAAGAAAAGAAAAAAGGCATGGAATGCAACCCCTTTATGCTTATTTTGGACTTTATGGAAGGAAAGAAATAGAAGAATCTTTGAAGATACTGAATTAGAGGATCAAGCTATTTTACGGTCTTTTTTGTACATGTTTTGGGATTGGGTTAGGGTGCATGTAAATTGTGCTTCATGGTTCATTTTCGATTTTATTGATTGGTTAGGTTGTAAGTAAGGGTTTTTTTGTTTTTTCTTTCCCTTTAGCTTAGTTGCCTTGTATACTTTGTGTATACTTTCAGGTGTACTTCAAGCTTTCTTTATACAATTGCTTTTACTTATCAAAAAAAAAAAAAATAGTTGTCAGAAAGGTTACCGTAGGAGATATATTTGGCAATGGGATGTTTAGTGCAGGCTCGGGTTCCCTTTCTAAGAACAATAGGGAGTTCAAGGTCAAGGTCCTGCACAGGAACAACTGGGGCTAATCTTAAACTAGGTTCGAGTGCAGATATTTCTGGACTTGGATCAAGGTGTGATGATAAACTTAGATCAGTAACAGGAGAAGAAGAAGCATGTATAGGAATAGGAACAGAAGGAGGGTTACCTGAAGCATTTAGAGAGCTATTGCTTAGGGCTTTCGGTTGACCATGTGCTGGGATGATCGGTTGGTCTTTACTTCTTCCAGGGATTTTTTTCCTTGAATAAACCACAGGCTCAATATTGTTTCTATTTTTTTTCATTTGTAGTATTTCTTCTTCTGACAAACCAATTTCAGATTTGGATTCAATAGGCTTAGTTTTCTTATTTTCTTTTTCAAGAGAGATATCAAGAATTACACTAGGCAAAGGTTTAACAATTTCCCAAAAATTTGGTTCCACTAATTTCTCCCCCTGAAGTAATTTTTTGGTAAACTATGAGACATTTTCTATGAAGGAAACATCCATAGTTGTGTAAAAACGTTTTGTAAGGGGATTAAAACATTTGTAACCCTTTTTATTAGGAGTATATCCTACAAAAACACATTTTTCTGCTCTTGAGTCTAACTTAGATCTTGACCTTTTTGGAATGTGTACATATGCAGTGCAACCAAATATTTTCAAGGGCAATTCAGAATTAATTCGAGATTCTGGAAATACCTTTTTCAAGCACTCCAAAGGAGTGGTATACTGCAAAATTTTTGTAGGCATCCTGTTGATTAGATATGAAGCAGTTAGTATGGCATCCCCCCATAAGTATTTAGGAATATTCATGTAAAACATCATAGCCCGTGCTACTTCTAACAAGTGTTTATTTTTACATTCAGCTATTCCATTATGTTCAGGGGTATCAGAACACGAGGATTGATGTAAAATTCCTTTCTCCTTTGAAAAGGTTTCCAAAACTTTATTAAAGTATTCAGTCCCATTATCAGATCTCAAAATACTGATTTTTGTTTGAAATTGGTTTTCAATCATTCTGTAAAATTCTTTAAAAATCCTTTCGACTTTAGATTTTTCCCTCATTAAATACACCCAAGAAAGACGTGTATGGTCGTCTATAAAGGTCACAAACCGTTTTTTTTCCTGAAATTGTGGTTACTTTTGAAGGTCCCCAAACATCACTATGAAAAAGATAAAATGGTTTTGATGCATAGTAGGGTTTTGGAATGTAAGTTTTACGTTGGCTCTTTGCCAATAAATAACTTTCACATTAAAATGATAAAGGATCAACCTTTTGAAATAACACTGGAAATAAATGTTTTAAATAAGAGAAACTAGGATGGCCTAATCTGCAATGCCAAACCATTATTTGATCACGAACAGAAAGAGAACTAATACTACTTAGTCCTTGAACAATTTTATTACTAGGTAAATTATCCTCGAAATAATAGAGACCATTGATCATCCTAGCACTGCCAATCGTCTTCCCCGAGCTCCGGTCCTGAAAAATACAATGAGATTTATAGAAGATAACATAATAATTAGAATCTCTAGATAATTTGCTAACAGACAAGAGATTACAAGTAAGTTTAAGAACAGGGATAACAGATAAGATCTATTCCCTCAGAGATTTTTATTAGACCTTTTCCTACAATAGGTGAGAAATTACCATCAACTATCCTAACTTTTTTATTTCTAGAACACGGTGAATAGGATTCAAACATGTTTGAGGAATTGGTCATGTGGTTGGATGCTCCAGAATCGATTATCCATGGAGTAGATTTAAAACGACAAGATAGAGCATATAATTCATTACCTGTGTGTGCCATAGAAACATTAGGAGTACCGGATGTTGAGTTGGATTTCAATAGTGCAAGAAAATGCTCCATTTGCTCAGTGGTAAAGGGGCTGATCTCAGCCTCATTAGCAGTAAGAATAACGGCTCGGCCTGGTTTGTCACCTATTTTTCCTTTCCAATTCGTAGGTTTCCCATGGATTTTCCAACAGTCCTCACGGGTATGGCGAGGCTTGTTGCAAAAATCATACCAAACCCATGGTCTTTCATTTGATTTGCGCTGAAATGCAGCGGTTTTATTATATCCTCTACCCGTGGTAACCAAGGCTGAACCTTCAATAGCAACTCTAGGTCCCTTCTTGCCCAGCATCACATTCCTTCGACTCTCTTCTTTTCTAACTTCTGAAAAAACTTCACCAATTGAAGGTAGGGGTTGTCTTCCAATGATTCTCCCCCTTACCTCATCAAACTCGACATTAAGGCCAGCCAAGAACTTGAAGATCCGATTGTCTTCTATGGTCTTCTTATGATGACGTCCATTCTCAGCAGATTTCCACTCATAGGTGTTGAAGAGGTCAAAGTCTTGCTAGATTCGCTTCAAAGAGTTGAAGTACTTTGTGATGTTGTCAGCCCCTTATCGTATCTCACTGAGTTTGAGGGTTAATTCAAAGATCTGTGATTGACTCCTTAGATCAGAATACATCTGATTTACATTCTCCCAAAGCTCTTGTGCTGTTGGATAGCACATGTAATTAGAGCTAATATTTTCTTCCATAGAATTCACAAGCCATATCATCACTATGGAATTCTCAGCATCCCATATAGCATAGTTCAGATCATCCATTGCAGGAGCCTTCTTTCACCTGTTAGATAGCCTATTTTTCCACGTCCTCTGATGTACATCCGAACTAATTGAGACCATCTCAGAAAGTTGTCACTATTCAAGCGAATCGTGGTGATTTGGACAAAGTGAGATTCCGAGGTGGTAGGACTGATTTTTGAAGAATGAGTGATGATGGGATTGTTCAGAGAAGGTTGAGGAACAATAGTGGACTTGTTTAAAATATCTGACATGGTTTCAGAGAGAATAGGGATTGAAAGAGAGGAAGAAGGAGGGTTTCGGCAAGCAAATTGCTAGCTCTGATACCAACTTGAAAAATGGGGTTTCACAAGAATATTTTTCTTTCATTGAGATTATTCTTTTATAAAGTTTACAGCATATACAAATCCTTTAAATCAGGAAACTAAATCATTGATTAAAGGGAAAGAATTACTCCTAACAATTACTTTCTTGAAAATACAAAGATTGACAACTAATAGCTAATTTACAACTTTATAAAGTTATTTCTTTCCATATCAGTTTTGAAAAATATTTCTTTCCATATTAGTTTCGATTTTCCAACAGAATCAACCATATCCTCATCATCCTTAGTAGTTGAGGGACTTCATGTAAAAGGGTGATTATTGGCATTAGTTGCAATAGTGTCCCCATAAATGCTACATGACTTCTCATATAATGGACATTCTTTCTTTTTGAACCTCTTTGCAAACTTATGAACCTATATCAAATATATTTTAGTTAGAACCTACTATAAATGTATTATACTAAACAAAACACTAAAGCTTTATTGGGTAAGAATAATGTTTTACCCTATATAAATTATCCTACACTTTTTTGGTTGCAATGTTGGATTGCAAAGAGGGAGCATGATGTTATATCCTAGGAGAATTGAAAACAAATGTCAATTTTTTTTACTTTCTAAGGTGTTTCAAGACATACCTTGGATTTATATATTCCCAAATCCTTTTCCAAGTTAAAGAAGAGTACCTCAAAGACTAAACATCTTCCATTTGATGGCTTTCTCTTTGGATCTTGGCATAGGGAGAGTAGTGTGGGTTGGACTTCTTCTTTACCTTGATGTTAAGATGGAATCATAGGGTGCATGCTCTCTAAGATCCTAGGATTACTAGATCGAACTTCAACAAAAGCATATACATTAAAAACAAACTTAGATTTAGGTGCTAAAAAACATACCTTTGAATCTTAATGTTCCTATATTCTATTCCAATTGATGTTGGGATAGAGTCCTTAAACGAAAGACATGATGTAATAAGGTTAAACTTGAGTTTCTAATATTCTATCCATGAACTATATTAAGATTTATTTGATCATTTAAGCCTACATCACTTGCATTGTACACTACGGGTGCATTAGGAGTTGCATAGAAGAACCAAGTCATGAGTTTCCTACAAGTTGATGAGGTGTTAATGACTGGTGCATGAACTTAGGCAATCTATTTGAGGTTATAATGTACTTACTACCTTTTAATTGGAGAGATAATTTGTCTTAATCATTGAGATAAATATTTCATGGTGAGTGCATTAATGTGTATGGTTATATATTAGATAAGACCTATGGTAGATCATGATATTAGTTGTTGGGTAGTCATGATTTACCAAGCTATTATGCTGCATGAACTCTCAACCTTGAGGTAATATTGAGGTAGTGTTGAGATCTTCAATGACCTTGACTTATAGGTGAGATCCTAAGGTGGTTATATATTCCCTATGGATTGAGTCATTGTTGATTAAGTTAGGTGACAATAAGTATTCTCAAGATAAGCAACATGATATTTCATAGGTTTGAGATATTGTGTCTCTTAAGTGATTTTAAGGACTTATGATCATGAAATCTATGATAGTAGGAATTCGACATATGTTCTTAGGGAGTTAGAATATGTCAATTGATCATATAATAGGAGAATTTGAGACTCAAGCATTATAGAGGTAATTTTAAGAGGATGATAATATCTACCTTGTTAGATTACAAATATCAACTCGTGGGAAGTCTCTATGCAATGGATAGTAGGTTCTAGACTAGAGGAATTGATTAAATTTGATTTCAATCAATAATTATCTTGATGTAATGGCATAGGATGTTATAGTACAATTGACTCTTTTTAGTGGAGTGTTGAGTCAACTTTAGAATTAGATTATAAGAGACTTAGTATTTTTCTATAGGTCTTAGTAGTTCCCATTTGAGCTCACATTCCTTGATGGCATATCATTTGAGGGATAGATTGGTTTTCTTATTCATAAGTATGCATAAGGGTGTTTTGGTAAAATGCTAACTTGCATAGAAGCTTATGAATGGTGCTTCTAGATCAGGCTAGTTAATTAATTGAAGTCTAATAGGGTTAATTAATTAATTAATTAAGACCCAGTGAGTTAGATTAAGCAACCCAAACCCAAGATTGGCTTAAGTCATTTAAGCTCATACATAAGCTTATCTAAATCCCTTGAGGGTTTAACACTTGAATCTCTTAGCTATTTCATCTTCTAGAGAAAGGGAGCCTAACCTTCATCCTTATAGAGAGAAGTTCACGCTTCTTTAGTGCCTAGTTCCGGAGAGAGCCATCGGGTGGAAGATTGTGAGGTTTCGAGTTCTCTTTTAAGAGCATTCAAACCCTATGTGTGGTTTCAAACACACCTTATGAGGCAAAAGTTTAAATTTTTATTGCTTTCGTTATGCCTATGATCTTAGATGCATGTAGCCTAAAGCCCCAAATGGATATTGGATTGCTAACATTTAATATCATAGCAAGATCTGATGTTCGTAGCATGTTAGATCCAATATTAGGGTTTTCTAACTTTATTTTGTAAGATTAGGATTTCATCTCATGGCCCCAATGATGAATGAATAGAATTTTTATTTATTTATTTATTTTAAAGAATGAGTGGATTGGTTGTTTTTCTTCTTTAGATTGGGTTGTAAACTTTGAGTATATTTGATTTTTCATTATAAAAATATTTTATTTTTCATGTATGATTTGTGAGCTTTATTTTTTAGGAGCATAAGATTTTTGGATTCTATGTAAAAATTATTTTTTATCCATCTTTAATATCAGAGCAAGATCTGATGTTCGTAGCATGTTAGATCCAATATTAGGGTTTTCTAACTTTATTTTGTAAGATTAGGATTTCATCTCATGGCCCCGATGATGAATGAATGGAATTTTTATTTATTTATTTATTTTAAAGAATGAGTGGATTGGTTGTTTTTCTTCTTTAGATTGGGTTGTAAACTTTGAGTATATTTGATTTTTCATTATAAAAATATTTTATTTTTCATGTATGATTTGTGAGCTCTATTTTTTAGGAGCATAAGATTTTTGGATTCTATGTAAAAATTATTTTTTATCCATCTATGGTGACTTAAGAGAAGAAAGCAAGGCCTTATCCATTTCGAGACATTCAAAGAGAAAACTAATCTAAAAATGTGAGTTTTGGATGCAAATTCAAATAAAACTCTTGGCAATACGTGAATACGTAGGAGGTAGCACTTAAGTACTAAGATTCAAGCTCAAGCGGTTTTGCAATGCTTAAGTGGTCTTTCAAGGGTCTCAAGCACTCGAGTGTTATTGGCAATAACATAGTTGTGGTTTAAAGAATTTTTTTTTTTTTTTTTAAGGTTTATATTCTAACTCTTAATTGTGGTTGTGGGGGTATTTTAAAAGTTTTGGAATATTTTAAATTCCAAATTGTGATTACCAAATTTGTTACAGGATCCCTAAGACCACGGGAAATTGTTTTATTTTCCATTAATATATAAATATGAAAAACCGAAAGTCCAATAGGACACACCTAGATAGGGGAGGGTGGAGGGAATACTCCCTACAACTAGATAAGTTATACCTAAAATTTTTAGTGTCCGGACATTGAGTCTTATTTATATGTTGACAGTTTTATTCAATTGATGTTTGACCATAAAAGTCATGTCATTTTAGATAGTGACTTGCTCTCTATTGAAGATCAAAAGTTGTTGTTCATCCAATCGGGAAGTCACAGGAACATCTAAAAAGGTTTGATTTGTGGCATATAAAGACTTATTTGAGGTATAAAAGGTTTCGTAGCATTTTTATGCTTAAAATGATTTTTCAAAAAATAGAGGATGCTCAAGTGGTTTATCCCACTCAAGCAGTAAGTCTACCTAAGCGGTCTAAGTCCACATAAGCAGTCATGACAGTCCTATTGAGTTTAGAAACCTATTTTGAATTAACTTCAATCCAACTCTAATTTGGAAACTTGTGATATTGAAATATTTATGACTTTTGCCTATAAATACCTCCTTTGTAACCCTTTGAGGGTTAGAGATTCAAGTTAAGAGATCCAAGAGATCGGAGATTAGAAAGATCATAAAGATGTTGGAGGTTGTTAAGAGACCTTTTATTTTTTAGGGGTACTCTTTGGTGAGAAAAACCTTATTGCCAAACCATTCTTGTTCTCTCATTCAAGGATTCGATTTTTTGAATTGTTAGTTGAAGACCATAATTCCTTTAGAGGGATTGAATGATCTACTAGGGAGGAACAAATAGTTTCATTGTCCATATTTTTAGATTTGATATTACGTTTGAATTGCCTAGAATAGGTTAATTTGTTTTAACCTAATATCTTGTAGAATAATCCTAAAAGGTTCATATTTATGTTTATTCTTGCTTATATTCTAATTAAAGATATTGAATATATTGAATTGGTTGGTTGCTTTGTTATTAAGGTTGTTGGGTTGGTTATATTGGTGATTATGGTTGTTATAATTATAACGAATTATTGTTATCCCTAACTTCTCTCGGGACATCTTTGATTCATTTGTTGGGATTGTTGTTGAGTTTGTTAGGTTGGTTATCATTATTATTCATAACACATTTCAACATATATTGTTAATCTTTAGATATTCATTAATCATAAAAATCAAATTTTTAATTGAGGTGAAATCCTAATTGAATATCCAAGTTGTCCTTATAATATCTTGGGATAAGGAAAGTGATTATAATTCATAAAAATCGATATAAGCTTTTAAAATCATCCATTCACCCCCCTTCTGGGTGTTCCTTATTGGACTTTCGGTTATTCGAGTGGTATTTGTAGCAATACCCATTTTTACAATTGGTGTCAAAGCGGGATAAAAAAACAAAAAAATTGATTATTTATCTTATTGATCAAAAATTCAATATTTATTGTCAATATTATTTAAAAATCAAATTTTTATTAATCACATAAGATTAAAATCAAATTTTTATTGATCCTGTAAGTCCAATATGGAACAATAAAAAAATGGTGCTCCTTTGAATAGTCCACCCTATTTTGATGGGAATAACTATTCCCATTGGAAAGCACAAATGATTTTTTCCTCAAAATGTAAGGTGAAAGAATATGAAACTCAGTTAAATTTGGTTAGGGACCACCATTAATCCTTGATGCTCAAGGAGGATCAACAAGAGAAGTTAAACCTAAACATGAATGGGACAAAGTCGACAATGAAGGTAGTGAATCCAATGTTAGGGCTTTATTTAGTATTTTTAATGAAGTTTGTCCAAATGAGTTTCATAGGATAGCAAATTGAAAATGTGCAAAAGAAGCATGGGATATTCTTCAAGTCACTCATGAAGGCATGTCCTTTGTAAAGATTTCTAAATTACAAATGCTTGCTACTAAGTTTGAGAATATTAGGATGCATGAAAATCAAATTTTTTCTTCCTTTTATTCTGATTTGAGTAATACTGTAAATTCTTTATTCAACCTTGGTGAACCAATTCTTGATTCTAAGGTAGTTAGGAAAATATTGAGATCTCTTTTAGAGAGATTTAGACCTAAGGTAACTTCCATAGAGGAAAGCAAGGACACTGACTTCATGAGAGTTGATGAACTTGTAGGCTCCATTCAAACATATGAAATGACCGTACTTAATTCCTATAAGCCTAAAGACTCAACCTGTAAGGTTTTTGAGAATGAGAGAAAGGATATTGAAATGCCATATGATATAACTCATGATGAATTGGCACATATAGCCAAAATAATTAAAAAAGTCATGAAATTCAACAAAATGTTCTAAAGAACCAAGAATTAGGAAAATAAAAAAGACCAAATGAATAATCATTTAATGAGAAAGGAAAAGGTTTTTCCAAAGGTAAGAAAATTGAATGTTTTAACTATGGAGGTGTGGGACACTATTCTCAAGAGTGTCCTAGCCCCAAAAATATCAAAAAGTCTATGCAAACAACTTGGAGTGATTCGGATTTTGAAGACAGTGCTTTTACAACTTCTAAAGATGCAAGGTACGATCCCAATGACATGTTAACTTTTGTTGCATCTATAAAACATGAGAATGATTTTGATTGTAACAGTAATAGTGATGATGATGAGTTTACTAATGAACAAAGGGTTGAATTCTTTGATAATCTTGTTGTTGAACATGAAAGATTAATTACGAGTTATATGAAAAATCATGAAGTCCTTGATGCTCATAAAAATAAGATTGAGGTGCATGATGCTGAAAAGACTAATCTTCTTGAGAAAATTAGACTTCTTGAATATGAGCATCATTCTCTCCTTAAGAAGAATAATGCTCTCACTCAAAAGATCAAGAATAGTAAGTCGTCTTTATCTGTGAATGAGATTTTCACCCTAGAACTAAAGTACTTAATGAAATACTTGATAAATGCAAAAACCATGTTGATAAAAGAGGTTTGGGGTATATCAACAAAGATGAAACTCCTTCTAGTGGAGAAACTATGTTTGTCAAAGGTAAGGATGATTACCCTAACCAAGTAGAATCTCCTAAAAAAACATCGCTATGCACACACTATAAGAAAACTAGAAATTCCCAATTTAAATGCTACACTAAGCTTCTAGAAAGGTTTGAAACTCAAAAGAATAAACTTATGAAGGACTTTAATTCCCTTAAAAATAACATCTTGAATAATGGGAAAGAGAATAAAATCAATCAAAAACCTAGAAATCAATCAAGTTCCTCCAAGTCATCACCTAGGATTGAACAAGTCTGGTTAAGAAAGGATAAGTCCAAATGTCAAGTTGTGTTAAATACTCTTAAAGCTGAATCTACTAGTCAGTGGTATTGTTAGAAAAATTAAGTTAATCCAACTTAAGGTAATCACCCTAGAGGAGGGGTGAATAGAGTGATGGTCTTTTTTTGCAAATTTAAATTATGTGAATGCAAAAGACAATTATATGCAAATATATAATAAAACAATATAAAAACAATTGCATATAAAGTAAGAGAGTAGGGAAGAGAGAATGCAAACATAAGATTTTTATAGTGGTTCGGCGTAACTTGGCCTACATCCACTCTCCATTACCTTCAATCCCAAGTTTGAGGTTCCATTATTTCAAAGCTTCCAAACCAAACCTTCAAGCAATACAATTGGATTATGGTTCCAATATATTCTTTTGGACTTTTGGCTCCAAACACCCTTTACAATCCTCAAGAGATATCTCACTCTTGAACAACCTTTCAAGTGATACCCCACACTTGAGAATCCCTAAGTGATACCTCACACTTAAATTCTTCATCTCAAAGATTTACAAATAATTTCATAAAATCCTAGTACAAAACTTTAGACTCAAATATACAAGAAAAATTAGGATTGAATGGTGCACTAAAGATATACTAGTTTTAAAACAATGACACACTCAAAAACACTCTCCCAAGGCTTAAATATATTTAAGAAATGTTTAGGAAGGTTAAGCTCTAGATATAATGAAGATTAGAGTCTTTTTATAGCGGAAAACGACCAAACTAGCTGTTGGGGGTTTGATCGGTCGAGCTGAGGGTCGACCAGTTGACTAGCTGTTAACATTTAATGCTTGGAAGGTGACCATTGGACCTCAGCCACCCTTTCATCGGACCTTGATCAGTTGAGGTTCAATCTTGACCGGTTGAACAAGCATTTTGGAAGAGAGACAAGGTTTTTGCACCCCTCAATCGATTGAGCTAGGGGTCGACTGATTCCTCATTCGGTTCAATTGGTTGAACCATTTTTAGCTCAACAACCATCATTTTCAACATAAAACCTTTTAAACAAGTTTGAAAAATATTTGACATAAAGTTTTAGTTGAAAACATGAAATCGTCCAATTTTAAAGGATTTTAAAACAAAATTACTTTTGGATGATTTTGGTGCATAAATTAATAATGTAATGCATGAAAGACCTAGTGCACCAACAACCTTATAAAGAGATCTTATGAAGCTTAGGTCTTGAAAAAAACTTCCCTTTGAGGTATTCTTTTTCTTATTGATTTCTCTTTGGCTTGATTTTGTTTTTGCGATTGTCACTTTGGAAATCATCTTGCCTAATCACACTTGAAATAGAATCATTAGTTCCAAACCTTATTTTGTTATCATCAAAACCAAGATTAACCAAACCTTGGTTTCACAATCTCTCCATTTTTTATAATGACAAAACTAAGGTTGCTAAAAAGCTCCTCCTCAATATATGTTCCTTTGAATTTAGAAAATATTCAAGTTTAGAAACTTCAAGGAATATAGTAAAGGTGCTTAAAATGATATAATCAAACATAAATAACATAAAGAGCAATTTTGCAATTGGCATGACATTGTTATTAAATATGATACAAGCAATTATGACTAATAAAGCACATAACATCAATATGGATAAGATTGCTAAAACAATATTAACATTTCTTCTCAAGTTAGCAACCTACCATTATTTCTCTCCCTTTTTGTCATCAACCAAAAGTTTCGATAAAGTATATAAGGGGAATCACATAATATCAAAAGTTAAAAATAAACAATAAGCATAATACAATTTCTCATTGAAATGAATCTCCCATTTTTTCATTTGAGAACATTTTTCAAATAAAAAATTGCTCAACCTTGGAGCATTCCCAATTTAAAGCATGATTTGGAAAGATATAAGGGATAACATATGCATTTAAAAAGATACAAGCATACATGCATGCATTGAATAACACTATTAGAACATACGAACATATGATCATTCAATTTTAACTAGGTATATGAAAAAAAAAAAAAAAAATCTTTTTTAATCCAAACCTTGGTTTAACAATTATACCAATTTTATCAATGTGATACCAAATGTTATATTATTAACAAAAATTATACCAAGTGTTAGCAAAACGATAAAATGATATTGCAAATTAAGCTTTAGAAGGGGTACTATTACCAATATTATTAATGCATTCTTTCTAAGATAAGCATATCCTCCCTCTTGCATGGATCCCTACAAAACAAATTAAGTAACCTTTGGTACTTATATCTTTTTGGGTCCTAGAGGGTTAGCCTTTCCTTCATTTAGAATCCAAAATAATTTAGAGTTTTGAAGAGAATGAGGAGATTTTCTTAAGGGACAATTATCACTAATGTGACCTCCTCTTCCACAAAAATTGCAAATAGTTGAAGGTGAAAAATTAGAGGTTTCCTTTACAAAATAATTCTTAAAATATTTTTTATTTTTGAAAGGTTCATAACCTATCCCATTTTTATTAAAAATGCACTTTTGACTTGCCAAAATCATATCAAAAGTCTTTTGACTATTTGAGAACTTTTATAGAGAGAATATTAAACATTTATTTTTCTTTTTCAACTCCTCATTTTCCCTTTCAAAAGAGATTTTTGCCTTCTCAATAATTTCAATTTTTTCCTTAAACTCATTGAGCTCATTTTGAAGACAATAAATCTTTTTCTTAAGAGAGACATTTTTTAACCCAAGATTTTCAAGATCAAAATATAATTCTTGAAAAGTATCTTGAAATTCATTATAGTTAGAATTGGAATTTACCTTATCTTCATGTTCCTCTAAAGCCATGAAACACATGTTGTCATCCCCATTTATGCATTCTATTCCATGGAGTCTTCATAACTTTCACTTTCACTCCATGTTGCTACCATGGCTTTCTTATTCTTTTTGGCACTTAAAGATTCTTCTCTTGAATAAGATTTTGTCCCTTCCTTGATCTTCTCAAGCTTGATAAACTTCATGAATTTCTTGGTGATGAGATCAAGGTCTTAATTTTCACTTTCTTAATCTTCTTTATCATTTGTTGAAGCCTTAAATGATATACTTTTCTCATTTTCTTCAACTTTTTTATGATTATTCAAATTTATCTCATGAGTCATGAGTGACCCAATGAGTTTTTCAAGTAGGAGTTTAGTGAGATCCTTTGCTTCTTGAATAATTGTTACTTTTGTTTGCCATTTCTTCGGTAGAGACCTTCAGATCTTCATGACTTTCTCTACTTTGGTGTAGGTGTTTCCCAAGACTTCAAGTTCATTCACAATCACCATGAACCTAGAAAACATCTATATAATAGATTCAAAATCCTTCATAGAAAATAATTCATAATCATGCACAAGGATGTTGATTCTAAACTCTTTAACTTGCTTATTCCCCTCATGAGTGATTTCTAATAATCTCCAAATCTCTTAAGCCGACTTATATTACCAAACACGATTAAATTCATTTCTATCAATAGCACAATGTAAGATATAAACGACTTTAGCATTTGATTAAACTTTCTTTTTATCAAGTTCATCCCATTCTTGCTTAGGTTTTAGAACCATCACTCCATTTTCGAATTTTGAAGGAATGTGAAGACCATCTTCAATGACATCCCATAGATAAAGATTAGTAGATTTTAAAAATCAAGTCATTTTTGTTTTCCTATAGGAATAATCGGTGCTCATAAAAAATCGAGGTCTATTGGTTGCAAAATATTCAATATGAGATGAGCTTCATGGATTAACCATTACTTTTTAGACAATTAAGTCTTAAACAAGAGGCCTGACTCTGATACCAATTGTTAGAAAAATTAGGTTAACCTAAGGTAATCACCTTAAAATAGGGGGGAGAGAAGGTGAATAGGGTGATGGTCTCTTTTTGTAAATTTAAATTATATGAATGTAAGAGACAATTATATACAAATATTAAATAAAACAATATAAAAACAATTGCATATAAAGTAAGAGAGTAGGGAAGAGAGAATGCAAACATGAGATTTTTATAGTGGTTCGGTGCAACCTAGTCTACATCCACTCTTCTCTACCTTCAATCCAAAGCTTGAGGTTCC
This sequence comes from Vitis rotundifolia, assembly GCA_030254885.1. Lineage (NCBI taxonomy): Eukaryota > Viridiplantae > Streptophyta > Magnoliopsida > Vitales > Vitaceae > Vitis > Vitis rotundifolia. Next base: position 10,483,803 of record CM058170.1, read on the forward strand.
ACTATTTCAAGACTTTCGAACCAAGCTTTCAAGCAATACAATTGGATTATAGTTCTAATCTACCCTGTTGGACTTTTGGCTCCAAGTACGTTTTATAATTCTTATGAGATATCTCACTCTTGAACAACCCCTCAAGTGATACCCCACACTTGAGAATCCTTAGGTGATACCTTACACTTAGATTCTTCCTCTCAAAGATTTACAAATAATTTCATAAAAGCATAGTACAAAACTTTAAACTCAAATGTATAAGAAAAACTAGGATTGAATGGTACACTAAAGATATGCAAGTTTTAGAACAATGGCGCACTCAAAAACACTCTCTTAAGGCTCAAATATATTCAAAAAATGTTTAGGAAGGTTAATATATAGAAGCAATGAAGATTGAAGCCTTTTTATAGAGGAAAACGACCAAACTAGCCATAGGGTGTTTGATCGGTCGAGCTTGGGGTCAACCGGTTGACTAACCTTTAGCATTTAATGATTGGAAGGAGACCATTAGACCTCAACCGCCCCTTGACCGGACCTCAATTGGTTGAACAAACATTTTAGAAGAGAGAGAAGGTTTTTGCACCCCTTGACCGATTGAGCTGGAGGTCAATCAGTTCCTCATCTAGTTTAACTGGTTGAGCGTTTTGGCTCAACAACCATTATTTTCAACATAAAACCTTTTAAACAAGATTGAAAAATATTTGACACAAAATTTTAGTTGAAAACATGAAATCATCAAATTTTAAAGGATTTTAAAACAAAATTACTTTTGGATGATTTTGGTGCATAAATTAATAATGTAATGCATGAAAGACCTAGTGCATCGACAACCTTACAAAGAGATCCTATAAAGCTTAGGTCTTGAAAAGAACTTCTCTTTGAGGTCTTCTTCTTCTTATTGACTTCTCTTTGGCTTGATTTTGTCTTTGTAATTGCCACTTTGGAAATCATCTTGCCTAATCAAACTTGAAATATAATCATTAGTTCCAAACCTTATTTTGTTATCATTAAAACTGAGATTAACCAAACCTTGGTTTCACAGGTACCTTAATAGTGGGTGTTTTAGACACATGATAGGAGACAAATCCTTTTTCACATTTTTTGAAAACTTTGATAGTAGGTTTGTTACTTTTGGAGATGGAAACCTAGCTAAAGTGAAAGGAAATGGTAGTATAGTTATCCTTGGTTATCCCAAATTAGGTAAAGTTCTATATGTTGAAGGACTCAAGGCAAACCTCTGAAGCATTAGTCAAATGTGTGACAAAGACTGTAAAGTGAATTTTCACCAAGACTTATGCGAGGTAGTTAATAAAGAGGGAAACACAGTCGTTGTAGGACATAGGACAATTGATAATTGTTATGCCATAAATTCTAACTTTAAAACATCTTTTATGTGCAGTAGGGCTAAGCTTGATCCGATTGAGCTCTAGCATGGAAAACTAGGTTACATAAACTGTAGGGATTTTGTGCACTTAGTGAATACTGAAAAAGTTAGAGGTATCCCTAAACTTAGTGGTGAACCTAAACCCATTTATGGTGAGTGCATGAAAGGAAAATAAACTAAGAGTTCACACAAAAGGGTTAAGGAGATAAGGACCATTAGACTTTTAGATCTTCTTTACATAAATTTTATGAGTCCAATGTGAACTAAAAGTAAAGGTGGAAAGAGATATGTTGTTGTAATAGTAGATGATTTTTTGAGATACTCCTTTGTAAGTTTTCTTAAGGAGAAATCTGAGGCCATAGAACATTTGAAGTCTTTATTTAATAGAATACAAGTGGGAATTGGCCATTTAATTGTAAGGATTAGGAGTGATAGGGGGAGAGAGTTTGACAATGTGGATGTTGACATTTTTTGGGAGTTAAAAGGAATTAAACATGAATTTTTGGCCCTTAGAACTCTTCAACAAAATGGAGTAGCTAAAAGAAAGAATAAAGTGCTATAAGAGATGGCTAGGGTGATGATTCACATGCATAATACCCCTATGCAATTTTGGGTAGAAGCTATTAATACTGCATGTTATACTTCCAATAGGATTTTTCTTAGACCAGAAACAAAGAAGACATCTTATGAATCATGAACTGCAAAAAAACCTAACCTTAAATATTTTAGGACTTTTGGTAGTGGATGCTACATTCTTAGGGATGGGGAGAACCTTGGAAAGTTTGATGTTAAATCTAATTTAAGTATCTTCCTAGTCTATTTGACTATGAGTAGGGTTTATAATCAAAATTCACAAGTCATCCAAGAATCTTCTAAAGTAATTATAAATAATATTGGGTATGATCATGATATAATTGACAATCAAATTTTAAGGATAACCCTAAAGAATTAGAGACTACAAAACATAACTCTAATGATATCCCTAGAAGAGACATTGACCCTAACAATGATGAAATTGTACCTCTAGATGACACTCTTGAAAAAATAAGAGATAAACATAAATCTAAAATATCGAAGAACCACTCAATCTCTAAATTTATAGGTAATGTGAATGAATGTATGGTTACTAGGAGACAATCAAGATTAAATGAGATGGGTCTTGTATGCTATACCTCCCAATTGGAGTCAAAGAATGTGGAAGAAGTTGTAAGAGATGAAACTCGAACTACTGCACTCCAAGAAGAGCTAAATCAATTCACTAGGAATGATGTGTGGTATTTAGTCCCTAAGCCTAACGATAAACATGTCATGGGTACAAAATGGATATTCAATAATAAACAAGATGCAAATGGGGTCATTGTAAGAAACAAAGCAAGACTAGTTGCCCAAGGATATTCACAAATAAAGGAGATTGATTATGAATAGATATTTGCACCCGTAGCAAGATTAGAATCAATTATGATACTTTTGGCAATAGCATGCTCCTTGAGCATATGCCTAATCGATTGATCATCATAGGTATAGGCTTTAAAGGAATTGAGCTTAGTGTTTATATCTTTTTGTTTCATTTGGCCTTATTTTGTTTTGGGTATATGATTTTTGTTTATTTACTTGATATATTAGCATGATTCGTAATGTTTCGAGTTTGTGATTTGAAGAAATATAGTATATCTACAAGATTTGATGTGGATGGAATCACAGAAATTTTCTTAATCACTATTGATGTATTTGATTCTTGATAATTAAATGTCTTTGTATGTGAGAAATTCACTGTTAGTTACATCTTATATTTGATCAAGAGGGAGTCTTCTTAAGTTGAACTCATAAAGTAGACTTTGATTGCTTTGGAAGGATCTATTGTCATGTTCAAATCTCATTATCTACATACCTTGTCCAAGATTCATGCTCTTTAACGTATACTGCTCACTTGCAACTTCTGGAAACACCCCCAAAGTGGACACAAAGGCATCCATGAATGAAAAGAAAAAGAAAAATCAATTAATCATGGTATACAATGCCTCCACTTTTAAAAAGAAACAAATAAAAAGAAAAAGAAGAAATGAATAGAAAGATGATATCATATTAAAGGGGAGTCAAGTTGTGTTGTATATAGATCAACGAGGCTATGTTAAACAGAAATCCGACTATCTTAGTTCAAATTAATTGGATGTGTTCTTTAACTTAACCAAAGACATGGTTGGATCCCTTTTAAGTAATCAATTTCAAAATATTGAACTAGACACTAAGTTGTATTTTCTTGAAAATCAATACTTATGTTTTTATGTTGACTCTCTTATACATTGATAGTTATGCATTGGGTTTTCGAATATGAGATTATGATTAACTTTGACCTTTGATCTTGAAATTTTGTTCTTTATGGATTGACATATACTATATGAAGTAACATACTTCATCTATTACTGATTGAGCTAATGTTGAAAGTTTATGTACTTAATTATCTGCTCTTTATCATTAAAATTCATTTCAATTGGTGTCAATCCTTGTTTATATGTTAGTTCAATATTCTATCTATTGTTAGAATTCAATTTTGGCTCTGATCGCTTGAGCACTACATTTAGCGTTCTTACCACTCAAGCACTTTTAGTTACATCCAACGACGCATCCATCAAGTGTCTTGCTTAAGCACTAATCTACATTCGACTATATGTCCGAGTATAAAAACTCATCTAGTGCATCTTTTATCATTTCAAACGTTTTCCTATTTTCTTAAGTGCTCCAAGACTCTGTTTCTTTGTTATTTGAGTTCAATTTTCTTCGTTTTTCGCATTTTTGACTCCATAGTATTGTTCTTCACATTGTTTAGGACATTTCTAGAGGTTTAGATTTTTCAATATATTTCTCAGTTTTCATGCTTTTTTGTATTCTTCTAGTTATGTCTAGTTTTAGGCATCAGTGAGAAGTGACTCCTCTTAGGTCACCTGAGAGCCCATTCAGGGCATCGCTCTTCAAAGTCTTTTTTACCCTTTTCATCTCCCTATAAAGTGCTTCTACTCTTAGGAGGCACATGATCATTTCTATGCTCACTTTTAAAGCCATCATATTAAGGTTGAGCGTTTTATCGACTTTCATGCCTTTTAGGGCACTCATTTTCCTACCATTCTCCAATAAAGAAGGTGAGAGTCTTTGTTTACATTACATAGTTCCTATTATCTTCTTTTGGTTCACATGTTCTAGTAAACATGCATACCATTTCTCCTTATCACTCTTTTTGGGTGACTATGTATTGTTAGTCATTTCAGATCACCTCTTAGTCAGCCAGACATGTACTTTGCATGCTTAGACTTAATATGTGTATTCCTTTTCTCTTTCTAGAGGTTCAGTCTCTCACTCTTGAAGAGTTTATTTCTATTCTCGTCTAGTTATATGGTGCTCCTTGAGAGATTCATGCTTATATTCCTTTAAATGGCTTCTTAGATTCTTGCTACTTTCCTGACATATTCCTTTTACCTTTTTTCCTATCATACCAAGATTCGTCAATCAACTGCTCATTTTTTCCATGCCATTCTATCTGGACAACAATTTGATATTGGCTAGGTGATCATTAATACCATTATCGCTTACCAAGACTTCTCTTTCTATCATGGTGCACTCCCTTTTGAACTTCTCATCTCTAGATTATTATAGCATATTGGCTTTGAGATTGCTACTACATAGAAAGTCTAGGTTGCTTATGCCTTGTAGGATGAGAGCCCTTGGGCCAAACACTACAGTCACGTGTATGGTCCCATGGCTCCTTCGGTTCTTGATGGGCCATAGGATGTTGCACTAGATTAGTAGGCTATAAAGGAACTTGCCGAGGAGGATTAGATTCAAGCTATGAAACAAGATGCACCCATTCCTGAGGTTGCACTAAGGACGCCCTCTAGTCAAGGACGTGCTAAATCGTCTAGTGCTTCTCATGGCACATAGTATTATGTACCCCCAACTTCTTAGGAGATGGATCCCATGTCTATAGTGCTTCAAAGGTTGGAATCCTAGGATGTTTAGCTTCGTGAGATCCAAGGTTAATTGACCTACATTATTTCATGGATCCATGGTTATAGAGGTCCAAGCTCCTTTCTTTCTCCACCTCCTCCTGATGTTTAGATATTTTTATCTCTATATATATGTTGTTCATCTTTCTTCTTATCTCTTTTATGTGCTTTCTCATATTTATATTTCTATTACTTCGTCATTTTGTGACAAAAAGAGAGAAATAATTGCACATTTAACTTTCTTAAATTAAGATAAAAGGAGAAGAGAACATTGAATATTTAATTCACCTAAAAAGTAGAAGTTAAAAAGGTGAAAATAGAAACTCCTTAATTTAGGGGGAGTTAGTTTTTGAATTCTTTGAATTCTTTAATTAAATGAATTTAATTTAGAGGAACCTAAACATAAGACATTGGAGTAAACCAAATCAACTTAGGAAGTATGACTTTAGAATTCAAGAGAGATACCTAACACAGACATTTCCTACAAATTATTATTGTTTGAATTGATTATCTCTCTAGAACTAATTCTAGTCACAAAAGCTTCTTCCCATGGTTATCACTGCCTATTTTTTGGTTGGAGATAGATCCTTAGGCATCATAAATGATCTATTATATCTTATCAAGCTTCTCTTATGTTTGGTTGATTCGCATACATTCAAATTCCTCTTAAGCTTTGTTTTGTACCTTGGTTTCACTAAAGGACTTTGTTCTTTTTTCATGTTTTCATAATACATTAAGCAAAGTCTTTAACTATCATGTTTTGCTTTCACGATATTATTTAATCCTCACATTGCTTTACCCTTTGGTATAGTTTTTTGTATGTGTGCAAGTTATAGGGTTGGAAGATAAGTGCTACAAAGTGTTGCAAAGCTTTTCCTTAGTTTAGTTTTAATTGAACGTTAATGAGTATTATGTAAACTCCATTATGAGAGTACGGGTGGGTATATATAATGATGTTTTGTCACAAGATTGCCAAAAAGAGAGATTGTTAGGAGATTGAGTCTTATTTATATGTTGACTATTTTGTTCAATTTATGTTTAGTCACAGAGATCTTTTTAGATGGTGACTTACTCTCCATTGAAGATTAAAGGTTGTTGTTCATCCAATCGGGAAGCCAAATGTACGTCTAAAAAGATTTGGCTTATGACATATAAAAGCTTAAATTTTAAAAACAAAAAATGAAAAAAATAAAATAAATGGGGGTGATGCAAGTATGGGAATTTCCCATACCTATCCCATCTTATTTAAAATTATTTTTAAGCGGACATGAGAATAGATATAAATAAACAGAACGAGGTTTGGATGGGGGTGCTCAGTCCCAAACCCACCTTATTGTCATCCCTACATGTTAAAGTTAATTATTTTTTAAAATAAATTATAAAAATAGAAATAAATAACAATAATAAGAAGAAAAATCTAAATCATCCCAACTAATCTCACCCATGTTAATAGTAATAAAATACAAAAAGGGTGTGAAATAAAATTAAATGTAAAGTTGTGTGATACACATTTATTAGTAGTAGATACATTAAATGAGTAGTTTTTAAATAACATTGATACAATTTGAAAAAAAATAAAATTATGAAACTAATAATGAAAAAATCTTGATAAAAATCCTACTAAATTCTACCTCATGTAAAATAAATAAATAAATATTATGTCATACATATGCATTGTCATTGTGGGACTTTGTAGTTGTTTAGAGATGGACCTTGTGGATTTTTGGATATTACATGTGCAAGGGGACATCTGGCAACACCTTAATTTACTGCACAAGCAATACATACCCGAAATCATTATACAAAAATTAAACTCTAGCAATAATTGAGTAGAAACGTTTGATTTTAAGTTAGGAACCGTTATCTACATGCCAAATACTGGCAATTATTTCATTAAAGAAGCACGAAAAGCATTGATAGCTCCATCACTATAAAAGGCCATCAGACACTTGAATCAAGTACGAGAAAAGAGTCTCATACTAAATTTTTGCCTGCTTATCCCAAAAGCCAACTTAAGCTTCGAAGGGGTGTGCCCAAAAAGCCCATCTGAACACTCCTTATTGTAGGAACATTCGCCATTCAAATCAAAGAGGCCAGCTAGAAACGAAGTTTTTTGGTCATGTACCAACAATTGGCACTGTCCGTGGGAACCGGACTAAAAACCTCTAAGTAAGAATGACTAACATACTTCATGGAACGCATCCTCATTCAACAACTATGGATGATAGACTCTATACATGGCAGGTTAAAATGGAGAAAAAACAGGAATAGTACGAGTAATGAATGTCATCCTTGCTTCAACATGTAGAGTAGCTAAAGTGAGAAAATGAAGAATTGCGAGCACAGGTGGCCACGGGACATTATGCAAGCTAGAGAAGCCATCACACACCCAACCAAATGGCCTCAAAACCAATGCAAAGCAGAACAACGAGAGTTTCCCCTCTTGATAAGGAGCCTTTATTACAAGCAGAAGATGAATTTTTTACTAGTAGTTCCCTAACCTCGTAAGCATTGTAAGGATCCATAATAAAATAGTTTATCGGAAGAAGCTAAGTAGATGAACCTACAAGTTATATCAAGGAGAAGCGTAAGTGAGGTACGAGGTAAGGGCCACATATGTTAGGTGTTTCGAAAGCTCAGTTTGGTCACCCTTAACAAGTTATATATTTACTACAATTAAAACATCTTGTTCATTGTTATGCATATGATAACATTGTTATCCTTATTTTGGAGAATAAAATTGTAATTTACATATATTAGAACCCATTTGCCTTTTGCAATTGTCTCATTTATGCATATTAAGAACAATAATAATACTAGAAAAAAATCTTAGGTGGTGATTTTTTTTTTTTTTTACTTATTTCTAAATAAGACTTAAAATTAAATGCTATTTAATAGTATTAATTGAGTATTAGGTTGTTTTTCAATATTTTATTTCTATTAATTATTAAGAAGTAAAGAAAAATAAATATGTTATTTTTAGCATTAAGAAAAAACCAAATATTTTGATTTTTTATATTTAATTAAAAATTTTAAAAATAAATTATAAGTCAATAAAATAATTTTAAAAAATAAATCAATAAAATGTAAAAATAAACCGTGTGAAAGCACATTACTTTAAGTAAAAAGTTAAAAATCAAACGTCACCTTAATGATTCTATAAAGATAGAAGTCGGAAGTGATTCACAACTTGTAATCGACCAAATCTAGGCAGAGTATGAAACAAGAGACGAACGCATGACATGGTATCTCGCTTTGGTAAAGGCTTGAGTGGAAAAACTTGATGAAGGGAAAATTTAGCAAGTACCATGTATGGAAAATGGACGAGTGGACACTTTTTCAGGATTTGTTCTTGTAATACTCGTCTAAGAAGCAATGTTGCTACCTACTATCAAACAACTCCATCAATCTTGCTTAAACAAGTGAATGATGTCAATGAAACAGAGTTGGGTTGGAAGACCAAAATTGTAAAGTATCTACAAATAGGTAAGGTCCGGAACAACTCAGAGGAAGCTCACAAAATCTAGGAGTTGGTCGCCTGATATTCTTTAATAGATGGGAAATTGCATAGGCGATCATTTTGGGTACCATACCTAAGACATTTGAATGAACATGAGACACAATATTTCTTAGCAGAACTACATGAGAAAATATGCGGCAACCATTCAAGAGTATGCACATTTGCCCACCAAGCACATTCACAATGATATTATTGACAACTATGAAAGTTGAGGTTGAAAATTACGTCAAAAAATGCGATCGATGTTATAGGTATGTTCCCATACCATGATCACTGTTTGAGTACTTGACTTCAATCACCAACCTATGGTCGTTTACTCAATAAGGAATAGACATAGTTGGGCCCCTTCCAACCAGAGTAGCACAAAAGAAGTTGTTGCTCGTAATAATAGATTATTTCAACAAATGGGTTGAAGCGGAAGCAACCGTAACCATTAAGGATAAGATGTGGTGAAATTCATTTGGAAAAATATTATATGTTGATTTGGGATTTCTTAAGCAATTGTCACTAACAGCGGGCCACAATTTGATAGTTAGGTCTTCCCTAAATTTTACTAGAAGTTAAAAGTTAAGAACCCTTACTTCACCCCTAGATTCTCTTAAAGCAATGAACAAGTAGAGACAACAAATAAAACTTTATTGATATCACTAAAGAAAAGGCTAGAAAGAGCATAAGGTAGGAGGGTAGACGAACTACCAAGAGTATTATAGGCCTACTAGACTACCAATTGGAGACCCATGGGAGCCATGTCATTTACTTTGGCATATGGGATGAAAGTGGTCATTCCAGCAAAGATTGGAATGTTGACTACCAAGATAGTTGTACATGAAACAAAAAACGATGATGAAAACCTAGAAAAGTTTAGATCGGGCAGATGAGGCAAAAGAAGTAGCCTTGATCAGGATAACATCTTATTAGCAGAGAACAATTTCTCAATATAATAAAAAGACAAAGCAACAAGTGTTCTATTTAGGTGACCTCATGTTGAGATGAGTCTTCAAGAATACAATGAAAGTAGGAGCCGAAAAAGTCAAGCTAATTGGGAAGGCCCATATGTCGTCGTGAAATTAAAAGACTCTGGATCCTACCATTTAGAAACTATGGATGGAACACCGTTATCACCAATGTGGAATGTAGCAAACTTGAAAAAGTACTATCAATAAAGTGCAAGTCTTTGTGAGTAACAATTGCGTAAGCAAAAAATATGCCTCACTCCTAAAAATTGAGACAAAACAAAAAAACCCAAAGCTGAATGGCTCAAGGCCAATTATAAAAAACCCAAGGCTAACCCTCGCAACATATGTCCAAATGGATATAAACAAATACAACTAGTATAAATAAATACAAATATAACTAGTGTGAATAGTACAAAAAGCATAAGTCAAATACCCATAGCATATATCCGAATAGGAATAAGCAAATATAAATGGGAAACACCCTTAGGGCGTATACTATTCAATATGTGGTAAAGGCTTAAAAGTCTACATACCATCTAAGTGTTTAAGGCTTAAGTAGCCACAAATTATAAAAAAATTACAGATTATTCAAGAAAAATGTCCAAAAAAATGACAAAGTCATTACATAAAACTATAGCTTATTCAACCACATTGCTAGACTAAGCCTTAGCTCCACTCTTTTCAAGGGCACCCGGAGCATCGTGAACGGGAATCTCCTCATTTGGCTCTATCTCGTTATAAAAAAGAATGTCAAGAATATTATCTTTGATTCCATGCTTTTTTATGCAGTGCCCGTACCCATAGAAATACATATCATCCACTTGATTTTGGTATGCTGCTTCAATCTCTTTCTTTTCCTTTGCAAAGTTAGTGTGAGATTGCTCAAAAGTGATTTTTAGTTAGGTCCTTTCTTCTTTAGCTTTCGTCTTGGCAGATTTCACGAAAACTTTCTCTATATTTAGGCCCTAAATCTTTGCTTGTAATGCTTCATTCTCCAATTCAACCTTTTGTAGCATACTTGCTCTATTCTTTGCCTCTTTTCAGGCCTTAGCGGTTGCAACACGAGCAACTTCAAGCTCTGAGTGTAACTTCTATTGCTCGTTTACTACCTAAGCTTTGTAAGCTCTAACCTTTTTAGCTACCTCTAGTCTTTGGAATAAATGGTTGTGCTGCCTCATCAAGTTGCGAGCCTTGGCTACAATCTAAACAAAAAATTGATTAAAATGATTGCAAAACCAAACTAAGGAAACGAGTTAAGAAGGAAAACTTACCACTTTTGCTAACGGGAAGATGGTATACTCAAGCATGGTGATAACTACTTCAATGACATTGTTAGGAGTGTCATGTGGGATTTGGACAATAAAGCCTTGCTCTGGGTCGCTGTTCACCTCAATTGGAACCTTTTAGGCTATAGAGAAGAGTTCATTCATATCATTCACAGGTGATTCTACACCTATGAAAATGGGAAATCACCTAAGGATTTCATTAAGTTTCTCTTAGCTGGGTACTTCAATAGTGGGAGCTAGGCAAGATTGGTGGCTCAATATAGGACTACCTGAACTTGACACTAGGTCCCCCATGGAGTGGAATAGAATTGAGTCAACAATATTAGACTATTTCATAATGGGGGTAGCGTATGAGAAACAATTACAGGAGTTGTGTCTGTAGACAAAGAAGGGTTAAAGGAAGCACCCTTCTCAAAACTTGGTCTTCTCCTTTTGGATGAAGGAGGGGCAAACACGGGTTGAATGTTTTTAGATAGCCTCTTTTGTTGTCTTTTTTTGAAGTTGACATGGAGGTTAGAAGCTACATCTTCCTCAGCCTCCTCAATGACCATTGGGTCCGAAAAAGGAATGGACTCACTAATTTGATTGTCTCCCTCAGTCTTATAAGGCCCCTCGATGGAAATTACCACTTGGGGTTGAGCACATTTTCTTTAGGAGGGACGAGATGCAGAAGCTGAGGCTTGGCAAAGAGTACATTTTTAATGTTTTTTTTCTTGTGCGTTTAAATAGGCTTGGTGTGCCTCGTTGTCTATAACCTTAGCGACTTCGTAAAACTTTAAATTCTTTATCAAAAAGTGTTTGCTGGGTATGGGTGAGGTTGGAGAAATTTGAGGGAAGACAAGAATAGCAAATGGAGCCAACTAATTTAGAATGCTCTTCAATTTTTTCTCAATTAAGAGCATAAAAAAACTTTCATTAAGGCTTGCCCAAGAAGTCTTCTCTATCTACTCGACCAAGTGTCCATGCTTTTCCTTGCTTACATGGAAAACTCAAAATTATCATAGCAATAATATAAAAAAACAACTAGTAAAGAGTTAGTACTTAGTAAATCAAGAGTGCGATTTGGACTAAACAAATGGTTCAAACCCTCTATAGAACCTCTCCATGAGCTAGACACTAGAACATTCCTTTTGGCCCATCATTTATTGGAATCAGGCAAGCCATTGATCGGTTGCAGTGAATGAGTGTGAGTTGTCAAGTTGAACCGCTCCTAAGGACTCATCTCGAACAAGATCTTGAGTAGGGAAAGGTCAAATTGATATAGGACGTCTAGTACGTTGCATCCCATAAGGATCCAGATGACATTTGGGTGGATGTAGGTGAGTAAAATCTTCGACAAATGTAAGAATAGCTTTAATAGTGATGGGATTGGGAAATGGAGTCCCATCACAAAATGTTCCTTAATAAAAAAGATAGAGTTGTGGGGAAGCCTATTTGTTGGTAGGGCATCACCGTCTAAGAGTTAGATGTTAATATAGTCAAGTATTTGGAAATGAACCCGAAACTCCCACTCAGATAATTTGTCCACAGGAAGATCCATATGAGAGCGCTTAGATTGAGAAGCCCTCATTTCGCCCCATTGAGACCTATCACTCATTGAAACTATCCTTCTCTTATCCATGTAGATGGAATAGAATGTGGACAAACTAAACACCTGTGTAGGGGAAGTGCAATAAATTAACCAATTATATCTTAGAGATGGGAGGCACAAAGAGTACCAACCTAAAATCCTATCGTCACTAAGGAAATCGAATCCCTTGGAATAAGTGAATCCGTTTACAAAATTGTTAATTGGTGATTCGTCCCCAATTGGTGTTCTGATTGATTCAGCTCAATCAACTGATGTGCTTTGATTTCAATCCTCAGACGGGAGTTATCAACAAAATTTATTAACCTATTTCACCATATACTAGGGTAGCATAGCTAGCATAGCATAGTGGCTCTAGGATCGTCCACAGAGATGGGTTTTCACTTCACAATTGATATTAGTTCAAAAGCTGAATTAGTGATTTTCCTTTCTTAAGTTAGCTTTAAAAGTAAACAAAAGTTTGCATGGAAATGGTTTTAAGCTAACCAAATAAAAAGTAACTGAAATTAACTAGGAAGAAAGGTGTTTCTTGGGATATCAGGTTACTAGGATCAGGTGCCATCTACAAAAGAGGAGATTCCGGTCACTTGTTTCTTTTCCTCGCATTGGGGATTTAACATATAGTTATTTCCCGAACCGGTGTGGTACAGATGCTTACCATTAATGGTTTCAACACTAAATCCCTTTCACTGATCCATCTTGCAATGACTCGTGCCTCTCACCTAGCATTTGCCATTCAAGGGGATCTTTAACCTTAGACTTCCTTTCAAAAGCTCGCAAGAGATAACTAATGGATGTCTCCTTGGAGTCCAAAAGCTTACCAAGTGTTGGCTGGTCTAGAAAATCCTACCTTTGAATCACCTCCTAAAGGCTCGCAAGAGGTAAACTAGTGAAACTCAATGGACAGAGTCCACTTGCCTTACCAAGTGTTGGCCCAGGTGATTCAAAGGCGTTTTTTAAGTTAACTAAAAAGATAAAAACCATTAACGGGTCACACTTTCTTTTCATTAAAAATGGAAACAACAAAAACTCATGCTTATGTAGCCGGCACCTTACTTAGCTTCCTTCACCCAAGAGACAAAAAGCTTACCCTCTCATCCTCTGAGGAAAAATCCTCAAAGTTTGTTTGGCTAAAAAGAAAATGAAAAACAAAACAAAAAGAGAAGAAAAAATAGAGCAAGGCTCTGTATATTTTATATATCTACCTGATTCGATTTACAACGGATGCAAGGGAATATATAGGCAAGTTTTTCCAACCTTCCTAGCTAAGGAATTCTCTAATTGGTGGATTACAAGGAGAGTTTGAGGATTTAGACATCAAATATCTAAAGCAAAAAGATCTTAAGATGTCAGTTGCAGCTATCGAGTAGCTTTAGGAAGACACCGCGGCACTGTGCAAAATGGTTGCGAAATTTCGCAGCAAAAAGACAACATTTTCGCAGCCAAAGGCTGATTTCGCAGCCGTGCAACATTCTATCTTCAGCTTGGAGTGATCTGCTTGAAATGGTTGTAACTCCTTCATTTCAACTCCGAATCACGCACCGTTTGAAGCATTGGACTCTTGACTTCCTGAGCTTTGAAATGGTATATAGCATGTAGAAAATGGACTCCGGGAAGTGCTCCAAAAGTGCCTAAGAAAACTACAGCTGCTGTCATCTGTTTTCTTCACTCTGTTTTTCCTCTCTCCGTTGCTCTTTCCTTGCATACTTTGAACGACTTTGGCAAAGGGCTATGGAGCTCAAAAGTTTGGTTCTTCATGAATTTGAGCTTCCAAAAGTTTTGCCATGAACTATATACAGATCTCCCTCATTCTTGGATTGCTTTGGTGAGCAAAAAGCTATCAAAAACACCAAAACTTAACACAATTTGATTAGAAACGATTGTGAGGGTCCTTAACATGTTAATTGGGTTAAAAGGTAATAACTACTACTCAAGAGTGTTTAAAAGAGTTAATTACAAGCTACAAAATAGCACTTTTTGAGTAGTAATCACTCCCCCCAACCAACATATTGCTAGTCCCTTAGCAATGAAGGAGAGAAAAATAAAAATAAAAAGTACTATAATTTACAACATCATGGTAATCAAAAAACAATTTTCAAGTGGCATGATGATCTAACTCTCACATGGAATATTAAAGAAATAAAACTCAAACTTCAATAGGAGCTATCAAATAACTTGTCTAATCACAATTCTTAAAGAGTAGGCATTATGCAAATTTAAGCTTCAAAAGAGTTTCCACTCCTAAAGGGTCAAACCTTACTCTTCCACAAAAATCTAAGTGTTATTTATTAGCTTCCGAATATAGTATGTTGAACTAATCTCACCCCTCAACCTAGTTTTTTTTCAAAGCTTAGCAAACTGATCAACCTCCAATAGGCTAAGAACGCACCTCTTAGTTCACAATTTTTTTTTCATTGTAAGAGTACAAGGCTTAAAGGTATTCTTTTCTAAATTGTCCATGTAATGGGGGTCCATCGATGACTCCCAACCAATGAAGGTTTAAGGCATCAAGCTTTAAGGATCTTTCAACCACTAACTCCTCGGATTTCACCCCGGACTTTTGAGATTGAATTTTAAATACCCAAGCACCTACAGTATGCTAAACTCCACCTATTCACCCATGTAACGAGCATTGAGGTCGGTGGCTGCCAACCAATGAAGGCTTAGGGCACCAGGTTTAAAGATTTTCACCATATACCCCTCAGACCTTGCTCGGGTTTCAAGGCAAGTAAAACATTTTTTTTTTCTTTTTTTCTTTCAAAGGCTCATTGGCCTTTTGTAAGGTGTCCCAACACTATTAAATGAGGTCAAATGTACCAAGTCTAAAATTTTCCTAAGTAAAGGGGGAAAATAGTTCTTCATCTTATAATCGGAACCTAGTGCACAGTGTGTGAATAGCTTAAAGTGGAAGACATAAGGTTGAATTCAATAGAAGATTCAACAATTCATCAACTTTAATAAACATAATACAAACTCTAAGTCAAGTAAAAAGACAAAAATTCAATTTCTCCCATTTCATTTTTGAGAATTTTTCCTTAATAACCATGGAGAGTAGAATAAAAACTTAAAAAAATTTTAAAAATAAACAAAAAGCAACTAAATTACCAAAATAACTTAGCATTATTAACAATACTTACTTCCTTCCTCAACTCTCCCCCCAACCAAGCTGAACATTGTCCTCAATGTTTCAAGAGAGATTAAAAATAAAGGGAGGAAGTGGTACCTCCTGAGTGACATGGAGTTTGAGTTGTATAGGAGAAACAACATGTTTAAAAAAAAAACAAAAGAGTCAGTGAGTAGAGGAAATAGAAAAATGCCAAGTTCAAACAAAAATGATGTCTATATATGATGTATCATCAGTAATACATCCAATCCCAGAATATAAGACATCAAAACATGGAATTATGTATAGTAATATAATAAGTAAATACAAAAAAAAAAAAATAAAGGGATGATCAAGTAATGGTAAGGTCCGGTGGAGATGATGGCTTTGTGGTGGCCTCCTGAGTAGGTTGGATCATGACATTGACCTCTGTTCTGGTAGTCTCCTTAGATGGCATAGTCTCCTTGGCTGGAGCTCTGGGCTTTGATGGTTTCAGGAGATCAAAAATGGAATGAGAGGCTTCATGTGTGTGATCTCAGTGTGCGCGAGGCTCTCCTCTTCAGATGTATGGTTGCAGGCTCTCTTGGCATTTTCACAACTTCCCTTAGATTCATAAAGTGTTTTCGCAAATCATTTCATAGCTTGGAGATTATTTTGCAGCCATTTGGAAGCTTAGAGATCATTTCGCAACCATTTGGAAAAAAAAAAAACATTTTCACAGCCAAAGGGGAGTTTCGTAGGGGGGCTATGGGGCTGCGAAATCATTTCGCAACCAAAAGGGAGTTTCGCAGCCCAATTTCAAAGTTTGGAAATCATTTTGCATCCATTTTGAAGTTTGGAGATCATTTTGTAGCCATTTGGAAGCTTGGAGATCATTTCGCAGTAGAGAAACATTTTCGCAATAGAGAAACATTTTCGCAGCCCATTTCGCAGCTGCGAAATGAGGGTACTGTGCTGCGAAATGGCACTCGTGTGCCAAAGGGGTGTTTCACAGCTGCGAAACACCCTGCGAAATGGGGCTTTGGCTGCGAAATTCCCGCTCAACTTTGCGCGTTCATCTTCAAACAGCCATAACTTCTTTGTTTCACCTCCAAATTGTGTACTGTTTGAAGCACTGGACTCCTGACTTCCCAAGATTCGAAACAAAATATTGTATACATAATTTGAGCTCCAGGAAGTGCTTCAAAAATGTGTCCAACAGTAGCAAAATGCAATATTTTTGTTCATAGTGTGCACAGTCATCTTCAAACAGCCATACCTTCTTCGTTTCAACTCCAAATCGTGTACTGTTTGAATTTTTGGACTCCTGACTTCCCAAGCTTCGAATCGACATATGGTATACATGAAATGGACTTCGAGAAGTACTCGAAATGTATCCAACAGTTGCGAAATGGAGGTGCTAGTTGCGTCGGAGAAGACGGCCGGAGGTGCGCGCGGCAACAGAACCAGTGCTCTGGCTTGGCTCCTCTTGGTACCTTTTTGAAGTTCAGATGATCGGTTAGAATAGGAAAAATGGAATTTATACCATTTAAAAAGATGTCAAGGGACGCTTTTCAGTTTTGCAACAAGGGGGACTTTTCGCAGCAAGGAGGCGTGGATTTCGCAGCGGCTAGGCGTTTTCGCAGCGAGGGGAATTTCATCATCGATTTCGCAGCCCATTTCGCAGCTTCGAAATGGGCATACGGCGCTGCAAAGTGGCACTAGTGTGCCAAAGGGTGGTTTCGCAACTGTGAAACCACCTGCGAAATGGGGGTGCAGCTGCGAAAATGGGAATTTTTAGGCGTGGAGGATTTCCCAGCCGTTTCGCAGCTGCGAAATGAGTGTACGGGGCTACGAAATGGCACTCGTGTGCCAAGGACCCTTTTCGCAGCGGGCATTGTAGCGTTGTGAAATGGTTTCGCAGCTGGAGGCCATTTTCGCAGCCATTTCGCAGCGACTCTTGGGGGCTGCGAAATTTTTCTTCAACTCAACATAGTTTTCTTCAAATGCCCATATCTTCTTTATTTGAACTCCGATTTGGACACCGTTTGAAGCGTTGGATTCTTGACTTCCGGAGCTTCGAAAAGGTATATAGTATGTAAAAAATGGACTCTGGAAAGCTCTCCAAAAGTTAGAAAGAAGACTGAAACTACTCTCCAAATGGCCATGTGCGCCCAACTGTTTTGAAGTCCCTCCTATAATTGATCATCCAAAAGCTTATATTAAATAAATAAAAAAAATGAAAATTAAAGCATTGAAATTAAAATTAAAACAAGTAATAAATAAAACAAAAAAAATATGGACTAGCTAGTCTTTAGAAAGACTAAGTCCATCAAAAAATGTGGTTCTGTTTCAGCTTGCCAGGATCCCATATGAAGTTGGCATCCTTCACTTGAGATTTGCTCTGAATGATGAAAACGGAAGCAATTCCCTTTTTCTTTCCTTTAATTTCCTCCCTTTTCTCTTTCTCTGTTTCATTCTCTACCTTATGCTCTAGCTTGGATGTGGGCAAATCAACCTCTTTACCACTCCTCAAAGTGATAACCGTTTTAACTTCCTTCACCATTGAAGATTCTTCCTTTTGAGCCTCCACTTGATGGATACCCTTGGAATTTTGATAAGGTTGAGAAGGAAAGTTTCCTTTTTCTTGCACTATGTTGAGGTTGGCAAACCTTGAGATTGAATATTGGAGATTATCTATCTTCTGAGATAGATAATTTTGTATTCCATCCATCCTTTTATTCAATGAACTCTCTACACTATCAATTTTTTGACTGAGCTGAGCATTGATGGATTTCTGATGTCCAATAAATTCTCCCACGACCTTGCTAAGATTCACCATGGCTTGTTCAAGGTTCGAGGCTTGCTGAGGTGCTTGAGCAAATTGTATGTACTGAGGTGGCTGTGGTTCCCAAGAGAAATTTGGATGGCTCCTCCAATTGGAATTGTAGGTGTTGCAATCACCATACATTTCCCTCACCACTGGAATGGTAGGACACTCTTCCACCAAGTGCTCATAAGATAGACAAATGGCACACGACATAGCTTGTAATGGTGTCTGAGAGATGGCCTGTACTTTTTGCATCTTCTTCATTTCTAGCTCTTCCAATCTCCTTGCCATAGCTGCAATCTTTGCCTTCATGTCTATGCCGTCATTCAAAATATACATCTCACCCTTAGCATTAGGTTGAGACGTCATTCTTCCTATATCTCTAGCATTTGGTTCATCCCATCCTCTTGAAACTTCAGCCACATAACTCATGAAGTTCATGGCTTCCTCTGCTATCTCGTATTCAATCATGACATGCACAACTAGCAATTTTTGAATTAAAAACAGAGAAAACAAAAGAAAACAAAAGAAACACAATTCAAAAAAAAAAAATTTAGACTAACTAAAACTAGCTAAAAGGTAAACTAAAGCATAAATAAAGAAAAAGAAACAATTAAAAAGAGTTAGTAAAAGAAAAGAAAAATCACCAAACTTGTGATGAAGATCACAAGTGTTCTCAAAAGATCATATTACTGCAAAGTGGCACCATCCCCGGCAACGGCGCCATTTGATTCATCCCCAATTGGTGTTCTGATTGATTCAGCTCAATCAACTGATGTGCTTTGATTTCAATCCTCAGACGGGAGTTATCAACAAAATTTATAAACCTATTTCACCATATACTAGGGTAGCATAGCTAGCATAGCATAGTGGCTCTAGGATCGTCCACAGAGATGGATTTTCACTTCACAATTGATATTAGTTCAAAAGCTGAATTGGTGATTTTCCTTTCCTAAGTTAGCTTTAAAAGCAAACAAAAGTTTGCATGGAAATGGTTTTAAGCTAACCAAATAAAAAGTAACTGAAATTAACTAGGAAGAAAGGTGTTTCTTGGGATCTCAGGTTACTAGGATCAGGTGCCATCTACAAAAGAGGAGATTCCGGTCACTTGCTTCTTTTCCTCGCATTGGGGATTTAACATATAGTTATTTCCCGAACCGGTGTGGTACAGATGCTTACCATTAATGGTTTCAACACTAAATCCCTCTCACTGATCCATCTTGCAATGGCTCGTGCCTCTCACCTAGCATTTTCCATTCAAGGGGATCTTTAACCTTGGACTTCCTTTCAAAAGCTCGCAAGAGATAACTAATGGATGTCTCCTTG
Organism: Vitis rotundifolia; assembly: GCA_030254885.1. Taxonomy (NCBI): domain Eukaryota; kingdom Viridiplantae; phylum Streptophyta; class Magnoliopsida; order Vitales; family Vitaceae; genus Vitis; species Vitis rotundifolia. The sequence continues at coordinate 10,503,761 of CM058170.1, forward strand.
GAGTCCAAAAGCTTACCAAGTGTTGGCTGGTCTAGAAAATCCTACCTTTGAATCACCTCCCAAAGGCTCGCAAGAGGTAAACTAGTGAAACTCAATGGACGGAGTCCACTTGCCTTACCAAGTGTTGGCCCAGGTGATTCAAAGGCGTTTTAAGTTAACTAAAAAGATAAAAACAATAAACGGGTCACACTTTCTTTTCATTAAAAATGGAAACAACAAAAATTCACGCTTATGTAGCCGGCACCTTACTTAGCTTCCGGCACCTTACTTAGCTTCCTTCACCCAAGAGACAAAAAGCCTAGCCCCTCATCCTTTGAGGAAAAATCCTCAGAGTTTGTTTGGCTAGAAAGAAAATGAAAGAGAAAACAAAAAGAGAAGGAAAAACAGAGCAAGGCTCTGTATATTTTATATATCTACCTGATTCGATTTACAACGGATGCAAAGGAATATATAGGCAAGTTTTTCCAACCTTCCTAGCTAAGGAATTCTCTAATTGGTGGATTACAAGGAGAGTTTGGGGATTTAGACATCAAATATCTAAAGCAAAAAGATCTCAAGATGTCGGTTGCAGCTATCGGGTAGCTTCAGGAGGACACCGCGGCACTGTGCAAAATGGCTGCGAAATTTCGCAGCAAAAGGACAACATTTTCGCAGCCAAAGGCTGATTTTGCAGCGTGCAACATTCTGCCTTCAACTTGGAGTGATCTGCTTGCAATGGCTGTAACTCCTTCATTTCAACTCCGAATCGTGCACCGTTTAAAGCATTGGATTCTTGACTTCCTGAGCTTTGAAATGGTATATAGTATGTAGAAAATGGACTCCGGGAAGTGCTCCAAAAGTGACCAAGAAGACTGCAGCTACTGTCCTCTGTTTTCTTCACTCTGTTTTTCCTCTCTCCGTTGCTCTTTCCTTGAATACTTTGAACGACTTTGGCAAAGGGCTATGGAGCTCAAAAGTTTGGTTCTTCATGAATTTGAGCTTCCAAAAGCTTTGCCATGGACTATATACAGATCTCCCTCATTCTTTGATTGCTTTGGTGAGCAAAAAGCTATCAAAAACACGAAAACTTAACACAATTTGATTAGAAACGATTGTAAGGGTCCTTAACATGTTAATTGGGTTAAAAGGTAATAACTACTACTCAAGAGTGTTTAAAAGAGTTAATTACAAGCTACAAAATAGCACTTTTTGAGTAGTAATCAATTGGGTAATCAATACCAGGCCATGAGAACCCTTATTTATGCTTGTGAAATAAGAAAATCCCTAAATCACAACTCAAGCAGTATTCTAACGACTATAAAACCTTAGAACAATGATGGTAGGCATTATAAAAACAACTCAAAGCTAAAGAAAAAAGAAGTATTAATATAGGGAAAAAGGGTTGGAAAGCTTTACTTGGAGGAACACAGTAGAAAAACTCCAACATCGACGGTGAACTTGTAGTAGTAATATTTTGTAGATGCAAAAATGAGAGCCGAGATGCAAACCTAACAAAAAAATGGAAAATGAAGGAAAAATAACACTTAAATAGGTTGAAAGAAACACATTAATCAAGGTGTCCGAAGAGACACGTCACCTATCAATCGTTGTAATCATGAAACCCCTCGAGACCTATGTTATGGTCATGTGTCCCTATAAGGCCAAAAACCAGAATTTGGAAAATTTTTCAATGAGCAAGCCATAGCCAATTCTCTTAGCTAGCTTGTCTAAGATCTAGATGGATCAAACTGAAAAAATTGGGGTGCATTGTGGGACGTCGCAATAGTTTAAAGATAGAACCCATGGCCATTTAAATATTTGCCATGCAAAAGGGCATCCGAGCAGCACTCTAATTTACTTGACATGCAATAAATACCCAAAACAGTTATGCATAAATTAAACTTCAGCAATAATTGGCTACGAATGTTTGACTTTAGGTTGGGAACTATTTTTTGCATGCCAGTTATTGACAAGTAATGCATTAAAGAAGCATGAAAAGTGTTGACAACTCCATCACTATCAAAGGCCATTAGACACTTGAATTAAGTATGCAAAAAGAGTCACATACTAAATTTTTGCCTACTATTCCCAAAAACTAACTTAAGCTTTGGAAGGGTGTGTTCGGAAAACCCATCCAAACACTACTTGTTGTAGAAACACCTGTCATTTGGATCAAAGAGGATAACCAAAGAAGAAGTTTGTTGGCCATGTACCAACAATCATACATCTATAATTATTTATTACTACGAAATGCATGTCAAAATTGATTATATTTTCAAATAAATTATAAAAATAGAAAAAACAATAATAGGAATAACAAGAAAAATCTAAATGATCCTATGGAGTCTCACCCAAAATAATAATATAAAAAAGGGTATGAAATAAAATTACACATTAAATTGAGTGATTCACATTTATTATCAATAAATATATATTAAAATGAGGAGTTTTGAAATAAAATGACAAGAATTAAAAAAAAAAAAAAGAATTATATCACTAACAATGAAAAAATCTACAATGAAAAAACCTTGATAAAAATCCTACTAAACCCATTAAATACTATGCCATATATATTTGTTGTAGTACATCTATAACTATTTATTGTTGCCAAACACATGTGAAAGTTTATTATATTTTCAAATAAATTAAAAAATAGAAAATAATAATAATAATATTAATAATGAGAAAAATCTAGATGAATCATATAGAATCTCACCCTACATATCATGTTAACAATAATAATAATAAGATGTAAAAAATTAAATATTAAGTCATACATATTTATTATTAGTAAATATATAATAAAATGAGTAATGTTTCAAATAACATATTAGAATTAAAAATATATATAACATGAATAAAGAAAAAATATCAATAAAAATATATTAAATATTCCTATGTACCACTCTGTTAACAAGATATATATATATATTTACCATCTTGTTCATTGATATGCATATAATAACATTATTATCATTTTTTTGGAGAATAAAATGGTAATTTACATATATTAGAACCCATTTACCTTTTGCAATTGCCTCATTATTTATATTAATAACAATAATAATACCCAAAAAAAATCTGAAATGGTGATTTTTGTTTTAACTTAATTCTAAATAAAATTTAAAATTAAATGGTGCTTAATAGTATTAATTAAGTATTAGGTTATTTTTTTAATATTTTATTTCTATTAAGTATTAAGAAATAAAGAAAAATAAATACGTTATTTTTAGCATTAAGAAAAAATAAAATATTTTGATTTTTTTGTATTTAATTAAAAAAATATAAAAATAAATAATAAGTCAATAAAAAATTAAAAAAATAAAAATAAATCAATAAATAAATAAAAAACCGTGTGAAAGCACATTGCTTTAAGTAAAAAGTTAAAAATCAAATGTCACCTTAATGATTCTACTAAGATAAATATCATATCATGGAAGAAATATGCTAAAAAGATTAAGTATGAAATTATATATATATGAACTTACTTAATTCATGCTATTTTATTTATTTATTCTGAGCAGAAATAAGATTTTAATTTATGATTGCATGGTTCATGGATGTTTTGGTGGGCCGCATGGTCCGCACGCGCTGAACAGCGGGTAGCGTTCAAAACACCTGAAAGTGCCAACGTACATATCATGCTCTTCATGCATTCAAAAAATGGCCAAATCTATCTGACACTCTGAAACTTCAAAAAACCCCCAAAAGCTAATTTCAGTTAAACCCCAAATCAGGCCTTCAAACCCTTCTCACCAAATCCTCGAAACCCACATCCAAAATGTGGCCAAAAATCTTCAAAAGCACCCAAAATTTCTGTGGTTTGGATTTCGGATTTTCTCATTACCAGCGGCTGCAATTCTCGTCCATGCATGCTGCGTTTCACCGTTTTTCGGAGGTTGGATTTCATTCCCACTGTAATCTGATACTCTTTAATTGCATATCTGTGAATTTTTCTATGTTTGGAATTATCTTGAATCTTTTTTCTTCAATTTGTGTGTATCATAAATTTGCATATCTGTAAAAGCACCACCACCAACACCACCGTGTCTTTCTTGTATTAATTGTTGTCTTTTTACTTGCTGGCTGAGTCCCTTTTCTCTTTTATGTATGTGGGTGTGCCTCATTTTTCTCTGAGAATCTCATTTGGGTGTTGTGTGTCTCATTGAGTTTTTTCTAATTCTGAACTGTGGGTTTTCTTCTCTGAGTTTTAGAGCAGTGAGAATTGGGGTTTTTGGGATTTGGGTTTCTGTTTCTAATTTGAGTTTGCTTTTTTGTTCTTGTGGGAATGGGCTGTGCAGTTTCTAAATTGGATGATTCACCATTGTTGAGTCTGTGTAAGGAAAGGGAGGAGTTGATTATGGCTGCCGCAGATTGCCGGTATGCTCTAGCTTCCTCACACATTTTGTACATCCGAGCCCTCTTGGATGTGGGCGATGCTCTTTCTCGGTTTGTTGATGAAGGGGTGGTGAGTAGTGTTGATCTTCCTCAGAATTCAGTATCTAAGGAGTGCCGGGACCCAGAGTGCATTGATGAGTCTCCGAATTCAGCCTCTGATGATGAGTCTCCGAATTCAGCCTCTGATGATGAGTCCCGTTCTTCAGTGTGTAATGATGAGACACCAATTTCAGTTTCTAACGATGAGATCTTGGGGGAGGATGCCCACTTGGTATTTCCTCTCTCAGACTCTGATTCTGAATTGGGGTCGTTACCAAGTAATTTTGATTTTGATGAAATGGAATTGCTGGGACTTTCTCCAGTGAGGGATCAATTTCAAACTGGTCCTAATCCAAATGTATCCCATGTGAAGTCATCCGTGCAGGCACCCTCCACAGTGTATGAGCATCATCCAGTTTATCCTGTGACAGTTCAGTGGCAAGAATCATCACGATCAGCCCCGAGGCATCCCAGGTTTGGAAATGAGGCATCCTCCTTTGTTCCTATTAATGTGCCGCTCTATGATCTTATACACCCTCAAGATGAAAATAGTGCATCTTCTTCTGCTCCAATGAATGTCCCGCACTATGATATTATGCGCCCTCAAGGCAGAAATGGGGCATCCTTTGATGCTCCAATCAATTTTCTGCGGGAAGATCTTAGGCACCTTCAAGGCGGAGATGGGGCATCTTTTGATGTTCCAAGTAATTCTCCATCCAGGGGTCTAAGGTTCCCTCAGTATGGAAATGGGATGCCTCTGGGGGTTTCCGTGGATATGAGGCATTATGTCCCTCATGGCAGTCAGGTACAGAATACTCCCTCTGCTCCTGTTCTTATGTCTGCTCAACCTGAACTCACTAGTTGGGAGTACTTCAATCCCTTTAGTTCGATTGAGGATATATATCTCAACTACTATTCTCAGGATAGATATAAAACTGAGTCTAGTAATAATATCCCTCATTTTAGTGAAGTGAGACAGAGGGATGAGATTCCTGTCTTGGAAGATGAACTGAAGCAAGATCCAGTGAAAGAAGCTCCAGAGAAGATACAACTGGAGGGACATGTAAAAGGGGGTTCAGGTGATGGCGTTTCTGAGACTGCACCGCTGAGAAATGAAGGGGATGCAGGGTTAGCTTCAGCAAAAGAGCTTAAGAGTGGACTCAATGCCACTAAAGGCATTGAGGGTGAAGCTAACACTGCTGAGGAGGGCAATTCTGATGCCCTTGAATCAAAGACCATGGAGGAGGAGAATGACAGTAAGAAATTGAAGAGCCTTCAGGAAGTGGTCAAGGAAATTAAAGGTACATTCCTTTCCACCTTTAATTATGGGAAAGAAGTGTCCATGCTGCTGGAGGCAGGCAAGCTGCCTTATCAGTATACAGGCACCATATTTAAGGGTAAGAACTCTCTTATAGTTTTGTTGGTCTATTCCTATGATGTGTTTGCCTAGGCTAATTTTTAATACACTCTTCTTTGTTCTGTTAGATGCCCGCACTATTTTGTTGCACAAGGATGAGTCTAGGCCTTTATTTAAATTTATCAGTTTTCCTTGCTCAGTGTTCCACTGTTGTTAACAAGTGGAAACCACTTGATGCAAGATACCTGCAGATATATGGAATGATTAGAAAATAATAGTTCCTACAAGAATGATACATATTATGATGAAGATTGCACACTGCTATATGAATTTCTTGCCCTACATGCTCTATGGTTTTATAGCTTGTTAAATTCCCTGGTCAGGAGAGCTAACGACATTCTTCTTCTATGTTCTTTCATGCAGTGGTCTCCTCTCGGATCTGGGATTGCATTGGCCCTTCATCCTCCACTCATCTGCCGTCAAGACAGTCAATTTTCAGATCCTTCAACATTGCTAAGGCTAACAAGAAGGATCTGGAGATGGATGTTTTCATGAAATCCGGAAACCTCTCATCAACTTTGGAGAAGCTGTGTGTGTGGGAAACGAAACTTTATGAGGAAGTTAAGGTAAGGCATTGTCTAATTACATGCTTGAAAATTGAGGCTGCTGTTTACTGTTAAGAAAACAATAAATTTTATGTTATATGTAACTTATCAATCAAGGATCATGATGTGATATTGATTTTCTGCAGGCTCAAACTTGAGCCCCTTATATAATGTGGAGTTTACCATTGATTTTATGTCCTAATGCCTGGCATCAACCTGACATGATTATATGTAACATGTGCCTTGCAAATATGTTTTCCAATTCACACTACTTCACTTATTTGCCACTCAAGCTTAAGTTTTTTATTCAAAATATGAAAGGCTTTAGTGTTATCTACTGCAGGAAGCGCATTTTATTGTGAATCTGTGATTTTTCATTTGCATGGTTAAGTGTGTCTTCTTCACTATAAGCTATTTGTCTGTTTATCATAATCCCACTATTATTATTGAACAATGATCCAGCTTCTGAAGTAATTGGAGTTCCTTCTTTGCTGGAGTTACTAGTTTTGTAAATGCCATATATGAGTTATCTAGTTTGTCCCTCTCTTTGGTGTTCTTCACTTCTGTGTTCTTACTTCATTCTCAAAGTCTTCAATGACTCTCTCTCTCTCTCTCTCCCTCTCTCTCTCTCTCTATTGCTTCATGATCTTTCAGCTTACATCCTTAACATTCCTTTGATCTAAATATTAACCAAAGTCTTTCTATTTTCTCTTTTTCCATTCTGTCTTATCGTTCTACTGATTTGGACGTCTACAAGTTCATTTTTGAACCATCGTTGTTTTGTGGTTCATTGTCCTTTCCTTGATGCCAATTAGATATATTCTTTAAAAACATCTCTACTTCCTATAACTCCTGTCTGAAAGTACATATAACTACTGTCCTCTATATTCATACGTCCCTGCAAAGAGAAAGCACCTGGTTGAATATTGTATACTTCTTTCAAGAGGATGCTAGATGAGCTAAATCAATATCAGCTTTCAATGAGCAGTGATCTTGAAATATTGAGGGAACCACCTTAGGAGTTCCACATTTTCAAGTTTGTTCCTGGATTTGATCCCGACCACCATTTTTTTTAAGAACAGATCCATCTTGGCTAGTGATGGTAATGTTCTTTTTCCTTAAAGCTGGAGATCGACAATAGTGGTGTTGTGATCTTGTTGGCAACAGTGGCAGAAGAAGAATCAGCAGCAGCAACTGAAGTGCTCAAAGCAGCAGCGGTGAGGGCATTGGAGCTGTGGCAGTGGCAGAGATGGCTACCATTTTATCCCCAAGCTTCTCTATAAAGTTACTGCTTATTGGATGTGGGGCGTCCTACCTCTTTTGCGCTTTATTCCCAAGCTCACCATTACCCATTTAAAATATGCTTAGTCCTTGCTTAATAGGTAAGAGATGGAGCCGGTTGCCTGAAAAATCAGGAAAATTGTCATTCCTAATTGTCACAAGCTGTTATAGGTAACAAACTTGTTTATCAGCTTGTGAATTGTTTAAAAGGCTTTTTAACTTAAAATTTATTCAATTAATTTAAGAGAAAAACCTCCTAAAATTTGCATGTTGGGAATGATTGCTTTCATTCATACTAGTTAGATCTAATGATTATCAAAAATTAAACATCTAAGAAAATATTTTCCTTAAATTTGATTTAAAAAATCTTTTGCTATGATTCATAGTTTTTTTTTTTTTTCTAATTTTTTCTATTATGATTTTAATATATAATTAATAGTAGGTATTTCCAAGTTTATTTGATGATTTTATATTTTTTTATATTGACTTTCTCAATTTCACTTTCACGTAAATAACTAATAAAAGTCTCTATTTAACATGTAGTACTTCCTGCTACCAATGGCTTGGTCAATATAAAGTTGGTATGATACCTATGTGGTACACGCTAAGGAACCTTTAATGATCAATTCACAAAGGAGATTTTTGAGAAAATACAAGAGGGATGACACCAAATTTATTGCCTACCTTTGATGGGAGATTTTCTTTTTCTTTTTTTTTTTTTTTTTTGGGGTGGGGGGGCGGGGGGGGGGGGGGGCGGGGGGGGGGGGGGGGGGGGGGGGAGAGGAGGAGGGGATGTTTATGCTCCGCCACCTTTTATCATGTGATTAGGTGGTGGCTAAATTAATCATACCATTGATGTGAAACTCATCTTTCATTCACCCTTGATTTTTGGACTAGTAGTTGGTTCAGTGGTGCTTTTTTGTCCTTCATCATGTGATTTACAAGAGTAGTTGTCTTTGCGCTAGGTTAACGCAGAGGATGGACACATGTCCCTTGTTTCAAATTTCAGGGCTCTTGTGGTTCAACCATGTACTTCCTTGAGGTTTTGAGTTTGGGTGCTCTTGTGTCTTACACATTGAGCCTCCTTAAGCTCCAAGATTTCAAGTGTTATGCATGTTCATGCTTGAATGTTGTAATAAAAGTTGTTCTTCATAACAAAGGGTTATGCATGCTTGTGCTAACATTCTTTATTGTATACTGGAACATTTTTCTCATCCATGGATGTAGGTATGATTTTATAGAATGGAGTTAAGCACTTTATCCTTTACGTGTGAATGAATTTATCTTTGTTGTTATCACACAACACTTAACATCAAAGCTTCCTTGCTAGACCATAATTTACGCTCAAAATCCAAATTTTGATCATGACGTTTGGCTAATGACTTGCACTTATTTCCCAGTGTTGAATGAAATTTTCTTTGCTACTTGTTACATAGACTTAAGTATTAGTCTTGCGTATGTTATGCCTGTAAATGTTGAATTCATAAGACCACTAGTTAACTTGGGTATCTACATGTTGGTGCACCATTCATTAAAGTTGTGGAAAACTCTTTGTCATGTTTGGCCTTGGCTCAAATGTGAGATGAGGGGAAAGTTAGTTTCCCATTCCCATTTTTGCATGATTTAAAGGAACTTCATCTCAAACTATTGCAATGAGTTTTCTATTCAAGTGATCCATTCAACATCCTTTTTAAACCAAAGCCAAAAATCTTTCCAATAAAAAGAAACTCTATCACAAAACCAGATTCCCATTAATGTTCATCTCCATCTTCTTTTTCTTTCCCAAGTTTTCTTGACAAAGCAAAAATAAAAAAAGTAAATAAAAAAAATGGATGAGATATTAACTTACAATGGGCAAATCAAGATGAGAATGGTGAGTCATCTTGTCTTTAAAAGCCATGCAAAAAGGAATTGCATTGAAATCACAACATTATGGCTAGGGTAAGAAAGAAATGATACAATTATGTTTAAATTATTGAAATGTTGCCTCTTTATATGCAATGAATTTTCATAAAGCAAATGAAAACGAATATTGTATTAACAATTAAAATATGGATGAAAGAAAAAAATCTCTATTTGACAGAACTTCTTCCAATACTTATGAATTCCAATGGACCTAGAAATGATATATTGAAAGGATCAATAGGTTGATTGTTTTCACTCTTGTATCATCCATAAGGAAAAAAAGATCTCTAGGAGCTATAGCTATTTCCTGAACTTGAAGAAAAGTACTTAGGTTCTATCTAACAACTAAAAAGTATATCATGCCTTGATCTATATGGGATTCACAGTGATGGAGGAATTGGATTGAAAATGATGGAAAAAAAGTTTCATTCGGGTTACCTTCTGGAGATGCGCAAGAATCTCGATTGGTTGTTTCACTAATTAATTTTCTAGCCTCAAGTCGTGAATGGAACTATAAATACGAGAAATACTATTTTTCACAGTATAAGAGCCTTGACCCTTGTTTTCATGGAGAAAAAAAATAAATAAAATAAAATAAAAAATTCAAGAAGACTTCTATTCCAAAATGAAAAATCATTTTTCTTTCTAGTTTTCATAAGGAGAGAGATAACTTCTTAGAGAGAGAGAGCACATATTTTTTTTTAATAGTGACAGTTTTTAGCTAGCTTTAAAACTCCCATAAATTGTTCCCCCATTTCTAAGCTTAGATACCCAAATCCAACTCCAACACGACAAAGAGGGATTCTAGTTATATAGTAAAAGTCACATCCTATTTGAGATGAGAAGGGGAGTGGGAAGCAAAGTGAAACCATATGAAATCTTGAATTTGGTCTCAATTTTAAAATTTCCCTCATACCTGTCCTCATATAGGTTTACCCAAATCCTTCATATTAGAATGGTTGGGGTGCACATTCCCAAAGAACTTGCCCTAGTGTCCATCCTTACTAGTAAAGAGAATAATTTTTAACTAGCAAAGGATGTAATTACAGATTCCAAACACAGTCATATGAAACTAAAAGCTGGTATAGTTAGAAGGTTATGCTAAGAATCTTCGTTCAAATCATTTCACATGACCCATGAAATACATTGATTTTGTTGGTTTCGATTGCTTAATTTGCAATAATTTTATTTGAGGAAATATTATTAAATTTTATGTGAAAGATAGGTAAACACTACATATTCCATTTTTATTCATGTGTGACATGAGCTTAGAATAATTTATTGGTGGGAGATTTAAGTAAATAGCTTATTCTCATAGAAAAAAAAAATATTTGGTCTACATATATTGACTGAATATTAATTTTCTACGAGAATAAGCTATTTACTTAAACCCCTCAACATAAAAGTGTGTACGTGCATATATATATATATATATATATATAGAACTTATTAATTAAAGCATCAACCTAATTCTATGCATTATTCACTTTTTGTATATTAATGAACTATTTGCTTCTAATAATTTAATATCTTTGTATTTTGTCTTATGGAAAGTTTATTGTCTGAATGTGGTAATACAATGTCATCTAAAGATTTTTTATTTTCTTGTTATGAAAATATTTTTCCATATGTATCATGTTAAAGAATTGTGTTATTGGTGGCCATTGAGCAAATGTAGTTTGTTGTTTGATGATCATTTATGCGCTTGGGATGTTTTTGATCTAAAACATTTCTAAAACATTTAAATTTTTTTGTGCTTTTTCAAAAATAAAACTGTCCAGTGGTTGGAGTGGTGTACATAACAACGGTTACGTGCTGATTCCCTTAAGTGGCAGGGATAGCTTTATATTTGGATATTTCTAAAGAATTAAGTCTATTCATACTTTCTGAAGTTGCATTGATTAGATAAATTTATCTGGCAGGTGTTTTTTCATTCAGTTCTGGAGAAACTCATACCTTCATCTATGACAAATGTTTTGTTTGTAATGGCATTGCTTTTGGAATGAATTTCAGGTTGGATTTTAAATTTTAATTCTACAGTTTTGGTCAACTTCTGCCTAAATTGTTTGTGATTTCACCAATTTCAGGATGAAGAGAAACTTAGGGTTGTGTATGATAAGGAATGCAAGAGGCTCAAAGATTTGGTTCAGAAAGGTGCTGAGTCGAGTAAAGTTGAAGTAGTTTCTGATTCAGTTCAAAGATTGCTTTTAAAAATCAATGTTACTATGACTGCTGTTGATGCAATATCAAGGAGGATAAACAAGTTACGGGATGAAGAATTGCTGCCACAACTGAGTGAATTGATCCAAGGGTATGTGATCATAACTTTTCTTGATCTCTTCGATGTGGGATTTTCTATTATTCATCATGGTTTAGATTTAGTTCAACACACATGGAATATTGAACAATCTTGGTTCTATTCTTTATGAAACCTAGTTTAAATGAACATAAACTTGTGGTTTTCAGAAACATTTGTTTAAGATACGAATTAGAATGTGAAATCTCATGCTTATCATTTCTGAAGTAGTTTTGAAAAATTTAGTTGTTTTTATGTTTTCTGAAATGTGGTCTGAGCTGCCATTATAAGATGATTGTTTGCTGTTACCTGAAAACTTGAGTGTGCAATGTAGCTAACATATCTCATCCATAGTACAAAGACCCAATGTTAGAAAAATTCTTTTTCCTTTTTCAAACTTTGGAATGGTCATGGGCTGTCAAACAAAATCAACATATAAGGCTTAAAAAGGAAAAAGTATTTAGGCTTCATAAAAGGTGGGTTCAACTGGTCAGTCCTGGTTGTTTGATAATATCTCACACAGTCCTTTTACTAAACTTTTGTCACTTTCGGAAGCTCCTGTTTTTAGTTTCTTGAAAAAGAACCGCATTACGACCATGCGGAGAAAATTTTAATGCATCTTCCCTTTTTTTAAAAAAAAATCCCAATCCTCGTAGATTCCAATTAATAGTCTTCAAAAACAAACAGAGAACACTGATTGAACTCACCTTAAGGGCCACCCCAGTGAGCATGAATTTCAATTTGGAAGCAAGTGAAACACATTCGAAACGGGAAGATCTCCTAGTCATCCTTGTAAAAGATGGAAATGGCAACATCAAATTAGCTAAGGCTTTAGCATTGTTTTTGATCTTTAACACATTGACAGACATCTCCTCAAGGTTCTGAGTTTAGAATGCTATATCATGCTCCTATGATTCCGGTTTTTCCTTGTTCTTCTTTGTTGCACTTGTAATCTTAAGTCTTCATCATCATGTGTTTGTATTGCTATCTGACTCTATAACCATAATTTAACATATTATGCCATATCACCATGAACCAGCCTAGAAAAATCCAGAAAAAAAGGAAGCTCAAGACTAGTGAATTCAATCAAAATAATTGCAATTCTATTCACTTAATGAGCTGGATTTGTATCATCACATCTTGTTAAATTTGATGCATCCCAAATGTTTAGCTGCTTTTGTTATATAGTTACATGGAAATGGTTAAATAGTCAATTGGTGTGTCATACTTCAGATTTGTGCCATTCTGCATTAGTGTCTATGAGCCTTTGTATTTAGTTCTTTCCTCATTTTAAAAATTTTGGTGGTCAGTAAAGAAGTATTTTATCTGTTCCGAATGGATACTGAACCTTTTTCTATTCTTGTTTTCCCTCAGATATCTATAACTTCTAATAATAATAGTTCTGTTTTTAGTTACTAAACTCCAAGGTTGCATTAGGGATTACATGGAAATGAGAGGCTTAATTTCTGAATGATGAGTCTTGAGGAAAACATGCTGTATCTTTCAGACATTATGAGAAACAAAATGCAATCAATCAGTACTTTCCCAGACTGACACATGAACTTATGTGCAGACTGATAAGAATGTGGACATTTATGGCCGAGTGCCACCAGAAGCAGTTGCAGGACATCATGGAGGCAAATCCTCATGTTCAAGTGGCAAGTTGTGGAATTACAGGAGATTCCAGCTTGAAAGCAACTCTGAAGCTGGAGATGGAGTGCCTGAAATGGGCAAAATGCTTTGGGGATTGGGTTAATGCCCAAAAATCCTTTGTCAAATTCTTGAATGGGTGGCTTCTCAAGTGCATAATTCAAGAACAAGAAAAAACTCCTGATGGCATTGCCCCTTTCTCTCCAGGCAGAGTAGGGGCTCCAGACACTTTCATTGTCTGCAAGGACTGGTACCAGGCAGTTGAGAGGATGTCAGAATCCAGAGTATTTGAAGCCATTCATGACTTTGCCTCGAGCTTGCACCAGCTGAGCGAGAAGCAAAGTGAGGAACAGCAGCAGAGAGTCAAAGCAGAGTATCTGTTCAAGGATTATGAGAGAAGGGTAAGATATTTCTATGAAGAAAGAGGGATAAATTGGGGTGGTAATGTAACTGCAGCCAGTAGAGTTGCAGGGCTGGATGAATTGGATGGGAAGATAGAATTAATGAAGAAGAGATTGGATAAACAAACGATAAGACATGGAGAAGCCATGAAACAAGTTAATGATGCAGCTTCAAGTAGCTTAAGGAGTGGTATGATCTCGATTTTCGAGGCATTGGAGAGCTTCTGTTTAGAGAGCTTGCGAGGGTATGAGCAAATAAGGAACCCTGACATGAGTAAAAGGATAGAGTGAGATGAAATTTTGTTCTATTGTTTGCTGATATTTCAAAAGCTGTACATGTAGAGAATAAAACTTTTGTTAGTCAACAGTGTTTAGCCATAACCAAACTCTGATCACAGATACAAAGATTTTTAGAAGATGTTACTCAATCCCGATGAAAAAGAAAGCCCAAGATAAAAAGGAGAGACAATGGCAGCTGTTGTCAAGTATGGAAAGAAGATGGACGAGGGTAGAGGGAAAAAAGGTTTCCAGAACACATTTCTACTCTTTTTGAGGAGAGAAGTTAAATATACCTTCAACGCATGTTAGAAGCAAATTTTGACAAGCTTCTTAAAGCAAAGGCTATGGAGCTTCCTGAACCAATAAAACTGATTTTCTAAATGTCAGCCACCCAACTATGTTTTAGAGATTGTAAAGTTATATGAGTTGAAGGAAAGACTAAACAAACAATCATATTGAGTTATAGGCGATCAATTGTTGTGAAACGATCAGTCATGTTAATTAAGCCGGAACATGTGATTGTTTGGCTAATGCTCAAGCATCACAATGGATAGGAGTACTCTGATGGATTTGAGTATGGCTATTGGTGAAAAGGTTTCCTATAGTCGAAATAATGTTTCAAACTATAACCTTTAGCTACAACCTAACCATATAAATCTCAACTTTTCCATCTACTCCTTTGTTCTTCTTGTAGACTAACTTACACTTACAAGTTTTATTCCTTCAAGTGCTTCTAAAGGAACCCAGACTACATTAGAATCACAAGGACTCTAACTATCCTTTCATAGCTCCTTGTCGGGTTATGAGCACTGACATGCTCATTGCTTTATCATAATTCCCACTATGATAAGGTACTCATGTATTAGAAGTAATAGGAATGGTGTCTCTATACCTCTGGATCCATAATATATTGTGTATGGTTGGACTATCTTCTAGTATTCTCTAATCTATATCATTGTTTGCCTTATTACATATCATATAGTCTTCATCAAGAATCTATTATTTGTAGCAACAAACACCTTATGATAATCTTGACTATAAAGTAATAATCTCAAGATCCTTTTGAATATCCTATAAATTGATATACTTCTTACATTGCTTCAAATTAGTCTACCTTTATGTACAGCACGAGTGTTGGACACTTTAATATGCGAATTTATCTTAAACTAAGTTTACAACATATTCACACCCTATTGGAAGTTAAAGGTACTGACCTAGTAATAGAGGTAAGATACAACCTTCAAGGAATCTCCTAAATAGATAAGGGAATTGATGAGAAACCAATCATCAACAACCTATGTCTATCAAAGTTCGATATCCTCTTTTCATTACTTCATGCAATGGAGTCCTTGGTGCACATAATTGGGATATTATCCCATGCTCATGGAAAGAATTAGACTTACTAGACACACTACCTTGATCTAATTGAAGTGTCTTGATATGTTTACCTAATAGGTTATCCGATTTTGCCTTAAATTCAATTATTGTATCTAAGGCATCAGATTTCCTATCTACATATCCAAATCTAGAGTATTTATTAATGAAATGATCAAATACCCATACTTTGCATGCATAAACATAGAAAGATTCATACACGTTAGCAGACACTAATTCTAAACATTCTTAGTTCCATGTCCTTTAGAAGTAAAGGGACGTCTTAGTCATTTTACCATCTATACAGGATTTGTAAACTGAAAGATCCTCTAGAATAAAAGTGTCCAAACTTAACCAATCTTTGGATCCTATTTGGATTAATATGACCTAGGCATTAGAAGCCAAATGTTTAATTACTGTTAGGTTATTTCTTTTAGTGAGATCTGGCTATTCTCATTACTTGGCAAAGTAATAATTGAGTCTCACATAAAAGAGGTAATATTTCCCACTAACTTGTGCAACTAACCTTGCAACCAAAGCTAAGGTAAGTACATTCTCATCATATGTCCTCACTTGTTGAAAATCTTGTAAAGATTTGGAATGAATCCACCACTATTTAATTAACAAGGAGAATATGATGTGTACTTGTCTCTCCTTAGGCACTCCGAGCATTCCTTTTCTAGTGTCCTAAAAGGTCACAAAGGAATCACTGCCTATGAGTTTGTTCTCTCATTCATTTTCTTGAACTTTCCTTATTTAGTGTTATTGTTCTTCTTTTTAGTAGAAGAGCCTGAAGAACCTTGACTTTCATATGAACACCCTTCCCTCTTTGAGAATTTTCTTGCCCATCCAAAGGAATTTGGTAAATCTCTAAGATAACATGAATATTGGTGTTCATAATAGTCTTAAGGGTAACTTGTCTAATTGATTTGCCTTTATCACCAAATAATCCTTACAACTTTAAAGAGAATATCATAGAACATGACAATAGACATATCTTTCTTTTGCAACACGCTATCCAAAGACCCAAGTATGAGACACTTGGTCTTCTAATTTGTCTCATGCCACCTTTGATATGGTTATTTATTTATTTATTTTTATATACTAGGTTTGTTAAAAGGGAATAACAAACTTTACCTAAATTAGCTTCTATGCAATTAATACTATATTGAAATTATTTTCAATCTATAACTAGGTCCAATTTAAACATGAGACAAGAAGTAACAAGTTAAAGAATGATATCTGTAACGAATATAATAATTCCATGTATTAATAAAAGGAATTGAGTGTTTAAGGCAAATTGGTAATTAATTTAGCAAAAATTCAGTGCTCTCAAACTACATGTCCTTTTGCAAGGTATACTAGTATCATAAGAATCATGCCTACTTTAGGCAAGTCATGACTCTTATTACTAGGGTAGAGACCCTCTCTAATTGATCAACTCACCTTAAACTTCAAAAGTTATCATAAGGCATTGATCAACATACCTTTATGTTTAGCCCTTAACTCATGCAAGTGCGACCACTTTAGGTGATTCTAGCATTTCATGTCTAAGTGTGTAACCAAGATCCTAGACATCAATGTTACCAAGTAAAGAGTTCCACTTTAGGATTGACCACTCCCACTATAAACATATATATTCTCATCCATAAAGAATGGTTCATATCCCTAGGTTCCTTAGACCACCCTCTCTTTAGGATGGTGATGCACCCAAAATCAAGATGAGCTCGATTTTGGAGGCTATGAGCTCGCCTATGACCCTTTCCCACTTAATCTTTTGAATTAATTAAGAGCTTTTAAAACATCACTAATTATCTTGGTGAATAAATTATCTTCTTTGATAATTTTCAAAAATATTTATTTCCTAATTGGAAATTCAGTGTTATAGGAGAATGTCCATATGCAAAATTCAAAATTTCTATGAGTATTTTATCCAAAAATGAATTTTGATAAAATGTCCACTCTCAAATTTTAAAATCCATTTTCATAAAAATTCTCATTCTTCACACAATTCCAATTAATAAATATTTTGTCTAGGAAATATTTTTAAAGAAATTTATTTTCATCAAATTACTAAATATCCTTTTGGTAATAACCTTTAATGATAAATTATTTCTAATGAAAATTTCCATAAGATATTTATTATCCAAATTGGAAACTTTAGTGTAATAAGGAAACTTGCAATTTATAAAATTTTGAAAACTTGAGAGCACCTTATCCAAGTAGGAAAGATTTAATTCTTCAAGGATTTTCAAAAATAAATTTAAGAAAAATATTTTAAATCCTTAAGAACAAATTTAGAAAGGAACTTTAGCTCTAATATTCAAAATTCCTTATAAAATTAAGTTCCTTATTCTTACACCTTCCCAATTTGATAAATATTCTTAAATATGGAATCTAATTTTCATAATAATCTATTCCATTAAAATTACCAAAAATAAGATTGATGTGTTTAATGCTGAAAAGAATAATTTTCTTGAGAAAATTAGATTTATTAAATCTGAGCATCATTGTCTCCTTGAGATCCTCCCTCAAAAGATCAAGAATAATGTCTTCTTCATCTGTGAATGAAAATTTTCACCTTGGAACTAAAGTGCTTAATGAAATTCTTGATAAATGTAGAACCGTGGTGAGGAAAAAGGATTGGGGTACATCAACAAAGATGAAACTCCCTGTAGTAGAAAAATTGTGTTTGTCAAAGGTAAGGATAATACCCCTAACCAAGTAGAATCTCCTAAAAAAACATCATTATGTACACACTGTAAGAAAACTGGATATTCTCAATTTAGATGCTACACTAGATTTCTAGAAAGATTTGAAACTCAAATGAATAGACTTATAAATGACTTTAATTCCCTTAAAACTAACATCTTGAATAATGGGAAAGAGAATAAAACCAACTAGAAACCAAGAAGTCAATATAGTTCCTCCAAGACACCAATTAGGACTAAACCAATTTGGTTGAGAAAGGATAAGTCCAAATGTCAATTAGTGTTAAATGCTCTTAAAGATAAATCTTTTAGTAAGTGTTACCTTGATAATGGGTGCTCTAGACACATGACAGGAGACAAATCCTCTTTTACTTATCTTGAAAATTATGATGGTGGGATTGTTACTTTTGGAGATGGAAACCTAACTCGTGTGAAAGACAAGGGTAGTATGATTATCCCCAGTTGTCCCAAGCTAAATGAAGTTCTATATGTTGAAGAACTCAAGTCAAACCTCTTAAAGCATTAGTAAAATGTGTTATAAAGACTATAAAGTGAATTTTCACCAAGACTTATGCAAGATAGTTAATAAAAAGGGTAAGGTAGTCATCGTAGGACATAGGACTATCAATAATTGTTATGCCATAAATCCTAACTCTAGAACGCCTCTTACGTGTAGTAAGACTAAGCTCGATCCTACTAAACTCTAGCATAAGAGACTAGATCACATAAATTATAGGGATCTTGTGCACTTAGTAAATACTGAAAAAGTTAAACATATCCCTAAACTTAGTGGTGAACCTAAACCCATTTGTAGTGAGTGCATGAAAGGAAAACAAACTAAGAGTTCACACAAAAAGGTTAAGGAGATAAGGACCACTAGACCTTTAGATCTTCTTCACATGGATTTTATGGGCCCAATGCGAATTGAAAGCAGAGGTGGCAAAAAATATGTTCATGTGGTTATAGATGATTTTTCAAGATACTCCTTTGTGAGTTTTGTTAAAGAGAAATCTGGGGCCATAAAACATTTGAAGTCATTATTCAATAGAATACAAGTGGAGATTGGTCATCCAATTGTAAGGATTAGGAGTGATAGGGGGAAAGAGTTTGATAATGTGGATGTTGACCTCCTTTGTGACTCAAAAGAAATTAAACATGAGTTTTCACCTCCTAGAACTACTCAATAGAATGGAGTAGTGGAAAGAAAGAATAGGGTGATATAAGAGATGGCTAAGGTGATGATTCACATGCATAATATATCCCTATGCAATTTTGAGTGGAAGCTATTAATACTACATGTTATACTGCTAATAGGATTTTTCTTAGACCAAGAACAAAGAAAACATCTTTTGAATTATGGATTGTGAAAAAACTTAATCTTAAATATTTTAAGACCTTTGGTAGTGAATGATACATTCTTAGGGATGGGAAGAACCTTGGAAAGTTTGATGCTAAATTTGATGAAGGTATCTTCCAAGGCTATTCTACTACAATCAAAATTCAAAAGTCATATAAGAATCTTCTAATGTAGTTATAAATGATATTATGTATGATCAGGATATAATTGATAATCAAATTTTAACCCAGAAATCAATCGGAGATAACCTTAAAGTCTTGAAGACTACTAAAGATATCCCTGAAAGAGACATTGACCCTAACAATGATAAAGTTGTACCTTTAGATGACACTCTTAAAGAAATAAGAGATAAACATAGATCTAGAATACATAAGACCTACCTAATCTCAAATGTTATAGGTAATGTAAATGAACGTGTGGTTACTAGGAGACAATCAAAATTAAATGAGATGGGTCTTGCATGTTATACATCCTAATTGGAGACAAAGAATGTGGATGAAGCTTTAGGAGATGAATATTAGACTACCACACTCTAGGAAAAGTTAAATCAATTTACTAGGAATGATGTGTGGGTACTTAGTCCCTAAGCCTAAAGATAAACATGTCACAAGTACAAAATGGATATTCAAGAATAAACAAGATGAAAATGGGATCATTGTAAGAAACAAAGTTAGACTAGTTGTCCAAGGATACTCATAGATAGAGGGGATTGATTATGAAGAGACATTTGCACCTGTAGCTAGATTAGAATCAATTAGGATACTTTTGGCAATAGTGTGCTCCTTGAGGATAAAGCTTTACCAAATGGATGTCAAGAGTGCATTTCTTAATAGTGTTTTGAGTGAAGAGGTTTATGTTGAGTAGCCTAAGGGTTTCGAGGATCTGAAATTCTCCAATCATGTCTATAGGTTGAAGAAAGCTCTTTATGGATTAAAGTAAGCTCCTAAAGCTTGGTGTGAGAGGCTCACAACCTATCTTTTGGAGAAAAAGTTTGAAAAATGGGGAGTTGATAGAACCTTGTTTATAAATAGGTCCAATGATGAGTTGTTAGTAGCTCATATTTATGTTTATGATATTGTTTTTGGAGCTACCTCTAGTGACTTTGCCCTTAGTTTTACCGAAGAGATGAAAACTGAATTCGAGATGAGCATGGTAGATGAATTAACCTTCTTCCTAGGATTGTAGATTAGGCAACTAAAAGATGGAATCTTTATTTCTCAATCCAAATATGCTAGGGAATTAGTTAAGAAATTCAGTTTAGAATCCTCTAAAGACTTTAGGACACCTATGAGCACTACCATTAAGCTTAGTAAGGATGCATCTAGAAAAGATGTTGAGCAAAAGCTTTATAGAAGTATGATAGGAAGTTTACTTTACCTCACTATGAGTCATCTTGACATATCTTTTAGTGTTGAAGCTTGTGCTAAATATCAAGCAAACCCCAAAAAGTCACACTTAACATCTGTTAAAAGAATTATTTGTTATTTAAATGAGACTCTTGATTATAGTTTGTGGTATCCTTATGATTCTTCTTTTGTGATTGCTGTATATTTCGATGCTGATTGGGTTGAAAACGTTGAGGATAAAAAAACACATTTGGTGCTTGTTTTTTTATTGTTGATTGTCTTGTGGCTTGGCTTAGTAAGAAACAAAACTCTATATCCTTATCTACTGCCGAAGCTGAGTATATTATTGTTGGGAGTTGTTGTATGCAACTCCAGTGGAAGAAGCAAATGCTTACAGACTATAAAATTGACCAAGGGACCATGTTCATACACTATGACAATTCTAGTGCTATAAATATCTCAAAAAATCCTGTTCTTCATTCCCATACTAAGCACTTTGAAATCCGTCATCATTTTGTTAGGGATCTTGTTGAAGAAAATGTCATTTCTCTAGAGTTTGTTCCCATTGAACTTCAATTAGCAGATATTCTTACCAAACCCTTGAATTCTCTTAGGTTTGAGTACCTTAGGAAATGCCTAGGCATATGCCTAATTGATTGATCATCATAGGTATAGGTTTTGGCCTTATTTTGTTTGGAGCATATAATTTTTGTTTGTTTACTTGATATATTAGCATGATTCGTAATGTTTCAAGTTTGTGATTAGAGAAATATACCATATCCGATGTGAAAGGATTCATAAATATTTGTTAATCACTATTGATGTGTTTGATTCTTGATAATAAAATGTCTTTGTATATGGGAAATTCAATATTGGTTACATCTTGTACTTGATCAAGAAGGAGACTTCTTAAGTTGAACTCATAAAGTAGACTTTGATTGTTTTGGAAGGATCCATTGTCATGCTCAAATCTTATTATCCACATACCTTATTTGACTATAATCATTATTTGTTTTCTGAGGTGAGTCAATACAAAATATTGAATCTTTGCTTAAGCATAACTCTTATACTCTTATCCATGATTCATGCTCTTAAAGGTATGCTGCTCCCTTGCAACATTTGGAAACACCCCCAAGTGGATACAAAGGCGTCCATGAATGAAAACAAAAACAAAAATCAATTGATCATGGTGTACAATGCCTCTACTTTAAAAATAAAAAAATAAAAATATCACATTAAGGGGGAATCAAGTTATGTTACATGTAGATCAACGAGACTTTGTTAAACAGAAATCTGGAGATTAGTTCAAATTGACTGGATGTGTTCTTTAATTTAACTAAAGGCATGACTGGATTTCTTCTAAGTGATTAATTTCGAAATATAGAACTAGATAATAATTTGTATTCCCTTGAAAATCAATATTTATATTTCTATGTTGGCTTTCTTATACATTGATAGTTATGCATTGGGTTTTTGAATATGAGATTATGATTAACTTTGATCTATGATCTTGAAACCTCATTTTTGTTTGGATTGATGTGTACTATTTGAAGTAACTTAATTCATCCATTAGTGATTGAGCTAATGTTGAAAGTTTGAACTTAGTTATTTGCTTTTTTTGGGTTTAAATTTGTTTCAATTGGTGCCAACCCTTGTTTTTATGTTAGCTAATTGAGTCTACTATTCCTTGTTAAAATTCAATTTGGGCTCTGGTCACTTGAGCATTGCATTCAACATCCTTAATGCTCAATCGCTCAAGCCACATCCAACGTCTCTACCGCTCAAGCACTTTTAGTTACATCCAGCGGGGCATCCATCGAGCGTCCCGCTTGAGCACTAATTTGCATCTAGCGGTACATCTGAGTATAAAAACCCATCCAATGCGCCTTTTACCATTTCAAACGTTTTTTTATTCTCTCAAGCACTCTGGGACTTTGTCTCTTTGAAAATTGATGTTAGTTTTGTTTGTTTTTCACATTTTTCACTTGATAGTATTATTCTACACTTCGTTTAGAACATTCTAACGATTTAGATTTTCTCTAAAATTTTCTTAGTTTTCACGTCCTTTGGTATTCTCTTAGATATGGCTAAGGTGACCCCATTTGGGACACTTGAACCCCTTTAGGGTTTTTTGCTTCAGGTTCCTTTCAATCCTGTCTCTTTACGAATGGATTGTTTACTCTATTAGAAGCCCCCAATTCGATATTATTCTTTTGTCCCTTATCGTTGCATTGAGTTTGTGACTTCCTTTTCTTCTCTGACCATAGAACCTCATAGAATCATATTCTATAGAGATGGTATCAGTGAAGGTCAAGTCAGTCAACTTTTGATGCATGGGATAGATTCTATAAGAAAAGCTTGTACATCACTGGAAGATAAGTGTTGTTAGCTTTTCTCGTGCATATACTTCAACATCACCTTGTCCAGAGATTTTTCCGTTTTCACTTGCGGTAGATTTCTCATGATCATATACACACGCTTTGAGTTCTACTTTACCAATCAAATGCTTAGTTATTTTGTTTCTCTTTATGTGCGTTTGTTGATCTAGGTTGTATTCATTGCTTATCTTATGTATCTAGAATCATATTTTTAATATATATATATATATATATATATATATATATATATAATATGTATGTATGTATGTATGTATGTATGCATGTATGTATGTATGTATGTATGTATGTATGTATATCCTCTTTCTTTCTCTTTCTCCTTTATCTTTTGTGTGCTTTCTTGTGTTGATATTTATGTCACTATGTCATTTTGTGACAAAAATGGGGGAGATAAAAGGGTGAAAACAAAAACTCCTTAATTTAGGGGGAATTAGTTTTTTTTTGAATTTTTTGAATTCATTAATTCTTTAATTAAGGGAATTTAATTGAAATATTGAAGGAAATTGAACATGAGACATTGAAGTAATCCAAATCAATCTTAAGAAGCATGACTTTAGATTTCAAGAGAGATACCTGATAGGGATGCTTCATGTAAATTACTACTATTAGTATTTTCAGTCTCTCTAGAATAATCTCAGTCATAAAAGCTTCTTCCCAGGACTTTCACTACTTATAATCCAGTTAGTGAACACCTCTTGTATTTTACTATTAAATTATTGGGTCTTATCTAGTTTCTATTATGTTGAGTGATTTGCTTGCATCTATATTTCTCTCAAGCTTTGCTCTGTACCTTGATGTCACTATAGGACTCTGTTTTTTTTTTTTTTTTTTCCATGCTTTCACAAGGCATCAAGGAAAGTCTCCAACTATCATGTTTTGCTTTCTTGATCATATTTTATTCCATACACTGCTTTACATTTGGTATAGTTTTCTGTATGTGTATAGGTTACAAGGTTGGAAGATAAGTACTACAAAGTGTTGCAAAACATTCCCTTAGTTTAGTTTTAATTGAGGGTTAATGTGTGTTATGTAAACTACATTATGAGAGTACAAGTGGGTTTATGTAATGATGTTGCCAAAGGAGGAGATTGTTAGGACATTGAGTCTTGTTTATATGTTGGCAATTTTGTTCCAATTTATGTTTGGACAAAAAAGTCTTTTTAAATAGTGACTTGCTCTCCATTGAAGATTAAGGGTTGTTATTCATCCAACTGGGAAGTTACGGGTACATCTAAAAGGATTTGACTTATGACATATAGGGTTTATTTGAGGTATACAAGGTTTGATATCATTTTTGGACTTAAAATGTTTTAAAATATTTTTTTTTTCAAATGCAAGGGCTGCTTATGCAATTGATCCTGCTAAAGTGGAGCATTTAAGTGGTCTAAGTCCACTTAAGTGGTCATGATAATCCTACCAAATTTAAAAACATATTTTGAATTAATTTCACTCAAACTCTAATTTGGAAACTTAAGATACTGAAATCCTTATGGATTTTGCCTATAAATACCTCCCTTGTAACCCTTTGAAGGTTAGAAATAAGAGATTAGAAATATCATAGAGATCTTAGAGTTTGTTGGGAGACTTTTTATCCTTTAAAGGTACTCTTTGAGGGGAAAACCTAATTTTTCACACCATTCCTGTTATCTCATTCAAAGATTTGATTCTTTGAATTTTTGGTTGAGGATCGTAATCCCTTTGAAGGGATCAAAGGATCTACTAAGGAGTAACAAGTAGTTGATGCGTCATGGACATGAATTAAGTTGTAGGTACTGGAGAGTAAGTCTTTAGGGTAAAACGACTAGGTAAATTTGTGTTACTTGATTTCGAATAGTGGATTTAGATTAGTAGGTCTTAGACCTCATGGTTTTTTTATCTCCATAGTTTGTCATGAGCCTTATTGTCAATTATTTTTAATTAACTATAATAGGTTAAATTAATTATCCATAATTTCTTACAGGGATTTCATAAAAAGTTCATATTTATTTATTCCTACTTATAATTTAGTTAATGATATTAAATATCTTAACTCGATTGGATAGTTTGCTTTTGAGATTGATGGGTTGGTTATCTTGGTGATTGTAGTGGTTATGCCTATAACCAATTATTGTTATCCCTAAATTCACTCGGGATATCTTTGATTGATTTGTTGAGAGTGTTATTAAGTTTGTTGTTATCCTTAACAAATTGCAGGGTATCTCTAAAAGTTAAACATCATATTTTTATATACCTAAAGATTTTAGATATAATCATTTATTTATTTAGGACATCCTTGATATCTCTTGGAGTAAGAAAAGTTGGTTATAATGAACAAATATTATTTTAAAATTTTAAAACCACTTATTCAACCCCTCTAAGTGTTCCATATTGGACTTTTGGCTATTATTCATGTACTATTTAAGCAATACCAATTTTTCATTATACAAACATATAGAACGATTAAAAATAAAACATTAGATATAAAAACTATTTTTAAAACATATTTAAAAAAATTAAAAACATTTTAGGTTTCAAAACAAACTTTTATTTTATAAAAATCAAATATCAGTTTTCAAAAACTATTCTAAAAAACTATTTTTTAGAATTGTTTTAAAAAATAGTTATCATACATATCCATATTTTTTAGCCCAAATACAACCACACTATTTCTTTTATTTCTAAACCATAGAAGTCATCAAAATTGTTTCAAGTGGCATCCCAATGGATGCCAAAGAGCTAGGTTTTGTGGGTTAAGTAAAAAAATATCCCTTCCTATTGCTAACAAGGATGAAAATATAAAAATATATAAAATATTAGTAGTTGGATTTTACAAAATATAAAAAATATTTTACCAAAATTATAAAAAATAAAAATAAAATAAAATTGAGATCAAAACTATTAGATATGACTCGTAAAATAAACACATAATCAACTTGCTTTTTATAATAAAATAATATACACAAATAATAAATTAATTAAATTCAATATAACACTAATACTTAAATTAAAGGATTAAAATAATTAAAAAACATATACAAATACAAACTCATTAATTCATAATTCTTAAATAATTAATTTATATTACAATTAAATTAAAGTAAATATTTCATTCACAATCTTTAAATTGAATAATCCGTAACTATGATTTTGATCAGAATATTACTATTCATACTAAAATCCTCCATTTAATTAACAAAAGAAAGAAAAAAAAATCCTCAAATAACCAAAAGTTCTGATACCAATTGTCGAGAAAACCATTGATCTCAAAAAAATTCTTATGCATAAACAAATTTAAACAAAATAAATATTTTTAAATTTTCCTTTACGTTTAATTAATTAAGTGAACATGCAAACCTAAATAATATTAAAGGAATAATTAGAATAAGATGAATTAATCCAATCCATAAAGATCAAAATCTAATTTTTACTAGAAAAAATAAAGAGCTATAACCCACTCAAATCTTCCATAGTACTATAACTAGTTTTTCTCTAACAATAAAGGAAGAGCTTATCAATCATCTAACAACTCACCAAAGGTGAATTTCAATAAAGATGGGAGTAAGATTCACTGTCCTATCTTGCAATATATTCTTCACCTGAGAAAATACCATAAACCCTTTTTCCTTCTTCCTCCTTTTGTCTCCTTCCCGTGCCACGCACAATTTTCTTGTTTTTGATTTTTAGAGAGTGGCTTCCCCCACCTGGACGTGAGAGGGAACAGGGAACACATCCAACACATGGAAATGTTTGACTGAACCATCGCAATTTGGATCTAATTATTGGATAATGCCTACTTTGATTTACAATTAATTCAGTCCACCGGAACTGATTTCCTTAGCTATATTGAATATCATCCATACTGGTGAACTGATAGACCCAAGTCTCCCATCTCCCATTCAAGTATTCACCCAGAGATCTTTCGATACCCAATACCTTTAGGTGCATGGAACTTGACTTCTAAATCTAACACCCTATTTTAAGGATTTAGCATTTCATTTTCTTCTCCTATAAGCCATACTCCCCTTTTAAATCTTTACCTTTCTTGTTTTTTTTTTCCCCATAATTTTTAGCTTTTTAATTCTTAAAAATCGAGGGTATTTGTTTTTTAGCTTTTTGTTGAAAATAATTTATTTTTAGACTTTAAATTATTTATTTTTATATCTTTTGTATGACTTATTATAAATTTTTAACTGAATAGAAAAAACCATCTTTAAGTTGTTTGATTTTTCACTTTTTCATGACTTATTATAAATTTTTGACTGAATAGAACAAATCAAAATATTTAAAACTTGTTTAATAACTGTTTTCAAGAATAGTTTTCTGTTCTCTAAAACAAAAAATAAGAAAAATGTATGTGGTAACTAAACCTATTTTCTATTTTATATTCTTAAAAACAGAAAATAAAGTGTTTTTAAAATACACGTTTTATTTATTTTTATTTGTTTTATAAGGACTATTTAAAAAAATAATTATATATGCATATAGAATGATTAAAAGTAAAACACTAGATATAAAAATTATTTTTGAAATATATTTAAAAATATTAAAAATAAGTTAAAAACATTTTAAGTTTCAAACAAATTTTTATTCTACAAAATATTTAAAAACGGTTTTAAAAAGCTATTCTCAATTTTTTTTTTTGAAACTATTTTAAAAAACACTTATCAAAATGGAAAAAAAAAAAATATTAGTTTTTATTTTATTTTTTAATACTTAATAAAAATAAAATATTACAAAAATAAATAACCTAATATTTAATATTTTTAAACACTATTTAATTTTAATTTTAAGTTAAAAAAAAAAACACTATCTAAATTTTTTGAAATATGTAACCATCATTTCCTGAATGGACTCATTGTCATCTTCAGAACATCATCAATTGTTTTATATTCAGTTCACACATTAAAGTGAATAAACAGGTGATGAGATAGAGGTTGTGATCTACAGGCAGAAAAGAGAAAAGGGAAGAACAAAAATGAAAATCATATTTTGATTTAAATAAGATAATATTTGAAGCTTTAAAAAAAAAAAGATTATTTTTGAGAATTGGGATGATTATGCTGTCCTTTTTAACTCAATATTCCATAAACTAATAATTGCAGAATATATATTTTCACTTTAAAATAATAAATAATAA
Organism: Vitis rotundifolia; assembly: GCA_030254885.1. NCBI lineage: Eukaryota > Viridiplantae > Streptophyta > Magnoliopsida > Vitales > Vitaceae > Vitis > Vitis rotundifolia. The sequence goes on from CM058170.1 coordinate 10,532,251, forward strand.
AAAATTAATATTAGGTATTTATGTACAAGTTTTATTTAAAAATAATTGATTAAAAAGGATGAAATATTCCTCATATTTATGAATTTATCATTTATCATGTTTTTGTTTAAAAGTAATTTAATTTTGACATAAATACATTTAACTATTTCAAATATTTATGATATGTTTTAAAAGAATTTTTTTATTTTTTATTTTACAAGAAAACAATAAGGATATTTTTGTTAAAATGAGGCCAAAAAAAGCTAAAGGGTTAAATTTTCAAAATTGGGTTTTCAAGGACCCTTTTAATCAAATAGCCCTTTTATTTATAAAATAGTCCTCATAAATATTGTAAACCGTAAAATATAAAACCCAACAAATTAAATTATAGAAAAAAAAATCTAGCACTAAATTAAGGATAATGAATTAATGTATTGTTCTAAAGATTTTTCATTTTACCTTAAACACACAATGAAAAATAATGTCATATGCTATATTTAGATTCTTACACATGTTCTATTTATGCCACAATATTTTTCTATAAATAAAACAAAACATTAAATACAAAATACCCAATAAATAAAATTACCAAAAAAAAATAAAAAACACAAAACATAATTATGAATAATACCCTAGTTTTGGTCAAAGGGTATGTCAAAGGTAACCACCCTCTTGAATTACCTGAGTAAATGTTAAAATTTAATTAGGAAACGTTTGCACTAAAAAACCTGAGGTTTCATGTTGCTTCTTTAAATAAAGAAATAAAATATTATAAGGTTTTAAAACAAAAATTTAAAATTATTTTTTAAGAAATAAAGTATTTTTTGTGTTTCTTATTACTAAAAATTTCACACATTTAAAATATATTTTGTTTTTCCAATTATCTAGCTTTGTTTCGAGAGCACTTGTTGGGTTAAAGATTTTTTTTTTGCTAAATGTTATGGGGAATTGTATCTGAGGATACAAAAAAATAATTAGAGAGGTGCACAAACCAATCAATCGTATCGATCGTAAAGAAAAATGTGCAAATTACTTTACCTAATCTTTCAACCTTATAATAATTATACAAATATTTCAAATATTTTATATTGTACTTAATACAAAGTAATAATTTTATTCTAGATACTAGACCTTAAATTTGTCTTAGTATTTAACCTAGAGAAATAGAGAGACAATGAGAACTTAAAGTGGGGACTTTAGGGAAAAATACAAGAGAGAGAGATGAGAATGGTGTTTCCCATGGAGTGCAAGTGTTTGTTCTCCGTCTTGGTGTTGTTTTCTTCTCTACTGGCTTTGTGTACAGTGCCCATCTCTGCAGTTGAAGGAGAGTTTGTTGTGACTTTGGATTATTCCAACTTCACTGAAACTGTCGTCAAACAAGACTTCATTGTTGTTGAGTTCTATGCTCCATGGTACTCCCTTTTCTTTTTTCCTTCCCATTACTTATTTGGTTCCTGAGAAAACTAGATTCTCATTTTTGGTTTCAAACCAAAAGAGAAAAATATTTCCATTCAACTTATCTAAGGGTTTCTTTTTTCTTGATGACTTGAGAAGTAAATGCTGGATTGGCAATTTTCTTCTCCTTTTATTTCTTTCTCTGTGTTTTCTTGTCAACCAAACAGAACTAATGTGTGTTTTATGTGAATGAGTCTTTGCTTTTGTAAGGAATTTTGTGGGGTTTGTTGTTTTTCACCCGTCGAGTTCAATATCTCTATGGTTTGTTTTGAGTAGAAGGTTTTTCATCGTTGAATTTAATATTCTTTTCAAATGCCTCTTGGGCTTCATTTGGATCTCAAAAAATATGACAGAAAAATAGTAGATGACTCAAAATAGGTTGAGAAAGGTGTTGGGTTATGAAGCCTTAATCAATTTTGTTGTGCTTTACTCAGAATGTCGGAGGTTAAGTTCACAGGTATCGAGCTATTCGATCCGCTCAGGGGGTTAAAGAGGGAGCGTCCAGTGGAGAATTTTTTATTTTTATTTTTTAAATAATGAATGACGAGTTTCTCTTTCTCTTTTCTTTAATTAGTAGATTTTTAAGTGTTTGTACACTTTGTGAACGTAGGATCACATCAATTACTTAACCACTATAAAAATTTCATTTTTTCTTTATTTTCTACTTATATATATGCGTGATTTGGCTAATAAATAGAATCCATTTTAAGCATTCTATTTTCATCATTTTCCCTTCATTTTCTTAGATCCTATCCGAGCTTTAGTTTAAACATTGAATGGATCAGTACTTTGAATCTCAAAACATTTGAAGGCATGAATCTAAATACTGACAATATATAAGACTAATAATCACTCCTATTATCAACAAAAAGTATGAGTCTTATCATATTTCTCACAATTTAACTCATGGTTTGATAAACCTGTTCTTGCTTTTCAGGTGTGGGCACTGTCAGCAATTCGCTCCAGAGGTAATAAATTTTTTCGTCAAATGATTAAGGGAAAGAAAAAAAAAAAGATATCCTGACTCTTTTGGCCACTGAAAATTTTCTGATGTGACATGTTTTATGATCTATATACAGTATGAAAAAGCTGCGTCGGTATTGAGTAGCCATGATCCTCCAATCATTCTAGCAAAAGTTAATGGAGATGATGTAGCAAACAGACAACTCGCACAGGAGTTTGACATCAAAGGTTTCCCCACCCTCTTTATTGTGAAAGATGGAGGAAAGAAAGTTCAAGAATATAATGGCCCTCCCGACGCTGATGGGATAGTAAATTATCTAAAAAGACAACTTGGTCCTGCATCCACTGAAATAAAATCTTCTGAGGATGCTGCAACTTTCATAGATGAGAAAGGGGTCGTCATTGTAAGTATTATATGTAGCTCCTCCGCTGTCTGCTTTCATCACGAAGCTATGCTAAAAGCTTTGTGCATTCTTGTAGGTTGGAGTGTTTCCAGATTTCTCAGGAGACGAATTTGACAACTTCATTAGTATAGCTGAGAATTTGCGTTCTGAATATGTATTTGGGCACACTTTGGACGCCAAGCTTCTTCCTCGGGGTGAATCATCAGTCAAGGGGCCAATTGTGAGACTGTTTAAGCCATTTGATGAGCTCTATGTTGATTTCCAGGTATTGTTTTCTATCTATTTGTTGTTTGTATAACCTTAGTTCATTGTTAGAGTAGTGTTTGTGATGATTGTTTCTGTCCACAATTACAACATGCTATTCTGTTAAAATGGCTACTGTGTTCAGGATTTTAAAGTAGATGCTTTGGAAAAGTTCGTTAAAAATGCTGCTATGCCTTTGGTCACCATTTTCGATTCTGATCCAAGTGGCCATGATTATGTTGCTAAGTTCTTCGACCTACCTAATGTCAAGGTAATTCATTTCTTTCCTTTTCTAATTGAAGAAAATAAAAAGCTTCCATTTCCTTTACAATTCTACCATTGGCACAATGTAACACAATGAAAAATTCATGTTTGTGTGTTGACAAGAGTATCAAATTTTATTTTGAGTCAATTTGTAAGTCATTGATATTTTCTAATTAACATGACTATATTCATGTTAAGGAGATTTTGAATTATTACAAAGGAAACAACCTAGTGTGGGATCGATCTTCTTTTAGGAATAGTTATCTTTAACAATTATACAATTAATTTCCTACATGGAATGTTGCTATGTGATAAGGAATATATATATATACATAGGAAGAGATTTTGATTGAAATAGAGATTTTTTTTTCCTTTCCCTCTACAATTAGGGTTTTAGGATTTGATGTTTTTGGGATTCTACTCCTTCAACAATAGTGAAAGTTCTTCTTTGTCTTTCCCCCTGGATATAGGCTTTATGGTAAACCATGTAAATCGTTGTATACTTTTATATGTTTTCTATTTTTATTTTTTTATTTTTCTCCCTATTATTATTTTTATCGTTGTTCTTCATAATAAACTAGTATTAGAGCTTAGGTTGTTAGACCTAGAATCGTGATGATGGAAGAATAATTTCAGTTTAGGACATGTTAAGATGTGTGCCTTGTTGGGTCAATTGTGAATGTCTGAAGTATTGAAAGATAGAAAGGTTTCACCAACAATAATGTCTAATAAAGAGAATGATGAACCTATGGAGAAAGCGTGTAGTGTTATTTTGTTGTGTTGCGGTAAGAGACTTTATAACATTGTAGAAGAGGATATGCCTACTAAGTTATGGTTGAAGTTGTAAAGCTTGTATATGACAAAGTCTCTTACTAGTAGTTTGTATTTAAAGAAATGGCTGCTTACTATCCAAATGAAAGAAGGTATATCCATTAATGTCCACCTTGGTGAATTTCATAAAATTACTATGGATTTGAAGAAAATTGATATTACAACAGATTATAAAGACCAAGCCATTATTTTCATGTGTTCCCTACTAAATTCTTATGAGCACTTTGTGAATACCATGATATATAGTAGAAATGCTCTCTCCATAGAAGAGAAAGGGCAACCTTGAACTTAAAGAAGTAGAAGAAAAAAGTGTCTAAGACTAAAAAGATAAGCTCAGGTGGAAGTTTGGTGACAAGAGGGAGCATAGGTACGAAGATAATGGCTAGGAAGGTCAATTTTGATTTAAATCAAAGGTCTAAGAGAAACAACAAGTGTTTCAAGTGTGGCAAACAAGGACACCAAGCGATAAATTGTCCAAAACGTGAAACAAAAGAAAAAAGGAAAACTTCTAATTCTAGGAATGTAATAGTTGCAAAAGAAAATTTGAATAAGTTATTATTAGTAACTCAAGTGATGAATGAATACTTGATTACTAGTGCTACTATCATATACCTCCTAATAGGGATTAGTTTAATAGCTACCGACTTATGGATAGTGAAAAGGTTCTTAAATGAAATAATGTTGTCTCTAAGGTTGTTGGAATAGACTTAATTTGAATTAAGATGCATGATGGTATTTTAAGGACATTAATTGATGTAAGACATGTTCCAAAGTTGAAGAATAATTTGATTTCTTTGGGGACACTTAACTCTAATGGAGGCACATATGAAACTAGAGATGGAGTTATGAGATTCAAAAGGTACTCCTATTGTGATGAAATGTAGAAAAATTAATGGTCTTTATGCATTGTAGGGTAACATAGTTACAATGAGATGCTTGCTTTAATCTATAAATGGATTTGTGCAATTTTCATAATAAATGCTCTTAAGCCTTTGCTATGAAACCATCTAGTTGTATCATATAGATGTCTCATCAAATACCCATTCAAGAACTCTTTCTTGACATCCATTTTCCATTTCTCAAAATCTAGATGTATTGTAATGGGTAAGAGTATTGTGATGGATTCAAGTGGTGTAAAGGTCTCCTCATAATCAAAATTACTATAACCCTTTGCTCAAGTCTAGTCTTATATGTCTCAATCTTTCCATTTACTCCTTTCTTCCTCTTATAAGCCTACCCTTTTATATGCTTCAACAAGATCCCAAACTTTGCTATAATCAATAGATTCTAACTTTAAATTTATAGCTTATTTCAATAAATAAATGTCCATATCACTCATGGCCTCATCATAATTTGTGGGATCGATCTCATATTGCTTTGGAATTACCTCGAAGGACTTTTCTAGATACATGAATCAGTCTAGTTATAAAACAATCCTCTAATTATGACTACACACTTGTGTACTAGAACTATTAGGAGTGGTTATTACCTATAGCCCTAGAAACATAATATTCTCTTATCTATATCACGTTTTGCTTTATTACTTATCATATAACCTTCTTTTAGAAATATGACATTTGTATTAACAAATACCTTTTGGTCAACTTGATCATAAAAGTAATGACCTCGGGTTTCTCTTAGTAACCTATAAATTGATATACCTCTAACCTTTCTTCAACTTGTCTACCTTTGGTTTCAACAAATGTGTTAGACACCCTATATGTGAATATGTCACAAACTAGGTTTATAACCTATCTATATATCCATAAGAGTCAAAGGTATCGACTTGGAAGACACTATGTTAAAGAGGTAAGCCATAGTTTGCAAGGCATATCCTTGAAACGATATGGGAAGAGATGAGAAACTCATCATCAATCTCATAATGTCTATCAAAGTTTAATTTGTTATTTCTAAAACTCCATTTTACAATGGAGTCTCAAATGCACTTAACTAAGATATAATCCCATGCTTCTGAAGGAAAGAATTGAGCTCACTAGACATAGTCACTACCTTGATTAGATCAACATGCGTTGATATGTTTAGCCAATTTCTTTTTTTATTCCCTTTTAAATTCCTTGAATTTATACAAGGCATCAAATTTCTTACACATTGGGTAAATATATCCTAAGTGCCACAATTTTTTAAAGAAGACTAAATGATAAGCAATAACTCTAAACTTAATGTCAATTGAAGAGCTTTAGAGGATAATCCCATGATAACCCAAAATACCATGGATCCAAATTAGCTACACCCACGATTCTTGACAGCTCTATATCTTTCTACATCATAAAGGGTACTAAACTTTCTGCAGAGAAAATATATCTTTCTACATCATCGCAGCGTACTATGGATAGTAGTACTCCGTGTCTGTTCACCGTCTGGAGAACTTCATACAACTGTTGAAGCTTTTTAAAATTTCCATAGTCTCAAGGAGGGTAAGAAGGGATCATGTCTTACCTACACATTTTTTAGTAGATTGGTTGTCAGTGTTAAGGCATGACTCATACGCCACTGTTTGAATCACTTGCTGGTCAGGTTCATGTCCTAGGCGAGGACAACTGAGCATTAACAGTCTTGAACAGTTAGACTTGATCTTCTTTTTCTACCAACACCTAGTTTTTTGTTTTTCTAACTAAATTCTTGTGTTCTCTTCTATATATTTTTGTGATCCATGCACATAGCATGCAGCATCTATAGTAGCTGCAACTCTACTGTATTACTCTATTTCAAGTAATCGCATGTTAGCAATAAGCGTTTAGGTTATTTCTATATATGCAAAAGTTACATTTGGCATGATCCTGACTTTTGGGTGGATTTTGAGAGGTGAAAGCATTGGTTTCGTACTAATATTTCTTCACAATAATATGAAATGGGCCAGGTCATGCTGTTCGTGGAGTTCAGTAGTGAGGAGTTTGATGCTTTCAACTCGAAGTATCGTGATGCTGCCGAGCTCTACAAAGGAAAGAACTTGGGCTTTCTATTGGCTGATGTCAATGTTACTGAAGGTGCTATTGAGGTATTCTTACCTTGACAGAGATGGACAGTAGTAGACATCCCGACCCAAGTTTTACCAAAGCTATCCTTTTTGACATGTTTAAACTTGAACGTGCCTTTGCATGAACAGTATTACGGGCTGAAGGCAGATCAAACACCTCTGATCATCATAGATAACAATGACCTGGAGAGCAAATATTTTGAAGCCAAGATCAAGCCTGATCAAATTGCACCCTGGTTGGAGGAATACTTGGTAACTCCTCTATATATAGTGCATTTAAATAGCTAAATATATACATATATTTAGCTTCATTACTTATGACATATCACTTCCTTTGGAAAAATTAATGTCTGCAGGATGGCAAATTGAAGCCATTCATCAAGTCACAGCCTATTCCTGAAACTAATGACGGACCCGTGAAGGTAGCTGTTTTTGAAACACTGGAGGAGATTGTGTTCAACTCTGGAAAGAACGGTGTGGATTTTATCGCTTGTTCCTTCATTACATGTTTACTATATTTTTCCAATAGTTTCTAGTCTCATGATTTCTGAAAGCATGGACAGCAACAAAATATTTAGCGGAAATTAAATGAGATAAATTAGATATGGTAAATGAGTTCGTAGTGTTGATAGCATTTGTGTACATGCATGTGTTCCGCAGTTCTCATAGAATTTTATGCACCTTGGTGTGGACATTGCAAGAGGCTGGCTCCAATCTTGGAAGAAGTTGCTGTCTCATTCCAGAATGATCCTGATATCATCATCGCCAAACTGGTAACATTCTTTCTCCTCTCACTCCCCTAATCTTTGTAATATGAACCAAAAAAATGCTAAATGACACAAACCAATTCTCTAGCTTAAATCTCATAAGTAATTATTTCTTTGTGTCCAACTATAAAACCAAATAAAAAAACCTGGGTAACTCAAATATGACCCACAAGTCGTGTTTGGTATCGGGAAATAAAGAATGAAAGTGAATATTTTGTTTTTCATTTTTTCTTGAATAAAAATGAATTTGGTGATTTCAATTTTTGTGGTTGAATGCATTATGAATATAACTTTGTAATAATTGTTTATTTTTATTTCAACATTTGCTAATACTAAAAATATGAATGAAAAATTAAATAAATTGACAATAATATTCTTATACATAGTTTAAAATAATTTTTCTTTTTTTATTTTATTTTAAAAGAACATGTTTAAGAGTTTTCTTTTTAAGTAGGTCATAAGTTAAAAAATAATAATAATAATTAATAAATAAATATTAATCATAAAAAGTCATAAAAGTGTAATGGAAATGTAGTGATAAAAACAAATAATTGAAATATCACTCACAAGTCTTGTTTGGTACCTGAAAATAAGGAATAAAAATGAATATTTTATTTTTCATTTTTTCTTAAATAGGAATGAATTTAGTGATTTCAATTGTTGTGGTTGAATGCACTAGGAACATAAGATTAGAATAATTATTTTTTTATATTTCACTGTTTGATAAGACTAAAATATGAATGAAAAAATAAATAAATTGATAATAATACTCCTATATATAATTTAAAATAATTTTTTCAATTTTATTTTAGAAGACTTTTTAGGTAGATAATAAGATTTTAAAAATAATATTTAATTAATAAATAAATATTAATCATAAAAGTTCATAAAAATATAATGGAAATATAAGAATAACATAGTAATTTGAAAATATTATACATTATTTGCTATACCAATAGAGTCAAAATACTTCATCTTAGGGATTAATTTCAAATCCCACTTGGGAGTGGGATTTCATTTTGGCCTAAAGCATTTTTCAGTCCATCCTCATTATCATTTAAGTTATTAATGCATATGAATGGATGAGGAAATGAATGAGATGTTCATTCTCATTCTTCATTCACTCGTATCAAACATGACCTCAAATAATCTTCGACTATTATTTAATGATTTAAGTTGTTAGTTTAACTTCTTTTAAATATTAAAATGATTTGATAACAATAATTAAATAATTTTAATTATCAAATTGAAATATTTATCTTTATTAGTTTTAATTAATATTTATCTCCATAAACTTTTGCTGATATTCAACGTTGTTAATCTTAAATAATAAATTTATTTATTAAATATCCATATTAAAGTTATTGTATATAAATAAATAACTATAAAATATTTACTATAAAAAATAATTGGTAGATGCAGAGTTACACTTTTACCATATGTAAACAAATATGGTAAATAATTTGGGATTTAAAATAAGTTAATTATTTTTGTTTAATATTTAAAGTGATTTTACACTTTAAAATTATGATATTAAATTACTTATCAAACATATTTGATAATTTACTTAATGACTTAAATGATATTAAATTATTAAATTAATTTATTAAATATTATCTCCATATTTACAATTAATTACTTTGATATGCATTGATTTGTATTTGGATAGAGTGTAACCTGTGATTTCTACGTAGGATGCAACTGCAAATGATATCCCAAAGAAGTTTAAAGTTGAAGGTTTCCCAACTATGTATTTTAAACCGGCAAACGGGGAGCTTGTGCAGTACGACGGCGATGCAACCAAGGAGGCTATCATTGATTTTATTAAGGAGAAGCGTGACAAGAGTATCCAAGAAGAGTCCGCAAGAGATGAGCTTTGAGTAATGTTACTTGTAAGTTCTACCCTTTCCTTTTCTCTTAATTAATTGCCACCCTAAGTAGATTGCTAGTTTATAAAGATTTACTATATAAGGGAAGTTTTAAAATGATGAAGAAACATGGATTAATTAATTAAAAGGGAGGAAAAGATCTCAAATTTGTAAAAGTAAGGGTCTGTTTGGGAATTGGTTTTAGAACAGTTTTTTGTTCTTCAGAACAAAAAACATAGGAAACACGTTTGATAACCAAAAATTATTTTCTATTTTTTATTTTTTAAAATAAAAAACAAAGTATTTTTAGGAAATATCTTTTAGTTATTTTCTATCATTTTCACTTGTTTTCTAAGGGTTGTTTTAAAAAATAATTATACAAACATAGAACGATTAAAAATAGAACAACTAGATATAAAAATTATTTTTAAAACATATTTAAAAATATTAAAAATAGGTTAAAAACATTTTAAATTTTTAAACAGACTTTTGTTTTACAAAAATTTAATAATAATTTTTAAAAAATTATTTTCAAAAACTATTTTTCAGAATTATTTGTTAAAATAGTTACCAAAAAGGTCACATCTCCCCTTTTAACTTGAAGAGTAACTTATTTTTTACATAAATATCCTTCAATGTTTTCATTATTTACATGTATTTTAAAATAAAATGTTATTTTTGCAAGAAAAAAGTGAGGGTATTCTTGTCCAAAATGAGCATTTTTTGGGTGAAAAAAAGTGGAAGGTTAGATTTGTAATTTGATGTTTCTTTTGTCCCTTTTAATAGGTTATGCCAAGAAACATTTGAAGTTATTTCTAAACAATTATTTGATAGGTGATTTTTCAAAAGCTTTTGCTTTTTTTTTATATATATAATACATTAAGAATGTGTCTAGTTTCTAAAAATTTTAAGAAAAACTATGAGAGAGGAAAAAATTAAAGAAGAAAAATAGAAAAAAATAAAATAAAAAAGTAAAAAAGAGATTTAAAATTAGTTACTTGAAGCTTATTCAAGTGATGAAATTTTGTGGGTGCAAAATGAAAGGATACTACTTTATCATGTATGTACAAAGAAGCACTTGAAGAAGAATAGCATTGGAATTGAATGATATGATTATTTGTGGGGTGTATTTCCTGAATATTGGAGTTGATAATTATGTCTTAATTTTGCAGGAAGCAGTTTGCTACAGAGATAGCAGGGCCTTTTTCATAAGCTTGAAGAGGGAATAAATGCGCTGGTTTTACCATCTTTCATATATATATATATATATATATATGAAAATTAGAGAATCAATTGAAAAACATATCAAATAAAAATATGTAAAACATGTAATCCGTTTGGGATTTTTTTTTTAGTTATAAGGTTTTCTTTCAATGAATATCTTAATTTTCGTAAAATTTATAATTTAGAAATATGTAAGTTTTAAAATAATTTCCATTATATTTTATTTTTCTCATGGTAGATTAAATAAGAAAATAGTTTTTCTTTTGTACTATAAAGAATTCTTTTAAACTCCCAAAGCAAAAAATGAAGAGTTCGGTTTTAAAAGTAGAGGAACCTAGTCTGAATTGTAGTATGAAGAAGCATCCTCGATTGAGATTAGGCCCAAGTCCCTTAGAAGGGATGCTTCAATGACAACAAATGGTATCATCGTGGCATACCCATAACAAGGAAAACTAACCTTGAATATAGGTCATGATCCATCCCAACACTAACCTAAATCCAATTCAATCTTATTTCTAACTCAATTTGTCCTCATTAATGCTTTTTAAATTCAATTTCTAAATTGGTTATTTAAATTTGAGTACAAAATCAAGTATTACTTAAATTAATGAATAGATGATTGTATAAATAGAGTTCGAAGAGTTGGACGAGTTTGTAATATGGCTACAACTTAGATAAGTTGATCGAGTTAGAATCAGTTCAAGACCAATGCAACCTCACTTCATGTTGGAGATTTTCATCTTGAACTTGAATTAGACCATTAATGTTACATTCTTTGGTTGAATAAATAATTAAATTGTTTTTTTTTAATAAAAATGGGTATGTTCTATAACGTTTTTAAAAAACAGTTGTTAAAAATAGGTATTTAAAACAGTTTTTAAATACTTTTGGCATTTGTCATTACTTCAGGGCAGGAGTATAAAGGTGGCATTATAGAAGAATACCTAAATCCGCTGGTATCAGTTCCTGCAATTGAGAAATTCTCTGATAAGGGCAGTTTGGAATCAATGAAGATGGGGGCCATGGAGCTTGGGCGTACGTGCAGATGTAGTTTTATTTGGCCATTTGATTACTGGAAATGCAGGGATTTGCATTGGTCTTCCTCAAAGTTGCAGTTTCACCCTTCATCACAAAGCATGAATTAGGATGGAATTCCATATTTGACTGTTTCATTGTTTATGCACTTTTAGGGGTCATTTAGTACATTATTACATTTAAGTCCCTGTGAATTGGAAGGTTTTGTGGAAGCTTCATTACAATGAGAGAATGGAAGGAGAAAAACACATTCTCATTTCATTGTGTTGAAAAATGATAGTCTGAGGTACAAAAATATATATAGTAAAGTGCTCTGCCTTACATTTCCAAACGAGATTATACAGCTCAACACTTATTTTAACAAACTATATCTAGAATATTCTAAAGGAAAATACGAGAAAAATAAAATATAAAAGGAAAAAAAAATTTAAAATTAATAAATTATTTTATATGTTTTTTTAAATTTCTTTCACTTATTTTTCTATTATATAAAAATTAAATAATTTTAAAATGTATAAATTTTTAATTAAATCTCTATCTATTGAAGGTTATTTTATGTCGCCGGTTGCAGTTTTATTTACCCTCGATTTCAATGTATTATTTCCCATCACGGCTTCAACTATCATATTTAATTAATTATTTAATAATTTAAAATCAAATTATTAATTACTTGTTGGACTTTTGGTCTCACTATCATGATGGATATGGTTACCAACCAAAAGGAAATATGATATACAACTAAAATTACTTAGAGAACACTGCAAGAAAACGACAACATGTAGGATTCAGTAACTCAACATTTGCAAGAACTTCCGGTTGAGTCAAGTATTCATCAAAATCTTGTCCGGCAAAAACAAGAGAGCAAATCAATTGGATCATCAATCGCTGGCTATCTAAATCAAAAAACAATTTGCTTGAGAAAGAACTTCATTTCTTTCTTAAAGTTATACAATAATGAAGTGAATCTGATTATTTAGGTGTTTTATAATGGGAATGTAAAATATTTTAATCGAATTTGAACTTATTCGGAATTAGGCCATAAATAAAGGACTAATCGAAATTTATTGGTGTTGATTGTTGAAACTAAGATAATGTAAACAAAATTTAAAATAAAGACTTAAATTCATTCACCTTTTTGTAAGTTTTGGTTAAAACAAAGAACATTTTTAAACTGTTTTAAGCAATGTTTTCAAAATCGGACTGGTCATCGAATCGAAAAAATTGTTGGTTCACGGTTCACTAATCGGACCAGTGGTCGAACCGCGATCGAACTGGTGATGTTATAAATATGTATATTTTATATATTATTAAAATTTTAAAAAATTTAATAAATAAAAATAATAAATTCTATATAAATTTTGACAGTATATATTATGTTTGTTGATTTTTTTCACAAATTTTTTTACTTGTAGATGTCAATCAACCCAATATTTTTAATCATTTCAATAAATTAAAATTTCAATGTGCAATAAATAAAACAAAAATAAAAAATTTAAATATTAAACATATCACTACAATTATAATCAATTAAAAATTAAGAAATTAAATATTAAACATCAAAATTAAATTTTAAAAGACAAAAATGGAAGGAAAGGCTATTTGGAAGGTTTCAAAATTAAATTTTAAAAAACAAAAATTGGAAGACAAGGCTCTGTGGAAGGTTCCAGTCTGTGAGAGGGCTCTTTGCCGCCGGGAGGGGGGAAGCTTTCTAGTTTGCTGTCGAGGGTGGGGGTGACAGGGCTTTGCCACATGGCGCGAGGGGTTGGGGGGGCAAGGGGGCGCTGCTGACGGGACGATGAGATTTGTAGCTTTTTTGGGGTGGAGTGGGGGGGCTTTTCAGCGCACAACGGGGGGGAGGTGGGGCGAGGCTCCCAGCGCTGGGGGGTGCTATTGACGAGATAACTGGATTTGCGGTGTTTTGGGGAGTAGGATGGGGGGACTTTTCAGCGTGCGGTGAGGGGAGGTGGGGCGGGGTTCCAGCGCTGCGGGGTGGTACTGGCGGGATGACGCTCCAAGCGACAATGGAGATACCAGCCGCATGGGAAAGGAGAAGGAAAATGAGCTGCCGGTCCAGAGGGAACCGACCGGTTCATCCAGTTCACTAGTCTGATCGTCGGTTCAAATGATTCGATTCCGGTTTGATTACTTTCTAGTTTAATTGGGTGGACCGGACCGGAACCCTGACAGGCTGGTCCAGTCCAGTTTTTAAAACCATGGTTTTAAGTTGTTTTCACTTATTTTCTCATAACTATTTTAAAAAAATAATTATATAAATAATAATTAAAAATAAAACATCTATTATAAAATAAAGTGAGAGAATAAGAAAAGTAAGAAAGAGATAATAGAATACACGAAGAGTAAAATTAGAATGTAAGAAGAGAACAATATGAATTTTCATTAGAGGCATCTCCCTTTTATAGGGAGTTACAAAGAGATATACATCAATATGGATGATCATTCACAAGTTCTCATAATTCGATAATTTCTCATATTTTATAACACTCCCCCTTGGATGATCATAACAATATGCTTCATTAAAACCCTTACTAGGAAAAACCCTATGGGAAAACCTTAGTGAAGGAAAAAAAGTATAATATTTTTTTGGATTACTATAATTGCCTCGTTAAAAACCTTGCCAGTAAAACCTAATGGGACAAAACTTGGACAAAGGAAAAAAGAGTGCAGTGTAATGATATTTTTATCAATTAGCTCCCCCTCATGTTGACATGATTATATTTTCTCTAATAGCACAACATAGAGATCTTTGAGTCGGCGTATTCCAATGAGCTTCTTGAGTATTGCAGTTGACAATGCATTTGTGAATAGATCTACTAAATTGCCACTTGATCTTATTTGTCGAATAACAATTTCATCACTCTTCTGGAGTTAATGAAAGTAAAAGACTTGGGCGATATATGTTTGACTCTATCACCCTTAATGTATTATTCCTTAATCTGTGCAATGCATGCAACATTATTAACTTGGTAGCATTACCTTTGATGGATGGTAGTCCACATGTTTCCATTATTTGCTTGATTGATCTCAACGATATTATCATACCACCATAGATAAATACATACCTCATTTGAGATCGAGCTTTGTGGGGGTCTAAAAGATACTTAGCATCTACATATTCAAACAATTAGGATTTTGATCATTTGGAATAACATAGACTCATGTTATTGTAGTACATGATTGATTTTATTCCAATGTCTTTGAGTTGGTGCAAAACTATATCTCACAAGTTAACAAGGAATGCAATATCTAATCATGTATAATTTGCAAGATACATCAATGCACTAATAACATTGTAATATGATACTTTTGGACCAAGTAGTTCTTCATTATCTTCTTTAGGATAGAAGAGGTCTTTTTTTCACTTCAAGTGAATGAACTATCATCAAAGAACTTAATGGATGTGATTTATCTATATGAAAGTGTTTCAAGACTTTCTTTGTATATGTTGACTAATAAACTAATATTTTGTTTGAAAAGTACTCGATCTGTAGGCCAAGGAAAAAAGTATGGTTTTCCAAGATCTTTAATTTCAAATTTACTTTTCAAATAGTAAACTATTTTTGTAAGCTCTTCATAAGTTCCAACAAAATTCAATGTTCCACATATACTATAATAATTGAAAATATTTAACATAATGAATACGCATAGACAAATAAGGTAATACATACATACTTCTCATTTCAAATATTCATTAAAATGATCGTACCACATGTCTTTGGATTGCTTAATCAATACAAGGATCTTTGTAGCTTAATTGGGCATATGCTATAATGTTTTGAATTAGTTGCTTCAGGCATTTGAAATCTTTCAGGGATTTTCAGATATATATATATATATATATGCCATTATTTAAAGATCCATGTAAATATGCAGTAACGACATCCATGAGATGCAAATCCAGTCCTTCTAAGACTGTTAAATAAATTAGACATCGAAATATGGTTGCGTCCATTATAGGAGAATATGTTTCCTCGTAGTCAATTCTAGGTCTTTGTGGGAAACCTTGAGCTATGAGTAACGTTTTATATCTCGTGATTTGATTTTTCTCATTACACTTTCTTATAAAAACTCATTTATATTCAACAAGTTTGACAACTTTAGGCGTCTGGACTATAGGTCCAAATACTTCTACTTTAGTAAATTGAAATAAATAAAATAAAGAATTTGACTCTGGCTTGTTTGGCCATTGTTAACGGGATATAATAGTTGACTTTTTAGCCTTTGTCAACAAGATATAATAGTTGACCTTTACATTTTTGTAGTGGGAAATGTAATTGATTTGGACCTCAGCCTCTAAGGGTTTGGTTAGAGGTTACTAGTACTAGTAGTATTTGGTTTTGCTCACCTTAAAAGGAACATTTGAGGCTGATCATCTATTTGTAAAGCACCACTTAAATGAGTACTATTTGTTATTTGATAACTAGAGTGAAAACAATTGAATTGTATTTGATTTGAAATGGATATGAAATGATTTTGATATATATAAAAATGTTTGGCCAAATAGTTCAAATGTATTATCATATTTAACTCAAAGGTTTTATAAATGGAGTATGTATTATTATCTCTTGTTTGTAAGTATAACTGAAAATATTTTATCTATAAAACTGTATTAATATTCCTTATTGGACTTTGAACTCATTCCCCTTTGTTGATAATTTTTCAAGTACCCTCAATTTGGGGCGAGGAGTGAAGGGAGGTGAAATTGGCTTGTTAGGACATGTGTCAAAACTCTCTTTATTTTTTAACATTGTTTAGATGTTAAAATTTGTTTTCCATTAGTATTATTTGAGTTTGGAGTTATTTGAACAATAACACTTGGTTTGATGTGTTAGTTTTTAAAAAAAAATTATTATTTGGAGATTTTAGAATTTTTGTTCTACTACTCTAAACATGAATTTGGTAATTGGTAAATTTTCAGTTATAATATGAATGTTTGTGTTGTTTCCACTTTGAACTTTTGGGTTTGAAGCGTGAAATGACCATTATGCCCTTGGAGTGGGTTTTGGGGCGTGACAGAGTGGTATCAGAGTCAATCTCCGAGCTTGGTGTGAAGGTTTGTTTGGCCCCCTAGGGGTGTTCATCTATTTGGCCCTGCAATCTCGTGGAACACAACGAGGACGTTGTGTCTACATGTGGGGGGGGGGGGGGGGGGTGTTTGTGACATTCCACATCGGATAGGGGGGAAAGTTCCTGGCGCTATATAAGTATGAACTTCTCTTAACCCTGTAAATGCGTTTTAAAGCTATTAGGGCCCCTTTAGGTCCAAAGCAAATAATATCTATACGGTTGGAAACGAGTCATTACATTTTCACTCCGTATTTCGTATCTACGAGCACCTAATTTGAATATGAAATTCAATCAGATGTGAGCAAATAATGGTGATTGAAAGAAGGAGATGATTGTAAAGTTACATGTTATGGAGGTTTGCAGGAATTGTTGGGTTTCCTTAATTTCCTTTCCTCCCTGTTTTCTAACAAACCCATTGGTCTTCCTCTCCCAGGTACATTTTTGGTTTTTGCTTCAATTCGTATTTTATGTTTTGACAGATGTTTTAATTCACTCCCACATATAAATTTCGTTTAAGAAATGAAGAATTGGCCAAGGTGATTCTCATGATAGGCAAATGAATGATTGTTTTTATAGGACAAGTTTTTGAAGATGGTTTGGTGGGGAAAACTCCATACAACTGTTGAGTGATTGGATGCTAGGGATGCATAGCAAGAATAGCATAATAATAATTGAAAAAAAAAAAAAAGAACCTTTTGTATGTATGTGTATTGTGAAGTTTTTGTACGGCATATCATTTTGTATGGTGATCAATTTCCTATGTTTCTATTGCCTCATGTGTTTTATCTATAAAATTTGACCATTCTTAGCTTAAGTTTCTGCCTTCAAGTATTCCAAAGATTATCTTGAAGGTGTAAACGTTTTATATTGTGTGAAAGCATGGGTGGGGTGAATTGACAGTTCTCTAATTTAAAAGGTTTGGCATCCTTTAATTCAATTATAAGATTTTTGCCTACCTTAAACATTATTCTCCTTTAGAATTGCATTCTTTTGTTCAATTATACGATTTTGCCTACTCTAAACATAATTCTCTTTTAGAATTTAAGATTATTTTTTTTAAAAAAAGTGCAAGGATTAAATAAAAATATGGGTGAAAGTAGACAAGTGATTTTTGTAATTTAACCTAATTTTTATTTATATTTTAATTTATTAAATATTAAATACATATAATTTTTTTTTTCTGAAAATAAAATAATAAAAATTCATAATTATATAAAAACAAAATAAAATTATTTTTTATGATTTTTAGTAATTTGTTGATGAGCTTGGAAAATTTGATTACGTTATATCAATATTATTGGTTTGGTTAAAAAAATGGTATACGCGAAAATGAATTCATAATTTTTAAGAAAATTAATGAAGCAAAGAAAATTCATAGTTAAAATAATTTTAAATTGTTTTAAAAGTTATGATTGTAATAAAATCAAAACATACTTTATCTTTTTTCAATGAAATTTAACATTTTAAATTTATTAACATTTATTTGCATGTAATAAAATGTAGGCACCACCTTAAAAAGATAATGACTTTAAAAAATTAAGATGCTAAAAAAATTATTATTTCAAAATTTAAATTTGTAAAGACATAATCCAGATTTGTAAAAATTAAAATTTTGTAATTTTAAAAATTGACCCACAATCAAAATTGATATTTTTCTTACTTTATAGTTCCCCTTCCTTTTACAGCTTTGCATTGTCAGGGAAATTTAACATTTTAAATTTATTAGCATCTAATTACATGTTTGTCTTTTAAAATGTATTTATTTGAACTTGTTAAAGCATAGAAAAACTTCTTACTTTAATTTAAATATTTATTTGATAAAATTCAAAACCATTTACAATATTTATGAAATCTTTATTTGTTATTATTTAGCACTAAGAAATAATGGTGATTTTCTTGTTCTTTATTGTTACCTGGTTTACATCATTTTTTAACTTCAGAAAATTTAGACTCTATCTAAAAATTGACTCAACTTTTGATTAATTGTTTGTATGTCATATTTACTTGTGTCATGATTAAAAAAATTTAGGGGTGCAACTTGACCAAATTGACCCAACCCAATCTGCATCTAATTCTCAAGTTTGAACAATTATTTTCAATACTTGAGTTGAGTTTGAGTAAGATTTTTTCATCTCAAACCAATTTAGATTGAGTTTGGGTCAAGATTCAAATAACTCAAGCCTTACCTCCAACCAATTTAATGTTTTTATTTTATTTTTAATACAAATTATTTTATATAATAATATTCGTTTTCTTTTTAGATGCTTAAGAAAAAATATCAAATTATATTAAATCAAACATTCATTTTTTTAATATCACTTTTTCATTTTATTTTTTTAGAATGAAATTTTGCTTTATTTACTACTAATCCAAGTCTAACCCAACCAGCTCAAACTAAAAGAAATGATGGTAGGTTGGACTTAGGTTGAATATATTGAGTTAAAAATTGGTTTGGGTTGAACATAAATTGATTGTTTTTTAATTCAAACTAGACTCAGATTAATCATCAATCTTACCAACTCGCTTAAATTACAACCCTAATTAAATTTCATTTTTGGATAGCCCAAAATCAAAATAGCAATAATGACCCATGCCTGTCTGCGAAGGGGAATGCCTTCTATTCGTAGGGCAAGATGTCCCATAGATAGAACCAAAATTTGTTAGTTACTCCAAAATAATAGTTAGTTATACTTTGATTGCATAAAAGTATTATCTAATATCTTTTCCCTTTCCTTTTTCAATCACATTTGAACTTGCTTTACATTGAAAATTCTAGGAAGTTGAGAGAAATAAATGACTCAATAATCTCATCAAATAATAGATTGCTTGTATGTACATTATTTTAGCGGTGATTAAGAAATTTTAACGTTTGGATGGGCATCAAAATCAAAATAGTAATAATAAACCAATGCCTTTCTGAAAAGGGAAATGCCTTTGGTTTGTACGGCAACATGTCCCATAAATTTGAACCAAAATTTGTTAATAACTGCAACATAAAAAGATGATTATGCTTTGATTGCATCAAAGTATTATCCAATATCTTTTTCCGCTTTTTTTCAATCACATTTGAACCTGATTTACATCGACACATTGCAAGAAAAGTTGAAAGGAACAAGTGACTCAATAATCTTATCAAATAATAGATTGGGACTGAAAGTGTGTTGAATCAACATAAAAACAGATCCCTCAATCCAACAAATGTATCTACCACAAGCATTCCTCATAGCAGAAAGGTTATATAAAGAAACAACTCTACAGGTCCATTACAATGTAAAGAAAAGCAAGGAGTGCCTCCACTTACAGAATACCTAAAGTTGAGAAACCAAACTTACACAACCACATTCTCTCACTCTTCTTCCATCTTCCACTACACCACAAATCTGCAAATTTTCCACTCTCTTTTCTTTTCAGTTGTGGGATTTTCCCCACTTTATAAGTTACAGTCCTATTTTCATTGAAACATGACTCTTTTAACATCTCCAGATGTCCCATTATTGCAAAAGAATTCAGCTTCTCATATAATAAAATATTACGTCAAATTTGTTTTAAAAACCAAGTCCACTTGTAAATCATCTTCTTCTTATGACTGTTCATTTTTTAAATACTACTAGAGCTTAGTTTCTAGACCAATTTTTGATACCTTTTCAAACATACACGAGTTTCCAATACAAAATCTAAAATTGAGTATGTATAGATCTTATATCACTACTTAGCAAATTGCAATTCTTGATACAACTACTCTTAAGCAGTTTGAACATGTAAGAATTAGGTATCTTACATTTATTGAGGGGCAGTAGCTTCACACTTAGCACACAGAATTTTTCACTCAACTTTACATACAATACAAACAAACAATATTTTTTTTGTTTTTTTAAATGACCATTTATGCAACCCATCCCTCCTATGCACACAAAGCATCCAGTGATTCAACAATTGCTAGGAGTTTCCGCTGAGTCAAGTATTCTTCAAGAACTTGTCCTACAAACACAACATAGCAAATCAGGTGGTTCATTTGCCTATCATCTAAATTGAAGAACAAATATGCTTCTATGAATTTGAGAAAAAACTGCTTTTTATTCTGAAACCTAAACAACAGTGAAGTAAATTGGAGGAACAATTCATGAACATTATAAATTATAAAAATTTCCATTCACTGAAAAAGATAGGTGCGAACAATTCATGCTTTACAAACATGAATTTTAGGATCTGAGAATACAAACTAAGATGGCCACAAGAGAAAAAGAGGTTATTTTGTCTTTTATTTTTTTATTTTTTTCTGTTAAAAAAAAGGAAATGATAATGTTTTATGAATACTTTCTTTTTAACACAGAACTAAATTTATTGAGATGAGTAACAGGTCAGGCAAGAAAAAAAAATAAAACAAAAGAAGAAAGAAAAGAAAAGAAAAAATAGCTTACCAATTCCAAAATAAATAAAATTCTTAGCAGAAAAAAAAAAAATAATAAACAATGAAAACATACTGGACATTTGAAACTTTGTCCATTTTTTTTTTTATAAAATAAAAATGACAGTACCTGAGAGAGCATGGGAGAAGCAGGTAAAGGGGTGGGAGAAGGAAGGAGTGCAGCTTCTCCACTATTGTGTCATTTCTTCAGTTGAAGTAGGGAGTAAAAGTGAGCTGAATGGTTTCATCCTCCCACTGCAACTCTTGCCACCACTTTGATTCCCCTCTAATTGACTTTAAACTGTTTCTTGCACTGTTTGAATCTAATGGCAGCTTTCTTAGGTTTGGGCATTCTCTCACCTGGAGGTATCTCAAGGAAGGAAATGACAAGGCCCGTCTACTGATGCTCCTTAGATTTGGTAGATTATGCAAGTTCAAATCTTTGAGTCTTGAGAATATGCCAAGATTTTCAGGGACCCCACTCGCACCACCTATCACTTCTTCCATGGATTCACAATCAAATACATAAAGATTTTCAAGACTTGGGATGTAAATAAGCCATGTCAAGTCCAACAACTTTGGAAGTTGATCAATATTGATCTCACGAAGGCTGTAGAAATTCGAGTCTGGGATATAACCTGCTACAAATCCCTGTCCTCCCTCCTTTTCCAGATCTACTTTTATCTTTTGCAACTCCCCACATTCACATATTTTAAGATTATCTAGATGTTCCATTCTTGGCAATTGGAGTAAGGTCATGCCTTCCAAGTTCCCAAGGCCTAGACCCCTCATAACATTCTGTAGTTTCTTGGAGCTTAATAACTTCTGGAAAGACAAAGCACCTACAATGGGAAAACAGACCCAATTTATGTGTTCCAACCCTTCCAACTCCTCCAATAATGCTTTATTATTCTCCCACAAGTAAAGAGCTTCATAATCCTCCATTGAATAATCGGGTCCCTCCTCTTTGGGTGAATGACTAGCTTTTTCCTCCACTAATGAATAATTAAATCCTACTAGAAAAATTCTCATCATTGAGAGATTTGATATTACTTCATTCGAAATTATTTGAAGACATGGCATATCATCTAATACCAGATATCTCATTCTTTTCAAAGTTTTAAGCTCCGCCGACAATTCTGTTACTAATGTACCTGTTAAATTGAGATACTCTAGTGTAACTAAATTACAAATTCCAGTCGGTAACTCAGTTATCATGGTACCTGACAAATCCAAAACTTTTATAATCGGCATAAAATGGAAGAATCCACTCGAAAAGAATCTATCCGTAAATGTTTGGAAGTCATCACTTTTACTCCTAACAATTAAAGTCAAGAGTTTGGGAAAATACAATGGTACAGTGAGTTCTAGAGGGCTTTTAGTCCAAAAAGATATCTTTTCCGCCTCTTTCCACTTTGAAATTCGGTGAGCTTTCACAGTATTATTTTCTTCTACCAAAATTTTGTTCTTATTGCCACTATATGTTGTAGATAACCACAAAGCCATATCACGAATAACATCATGCATTTTAACCTTATGATAATATTCATCACTACTCTCGAATAGACATGCTGTCTTTAGATGCTCAATCATGTCATGCCCTTGGTTAAATGCTTCATCAATGTTATCACATTCATCCAAAAACCCTTCCCCAATCCAGAGGAATATAAGATCATCATCTCTAATTTCATAGTCCTCTCGGAATACAGCAAGATACAAAAAACAAGCCTTGATGGTGTCATCTGACAAGTTATCATAACTGAATTTTAGGATCGGAAATACATGATCTCCCATACCTGAAAACTTTGACGGATAAGTCTTCAACATTTGTATGGCTCGCTCCCATTCTTGTGGTGTGTTCTTCCTGGCCATAGCTCGCCCAATTGTGACGAGTGCAAGTGGTAAACCTTTGCACTCTTTAGCAGCAATTTCGGCAAACTGGGGTATATCTGGATGTGAATTTAGAGTGGTCTCTCCAACCTTCTCCTTGAACAAATTCATAGCCTCCTGTTCTGTCAAACACTCCACCTTAATGCTTTTTTGAGCTTCCATATCACGACAAACATCCAGAGATCGGGTTGTTAATATTACTTTGGACTTGTTTTGGGAATCAGGAGGAGGAACACCCACCTTATGGAGATCAAGCCGCTCCCATACATCATCCAGCAACATCACGAACCTTTTTGCCTTCAAGACATTGAAAATTTCTACTGCTTTTTCATACCCAGCTCTGTCTCTCCATCTATTATCCGGGATGTCTAACTTGTTGCGAATGACTTCTTGTACTTTTCCCACACTTGAAGGCCTGGATACTACAACCCAAATGGCAATTTCAAAGTCCTTGCTTGCTCTGATGAATTCGTTATTCACTTTGGTCATGAGGGTAGTTTTCCCGGCACCCCCCATACCATACAATCCAATAATTCCCAGTTGTTCATCTTGGATGCATCTGCAAACCTCTGCATACATCAGATCTAAGCCCACGGTCTTCTCCAGCGGCCTCTCATCCACTGGAGCTTGAGGTAAACTATCAGCCACAACATCAAAACGTCCTTTGTTCCTTAAGTCAGTCAGAGCACCAAACATTTTACTTGCTTTCTTCCCAAGCTTGTAGCTGGACCGGCAGTTTCTGGGACAACAAGTTCCGATGCATTTCTTCTGGATTTCCTGATCGCCTTTCTGCAGAATCTCATTGACTTCTTTTTCCATGACTTGTGCACGATGGAGCCAGCCGTTCACTTCATTTGTGCGCCTCATTTGTCGTTGCTCCTCACGTTCAACTCTTCTGTTCACATCGTCATGTACATCCCTCAGCTCCAGCATTGCGTTTCTTAAAGAGTCCATATTTTGCTGCAAATCCCTGATGGGGACTGCGTGCTTGGCTGTGCAGTCCCATACGCGAGTTACAACATCCAAGATTGGGCTCACACAATCCATTCCTTGCCTTGAGAGATGAAAGAAAAAAGGGGAGAAATTCAAGAAAAGATGAGAAAGTGGGAGAGCAGAGAAGACTTCTGGTGGTCAAAAACAGTTCAATCTCTTCGATTAAGGAATTTCGATATGGGTGATCGCGTTATCGCTAGTCACACAATTGGAAGACACCCCTGACCCCACCTCAGACATAACTTCGATAATTTTATTCGAAGGCTGCTTTTCCACGCGTTATCATTTTCTTCTCAGAGTGTCGACTTTACTTTCTAAAAAGACAAGTTTCATATTAAGATTCCGTAGTGTTTCCTGTTATGACTCCCTGATCACATTCTGGGTGTGATCAATTAGTCAGGGTTTTAGCTCTTCTACAGCTCCTTTTGATGGAATTGGTTAACTTTATCATGGTTTAACTTAAAATTTGCTAGTATGAATAAATTAATTAAATTTTTGAACAGAATCTGACTGGCAAAACCTTTTGCTTTGGATGAGAAAGTTTGTGAACTCTCTGATCAGAAATTACCCCAAGTTTTTGCTGTCTAATAGGAGAATCTTGCTTGCAACCAAATGAATGGAAGATGATGTGTTAAATCACTTCGGAAACTTTTTAGAATGTGGGGAATCATGTTAGGATATATGTTGTGCGACACATGGAGAGAATATAAGGTTATGTTTGGCATCAATTTTTAAAAACAGTTTTCTATTTTTTGAAAATAAGAAATTTTTTTCAAGAATAGAGTGTTTTTAAATAACACATTTTTATTGTTTTCAAATGTCTTCCCCTATTTTAACGGTTGTGGTTGTTTTGCTACTGAAAGCTTTAATATAAATATTGTTAGTTCAAGGATGTAAAAAAAAATAAATAAAGATGTATGTGATTTTAACATAATTCTATTAAACATGTTTCCATCCATGTATGAGAGAAATCATTTCATTATGTCATAATTAAAGAACATTATTGATAACAGAAGTAAATATAATTATTGAGTTCCCAAAACATTTTATATTCCCCAACTCCTTATATCTATATACCCAAAACCAAGAGTCCCCTCACTTTACAGATATCTCCCATTCTTCTTCATATTTCTATCTATCTCGTATGATATCTTCAAACCCATTGTAATCTCACAACTTTTTCTACTTATGACTTAAAATATTCATGGAGATATTCCTAATAATTTTTTTTATTCTATAAGGAAATATAATATTATAACATATTTATTTGGAATATATTCTATACAATATTTTTTACAAAAATGAATCAATAGTAATTAGAGATTTGAGGTGCTTTTTAACAATGTCCTTTTTGGATTAAATTTCATTAAGTCAATTTTTTTATCTCTCTATGATACATACTTTTTGTATTACATGCCAACAAGAGAACAATTGACTCCATCTTTAACTAAATTTTCTTTTGTCATCTCTTATGTGCAGTGTTCTCTTTGACTCTTCCAAAAGCTTTAATACCAGTTTGTTGTACTAGAGGAAGCTTTAATACGAATAATATTAATTCAAGAATATAAAGATAAAATAATCTATACAAAGATATACTATTTAACGTGATTTGGTTAAACATGCATACATCTATGAATGATAGAGAATCATTTCATTATTCTACAAAAAATATTAGTGAAATAGAACTGGATACAATTATTAGGTTATGGAAACATCTTATCTTTTCCTACTTCTTATGTCTACACTCTAAAGCTCGAGCCCCCCTTACTTCATTGGGTATCTCCCATCCTTTCTCACATTTCTATTCATTTTATATTGTCTTTACAAGTACATTTTAATCTAATAACATTTTCTTCTCATAACTTAGAATATTTATAAAGATATTCTTGATAACTTTCTTTATTCTATAAAAAAAATATATATAATATTATAATAACATATCAATTTAGAAAATATTCTATATAATATTCTTCATAAAAAAGAATCTATACTAACTATGAATTTGGAACACTTTCTTACAGTTTTAAAAAATAATTATACAAATATGGAGAATGATGAAAAATAAAGTATAAAAGTTATTTTAAAATATATTTAAAAACATAGAAAACAAATTAAGAACATTTTAGATTTCTAAACATACATTTATTTTACAAAATATCAAAGAATAGTTCTCAAAAATTGTTTTTAGCATTATTTTCAAAAACACTTTCCAAATAGAGTGTAAATGTTGGTCATCCTATGTGTAGGGCAATTGAAAAGAGAGAAAGAGAATCAAATTGAGAAGGAAATGTACAAGGAGAAAGATAAGAGGATGAAATGAAATGAAAAGAATAAAGAATTTAGTTAATGTGTTTAGAATGCACACAACTCTTAGTTACTGATGGAGTTGAATGCAATACTTTGGAAGATGTTGTATTATATAGGGATGTGAATAAGATGAGTTTTTTTTTTGTTACCCATCTCACTCCTAATAGAATAAATTTATGATAACTATAAAGGAGATTTGTGATGGGTATGACTTTATCATGTCTCATCCCAATTATATATATTAAATCAAAATTTTGTTTTATTTGATTTTATTTTTTATTTCTCTATTTTTTTTTTACATATAAAACATAGAAAATTTACTTTTCATAAAAATAAGTTATAAATATTTATTATTTATAACTTGTATTTATTTTTAACATATTTAAAAAAATTTAAATATAAAAAAAAATTAAATGCGTAGGACTTATATAAGAATTTTTACATCCATCCCACCCCCGCAATATTTAGTTTTGTTATTTTAAATAGGGATTTGAATAGATATAAATAAATAAGTCGATGGTGTCAATATGTTGTGTAATAACATTTGATAATGGTGATTAGTGACTAACAACCTTTATCAATGGTGGCCAAAAGAGACAAATCCACTACCATTCTCTTGTCCCACATTACTTCAACAATGCAAAGTATTCCTAGTTTTCATTAAGCTTCTATTCCAAATCTATTATTTCCCATTACCTATTCTGCTTCAACTTTAATATTTAATCAAGTATTTAATAATTTAAAATCAAATTATTAATTATTTGTTTCATTTACAATCTTCATATCATATTATGAGGGATTGGGTTACCCACAAAAAGGGAAAAATATGATAGAAAACTGAAATTGCTAAGAGATTTATACGATGAAATGTGAACAAATTAAGTGAAATTTGAATTGATATTTGAAATTAGGTACTCATGAACAAATAACTCATCCAAATTTATTGGAGCAAATGTCCAAGGTAAAATAATATAAACATAGTTGAAAATGGATTAACCATTACCATCTTCAAGGCTTTAAGAATGAAAATTTAAATTTTCATAATGATTCTTTAAAGTAAGCAATTTTTCATAGTTGTATGAAATAATTCTAAAAATAAACATGCATGGGACCCATATGGTTGTAATTAAGTTTCATTGAAAAAAAAAAATCAGGAGAGATAAATACTAAGTTTTTTTGTTTAACATGTTTTATATTTTTATTTTCAAATAAAATAGAAAATAAGTTGGAGAATATTTTTAAGGACCCATCTATAGTACTAAAGTGTATTTTTTAAAATTTAAGAAAGTAAAATTATTTTATTTTTAAAATTTTTTAAAAAGTTTTTAACAACATGGTGATAAATTTCCTTTTTTTTTTTTTTTTTTCTGTTTTTTTTTATAAGAGTTGTTATATTTTATATAAGAATTTTTAGTATTAAAAGTAAAGAATAAGAAGTGTATCCAATGAATGCTTTAAACTAACTCCCATTATTTGAGGGTTTTTTTTATGGGAGTAGAGTATTTTTTAAAAACCTATAACATAAAAAAAATTCTAAAATTATGATGTTTTTCAATTTCAAGTAAACCTCGTCTTTTAAAAAGACGGGTTTAGTATAAAATGTTTTCAAATAAACAAGGAATTTATCATTTGAAAAGTTGAATTCAATATAAAAAAATGAGACTTATTTTTTAAGAAAACGAGTTTAGTGCAAAAATATATATAAAAAAAAAATGATGAAAAATTCTGTATTTTTGTATTTATTTTTTAAATAATATATTTTTTAAAAAAAGAATATTAAAAATAAAAAATAAAAAAAAATCACGTGGGTAGTCTTGGTTATTGGCGCCACAACCTGTCATGGGCTCTAAAAAAAATCTTTTTTTGCAGTCCAAGACATAGAAATTCAACATGGCAAGAAGAAAAGATAATAGAATAAGTGATGAGTTGCTCGAGAGTGGTTTCCTGAATCTCAATCCACTAATTTGAATGAAAATATCTTATATTTTAAGGTTATATTTGGTTTCGAAAAATTTAAGAGAAAATGTGAGAAAAAATTCAAAGTTAATAAATTATTTTATATATTTTTTTTAATTCATTTCACTTTTTTTTTTTTATTATATAAAGATTAAATAATTTTAAAATACATAAATTTCTAATTAAATTTAATTATATTTGATTTTTTTTTTCCTATTATAATAAAATCAAATGTAATAAAACTATTTTTTTTACCATTTTTTTTCCTTGGTGCTGAACCAAATATAATCTAAGTAAATTTGTTCAAATATTTTTGTACAATTCACTTTGCATGTAAATATTGCAAAAAATGAAAAGTTTTAACATTTCAATTGGGGATTCTTCATATCATTCTCCTTTTGGTAGAAGTAGTTAACTTTTTTTATGGCTTTAAATTAAAATTTGCAAATATATAGAACATATTGAGATTTTTAACAAAATCTAAGTAGAAAGAAAACTTCAACTTTGGAAGAGAAAATCTATGAAAACTCTTATCCGAAATTACCCCTTGTTTTTGCTATCCAATAGAAGAATCTTGCTTGCAACCAAAATGAAGAGGAGACAATGTTGTAAATCACTTTGGAATCTTTTACGAATATACCAAGACTTGTTATATTTTGTATGAATGCTCGAAAAGAGCACCCACTATTAGGATAGTCTAGGTGTCTGGTGCCACAATCTGTCATGGGCTCTAAAAAATATCATTAGTTTTATGCTTTTTCTTTGATTCTTGTTTTTTAGTCCACTAAAAAAATAATAAGAAATCATTGTAAAAATAAGGCCCCGAAATTCAACATAGAAAGATGATAAGAGAATAGAATAGAATAGAATAGTAGGTGATGAGTTGTCAAGGGGGGTTTGCTCAAATCTCTATCTCCTAAAGGTTATTTTATATGGCCATTTGCAATTTCATTAAGCCTCGATTTCAATATATTATTTCTCATCACTGATTCAACTATCATATTTTATTAATTATTTAATTATTTAAAATCAAATTATTAATTATTTGTTGGACTTTTGTTTTCAATACCATGATAGATAAGGATGCCAACCAAAAAGAAATGTAATATACAACTGAAATTACATAGAAAACACTGCACCAAGACTATAACATGTAGCATTAAGTAATTCAACATTTGCAGCAAGTTTCAGTTGAGTCTAGTATTCATCAAAATCTGGTCCTACAAAAACAAGAGGGCAAATCAAAGAACAAATTTACTTCTATGAATATGAGAAAGAACTTCATTTCTTTCTTAAATTTATACAATAATGAAGTGAATCTAATTATTTAGCGATTCTATAATGGAAATGTAAAAATTTTTAATTGAATTTGAACCATACTTAGAATTAGACCATAAACGAAGAACTAATCCAAATTTATTGGCGTTGAATGTTGGAACTAAGATAATGTAAACAAAATTTAAAATGCAGAGTTAAATTCATTCACCTATCTTGTAACTATTTTAAAAATTAATTATATAAATATAGAGAATGATTGAAAATAAAGTATCATATATAAACATTATTTTTAAAACATATTCAAACTTCTAAAATATTTTAAAAATATTTTAGATTTTAAAACAGATTTTCGTTTTATAAAATAATATAAAATAATTTTGAAAAACTGTTTTGTTTTAAAAAATAGTTACAAACAAACTATAATTTTTTCTTATTAGTTAATGTGCTTGAGCTAATTAGAAATGAGAATAAGAACAAAATATTTATTTTCATGGAAACCAAAATGCATTTTTGTTAGGATTTTGACTTCTTCTTCCATAAGGTATTGTACTTCACCTATATTTCCATTTCAATTATTACACATTTTAAGGGCATAGGTTTTGAGGTATGCTCATGCCCTAAATCTTTTGACCTACTATGCTATACTCATATTTTTAGTGACCATAAACTAGAACCCATCTAAAGTATATGCTTTCAAAAACGTCTATAATAAAATTTACCTAAAATTTATCAAATGAAAAAAGTTAATTAATATTTCATTATTGTTTAGTGATCAAAATCAACGTGGCATCAATGGTCAAGGTCTTAATGCTTTGCTTCTTTGAATTTTATTTTATTTTTTTTAAAAAAAGGAAAAAATCAAATCAACCCATGGGGCGCATACATTTTAAATCAACCAAACAATTAATAATTAGATTTTAAATTATTAAACAATTAATTAAACATCATAGTTAAAACAGAATAAGTAATGGGAAATAATAAAATACTACATGGAGGTTTAATGAAATTGCAAATGATAATATAAAAGAACCTTTAGTGGATTCAGATTTGAGCTAACCGTGTGAGCTCAACAAGTAAGAAAAGAACAAAAGAGGTGATGAACATTACTCCTATACTCCCATAGTTAATAAATATCTGTTAGGAGAAAAAGGAATATCACCCAATATGAAATTGTTGTAATCTTTAGCAGCAATTTCAGCTAGCTTAGATACACTGGGATGTGAACAGAGACTACTCTCTCTAACCTTCTTCTTGAACAAAGTAATTGCCTCGTGTTGTGACAAATACTCCATCTTAATACTCTTTTGAGCGTCTGTGTTATGACTATGAATAAAATTATGGGTTGTGACAGATATATCAATAATTCGGTTTTACAAATATATTAAAAAGTATCAATAAATATTTTGATACAAGATATCGATGAAAGAAATTTTAAAAAAATAATACAAAATAGTTATTACTTTTAAATAATATATCTATAATATAATATAATATATACTACTTGAAAAATACATTTTATACAAAAAAAAAAAAAAAATTATATGTATTTAATGATACAAAAGAAATTATTCTACATGTATGATTTTTAAAATATTTATAATTTTATTTTTAAATTTGTAATTCTATATATTTAATTATTACAAAAATATAAAATAAGACTTATTGGAAAATTAGGGTAATCTATATATATATATACATACATATATAACTTAACAAGTCAAATAGTCCAGTTGGTCATAAACTCTTTTTTCCATCCAACAGAGTAGGGTTCGAGTATCAAAATTTTAATCTCGAGACCAAGTTGTTAACATTACCTTTGACTTGTGTTGAGAATTAGGAGAAGGAAGCCAGAGTTTTTGGAGGTCAAGTCGCTCCCATACATGAAGCTAAATATGCAACCCTATGGAAGGCGTTGTGTTGTGCAATAACATTTGATGATGGTGATTAGTGACCCAGAATCTTGATTAACGGTGGCCGAAAGAGATAAGGCCACTAGCATTCTCCTGTCCCACATTACTTCAATAATGCAAAGTAATGGCTCCACTACTCAGCAGTTCCATTAACCTTCTATACAAAATGTATTATTTCCCCTTACCTACTCTTCTTCAACTATCATATTTAATCAAGTATTTAATAATTTAAAATCAAATTATTAATTATTTGTTTCATTTATGGTCCCAATATCATATTCTGATGGATCGGATTACCCACAAAAAGGAAGAAATATGATAGAAAACTGAAATTACTAAGAGATTTCTATAATGAAATGTGAATAAATTAACTTAAGAATTAGGCACCCATGAACAAATAACTAATCCAAATTTGGAGCAGATGTTCAAGCCAAAAGAATGTAAACAAAGTTGAAAATGGATTCACCAGTACCATCTTCAAGGCTTCAAGAATGAAATTTTCAATTTCATAATGATTCTTTTAAGTAAGCAATTTTTCATAGTTGTATGAAATAAATTCTGAAAATAAACATGCATAGGACCCCTATTGTAAAGCCCAAGTTTTTTTTAAAAGGGTAATTTAGGAATCTCATAATAATAATATTAAATTAATTAATTAATTAATTTAATAAAATGGAAGAGGGGTGAAAAGGTAATTTTACGAATAATTACCCTAGGTATAAATAGGAAATTCTCTTCTTCCTGTTCGTTTCTGAATCGTGTTCCTGTTCGCAGAGAGTTTCCAGAGAACTTGAGGTTGGGGTCAAATTGCAAGGTTTGAATAACAGATCTCTATAGGTAAGATTCTAACCCTAGGTTATTATTTTAGATTTATTAATTAATTTCAAGCACTGGAGGAAGAAACGCGTGTGCACACTTGGAAAAAAAAAAAAAAAAAGAATGGAGAACGCCACGCACACTGGAGGAAGTTGGAGAATAGGAAAAAAGAAAATTATATATATATATATATATATATATATATGTATATTATTAGGTTGGCAATAATGGAGAATGGTGGGGAATAAAGTTTATGTTTGAAAAAAAAAAAAAAACCATAGAGGACGTGTGTGCACTGGTTAATGGCAGAAGCTTTGTGTTACTAGGTTTTGATGGGTATTATATTATTTAATAAATGGAGATGTGTATGGATAGCATTGAGGTGGTTAATATATATATATATATATATATATATATATATATATATATATATATATCAGTAGGAGAGTTGTTGTTATAGGCTACGTTTGGTAGAAAAAAAAAAAAAAAAAAAAACACGTGTGCACTGGAAAATAGAAGAATGGTGGAAAAAAAAAAAATTGCATGCGTGTGGGAATTTGGAAAATAGAGGAATGAGGAAAATAATAATATTTAGTTTTAAGTTAATAAATAAGATATAGTAATAGTGGCTTAATGTAATAAATAGAATGAGAGACTTAGTATAATAATAATAATAATAATAAATAAATAAATAATAAATAAAATTTGTAGAATTTTATAATGAAATAAAATTGCAATTTGAATAGATTAGTAAAATGATAGATAAATAGTAATAATTATTCCTCTTATATTTTGTTAGGTGAATAGTAGATTTTCAGGATTATTACTCTCCAAAGTTTTTGAGAACTTCTTTTGAGGTAAGGGAAATTAATGCAGTTATTTTTTTTTCTTAGAAGTAAATTTTTATATACATCATTTGGAAAAGTTTTGAGTTTTTATTAGTTTTATGCATGGATCAAATATGTTTTGTATGAAAAGCATGTTAGAACCTTATATTTTGTTTACAAAAGAGAAATGTGGAGATATTATGTTTTGTAAATTTGAATAATTGAAATAAGTGTTTGACTCTGGTTTGTTTGGCCCTTGTCAACGGGATATAATAGTTGACTTTTGACTTTTTGGCCCTTGTCAATGGGATATAATGGTTGACCTTTACATTTTTGTGGTAGGAAATGTAATTGATTTGGACCCCAGCTTCTAGGGGTTTGGTTAGAGGTTACTAGTACTAGTAGTGTTTGGTTCCATCCACCTTAAAGGAACAATTTGAGGCTAGCCACCTATTTGAAAAGTCTCACCTAACTGGACACTATTTGATGTTTGATGACCAGAGTAAATAAATGATTTGAATGCTTTGATTGAATTTGATATGAAAATGTTTGAATCAAAATTGAAAGTGTACAATTAAAAGTTTTGAATGTATTGGCAAAATTGACTCAAAGTTTATGAAAATAATTAGATATAATGTCTTTTATTTTGCAAGTGAATTTGAAATGTTTGATCTATGGACTACATTAATGTTCCTTACTGGGCTTTGAGCTCATTCCTATTCGTTGATAATTTTTCAAGTACCCTTAGTTCGGGCGAGGAGTGATGGCTAGGTTGGGAATGGTCATCATTAGGATTTTGGTTAGGGTGTTATTTTTGGATATTGTTAAGCCTATAAGTTTATGTTCATTTGAATTTATTTTGTTTTTGGAAGTTATTTAGATTTGAACTTATAAATTCGTTATGATGGTTTGGAGTTGAGATTTGGAGATTATGAAAATTTGTTAGCACTTGATTTATTTGAGTTTGCAATCCATTTGGATAATGGATTTTGGTTTATGGATGCTTAGTTTTAAAGTTAAATTTGAAGATTTTAGAATTGTGTTCCGCTACTCTAAACAGGTATTTGGTAATTGGTTACTTCCAGTTACAATATCAATATTTAAGTCAGGTTACACTTTCAGTCTTTGGGCTTGAGGTGTGAAATGACCGTCACACCCTTGGAGTGGGTCTTGGAGCGTGACACCTATAGTTGTAATTAAGTTTCATTGAAAAAATAGAAATCAAGAGATATTAATACTAAGTCCTTTTGTTTAACATGTTTTCTATTTTTATTTTCAAAGAAATTTAAAAATAAGTTGGAGAATATTTTTAAGGACCATCCACAATACTAAAATGATTATTTATTTATTTTTTTAGGTATTGAAAAACACTATTTATTAGGTGGTGACACATATTTTTAGAGTCTTATTTTTTTGTACTCCATTCACATTTAATTATACCCTTGTATTTTTAGTCTCATTTATTTGTACTTTTATTTGAAAATCTTTGATTTTACTATACACATTTAATAGTTTGAATTTAGAGTTTAGTAGGTACCACAATGGTACCTTAGCATTTTTTTTTTTATTCATGTTTGGATATTTATTTTCTATTTCTATTTCCAAGGTAGCTGAGTTAAAATGAACAGAATTTTGTGAGAAGTTAAAACGACAAAAGTGAATAAAATAATTTAAAATTTGAGGTACTTCCCAAGATTGATTGTTAAGTAATGCTTCAAATTCTTTTTTCACTTGGATTGTTTGAATTTATGTTTTTTCATTAATATGTTGGGAGTTTTGACTATTTTTTATTTATTTATTTATAACAAATTGAACTAACGAGGTCCAATTTCAAATTTCCATTTTCTCTAGCTCATAATATATTTAGATTACTTACTGGAAATAAAAATAAGAATAAAATATTCATTTTTATGGAAATCAAAACACATTCATTTAGGCTTCCCTGTTTCACAAGGTATCATGCTTTTTAAGGGCAAGGGAACCAAGGCATGCTCATTTCCTAAGGTGTTATAATATAAACTAGAAACCTCTAAATATATCATGAGATGTTAGGACATGAGCTCGAACTCCTCTAAAGTATGTACTTTTAAAAACACATTTGGTGAAGTATTACCTAAAATTTTTTTCAAATCCCAAGTTGAGAAATTTTCATTCTCATACAAGAACTCCAACCAATTAAAGCAAATAGAAATTACAGTAGCTTCACAATATGCACCTTGCATACAATCTAAACATACAAGAGTTGTTTTCACTAAACTTTACACCCAAGATAAGCACAAAAGGAATTTTTTTTTTTTTTATTCTCTTTAGATTATTATTTTTGCAATTCACCTTGTGCACACATAGCCTCTAGAAATTCAAACATTTGCAAGAAGTTTCAGTTGAGTCCGCCCATTCTTCAAAATCTTTTCCTATAAAAACAAAAACACAAATCAGCTGGATCATTGGCCTATAATCTAAAAAAAAACATTAAGTAAATCTGAATATTTAACTTATATGCGAATAGCAATTCATGAACGTTATCAATCATAAAAAATTCCAATATGTAGTTACAAAAGATACATGAAAACTAGAATTATTTACAATTTATATAATGGAAATGTAAACAAATTAATTTAAATTTGAAGTAATATTTACAAATACGTACCCATAAACAAACGACTAATCCAAATTCTTCGGAGTTGTATGCCCAAGCTAAGATAATGTAGACAGTGTAAAATAAGTTCATTTCTAAAATTTTCATAATAATTCCCCAAAGTAGATAGTTTTTCAAAGTCTAAATTCCTCAAGAGTAAAATAATTTTGAAAATAAATATGCATGTAAGAGATGGTTTTAATTAAGTTTCATTGTAAAAAATAAAAAATAAAAATAAAAATTCAAGTGACACAAATACTAAGTCCTTGTCTCTAGAACAAATAATAAACAAATAAAATTGAGATAATATTAGTGATGCATCAAGTATGTTATTGGATCCAAAAGTTATGCCTTAATCTGTTTTACAAACATGTATTTTAGGATATGGACAGAGAAAATAGAGTCAACATTAAGAAAAGTTATTTTGTTTGGAGTTTTATTAATAGTTTCTTTTTAAACTATAACTAAATTCTTTGGGGTGAGTAATGCGTGAGGTAAGGAAAAAAAATAAAACAAAAGTGGAAATAAAAAATAAATTTTATCCACTTATAATAGAAAAACATGAACATGAAGACACATGAGACATTTGAAACTTTGTCCCAAAAAAGAAGGCAGTACCTAAGAGAGCATGGGAGAAGAAGGTCATCTTTTCATTTCTTCACTACCACCGGGTCTCTTTGAAGTAGGGAGTGAAAGTGAGTTGAATGGTTTCATCCTCTCACTGCACCCCTCGCCACCACTCTAATGTCCCTTCAATTGTCTTTAAACTGTTTCTTGCACTGTTTGAATCCAATGGCAGCTTCCTTAGGTTTGGGCATTCCATCATGTGGAGGGTTTTCAAGGAAGGAAATGGCAAAGCTCATCTGCTGATGCTCCTTAGATTTGGTTAGTGATACAAGGTCAAACCTTCAAGTCTTGAGAATATGCCAAGATTTTCAGGGACCCCACTCGCATCACCTATCACTTCTACCATGGATTCACATTGATGTAGGATGTAAATAAGCCATGTCAAGTCCAACAACTTTGGAAGTTGATTAACATGTACCCAACGGAGGTTGTAGAAAATTGAGTTTGGGATATAATCTGCTACAAATCCCCGTCTACCCCTCTCATTTTCTAGATTGAATTTTATGTCTTGTATTTCCCCACATCTATATATTGTAAGGCAATCTAGATGTTTCATTCTTGGCAATTGGAGTATTCTTATACCTTCCAAGTTCCAAAGGTGTAAACGCCTCATAGCATTTTGTAATTTTTGGGAGTTCAATAACTTTTGGAAAGACAAAGCACATACAATGGGCAAAGAGACCCAATTTATGTGCTCTAATCCTTCTAACTCCTCTAATAATGCTTTATTATCCTCATGTAAATAAATAGCCTTATCATCTTTCTTTGAATAATTGGCTTCTTTCTCCTTTGTGAATGATGAAATATCATTTCTTTTTTACAACATATATTAACTGTTGTGCTAAAAACTCTCAACAGTGAGAGATGTGACATTACTTCCTTAAAAATTCTTTCAAGACTACCATATAATATTAGATATCTTAGTCTTTTCAAAGTCGCAAGCTCCACAGACAATTCTCTTAGAGCTATATTTGACAAATCGAGATATTGTAGTATAACTAATTTACCAATTCCAGTAGGTAATTTAGTTATTCCAATATTTGACAAATCTAGAACTTTCATAACCGGCATGAAATGGAAGAATCCACTCGAAAATGTTTCTAGGCCTCTACTCCTAACAATTATAGTCAAGAGACTGGGAAAAGATGGTGGAATAGTGAGTTCTTCTAAGCTACTTGTCAACAGGTATATCCGTTGTGCCTCTTTCCACTTTGAAACTTGGTGAACTTCCATAGTATCAAATTTTTCTACCAAGATTGTGTTCTTATTACCCCTATATTCTAAAGCTGACCATAAAGCCATATCACGAATGACATCATGCATTTTAACCCTATCAAATTCACCATTCTCGAATAGACATACTGTCTTTAGATGCTCAATGATGTGGTGCCCTTGATATGATGTTTCATCTATGCTAACAAATCCATCCAAAAACCCTTTTCCAATCCAAAGGAATATAAGATCCTCATCCCAAATTTCATGGTCCTCTGGGAATATAGCAAGATATAAAAAACAAGTCTTGATGGTGTCATTTGGCAAGTTATTGTAACTGAATTTGAGGACCGGAAATACATGATCTCCCATACCTGGAAACTTTGATAGATAAGCCTTCAACATTTGGATTGCTCGCTCCCATTCTTGTAGAGTCTTCTCGTCAGCCATAGCTCGCCCAATAGTGACAATTACAAGTGATAAGCCTTGGCATTCTTTAGCAGCAATTTCAACAAGTTGGGGTATATCCGAATGTGAATTTAGAGTAGTCTCTCCAACCTTCTTCTTGAACAAATTAATAGCCTCATCTTCTGTCTAACACTCCACCTTAAGGCTTTTTTAAGCTTCCATATCCTGACAAACATCCAGAGAATGGGTTGTTAATATTACTTTGGACTTGTTTTGAGAATTAGGAGAAGGAACCCCCACTTTTTGGAGATCAAGCCTCTCCCATATATCATCTAGCAGTATCACAAACCTTTTTGCCTTCAAGACATTGAAAATTGCTACTGTTTTTTCATCCTTAATTCTGTTTTTCCATCTATTATCCGGGATATCTAACTTGTTGCGAATGACTTCTTGTACTTTTTCCACACTTGCTGGCCTGGATGCTACAGCCCAAATGGCGATTTCAAAGTTCTTGCTCGCTTTAATGAACTCATTATTCACTTTGGTCATGAGGGTAGTTTTCCCGGCACCCCCCATTCCATACAACCCAATAATTCCCAGCTCCTCATCTTGGATGCATCTGCAAACCTCTGTAAACATCAAATCTAAGCCCATAGTCTTTCTCCATCGGCCTCTTTTCCACCTGAGCTTGAGGTAACCCATCAGCCACAACATCAAAGCGTTCCTTGTTCCTTAATTCAGTCATAACACCTAGCTTTTTAATCGCTTTCTTTCCGAGCTTGTAGCTGAAACAATATGTCTGCACAACTAGCGGGCAAAGAAAGAGGGCCCGAGATCTATCCATCCAAGCCCCCACAACTATAGTAGCTCTCAAAGTTGTCATCAACTACATTCACAGAGGCCCCGTTGACGAGAGATACAACTCCAAATAGAAAAGGCAAAGGTTGCTCTACGCGGCTTTTGTAAGAAAACTAATCGATCCCATTCAGCACAACTTACCGGAAGGAAGCATACGCCCCATCAACGGCGTCGTTACCTTTCCTCCAATAAATGTTAACCGGGTATTACAATCGCACAAAGACATCCTAGTCCTAACGTTAGGAATAAATGGGTTTGATGTAAGAAGGGTTCTAATTGACTCGAGCAACTCAACCGACCTCTTACAAATGTCGGCCTACAAGCAAATAGGCTTGCCACCATCTGCCCTAGAAAACCCAAGGCGA
Source organism: Vitis rotundifolia (assembly GCA_030254885.1). Lineage (NCBI taxonomy): Eukaryota > Viridiplantae > Streptophyta > Magnoliopsida > Vitales > Vitaceae > Vitis > Vitis rotundifolia. The sequence goes on from CM058170.1 coordinate 10,571,851, forward strand.
TTACTATCCAAGTTTAATGGTTGCTCTCTAAGTTATGAAAAGGCTTTTAGGCCTCCATGTTAAATGTTATATATTTAAGATAAACATGATAGAATGAGAGTTATGTTGTTTTTTTGTAATAATCCAATTAGTAATTGTGTTTTAATTTTACTCAACAATGCTTGCATGCAACCTTAAAGTTCCCATTCAAGTATCATTGTGAGACAAAAGTTTATATTATTACATAGTAAAGACATTTTAGTTGTCTAAAGGTGAAAATGGTTTTATCTATGCTAATTTCACGTTGACAACTTTTAAATTGTCTACCATGTGATAAAGATCTTTTCTCTACAAATGATGCTTGAATTGTCTGATTGGACAATGTAGGAAAACATAATATCTATGAAGTTAATTGCTTGGTTTTAATTCATTTTAAATAAATTTTGGTACTCTTTCCTCTTGTTCTCTGGGTACATACTTGGACAAAGTGACATATTATGCTTTATCCATTTTGTGTATTTGGAGAACCATAGGGAAATGCTACCAAAAATTTTTTAAAATTAAATTGAGCACATTGACAATTGACACATAGAGATTGAGTATTCCTATATGGGATATGAACCACTCCCTAATTTACGATGTTGGAGATGTTAGATGACATAAAACAAGCAACATAACTTGAATTGTATATGCTAATAATATTAATATGCACTTGTTTAATTGAGGTTATGCATCCCCTTTAATGCAAGTATTCAAGGTCAATAACATTTATAGATTCTTAATCACTACTACATATAACATATACAATGACTTTTTGTTTTTTCTTGGCATTTTTTAAAATTGTCAATAACTAGCATGTTATTCAAATAGTGTAGATATATGTACAAAAGTCAAAATGATCAGGAAATTAATGCTCACCCTTTTTCTCTTAAATCTAGCCTCTTAAACAAATGTTGTATTAAATTGATTATTGATTATTCTTTGAATAGAGGAAAAAGAGGTTGTTAAACGAATGACATAGAAAATGTCGATATTTTTCAATTCGAAGTTTGATCACTGTTAGAAGTTTGTTATTAAAAAATGGACCATTCATGGATCTCAAAGGATAGAAGATCGAAGAAGTATGAGGATGGGGTAGAACGTTTTTATCACATTTTCAATACAAAATTTTGCAAATAAAAACTCCATTAAATGTCCATGTTTACAATGTGGTAATATGATATTCCATACTCCTCAAAAGATTAGAGAGCATATGTTTTTCCATGGAATTGATCAAAGATACCATACATGGTATTGGTATGGAGAGGTAGCTCCAAGTGAACCACCAACTACAAGAGCAGAACATTATGATAGAGTTCAATTTGATGATGTGTAGATGTGCATAGTACAATAAAAATGGTTCAAGCTGCATGAGAGGATTGTAAAAATGACCCAGAATCATTTCAAAGATTACTAAAAGATGTAGAAAAACCTTTATATCCTGGTTGTAGAAACTTTACAAAATTGTCTGCATTGATTAATTTGTACAACCTGAAAGCATGTTTTGGGTGGTCTGATAAAATCTTTTCAGAGCTTTTAGAAATGCTTGGAAATATGTAAATAATAAGTTGCCTGTAAATAATAAGTTGTCTTTGTCTATGTATGAAGCAAAAAAGACATTGCATACATTGGGAATGGAATATGAGAAAATATATGCATGTCCCAATGATTGTATCCTTTATAGAAATGAGTTGAAAGATGCATCCTCATGTCCCACTTGTGGAACTTCAAGGTGAAAGACAGATAAAACAGGAACTAAAAAGAGGAAGGGAGTTCCTACGAAAGTAATGTGGTATTTCCGTCTAGTTCCAAGATTTAGAAGAATGTTTTAATCATTAAAAATCACAAAAGAGCTCATATGGCATGCCGAAGAAAGAGATTTTGATGGTAAAATGCGTCATCCATCAGACTCACCATCATGGAAGCTAGTTGACCATAGATGGTCCGAGTTTTCCTCAGAACCTAGAAACTTGAGACTTGCCATTTTAGAAGATGCCATAAATCCTCATAGTTCATTAAGTAGCAAACATAGTTGTTAGCCTATTCTCATGATTATTTATAACCTTCCTCCATGGTTGTGCATGAAAAGAAAATTTATGATGTTATCTTTGTTAATTTCAGGTCTACGACAACCTGGTAATGACATTGACATCTATTTAGCATCGTTGATAGAAGATCTTAAAACATTGTAGGAGATCAGAGTCCAGGCTTACGATGCACATCAACGAGAGTTCTTTACATTAAGACTGTTCTATTATGGACAATCAGTGACTTCCTTGCGTATGGAAACTTGTCTGGGTTCATAGTTAAAGGATATTTTGGTTGTCCAATATGCGGGGAAGAAACATATTCTCAGAGATTGAAACATGGAAAAAAGAACTCATATACATGACATAGACGATTTCTTCCATGCAACCATCCATTTAGGAAACAAAAGAAAGCATTTGATGGTGAACAAGAGTTCAGGCCACCTCCACAAATATTAAGTGGAGAGGAAATTCTCAAAAAAATCAATGTCATTTGTAATTCATTGGGGAAAAAAAAGTTTAATCGTGGTAAATCCAAAGTTAGCAATCCAAATTATTGGAAGAAGAAATCCATATTCTTTGATCTCAAGTACCAGAAATATCTTCATGTTCGTCATAATTTGGATGTAATGCATATTGAGAAAAATGTTTGTGAAAGCATCATTGGTACCTTACTCAACATTCTAGGTAAGACAAATGATGGACTCAACTGTCGTTTAGATCTTATTAACATGGGCTTAATGAGTGAATTGGCACCAAAGTTTGAATCAAAGAGAACATATCTCCCTCCTGCATGTTATTCACTTTCGAAAATGGAAAAGAAGGTATTTTGCCAAACTCTTTCACAATTGAAGGTTCCTTATGGATACTGCTCTAACCTTCGAAACCTTATGTCAATGGAAGACTTGAAGCTTTATGGCTTGAAATCCCATGACTACCATACATTAATGTAGCAGTTATTGCCAATTTCATTATGATATATTTTGCTAAAGCATGTAAGGAATGCCATTTGTAGATTGAGTTCCTTTTCAATGCTCTCTATAGTAAAGTGGTTGATGTTCATACATTAGATGAGTTACAAAATGAGGTTGTAGTGACATTGTGCTTGTTTGAAAAGTAGTTCCCACCTTCATTATTTGATATCATAGTGCATCTTATTGTGCATCTTGTAAGAGATGTAAGACTTTGTAGACCAGTTTACCTTAGGTGGATGTACCCATTTGAAAGGTTCATGAAAGTGTTAAAAGGCTATGTACGAAATCGTAATTGACCCAAAGGTTGCATCGCTAAATGCTATATTGCAAAAGAAGGCATTAAGTTTTGTACAAAGTACTTATCAAATTTAGAGGCAATTGGAATTACTAGTACTTCAAACATTGACCAAAAAGTTGGGGCATCTATATTTGGAGGTCATACCATGAAGGTTGATTCCAATTTATGGTTACAAGCACATCATTATATGTTAGAGAATACAACAATCATCCAATCTTATGTCGAGCAAGTGGGAAACACTTTTATTTCTTTGTTTATCATGCTTATAATATATATAGGATACTAACTATAAAATTATTATACATGACTTCATAGAGATCACATGAAATGGTTGAAAATGAAATATCCACATCAAGCTAAAAGACAAAAGTGGCTACAAGATGAGCATATGCATACTTTTACTTATTGGTTGCAACAAAAGGTACTAGAGTGGTAGTAAAACTTACTACATTCTTTACACTCATGGTTAACTATGTTAGTAATAACTATAACTTATCTATACAGGTTGAAGTTGCCATTGGTAATGAAGAACCTGTATCTGAAACCCTTAAATGGATAGCTCATGGTCCTAACCACTATGTTTTTAAGTATCATGGCTATGTCATTAATAGGTGTCACTACCATACCAAGGATCGTGATGATTTACGAGCTACCCAAAATAGTGGAGTCAGTATTGTAGCTATAGTAATGCAAATTGCTAGTGCCAAGGATAAAAATTCAGTATTTGGTGAGTTTTGTTTCTATGGGGTTATTATTGAGATTTGGGATCTTGATTATACCATGTTAAAGATTCCAATATTCAAGTGCGATTGGGTTGATAATAAGAATGGAATCAGAGTTGATGATCTTGGGTTTACCTTAGTTGACTTCAGCAAAATGGCTCATAAATCAGATCATTTCAATTTAGCCTCTTAGGCTAAGCAAGTTTTCTATGTACAAGATGAACTTGATCCAAGATGGTTAGTTGTTTTATCAACTCCTCAACAAGACTTCATGAAAAGGGACAAGGGTGATAATCTCATGGACAACTCTATTGAACACCATCCAATCATTTCTTCTTTGCCACAAGTTGAATCATTTGATGCTATGGATGACTCTGATGCAATATGTATGCGAGGCGACTGTGAGGAGATTTGGGTTGAGAACAAATCTTATATGTAATTGAATTGTAGCCTTGTTATAATGATGTTTTCAAAATTTTATTTTATTTCAAAATGCATTTGAGTTTTTATTACAACATGTATTTGTCTAACTAAGTAGTAGTTGTTTGTTTTTGATGTATTGACTTGATATGCTACTATAGTTTTCTATAAGGTAAACCTTATGCTTATTGGTTCATTTGTCTATGCTATTAGATGATTGTTATGGTTTTAGTTTTAGTTAACATTAGACTAGTTTTAGAAAAACATTGACAAATTTATTTTCAATATTATGTTCTAAATAGATCAATTCATTAGGTAATGCCTTATGCAATTGAAGTTTTGATACTTAAAATTTTGGTTAGATATTTCATACAAAATTTGTATGGATTTATGGATATTTTATAAACTTACTTTTAAACTTTATAATTATTTTTATTATAGGCATGGATTTAGAGCAAAGAGAAAAACCACCTACAAAAAGGAGGTGTAGAGGGATAACTAGAAAGTCTATGATTATCAAGAATTAGAGCAGAGGGGTAAAGCTAGTGATAAAGTACAATCTTGATGGTATTTATGTTGGACAAGCTTTTGTGCATCTAACAAGCTTTTTAGGTGTATTGGCACGTACTATGGTGCCAATTAGATATAACAGTTGGAGAGATGTACCTATACAAGTGAAGAACAACCTATGGGAAACCATTGAGGTAAAATAGTTTTTTCGATATATAGTTTTTTTTCCAATTCAGTCTATGAAACTTTTTTAATTACTAATAACTATGTTAGTGATTTATAGGCTTCTTTAACATTGGATAGTAAAAGTAGGAGGAATTGTATGCTATCGATGGGCAAATGCTTTCGATCATTCAAGAACATGTTGACTGTCAAGTATGTTATTCCTTTCAAAGACCAACCGAAGGTCCTTAAGAAACTACCAATTGAATATGTTTTTATTGAAGATGAAGATTGGACTATATTTGTGAAGGAAAGATTGTCTAAAAGATTCCAGGTCAACTTAAACTCATCTTCATGCCTTATACTCATATTCACATTTACTAAATACAAATAAAATTTGTAGGACTTTAGAGAAGTTCAAAAAGAAAGAAAGAAGAAGCATAATTACAATCATCATCTTAGTAGGAAGGAATATGCTGGTCTTGAGGATGAAATGGTAGGTTAATGATAGTTTCTTGTTTTCTTTTCTTTTATGCATAAATTGATTAAAGACTTATTACAATACATTCTAATATCTTAATAGATGGCAACAACTGGCTATACATAAATCATTGATAGAAACATATTATGGAAGAAAGCAATAGAGAAGAAAGATGGCACTTATGATGAAGTTGTCATACTAGTGGTGGAGAAGATTGTAAGTATACATTTTCTAACATATATTTCATTTATTTTAAGGCCTTATTTATAGTAACGAATATGACATTGAAGTTAATAACATCATTGTGTTTTAAGACAAGATGTTGAAAGAGTCACAAGAGAGTGGTCGAATTTTTAGTGGCAATAATGACATACTTACAGAAGCATTGGGCACTCCCAAATATAGTGGTCGAGTACGGGCTAAAGGCAAGCATTATACACCACGCCAATATTTCCATTCCATGGCGGGTCGTGCTATGCTGGAATTTGTGAAAGAACCTCAAGAGTGACAATCTAAGTTTGAGGCAAATATTTTAGCCCAACTTTCTCAAATGATGCCTAGCACACCTCAATCTGATGTTAGCAGCTCTAATATTAAGCAAAAGAATTTTTTTTTGCCTCAAGTTGTTAAGCAACCTAAGCGTTAAGTTGATGACCATGTCCTAACAGTGCAAAAAGCAAACAAGGTATGTTGTGATTAATATTATGTTCTATAACTCCTATGTGATAACACATAAAGTTAGAAATTTCATTTCATTCATCTAGTTGAAACTATTCAAATACCAACTCATTAAGAGACATTTTCATCCTTCAAGAATGAAAGTTATAGGGTTTAAATATAGTTTTTACTTATCTAGGTTTGTCCCACCTACATGATGAATGAGCTAACTATGGAAAAAACTTTTCTTATGGTACAAGCACTAGTTTTTTACATTTAGAAAGTATAGTCTAGTATATAGTAGTAATGTTGTACTATATATATGTACAATGAACTATGTAAATAAGCATCATATTTGACCTTGATGAATTAATTTTCCTTAACTGACTCTTACTTTCCTGGTAAAATTCTGAATTTTCAATGGTTGTATATAAGTAAACAATCTTGTTTCATTTTATAGGTTAGGAAATTCCAATTGGCCATAGGGACAAAGGAAAATGTAGTTGCAATTGGCACAATTATACTTGAATGTGGTGTTAACTTCTTAGTTGTTGTGTGCTTCTTATGAGCCAAATGCACCACTTCCTATACCTATTCCTAACCAAATTACAACTATTGGAGAGGCTCTTGGGTATCAAGTTTTATGGCCTGCCCAAATGGTCAGTCTTACTACTCATCCTATCCAGGTATAGTTTTTTTTTTTCTTTTCAATTTTCATTAACGGTTTCTTGGTAATAATTATAACTTATTTTATCAAGGACAATAATTATATATGTAATCATACACTTTGTTTTATAGGATTCAAAGAAATTTAAGAAACAAAGGAATAAAGAACACAATTAAGTTCTAAGGATGAGAACCTCGTAGACATTAAGAACTTTGTTACATTGGTTGGACTACTGCTCAAGGAAGGGAAGGTACATGCAGTAAACATCACAAAGGATGTTTTTGGAGAGTCTTGTAAAAGCTTTCTCATGAATGATGATATGGATATCATAATTTCATCAACAGAGGTGTCATCTAACTATCTTATGGTGAGGGAACATTTATTTTGTTTTTTTTTTTTTTTCATATATTTTAGTTGCTTCATTATAGTTTAATTTTTAATTATAATCATATTAGGAGAGTTGAAATGCTAGTTGCATTAAAATATTAACTTCTTTTTAATGGTATGTGAAATTAAATTAGGCACTTGCATAAAAAGATGGCTGATGCTAAGATGGTAGGACGATTTGCTTTTGTAAATCTAGCTTTGGTTTCCAAAGCTGGAATGGGGAAAGCAAGCAAGGAAAGTAGGTCTAGGGTTATTGCTAATCGATTGATGAATACAAATCATGTTGACTTTATTTTCATTCCATACAACCCAGTGTAAGTTATAGAACTTAAGTAAGCTATGTATGTAAACTTATCAAATCATAATTAATGTATAACTAAATTTATGTAAAATTTTGTAGCTATCATTGGGTTTTGGTGGCACTGGACACAAGGACTATGATTGCATATTACCTTGACTCATTGCAAGATCAACCTTCCGATGATCTTAAGGAGATTATTAATATGTAAGTTTTTCTCTCAATACTAGAGCATGAAGCATTATTGGTAACAAATATTATTTTCTTCATGTAGGGCCCTTAGAATTCATCCACCACAAAAACATAAATCATCAAAGAAGGAGCCTACTTGGGTTGTAGTAGGGGTGAGTAATTCATATAAATTAAGTAATGCAGTTTTGAATACCATTTATTAATTTTTAATTAAGTACAAGATATCCTACAACTAACTATAAAGTTGGTGTATTCTACAATGATTTATTTTTATGCATAAAGTGCCCAATACAACTAGGTAGTGTTGAATGTGGACACTACGTGATCAATATATGAGAGATATTATTGCTGATCAAGGATGTCTTACATCAAATGTATGCACCAATTTATCAATTTCCAATATATCAATTTTTACCTTATTTTTCAATGAGATTGATCAAATTGTTTACATTACTCCTTAATGGTTTCACAGAAAAAAATTGTATAGCAAAGATGAGTTGAACGAAGTACGATCTGAATGGGTAATGCTAGTCACTCAATTGATACTTTCTTCTATTTGAAGGCTTTGAAGACACCTTTTTGTATGGAAATAGATCATAATTTTGCCCTATCCAACTATCACTTTTGGTGAGGTTAATATTTTATTTTTTTCTCTTTTGAACCAAACTATGATTAAAAGTAAATTGTTTGATAGAATCACAACCAAATTGATAATATTTTCTTTCTATTGTCATGATATTTCTCCAACTTCCCATAACTAAACTAAGTTTTTAATTGCATGCATGACTCATAGGCATCCAAAGGGAAACTTTCAGAAGCTGAAAGTTGGAAGCTTTTCCAAGTTTCTAATAGTCATGAGCTATTGCCACAAAAAGGTGTTTTTCATAGGGATATCAAGTTTATTATTTCTTGCTTCCTATTAAAGATCTTCTAAAAGGGGATATACACTTGGATTTTTTTTTTTCCAATTAAGTTCTTCCATTTTTTACCATCATTTGATTCTTTCTTGGATTTTTTGAAATTCATGTACTTTTTGAATTTTTTTTAGCAAACTTAGTAAGCTCACCTTCCGACATTTTCTCACTATCCTCACTTTTGAAACTTAGGGACTCTTCTTTAATGGCTTTTAAAACAATTTCCTTAGCTTTCCTAGGTGATACAAGGGTCATCTCAAAGGTTTGTAGGGAACCTGCAAGTTCATCTATCTTCAAGGAATCCACATCCTTAGACTCTTCAATGGCGGTGACCTTAGCTCTAAATCTCTCCGGAAGAGATCTTAAAATTTTTCTAACCCCCTTAGAGTTAGAGATGGGTTCACCTAGATTAAAGCTAGAATTCACTATATCCATCAATTTTGCATGAAATTCTCTAAAAGTTTCATGATCATCCATCCTAATGGTCTTAAACCTAGATGTCAACATTTGAAGCTTGGACACTGTCATGGCATTAGTTCTTTCATGAGTCACTTGGAGGATATCCCAAGTCTCTTTAGCTAAAGTGCATGTTGCAATCCTAAGAAATTCATCCGCACCAATGGCATTAAAGATGGAGTACTTGGCTTTAACATTATTCTCACTTGCTTCATTTTCACTTCTATCCCATTCGAATTTAGGCTTGATAATATTTATTGATCTACCTTCTCTATCCAACACCTTAGGTGGAGACCAACAAAATTCAATGGCGTTCCAAACTTTTTCACTTTGCATTTTGAGAAAATATTGCATTCTCACTTTCCAATGAGAATAATTTTCACCGGTTAAAAAATAGGTCTCCTAATTGAAGCACCCTCTTAATGAGGTTCCATATTTGAGATTCAAGGATCGAGAAATGATTTTTGCTTTAAAAACCCACTCTGGTACCAAATGAAAGGTGAATCTCAATAATGGAATAATTACACCTAGAGGGGAGTGAATAGGTGTTGAATTATAAAAAATATTTCCCAACAAAGAATACCTAACCTTAGAATTTCTCAATGTTAATAAACTTATCTTCCAACAACTTTTCAACAAAGCATAAAATCCACAACCAAGTATGTATGCACCAACACTCTCTCAACAATTTATAAATGCAATTTACATGCAAATGTTTCAACACTCCTTAAAATTAATTCAAAAGAACAATTATCTCTTTAACTCATTGCAATTTACTACAAGATATCATTAACTAAAATGAACATAAAAAACATTGAAGATATTCCATGGATAATTGCACTTATTTTAGCTCATATATCTTCCATTCAACATATATGCCCAAGAAAATAGTGATATCAAAAACTGAAAATAAATCAAGGAGTAGAGAGAGAAAGAGACAATTGACACCAGATTTTAACATGCAAAATCTTTGAATAGATAAAAAACCATGAGCCTACAACTGATTGAAAACATCCACTATGAAGAATAAAAACTGAATACAAGGTTTTACCTAACTCAAGCCAACCAATCCTTTCCAAACCACTTGACTAGTGCTTTCCACTTTCAACTTCTCACCTTCTTCTTCTAAAGCACACTTAGAGTCCACACCAAGCTCAATCTCAGCCTCTTCTTGAATCCACACAAGAAGAAAATGGGTTTTTACCCAAACCTAAATAGAATGGAAATTGAGAGATGAATGAAGGAAGAATCAAACCATCTTTTTCTCAAAAAAAATCCATTGAAAACAGTTTGGAATTGGATTTTCTCGACAACTAAACACCCCAAATTAGGAAAGGAGAGGAGAACCAAAGAGGATGGTTGTCATTATGTGTCTCTCTCTATAGCACAGGAAGCAAGTTTTTGGTTTTTAAATAAAGGAAGCCCTTGATCCAACAGATGAGATTTCATAAAAAAAGTATAATTTGGATCAATCCAACCTAAATCTGGATCGATCCTAGAACAAGGCATTTTGAACACTTAGTAAAAAAAAAAATGCTTCCTAAACCTTCCTAACTCCTTAAAAAAAACTTCAAGAAAAAAACAACATTTAAATACAATGGTTGATTCCAATTCATCCAACTCCAACCTCAACTACAAACCTTGGTCTCTTGACAAATTCAACCAATTGATCTCCATTAGCAAAGTAGTCCATAGAAGGATTGGAAAAATCTAAGTTCGGAGACATGTAGAAATTTTGTCCGGAATTGCCAATCTAGCTAAACACTCACACTCCTTAAATCTGAATTTGACGAAGAGGCAAAAATGTGTGATGCCATTTGAGAAAATCAGACTTATAATTCTGGGTGGCCCAGGTCTAGGGAAGAAGTTCTATACTTCTTAAATGAACTTAGACGGCTATTCCAAAGGAAAAACTAAAATAGATCTTGCTGAAACTATTGAAGCCTACCCCAAAACAACAGTTGTCCTTATTCACAACCTTGGCAGTCAAAGGAGTAGAATCAGGTCTGGTTTGTAACAGAAAACTTATGGTGGTAGGTTTGTTGGGAACAATTTGCAACTGGTGAATGAACCCAACACTTTTGATAGCTCTCCGTCTGGCACACTGTATGGTGGTTCATCCAAGTCTTTACAGCAGCAGTTTGATCAACATCAGCGACCCATTATTCAGGGTGATGGGCTTGAGGTAAATACTGCTTATCCTTCTGAGTCTGCAAACTTCTATAACGCTGTAACATCAGCTGGATCAATGATGAATACTCAGAGTTTGAATCCAGTTAGCTTGCAGTAGACATCCAAAACCAACTCCATTTTGATACCCAATCAGTTGAACTTGCACAGTGCACAACAGGCTATAGATATGAAGCCTCAATCAGTCAGTCAATCAGAAAAGTTTCGTCACAGCCATGATTATTCCCGAGAAGAATTGGAGAGAGATCTCCAAATATCTCTTTTAAGTAGTTTGCTATGCAGAGAAGGACTACCAACTTGCAAAATACCCAGAAATTGGTGTTCCAAATCTGCAGGTCCTGAGGCACAACAGCAAACTGTTGATCCCTTGCGAATCACCCTTTCTGATGTTTCGATTATCTCAGACTTGCACTGACTTGACTGGAGATGCATGCGCGATTGGGGAACATCCAATCAAGGATCTGTTAGATCCAAAAGCAATGGTAATACTAGATGTTGGAGAGGCATTGACAAATTTTGTTTGGGCAAGAATAACTGCTCTATCTGACTGGATGCAGGTTACCAACACATTGGTAAACAAGGGAACACAGAACTGATGTTCTTTCTCACCAAGATAAAAGACTCATGCCTAAGCTTTCAAAGAAGGAAAATCAGAGGAAAGCTGCAGCGAACTGAAAGTGAAACTCTCCGAGGAGCCGAAATGTGCTTCACTTTTGAAACAATGAAGCTTAAGATAGAAAGGCTGAAGAAAGAAAAGAGTTTAATAAGGTCTTTCATGATACTTCAGAGGCAAAGACTTCTAAGCTGGGCATAGGTACAGTATTTCCAAGGAGCTGTATATACCCTCCACAGGGTACCAAACACCAATTCCAGCTGATCAAGTGAAACCGTGGACTGAATATGATTATAAAGGAGGGGGTTCATCTGGTTCTAGTATGGTGAATGGCTTTGAGCTGCATGGTCTTTGCTTAACATAGGTATTATTTCCCCATTTCATCACAATTGGCCTAGTAGAAGATGACCTGCCGTGGTGGAGCTTGCTGGGTACATGTAGAATCCAGGTAATTTGGAGCTTGGGAGGAAAACCGCAGAATATCTTTTGGAATTGGACCCGTCAGATAACTCAGCTTATGTCCTGTATTCAAGGGATACTGCTACTAGTGGGAAGATGGAAGTGATGTTGCAAGCATGGAGCCCACTCATGCTAGTGGGATTTTTTTTTATTTATAAATGTACGGTTATATAGAAATTATTTTTTAAAATACCATAGACTAGAAAATAATCCTAATTCTACTGCACTTTTGGACATGTTGGATGCGAAGGTGGAAAAAAATATTTTATATTTTAACTTTTTTGATGCAAACCCATTTCTCATATATTTTGAATTTGATTTCATATTGAAGGTATACAATTCCAAAAAAATAAGATAAATACTAAAAGTGTCTCTTCAGGAGAAAGAGACACCTTTCACAATTTTAAAAAATTCAATAAATAATAAAGGTGTTTTTTTACGAGACACCTTTCATAATTTCACAAATTTTATGCTATAAGTGTCTCTTTAATTTGATTTTATATAGAAAGTGTCTCTTCAAGAGACATCTTCTATAATTTTTAAAAAAATGGATTTATATACAATTTTACAAAATCCAATATATATTAAAAGTGTCTCTTCAAAAGACATTCTATACTTTCACAAATTTTAATTTATATTACAAGTGTCTCTTAAATTTGATTTTATACATTTTACAATTTCAAAAAATTATATTTATATTAAAGATGTCATTAGAAGAAATACCTTTCATAATTTCACAGAATCAAATATACACTAAAGGTATCTTTTTAAGAGACATTTTCCATAATTTCATAAATTATGTCAAACAAACCCATAGTTTTTGGAGAAACATTTGACGGATAATTGACCTAAAAGCACTTTTGATTACAAACATCACACGCACTTCTAGATCAGTTGAAGTTCATTCAAGCCCCAACATTAGTTCAAATTGAATTAAGCTCCACTCAATATATATATATATATATATATATTCAATTAGGAGTTCATTGAAGCTATCCAAATTGTTTCAATATCAAGTGGCAGTGATGAAGCCAAGAAACAAGTTGTGAGTGATAACAACAAAAGAAATCCACCCTCCACCACACAATAATCAAACAGGACAACAACAAAAAGGAGGTTCCACAGAGTACTAAGAAACCAACAACACATGACTTGGGGTCTTGGGGTATTACTTGTATTTTTAATTCCCTCAATGTTTGCTTCTGCTTTTGTTTTTGAAACTCACACCATGGATGATGTATGATGTGTCTGCCACTATCATCATACCAAGGGTTAGAAAAAGCTATTGTTTCAACTTTCAAGTGCAGCCTAGCTGTATATTTAAATGCATGCATGTAACCTCTACACAAAGTAGTATCCGGACTCCTTACAAGTAACCTCGAACTACACAAAGTAATATTCGATCCTTATCCTCAACTTTTTTATAATTGGTGTTTTATTGTTTTAGCCATGATGATCAGTCTCCACTTGAAAGTGATTATTACTTGTATGCCACACAACATGCTCATACTCATTGGATCTTGGCTCATCCCCAAGTTTATTATGGTGCAGAGCCATCTCAATGTTAGTAAACCAACTTAATAACTTAATAATTTAAATAATAAATTAAATATATTTAATAAAATAATTTAATGATATGACTTAAAATCAAAAATAACTTTAAGTAATAAGTAAAAATAATTAATTTATTTTTAAATTTACATCTCTATTTTATTTTTTTATTATCATTTGCTCTACTTATCTTCACAATTTATTTTATTATTTCACAACTTTTATTGTTGCTTTAACCTTTTTTACCTTAATTATAATTTATGAGAATAAATATATCAATTTGATAATTTTTAATTAATTTTACTAAACAATTTTAACACTTAAAGTAAGAATTTAAAAATAAGTTTTAAATTAACACTTTAAATATAATTTAACTTGAAGTTAATTTAATTCATTAAATAATAAGTATTAAGTTTTACCCAACACGCTCTTACACTCATCCAAAGTCATTTTTTGAACTTCTTTGTTGCATACCTAACATATAAAACTTTTATTAATAGTGTTTTTATTAAAAATAATTTTATGAAAAAATCAATTAGTGATTCAATATAAAAAATATTTTGAATAATAGTTTTATAATATATTATATAATAAAAAGTTATTTTTAAAAGGAATTTTAATTTTTATTAAATATAATATCACTTCAATTGATTTTTTTATATTTTTAAGTGATTTGTATAATTTTTTTTAAATATATAATTTATAATAAATAAAAAAACTAACTTAAAAGATTTAGAAAAATGCTTTAATATTAAAAAATGTTTCTAACTCTTTTAAACTTATTTTTGGAGGGACACTTGCTTTTACATCCATCTAATTCTTTTATTCTCTATTTACAATAAAGAATATATTAAAGAAAGGGAAAAAAACTACATAAAAATTAAAAACCATACATATGATGAATCTCACCTATAAATAATACTTAGAGGGCGGTTGAATAAGTGTTTTCAAAACAATTTGAGATGCTATCTTATAAATGTGTATAATTCGATCCTTTATTTTTCTCAATTGTTTTGAGTTTTTTTTTCAATCTTATTAGCACACAAGCAAATCACAATCAATAATGAATGTACAAACACTTTCCCGATAAGTTAGTCAATGCAAATGACATATAAATGAATCAACACTCTCCACCTATGATGTATAAGATATTGCACTAACATAAAATCACATTTTCATATATCCTTGACATCATCACCAAAAACTGAAATATACTATATTCTTTCAAAATCTCAATGATATAATTCTAGATTAGATTAGAATAAATCATCCAAAATATCACTATGGAAATATATAAGCTAATGAGAAAATGAATCAAATGATGAAATAGAATAGGAAGATAATGACACAAATATTTTAATGTGAAAAACCTTTGAAGAGATAAAAAATCATAAGCCTCAAATAATCAAATCATCCACTACGAAGAAAATCAACTAAATATAAGGATTTACCTAGCTTATACCTTCAATCCTCTCCTGGACCACTTGCCTAAAACTTTCAAACTTCAGCTACCCATTTTCTTCTTTCAGAGCACACTTGAAATCCACACCAAACTTGATCTTAGCCTCTTCTTGAATCCACACAAAAAAAAAAAAAAAATTGTTTTTACCCCAAAATAATGAGTATGAGAGTAATGATGAAGAACGCATTTAATCAACCCATTTTAAAAGAAATTTTCTCACTCAAAAAGGATTTTTAACTCAAAACCCATAAAATTTTCTTTCAAACCGAACACCCCCAAGATAGATAAGAAACTTGAAGCTCATATAAAAGGAAGGCTTAAATATTAGGGTTTTAAAACTCATAAGATGGTTAAGATATGTTTGGAAAATAATGAAAATTTGCATGTGTGATCAAGGTATGATTGATTGGCAAGATGAAAGAAAATATGGGTTTAGCATAAACTGTTACCCTTTAGGTTGATCGATCAAAAATCGATCCAAATGTTTTAAACATAGTGTTTTACATTCTTAAACTTCAACTCCATTTTTGAATAAAAAAATAGAAGTTTAAAATATGGTTAACCAATGTTTACTATTATCCAAAACCTCGAAAATACTTACCATCTCCTCTATCAATCTAATACACAAATATGTTTGCACTTTTATTTATCAATGAAAATGAGAATAAATTTAGAAAAACAAGTAAACAATTTTATTAAATTTAAATCCATTTATTTTACGCCCCCTCACTTTTTATCTCGTAATTTATCCCACTTCCACACTCTCAAAACAATATTTTTCCTGTATCCTCTTCAAATAAATCTTTATCAACATGTTCTAATCCAAAATATTTTAATTTTGTTGAAAAGAGTTTCAAATTCCGCATATTGTATTATTTAAAATATTTATTTATGTTAATATATTGATGTAATATTATATTTTCTCATGTAACAAGAAAAATTATTAAGAATATATTTATAAATATTTTAAGTTAAGAAATATAAATAAATTTTTGAAAAGTAGTAAATAGAAATGTGAGGAAAAAATGTAAGATATTCGCACACATGTAAACACAAAAAAGTAAGAATACGAGATATTTTAATTCTCTAATTTATACCCGATCTCTAAGATATATTGAAATGATTCTCCTTCATTCATAAATATGATCATTATTAACCTTATCAAAATTATATTTTAAATGAATTTTTATTCTTATTTTGTATTATAATTACAATTTTTGGTCCATGTAAACATATTTTTAAGAGGGTCTAATTATAATATGGAAGTGTACTTTTGAATATCCATTGAAAAGACATTATCGATCGTATTTTTACCAGGTTACCATTTTATTTCTAAGGATTTGGAAATCCAATAAACTAATTTTTATATGATTATCCTAAGAATTAAACAATATTATTTTAATAGTATCTTGAATGATATTTGAAGTATATTTTGAAGTCATGCCTCTCAAGTGAAAGCTGCTCCCACAGCACATGCAGACAAACTGAATGACATAGAGATATATGAAAGTGCATTAATTCTGAAAACCACCCACCAACCCATAGGTTTTCTCTGAAAAAACTGCTTTCCCTTCCACACTCTGCTGCTGTTTGTTGCTCACTCTTTCGTTTTTGTCCCAAGCTAGCCTTTTCCCATGAGGCGGTGATTGCCACAGGAGAAAAAGATCCACTGTTGAAGCAATCTAATTAATTAAGCTCTAACCCATGAATTCAATAAAAACTTTCCCCCCCCCCTATTTTTTGAATTGATTTTCTTGATAAGAAAGATGCAATTGTAGACTATAGATAAAATTAAAAAAAAAAAAAAATACAATACAATGTCATAAAATAAAAATCATCACATAATAATAATAATAATAATAATAATAATAATTCTATCAAATCAAATTATAACACATGTGAAATGATCCTAGGCAAAAAAATAAGAAACTTTGTCTTCAAATTAAATAAAAAGATAAAAATTTTAGTAATTAAAATATAATTATCAAAATAAATGAAAATGATAAATTTGATAAGTATAAAAGTAAACATAAATTTTTATTAAAAATAAATTAAGAAGTATCCAAATATATTTGGTATATGTTTCAAAATCTTCCTAAATATCATCTTTAAATATGAAATAATATTTACAAGAAATATGGAAGACTATTTAAATATGTATCTCTTAATCCCTATAAATATTTATAGGGGTCTCTGTAACTTTTAGAATCATATTAGAAGTAGATAGAAGAAGACTTTCAGTGCTAAAGGTTTGAAGATTTGAAAATATTTAACTTCGAGTTAAAGACGTGCCAAAGTTTAAGGTGAAGCATAAGACATGACATAGAGGCAATGCCTAGAATAATGATAAGTGTTCATTTAAATTAATATTTACAAAAATTAAAAGTAATTAAATTTAATAATATTTTATTCTCTTAGTTTAGAAATTTTAGGGTATTTATTATTTATTTATTTGTACAATTCACAATACATTCCTACATAAATTTATCAAAAGAAATAATAAAATTTATTGTTTCTATTATCAAATTATTAAAGTCTTCACAATATCACAGTAAGGGGAGAAGGCTCAAACTTGGACCTTCTCCACAAGTGATCAAATGCTATAAATTACTTTACCTATCTTCATAAAACATGTCATCCTATTAAAATAAAAAATCACATGCATTGTTCTAGCTTTCCATAACTGTTTTTTCTATTTTGATTTCAATTAAGTTAAACACCACGAATTTCCTATTATGACAAAATCAAATCATCATCTTAGTTTATGGTGTCAACATTCTCCATCATCCTATAAGTAGAGAAAAACCTTTTGAAGAAATTAAGGATAATAAGGAAAACAAAATTTCTATTTTGTAATCCTAGTTGTGGATCGACAATGATAAATTTGTCACTTCATGAGTTTTTGGAACTACGAAAGAAGACATTATTAGTATGATCTTTGGAGTTGACATGAGTAATTGCTCTTTATTATAGTCGAAAAAAGAAATCTAAAAAATATGTTGATTAAGTTCTCGTGAAGAATATTTAAGAGACTTAAAAAATATGTGTCAATTTTATCACAATCAAAAGCTAATTTTAGACCAAATCAAAGTTTATGAATTCACATGACTTAAGATAAAGGAATATTATAAATTTTTTTAAATGAGAAATTTAATATTTTATTAAGTTTTGTCATGTCTTTACCATGTTCAAGACAAGTTAGATATCCATATTCATTTATATTTCAATCTAAGTATATTAATTAAAAAAAAAAAAAGAAGGATAAAAAAAATAATAAGACATAGAATAGGATATAGGGAAACATATGAAACACAAAATTAAAGAAGATACAATAAAAATTATAAAGATAATGCACATAATCATAATAAGAATTTACTTCCATCAATATTTTCATAAATTAAATATAATTAAATATTAATAATATTTGATTTTTTTAATTTAAAAAATAATATTTATTTCTCTTAAATTTGAACGTATTGATTAATTTATTTTTAAAATTTTTAATACATTTTTGTATAAATTTTTAAAAAAGAGATAATAAAATTCATGGCTTGTATTTTCAAAACTATGAACAAAAAGTTAAAAAGTGTGTCGGGAATGATACACGCAGTGGATATGAATGAGCTTGTGTTGGGAAACACGTACTTTTTATCAGTCAATTAATTATATTAAAATCAAACCATAATATTATATATATATTTTTCCACAAGTTGGCTGAAGATTTTTTTGAATGGCCCACTGCGGAAAGCCGCAATTCCACAATTACCATCTCACCCCTGTCTCCGACCGACTCTCTCTCAGCCTCCATAAAAAGGGTATGAAGCATGGGCTTCATCTTACGTCCATGTTGAGGCTTATAATAGACGGCTGCTAACTCTGCAAGAAGCCAGCTGCCTCCTCCCCACATACATGGCCTCCTCCCCCGCAAATCACAGAAACAACCCCGAAGGCTTCCACAAATTCTTCGAAAGCTGGCTCACAGAGCAAAACCAGCACCTTCAAGAGCTCATTTCTGCGTCCAGAAACAATCAACACACTGCCGATTCTGATCAAATCCTGTGCCCTCTGGTAGAACGCGTGGTCAGCCACTACGATCACTACTACCACGCCAAATCCCTCTCGACAAGGGACAACGTTTTGTATATGCTCACCCCGCCTTGGCGATCTTTATTAGAGGACGCCTTCCTCTGGATTGGCGGGTGGAGACCGAGCGTGGCCTTCCACCTGCTCTACTCCAAGTCGGGTTTGCAGTTAGATAGTGGACTTGCTGACCTGATCCGCCGGCTGAGCACTGGGGATTTGGGCGATATGTCTCACGAGCAGCTCTGCCGCGTGGATGAGTTGCAAAGGAAGACTATAAGAGAAGAGAGGGAGATGACAGAAAACATGGCTAGGATTCAGGAGACGGTGGCGGACTCAAAGATGGTGGAGCTGTCGGAGGCAGCCACGGAGGAAGGCGGCGGTGGAGATGATCTGGGGGAGAGAGTTGAGTCAGCGCTGAAGCATAAGGAGGAGGGGTTGGAGGAGATGCTGCACAAGGCGGACGATCTTAGGCTGAGAACACTCAAGGGCGTCCTGGACATTCTCACTCCGATGCAGTGCGTCCATTTCTTGATAGCTGCGGGGGAGCTCCACTTGAGGTTTCATAAGTGGGGTAAGAAGAAGGATGAGCAGCAGCACCACGTCTAAAATATGGGACCGATTAAATGGAGGTTTTTGATTGTGAAATTAAAAAGTTGCTAAGCCCTAAGACCTAAGTGTCACATGGATGTTTGTATCTTTTCTAAAGTTCAAGAAAGAGAGACGCTTGATGTACTCCTTTGTCTTCACTATGGCCAATTGTTCATTTTAGCTTTAGTATATATATCCATATATATATTAGGACTTCTTGGCATTTGAGGGTGTGGCTTGTTTGTTAGTTATGGTTGAGCCCTATCTAATTAAATGGAAAATTTGTCTGCCCTCTGTTATTGTTGATCTCACTTTGCTGATCATGTTAGGATTTGAGCTTCACAAGTCAATAGTTGGTTTTTAAGCTTAACAGAAGCTTAGGGCATGGGAAATGATAGAAAGAAAAAATTGTTTGAATAGTGCTGATTAATGCCAAAGAAGGAGAGGTCCAGATTGGTACCAAAAAACTACTCTTTTTTTAAAGAGTACTGCATGCATGCAGTTCTGTTTGAATGCTGCTTTGTCCGAATGCGGTGTGGCGGAAGGATTTGCTTTGGAGTGCTGAAATAACATAAATGCTGATCATCCTGATCTTGGTTGTCTACTTTATTCAACGTAGCTGTTTTTTTTTTATCAATATCTTACTACCTAAGAAAGGAAAAAACCAATTCAGATGATAGAATATGCCATGAGCATTTTTGTTCCCACTCGAACCTCAATTTGGTTTTCTTATAACATTTCATAAAAACTAATCCCAAGTTTAACAAATTCTATGCTACTAACTAATATCAACCCTTGTGTAGTAATATTGGAACTATTAAATAAAGGTAAATAAAAATGAGACTTAAAGGGTGTTTATTTTTTTTTAATTTTTTTTAGACTTTAAATTATTTGTTTTTCTACTTTTTTTTTATGACTTATTATAAATTTTTTATTAAATAGAAAAAACCAAAATATCTTATTTTTTCTAAATAAAAATAGTAACATGTTAGGTTTTTCTTTACTTTTTAATACTTAATAAGAATAAAATATTATAAAAACATACAACCTAATACTTAATACTATTAAGTACTATTTAATTTTAAATTTTATTTAGAATCAAGTAAAACAAACAAACACGATCTTAGATTAAAAATGATAATTATAATCTTATTACAAGAAAATAAGACTTAGAACAAACATACAAATAATTGAGAAATATTTTGACATGTATATTATAAGAAAAAAATAATTTTTTGATAAAATTATTGTTAGAAATAGTTATAAATTAAAAAGAAGTACCCATATTTAAAAATTAGAGATAAGAGTTAAATTATTTTTGTATTTATCTCCTATTGGTTATTATTTCCTTGTCTTTTTTTTATCCTATAGTTTTCATTTTAATATATGTAGTAACTAAACCACCTATGTACTACAAGTTATTTTCTTTCTTCATTGGTTGTGGGAATTAATATCACTTTCATTGTAAACATGTTTTATTGTATTTTAGAGTCATTCTTCAACCAAAGTGTCTGTTCATCAATAGGCTATTAAATAGTTGGTCCTTCAAACATGCACGTTCAACTACCCACACTATCAAATTACATCAAGAAAATTAAAATTGTTAGGTTTGCAGAAAAGATGGAAAAATGAGTCCATGTTATTTTCTTTGTCATTCACTATATTATATACAGGTCAATGGGTTTTCCTTTCATGCCCTCGCAAGATTGAGCTTCCATCATGGTTGCCAATCTTGGAGCAATGATTTAAAAACCGAAGGCAAGGTAGGGGCTTTGTGAGAGAGTCAATGAGTTGGTCGGAAGTATGAACATGAGAGACACATAGCAACTTCTTGGACACTTGATCACGAATAAAGTGGAAATCGATGGTAATGTGCTTCATGCGAGAATGAAAGATAGGATTGGCACACACATGTGTGGCTCCCACATTGTCATAGTAAATTGTTGGAGTAAATGGAGAACGGGTATGAAGTTCATAGAGTAGATTTTTCTCCCAATTGATTTCAATTGCAGTGGTAGCAATAGCTTGATATTTTGCTTCAGTGGAGGATTGAGCCACTGTTTTTTTATTTCTTAGAGTTTCAACTAATTAGGTTACACCTAAGAAACATAACATAGGTTGATGTGGAAGTGCGATCATCAGAGTTTCCCACCCAATCAGCATCTACAAAGGCATGGAGAGTGCTTATACAGAAAGAGGCCAAGATGAATAGTGCCTTTAAGATACTGAAGAACCCTTTTGACGGCAGATCGACCAATAAGTAGTGGATGGGTGGTGCATGAAGTGGGAGAGCTTGTTCACGGCAAAGGAGATGCCAGGCCGACCAAGGGAGAGGTACTGCATAAAACCAATGACCTGGAGGTATTTAGTGGGATCAGTTGGAGGGGCCCCATTATGCAACTTGAAGGACATTGTGGATGAGAGCGGGATGGAAATTGCATTTGCACCAAGCATATTGTGTTTCTCTAGTAGGTCATAGATGTACTTCTACTGAGAAAGGAAGATGACAAAGGAAGTATGTATGGCTTCAACTCCAAGGAAGTATGCCAAAGGACTAAGATCTTTAAGAGAAAAACAATGAGCTAGAGTGGTAATAAATCGTTGGACCTATTGAGAGGATGTGCATGTGATGATGATGCCATCCACATAAACAAGAAGGAACATAATAAACTCTTTTTTATGATGAATAAAAAGCAAGCTATCAAACTTGGACATGATGAAACCAATTAATAGTAAGAAATTCTGGAGTTCTGTATACCATGCATGTGGTGTCTGACGAAGACCATAGAGAGCCTTCTGTAATTTACAGACATGCAGCAGGAGTTGGGGATGAAGAAAGCCTTGTGGTTACTACATAAAACCATCTTCAGCTAAAGTTCCCTACAAAAAGGCATTATTAACATCCAATTGGTGTAAAGCCTAACCATTAGTGACAATTAAGTGAAGAAGAATTCAAATTGTTGTTGGTTTGACCATTGGACTAAAAGTATCTAAGAAATCAACTCTAGGTCTTTGAGGAAAGCCTTTAACAACTAGGCGAGCTCTATATCACATCATTAAGCCATTAGGATTCCACTTAATACAAAAATTCCCCTTGCACCCAACAATGTTCTATGTAGGGTTAGGGGGAACGAGGGTCCAAGTAGAGTTATAGACTAAGGCATCAAATTCCTTACTCATTACTTGTCGCCAATGAGGAATTTCTAAGGCTTGGGAGACACTTGTGGGTTCAAAGGACTCATTGGATAATGAGGTGGTGGCAATCAAATTCAGAACTTGTTTGGGTTTGAAAATATAGTTTTTGGCTCTAGTAATCATATTGTGACCTTGGTGTGGGGATGAGGAGTTGGTTTGGTGAGAGGGATGTGGTAGAGGATAATGTGGGGATTGACTTACCTATGAGGATTTGTGCAAGTGGTCAACATTAGGATGAGATGGAAGGTATGGGTATGCAAAATTAGAAATTAGGTAGGTTGGTCAAGGAGAGACCAATTGGAGAGGCTTGTGTTTGTGACCCTATCTTCTTATAATGAGAGAATTTGAAAGGGTAATTCTGATTCCATAAATGCAACATGACAAGAAATAAAGAGTTTATGGGACACAGGATCAAAGCAACGATAGGCATTATGATAAATGGAGTAACTAATGAACATACAAGGATAAGAACGAGGATCAAGTTTGTGAGACATATAGGGACAAAGCCAAGGGTGACACAAGCGTCCAAATACTAGCAATTTTGTGTAATTGGGACATTTCTTGAAAAAAAATTCAAAAAGACATTGGTGACCCAAAATTGGAGTTGGCAGCTTATTAATAAGGTAGGTTGCTATTTGGAATGCAGAAGTCTAAAAGAAAAATGACATTGACTTATGATGAAAAAAAGCAAGTCCAATTTCAACCACATAACGATGTTTAAGTTCTGTTGTACTAGTGACTTGGGGTGTATGAGGTGGTGACTTAACATGTTGAATACCAAAGTGAGAGAGGACATGACTGAGACTTTGATACTCTCGACCACCATCTGAATAAACTATTTGTATGGTAGTTGCAAAGTAATTTTTAACAATAGTTTAGAATCGTTCAAAGATAGAAGTGACATCAAATTTATGCTTAAGTGGATAGAGCCATGTATATTTTGTAAAATAGTCTACAAAAATCACATAATAACGATAATGACCACATAAAATTATTTTTGTAAGACCCCAAACATCTATGTAAATAATTTATAATGGCCTAGTATATGAAATTGATGAGGTGCCAAAAGGCAGTTTGTGACTTTTATTACTAAGACAAGATTCACAATGAGAGAAGAAAGTAAGAAGTGCAAACATAGGTAGAGATTGAATAGAAACTAGCTTGGTGAGGACTCGAGATGAAGGGTGACCAAGATGACAATGCCAAGACCCCATGGTGGGTTTACTAGAGAGAGGCTCGTAGTTTGGTTGTGGAGGTTGAGGATGATGTTGGCCACTCTTAGATATTTCCTTTTTTTCCGGCCTCTCACCAAGAATGCCCTTGTGCTCAAATCCTTCATAGTAAAGAAATTAGGAAAAAAATTCAATAGAAGTGTTATTTTGATGGTGCAATTGAAAAACATAAAAAATGTTTTTTTTTTTCATCAAGGGTACACACAAAAAATTGTCAAGTGAGAAGGTGGTTGTGCATGAATTGTGTGTGGTGGAACCAACATGAGTTATAGGAATGTCATTACCATTGCCAATCATAATAATGTCCTCATTACCACCATATTTAGAGTATAGTAAGAGATTTTAAAGATCATAAGTGATGTGATGAGAGGCACTTGAGCTATCCAAGTGTCATAGTCTCTAGCTTGATCACTGGCTATGTAGTTGGATTGAGGGTGCTCGTGAATGACATACCTTGGCATTGTGGCCAACTTTGTCACATAGTTGACGAATAATTCAATGTTGATAATTACCATTGTTGGGATGCCAAGAATGCTGTGGAGAATTGAAATGCTATTGGGAATGAAAATTGCCTTAATTAGAGAATTTATGATTACCTTGAATGCTCTTTTTTCCTTGATTGTCAAAGATATTTCTATTGCCAAAATTACTGGTTGATCCTTTGTTGTTGAAATTGCCTCCTAGATGTCCACTAGATTTTTCATTATTTCCTTTATGATTAGAGAATTTTTTTATGAAACTGAGCAGTGATTGGTGGAGTTTCTTTGCTGGTGTCATCTTGCTTCAAAAGAGTTTCTTGATCCTGTAGTTTGTCATAAAGTTCTTCAAATGTCATTGGTGAGTCTCTGGCTCAAATGGCAACACTAGTTTCTTTAAAATCATTGCCTAACCCATTAAGAACATGGAGGATGATTTCATCTTCACTAAGAGGATACCATGAGAGCAAGATCTTCATTAATGATTTTGATGGTCTACATGTATTCAGCAATGGATTGAAATCCCTTTGTTGTCTTCATCAAAATATTATATAAACTAAGCATTCGGTGTATGATCGGTAAGGCAACAACCCATGTGACTAAAGCAAAAATGGCATAAAGAATGAGATAATCCTATCATTGCCATAACTTGCACTCGAGGTTAGAGATCGACGTTGTGGAACCAAATTGCAGGATGGTTCTGAAGGGACAAGGAGTTGTGCCATCAAGGAAGCCCAATAGATCATATCTAAAGAGAAGATTAGTGAATTGAGCTCTCCAAGACGCATAGTTCATTTTGCTGAGTTTAAATGGCATTTGCGTGGCAACATTGATGGAAATAAGGGTGTTTGGTTGAGATGTGAGGTTGTTTTCGATTGTGAGAACTACAAGATTTGCAAAAGATGAGGAAAACTCATCAACCATGATTCACAAATGTGAATATAGAGAGAAAAAAATGGGAAGAATGATGGAGGTTGTTGGACGTGCAATGCAAAGCTTGCTTAAAGTAAGTAAGGCTTTGATACCATTTTAGGTTTGCAAAAAAATGGAAAAATGAGAGCATGTCATTTCCTTTGTCATTAACATTAGTCATGCAACAATCAGTCATACAATACAAGCATAAATCATCAATTAGTATATTCAAATTAAGCAAAGACATGATAATCTAATAAAACATACAAGATCAACCATTATGCTAAGATATAATAATCATGCAATAAGAATATAATCAATCATGCTAAGACAAACATCCTAGACAAGAGAAGCAGTCATAAGAAAATCTAATATTGCATCATAGATACTTATAGTATAAAAAATCTTCAATGTGCCATTAATCACTCAAGCATATAAGGGCACAAAGAAGGGGTATCTATTAATCGGCCAATTAAACCCCATACTTACCTCAACCTATGTTCGATCTTGACCCTCTATAGTCCCCAATGGAATCGCCACTTTGTGATACCCCATTTTCACATGTGTTCCCACTCGATGGCAAGACTCACTTTTTGTTTATGAAAAAACTAATTTTAGAAATAATGGAGTTGCCACTTATTTTCATTTTATTTTTTAAAGGAAAAACAAAATAAGAAAGAAAGACCCTAAAAAAATGACTTCTTTTTTTTTTTTGTTTAAGAAAAGCTTGTCTTTGAAAACCCGAGTTTACGTTTGGGGGTCAAATTACTTATTGAGAAGGTATCATAATGGTAGCACCCTTCTAAACCCTAAAATTGGTCTCTACTAAATAAGTTGGAGTAACTATGGCAATTAATGGGTAAATTAATGGATACCATAGATCAAAGTAAATGTCAAAACATATACATTCAATAAACAATAATCACATAAGATGAAAAACATACTTTTATATCTTGTTAAGCGCTTCCATAAAACAAAAGAATTAGTTTACAAGCAAAAATATTATAACATATACAATATACATTCCACACAAGATCATCAACGCGAAGATCAAATAGAGTAAAGTCAACCAATCATAGAAAATAAGCATAGATGCTAATGCACATAAAGAGGTAAATGAAGGAAGTGTACCTTGATAACATTTAAAAGTGCTTTCATAAAAATAAGGCTAATTCACAAATAATAATGATGAGTTTAAAGAGGAATAAAAAACTAAACTTATATTTATGTACTTAGCATATTTCTCAAATCAAAGAAGGTTCATAAGCATGTTTAAAAGTGACCAAATTATCAAAAGTAAAGGAATTATCATTAACAGGGTAGAATATTGATTCATAAAATAAACTCCAAATAAATACCAAGAAGTGTTATCTCATCAAAATAAAATTAGGTAACATCTTTAACATATCCAGATCACTGTCCAAAATTCCAAATTAATTAATTAATTATATTCCAACTAATATCAAATTTATTCACAAGTGGGTTGCTTCACAGCCAAATTAGCAAATGATCATAATAGAGGACTCTACAAAATAAATCTAAAAAAATATCTAGAAGTCGAGTTTTATCATGAAAATTTTCAAAGAACAACTCCTATATGTCTAGTTCATAATCCAAGTAATCAAATTAATTAACTAGCTCTCATTTAGTACCAAATTTCGTAATGATGTTAATAGGTTTAGAACAAAGTATCTTTTTAAGGTAATCAACAATTGATTTTTTTTTAATTAACGTAGAGATGTTCTAAAATCATTAAAATAAATAAATAAATAAATCATACAACTAGATTAATGTCTATTTTAAATAAAAAATAATCACAGGGCAATATTACATTCATAACATATTTAAAAATAAACAAAAATCTCTAAATTCTAGATGACCACTTGTGCAATGGGTGTAAGAAGAAAAAATCATATCTCTCATTTTAGAAATCGTTTATGAATATTTTGTGTCAAAAATTAAATTTATGAAGTCTAGATTAAGATAAAAATGTTTAATGAATCTAAAGATATTTTTAGTAATTTAATTTTGCAAAACAAAACTAAGTATCAAAAATAGAGTAAAAACTTAACCTTCTAAAAGATTGATTTATATCTTTTAATTGAGAAATTATTTTTGACTCAATCAAAATTCTAAAAGTTTACAACACCATGGAATAGTTACAAAATTTTTAAAGAGTTTATAAATGGTCATATTCCAATTTACTAATTTAGAAGTATAGTGAGATGTCAACAGTGTCAATAGAAATCCATGTTTTGGAAAATTTTGTATGTAGAGATCTACTAAATCCCATTTTAATTTCCATGAATTCATTAATAAAGAATCCATTGGTTGGAGCTATGAATTTTAATTCATGTGTATTCAAAACCAAAATTTATTTTAAAGTCTTTTCAAAGTTGCATACCGAATAAAATAGGCAACATTGTCTTTTTGAGAAATTGAAATTTCATACTTAAAGGGACTAAGATGAATTTTTAATATAAGTTTAGGGATTGATTTAGTAAGGAAAAAAAATGAAAACAATTTTTTTTTAAAATTAAAAAACATGAAATCTCAAATAATTAATTATCAAGGAAAAGTTTAAGTGTATGTGTTGAACTAAGGAAATGAATTACAAATATCAAAATATAAAATTAAATTAAAACATTGATGTGAAGCCAATTGTCATTTGATTATCCAATGGCTTATATTGGTAAAATAAATTGAAGAAAAAGTGATCTAACCTCATTCCTAAGTCAATAAAGCAATAAAAATGCAATCAAACAATTTTCAATATACAATCCAACAACACTTATTTCAATTTTAAATTTAAGCATCAAACAACCAATAAAATCTCAATGTATAGATGTTCATCAATTCACTTTCATGACTTCAATTCAACCCAACTATCAACTCACATACATGTTTTGATTTTGAAAGTCAATAGACAAATGTCGTTAACACTTCATGGCTGCCACTTCTTTACATACTTGCTTTAATTTTAAAAGTCAATATACAAAGACTAATAACTTCAATATTTCCATGGCTGCATCATACCATATCACATACTCATTTTATTCATTTTAGAATTCAAACAAAACTAAAGTTTCTAACCATTACATAGCCACATGCATTATTTTCACTTGATTAAAGAAAATATTAATATTCCTAACCATTAACAATCACATGCATTATTTTGATTTGATTTTAAAATTTCAACAAAAGTCAGTAACGCATTCTTATTTCATTTTGAATCTTTTATTTAATTCAAGACATGCCAATAACATCAATTTTGGATGACTATGTAGTATCATTCATTTTACTTTGAATTTCTTACTAAAAAATACCATGCCATTAACTTAATCCTCCATGATTGCATGTAAACTTTACATTCATGTTTTTTTTTTTTTTTTTTTAATTCAACATATATCGAAAACCTTAAAAAATTAAACTCTGATGAGCCACTAACACCATTGAGAACCAACATGCATTATCAAGTAAATGATTAAACAACAATCATGTGTGGCCTTTCTTACATCCACACCAAGTCACTATTCCTATAATATAATAAAATAAACATAAGAAAGTGATTTAAAATTGAATAAAATTATACTAACTTGTGTCTAGTGATGCTTTGAAGCTGATGGAATAGGTGTATTATAGCCAAACCTGTCACAGTGATGAAAATAACAAACGATGGTGTGTTGATTCTTTGATAGCAGTGATGAATGACTTTAGTAGTAGTGAATTCAACGATAGATCAAACTATAAGTTTCGATGGGTTGATCTCTAGCAATGGTGAAAATGCAAATGAAAATTTGAACCCTCCTTTTAGATGAAGACGCTAGCAATGGTGAAGATGCTCCAGAAATAGAGGAGCAATATAGATGCGGTGCTCCAAAATCATGAATGAAGTAGTGATGGAGACCTATGTCGAGTGCGGTGATGATTAGTATGGTATTGCAGGTACTTCTTGGAGATCTTTGTTTCAAAATTGCAAGTGTGTTGGTATGATGTAGGTTTAATGTCAATGAGGACAAGCTATGGAGATGAATTGTTGTTCACACAAGAATGGTGTTCTGTAGGTCTTATGATGATGATTGTAGCTTATTTACAAACAATCACCCTTTAATGGCGGTGATGATGACAAATGTCGATGTCCGGCATGGTGGAAATGGGGAGTTCCAATGGCGTTGGTAACTTGTAGCAGCATCGATCTCCGATGGTGAAAATGGCAAGCTTTAATGGTGGTGGTGACCTACAACAACATCGATCTCTAGTGACTATTACAACAAGCTCTAATGTTGGTAGACTACACTAGCAGCAACGATCTCCATGAATAGAACAACAAGCTTTCACGATTGTGAACTACTCCGATAGCGATGAACTCACCTTTTTCAATTAGAATTTGTGTTCCTCCAGAAAATGCCCAAAAAGAGACTCCCTATGTCGATGATAAAGTCTCTTTTCCAAGAATGCAAAAAAAAGCCTCTCCGTCGGTGATGAAGTCTCCTTTTTTTTAGCCTCAGAAGTCTTTAGAATTGCAGTTGTTGCTCCATTCCTGATGCGGTCTACATGCTCCCTCAACAAAAGGATTTCTCTTCTCTTTCTCACTGAATTCAATTTCCCCAAGGAGAATTCTAGAGTGTCTTCGGAGATATCATGCCTCAATTTTTTTTAGCTATTGGATGAAACAGATTAAATCTCAGCCATCCAAATGAAAAGGAAAAAAAAATGAAACCGGGTACTTCCCCCTCCCGTTCTCTCTCATTCTCTCCCTCTTTCCCCATTTTTCCCCCTAATTTGCTCTCTTCTCCTCCATAGTCGAGTGTGTAGCTCTTCCCCCTCCTATTCTCTTACCCTTATCCCGTGCTCTCATCTCCACTTATCCTCCATAGTCGGTCGTGTAGTTGTTCCCCATCCTATTCTCTCACCCATTTCCCCTTTTTCCCCCGCCTAATTTGCTCTCTTCTCCAATCATCCTCCATAGCCGGACGGGGTAGCTGTTCCCCCTTTTCCCATTCCCCCCCTCCCCCTAATTTGCTATTTTCGCCACTCATCCTCCACAATCGAGTGGGGTAGCTGTTCTCTCCTCCTTTTGCCGAGTTTTCCTATATTTTCCTCTTTTAGTCATACTCGGCTTTTCTCTAGGTACTTGTGTATTCCGCTCATCTCCATCGGTTGTTATTTTGGGTGTTTTCAGTTGTTTTCGTGTATTCTTGGATGTTTTCGTGTTGTTAGGTGTTTTCGGGTGAGATATTCTAGTTGTTTTAGGTGGCATCTTTCTAACTTCTCTCTTTTCTCCGTATCCCCCTCTGTTTATGTCCATATTTAATTTTCATATTTGTGGTCTTTTTGGGTTTTGAAGTAAAAAGTGCGATATTCCCTCTCCTCCTCTCCCCTATGTAACCCTTGTATTTTCTTCATATTTTATATTTTGTTTAAGAGGTGTAAAAGGGTGTTTTCAGGTTCTAAATTTTGTGGTTTGAAAGCTTGAATTGAAAATGTAGCTGGAAGAAGAAGAGGATGTGTAGTATTAAGAAAAAGAAAGCTGAAAAGGACACAATTTTTTGCTAATCAAAAGGCGGTTGTGTTGTAATTATTTGTCGAGTTCTATATTAAGAAAAAAAATGTGAGTATTGATAATGTGTTTTACAATATTTTATTCATTATATTTCATGTTTTTTGTTAGATTTATGGATTGATCACATTAATGAAAAATAATGTGGTTAGATCCATAATTGAACTTTGAAAAAAATTTATATGCTAATTTTGCCACAATTTAAAATGTAGAGAGATTTAGGGAGGATTTTGTAGTGGTAATGATATTTGTATTTTATTTGGCATTTGATTGATTGTAGTAAGATATGAATATAAAATTTATTGAAATGTGAAAAAAAACTTATGTTGAGATAATGTGGTGGTGAAAGTATGTTTGATTTATTATATCTGAAATCATATTATAAAAATTGACTTAAATGATTTGATTTAATTTTTAGGAGCGAGCACGATGGTGTTGAAGTTGTTAGAAATCCAAAGAGGCCTATCGGAGCTTGGATACATTACTAGTAAGGGAAAATAGAAATATGTAAAAGAATATGTTCTTATTTTATTTTTATTTTTTTGTGGTTGTTATAGTTATATTTGTTTGAAATTGTTTTGTAGTAACGATCAATTAGCCATGATCAAAGAGAAGGATAAATAAGTGAAGATAAATGGCGATGTAAAGAGTAATATTGTTGTGGGTAATATAATTAAATTTTAAAATTAGAATTTAAAGTAAGTGACCATTTAATGTAGTTGAGGAAAAAATTGAGCAAGAAGTGGAATGCACTTTCAAAAGTAGAAAAAGAAGATTTCATGGAAAAGTCAATAGAAAGTTTAAAACAATATTCACTTCAAAAGGGTGTGAGTCCAAAGGTAAATTTTTTGTAATGAATATAAAATTTCATTACTTATGTATTTGTTGCAAATTATATTAATGTAAACATGTTTGATGTTTGTATATCTTTTCAGTTATATCTTCAGACTTGATGCTCACCCGAGCAAGTGATTAGAGTGATTGAAGAATTAAAACCAAAGCAAAAAGCAGCCATAGAAGAAATAAGATTTGGTAGCCTTTTGCAACTTTGATGTAGGAAAATTGATTATGGGTTATGCCTTTGGTTGATAAATAGTTTCAATCCGAACACTTATATGTTAGAGTTGTATAATACTTGTATCAAATTATCCTCTATTGATATTGAATTTATTATGGGATTGGGGACAAGAGAGTTGAAGATTGATATGAACAAAGATGTTAGCCATAAGAATGATTTATGTAACAAATATTGTGATAAAAAGAGGAGATTGCCATTAGTGATGTTAGAAAATCAAATTAGAGAGGATAAAGAAGGTGGAAACGATTTCAAAGTTTGTTTTGTATTATTTGCGTTGAGTGCATTATTGTGCCCAATGATGAAGCTTTTTGTGAAACGTTCTTTCTTACATCTTGTGGAAGACATCGATTCAATAAAGAAAATAAATTGGGTTGAATTTGTGTTGTCTTATCTTGTGCACGGGATTAAAGAATTTAAGAGGAAACAACAAAGTGGGGTTTCTGGTTGCTTATTGTTTTTAAAGGTAATGTTCTTGTACATAATTTACATCATAGTGAATTTCGAGTTTGTTATAATAAAATTTGTGAACTAACTATATATCTATGTAAAATATAATTGCAGTTATTCTACCACAAGCATATATTGTTCGAAGAGAAATTTCTATCGCTAAATACTCGACCTTCTCCTCAGATTACTACTTGGGGAGATGATGAAGTACTAGATATGAAACGAATATTGAAAAAACTCGGTGGATATGCAAATGACAATGTAAGTTATAGTTTCGAAAGTCGTTGGATATGTAAATATGGAAATTCGTTTAATATTGGTTGAAGTTTTTAGTGATTTAAAATATGATGTGTTATATTTTGATGAATATATTATAGATCAAAATATGGGTGATACAAAATGAGATAAGGGATTGCGTTGATGAAAATGCAATGACAATGGACGGGGAGAATGAGGAGGATGAGAAATTTGAAATCAATCCAACCAAAGATGTTATTAAACGAGTAAGTTTTACAATATTCATCGTGAGTATCAATATTAGTAGTGAACCCTTGTATTTTGATGGTGCGAGCTTAATGGAGATGGATAAAACCTTTCAACAATTAAAGACACATCTAATTGATTTGTGTCATGTTGGAAGTAATAGTAGTTGTGAAAAAGTTTTTACTAAATTTGAGGAGAAATATACTACATTGAAAGGTATCTTCCTTGGGTCAAGAAAAAAACCTTTGAGAATGCACGATGAGAGAACGAAGAATGACATTCTCTCATGCGAGAGAAGTTTGGAAGATAAGGACAATAAGAAAGGAAATGAACATTATGTTCACACTTTGTCAATTGACAAGTTATGCACTGAGGACTTGAATGGAAAGAATGAAGATGCATGTGCTACATCAATTGAAGTGCATATCATTTTCGTATAAAAATGTAGATATTTTACCACTTCCAATCAAAAGAACTAGAAGAGATTATGGAAAGGTGTATATCATATAAAAGAAAAAATTATTTTCTTTACAACTACTTAACCATTACATAGTAAAAAGATGTATATTAATGATATTTTCCATATTAGGAACCATTACGAGCACTATGTGGTTTTCCTGAGCATGTCATGAAAACAAGTACATCAAGGGAGAGGAAACCAAGTAAATTCAAGGTCTCCCCGTTTGTACACAATTTAAGGAAGATGGGGAAACGTCAAGTATCAAAGGTATAATACAAATAGTTTAATATCATGTTCTTATTTTTTATACTCAACATATATAGCTAATAATTATGTTTTGTTTTCGATTTAGTCAATCCCTATGTCCATTCGTGAAGACGCGGTGGATGTTCAATCATTCAATGTACTTTAATCTCTTGTTGTTGATTATGTTTTCAATAAAGCATTGTAAAAAAGGTTTGTAGTGTCTAGAACATTCATAAATGTGTTGTTACAATTTTAACCTTCATATTTTTCCAATTCAGTACATAATGTTTTAACATATTATTATTTTAGTGAGCTTCTTGTTGACTTTGATCATGAACATGGAGTTCATGGAGATTTTGAGTGCTTACGTCCTAGACAAAATTTGTTGGATGTTGTAAGTACCTACTTGATTTATATCAAATGTGTGCTTTAGTAATTAAATAAATTTATTGAAGTTATTGTTTGACAATAGGTAATAAATCTAGAAGCATCAAAGCTAAATTATTTTGAGAGGCCATCATAGGCATACGAAGTATAAGATGCTATCTTCCTACGACATTTTCAGTAAGCTTAAATTTCTCTTGTTGTTTACTTACATATTAAGTATAATATACTAATGTTCGTATTATGTTGTATTATTAGCAAATGATTTTGTGCGAGAGTCCTCATCATTTTTTTGATAGAAAAACATCCATCATGAGTAAGTACATTAGCGAATTGGATGATTGTGAGAAGGTTAGTAATTATTTGTAATGTTTAATTACAAATATCAAATTTAGAGTAGATTTTTTTTCACCTACAATAGAGTAGATATTTTGTGCCCCAACTCATAGATATTGTTTTTCTAACTTTACAGGTATTTATTCCAATGCATGACGATTGCCCCGGTCATTGGTATCTTTCCGTCATTGACTTTAAAAACTCTCATATCCAAATTTTGGATTCATTGCGATCAAAGAATCGGGACGAGTTTCGGTTTAAGAGTGTCAAAACAGTGGTAAGCTTTTAGCTATTTTTTTTCCTTTTAATTTTTTTTTCTCTTCCACAATTATTAACACTTTCAAAATAAATTAGGTTGAATTTTGTCAAACGTTCTTCAAATTGTATGATATGGGGAAAGATGTCTTCCAATTCTCCATTGATTGGGCTCCTTCGATTCCGACCCAAGATAACGGGTTAGTATGAATACCTATCTCACATTAATATTGCTTATCTGAGCTATAATTATACATCTATTCAATAAGTTGTTTTGCTTTTCTTATATTTTTCTTAGGTGGGACTGTGGAGTGCATGTCATTAAACATATGCAGACATTCGAAAATGGTGATTCCATGAAGGCCTCTAACTTATGTAATTCTATTAAAATACGTCGGGAAATAGCAAGTGATTTAGTTTTACACGAGGGAAACAGAGAAAAAAAAACCATTTTAGCTATTGTTTGTACAAAGACATCCACACAAGCAATGAAAAAAATTATTATTATGACATTCTAATATTTATCATTTCCATCTCCACATATGGTCATGTTGATTGGGAAGTTGTGACCTTGGATGAACATACATGGTTCATGATCAAGTCTGTTTTATTTGAATATGCTATACTCTTCTGTCAATATGGTAAGCAAAATGGAATTGTAATAGATAGCATCATTCATTTTCAACATGTATGATTTTCTACAATCTGTTAGGCATTTAGATGTTTTTTTGTCTCTATATAGTTTAGGTTGCTTTTCAAATATATATATATATATATATATTCATTTATCTATGCTCAAAAGTATATAGTGAGTACTGGTGGGAGTATAGGTTAGCCGATTCATATTTAGCAGCTAGCAGGTGTGAATTATAGTGAGGACTTATAAAGGCAATGTTTACCGGTTGAGGAATGAGTTAAAGCCAATTAGAACTGGTCGACCGGTTCATTTGAGTGTAGTGGCTACTAGTCGTGGAATTAAGACAACTGATAGAGAACATTCCTCAACCGAATAATGACCTTATGGATGTAGTGTCTACCGATAGAGGATTTTACCCGACCGACTGAGGAATTTTCACAACTGGTTCAACCAATATTGGATGCAGTGTCTACCGGTTGAGGAGCTCAAATGACCGACTAATGAAATTTCTCAACCGGTTAAGAAATTATTGGATGCAGTGTTAACCGGTTGAGAAATGGAGATGACCAACAGAGAAGAATTCTCAACCGGTTTAGGCCAAATCTCAATTGGTTGCCTTGTTGAATGCTATTATGCAATTTCTTCATATGACTACCGTCCGATAAATACCTATAAGTGGTAGCATAAACTTTTCAACCAGTTAACATTGGTGATTGAGCCATTAAGTACAATTAAAAGGATTGGAAATGATGGAAACTACAATTCCAAATTACCGAATTATGATTTACCTATTTTGAGTTATATCACTACATTTACCAATTTCATATGAATTACATGAAATCAATTACTTTCGTTTAGTTAATTCATAACCACCTAATTGTCAAACTTTAACCACATTTTCCTTTAATTATATCCGCATGTGCAACTATTTTTTGGACATGATATAAATGAATCGGTTTCCCGTTTGACCAATCATTTTACCACTTATTATCATTTAAATTATAAATCTAGAGGATAAGGCATTCTATCAATCAAGTTAACTCTGGTTCCAAATTCAGACTTCTCATTAAATACTTGGTTTAAAAGTACATATTACCTAAAGTGATAACGTCAAATAATAGAAATACTAATTTAATACCTGTCATCCCTTACTCCATTAAGGAATAACAAAAAGGTTGCATATCCTTTTCATTTGGAGTATTGTTTGGATCCCCACCTTCGCACGGTGTTGTAATAGTTTGTTCGTATTGCTGAAATCCTGTTATCTATACATGCACATTCTATGGTTAAAATTGACCCGTCCAATTTCATTCCAATTACTTCAACAAAATCATTAAGTAATGCATAGTTAAAATTAATGTCCAAAATGTTTTTGGTTCCCGAGGTTACATTGCCAAGTACACCAAAATCTATATACATGTTAGATGGGTTATTCCACAAATGCTCCCCTTGCATTCCTTGCATTTTCAAAGATTAAGTGATGTCAATTACTGTTGAATTAGATGTTATCAAAGTTTATGTTGTTATATAACAAGCCTATTGTACATGAGATAAGGTTGCAAACATGTCAACTAATGAATTTGTTGAAGGCATCATTTCCATTTCAATGTCACATTGGGAAGACAAATTACTTTCCTACAACATACTCTTAATGCAATGAAAACAATTATGTTAGTTATTTATGTAAGTACAACTAAAAAACTTCGAATTAGCTGCAAATTCTTATTCAATCTCACATACCATGTCATGCTGATTACCAGTATGAGAGATTGTAACTTCTGGACACTTTCGAATTGTGTGACCCACTCTTTTACAACCACTAAACCGTTTTCCCTTTTGAAAATTTGATACAACTTTGCCTGGATTTCCTTTAGTCTTCACTATATTTGGATCACAAACTTGGTGAGGACTTGTGGCTCCATCTACTGCTACTTCTTCCCTTTCAAATTACTCTTATAGAGTTCCTCCATTCTCACCGTTAAATTTTCTATTTCATTTTTCACTTCTAGAAATGAAGATGACGTATCTGACGCATAGTAGGAGAGCTTGTTGCACATTGAACTCAATGAACCGTATCGTATAAACCGATCCATGTCGTTATCCATCTCATTCACCGGTGTTGATCTTGGATGCACCTTTGCTAAATTTGTCCACCTCTTCAAAATACATGAAAGAGGAATCTCTTCGAAATGCTCCACCTTCATAACAACAACCATATGGCAACAAGGAATGCCAATTAACTCAAACATCATGCATTAGCATTTTAATGTTACAATATTCGGGCAAAATCGGACTTCCTATTTTATGTTCGAGTGTCTAAACTTAGATAATGTGTATGCCCATATTGAATCATCACTTACAAGCCCTACCACAAAGAATAACTCTACATTCTTCATCTCCTCACAAAATTTAAGGAAAGATTCTTTTGTGTATACAGTCACAGTATGATTTTCAAGTATGGATAGTTTGGTTGAAAGAACGGGTGAAGAATTGTTTGACTCGAACTCTGCCTTTGCCTCGTTTTGTCGTATTCTCATTATCGCCCTATCAAATTATTGTACAAACTCATACAATTGCAAACGAATTTTCAAGAATCTATCTAGATATGCATTCATACTCTCACACCTATGTGCTTCTCATCTCTCCAAAGAAATTTCCACGTAAATATGCCTCAGCCCATCTTTTGCGTTTCCCATAAATCTCGGTGACCCAATGATTCTCATTAAGACCTAACTTTTCAACCATTTCATGCCAAACCTTTTCGAATTCTTCTGGATTCCCTTGCATGAACATGTGCCTTGCAAAGATGCTTGTAAAGTCCTTAATATGCATATTCGTAAATGTATTTCGTTGCAAATGCCATGAACACGTGCGATGACATGTATCAAGAAGGACTTTTTTAATTGCCTTACACATTGCTTTATCCCCATCAGTTACTACGAATATGGGTTTCTTATTCATCATTGCAATAAGAAATGTCTCCAACACCCATTCATATGTACCAATACTTTCATCCATCAATAACGCACAACCAAATACCACTATTTGGTGGTGATGATTAACACCAACCAACACGATTGGGGCCTTTTATAGGCATTTGTCCTATAGGTTGTATCAAATGCTAAGACATCTCCAAAACATGCATAATCCATTCAAGTAGTTGAATCATCCCAAAACTAGTTTGCTAGTCGACTTTCTTCATCAACGTTGAATTTATAAAAAAAATGAAGAATCCATTTCTACCTTTTCGCACAAGTAAGCCAACACGGCTTCCGCACCACCGTCTTTAATTTCAATTCTACGCATTGCATCAACGTGATTGTATATATCTTTTTGTGTGAAACCAACATGTTGATGTCCTCCCGATTGTTTGACCATATAGTCCATAATTTGTGTTGTTTTAACACCAACTTTACGCAAGACATTAACTTGTGCCTTATTTGGATTACTTACTGTCCGATGAGGCTGAAGGAATTGTGTGTTGATAGCATCGACCAAATTATGATTATGTTCTCCTATAAATTCCTTTATAATCCACTTTCCATCTTTTCTATTCAAGCCTATACGAAATGCAGTTTCACATCCAACTCTAGTCAACGATTGTGGCTCACGCCGTTGCTTGTCATTTTGAATAAACTTTGTCTCTCGATGTCCTTCTCTAGAACACACCCACTTTCGAGATATTATATTTTCATTCTTGTCTCATTTCAAATCATTTTTTCAAATACTAAATATGGTTACTTTGGAAAATATGTTGTAAAATGTTTCAGCCTCATCTATGCAATTGAATTGCAATTTGTAGACTTCTTCAACTGAAATACCCTTCAACACCTTTACTTTCAAACCACTTCCATCCAACTAGCAACTCCCACCAGTATATGTATCATCATTGACAACATCCTCAAGTTTCACTTCAAACTCCTGCTTGATTGTTTTCTTCATCGCCGATTGCAACACCAATATTTTATAAATCACGTAAAAAATTGTCGAAATAAGACCTTAACAAATTATCGTATCAATTTCGTATAAATTGATTGCATACTTTCAGAGAAACCTATAATGCATACGTCATCCATTTTCGAGTTTGTGAGTACAGGTTACCACTGGCAATTCGACCGATTTCAATCCAATCGACCTATTGGTCTTTTTATTGAAAATGCTCCCACTTTGCAATGTCTACTGGCTAAAGAAACAATTCAACCGATTGAGAAAAACTTCAACCGGTTGAGAAATTATTCAACCGTTATACACTGCACACATGTGTATTTTCCCATGATTTCGAAATAAAAATGTCAACTGATGCATATTACTAACAATGTGCTATAGACAATGATAATCTTCACCTTTTAAAAACAATATATATATAATTTAAAAATCACAATTAGGTTTTGGAAATATTTTCCCCATCCATTTGAAGGTTGAGGACAGTCACTTTGAAAAAGGTATTATGGATTTGTTTAACAAATCCTTATTGAGTTAAGGATGATACCTTGACAATGGAAAGTGTAAGTGTGATGCTACTTCAGCTGAAGAATTGTCTTCTTGATGTTTTTTTGTAAGCTATGCTCCAACAAATAGAAGACCTCATTCACTTTCCAGCTTCCTTAGAATATGTTCCTTTCCAAATAACTACTTACATATCTATGTGGTTGGTTGCTGAAGTAATTACATATTTGAATAGGTTGCCACATGTAGAAAACCAACTTGCACAATGGTACACTTGGTGGTTGAAATTTACCTTTTTTGCTTCAGTTTATTAGGTGACATTAAATAGAACATTTATAAGCAGAAGGGAAAGTCAGCCTAATGTGGATGATTACACCCATTTAAAATGGATATATTTATAACTTTACAAAATATAAAGTGGAGATATGGACTTGATTGATAATATTTACATTTCTTAATGTTGTTTACCCTAATTAGTTTAATTATGCTTTCATACCATTTCCTACTTAGTGTAGATTTTCATCAATTAATGTGCTTTATTTGTAATTAAGGCATCATACCATATCAAACATATGAGAAAGGTTAGTTAATTCACTTTAATTAATTTAAATAAGTTATATTACTATATCCTACTTATGACAATTTTTAATAATTTAACCTTAATTAATTTAATTCACGTATAATGCTATATCCTACTAATTCAAAATGTTTGTGAATTAACCTGAATTAATTTAAATGGCGCTATCGTACTATATGGTAGTTATTCTAAATTGTAATATTTTAACTTGCCTTAATTTTAATAAAATCATCATACCATATCCTACATATGAGAAAAGTTAGTTAATTAAATTTAATTAATTAAATCAGCTATGTTACGATATCCTAGTTATGACCATTTTTAATAAATTAATCTTAATTAATTTAATTCATATATGATGCTATATCGTACTTATTAAAAATGTTTGTGAATTAACCTGAATTAATTTAAATGCCGCCATCATACTATATGATAGTTATTCTAAATTGTAATCTATTAACCTAACTTAATTTTAATAAAATCATCATACTATATCCTACATATTAGAAAGGTTAGTTAATTAACCTGAATTAATTACATTAAGTTATCATATTATATTCTACTTAAAATAATTTTTTTTTAAATAACCTCAATTAATTGAATTAACCTAGATCCAAATATTTTTTCATATAATCAATTATACATTAAATTAGTTCATATGGAAAATATTACATTAATAATGTAGCAAATATATTGTTTCTTCTATGTAGGACATTAATTTAATTAAAATGTATTAGTTGATAAACTATATGCATTTCCATATAATAGCAAGGTCGACCGATATGCGAAACCCACTTCGAACCCTCAACCCTTCCGTCTTCTCTTTCCTTCATCTTCATCTCCACGAAATTCCTCAAGCCCTAACCAAATATCCATGGCTCCAAAACGAGCACCGATCAAAGCAAGCTCCACGACCAGCAAAGGGAAGAAAACGAAGGTAGCAAAGATGACCGGGCCAAAAGGCAAGAGATCGGACGCACCACGGACCAGCAGTAGCAAACAAAAGACCCTAGAGGGAGCACAATGTAGCGACAACAAAGGGAAACGACTGGTAGTGAATGAAAATATTAAGGTTCGTAAGAAGGCCACCTTTGATCGAGCTACGTTCACAACCCTAGAGTTAGCACAAAGATTTATTCTTCATTTTGCCAATCGGATCGTAATCCCGAGTAGGAATATTGATTTTTCAAAGCTCAGTTATTTCCATTTTGATATGTTTTTCACGAGAATGGGTTGGCTTCCTATTGTGTCCATGAAAGAGTTTCTTTATCCTAGGGTTGTGAAAGTTTTCTACTACAATATGAAATTTGAAGATGAAGGACCTATTAGTACAACCGTTAATGGTGTATAAATCAATTTTGATGTCGCTCAACTTTGTCAAGTTTTAAATATTCCAAATGAAGGGGTTTGTTTATATGAAGTAAAGAAGTGGTCAAGGGTGGAAGGTTTCAAACCTCCAGAAGCTATAAAGAGGCTCTGTGGTTATCAGAAATCTAATAGACCAACTTCTCATTCATTAACTATGTTGAGTCACATCCTACAACACATGATCTCGTACATTTAAAGGAGGGCATCGATACGATGTATCTTTCTTGGAGGCATTTTTGGTTGACAACATTCTCATAGAAAGAAAGGTTAATATGGGTTACATAATTTTCCGCCAGATGAAAGCTTGTTCATTAAGCGAAGATTCAGTGCTCCCATATGGCATGTTTATTACAAAGATTGTCAAATACTTCACTGTGAATTTGCGGAATGAGATAGACAGGAAGAAACTAACATCAGTTGATACATATGATCGGGCTTCACTTTGTTGCATGCATTTTGTTCGAAAAAAATATGGTTCGTGGGAAAGGAAGTCTTTTGTCCCCCCTTCAGAGGTAGA
The DNA here is from genome assembly GCA_030254885.1 of Vitis rotundifolia. Taxonomy (NCBI): domain Eukaryota; kingdom Viridiplantae; phylum Streptophyta; class Magnoliopsida; order Vitales; family Vitaceae; genus Vitis; species Vitis rotundifolia. The sequence continues at coordinate 10,614,589 of CM058170.1, forward strand.
TGTGTCTTCAAAGAACGGGTCCTCCCAGGATGAGTAATATGAAAATTAGGATGTAGAGGGAAGAGCTTCTGAAAATGCAAATATGACGGCAATACCGTCAAAAGATGGTGTAGGAGCTATGGCGGTTGCAGATCATCCTTCACAAATTGGTAGGAACGAGGCTGAGGCATCGGATAACCTTAATGCCTAGATTAGCTCCCTTGGTACCCACTTAGAGAAGATGGCGTTAGCCAATGATTGACGTTTCACATCTTTGGAGAACTGCATTGATGGTTTCCAAGAGGAATTCAATGCGGGTATGCAAGTTATACAAGGCCAGCATGATGAGATGATGGTATTCTTGCGAGCCCACTTCCCGCTTCATGGCCCCTTCTACATTTTCCACCAGTTATATAGTTAGTAAAGTTTGGTTCTTTTTTTGGACATTTGGCTAATGTAATTGACATTTTCTATTTATGACTTCCTCTTATGACTTATTTGGGTACCGATAAGCCATTCACATAAATGGCATAACTGTTTTCCCTCAATGCTGATGATGGTATATGGATGATGTAGTTACTTATACATTTATGGATTATATTATGCATCCCTAGATTTATCAACTAATATCGTTCTTCTAGCTTAATTTGATATGTATCATGAGAAGATTGGAATTTCCAACTATTTATGCTTCTTTAACACTTCTTTTCTAGATTTAAAATTGTGGGTAGACTTGATATAATATGTGTTTCCATTCGGATGCCATGAATTTTTAAGTCTTATGTTATTGATTATCCAATCCCTATAGAAGGGTTTCGTCCCCACCACATTGGGGTAATGGTAGTTTGTTGACCATGGCACAGGGGGCCTAATCCTTAATACTACTATATCCTACATATCCGGGACTTGAACTCCTGCTTCCATGGTTGTAAACTACACATGTTTTCGATCATTTCTTACCACTCATAAGAAGTTATGGTTTTTGTACTTATTTTTCTGTCTTTCCTGCTTATTTTATTTCCATGTGCGGGAAGATGCTTTTTAACTACAAAATAACAGCTCCAACAAGAAGAAAAAACAGGACTTTGTCATCTCTATATGAATTACAGGAATACTTCTTTTTAAGTGTGCTCCTAACCATGTATGTGCTAAAAATGAAGAAGCAGCTAAGGATAGAAGGCAAGTAATAGATCATACTGCTGGTATCACTATGTGTCTTACTCATAAGTACTTCCACGCCTTCTCTGCTTATGTCTTACCCATAAAAAAGGACCAAGAAAGTGACCTAGCTTATTATGATAAATGTAGAAATGATCTAGGCATGGAAATAGATCAGTTCTTGATTTTTAGTATATAATATTAATTCATTATCTAATCCTTCTTTCAATTCTCCATCACTCAAGATACATAGGTCACAATTCTAAACGAAGTGAAACCAATGAATGTTGGAAGCGTGAAGAGGAATAAGTAGTTGTTACTGAAATGCTGTGTGAGATTTATGCATAACTGCATCATGACCAGATGACAAACCTAAATGACAGCAAAAGGAAAATCCAATACTGGTCGACCAGAAAATGAACCGGTTGCATTTTTTTTGCTACCGATAGCCACTGCCCATTTGGGTGTTGCATCAACAAATTGGCAGTGTCTACCGATAGTGAAAATTTGTCAACTGGTAGCATATAATCAGTCAACCGCTTCATGTTTACTTTTATAAGTTGATTCCTGCATATATTGCTATATTGTTATTAGAAAGTTGTTTTTTTGGCCTTATGATTAGGTAAACCCTGTTATGTTCATATGATCATATGATCAAGTACATTATGGGAAGGCAAAGTTAATTGGCAAAGCCCTATCGATCCTTGAGAAGCTGTGGAAAAATGGTTGTAAACCTGATGTGGCAGTTTACATGATTTTGATCATTTCACTTTGTAATGCTTAAAAAGCAGACATTGCTTTGGAGTGTACAAGTTGATGGTCCATAACGAAATGGGATTAGATATGAGACTGTGCTAAGGAGGGAACTGCAGTTGGTAGGCATCAATGGCATGCTTATAGCCTCCAAATACGTAGAAATTTGGCCCCTAGAGGTTTGTTCTCTTAACCGCAACTCCTTTATTTTTTATATATAATATGTATTTTTGCTCAATTGTTGGTTGAGTGTACATTTGATTTAGCTGATTCTATGATGAACCCAAATTTTCAGTTCAATGACTTTCTCTGCATCTCAAGCAGGGCTTATAATGATCACCAGATAAGGAACATGGATAAAGGTATACTGGGCAGGCTAGATTGGAACTTCACAGTTCTGACGCCTTATGTTTTCGTTGTTCGTTTCATTAAGGCCTCCATTCCTGAGCAGAAGGTTAGAATGTTCTCCTAGTTTTGATGCTTGTAGCATATTTTGATTCTTGTGATTTTTCTGGGAAGCTTAGTGCTTTTGCTTGTTCCTTGTTGCGTACTGTCGTCATTGTATAGATGGAACATATGGTCTACTTCAATGCTGAACTTGGCTTGGCTAACTATGCCACAATGATGTATTGCTCATCTATGCTTGGTGCCTCATTGGTGTATGCTGCGCAGTGTGCCCTGAACAAAAGCCCTGCTTGGGATGAAAAAGTAAAAGCCTACACTGGTTTCTCAGAGGCACAACTACTGTAAGTGAATATTACTGTCTCCCATTCTTTTTAGTTTGTGAAATAGGAATGTTCGAACATTTCTACCCAAAACAGGGATTGTGCTAATCTCTTTGCAAGTTTCCACTCAATCGGTGCAGAAAACAAGTTGATCAAGGATGTGTATAGGAAGTGCTCTCTGCCTCTTACAAGTCGGGTTGCATTTCGTCCAGCAGCCAAGCATGAAGAAGACTGCATTTGCAGTAGGTGCCCCACATTTAGTTCAACCACATTACCTTATGTGAGGAATGGGGGATGATTGGTCTGTGATGATCTTTAAGGGTTAATTTTTAGTCTAATCATAACTGATTTAATATTTTATTTTTTCTTCACACCTATGTTGTGTTTTGATAAAGAATTCAAATTTGATTTGCATTAACTTGACCAAATTGATGTTTCTCTATGTTTATTCTCTTCTTCTTTCTTTTAATTTTGAAGATGATATTTGCAAACCAAGGACTGATCTCTGTTGCTTCTAATGGTTTTGTGTAATTTAAAAATTGGAGAGTGCATGTTGGACTACATGATAGATCCATATATCGTACTGATGGGTTGTGGATGACTATTTCAAATCAAGTGTTACAACAATGCTACAAATTATAAATATGTGGCTTAAATATGTAGCAGGATAATAAGCTGGGGACTAATGTTCAAGCAAGAACAGATGGTATAATTGACTGGTGATTTAGGAGCTAGTGAAGGTTTCGCTGAGATTTCATCAACTGTAACAAAATTTGATTCAGAGGACATGAATATCCAAGGTGAAAAAATTCATCTGTCATTTGATTTGATTCGCTTGCCCATCTGCCAATAAATTTATTAAGTATAGTTTTTCCTGTTCCTTAAAACAGGCCCAGATTCTCTTACATCTCTAAATACCAAAACCGAATGCATAAGGATACTGTGGTAAACTTACCATTCATTTCTCCTCTTGATCCTATACTTTCGTATTTGGAGGATCTAGATTAATTGACCATGGTTCTTCTTAAACTGAGTGGCTTAACAACACAACTGTCTTTAGGCTGATATCTTACCAGTGTACGGCTTAGCAGAAAAGATGTTCAATTACGTGCAATATCAACAGAGTTGCCAATAAAATTCCATTTACCAAGCAGTTGAATTTTCATTTAAATCCTTACATTTAGCTGATTTAATATTTTTATAATTTTTAAGTTTATCTATGTAGTTTTTATATCTAATATGCTAGCAAACCCTTAGTTAAAGGTTTGAAAAAATTAAATTGTTATTCCAACCATGCTGATCTAATGAGTTGATTCTATTGAATACATAAATTATTTATAAAAGCTGGTATGATGTGCTTGTTCCCTTGAATGTTGCCTGCACATTTTTAATGGAGGTTATGAGTAACCACATTTTAGTGTAGGTTGGAATTCAATCTGGACTTCATTCAGATTTTAAAAAATTTGTAAACATGCCACTAAAAAAAAACAGGAATAAAAACAACAGAAAATTGGACCATCTGTCCTTAAAAAATGATTAATTTAAATTAATTATCACATTCTCCCACTTTTTCTAGCTTGGTTAATCAAGATACCTGACCCCTTAGCTAAGAATTAAGCCTCTTCAGTTGATTTGTTAATGTTGAGGTTGTTGTTTTATACCTATCCATTTTTTCCCTTCCTCACTTGATCTGAAAGTACCTTGGTCATCAAAAAGAAAGGGAAAAAATAAATAAATCAAACAAGTTGAAGAGAAAGCAACGCAATGTATTGTTTCATTTCAGATATCGTCACCATTGTTGGTTTAGAGTATTTACAATAGCCAAGTTTGGCTTTCATAATATTGAAATATCCAAGCTCTTTACATTTTAATCTCGGAATTAGTCTTTAAGTTGAAATTTAAAGATCATGGTTCATGTCATTGTACTTGATACAGATGAAAACCCATGCAGGAAAAAAAAAAAAAAAAATTGTTGTCCTTGCCAATCTAAAACCAAGGACCATGCCTAGTGTCAAGTCATGTGGAACGCATATGGTTGCTTCTGATGCATCACATGAGAATGTTAAGCTTCTTGTGCCTCCTGAAGGTTCAATTACTGGTGAAATAATATGGTTTGGCTAAGAAGATGAAAAGCAAAGTAAACCTGGTGCAACCTCTCCAAACCAGGTAGTGCTTTTATTGTTAAGGATGCACTCTAGCCTATCCAAAAAAGCAAAATAGAAAGTTTTGGATGCACTAATAGTTTGTTGAATCAGTTAATATTGCAACAAGAACTTGCTCACAAAAAGATTGCTGCAACAAAACTTGCCTGCTAAAAGATTATTGCTAAGTACTTGCTTATTGAAGTTATGTGTGATTATGTGGGCCATGGAGCTTCGTTTGTTGTCCTTCTTGGATTTTATGGATGATATGGGGATTGGTAAGCATAGTTGTGATGTAGTGTGTTTTCTGGTCATTGCTTGTATATATTGTGTGTACATGAGATGTGGGCCTTGTCTCTACTAAACACCTTTTTAAATGTATTATGTTTATCTTCCGATTAAAAGAAATGAAGAAACCTGCTTATTGAAACTCAATTGGGTCTTTTTTCATAAGCTTTTATGAAAGTGTCTAAAACTCTAATTGCCAGGTATTTAAAGTTATCTCACTCATAAGAACTTGTAACTCCATATATTTGCTAGAATTCTTATTCTTTGTTGCTCTTTACTATTTTTTTTGTTAGAATTCTCATTCTGTATTCTTCTTTATGGTTGATAGAACCTAGTCTTCATATGAATTGATTTCTATTACAAATTTGACTGCACAGACACCTCTGAATTTGATTTTAATTCCTTATGAGATTTACTCATGGAACTTGTTTGCCATGCTACTTATTTGAAGGACTGTTCTACTTATTGATTCACGTATCTCATGCTGGAAGTTAAATGACTTCTGTTACACCCTAGAAAGAGATGCATTGGTTGATTTGATGGCAAGTTCAGACTACATTATATGGAGATCATATTTTGATTAATTTGGTGTGCTACAAATAATATAACTTGATTGAGACTTGTGCGAAAATTGGTATCCTCTAATGAACTGTTTAGGAAAATATGTTATTCCATTTCCATTATTTTCATATTTGGTGTGCCTCTAATCAACTTTTGAGGAAAATCTGTTCTTTCATTCTTGATTGGCCAACTTCCATCTAACTAGCCCACCTAAACACTTTCAACCTCACTTGTTGAGTTAGACCCCAACCCATTCTGTTGGCCCTCCTATTTGCTAGTTTTATCTCACCCTTTGTCCCCAACCACCATCAGATTACCTACCTTTCAAGCATGGATCCTCTCTAGCTGTTTAATGCCAGAATTCTCACAACAACTCATATTCTTGTTAGCCAACAAAACACCCTACAATTAAAGGAAGTAGATGAAGTTAAGAATATGGAAAAAATATTGGAATTGCCTACTCTTCTCTAGGAATCCTTCAAGGGTCTTAGGAGTGCATCAAAAACAATAAAATAAAAGGAATTTGACTTACTTTCCAAGGAAATTAGTCAGGAAACAACTTTTTCTCAACTCAAACATCTTCCCTTCTAGACTCTAAAATACATATATAAGATATTAAAATAATTTCTTCACATGGATGTAAAAGTTTCCTACTTATTCCAAAAATTACTATAAGAATAAGAAATGTTCCAAAATTTGTAGAACATTTGAACTTACTAGCCAATTAATTATACTTAGAAGTGAAAAATAACTTGCTAGCAAAGTAAAAAGGAAAATGCTTCATTTAATACCTTTTTACCACTTTACTAGATTGTGAATGGTGATTAGATAAAAAAATTTCATATTATTTTCTTCTTTTATCTTTTCCCTTTTTCTGGTCACCATGTGCTGTTAGAACACTGGTAAAAAGGTGGTAAAAGTAGCAATACTCAGGGGAAAAAAATGGTATATGTCATTAGGATGCCTATAAAAAAAAGTTTATATCATATATTCAGTTAGGATTGTGAGTCCATGTGGATCCTGTGATGCTCACAATTGAGAGATTTTTCTTATTTTGATAATCCTTAATCAAGAAACTTTTCAAACCTAGTAAATAAAAATTATGAGCTAGGTTGTAGAGAAGGCAATTTAAATGTTAAAACTCTAGTATGGCCTGTTATGTAGGCCAATTGTAAGACCCAATAAATGGTCTGGGAGGTTTTACTTTTAAAGGATACTAAACTACCAGTTGTACTCAATTGGAGTATCAACTTGGAAGCAAGCATGACAATCTTTTTGAATGATACACTTGTTTCTTTTGAGCTATAAAAGTTTTTTGATCCAGTTACCTCAAAATGCAGAAAGTATAGTAATATGATATTCTTAATTTTCCTATCCTTTACAACATTTCTTCATTTTTAGAAATTCAATCAATCCTATATAGCTTTTTTTCTGGAAGCCGTAATTTCCTTGACGTAACTTTTTTTTTAGGTTTCAATAGGGTAAAGTGGCAATAGGATTAGAATGTAGTTCATCTCGGGTAGGTGCCAATGCCCCTTGATAATATATTTGATAAGTTTGAAAACTGCAATTGGGTCCAAGTCTCTCTTATGGCAGTTAATAGATCACTCTGTGATGTACTGGGTTAAGTCTTGAATTGCATCCCATGTATATCTTTCTTTTTTTATTTCTTATTACCTCGCGCATAGCTCAATTCCTTTTGAATGAAGTAAGGTTTAAAAGCTTAGAATTGTCGAGTAAATATGGACAATGTAAGGGAAAAAGGGAAATGCATCAAGCATCACATGACAAAGATAAAGAGCAACAAGAATCATTTTTTGACTGTGAGATGTTGGGTACAAAGAAAAACACCTTTCTAATTGCCATTGGATTACTCATCACTTGTAGCTGAGCATGTCTCCATGAGGATCATGTCATCGACTGATGCTTTCCTACATGTCTCAAGTTGAACTAGTACAAGTTAATATAAAACAAAAGTAGAAGTAAGATAACTAATAGAATGGGAAGTTTTAGAAAAGGAGTGAAACATGACATCTAATTGCTCTTGCTTTAAAGAGGCATCATTTTGCTAATCCAACATCCATAGAAACCAACATTTAGTTGGGTGGTAGCAGTTAAATTTATTATGACTAGGTGCAAAGATAATAAAGCTGCCATTCAAGGCCTTAAGGTTGATTTTCTGTGCTCTAAGGAAGGAAGTTGAAATACAGTAGTCCACAAGGTAGGGATAATCCTATGGAAATAGGTAAAAGATCATGGTGAATGCAGTAACACTAGACTGACCTAGTGGTGAGCTCTATCATTTAATATATGCACAGGGAATAAATTTTTTTGGGCTAAATGATATGAATCTTATTACTGAAAATGTCTGTTCTTCTATTCGGCAATCCCTATTTTGACATTGTGGTTTGATTAGAGGTTTTACTCTTTTGTTAAAGCTTTGAGGTCGGCCATTGTTTATGTACTCAACCCCATTCGTAGATGGAGAAATTTGTCTTTTGCATTTTTTTGGACCATAGCATTTTCTGGAAGAGTGAAAATTTTATACTGATGGGGAAACTTGTGATTGAAGTGCTGAAAGTAGTTCTTTACTCCATTTTATTTTTACCTGCATATCCTTACCGATGACTGCAATATGAAACAAGATTATTTCATTTAATATTTTCTGCCCTGCTGGTGACTGTGGACTAAGGCTGTGGCTTTCGTGTAATTTTCTTGCACAATAGACAAGAATGTGTAAATGTGTTATATTAATGGTACAGGAACTAAATATTGGTGGAAGTATAGTCACATCAGCAATGGAAGAGGCATGTGGGACAAGCAGGTCTAAAATAAGGGCCATGTACAGTAGGAAGAGATGATTGTTGTCATAAATTTTGAATTGTTCTGCTAAACTGTTCTCTTTTGATAAGTTTCCATAATGTAATTAACCTTCTATCCTGATGAAAGGGGATGTTGCTCAAGTATGCCGACAAACACAATCATTCTTTCCCCCTCTTTCACCGCTACTAATTAAGGATGTGTTTTCCATGCTCTGAAACAGAAGGTATGAACTGTTAAACTTTGGGTCCTTTTCTTGGCTTGACTGCTTCAGGAACCTTCTTCTTTTACTCTATAATATCAGGTTCCACTGTTCTATTCACTGCAAAGCTGGTACCAAAAATAAAGGGACAAATGCTTCAAGAAATACAAGCATCAATGACTCATTTTCTCCACTAAAATAAACTCTTCATGTTATATGGGAGTAAATATGATGTAGTGGAACTTTTTTCTTATTTGTGTCCTGAATTGAAGAAATAAAGTAAGATTGTACCTATGAAATTGAGTTACACGTTGTGATTAATATTTTTGTTACAAAACTACTAAGAAGGAGGGTAAATTGATAGTGAACAAAACTAAGCCCAAAGATTATATCCCAAACTATAATTTTGATTGATTCAATCAAATCAATTTTTCCTTCTTGATTACCTCTATAAGAGAATTAGTATAGATTTGATATATCAACAACTTTTCAATCGGTGTGGGTGTCGGTGTGGGTGTGGGTAGAGACACCAAATTGGCTTTTCAATCAATATAAGGGACATAAGATAGACATGGAAAATAACTTACAAAGATTATCTCAATATTTGAAAATGTAAAAACCACAAGTCTATCGGACCAATAATCCATTACATATGAAAGAAGCATGCATGGTTTTACCTATCTTAGGGCCTATCTCCCCACAAGTCTTATAGTGACCAACACCTATATGTCTTCTTCACATTCAGAATGCATCATTCCCCCATGCATGCTTATGAGTGGATTACCTCTAAATCATATTAAGGCTTAGTGGCTTGAATTGTTGGCCTCTACTTTTCCTTTGTGAATAAGAGCTTTGAAGATTTTCTTGAATAAACCTTAATTTTGAGAATTTTTAGAAATAGAGCAAAATAATGACATTCTCTAGATGTATAAAGCTTTTTTTCACAATCCAAAAATTAGTTTTTTGATTCTTTCTATACCAAATCCCTAGGTTTTTAGTGGTGTCAAACTAGGAAAACAAATGACATTCTCTAGATTTATGGAGCTTGTTTTCATACACCCAAAATGAGTTTTTCAATTCTTTTTGAAACCAAATCCCTAGGTTTGTAATGGTGTCAAACTTGCAAAACAAAGTTTAGAAAAACACAATTTTTTTATAAGTAATTTCCCATCTTTTCATGTGTTTTTGTTCACTTACATATTGATGGCCACTACTATGTATGGAGTCGAATGATGTCCGCATGATAGGAATACATGGAATTGCTGGAATAGGCAAGACAACTCTGGCAAAACTAGTATTCAACAAAATTGATGACCAATTTGAACTTGTCATCTTTCTTTCCATTGTTTCTGAGGCAGAGGACAGCCATCTATTACTTCAATTAGGAAGACAACTTCTTGCAGATATACTAGAGGAAAATATTGCACTTATAAGCAACATTGACGAAGACACTAATGAGATAAAGCACAGGTTCTGCTCTATAAAGGTTCTAGTGATTCTTGATGATGCTAATGATTGACTCAATTGAATTCCTTTGTTGGAAACCATCAATGGTTTGGTTCACTTACAAAGTTGCTTATCTATATGATTTTAAGCATTTTGTGCTTCATTTATCCCCTGTTGTTGGTTTATAGGGTACAGAGGCAATTGAAGAGATATCCTTAGACCTATCGGCATTAAAAGAAATACAGTTTACGACTAAAGCTTTTAACGATATCAAAAGACTTCAACACCTCCAAGTCTATAGGAATGGACTTTCATCATATGATGCTGACACAGTGCACCTTCCTGAAGAATTCGAATTTCCTTCCTATGAATTAAGATATCTCCATTAGGATAGGTGGAGTTTGGAATCATTGCCATCGCATTTTAATGGTGAGGAACTGGTTGAACTTGGTTTGAAGCCTAGCAACTTAAAACACCTTTGGAAAGAGAAGAAGGTTAAGGTATGGTTACTACTTATTTGTCAATAAACTTCAATGTTATTCCAAGAAAATTTATTCAAGAATTTGTATTTTATTTTAATTTATGTTACAGCATCTTCGAAAATTGAAACTGATGGATCTCAGTCACTCTGAGCAAGTGGTCCAATGTCCAGACTTGTCTGATGCATAATCTCTAGAGACACTAATTTTTTATGCTTGTATAAGGTTGTAAGAGTTACACCCATCAATATGTAAGCTGACCAAATTAGCTTTCTTGAGTGTGAGGGGCTGTAATATGGTGCGCTATATGGTTGCAATATTTCGATTACAATCTCTGGGAGTTGCCAACCTCTGTGGCTATTCAGTGGTTGAGAAACTTACTGAAATCCAAGCCAATATGAAGAATTTATAGGAGGTTAATTTCAAAGGCACTGCCATCGTAGAACTTCCATCTTCAGGTGGGTTTCTCCCACAGCTTAATTTATTAAATATGAAGCGGTTGCAATTTTTTTGCTCTCGGTAGACACTGGCCCTTTTGGTGCTTCATTAGAAGAAATGGTAGTGTCTGTCAATAGAGAAAATGGGTCAACCGGTAGCATTTATCCGGTCAACCGCTTCATATATAATGTACGAAGGCGTTAAATTATTGGATTCATGCATAGCTTGTGCTACTGTTATTCGAAAGTTGTTTTTTTGGCCATGTGATTAGGTAAAACCTGTTATGTTCATATGATCATATGATCAATTACATTATGGGAAGGTTGTTGTATTGCAGATGACATAATTAGGTGTTCTCAGATTGCTGAACGAGATGTTTTTTCATGCATGATGAAGAGCTTTTGATCGGTGGATACTTCAGGAGAAATGATATTCGTAAGGCATTTGATCCACTTCAGACCATGACAGAATCTGTCTATTTAGCTACAATTTCCAAATACACTGAGTTGATGCAACATCTCTTCTAATTGAATGAGTATCAGAAAGGCTGCAAGCTATATGATGAGATGTTGGAAAGAGGAGTTGAACCACATAGTTTGGCGATCACAACTATGGTTGCAGGTCATGTTCGTCAAAATAATATATTTGAAGCATGGAAAGTGTTCAATAGTATGCAGGAGAAGGGCATCAGAGCTACTTGGAAATCTTACTCAGTGTTTATTAAGGAGCTCTATAAAATTTCAAAGACAGATGAGGTTACCAAAGTTCTTAATGAAATGTAGGCATCCAAGATAATTATTGGAGATGAGGTATTCAATTGGGTAGTATCTTATTTGGAGAAGAAATGAGAAACACAGATGGTAAAAAAAGTAATACAGATGAAGAGGACATATAAACTTTACCCTCAAGAACACGAGGAATCTAGTAGTATTGTCCCCACGAGACAACCGCATAATTTGGACTTCAACTGTAATCAATTGGAGTCAGGAAGGATGGATCTTCATTTGGTAGAGCACCTTACAAATACTTATAATGAACAGGAACTGCAAGAAATTTGTAGGATTTTGTCAACATCAATGGACTGGTGCCTAATTGGTAACCTAAAGAATTGTTTTTTTTTATAATTTTTATTTCTCTTACATGCCATGTGTCTTAATCCTATTAGCCTACAAATGTTGGGTATGGTACAGAAAAGTGATTTTCGGTACCATAGCATAACCCATCATTATAATTGCATGAGCATATTGCCCTTTGAAGTTGGAAAAACCTCCTCAATCTTTGGTCGCATCCTCACCCCTATGTGTCATTATTTTTTCCCATCGCTCTCTCTCCACTAGGCTAAATGCTGCGCATGGGTAAAAGTAATAGTCTTTTATACATTCTGAGGTGGGGTGATATCATCTCATGAATGATGAATAAGGTTATGTTATGACATATGAAAAGCCAATGCAGTGGTGGTAAGAAAAAGGTATTTCTATAATTTTTTTTCCTCTTATATACAAAACTCGCAATTTCGATCCCTACCATTAATTGGGCAATCTATGTCATAATTGGGTAATACCATTTGAGTGTACGAATCACTGGATCAAAAACCTAAATGACATGTAAAGGATATTCGTGTATCGATCAACCACCATATGAAGCGGTTGCTATTTTTTTGCAACCGGTAGCACTGGCCATTTTGTTGCTTTAGCATAAGAAATGACAGTGTCTACTGGCTGAGAATATGGGTAAACCGGTAGCATTTATCCGGTCGACCGCTTAATAGATAATGAAGTAAGATGGTAAAGTGTTGGATTCATGCATAGATTGTTCTCGACTAATTAAAAAGTAGTTTTTTGGGCATGTGATTAGGTAACACTAAATATGGATTGGATATTGTTTAAATGAGTCAATTACACTTAAGGGGTCATCAAATGGTCGCCGGAAAAAGCATACTTCAAAAATATTTCAAAATTAGAGAAGGTACGAAGAATGTGAGGAATCCTCACATTCTTCATACCCTCCCCATTCTCCACTTCTTTGAACTTTTTAAAAATTTTGGGGACTCCATATGGCTTGGATATTGTTTAAATAGGTTCATTACACTTAGGAGGTGGTAAAATGATTTCCGGAGAAATCAAAATCCAAAAATACTAAAAATTTAACAAGTGTATGAAGAATGTGAGGAATCCTCACATTCTTCGTACTCTCCCCATTCTCCACTTCTTTGAACTTTTTAAAAATTTTGGGGACTTCATATGACTTGGATATTGTTTAAATAGGTTCATTACACTTAGGAGGTGTTCAATTGATTTTCGGAAATATTAAAATCCAAAAATACTAAAAAATTATGAAGGGTACGAAGAATGTGAGGAATCCTACGAAGTGTGTATTCTACGATGTTGAAAACTCGTAGAATACACACCTTCCTGGTCGAGGGATCTACCTTCTCAGTCGAGGGTAACGGTCACCTGCCAAGCATTAAATACTCCAACGACTAGTGAACTGGTCGACCCCCAGCTCGACCGGTTGAGGCTGCTTTTTGGTTTTCTTGGCTCTTGAGGTTAGAAACCTATAAATAGAGAGCTCCACTTCATTTATGAACAAGAGAACACCTTCATTTATTTGTCTACCCACTTTTTCTTGCCTTAAAAGCTCTTATTCTTTTCTTGGTGCATTAAACCTCCATTTGCATTCTTTAGTGCACCTTTGTGATTCATCCTAGCCTCAAGTTGTATTTGAGCTATTGTTGAGCTAGGTTGAGAGATTCATTCTTTTAATTGAGTGTTAAAGCTTCCAAGTGAGTTGAAGCTTGAAGAGATTGTGTAAGAAACCATTGGAGCCGGAATCCGAGTGTAAAGATGATTAAAAGCTTGGTTGAAGTTTCAAGTTAGTGGAACTCTCACTCGGTTAGGAGCTTGAGGAGAGTGGATGTAGGCAACGAAGTGTTGAACCACTATAAAATCTGAGTTTGATTTCTCTAACCTTATCTCTTTATATTTGTTTCTTTTTTGCTTAAATTTGTTGTGTTTAAAAACCCAATTCACCCCCCCTCCCTTCTTCTTGGGTGTTTTTCTCTTTTAAGATTAGCCTTTATTTTCTCAATTGGTATCAGAGCTAGGCCTCTTGTTTAAGACTTAATCGTCTAAGAGGAAATGGCTAATCCATCAAGCTCATCTCACATTGAAAGTTTTGCAAACAATAGACCTCCATTTTTTTACGGGAACCGATTATCCCTATTGGAAAACTAAAATGACTTGGTTTTTACAATCAACCAATTTAGACGTATGGGATGTCATTGAAGATGGCCCAACTTTTCCTTCAAAACTAGTTGATAGAGTCATGGTTCCAAAACCCAAGCAAGAATGGGATGAGCGTGATAAAAGAAATTTTCAATTAAATGCTAAGGTTGTTTATACTTTGCAATGCTCTATGGATAGAAATGAATATAATAGAATATGTCAATGTAAATCGGCTAAAGAAATTTGGAGATTGCTTGAAATAACTCATGTAGGAACAAATCAAGTGAAAGAGTCAAAAATCAATTTACATGTTCATAGCTATGAATTGTTTTTCTATGAAAGATAATGAGACTATTGTTGAGATGATCACTTGGTTCACCGATATTGTCAATGGTCTTGAAGCCTTGGGAAAGGCCTATAAGGAATCCAAAAATGTGATGAAGATCTTTAGGCCACTTCCATCAAAGTGGCATACAAAGGTCACCGCAATTCAAGAAGCCAAAGACTTGACCAAGCTATCTTTGGAGGATCTCATAGGGTCATTGATGACATATGAGATCAATTTGGCAAAGAAACAACAAGAAGGTGAAGACAAAAAAAAGAAGTGCATAGTTCTCAAAGCTACAACTAAGGAAGAAGAAGAAGTTGAAGAAGAAAAACAAAGTGAAGAAGATGAAGATTTAGCCCTCATCACGAGAAAGTTCAACAAATTCATGAGGGGTGAAAGGTTTAGAGGAAGAAGGTTCACTTCTAGAAGAGAACTTTCTAAAAAGGAATTTTCATCTCATGGTGACAAGGAGAGATGGGAAGAGAAAAGAGACTTGGTGTATTTCAAGTGCAAGAAACCGGGACACATTAAATATGATTGTCCTCTCTACAAAAGTGAAGCCAATAGGAGAAATAAGAAGGCAATGATGGCCACTTGGAGTGAAAGTGAAGAATCCTTCGAAGAAGAAAATGAGAAAGAAGTGGCAAACATGTGCTTCATGGCAATAGATGAACTTGATGAGGTAAACTCTAACCTTAGTGATGAAGATATACATGATGCATTTGAAGAATTGTATAAGGATTTTGAAAAACTTAGTTTGAAAAATATTTCTCTTAAAAAGAAAGTTCAACAACTTGAAAAAGAACTTGGAGAAGTTAGAGAAAATTTTCAAATGTTGAAAATTCTAAAACTCATCTTGAAAAAGAAAATAAGATTCTAAGAAGGAAAAATGAATGTTTGACCTCCTCTCTTTCAATATTTTCTTGTGGACAAAAATCTTTTGAAATGATTCTAGCTAGCCAAAAATGTGTTTTTGACAAACAAGGGCTAGGATTCAAATCTTCAAAAAATCAAAAGAATTTTAAAAACTATTTTGTAAAGGAATCCATAAGTGCAAGTCCTTCCACTACTTGCAACTTTTGTGGAAGAGGAGGGCACATTAGTAGTACATGTCCTTTAAGAAATGGTTCTCAAAAGAATTCAAATGCAACAACTAAAAAGATTTGGATTGAAAAATCCAAGGTCACTAACCCTCAAGGACCCAAAAAGATATGGGTACCTAAATTAACTTGAGTTTTATGTTGTAGGGTTCAAAGAAGGATAAGTAGTTCTTGGATAGTGGATGCTCAAGACACATGACCAGAGATGAATCTAAGTTTGCTTTTCTTACAAAAAAAAAATGCAGGATATGTTACCTTTGGAGACAATGCAAAAGGAAGGATCATTGGTCAAGGTAGCATTGGTAATGGCACATCCTCTCTTAATTGAAAGTGTTTTATTACTAAATGATTTAAAACATAACCTTTTAAGCATTAGTCAACTTTGTGACAAAGTTTTTAAAGTGATTTTTGAAGCATCTCATTGCATCATCAAGGTTATTCAAAATGATAAAATCATCTTCATGGGCCATAGATGTGGTAATGTTTACGCTATAAATATTTCAAAATATGACAGCCATGATAGATGCTTTTCAAGCATGCATGATCAAAGTTGGTTGTGGCATAGAAGGTTGGGACATGCTAACATGGACCTCATTTCCAAACTCAACAAAGATGAACTTGTTAGAGGCCTTCCCAAAATAAATTTTCAAAAAGATAAAGTTTGTGAAGCTTGTCAAGTGGGAAAGCAAATCAAAAACTCTTTTAAAAACAAAAACTTCATTTCCACATCTAAGCCACTTGAGTTGTTGCATATGGATTTATTTGGTCCCTCTAAGACACCAAGTCTTTGAGGAAAGTCTTATGCATATGTTGTTGTGGACAACTTCTCTAGATACACATGGGTCTTTGTGGACCCTCATCCAATCCACCGACCGGTGCGATTCGCTGTTTTAAAGGTGAAAGAAAAAGCCAATTTTCGAGTTTTGAAAAATTTATCCCAGTGATGAACAATTTTGTTTGGAGTTGCCAATTACTTTTTATTTTATTTTAAATGGAAAAAATGTAAGTAAGAACAAAAATCCTAGCATGACTCCAGTCAGGAAAAAGCGGTCTACGAAAACTAGATTCTAGGTCCGGGGATCAGGTTACCTATCAGGAAGGTACCTCATGCGAGGTAGCACCCCTCTAGGCCCGGAACTTGGTCTCTACTAATGAACTGGGTATATGGGAGCATATGGGTCAAAGATCCAACAAACCTTGTGCTAAACAAATGACATGAATCACATAGACCCACCTAGTATTTAGCATGCACATACACTCAACAAGTCAAAATTAGAGTGCATACTTGAGGTCCCCAGCCAAGCACTGCATAAGAGGTCAGTCAATAAGCTCAAATGCACAACAAATATACATAGCAATCATGCACTAAGCATTCATGTGAATTTCATTATCCATAGCCGAAGTGCATACCTGTGGTCTCCAGCCATGCGCTGCAAAGAAAATGTGAGGCAAGTAATATAAGCATACAACATGCACTCTCAATCAAACATCAAATCTCATACCCAAAGGGGAGGGAAGTAGGTCGAAATGAAATAAATGGTTTGCTTTCTTTTACACACATTCCTCTAAACTCCATCAAACCAAACCATGCTCGCTTAACCCACATTCTTCCCATCCATGAAGTGGGCTCACATTAAATCTATCCAAACTGAACTCTGACCCTAAAGGTGGCCCATAAGTGCCTTGGAGCCTAAAGGCTCAAGCCACAACAAAAATGGGGGTCAAAACATGCTAAAACTAGGGCTGCTTAGCAGAACCTATTGAACCGGTTGGAAACCGGTTCAACCCATTGGGAAAAATTTTGAAACTTTACCAAAAGATTCCTAGAATAATAAGGAATCCAATAAAAAAACGGCGCTCAATTCCGAGCCTGGATGAGAGAGAACTGGCTGAAACAGTGCAATGTGTTTATACAACGAGGCTACCTAGCAAAACCTATTGAATCGGTTCCCAACCAGTACAACCGATTGAGAAAAATTCTGAAACTTTATCAGCAGATTCCTTGAAGAATAAGGAATCCAACAAAAAAAAAGTGCTCAATTCAGAGCCCGGATGAGAGAGAACTGGTCGAAACAATGCAACATGTTCCTTATAGAAGGCCAAACTCGAGCCACCCAACCTTATTAAGACTAAAGCCATGAAGCTCATTAATCAACCAACAATGCAGCCCCCCTAAACTCAAGAAACCCAGCTGAAAATTCAACCACATAGACATCCACATACGGCCACCTAAATCCCTTAAAACCAAACTGAAATTTATTTCACCTGAAGCCTCCAACCTACAACTACTTAGATCCCATGGAACAAACTGAAACTTCAGCCTCCTATAGCCTATGAATCCAGCTGAAATTCAGCCACCTAAAGCCCCTCCAATGCAGCTAATGGAATCACTAAGAAGCAAACCGAAATTTTAGCCACATGGGACCTATACATGTAGCCACAAGACCTAGGGTTTAAGTCCAGATTATTGATGGGTAGCCCGAAATTGAAAAACAGATAAGGTCATGGAGACCCTTTCTCAATACTAAGCAAAGGAGGTTTCAAGAAAAACCAAGTGGCAGAAAAGCCCATACCAACACAGCCACCTAAATCTAGCATCTAAGAAGTTCCTCAATCCAAAGCTACAAGGCCATAAGAATCCTTCCCTTAACAATCAGGAGGTCACAATGGCCTTCAACCAAAACCAAAACTAATGAAGGCAGTGACCTTATTACTCATACATCAAAAGTAGGCCACTCCCCCCATTCCTGATCAGAACCAACCCAAAATGAGACATCCACAGCAAACATAAAAAATGAAACCATACAACAATTACATATCAAGAGCATCCATAAAGTGATTGTTAAAAAAAAAAACCAACAGGGAGAATCATGAGCAATGCAGAATCTCTCTTTTATGTCACAAAATTAAATGAGAGTAAACAACAATCCAAAAGACCATGCCTGAGAACCTCTCTCCCAAGATGAGCATGAAAACTGAGATATTCAAATATGGAAAAGAAGATTATAAACCTGGAGCTTCATTCATGAACATCATGTATTGACAAGGGGTGCAACTCAACACACCATTAGCAAAGCAAACAAAATACAACTTATAACTAGAGTGAGGACAATAAAGCAAATTCCTATTTCTCAAAGAAAAACTCAAAACAGGACCATGCCATTCTAAATTGATGTAGGGAGAAACATATCAACCGAACTATGAACTAAGAAATAAATCAAAAGGTGCAAAGAAGAACAATACCAAATCCTCAAACACTCCTTATTTGAAACAGCCATAGAAGTTTCAACAATCTCTTAAACAGAGAAGAAAATCTAAAAGGAAAGGAATGAGATACCAGAATCAGTGCTTACCAGATTGTTCTCCCCTCAAGCAGAAATCTGCTTGGCTTCAAGGCTGTCTTTCCTTCTATTTGCCTTAGCACACAAAGGCTCATGAGTAGAACCTCACTCCAAGGATCTAACCAAAAAAATCCCCAAATAGAGTCTTCCCACTCTAAAACCTCAAATTTTCTATTTTTTTTCTTCCTCCTTGCTCACTTCACATGCCCCCAGAACTTTCTCAAATGCTCAAAACCTTCTCCACACTCTGCTCTTTTCCCTCACCAAATTTGGACAGAGTTTTTTTTTCCCCAGAAAAGAAAATGCAAAAGAAAAAGGTCCTTCTCTCTTTCCATTCTAACTTTTTTATACCAGAACCCCTGCTCCTCCCACTTCCACCTTCATTTTTTCCTCCTTTAGCTCTGGAAAGTGCCCCCATCAACCTCGGAAACCAGCTCCATAAACACTCCTCACAGTCACAAGGTGAGCTGCTCTCTCCACATTTACTCATTTGCTTCACCACCAAGAATCCATATGGATTCATGGTGGGCTGAAAGGAACTCGAACCAAGGCCCAAAATTGACCCAAAGTATTACCCAAGACCAATCTGGAGCTTATGGGCCCGAGCCATGTAGGATTTGGGCTCCAAAATCACCAAAATCAAAGCTCTATACAAGCTGGCCCAACAAACCAGTTGAACCGGATTCCAACTGGTCAACCCGATTGAGAAAAATTTTGAAATTTTGATAGAATATTCCTTGAAGAACAAGGAGTCCATAAAAAAAACGGTGCACGATTCTGAGTTCGGATGAGAGAGATATGATCGAAACAAGCCCAAGTGCTCCATATTCGAACTTGCTCCTATGAACTCTAGCTGAACTGAAACTTTGGATACCGGTAGAGCCGATTGAGAAAATTTTTGAAATTTTGATTTAATATTCCTTGAAAAACAAGGAGTCCATAAAAAAAATGGTGCATGATTCCGAGTTCAAATGAGAGAGATATGATCGAAACAAGCCCAAGTGTTCCATATTCGAACCTACTCCAATGAACTCTGGCTAAATTGAAACTCTGGGGACCGATCAAGCCAGTTAAGAAAAAATTTGAAATTTTGATAGAATATTCCTTGAAAAACAAGGAGTTCATCAAAAAAATGGTGCACAATTCCGAGTTCGGATGAGGGAGATATGATCAAATCAAGCCCAAGTTTTAGGGAGACCTCACTTCCTTCCTTTAGCATGATGTGAACAACTAGGGAATTGGCCATGATGACACTCCAAAACAAACTACACACTCACACTACATTGGACCGCAGATGAACCTATGCAAGGCTCGAAAACCGATCAAGCCCAAAAGAGGGGCCATGGCGGTGCCATAAGGAAAAAATTAGTTGCATGTGACACCCCTAAGATAAATGCAAGTGTCGAAGGATAAAATTGAGGGTCTACGGTCTTGTTTTTAAGTCAAAAGATTGAAGCCTTTTATGAGTTTTCAAAGTTTTGCAATAAGGTTCAAAATGAAAAAGGTTTTACAATTACTTGTATAAGAAGTGATCATGGAAGAGAATTCGAAAATATTGATTTTGAAGAGTATTGTAATGAGCATGGAATTGAACATAATTTTTCAACTCCTAGAATTCCTCAAAAAAATGGGATAGTTGAAAGGAAAAATAGAACTCTTCAAGAGATGGCAAGAATCATGCTAAATGAAAACAACTTATCAAAATATTTTTGGGCCGAAGCGGTTAACACTTCTTGTTATGTTTTAAATAGAATATTATTGAGGCCCATTCTTAAGAAAACTCCCTATGAACTTTGGAAAAACAAGAAACCCAACATTAGCTATTTCAAAGTCTTTGGATGCAAATGTTTTATATTAAACACCAAAGACAATCTTGGAAAATTTGATGCAAAATCGGATGTTGGAATTTTCCTTGGTTACTCAACTTTAAGTAAAGCTTTTAGAGTTTTCAACAAAAGAACCATGGTGGTAAAAGAGTAGATCCATGTTATTTTTTATGAATCTAACAATTCTCTCAAAGAAAGAAATAGTGTTGATGATGATTTAGGTTTGGAGACCTCCATGGGAAGATTGCAAATTGAAGATAGAAAACAATAAGAAGAAAATGGAAAGGATCCCAAGAAAGAAGGATCATCTTTGGCACTACCCCCTCCTCAACAAGCGTAAGGTGAATCAAGCCAAGACCTTCCTAAAAAATGGAAGTTTGTCATCAATCACCCACAAGATCAAATTATAGGTAATCCATCTAGTGGGGTAAGAACTATATCCTCTCGTAGAAACATTTGCAATAATCTAGCTTTTATCTGTCAAATTGAGCGTAAAAATATAAATGATGCTTTAGATGATGAACATTGGATGATTGCTATGCAAGAAGAGTTAAATCAATTTGAAAGAAGTGAAGTATAGGAATTAGCACCAAGACCTTCAAATCAAAGTGTTATTGGAACTAGATGGGTCTTTAAAAATAAAATGGATGAAAATGGCACAATTGTTAGAAATAAAGCAAGATTGGTGGCCCAAGGTTTTAATTAAGAAGAAGAGATAGATCATGAAGAAACCTTTGCCCCGGTAGCTAGGTTGGAAGCCATTAGGATGCTACTTGTCTTTGCATTTTTAAAGACTTTGTTTTATATCAAATGAATGTGAAAAGTGCTTTTTTAAATGGTTTTATAAATGAAGAATTATATGTTGAACAACCACCCGGCTTTCAAAGTTTCAACTTTTCTAACCATGTTTTTAAACTTAAAAAAGCACAAGTACCTAGAGCATGGTATGAAAGATTGAGCAAATTTCTTTTAAAAAAATGTTTTAAAATGGGAAAAATTGACATAACTCTTTTCATAAAAACCAAAGAAAATGATATGATATTAATTCAAATATATATTTATGATATCATTTTTGGTGCTACTAATGTCTCTCTTTGTGAAGAATTTTCTATGTGCATGCATAGTGAGTTTAAAATGAGCATGATGGGAAAAGTCAACTTCTTTCTTGGACTTCAAATCAAGCAACTAAAGGAAGGAACCTTCATCAATCAAGCAAAATATATAAGAGATCTTCTCAAAAATTTCAACATGGAGAAAGCCAAAACTATGAAGACTCCAATGAGCTCATCCATTAAGCTTGATAAGGATGAGAAAGGTAAATCCATTGACTCTACTATGTATAGAGGCATGATAGGTTCTTTGCTATATTTGACCGCTAGTACACCCGACATTATGTATAGTGTATGCTTGTGTGCTAGATTGCAATCTTGTCCTAAAGAATATCACTTAAGTGTCGTAAAAGAATCCTCAAATATTTGAAAGGGACAATGAACATAGGCTTATGGTATCCTAAGAGTGATAACTTTGAATTAATTGGATTTTCAAATCCCGATTTTGCTGGTTGTAAGGTTGAAAGAAAAAGCACTAGTGGCACTTGTCATTTCTTAGGACACTCACTTGTCTCATGGCATAGTAAGAAGCAAAATTTGGTAGCTTTGTCAACGGTGGAAGCCAAATACATAGCAAACGATTTATATTGTGCACAAATCCTTTGGATGAAACAAACACTTAGTGATTTTGATTTATCTTTTGAGCATGTTCCTATTAAATGTGATAATACTAGTGCCATAAGTATATCAAAAAATTCCATGCAACACTCTAGGACTAAGCATATAGAGATTAGACATCATTTTCTTAAAGATCATGCACAAAAGGGTGACATAACACTTGAATTTGCAAGCACAAAAGATCAACTTGTCGATATCTTTACAAAACCTCTAAGTGAAGAATAATTTGTTGATATTAGAAGACAACTCGGGGTGATTTCTTTATGATCCAATGTTTACTTAATGAATTCTTGATGAATATACCTTCTAATTGCATGAATTTCATTTCATATACTTCATGTAGACATATACTTAGATAATTGTCAAATTTCAACCAAAAATCAAAATTCCCTTGGCATTGGGCATCAAAAATTGGGGATTTCAACTAAAAAGGTAGGGGGAGGATCACAAAATGAGAAAGTGCGCAAAAAAATTGAAAAGTCAAAACGTTGATTGTGTTGACTAGGCGGTCGACTGGACCAAGACCGGTCGACCCATTTGTCGGGATTTGGTATTTTAAGGGACTCTCGCACTACATTTTCTCACTAGTTTCCTCGGTTCTTCAAGAGCTCTACCAATTCAGTTTTCAATGAGTGATTTTTAAGGCCATTGCAATGGATTGAAGTCTCTAGATTAGATTTTTAGGAAGATTGGAAGCTAGAGTTTCGGATTTAGGCCACCTTATCTTCCTCTCGCGTGTCACAATTAGTGTCAACACCATTTCCTCTCCATTTACGCACGCCTAGGGTTTCAGTTGTGAGCGTCTTTTTCTCTACCAGCCACTCCTCTCTTGTTTCTTCTTTCATATGGCTCCTAGACAAGAGTCGATTGCCTCTAGGGCATAGGGCAAGCGCCCAGCTGAGCCATCTCAGTTGGAGGCTCACCGAAATGCGAGGTCTGACACCACCTTATTTAGTTTCATGGAGGACTACTAGCGGTACAAACAACATTTTGCTCACAGACAAGTAGTTCCCGAGAGAAATATTAATTTTCCCCAACTTCAACATTTCAGATTTGAAGGTCTATTCACTATGATGGGTTGGTTGCCCATGGTCACTATTTCAGAGCCGATTTTTTTGACTCTGGTGAGAGTATTTTACTTGAGGGCGACTTATGGCATGGGTGGCCCGATCATTTATACTATTAGAGGAGTCAATATTTGTCTGGACTCAGAGAGCATCTATCATATTTTCGATATTGCTTCGGTTGGACTTACAGTGTACGAGTCCAAGATATGGCCCATTGTGCCGGGATTTAAGCCTAGAGAGGCCATTCAGAGGACTTGTGGACTTCTAGATGCCCAGGGGATGGGCAAACCCTCGTCTACAGCTAGACGGTCAACAGCAAAGTGCTACACCATATGTTATGCTCTATCTTTCTACCATGGGGCGGACATCGAGATGAGGTCTTTTACTATGAGGCATTCCTTATTGACTCCATTCTAACTGGGAGACGGATCCACTTGGGGTACTTAATGATGATGCACATGATCTCATGTTGCAAGAGCATGACTCGCGTACTCCCCTATGGCCGCTTCCTCACCAAAATGTTCAGGATGTCAGCGTTGACTTGACCAAAGAGACAGATTTTGAGGCCCCCAACACTTATGATACGTATGATGATTAGTCAATGGCGATGATGAAATTTGAGAAGGCCTTAAATGGTTCTTGGGTAAGAAGAGTAGAGAGAGCACCTACACAGGCTCGGGGACAAGGACAGGCACATCCCAGAATTGAGGAGGAGGTCGAGATACGAGAGATGAATGGGTGAAGTAGACCCTCAAAGTGGCTATCAGCAGAGAGAGCCCAAGCTTGACATTCCTCCACTCCAGTCAGAGGGTGTTCAATTTGAGGATACCTTCTCTAAGTCAATGATGTCTGAGTCAACTTATACAATGGGTCCATCTACTCAACTGTCATTCACTAAGACTTGCTCTGGACCTGCATTCATTGAGCCTCCTCATACTGAGATACCACCTCCTCAAGCACCTCTTGCTCCTGACCATGCTCCATGGATGGATTTATCTGCTCATATTAGCTCTCTAAGCACTC
Source organism: Vitis rotundifolia (assembly GCA_030254885.1). Classification (NCBI taxonomy): domain Eukaryota; kingdom Viridiplantae; phylum Streptophyta; class Magnoliopsida; order Vitales; family Vitaceae; genus Vitis; species Vitis rotundifolia. Next base: position 10,639,215 of record CM058170.1, read on the forward strand.
GTGCGGAGAAGCTTGTTGTAGTCAGTGATACACGATTCTACTCCATGGAGGATCGCATGGATCAATAACAAGCTAGCTTCACTTCTCGGTTTGAGTATCTCTAGTAGAGGTTTGAGCGTATTGAGGATCCCATGGATCAACATCAGGCTGGCTTCACTTCATAACTTGAGCATCTCCAGTAACAGAGTGAGCATATTGAGGATCGTTTGGAGAGTCAACATGAGGAGATGATGACTTATCTGCGCTTTGTTTTTCCACCTCCACCTCCTCAACCTTGATTTCTTAGAAACCCCTTTTGTTCCTTTTTTTATGTTGCCAAAAGGGGGAGATATTTAGGATCTAGGAGTCTATAGAAGACTTACATGCATATCATTGTCATATCATTGTTTAAATCGTACATATTGGATTGTGATACATTTGACTTATATATGATATGCTTATATGTTTCATGACTTACATTGTTTCTTATTGCAAATTATCTCTAGCATGTCTTGATTATCTTGGTTTTAACTTCGTAAATTTTTATTGTTGACCTATGATTGGTTTAAGGGGGAGATTCCACTTCTCCTAGATAACCAAGGTTTGTCATCATCCAAAAGAAGGAGATTGTTAGCTCAAAGGTTCTCCTAATCATGTTTTGATGATAACAAACCATGGTTAAGTTACTAATTGATTTCAATTATAAAGAATTTCAAGTGTTAATTTGGAAATTCATCAAAGAACCTAATGGATGCAAGATCAAGACCTTTGAAAGACTTTTAATCATAGGAAACATATGTAAGATAAATGCATGGGTGCACTTAGGATTTACATATCATTTCATGCATCCTTGAAAAACTCGATTTGTTCTTTAAAGTTACAGTTTCATCAAAACCCGAGTTTTATCAAATGAACCCTAGGCAAATCACTTCAAAATTGGCATATTAATTTACTAAAAGACCTTGCCTAAGTGTTAGAAGAGAAAAGACCAGAAAAAGATAGGTTTTTGGGTCAAAAAATGTGAACCGGTCAAGGCTCTGTCTAAACCGGCTCAACCGATCGGGGTACCAGTCGACCAATTCTCTCTTCCCAATCAAGGTTCAGTCGAGAAGTGCAAAAAGCATTCTCTCTCTTCCAGTAGCCTTTTCTTCCTGGTTGAGGGATCTGCCTTCCCGGTCGAGTTTCGATGAAGGGTAATGGTCACCTACCAAGCATTAAATACTCTAACGACTAGTGAACTGGTCGACCCCCAACTCGACCGTTGAGGCTGCTTTTTGGTTTTCTTGGCTCTCGAGGTTAGAAACCTATAAATAGAGAGCTCCACTTCATTTATGAACAAGAGAACACCTTCATTTATTTGTCTACCCACTTGATCTTGCCTTAAAAGCTCTTATTCTTTTCTTGGTGCATTAAACCTCCATTTGCATACTCTTTAGTGCACCTTTGTGATTCATCCTAACCTTAAGTTGTTTTTGAGCTATTGTTGAGCTAGGTTGAGAGATTCATTCTTGTTAAGTGAGTATTAAAATCTTCAAGTGAGTTGAAACTTGAAGAGATTGTGTAAGAGCCTGTTGGAGCCAGAATCCAAGTGTAAGGGTGATTAGAAGCTTGTTTGAAGCTTCAAGTTAGTGAAACCCTCACTCGGTTAGAAGCTTGAGGAGAGTGGATGTAGGCAAGAAAGTGTCGAACCACTATAAAATTTGAGTTTGATTTCTCTAACCTTATCTCTTTATATTTGCTTCTTTTCTTCTTAAATTTGTTGTGTTTAAAAAGACTTTTTAAAAACCCAATTCACCCTTCTCCCCTCTTCCCCCTCTTTCCCTCCCTCTTGGGTGTTTTTCTCTTTTAAGATTAGCCTTTATTTTCTCATATACCATGATGGCATAGTTTATGAGGGTTAGATTAGCTCTAGGTTCATTCTTGTGGTTAAGGGCATTTTGGTAACTACATGAGGTTGCACAAAGAATAATGAACAAGGTCTTAGGATTAGGCTAATTGATTAATTAGATGGCCCTATGCAGTTAATTAATCAATTTTGACCCATTTTGAGCTAGATTATGTGACCCAAGCTTTGATGGGCTTAAGTCACTTAAGCTTAGTAGGGCAACCCTATAAATACCCGCTTAAAGGGTTAGGGTTAGGGTTTCCTAACAACTTTAGTTAGTCATCTTCCACCTCTAGAGTAAGATAAAGCCAAGGTTTCCACCATTCCAAAGCCCACTCTTTGGAGTGCCAAGATCACGGTACGAGTCATCGAGTAGAAGATCTTGGGTATACGAGACCTCCAAACTATTCAAACATTTTCTTCACCTCAAGGAATTCATCTAGGAATATCCAGATCCAAGTATGGGGTTCATATCTCTAAATTTATAGTTAATAATGGTATTTATTGCCATTTTTATTCCGTTGTGATAGATTTATAGATGCCTAGGAATAGATGAATACACTTTACGAGATCTAAGGCATGGGAATACAGTAATCCAAGGTTCCCAACATTATCAACTATCAATATTACGTCTGCAATATTTGAGTTATAGATCCCATTTATTATGTGATCAATAAACGTACTCTAGCTCCAAGGAGCATATGTCAAATTTCCACTAAAAGAAATGTTATGACCATAGTCTTCTATATCACATGTCCTTTAGATCACCCAAGGAGGCACACTATCTCAATCCATGAGATACCCTAGTGTCTTTATTAAGAATACTTGTTGCCACTAGCTTCCATTGACAATGACCCAATCCATAGGATATATGACCACTTTAGGATCTTACCCATAGGTCAAAACCTCCTGTTAACTTTAACACATGCTCAATATTCTCTCAAAGTAGAGAGTCCATACAGTACAGTAGCTTGGTGAATCATGACAAATGATAGTCTTACATCATGATTTGTCATAGGTCCTCTCTAGTGTACATTACTTGCACTAGTGCACTCACCATGGGAAAACCATCTTGATGGCCAAGACAACCCATCCCTCCAATTAAGAGGTAATGCACTATAATCTCATATAGATTGCCTAAATCAATGAACTGATTGTGGACAACTCATCACTCTACAAGGAACCTATGACTTGGATCTTCTGTGCAACTCTTAATGCACCTAAGTCATGTACAATACAAGTGATGTGGGGCATGTACGCTCAAATAACCAATTAATGCAAATGAGATAATAAAAGGAAACCAAGAAACATAAATAAATAAATAAATTTATAAATGTATCTCTATCTGTTACATCATGCCATGCTTTTGAGGGATCAATCCCAACAAACATAACATTACACCTAAATTGGTATTTCCTAACCTAAACTTATTTTACTTTAAGAGGCAAGCCTACCTTAATCTTCCTATTCATAGACTTAGTATGAGACTTATTCCCTTTCTTAATATTTAAGGTTTGATTTTTTAGGAAGTTATGTATGTTCACTAGCACATCTAAATATGATTGAAATCTATTAAATAGTATATTATAGCACTTGCTTTAAGTATGTCCAAGTTTGTTAAATATAATATAGTAGGAAGTATTGCTAGTGGAGACTTCTAGCAATGACATACTTCCCTAGGACTTCACAAATGTTATTTTTTTCACTAGTAGCAGTCTCATCTTTATATACATACCTTAGACCTCTTTTATCTCCAATAGACTTACCTTTGCTAATGATTTCATTTAACATTTGAATCCCTATATGAAAATTTTCCCTTTCAGAGGCCAATTTTTTTTCTCATTCCTTCAATTTCTAAGGCTAAGGATTTATTTTTTGCAAGTAAACAATTATGTCCATTATCTAGACAATTTACTTTTTTAAAGAAATTTTCTTTTCCATTTTTCAAGGTAGAGAATTCATTAAGCATATTTGCATTCTCAATTTTAAGTGAATCATTTATGGAATCTTTAAAGCTCTATTATTCGCTTTTTAAGTCACCTACCTTAATTTTTAGACTCTCCTCAAACAAGGCTTTGTATGCACTTGTAAATTATCAAATTCATATTCAAAGTTATCAACAAATTCAATATCACTCAAAGGATCAAAACTTATATTTACAAATGCTACAAATGCAACAAGATTATTAGTTTGGTCATACCTGCTATCACCTAAATCTAAAGTTTTGCCCTCCCTTATCTCAAAATTGCTTAAAGTGAAATGTATAGTTTTCTTAATATTTTTGGGACTAGGATAGTCTTTTAGCCACTCATCCTAGTTATCCATGATTAAACATTCAATTTTCTTACCCTTGGATGGAACTTTTCCCTTTTATTCAAATGTATTAATAATTTTTTCCCTTATTAATTCTAGCTTTTTAAAAAATAAAAATAAAAATAAAAATTCTAAGCCCTCACTACAAATTTAAATTTTCTTGTTATTAGGGCTATATCATCAAAATTCAAAACATTTTTAATGGATACATCAAACTCTTTTCCTTCATTTGAAAAGATATCTTTAGGGCAGTCCCTTGAGACTTTTCCAAAGTAGGAAGTGACATTCCATATGTTTGTAGGGATCTAACAAGTACATCAACCCTTAAAGAGTTAATGTCCTTCAATAATAGTAACCTTGGGTCTAAATCTCTCAAGGAATTAAAGACCTTAGTATTTTTCTAACAATTATTGAATCAATAATTTTTTTTTCACTAAGGTTAAGACTAGAATTAACAATATCACTTATCTCTTAATAGAAATGAGAAATTCTCATCATCTTGAATTCATATGCTCTCAAATCTGGCAACAAGAATTTGTATCTTGGAAAACTTCACAACTTTAGTGGCCTCATGTGACCGAAAGAATTTCTCAAGCCTCTTTAGCAAGCTTACAAGTGGCTATCCTACAAAACTCCTCAAAACTCACCCCTTTAAAGATGCTCAATAGAGCCAAAGAATTTACCTCACGGCCCTCATTGTCCACTTTGTCACATTCTTGTTTGAGCTTAAGTTCACTAATAGATCTACTAGTTCCATCCAAACTCAATGGCGGTCCCCTAACCGAATTAAATTGAATTTTAAACCCACTCTCCTTGCATTTTTTGAAAAAGAACTTCATATGGGCTTTCCAATAGGGATAGTTATTAACATCAAAGTAAGATGGATTATTTATGGACGATCCCACTCTTTATTGTTTCATGATTCAAGATCTTATCAGCATTTAAAAAAAATATTTTAATTTTAAAATTTTCTTCCAATGGTACTAATTAAGAGTTTATGATTTTGTATTAGGGAACTACCTACAAGGGGATGAATAAGTAGTACTTTAAATGACTCCCCAAAAAATCTATTTTTTATTTTTCAAGTTATTTGATTAAAATATAACTAACTGATGAAAGCAAATAACAATTAATCACACAAGGAAACATGCAATTTACATAGAAAACCACCTACAAAGCCTCTCAAAGACTTTAAATTTGTAAAAAACAAGAGATTATACCATAATCAATAAAATATGAAGAACTAGATCTTAGTTTACCTAGTAATTGCTACTCTCCAAAACTCACACTACAAGTACCTACACCTACTCTTACATCCACGATAAAGCACATTTGTCCTCCTTGGTGAACTCCTTAACACCTTGAGGGGATGTGAGCCTCTACCACAAACTCAGTGAATAATGTTCAAATACAAACACAATGAACAATGTTGAAATCTTGGGAATGTCGAGTTAAGAGCAAAGAGTAATGACGTGAAGCTTAGGTACAAAAAGAGTGAAATTGCTCAATATATATATATATAAACGGAATAAACTAAGTGATCTTAGATCAAGCATTCAAGCACTTTTTAAGGCCACTTGAATCACCCATGAGGGTGCTTGAGCATTCTAAATAAAATTTCTATTTTTTCAATTTGTTAAACAACCAATTTCCTTTATTCTATTATAAAATATTCAAATAATTGTTTTTTTCAAAATGATTATATTTTCATTTTTCATACAAGTTCACTTCATACCTTTTACGTCATTATCTTCAATTAACCCAACCATACTTATATGTTTAAATCTTGGTTTATTCTATAGCAATCTTGATTCTTCAAAGACAGTGTAAATCATAGGAAATACACGGAATCATAAAACCAAAATGAATTGAACAAAGTTGTCAACTTAATATAAATAACCTAATGCATGAATAATAAAATTCGTCAGAAAAATCTCTCTTGCCACGATAGGAGATTTTTTTAATCCTCCAACTACAGTTTCATAGAATCTAAATCCACTTACAATGAGGTTGGATAATTTGAATTAAAGTTATGGGAGTCTCAAGTAGTTTCTACCTTTAAGGCGCATGATCTCCATGGATTTCGTTACTAGTCCAGACAATATCCGGCATAATACATTCCAAATCCTAATAATGCTGATCCAACTGAGATTATTCTAAATCCTGATTATGCAATAATCTAGATGTGTCATGGCAATGGTTATAATTCCTAGGCTGAAATATGGTGTCTTCTTGAACAATTGTTCATCAAATCAAGGTTTGAAATTCTTGAGTGAAGAAAGGATCCTGATATTAATTATTCATAAATCTATTGCATATAGTCTTAGAGTGTATTTGATAATGATTTTGAAAAATATTTTAAAATTTTTAATATTTGAAAAATAAATATTTTTAAGTGTTAAAAATGTTAAAAACACTTCTTAAAATCACGACTAAATGCACTCTTAGAACATGTTTGGCAATGATTTTAGAAAGCGCTTTTAATATTTTTAATATTTATAAATTTTTATCATTCAAGTGTTAAAAATATTAAAACTACTTTTTAGAATCACTTTCAAACGCATTCTTAAAGTGTGTTTAACAATGATTCTAGAAAGTGATTTTAGTCCTTCTAACACTTAGAAATTTTTTATCTTTTAAGTATTAAAAATACTATAAACACTTCCTAAAATCACTATCAAACACATTTTTATAGTGCGTTTGGTGATGATTTTGAAAAGTGTTTTTAATTTTTCTAATACTCGAAAATTTTTATCTTTTAAGTGTTAAAAATATTAAAAACACTTCTTAGAATCATTATCAAACACACTTAGAGTTGTTGAACAAATAATTTTTTGTGATGTATTTTGTTGATGTGAGTATTGAGGGTAATTTTGTTTCTCCCCTGAAAATAAAATTTGGAAATACGTAAACAAAATTAGGAAATGGATGATGTTAATCCATAGTACAACTTCCTTCACGAAAAGATCAATTCTTCTTTGCGCTTGAGGATGACTTGAACTAGCTTCATCTCACATCTCCAAACATCCCTTCAAATCAATGATATGATATCTTCTATTTCCTACTTAAATTGAAAACCCACTCATGTACAAACACAAGAGGAGTGATACAAACAAATTTTCATGGTTAATCAATTATTCATGTCTAATGTAGACATAGTGTGGCTCCAACTACTGCAATTTATACAACATTTTTTTTCTCTACATTTGAGGGCTTAACAGAGTTCTGTCATGAACACCGGCCAGCATTCTTCAGGGATGAAGCCAAAAATGCATTCACAGCATTCGGGCTTTGGCAGAGAATCAGATCCGAGAAGCCCTTGTTCAACAACTGCGGGGATTCTAAATGCATCCACCATCAGGGAGGCGAGTAATTGAGGCAAGCCATCTCAGCCTATTGTTAGGATGTATTGGATGAGTTTACGCATTTCCAGGACAAAACCCTTGTTTGCATGCACCTTCCATTGCCTGAAATCATGGGAACATTGTGTTTCAATTAAAATTAGTGATAAACAGAGTCAAACGGGTAACTTCACTGTAGTTGTAAGGTGATTACAAATAATGAAAATTTTCAGTTTTCAAAAAACCTAAATTATTCAAATCAGAATGGTACTCTTGACATGTGCCTACTTGTCAACATGTTATCATCAACAATCAACACAAAAATGTGTAAGCTGTATAAATTTAGATGGTTTCATGGGATATGCATTGCAGGAAGTGCAAGAGCTGCATTACCTCAGAAACGTCTTGATTTTTGTTGCGGAGGGTAGCCAGGCATCCCCATTCCAGGGTCTTTTCTTCTCATCTGTAGCCAGATAATGTAGTATTAATCAGAAACAGGAACCAGCACTTTGTGACAACAAAAGTTCAGAAAAATAAAGACCTGCTGCTGATGGGCCTGGGCAGCAACACCCCGCTGCATAGGGATACTTCCAGGATTCATTCCACCTCCCATTGCAGCCTGGGATGTGAGATTATAGGCTGACATGCCTTGAGCTGGTATTCTTTGCATCCCAACCACAGGCATTGGCCGAGGAACAGACCGATTGGGCACCACATGACCAGCTGCCATGCTCCCAGAAACTGCATTTCCCGATGATACCTGTGCTACAGAATCAAAACATGAGTTTGTGTACAGCTTATAGAATCATAGCACAAGTAGCGCACACATGTGCATGTTCACACTTGCTATAGCAAAATTTTAAGTCCCAAACCCCATTTTGTTCATACTCCATAGTCAAGACTTGCATATTCACAGAAGTGATGTTCAAGATCAAGAGACTTAATGTGGAGCTCAACCGACCTTTTCTCTTGTTTGCCACAAAATATATGAAAAGTGAAGTTTAAGATCAAGAGAGTTAATGATGTGGAGTTTTACGGTATGATCGAATATAGCATGGGATAGGATAAGAGAGAAGATATTATATCATATCTCATGTTTAATTGATGATAGGACAAGATAAGTTATCTCATCACTTATCCTATCCTATGTTCAACCAAACATGGGATAGGATGAGTCGTAGGATATATTATCTACCCTCTTTTTTTATCCCTTCTATATGGGATATATTAATCTCATGCTAAGATATGCATATCTCATGTATCATAAATTTTTTTTTTTAATCAATTTTTTTTATATATATATATACTCATTTTGCAAAATAAATTTTTTAATTATAAATTAAATTTATGGTTAAAAAAAAAACTAAAAATATATATATATAAAATAATATTAATAGATGATATATGAATTATTTATATATATTGAATAACATTAATATAAAAACTTTTTATTTATAAAGTTTATAAATTTTAACCATGCATATTGTTAAATATAAGAAAATTTTCTTTTTTTTTAAATAGAAAATATTGAAATGCAATATAGTTTTCATTTTAAACATTAAAAATAAAATATATTCCCCATATCATTTTTTTATTCATTTCACAAATTAAATATAAACATAATATAACATAACATATCCCATTGAATATGCTATATTAAAATATCATGTTCATAGGATATGTATGTCCAAGGATATCATTCAATGGGATATGATATCCTTGAATATACATATCTTATCCTATCTTATCTTATCCCACCAACCAACATAGCCATAGTATAGTAGGAGATTGGATTACATCTACACAGTATTTAAAATTATTTTTTCATATGTTAGTTTCTATCTTGTAATCTGTTTACATTCCTTTAGAATTTGGACTAAAAATATTCCAGTTTTCCTCTTTTTCTTTTCTTTTTCTAATCATGGAATCAATGCATATTGCATCCAAGACCTACAGTTCCCATCAGGATTCTATCTCTAGCCCGATGATAAACTGCAGCTACTGTCCCACAGGTAATGACAGACTAGCTCACTTTTATTCTTTCATGAGTTCAAGATAAATTCAACTCTTTCACCTAGAAAGAGTTTGTGTTATTGGTGAAGAGCAAGTCTCATTGTGTTCCCTCACACACACACATATATATGTCCGTATGTATATATAAAGATCCAGTTCCATGTGATGCCCAAGCAACCTAAAAATTTTGATGAGGGGAATATGGAGAAAATAATTTGTAGAAAAGCAACACATTAACATAAATCGACGTTCAAGACTTCACCAAACCACATCCAGAATCAGGAAACTTTTGTTGGCGTGGGGCTGCTACCAAAATAGACAAATCCTTTCCTGGAAAAATCTAAGGAAGACAGTAGGAAAATAGTGGATAACTACAAAAATTATAAATATGTTTCCATATAATCAAAATAGTATTCTGGACCAGGACAAACTTCCCAAACCAGTGTTGACAATTCATCCCAGAAAATACCAATGACAGTCAATTGTGGAGAAGCTGGCATAAGTGGCATCAAAAAGTTTTAATCAATATAAATCCGAATGTTAAATAAGATTTCTTGGAAAGTAGCTACCAAGTTTCACAAATATTGGAAACCAAAGTCCATATTAAAAAAGAGACCAACTGTTTTTCTCAGCTTTCTTTATATATTGGCTCTTGAGTTTTTATGGAAATTTTGCACGGTTATCATCAAGCATTTGACTTGCCCTTGAACTGGGATTTCAAAGGCTTGTTCCCTGATCATTAGATATCACATAGAATTATTGTGATTTTTTATACAAATGGTCAACACTAGTTTCAGAAAATTCTAGTCATAATCCCAACTTAGTTTGATTGCTAAATTTAGATTTTCTATTAAATTTGACTCAAATAAATAAATAAATAGTTCCATAGCTTTCTGTGTCTCTGATACGAAGTAATATTATTAGATTATTTTAAATTAAGAAAAGATTTTATAAAAAACTTTTCTGCTGACTGGTCAACATAACTTTAATGACCATTAATTGGTCTCAGTGAGGAGCATTCTGAAATCAGTTTTCTTTCCTAGTTGATCCCTGACAACATAGTATGAATCTATTCTGTTTGGATAGTTTAGATGAGAACTAGAAAGTTACTAGTCAATCTGAAAAAGATAAAGAAATAAAAACTTCCATTTTCACAACCCATTTTCTAATGGATCATGGATCAAACTGTTAGTTGTGGATCTTGGGTATCGAGTAATGTGTCCTTTGGACAGAAGGGGAAGCTAAGGGATGAAATAGTCTTCTAGGGGGTTGAGGCAAGTCCCATAGTTCCTTTCTTTACTTTGGCAGTTGGTATCCTAGGTTGAATGACCAGCACAATTGAGAATCTAAGATTTGGTGAAGGGTTTTCAGGTTGGGAGGGACAGTGTGAAATTTGCTGATTTCTTGTTTGCTGACGATTACATCTTTTTCTCTTCAACTTATGAACTTGAGTTAGCCAATCTTAGATTTATTCTAAGAGTTTTTGGTAGTATTTTCAGTAAAAGGATCAATCTCCTCCTCAGTACCATGTGTAAGTTCAAATATCCATCAGGAAACCTTGCTATGACAGCCCCTGAGGCTGTAAATGACCCTTTAAATACCTAGGTCCCCACTTGGAAGGTATAATCCTAGAGCATTAGGTTTTGAGACCTGTCACCAAGAAATTGTCCGAGCACTAAGATGGTGGGAAAAAAAAAATGCTTACTTTTCCTTGGAGGGCAGAATCACTTTAATTTTGTCCCACTAGGCCAGTATTTTAGTATACACTCCATCCACTTCCCCACTCAGAATACCGTGGTTCTTAGAAGCATCAATGACCAAGAAATAGGGAATTTTATTAACCAAAGATATATAAAAAAAAATAATAATAATAATAAAAAATAAAAAAAAAACACAGAGAACAAGGAAGTATGTGCTTCCTTCAAGAAAAAAAGAAATAAAAACAAATCACAAGACAAGATTGTGCTCCAACAAAACCCAAGATGAAAATATCGGTTTTGACAGATCATCAATAATTTGATAAAAATAATTCATAAAAATGTTGGAAAACTCAAAAAATGATAGAAAAAATAGTAATACATTTATTGAAGTTATTTTAACAAAAAAAAAAAAGATATATATTGAAGGATATTATGCATTTAATCTGGATATATAAAAGAAATATATATATATGCCATATGCATTTTATCAACCAAAAGTGTGGATGGTAAACTAGTAAGAGAGTTAATTTCCAAGTGCTTGAACCATGGTTCAAATCCTAGTAGCAGTGAGTTTGGATTTGTGATTTTTAAATATCATTGTGAAAATGAATCCCACAACGGAAACAGGGAACAAAATATAGTCATATTTAAAGAGGGAGTGCTCCTCTACTAGTCAAGGATGACGAATAGGTTGGGCTGCTTGGCTCGCATTGTTAAATTCTTAGAGTTTTAACATTGAAGGGAGTGTTGAGGTGGCACCGATTTTTTGGCAATATTCCCAAAATATCGGGAAAAATATCATAATATCACCAATAAATCAGTGAAAAATGGGTTAAAAATTCAAAAAATTGGATGGTTCATATTTCCATCCCATGTACCGTGTTGGGACTGCCCGATAGTCTATATTTTGACGAAATATCAGCAACATATCGCGATATTTTTGCCCTTTAACAAAACCACACAATCCATTGGAAAGAATTCTCCTTCCAGTATCTCTTAAAAATCCAACTGTCAAATAAATCACTACTAGGGCTGATCTTTATCGTGTAATGAGTAAGCTCATCAAAAAGAGGGAATAAGCATCAGTTAAGTTCTATGCACAAAAAAGAGTTTTTCTCAAAGACAACCCAGGGGCATGAGCAAGAAATGAAATTCACTTCACCCTTTCAGGTTTAGAGCAGGAAATTAAATGAATGTGATGCCCCTTTTTCTATGTTCAACATTTAAATAGCAGCAGGAAAAAAATAAACATCTTTACAAGAAAATATTTCATACAATAAGACAGTCATGATAACTATCTCATAAACCTTCCTAACAACAGTAACAACCAAATGATGATAGTAACAATAATAATAACAACAATGATAATATTAAAGAGACCAACTTAATTTAATCAAGAACACAGGCATATTCATGGCTTAAGTTTAAAATTTTTCAGCTTTTCAAAAAATTTAAAATTGTTCAGACGTACCGGTTGAGAAGTCTGAAGGCTAGTTGTTCCTTCAAAATCTGTAGTTGTGTCCACTGGACGAGTAGGATAATTCATGACTTTCTCCGCTCCTGCTTGGCTAGGTACCAGTGCACTGAGCATTGATGTTTGATGTTACATTCACCTGGTCAAAGTGAAGGAAATATGGGCGGAATATATGCTTCACAAGATCTACTAGTAGATATCTTCTTAATTGTGATCTATGTAGCACAGATGCTTCTAAAGGATTCATGTCCATGTTGAACAACATTCCAATACACCCAGATTCGTATGGCAGCCCAAAGTGTCAAAAATTTTGATAGTCTTTCTTGGCATTGTACATGTTACAAGCTCTGAACAAGTCGAGACATAATTGTTTTGACATAATACATAGGAGTGTGTAAGCATAATCTTTTTTATTAATATATTTTTTAATTTATCTTCAAAGTTAAGCTAATAAAATTGTTATTGTACAAATTAAGATGAATTAATCAGATTACAATGTCATATTCACAATTCTACACACAGACAGACTCCATATGTCCTTACTCTACTTACATATGCACATACATACACACTATATGCCCTTGCCCCTACTTTTTCAGGATTTGCCATATTAGAGTCCTCATGTGGTGTTTCATGTCCACATTACAGGGCATTGAAACTTAATAATGGTAACTATAAATGATTATGTGCAGCATCATGGAAAACGGAAGAGAATAGGGGAGCAGAGAACTTACTTCCTCCCCGGTAAAGGTTCACTACGAAAGTACCTGAAAAGTAACACAACTATGATTGCTTAGATGACACTACTTGATAAATCAAAACAGTATATGAATATCTAACATTTGCCCTTGAAAAAACCACAAAATATGTCATTAATATCAGAAGAAAAACACCAAGTTTCCAACTGCAATAGTTTTCTGCTTCTCATCACAATTCCAAGCACTCTAAACAGATAAATGAACATATTGCAAAACATCTCAGTTTTAATTGTTTCTTATTGCATTATCCCCACTGAAATCTAGTCCCTCTGCAATCCCCACTGTGATCTCATCCCTCTACTTCTTAATCAACATGTCCATCTAGATTAACCATCACAAGAACTGGACTATTCTGTTACTCCTAGTAAATGTCTTCATCTATACTATTATAAAGCAAAAGGCTAAGTACAGTCCCTCACCCTCTTACATTATCACCCCTACAATTCCGACTTGGGCTAGCACCTCTACTCTATGAAAACTACAAGAATAATGTCTAAGTCATCTAAAAAGAATAAGAAGCAAAAAGGAGGAAAAAATGGAATCTTTAAAGATTGCACTTTAGACAGCATCAAAAATGAGGAACATCCATACTCAAATCATAAATTTATTCTATACTATGGTTTGATATGGATACTATTTTATAATTAAACAAGGACCTCCATTTCAGAACAGTTGAGCAAAATAAATTCTGGTGAGAAGTCATACTCATGGTCTAGAGCTTGTGCTGCTGTTATTCGCTTTCGAGGATCATATCTGCAAATAAGATGTCCCTGACTAAGAAGAGCTTACTTGATTTAATTCTAAAAAAAGAGCAAATCATATAAGATAACATTATGGTGAGATACATGGTATTCAAATAACTACAATCGGAAAGTCCAACAAACCACAGATCACCCATTCCCTTGTACTGGTTTACCAACTTTGGCTGCCCATGAATAAAAATGCTTTCATTCATGAAATGACTGGTAACTGCAAGATCACATTAGGTGAATGTTGTCCCTGTATGCTCCTTCTCATTAAGGACACAGCTGACAACAAACTCTTGAGTTTCATTTTATGTATATGGAATTAGGGCATTTCATTATGAATTTTTCCTCAGCAGAGTGAACTCCAGAACGCCAACTCCCAATCACTCTTTTTTTTTTTATAGATAAATCCACAGAAGATATATTAGAAAACGGGTGCATAAAAGGCAACCCGAAGCATACAAGAAGTATACATGAGTCACCAAAAGACAAAAAACAAAAAAGGCAAACACTCACGAGCCCTCAACAAGAACCCAACCAATCAACAAAGTTAATTAAAGAGAGGGGTCCTACATCTAAACAAGACTTAGCCCAAGAGAAGATATTACAAACAAAAGAATTTTTCATTCTTTGACACGACAAAACCTCATTATCAAAAACTATCATGTTTCTTTCCTTCCAAACCATCCAAAATAAACAGAGAGGAGCTACCTGTCAAGTCTTTCCATGCTTCTTGTCCACAAAGGAAGCGGACCAACCTAAGAGAGTGTCTCTAACTGTAAGCAGACGGACCCAATTAACACCAAACAAAGAAAACACGAGATCCCACAAAACCCTCGCCTTGGAACAATGAACAAGGATGTGATTTATCGTCTCCTCTTCAGCACAACACAAGAAGCACCTATTAGCTAAATTCCAGCCCCTCTTTGAGTTGATCTTGGGTTAGAACCTTCCCCTATGAAGCTTCCCAAGCAAAAAAAACTCACCTTTGTAGGAACACAAGGGCTCCAACTGATTCTCCAAGGAAACGGGACCGCACAGCTAGGAACAAGAGAATTATAAAAGGATTTTACAAAAAAAAATCTCATTCTTCAACACTTTCCACACCACTTTGTCCTCCCCACCAGCAGCTAGCCTCTTTCCTTGAAGGGTCGAAAGGAGCCTTTCCACCGCCTCCACCTCCCAATCATTGAAAGATCTAAAGAAACGGGGAATCCAACCCCCCTCTTCCCCCAAAGAATCCCAGCAATCCGCTACCCACGCATCTTTAGAGACCGCTAAGGCAAACAAAGAGAGAAAAGCCTCACAAAGGGAATTATTCCCGCACCAAATGTCCTTCCAAAATCTCACCCTTCTACCATCCTCCACAAAGAAGGAAACATTTTTAAGCAAAAGAGAACTTTCCTTTCTAATTTCCTTCCAAAACCCCACCCCGTAGCCCTCCCTAACCTCACGGGAGTTCCACCCTCCACCTTCTTCCCCAAACTTCCTACTAATTATAAGCTTCCAAAAGGACTCCCTTTCAACCGCAAAGCACCACCTCCATTTGCACAAAAGGGCCCTATTGAGGATAGAAAGATTTCTAATCCCCAATCCACCCAACTTTTTATGAGAACAAACAACAGCCCACTTTACAAGATAGGGTCTCTTCTCCAACGCTCCCCCAACCCAAAGGAAATCGCTTTGGATTTTCTCATATCTCAATTTAACAACTCTTGGCATGCGCATCAAGGACATGAGATAGATTGGCATGCTAACCAGAGTGCTCCAAATGAGAGTGATTCTCCCTCCCTTAGAAATGAACTGCCTCTCCCACAAGGAAAGTCTCTTTTGCATCCTCTCTTCCACGCCATCCCACACCACCACTGACTTGTGCGGAGCACCCAAAGGGAGCCCCAAATAAGTGGAAGGAAGAGTTCCCACTTTGCAGCTAAATTCAGAAGCCAAAACCTCTACATTCTCTACTCTTCTCACCGGCAGAATTTCACTCTTATTCAAATTGATACTCAACTCAAAAATGGCTTCAAACCACATTAACAACCAACTTAAAAAAACCATTTGCTCTTGGGAATCTTCACAAAAGACCAATATATCATCAACAAACAACAGGTGAGAAACTTGGACCCCATTGCCATCCCTTCCCCTTATCCTACAACCTGTAAGGAAACCCCCCCTAACTGCTCTGTTAATGAGGCAACTTAAGGCCTCCATCCCTAAAACAAATAAGTAGGGGGAAAAGGGGTCCCCTTGCCTTAAACCCCTAGTGCTCTGGAAAAACTCCGTTGGCGATCCGTTAATCAAAACTAAAAACGAAGCAGTGGAAATACACTAACTAATCTAGTCAGCCCATTTCTCCCCAAAACCCATTTTTTGCATCACTGTCAACAAAAAATCTCAATTAATATGATCATAAGCCTTTTCTAAGTCCAATTTACACAACACACCACTTTCATTCCTTTTTAGCAAAGAGTCTATGGCCTTATTAGCAATCAACGCAACATCGAGGATTTGCCTTCCTTCAACAAAAGCATTTTAGGTTGATGACACCACCTTTCTCACTACCTTCTTTAACCTATTAGCTAGAACCTTTGCCAGCAGCTTGTATAGACCTCCCACCAAACTGATGGGTCTAAAATCACACAAATCATCAGCCCCGCCTTTCTTAGGGACTAAAACCAGGAACGTGGTGTTTAGACTCCTGACAAATTTTCCCCTCTCAAAAAAATCTTTGAAAAAACCCATTATCTCATCTTTGACAAAATCCCAACAGAACTGCCAGAAAGCAAGGGGAAACCCGTCCGGACCAAGTGCCTTGTCCCCATTCAACTCTGAAAGAGCCAAAAACACCTCTTCCACAAAAAACATCTCCTCTAACCTGGCTGCCTCCTCAACCCCAATTCTGTCAAACTCCAAACTGTCCATACTAGGGTGCCAACCACCAGGATCCGATAACAGATTCTGATAGGCCCTCACCACACCCCTTTGAATTTCTTGATCTTCTGACAACCAGATTCCATTAACTTTAATCTTTTTCAAACAATTCCTCCTTCTGTTAGAATTTGTCATCTTATGAAAGAATCTCGTGTTCTTATCGCCTTCCTTCAACCACGTTTCTCTTGATTTTTGTCTCCACGAAATTTCCTCCATAAGCGCCCACTTCTTGAAATCCTCCCTAGCCTCTAACTCCTGCTCGTTTAAAACTCTTAGCCACTCCTGATCATCCCAAAAAGACACTTTGCCCAAAGCCAGCCTCTTGTTCACCCCCACTTTTCCAAATACTTCCTTGTTCCAATTCTTCAACTTGATTTTTAAAGCCTTTAATTTTTCTATCAGGATAAAACTATAAGACCCACTGTAATTGAAACCTTGCCACCAGCCCTTTAGCAGCTCTTTAAACCCCTCCTCCTTCAACCACATATTTTCAAAACGAAACAGAATTGGACCTCTCCTCACACCACCCCCATCTAACAGAATTAGGAAGTGATCAGACACCGGCTTTGGGAGAGTACACTGAGTCACCCTGCTAAAATGATTCTCCCAATCCTCCGAAATCAAAAAGTGATCCAATCTTGACCTGGATTGACCATTCAACCCTCCACTCCACGTAAAAGGCCCCCCTTGAAGAGGCAAATCTCTTAAAGCCAACTCATCAATCACCTCTGAAAACCTTCTTATGGACCCAGACAATCTTCCTTCTCTACTACGCTCACTGGGAAATTTGATCACGTTAAAGTCCCCTCCAATACACCAAGGATCATACCACAACCCTCGAATGGCACCTAACTCTTCCCAAAATAGTTCTCTGAATCTTTTCAAGGTAGGTCCGTAGACCCCCGGAAAGATCCACAAGAAGCCATCCTCGCAATTTTTAAATCAACATGAAATTGAGAAGAGACCCACCTCCATACCTACTAACTTCAAAACTCTATTATCCCAGAAAACTACCACCCCACCAGCTGCCCCTCTTGCACTCACTCCACCCCAACCTAAGAATCTTCCCACTCCAAGACTGTGAACTACCCCCTAGGACATCTCATGAATTTTAGTCTCCTGCAGACACGCCAAATCCACTCTTTGCAACCTGATCAGGGCCTTAATTACCTTCCTTTTATTTCTGTCATTAGCCTCTCTAACATTCCAAAATAAAATCTTTAACTTCATCCAATGGTCGAGAGTCTGGCCCCACCTTCTCTAACCAAAGAGTTCTCCTTTCTCGCACCATTATAATTAATGGACCACTCTAATTTTTTCAATTCACGATCAAACTTAGTGGACCCAGAGGTTTCCTTCTTGTTATTTTGCTCTCTTTTTCTCTTGGTCCTTAGAAGCAAATTCAAAATTTCACCTTCAAAACCTTCCGTAGAAAAACCCAGAAACTTGTTGAACCTTGCTAGGCAGCTATCATCCCATCGACTGCTTTTCCCCTCCAGATCTTGTAACAATTCCTCAAACTCACCCCCCACACCTTCTCCAGCCAAAGACTTCTCCCCCTTAGGGGCCATCTCCCCATTGCTTCCATCAGCCAAAATAATACTCAGAGGAATCTGCTCCTCTTCGTCATTCACGGATGTCAAACCAACGAAGGACCCCTCCTTCAACACAGCCCGTCTGAATCCAGAAGAAAGAGAAGAAGAAGAGAGCTCCCGACCCCCCATAGAGAACGAAAGAGAATCGATGTACCTGGAAGCTTCTTCGCACAACGCTTTGTCAGTCATCAACCCCCGTTCCACCACCTTAGGGGCCTCCAGTGGCATCGCAGTCCTCATCAACCTGACAAGAGGGTCGTCGTCTCCGCTTACACCTCTCTCTTTGCTAATCGAAGACTCACTTTGTGCCCTAGAAAGAGTGATTGGAGGCTCTTCCCCAAATAAAAGCCCTCCTATTGAAGCATTAACACCATCAGGCCCAAAGCCCACACCTGTCACCCCCTTGCTGCAGCTTCCCAAGCCATTTAGGTCGATGGGCCTGGAGTCTTGGCCCAAGTCCACCTGTAGCTCTTTTAAAAGACCCTGGTCCTCCCCAAGTTCTAAACCATTAGGCCCACAACAAAGGCCTTTAGAACCTAAAACAAAGTCGTCCGGATTGTTAAACGAAGGCTCCTTACCCCCTCTAATAAGACTAGCAGAAACACCTACCCTACCCCTCACATCAGTCTCTACGCCAAAGACCTCAACAGGAAGGGTGGGTGGGTTACCTCCAACAGGCGACATGTCCTGTACTCCCAGCTACAACCTCAACTGCTCCACCTTCTCCCTTTGACTCCCACAGCAGATAGTGCGTGAAGTTCCACCAACTTCTCCTCCTACCCTTGGACTACCCTCCCCGTAGAAGCTTCCCGCTTGCACCACCTGCGTGAACCAAGGTGGAGACTCCCACCATAGCTGAAAAGAATAGCAACCCGACCCCAAAACAATATGAGTAGAATTAGGCAACTCCCTTTCCGCTCGCTTCACCAGGATCCGAGTCCACTGCAGCTTAGACAAAGACCTAGTATCTTCATCCACTGCAACAAATCCTCCACACCCATCACCGATTCTTTTAAACACCTCAAGACTCCACAAATGGAGCGAGAGCCCGACCACCCTTACCCAAGCCTCATTAGCAATGGAATCCTTGAAAAGGCACCCCGCCTCTGGGTTCCATCTATCCAAAATAATAAAATTTTTCTTAATACTTATTTTGCCTCTGGCTAGAACACGCTCAGCCTCACTTGGCAAGTCAAAATCAAACAACAAGAGACCATTGCCTAACACAGCAACCCTCAAATTCCCCTTTAAAGCCCAATGCTGAAAAGTCCAACTCCTTACGTATTCCAACTCAAGTAAAGGAGCCGAATTGATACCCCACCAACCAGCAGGCACTATCTCAACTGATCTAACCTTCCTCGCACTTCTCTTTCCCCCACCTCTAACCAAACTGACTC
Organism: Vitis rotundifolia; assembly: GCA_030254885.1. Taxonomy (NCBI): domain Eukaryota; kingdom Viridiplantae; phylum Streptophyta; class Magnoliopsida; order Vitales; family Vitaceae; genus Vitis; species Vitis rotundifolia. The sequence goes on from CM058170.1 coordinate 10,659,347, forward strand.
ACCCACCCTTCCCGGGCTCGTCTTAACAACCTCTGCATATGACTTCAACTCCACCCCCTTCTCCCTCCACAAAACCTTCGAGCCCCCCTTCACCCTCAACGGATCCTTTGGACCACTGGTAACCTTTAAACCTCCTATCGGGGCCACACCAAGGCCTCTCAACCTCTCGGCCAAAGAATTCCATCCAACAAACTGTCCCTTCCCTTCAGGAAAAATAATGCTATATTTTTTTTATTCAAGATCACAAATAGAGCAGAGAATGAACCTTCCTGCCTCATTTAAACGACGCTCCAACCCATACTTCCTATTCCCTTCCACCCAGCCAATAACCTAACTTCGGTTATCAACCTCTCTACAACAGGCTTCTACTACTTCCAGTAAGCAACGTAAACTAGCCTCCCCAAATCTAATCCAAGAGGAAACACCTCTGCTTCTCTCCCAAATGCAGCCTTTCAGCTTCCCTCCCAAATCCTCAATCAAAATCTCAAAGGATTTGGACTCCACCACAAACCAACTTCTTCCACCCCTGACAACTCCATCTTCTCCCATCTTTTTACATAACTCAGTCCACCCTTACCAACTCCCAATCACTCTTAATCATAGTTTTCAAATTCACCACTAGTTCAACTTGTAGGACAGGACTGATTTGGAAAAACTGAATTGAACCCATCTCCAACTCAAGAAATTCAGGCCTGTTTTTATACCAAACTTGAAATATGTAGTCTGAAGCCCCAGAAAAATAACTGAAAAGAATAGCCTCATAATGTATTACTGTTTTTCAGTTTGAGAAAATATGGTCATGAACCTGGAGAAAATTGGAAAATTCTGGGAATTCAGGAAGTTTGTGCCAAATTAAAAGAACTGAAAGACAACCAAAATTCAGCAATTTATTATAAAACAGTAGCAGGCCAGAAAAATTTTCAAATCTCAAGAAGCAAAAGATAATGGTCAAGATAAACCTAGAAGTAAAAAAAGGGTGATCTAATAAATGTTGCTTTGAAAAGTTGCCTCATTGCAATCATTATATGCATGCAGTATACATGAATTGCTTCAAAAAATTGCCTCATTGTAATTATTATATGCATACAGCATACATGAAATTCCCATAAATTCAAAAGGAACTACATACTCAAGCATTTTTGAGAGGAGATCATATGCATGACTCTTCGGAGGGAGATGAACAACACTATAAAGCCCAGGATTCTCACTGTCAGCAGCACAAGCCAAAAAAAAGCTCATGAATCTATTAAAATATATAAGAAATAAACCCCACAATGGAGGCAATCCAAAATTTGATATTTAACACAAATCAACTCCTAAAAAGTGAATTGAAGATAAATATAAGTTCACTTAAAAAAGAAAAATGTAAAACTTACTATTTATGCTCCTGAATATGTTGTACATTTGATTGCCAATGGGGAAGATTCACGAGTGTTGGCCACTTTTCTTGTGTAGGATGACCTGATGTAGTAATCAATTATAATATAGTTCTGCAACAAATTCAAAAGACAAAAAATGCCTACAAATAAAGGGAAAAAAATAAAATGAATAAAGCTTTCTCACCTAACACCCTGAATATTTTATCAAGTTGATCAAGCTGCAAGAGTGTGAATTTATATTACTAGACAGACAAGAAATTAATACAGCAATACTATCAGAACCACACATCTCCAGAAAGGAAAATTCACACCAGGAGACAAAAACTGTGAAAGATCGCATAAAAAACTAATACTGTACTTGAAAAGGATTTGGTGTCGCTTTGACTTCTGCCCCTTGAAATAATGGCTTCAAAGTCAGAAGCTCAGCAAATATGCATCCAACAGCCCACATATCTAATTGCAATTTTAAGGAAGCATTGTTTTCTTAAGTCAAATACAGTTTATCAATAACATTATCAAAGACAAGGTAAATTAGAGTCCCATCCCCTTTTTCATATGCGAATATCAAATGACTTAAATAACCCCGCTTACATGTGGAATGATTTAAATAACCCCTTTCACTATTACCATTCCTCTTATGTTAAAGATATTATAAATATATAAATAAATAACTACACAAAAGTGGGCCCTAAAAAACCCCTTTAACTTCTTAACTTTTTCCGCAAATAATTCCTATCATCTTTCACTCAATGCACATAGCCTTATGGAAAGGTCATCAAGAGAACCCCAATCTATGAGCTCTGTTAAAACCAAACTTTCAAGCTCATCCAGCAATGCATGCACAAATCATTGTGTGGAGTCCAACATGTGAATTCAGCCCTCAAATTTTGGTGCCCTTAACTCATGGCAACAAGTGCCCAGACAACAGCAGAAGTCACATGTAGTGTACCAACACCACCCCATCGTGGAAAGTTTCTACCCAAGAGTCCAATGGCAAAATTTTCAAATTCACTTTATTCATGCCACTTTAGGTCTCTATCTTTCTGCCATTCCTATAGTACTGCCTTATCAATCTGATAAAGCATATAGAAGTAACATATCCAGCTATGTTATGAAAAATATGCACTGCATTAGACCCACTTTCTGTGGTGCATCTGAGCAGAAGATGAAGCATTGCTGTAGCAAAACACTAAAACTGAAATCTTGGATATTGCGGCAGTAGAAAATGCAGTCCTCATCATACAATTACTATACTACAAAGTATAGCCTCAACTACCAAGTAGTTTTTCAAGGAACCAACTTGGTTCCATAGTTTATAAGCACTATTCTTGAAATTTTTTCCAATTACCAATATTTACAGGATTTTACATACAGTATTAAATATGTGTATTCTATGCCTTAACAAAATGTTGTCCATAACTCTTAATTTTTAACAGCATGCATGCTCAAGGAACCACATGGTAAATCTATGCCTTGTAATAAATGCAATGTGGACTTTGTGTCAAGGATACCAACAGCGCTAGTGTAGTGCTTTGCCCCAAGTAGTAACTCAGGGGCACGATACCAAATGGTCACCACCACCTGCCAGAAAAGATTAGCACATAAATATCTTGCTCAAAATTAAACTACTATATTCCATAAACAAAATCAAGAACCAAATCGCAATTCAAGCAACCAGTACATCACAAGAAAAATAGAGCACTCTGAATAAATGCAAGGATCTTTTCATGCAACACCTTTCCTTTTTTTTCTTTTTTTCTTTTTTTATTGTGCGCTCTTTTTCATAGGAAAGAAACATTTCATTAAGGAGATAAAAGAGTATAAAGAAGGATGAACTATCCTTCAAAAAAAATAAATAAATAAAACACATAATAAGATAATAGAACCTCAAATGTAACAAAGTAACTAAGAGCCCACTAAAGATGCAGCCTTATTTAACTTAAGAATCCAGCCTTAACAAGGAAACTTAGCTTCCTGATTCTAAGAACTTAAGGATCCTTTTCCATATCTATAATCTTAAGAATCCACAAATCCCATGGCCATGGTCCTCCCACAACATGGAGAAACTAAAGAAAAGGAAAATAGGAAGATCTCCTTCACACATAGATTAAAAACATGTAAATCAGCCTTCATGTTGTCTTCCACATGAACTTCTATACCATGTGTTATCACCATTCTTGTGAGCTATCCCTCAGTAGAGTAGTCAAACTTTTAAAAGAGCTTGTATGTTGGAAAGGAGACAGACATGTAGATGATGAAGTGGCTAGGTTTAGGGGGGAGATACAAAGGGAAATTGGTTGACAATGGTCCTCACAAGCTTAAGCTCAAATCAGATAATTTGATACCTAAATTCCAAGACAAGAATGTAAAAAGCTTTGGAGTTCGTTGCTTTTGACCATCAAGTGGATGTAATCAATGATATTTATGGTGCACCACTGATTCACTTAATACTTGCTTGCAAAACAACATGAAGAACCTTATGGAAAGCAGAATACAGATTGATACAAAACAATAACAGTGACTAAAGACACAACTGTGCCTCTCACCCCATTATCAGATAGTGGCTTCAGGGGTGCTTGGTATATTCTTGCAAGCCCAAAATCAGCAATTTTAACCACTCCCTGTTCATCTCCCTCACCCATAACCTGGCACAAAAATGAACAAAAACTAGCATTACATTTAACAAACACTATCGTCAAGAAATTGTCACATATAGAGAGATATGGCATAAGAATTGTACCAAGATATTTGATGGCTTTAGATCTCGATGAATGATCCAATTACTGTAGCCAAAGTTCCATATAAGTTCATAATTAATGGTGATACTGGGCATATCAATCAACACTGCACAAATAAGCCTTACCTGTGGAGATAGTTGAGCCCATTAAGCAGCTGCCAAAGCAATGACTTAACAGTGTATGGATGGATTGGATTGGTCACCTTGTCTCTATGGTGTCTAATGATTTCCTGTAATGCTCAAGAAGAAATTAAATGTCAAAATATGGTCCTATGTTCAGAAAATTGACAATATGATTATCTTTACAGCTGCATGGTAGTTCTTCTGCTGAATGACTCAGGGACTAAAATCAGTTCTTGATCACAAAACAAGAACCAAAAAAAGGGAAAAGAGAACATTTGAGTGCATGAAAAATATGGATTACCAAAGAGGTTGAAAATTGAAAGAAGCCAATATCTGTTATTTCTGCCCTTTTCAGAGACAAGTCAATGGTTGGAAGTGTTAGTTCCAGACATGGTGTCAGCAGTCAATACTAATTTTCAAATAAACACACATTTTTACTGGTAGGTGCTTCCATGTGTATATAAGCACTCTTCTAACCTAAGAAGCTAAGCCACCAAACATGTTGGAGTAGAGACTTCCACCAATGGCTAATCAGAAGCAAACTTCTCCAATGATCTCCAATCAATCAGTCCAATTAATGACCATGAATCAATAATCTTTTATCAGGTATGTGGTGTTTCTCTCCTTCTATATTACTCACTATAGTCTTCTTTCTTATTCATATTGGTTTGTCAATCACAAATGGATATCTGGATTTTTGTACTTTTGCATTGCTTTGAAAATTGTGACTTTTTTGGTTTGGTAGACTGGTTGGAGTTGTTTTTTCCTTTTTCATGGAAACAAGTACAAACTGACCAAATATTTGATAGAAATCCCAATGGGGTTATTTTTGTAGCATTTAACATGAGTTTATCATGTTTCCATGCAGATAAGCTAACTGGGCTGATGATCCATTTTCCTGTAATGAGCATATATCCTTGGAGGTGCGTTAGATGATTGAACATGCTTTTTTCTGCATGAACTAGTGCTGAAATATGATATGAGAAGTGACATGGATATATGACCAATTTCATTTGTTCCATGTAATCACATGTATTGTTTTTCAGTCCTATCAAAAAGCTGCTGCGTTTTACACCCCTCCTAGTTTCCAGCAGCATTGTTTTCGACTTTTAGACAGGGAACTGCAGGTGAGTTTTCTGTGTAAGCAGATATACATACTTGCATATAAAAAAATACCAAAAGAAGGCAAAAACCTTGATACATGGGAAGGATACAACAATTACCCAGAGAAAAAACTAAAAGAAAAAAGAAGCTAAAGCAAGGGCCAAAACTAAAGGCCAGACAGGCCTTATACCAACCACAACCTAAGAATGAAGTCTAGAAATGAGATACAATTCTTCCCAACAGATTTCCTAGACCATGAGGACAAAGGCTCAAAGAGCTGGTCTTCCAAAACCAACTGTCACAGCTCCAACCCAACAAAGACTCTCTTGTTCCACTCCCCCAATGCACCTAAAGAAAGGCTTCTTAGACACTGAAACCATGTAAAGGATCACATATAGGAATTTTCTCTTTGATTGTGTCTTGGTTATCACTTTTTTTTCTTCTTTCTTCTAATATTTTTGAGGAATTATTTTTAGGAGCAAGATTTTGAGGTAAAACCTAATACATTTATCAAGGTCAGCAGCTAGTTGTTAACTAGAAGCTTAAGCTAATGAGTAACTGAAATCTGGAACTCAGCCCCTAACACTATGCATATAACTAATTAATATATATTTAAAAACATTTTTAGAATACCTCATAGCATATTCATGCATCCATTGATTTGAACACTTAAGTATGATTTGATGTCCCATGAGATTTATAGAATTGCTGTTTGAATCAATCCATTCTAATTTGGCTCTAAATTCAAACCCCTTGAAATTTAGAATTGGTGGGTTACTTTAGAAATTGGCACCTAGTAGCAGCAAAGTAAAGTTAGAGCTCCATTATTAGTTGTGAATGGACTGAAATTTAAAAATCACCTCTAACCTAAAAACGTCTGAATCACTGACATCCATTTGATTATAGAAGGATGGACAGCTAAAAATATCTTGTGTTGTGAGCCAAGCATTAGGTCTAAGCAGTTAACTGTCAAGATGTCAGTCTAGTGGAAACTACAAATTAAGTTTTTCACATCAGGTTCTGTTTTGAAAGCTGGGTCAACTTCGTGTTGTCTGTCCTTTCTCTTTTCCTTTCCCTCAGCTCCTTATAATCAAATTGACCATGAAGAAATCAAAAGAGAGAACATAGACTTAGCAAAGCAAGAGTTAAATTAGGATATGATAATTTGCATACTAATTGGAACTCCATAAGCATGAGGACATACACCCATTTTAAACACTTTCAAATCTACAATTAGTTGTTAATCAATTGGTCTAACACTTTAATCCATGCAATAGGCAAGAGAAAATAAATGAATAAAAATCCTAGAGACAACTAAGAATATAAACCAATACTCACATAAAGGTCATGCTCCGCATAGTCAAAAGCCAGATAGAGTGACATGTCTGCATGATTGATATGCACATTCACAAGCTTCACAACATTCTCATGGGAAATTTCACGAAGCAGCTGCATGGAAGCATAAGTTTCTTGAAATTACAATCAAAGCACCAAAAACATAGTAAAAAATTTGTGGACAATGAGAAACATTGACAAAAATACTCCCTTTGAAAGGTGAGAACATTTCAGAAAAGAAAAGAAAGTAAAATTTTTAATCCTAAGTTTTATATTTTTCCAGTTCCCAATAAAGGCACAGTTGAGTAGAAACTCCATCTTCCAGGTTTCAAATAATGAAAAAATCTAAGGCCCAAAATTCTAATTCTAATCTTTCCTACATTTTGTTAGCAACCAATCAGGAGCACAACAAAATCAAAACATCTACAGGAAGAAGAAGAAAACAGTAATTTCACATATGGCATCTTTGTACCTCTTAATTTTCAAAACCATGAACCTTTTCCATTAACATGAGTTCTCTTTTTGGATGAGAAGAAAATCTGGGCAAATAAAAGAAATTAGAACTTTGACAATGTGCCATGCAGATTTGGATTTCAAAGGGACCAATCAGTTCATCTACGCCAAATAGTTAGAAACCAAATCATTGGAAACCTAACAAACAATACTATGACTCATTTTGCAGGGGGGAAAGGCTTAGAACAAATGCCTCCCCCAACTAAGCCAAACCCAAAAATAATGCACAATTAGAAGTACCAAGATGAGGAATTAGGCACAATTGCTTCCATTTCGTTTGCGCACAGTTTCTCAAGAACCAGGCACAAGCTGACCACAATTTCACGGCCTGTAGTGCTTGAATTGGTTTATGGCAATAGATTTTCTAGAGACTTCATTGAGTTGAGGGTGCTTTGAAGCCAAATGAATACCACTAACACTCAGAATACTCCATGATTCCCCAATCCCTTGCTCAGAGAAAATGTATAAGAGACCAAAATAACTGAGGAGAAATGACCGTGATTTCACAAAATGAACGTAAAACCCTAATAATCAAAGCACAACCCGCTTGGTAGGTTGCGGACAAAAACGTTGTCTCGAATTTCTTGATGACAATTGACTAGACTTTTCTGGAATGAGAATTGGTTGACGTTAGGTTTCAAAAGCCAAATGAATCAAAGGAAAAAAAATAGCTGTTCCTCCCACAATTTTGGTTGCCGAGAACAGCCCTTACTTTTTGAGTCTAAACGGATGCAAAACCCTAACACCCAAAACACAATCTTCCATTTGATGAAACTTACGAAAATTAAACATGATCATATCACTGGTTAGATTACTGAGAAAAGTTTATCAAAACCAAACAGAGAAAGAAAAGAAATAAAAATAAGGAGAAGAGGAGTAGAGACCATGATTTCACGTATGGCGGTGGGGGAGACGCCATCGCCATCCTTGGACTGTTTGAATTTCTTGATGGCAATGGACTTGCCCCTGTTGGAAGGGGACTTGGTCCTAGCCAGGAACACCAGCCCGTATGTCCCCTCCCCTATTTTCCCTATCAGATCGTACTGCTGCAACCACGCGGGCTTGTTGCTGCCGCTGCCGCCATTGCCGCCCCCTCCTCTGTTGCTCGTGGCGGTGGTTCCGTCGCCCATCCTCTTCTGTCTGAATGGGACACAAGCATACCAAACCGCCCTGGGTGGATCTTTTCTTTATATAAATATAAATTATAATCATTTATTATACATCTTTCTAACCTTTTATTTTTAAACATAAAACCAGAATTACCGAAACTGTACCATACCCACCTTTTTAGGCCAATAGGGTTAAGACACATGGCAGGCTAGGTGAATAAAAAAATTAAAGAAAACCAATTCTTCAGGTTAACCAAGCTTACCAACCGGTTGCCGGGAATTAATCCCATGCACAACACATTGTTATCATCTATTACAATAACCAATTATAAACTCTGTTTAAATGTTTAATATAATAATTGCCTTTTTGAAATTTTTTTTATGAAGTAGAAAAATAAAGAAAATTTTGGAAAGAGAAATTGCAATTTTTTTATTTTATTGAATATAAAGCGATAAACCCAAGAGGTAAAGAAAAAAATTAAATTTAAAATAAACTAAAAATTCTAAAAAAAAATAATTTGGTACTATAATTTATAAATAAAGGAAAAGTAAATTTATTTTATTTTAACTTCAAATTACTTTGAAAAAATTGGATGAATATTTGAAGTGTGAAAAGTAATATAATTGGTTTATGAAGTGAAAAAAATATTGAATAATTTCAATGAATTGAATAGTAAATGAAATTAGATTATTTCTTATAAAAATGGAGAAAATAGAAATAAATTTAAATAAGTATATATTATTTTAAAATAAAAATAGTTTTGCACTAATTATTAATTGAGAAATATATGAATAAATTATTTTTTAGTATTTAAATTTATTCACACAAAAGATTGGTTGAAAAATTGAAAATACAATAAATAAAAGTATAATTAGTAACTCGCTAATTTTTTAGTAAATTTCGATTTTGAATTTTTTGGTCATCCATTGAATACCCCCTAAATGTAATAAACTTGTCTAAACAATATAAGCCATGTGAAGTCATAAAAAAAATTTTGAAAGGTGAAAGAAGTGAAGAATGGGGAGGGTACAAGGGTCACATTTCTTCAAACTCTTGCTAAATTTTTAGTATTTTTGGATTTTGATTTTTTTTCGAGCATCCATTGAACACCCTCTAAGTGTAATGAACTTATTTAAACAATATCAAAACCATATGAGTTTCCAAAAAAAAAAAAAATTAAACTTCAAAAAAGTGGAGAATGTGGATAGTACAAGGAATGTAAGGATTCTTCACATTCTTCGTACCCTAATTAATTCTTTAGTATTTTTGAATTTTGATTTTTCTGGGTATCCATTGAACACCCCCTAATTGTAATGAGATTATTTAAACAATATCCAAGTCATATGAGATCCCAAAAAACAATTTAAACTTCAAAGAAGTGGAGAATTGGGAGGGTACGTATTGAGATATTAGGAATGTTTAGATATTAGGAAAGTTGAGATATTAGGATATTAGGTGTTCTTTCCTTATATCATTATTTTCTTATATCATTCTTTCCCATTCTTAGAATGGTGATTACCCTCTATATATACTTTGTACAGGAACGAATGAAAAAATGAATTAAAAAAACTATCATTCATCAATTTGAAGATGGTATCAAAGTCATGGAACTGAAATCTTGGATATTTTGTCACTATGGCAGTCCGACAACGATCAACCCAGAATTGGCAGGACCAATCCAAGACCAACCATCCTAAGACAAGCACTAATATTAATAAGTCAACCTTTAAATGCACTCACTGCAATAAAACTAGTCCTACCAAGAGTCGTTGCTTCGAAATTGTGGGATATCCAAACTAGTGGGATCATAATCGTGACCAACGGAAGAAGGATTCCAAGAAAACCTTGACTGCAGCTATTACCGAAATAAAAATAGAGGCTAATATTGCTGAGAAAGCCTCTGCATTGGTAGCCGCTATAGATTATGGTGGTAAGTTTTTAAATACTTTTACACCTGTTATTAATAGTGCATGAATAATTGATTCTAGCGCTACAGATCATATGACTTTTGATTCTAGACAGGTTTCACCCCTTAGACCTTCCTCACAAAAAATTGTTTTCACAGCCAATGGTAACACAACCCCAGTCATTAGGGAAGGATCCTTAACTCTTATTGATACTTTGAATTTGGATTCTGTTTTAGTTGTTCCATCTTTAGATTACAATCTTTTGTCAGTTTCTCAAATCACTGCAGCCTTATCTTGTATTGTCATTTTTTGACCTGAATTTTGTGTTATTAAGGACATCCAAACAAGACAGACGATTGGTTATGGTATTAAGCGGGGAAAACTCTATTACTTGGACTTGCAGTCAAAGGATTCAAATAAGTTGCAACAAGCCTTGATGGCAAATAGATCTGAGGAGGAGAAGAAAAAGTTTGAAATTTGGTTGTGGCATTGACGTCTTGGACATGCTTCCTTTGGTTATTTAAAAAAATTGTTTCCTAGTTTGTTTGCAAAGAATGATATTTCTGGTTTTCGTTGTGATATTTGTGAATTGGCTAAAAGCCATCGTGCTTTGTTTCTGTTAATTTTGAATAAAAGTCTACTTCCTTTTATGGTTATACATTCTAATGTTTAGGGCCCATCCAAAGTCCCAACTTTGAGTGGCTCACGTTGGTTTGTTACTTTTATTGATGATTGTACCAGAATGACCTGGTTATGCTTGATGAAGACTAAAGATGAAGTGAACTTGTTGTTTCAAAATTTTCATAAAATGATTGAAACTCAGTACAATGAAAAGGTTCGGGTTCTGCGTAGCGATAATGGTGGAGAATATCAGAGTTCTGATCTTCAAAAGTATTTGGAAGGACATGGCATCATTTATCAAACTACTTGTTCCAATACACCCCAACAAAATGGAGTCGTTGAACGGAAAAATCGGCACTTGTTAAAGGTTGTTCGTGCTTCCTTGATAGCAGCAAAAATATCGATATCTTATTGGGGAGAAGCAATCACATATGCTGCATACTTGATCAATCGGGTACCTTCCAGCTCAATTGACTTCCAAGCTCTTACTAATGTCGTGGTTGCCCCAACCGTCCCAAATCTACCTCCTCGTGTTTTTGGTTGCGTGGCATTTGTGCATCTACACAAACACAAACGCACTAAGTTAACTTCTCGTGCATTGCAATGTGTGTTTGTTGGATATGCATTGCACAAAAAGGGATATCAATGTTACCATCCTCCAACTCAAAGAATGTTTATTACAATGGATGTGGTGTTTCATGAAGATTCGATATATTGTTCATTTGAGTCTAAACTTCAGGGGGAGTACTAGAAGGAAATTCAGACTCTCGATTATGATTATCATATCTCTATAGAAGATGAATATGGACAATCTAAACTAGTGAACTAGGAAGCGGGTGAGTTGGATATGAGTGGTACAACTTTGGAACCAATTATTAATGACCACCCAGAAATTGATTGGAGGATGAATCAAAAGACATAGAACAAATACATTTTACTGGAAGATGGCATTCTCATCGATTATGCCATGGGTCTTTATCCTAGGCCTTTTTTGAAATGGTATGAGGTTGATGTCATATATGTTCCTATCAATCTTATCAATCTAAGGAACACACATTGGGTACTGGGAGTTGTCCACCTTCGTAGTAAGAGAATTTAAATTTATGACTCCTTAAAGTCAATTAACAAACCTAATAGATTGAAAACACTCGTCACACCCATAGCAATGTTGTTACCACGTATCTTAAGTGCTACAAAATACTATGGGGAGAATGGTGACCGCAAGGGTGATAAAGAGTGGGACATTGAGAGATTGAACAACATTCCACAACAAACAAAGGAGTAAGTACAATATTTTCCATGCCAACACACATATTTCATTATATATACAATATTATTTAATATTGCTAACATCACATTTTTTGTGTTCATGCAATGGTGATTGTGGTTTTTTTTTTTAATCAAATTTGCAGAATACCTGATGCACGACCATCCAATGGATACATTAATAGGCGTGCGAATGGATTGGTTTCGTGAGAAAATGGCAGTGGAGTTATTTTTCCATAAAGAACTTCCTATGTGATCCTACTATTGTAAACGGATTGTTATTAGATAGTGGAAGATGTTTCTATGTAATGACATTGAAGTTTTTTGTTTAGCAAATTCCTACATTATAGCACGTATTTAAACAGTTACATGTTTTTCATACATCTAGAGAAATGAATGGTTGCAAATTTTTTATTTTTTTATTTTTTTATAAATGTGATTGTGCTATGATTTTTAACAGGTTTGAATTTATTGTAGTAAGCATAATAATAGAAACTTATATTTCAATGTAGAGCTCATATTTTTTTTTGCTCAAACTTAACGAGTGTTAAGTTACTTGTAAAAGAAACTTAACCCTAGTGCAGTTCAAGTGAATATCCTCAATTAAAACTTAACTCCTACTAAGTTCTTTATTAAAAAAACTTAACTTCAGTTTAGTTCAAGACATTTGTTTTAATTCAAACTTAACGAGTGTTAAGTTACTTGTAACTTACACTTAACCCTAGTGCAGTTTAGGTGAGTATCCTCAATTAAAACTTAACTCCTACTATGTTCTTTATTAAAAAAACTTTAACTTCAATTAAGTTCAAGACATTTGTTTTAATTCAAACTTAACGAGTGTTAAGTTACTTGTAAATTAGACTTAACCCTAGTGCAGTTCAAGTGTATATCCTTAATTAAAACTTAACTCCTATTAAGTTCTTTATTAAAAAAACTTAACTTTAGTTTCGTTCAGGTAAATTATTTTTAACTGAAACTTAACCACTATTAAGTTCTTTGAAAAATAAACTTAACCCTAGTACAATTCAGTTGAATATTCTCAATTAAAACTTAACTCTTACTAAGTTCTTTAGTAAAAAAACTTAACTTCACTTTTGTTTAGGTAATTTTTTATAACTGTTAACCATTGTTAAGTTCTTTGTAAAAGAAACTTAACCCTAGTGTAGTTTAGGTAAATATCCTCAATTAAAGTTGTATATATGAATGATCTCAATATACATAATGTGTCTGATCTTAACATCAATAAAAGATTAAAACATCTCTAAATATGTATGATCAAATACTAATGAAACTAGTATTTCAAAAAAATAAAGAGTTCACTCGTCATTTCAAATGAGTTGGTATTGAGGAATGAACTTAAACTTCATTTTTAAGCTTTAAGTTCATCATTCAATTAAAAGAGACTGAATCAAAGTACGATTACATGTTTTGTGCCCCTATTCACAATATACAAAAAAATTATAATATCAAATCTTTTATATGCCCAATCATCATCTACAAAAAAACAACAAAAAATTCACCACAAATTTGGCTTAGTGATAGTTTCATTCATTCTCTGATTGTAAGGAGCAATCTTGTATGCCTATTTCAGTGTGTCTACTATTATCATTCTGATAATGCAAGGGGATTGGTCGTTTGCATGACTTTCGATTATGACCATAATCACCACATCAACCACACCATCGTTTACGCTTACCCTCTCCACCCGAAGGGATTATTTCCTTTCTTGGTCTTCCTGCTGGCCGCCTTGTTTTCGATGGTAATACAATTCTACTTCTTATATCATCAGGTATCATCCAATCCCTTTGATGCCCAGGAGGATAGATGGACTCAACATATGAAGATAATAATGAGTTCACTGTCTAATATTTGGAGCATAAAGGATAGCATGACATATGTTCATATCTACAAGCAGCAATAATATGTGAACATGGTATGTGATCAAGATCAAAACGTCGACATGTGCATGAATGATTATGTAAATTCACATGATCACTAACACCATTATATTTAACATTATACTCTATCGAGTTAATTGCTTCAATTGCATATGTTGATGATGTATTGTACCTTACACGAAGCTCTCCATCAGTCCATGTTGTTAGCTCAGATTGTCATTGACAATGCTTGTTGTTTATGGTTTGCAAACCATTTTTGAAGTAAATTTCTTAACTCTTCAATTAACTACAAAATAGGAAGATCTCTTGCATCTTTTAACACAGCATTCAAACTTTCAGCAATCCCTATAATCATAATGTTATATCTTTTTTGGTAGAATGTGAACGTGCCCATCGCTCAACACCTACATCTATTATATATGTTGCTACTCTTGGAGAAATCATTTGTAGTTACCCAAATATAACATTGAATTCTGACAAGCGGTATGTATAAGTAGCATCATGAAACAACTTATGGACTTCGACATTTTTAAACTTTGTTTTGAGGTTTTGCTTCATGTGATAAGTGCACACACCATGGCTTGCATAAGGAAAAAATTTTCGCACAGTTTTTTCAATGTTGTTGTGACGATCTGAAACCACCACAAGATCATCAACATGGCCAATTGCTCCATGCAATTTTTTTAGGAGTCATTCCCAAGAAGCGTCATTTTCAGAATCACCAATTCCAAAACATAAAGGGTATATCTGATTGTTTCCATCCTTACATGCAGTAACAAACAAAGTTCCTAAGTTCTTTGCCTTAAAAAATGTTCCATCGATAGTAATGACAGGCCTTATTAATGTATGAAACCCAGAAATACATACACCAAGAGTCATAAAAAAATACTTAAATTGATTGTCGTGGTCAATAACTATATCAATAATGGTGTCAGGATTTTTTTGCTCCAACACATAACAATAAGATGGTAAAGCACTATAAGACTCCTCTAATGACCCTTTAATAGAACTTAGAGCAAATTCTCTAACTCTCTATGCCTTATCATAGCTTATCCCCACATTGTACTTGTTTCAAATATCAACTACAATGTCTGTTGGTCGATATTGACGACCAACCCCTTGATATATTTCTCTTATGCTTTCACCAATCAACCAACTACTTGCATGATGATGATCACAAGATATCATATCCAAGCTACAAGTGTGTGTTGAATGATATTTCCTTATTTGAAATAGATTGGAATTTCCCAACTTGATTGAACGAAATCGCCACTTGCATTCTTTATCAACACATCAACAGATAATAACTTGGTCGAAGATTTTAATGTTTTGAACTGAAACTTTCTTTTCAAAGCAATCATGTACAACTTCTTCTACAATTCTTTCTTATTGGAATATATTTAGTGCTCTTCCATGTAGTCATCACCAATTTCACTGTAACCAACTATAAATGGTTCCTTTATGTTTTGTTCTGCATGACTTTCATATTCATATTCTATTATTGCCTTTTCCATTACATCAATTTGCATTACTTGGCTATCCTTGTTCGGGGTGACATTCATTCCACCATCTTCATCATCCTTGTTCATATTCAAGTTATGAGAATCAAAACAATTAAGTGGATCATAGTTCAACCTTGTTCTATTTTCATCATCAAAACCACTCAAAGATTCACTACTATTTATGAATATTGGGTCCATATTGATTTCTTTTTCAACCCCAGATAAAGTATGAAAGCCAAAATCAGTGCTGATGATTGATTCATACCCATGATTGTCACTTCTTTTCTCTATTGTGATACATAATGGAATTGGCAACTTACCATCAATACAATTTAAACGAATGAAAATTATCACATCTCTATCATCTCTTAGCTATATAGGAGTGGATGGTATATTGCCATTGAATACATACTTCATTGAAAGATTGTACTCTATTGGATCTACTTTCAAAATGTGACAAACAATCTTCAATAATTATTTATATGTTGTAGTCTTCTTAAGTTCAATACCTTTACCTTGGCAACCTTTAAAGTAGTACATGTTTCCATTTTGCACCCAATCTCCTTCATACAAAAGCATTATTCCCACTTCATCAATCATTGTAACAAAAATAATTAAATAAATTGAATTATTGATACAAAAAAACAATATTAAATTAGTAGTTATTTGGATAAGTAACTCAATCCCGCAAAGTTGTCGATTAACATGTTGAACTATACTCAAACTATCTTCAAGTTTCATATATAAAGAACTTAACACTAGTTACATCTAGTTTTTACATGTTAAATATGAACTTTACTCTTTTCATACAAATCTTTTTAACAAAAAATTTCGCTCATGTTTACTTTAAAATTTTCATTTTTTTCCCTATAACCAAATAATGTTAAGAATAGCAAAACTAAGGTAATTTTTTTTTCCCAAATGGGTTTACATACCTTCATTCGACCTCACCATATGTTTTTCTTTAATATGCTCTGCTTCTATTACCTCAATTTTGATGGTGGGTTGCACTAATGGTGTATAGGGGACGTACTCATAATGTTAGTGAGAGATATGCAGACAGATGTAGTACCGATGAGAGAGGTAAAACTAAAATGTTTTGCTTTTGGAGATATATCATGTCTTTGGTGGGGGATCTTACTCTTCTCTTTTTCTCTATTCTCTTTTGCTTCTCTTCACTCAGATTTATTGGTGGGTTACAGAGATGGTGTATAGGGATGTACTCACAGTGTTGGTGAGACAGATGTAGTACCAATGAGAGAGGTAAAACTAAAGTTTTATGCTTTTGGAGGGATATCATGTCTTTGGTGGGGGATCTTATGTGTTTTTGGAGGGAAATAAATAAGAGTAAAAATGTCCAAAATTAGGTCATCTCTCAAAACAATTAACTAGTGAGGTTAATTTTACAATTTTACCTTTATTTTGAGTCACCTATCCAAATAACCCTTTTTTATATTCAATATATAGATATTCAATCTTAATCTTACTAAACATGCATAGAATTTTGGTGATTTCTAGAAATTGTGGAAAGAAATGAGGATCTATTTGATTTACATAAGAAAGTAATCAACGTTGTTATGAAAAATAAAAATAAGAAAAAGGTTGAAGGACATTTATATCAAAATTGGGTCAATTTTGTAATTTAAAATATGTACGAGGCTACAACTTGGACGAGTTGAATATGTTTAACTTAATGTTCATGTTCACACGGGTAAGGTTTGAATGAGAGTTAGAGGGTGTTTGGTAAAACTTAATACTTATTACTTAATGACTTACGATGATTTTAAGTTAAATTATATTTAAATTGTTGACTTAAAACTTACTACTTGATTCTTATTTTAAGTATTAAGGTTATTTGATAAAATTAACTTAAAATTTATTCTAAATCATCAAATTGACATATTTATCCTCATAAATTATAAATTATAACTAGGGTAAAGGAGGTCGAGTAACAATAAAGGTCGTGAAGTGGCAAAAGAGATTATGGAGGTAATTAGGGCAAATTGAGATAAAAATGTAAAATGAAGATATATATTTAAAAATAAGTTTATTATTTTTACATATTACTTAAAGTTTTTTTTGACTTAAAGTCATATTATTAAGTTATTTTACCAAATATACTTAATTTACTTAATGATTTAAATTAAGTTATTAATTCACTTTAAGTTATTAAATTGATTTACCAAACACTCACTGACTGATCTTCTCTATTGTCCAAAATACCAAGTCTTTTTACATAGCAACCCTAGTCAAGAAAAATCAGAGAAAGAGTCACTAAGACTTTTGTAGTACTCTAGGTATCGTCCTTAGGGACTGGTTTATAGAAATTGTCAATATTAGGATAAATGAATTGTATTTTTTTTTTAATCCTAAAATGAAAAATAATATGTGAAGTAACTTTTATGAAGTGAAACTAAGTAAAAGAAACTAAATTAATAAAAAAATGAATAAGAATTTTTAATTCAATTGATTCAAGTCTGGGGCTTTCCACAATCCAACTTAGGGTATAGAAATTAAAGAGAACAAGGGTTTTTTAAGTAATATGATCTTAGGGTTTTAGGGTCATTGGTCGTTTGCGATCAACTTGAGTTCTATAACTCAAAACTACATCCAAAACCTAATTTTTTTTCTTTTTAAAACAAATTCCTAAAACCATCAAATGAATAAGATTGATTACTGATTTAAGGTTTTGATTTTTAATCCTTTCTATTTCTTATAGCTTTGTTTTGGAGCAAATAACGATAGGGAAGACTAGGATAACTAATGATCAAGAGTTATCAAGAATCACTAATGTCAAATAATAACCTATCATATCATTTCCTAAACTAACTCACAAGAATAGGATAAAAAATTGATAAATTGTAATTCAACCAATAATTAATCTCATTGTTATAATGATTTATCCGTTGTCCCTATAGGTTTCTAGTCCTTAGGTTTTTATGCTTCAAGCCCCAAGTTGGCTTTTTAGCCTTTCATGAGGGTGACGTCACATTCACAATCCTTAATAGGATAAAAATTCATAATTTGATTTAAAAGAAACTAAAAATAATATACTTAATAAAAAAGAAAAGAAACAAATCAAAGTTCTCATCCTCTTCCTCCTCCAATGTCTAATTCTCTGGAAAAAAATCCAAGATTCTTAAACCTTAGAACTAAAAGAGTTTATATAATATCATTAATGACCTAACATGTGGCATACTCTCATTGGCCAATTATTACAAGGAAAAGTCATTAACAACCTAAAAAGCTTGAAAACAAATTACGAGTTCTAAATGAGTACAAAGTGTTTTGAAATGGATGAAGGCCTTTGGAGCTTGTTTCAACGTGTCTCAGGGTTCAAGCTCGATCACCAGTGATTGAGTTCAAAATTTGGGCAAGTTCCAAATCAATTTTGAATTCATAAGTGAAAGGAAAAAGCTCAGTTTGAAATCAGAATAATGAGTTCAAAATTCATAGGGAATTTCAAACTCACCTACCACCCACTCACAAACCCTATGTTTTTGGGTTCAAAATGTGTGTCTTTTGCTTAAAATAGGTAGTAGGATTTGAACTTAGCTTGTACCAAAAGTTTCCTTGCATCCCTTTGAGTTTTAAATGGCCAAAAACCATTTCGAACTTAAGTTATCAGTTTCAAATCAACATTCTTCTCTAACCAGTTTTCTTCAAATGCACATAACTTCCTCATTTCAACTTCGATTTGTGCACTATTTAAAGAGTTGGATTCCTGACTTCCAAATATTCGAAACAATATATAGTTTGCCCAATATGAACTTCGAGAAGTGCTCCAAATGTAGTCTCAAACTCAAAGTACATGTTACTACCAGATTTTGAGTTTTAAATTTCCATGCAAACTTGATGAATCTTGCTTCATGCCTCATTGTCCATGTTTATGTGCCTTCTCTCTTACTTCATAATGATCAATTCTCATCTCTCAAACTTGTGACATCCTCGTCATACATTTCTTCAAACTCTACGAGTCTTGACTCGCTTAATTCCTCATTTAACCCTTTCTTGATCTTTCAAAATCTAACATGGTTTCAACTTGTACTCTTTTCTTTCGTTAAACTTGAGATAAATCTCCAAAATACAAGTTAAACTCATGGTTATGACTTTAACATCGATTTGGGCCAAGTCGGATGATTTGAGTGTCTTTTAGTACATAAATCATATCAAATATGTGTCATTAAAACATATATTTTTGCTCCAATCACTCATTTAGTAGCGAACTTACGTTAAAAAAATACTAACTTGAAAATATTAGGGTTAGCATGGATTGAAAGGGGGGGATAACTCTTTGAAATCCAAACTCCCACATTATATATATATATATATATATATATATATATATATATATATATAAAATAAAATAAAATAGTATATTTTCTACTAAAAATGTAATTTATGATTTTATTATAATATTACTATTTATGTTTTACTAAAAAGTATACATTTTTTAATTTGTTTGTAATTATAAAATTATTTTCATTTTCAATAAGACTTCAATTAAATTTAATTAATTAATATTATATAAATTGAATTTAAAATGTTTTTACAAAATCAAAATATTTTTTTTTAAAAAAAACAATTTATCCGAACAAGTCTTTTTGTTTTTTATTTTTAAAATCCTTTTATAATAATAACTTACCAAATATCCTTAATTTTATAAAACATTAAAAAACATTTTTTTAATTCTTTAACTTTAAAAAAGTTGCTAAAAAAAGCATAAGAAATCATGATCAAACAATTTTTTTTTTTAAAATGATTAAAGTACTTAATTAACTTGTATTAAAAATGAATATTAAAATTATTTTTATCTTATAGAAATTTTTGTTTCACTACAATAAAAAAATTGTTTCATAATTAAAAATAATTATTTATCTTTAACTCACATATAATTGTGAATTTAATTTTTATTTTTTAACAAGACTTAACTTGAATTTGATGTCATATTATTATAAATTAATTTTATCAAATTTTTATAAAATAAAACTAATACATTGGTTTTAAAAACAATACAAATTCTTCTATCCAAACAAGCTTGTTGTTTTTTGTTTTAAAAAACTATTTTTTAAAACATCTTACCACACACTCTAATTTTTACAAAATTCTAAAAAACTGTTTTTTTTTCTCTATTTTGAAAACAATTTTTAAAAACAAATTTTAAAAAACACCACCAAACAAGCCTTTAGTTTAATAACTTATTCCATATTTTATAGGCCCTATTATTATTATTATATTATATTATGATGGTAGGACCCATGAGAGCCCAAATCACCCATGGGCATGGGCTGGTTCTTCCGGATCTCTTAGGTCTAATGATAGTTTGGTGTAGGTAAACCTTTTAACTCATCTAACCAAACCAAGTTGTAGTCTTAAACATGACTTATTATTATTATTATTATTATTTTTTCTTTTGGATAAAGATTTCTTCCATCAAGCTTTTTTTTATACTTTTTTTGGACCTTCGATAAAAAAATGAGGGGATCAATAAAAGTGTTGAAGTTACAAAATTGGACATTGTACCTTGAGATACTCTTAAAGGTTTTTGACGAATAATGGGTCAAAATGGCCCTTCGCTGAAACAAAATGTTCAGAATGGCCTCATTTTCAAACTATTGTTCAAAATGGCCTATTTAGTGCCACGTAGGCGCCATGTAATTAAAAATATTTTTTTTTTCATTTTTTTAGTTGAAGCCGCAGTTGGCAACTGCGGCTTCATTGTTGCACTAAAGCCGCAGTTGGTAACTGCGGCTTCATTTTTGCACTAAAGCCGCAGTTGCCAACTGCGGCTTCAGTTTTACACTAAAACCGCTGTTGCCAACTGCGGCTTTAGTTAATTTTTTTTATATAATTTAAAATTTAATTAAAAATTATTAAATTACACCATTTATGATTAAAATTTTAAAAATATACTTAAATAATAAATTATTTATATTTAAATTTAAAAATCTAATATTACTTCAACAAATTTAAGTTGATAAATAGAAGATATTATAAATGAATATTTTATTTATTAAAAAAATTGTATATTAATTTAAAATATTTAATTTGTTGTTTTTTAATATATTAATTTATTTGGATTATGATAAATTTATCTTTATCGAAATAATACTATACTCTTAAGCCACAGTTGATAACTAAGATTTCAATTATAATTTTTTTTTACTTTCAAATTTAATTAAAAACTATAAAATTACAATTTATGATTGAAATTTCAAAAATATACTTAAATAATAAATTATTTATATTTAAAATGAAAAATCTAGTATTACTTCAACAAACATAAACTGATAAATAAAATATATCATAAATGATTAATAATCTTAAAATAATAAACTTATATAACATATAAATAATATTTAAAATTGTATAATTTATTAATTTAAAATATTTAATTTGTTGTTTTTTAAGATATTAATTTATTTGGATTATGATAAATTTATCTTTATCGAAATAATACTATACTGAAGTTTGGGAAAGTAAAAAATAAAAAGAATAAAAAATTACTTTGTATGCTGACGTGGACTCAAAAGGGCTAGTTTGAACAATAGTTTGAAAAGGAGGCCATTTTGAACATTTTGTTTCAGCGAAGGGCTATTTTGACCCATTATTCGTTTTTGACACATTATTCATTTTTGACACTATACCTTTCAACACTCTCTCTTATGGATGTTAGACTTCTTAAAGAATGTTTGAAGTTATGGTATTGGACACCCTCGAGAAAGAGTGTTCGGAAGTACATGGTTAGATACTTTATAGACTTTCCAACCCTTAACCTCTAAGCACTCTTCTTGACTACTCCATTTTTAATATCCAAAACAATGAAAAAAATGGTAAAAATCATCTCTACATATCTAGCATCCATATTGAAGATAATTATTTATTTGTCCATTATTCAAAAATACGACTTTTTACTAATATTGTTAGCATTATGAAGTAATTGTAAAAGAAAATATGAAGGAAGAAAAAGAAGACAACGATCTGTTTGATAATTGTTTTTGAAAATAATTTTCTGTTATTCAAAATAAAGAGATTGGAAAACACTTTTAACAATAAAAAATTATTTTTTATTTTTTATTTTTAAAAATAGAAAATATGATGTGCTCAAAATAAAAAATAATTTTTAAAAATAAGTTTTGAAAAAACATGCCAAAACGGAAAAGTGAAAAAACCAAAAGTTTTGGAGTCCAGAGAAAAGCTCATCACCTTAGACAAGCTACAATTATGTTTAACGGAGCCAAAATAAAACACGCGGAACTCACGTGGGCCACGCCCGCACCGCAAAACCCATGCCATCCATCGAAGCCGTGGAACAAAAGGAGCCACAAAGCCCAATTGCTTTCTCGCTTTTCGCCTCTGTCTGTCTCCCTGTGGCTTTTCCTTCTCCAAAATGGCACAGATGGCTCTCTCTGCGTCACCAACACTCACTCTCTTCAATAGTAAGTTGTCTTCTCTAATGGGTTGAAGCATTTTCATCTCTCATTTACATGAGAAAACTGTAGAAGCTGCCAGAACTCTTCTACTTGCAACTTTCCTTGTGTTTTCTTTTTGTGTTTGTTTGGTTTGCAAGAGAAATGAAAACCCACCTGAATTAAGCCTACCGGAGGTTTTATTTTATTTTGAGGTAATACCAATGAAGTCTCTAATACCCAGAATTGGGATTTCTTTTTCTCTGTCTATATTTTCTCAGAAACCAAACAGAACGGTACTTCTTAAGGCTATCTATATTATTATACATGCTCTTTCATGGCCGATTGAAACATTCTGTGGCTGAATGGGAAAACTGTGGAAGCAATCAAAACTCCTATTTCTAATTGTATTTTTCATTATGATTTTCTTATTGTGTTAAAGTTTTCCAGGAAAATGAAAATCACCCCAATAATGAGGAATTGTAGATTAGGATTAAGTAGGGAAGTTTTATAAGCTATGATGTCTAACTAGTAAAATTTTTAAGACCCAGAATTGGGATTTGTTTTATTTTCCCATATTTTCTCGGGAACCAAACGGTGTTGTACTACTTAATGCTAACTGTATATTATTTTATTTGTTTTCTGTGGTCAGTTAAAGCGTTTATTGGACATTCATATGTGAAAACTGTAGAAGCAATCATATCTTTTCTTCCAATTGCACTTTTTTTTTTGGTTGTGATTTGTTTTGTTTAGTTCTTTAGTTTGCAAGAAAATGAAAGCTCACCTCAATTCAGCCAAATAGTTTTGTTAGGCTAAGGGATTTCTGTTTTTTGAAGTCCTTCTGAGCAAATGTCAAAAACCCAGAATTGGGATTTCTTGTTTTCTTTTGCTTATAGTCTCAGCAACCAAAACAGTGGTACTACTTATGGCTTATTCAATATTATTTTGTTTGTTCTTTTGGGTCGGGGTTGAAGTATGTTATTGGTGAACATGAAAAATGTGGAAGCAGTTGGAAGGAACCTCCCTTCCAATTGCATTCCCCAATTTGCTTTTTGTGAATAAAACCTCTTCTCAATGAAGCCAAACTATTGCACCAGGCTGACGGTTCTTTTTTTGGTTGTGCATTTTGAGGTGCTGTTGATGACATGTTTAAGACTCGGGATTCAGATTTCTTTTCTTTTCTTGTATTTTCTGAGCAACCAAATAGAGGTGCACCGATTGTAGAAGATCTCTGTTTTCCTATGTTTTTCTCTTCTTGTTTCCTATATCAGGACTGCTCTTTCCATTGCACTTCTCATTATGTGTTTGGCGCTGTTTGTTTCCAAGAAAATGAAATCTCACATCTATTAAGCTAAATGTTGTTTTAGGCTCAAGTGATTGGAGCTTTTTCTCTTCTTGAGGTCCTGTATGACAAAATTTCAAAGACCTGGATTGGGATTCCTTTTTTTATTTTTCCTATGTTTTCTCAGCTACCAACTATATGGAAACTGATTCTCCTGTGATCCTGTGTACGGGAAAAATTCCCAATCTTATGTAGGGGTTTCAGGTAGATCAAAACAATGGGGGATGCTATTTCCTGGTTCTTCAAGAAAACTTGCAATCAATATGTCAATACTTATGAACTCCCAGAGCAAAGGATTCAGTTTTGTTGCTTCAGGTGCAACACAGTGGAATGGAGGTGTTGCAGAACTAGTGGAAGGTGAAGCAGCATCACGGCCCTATACATGGCCAGATAAGAAGGTTGGACTCTTTAATTAGTTTCATCTATTGATGTCTTCTCTGGCAGATGCCTATCATTGCCCTTGAAACCACATCAATGCATGCTCTTAGGATGTCATACACACAATTGTTGCATGGAATGTGATTCTTACCACCATAACTGATCAAAATCTATCAGACCATGTCCTTTTTCCCCCAAATTTCCACACAAGATGCCTAAATCAACACATGGTCAAAGATGTAGGTAGGGCATGTCTTTTAAAAATTAAGAGATAACAGCAATCTTGATGTTATTTATCTTTTTCTTCACGCAGTTCAACCTGGTGAGCAAAATAATCACTGTTTCTCTTATACATATGTATTTTAGATGATAAATACATCATTAGGTTACTTTAGTGTCTTATCTTAAATGAGAATCCATCTCAGCATTGGACAGGCATTTTTATACTTTGACTGAAGTGTAATGTATTTTATGCTGCCACAACTTGTTCTCTACTTTATATATTTGTCCTGCTGATAAACTATTTAAACTTTTCAAGCTTTATGATCATTTATTGTAATGATGGAAAGCTTTTGCTTTCAGAAGCCCAGAGTGTGCATACTAGGTGGTGGCTTTGGAGGTTTATATACGGCCTTAAGGCTAGAATCCCTTGTATGGCCAGAGGACAAGAAACCTCAGGTAGGTCATGTTAAGTCATAATTTGGATTCTTTTTCTTTTCTTTTCCTTTTTGGAATCTGTTTCATTTTCCTTTAGGGTGGTGCTTATCTTTTCCAAAGAGTACATGTATTTTACCAGCTAATGAACAACTGACTACCATCTTAGTCTATTAGTTTTCTATTTTTCTTCCTAGTTCTTGTTCATTTCCACCAAACCTAGCTTCACAATTTAAGAAATTAAGCATGTTAGAGACAACTTGAACAGCATGATCTTAATTTTTCTCCTATATATTTATTTTTAATAAAGAACTCCAAAATTGATAAAAGGCTGATGACATATTGATGTATGATTACATTTAGAACCTAAGCTTCCTTGTTGAGTTTGCTCACCTGTTCTATGGCTAAAAATTTGTAACAAGTTTGGTCGACCAGATTCAGTTGTGACATCTCTAATGGTTCATATTGATGAATCTATTCTGATTGTTTGGTTTTGCACTAGGGACTCACTTGTTTTTAATGTCTATATTTCCTATTAGACTCCAAGTTATCATTAAGTTCTGCAGTAAAAGTCTATCAAAATTAGCTTCACTAAAATTCTTAAAATAGTGCTACTTTAAAGAGTTCTATAACTTGTTTCTTTGTTCCTTTTTTACAATAATAATACATTGAAGAACCACTGATGCCTTCATAATATTTAATGGCCAAGAAAATTTGGTGGTGGCATAAGTGTGGAGTTTACAAGCCAAGAAGAAGGGATCAGAAGATAATCTCCATGAAACTAAAAGTATGAAGATTTTCTTTTGTACATGGTTTACTGAAGATGTTTTCATAAAGATACAATAATAATGAGGTTCTTATAAGGTGTTGGGACTATTAGAAGATATCATCTTTGCTAAGATGTTCACTAAGGTGACAGTTAACTCCAGAAGCCATTTAAGAAAGGGATTGGCTTGTGATCTTAATGGCAAGAAGCCTGACCATTGCTTGTTGTTTTCATAATCTGATGTGAGAAGCTATTGGTAAAAATTTTTAAATCTTATATTGATTTTCTTGGATGGCTAACAGCAATCACTGAAAGTGCCCATGAAAGAGGGGCACAGCTGATGTACCCATGCAGTAGTGCCCATGACGAATGAACAAAACAAATGAAGAAAATTATTCTACATTATTGAACTCATCAAGAAAAATTGATGGACACTTCCTTATAAAACTGATAGGAAGTTGAGAGCCAATAATACAAGAAGTAAAAACGGCATCCTTAACCATGGAACTTGCCAATTCAATTCCTTTAAAACTCTTACTTCTCTCCCACCAAAAGTCTTACTTCAAACATTCAGCTTGCTTGTCAAAAGACTTCCATGTCAATATCTAGAAAACCCAGGTTTGGCAATAGACAATGCACCTGGAGCTAATGAAATAAGACAGACCATAATTCCCATGCCATGTTACAGTCAAGCAAAAATGATCAACGTCCCACCACTTCTTTGTACATGCAGCATCAGTTGGGAATATCCCTTCATCAGCAGATGGTCAATGAATTCCATATCAATGTATTGAAATGTAACATTCAAATTTGAAGCACCAGTTGGGAAGTCCTAGTTGAACACTCCAAGTTTGTAACATTTTTTTTTATCAGTAAAAGCAGGATATATTAACAGGAGGCAAAAAAGCTACAGAGCATATAGGAAGTATACAAGGTAGGAAGAGCCTCACAACCAAAAAAGAGCAAAAAACTCACCAGCCCCCCTAACTGGAGGCTAACCACTCCAGGAAACCTATTAGGTAGAGCGGCTCCTCTCCAATATACAATTTAGCCCAACCCCATAAGTCACAAACAAAATAAGTTTTCAACTTCTGAATTGCTACCACCCCCCCTAAAAGTTAGTCTATTTCTTTCCTTCCAAACCGTTCAAAAAATGTACAGCGGAATAGAAGTCCAAATTTTTTTTCTTTTTTTTCCCACAAAAGAGCCTTTCCTGCTAAATAGAGCCTCCTTTACAAACTCCAGGTTTGTAACATTCAAACCCCATCTGGAGAACATAGTCTATCCCACCTTGCTAACTCCAAAAAAACTCCCTTTGAAGCTTCTCTAACGTTTTCATTACAGAATAGTAATAAGTTGACAAGCTGGGCAAAGTACTAGTAATAAGAGTTGGTATTCCTCTTCAATAAAATATTTTTTCTTCCAACTCTCCAATATTCTCTCAAATCTTTCCACTAGTCAATCCCAAATAGCTTTAGCCTTGCAAATATCCTTGAACCTGGAAGAAAACCCACTCTACAACTGAGATAGCTGCCTATAAATCCAACATCTTCCATACTGAAAATTAATTTCGAGTCTTTATACTGCTACAGACATAGCCAAATACTTGGATACTATTACAGTCTTTTTTTCTTTCTTTGTCCTTAGTGGGACTCAAACCTGGATTCTCTCACATCTTCATTGCAACCCCTTACTATTTGAGCCAAGCCTCAAGGGAAATTTGACTACTGCTCTTTTGCTTCGTAAAAGTAATGGCATCATCCATGTGCAGATGGGCACCACCACTCAACTCTCTGCTCCTCCTCTTGTCCTGAAACCTGATATCATCCCCCTAGTTCTTGGCTGATTTATCTTCTGAAAACCTTGATAACCTAGATAAACAAAGAGGAAAGGGCAGATCTCCGTGCTTAGGTCCTCCCCTAAAGGTAAGGAAGCATGTGGAACCCTCTTTAACCAGAAGTAAGAAGTTATTTCTTCACATCCTAAGATTGACAGTGTGTATACTATGGAACAAACTCATTTCAATTGTTCGAACTTTTTTCAGTATGCTGCTCCATTGTGGAACTTTGACTTTCATAGAAATCTGAATGATTGGGACACTGAACTTTATTCTCTTCTTTCCTTGGAAAATGTTTATTTGTCTCCATCTCTTTTGATGAGAAATGTTGCTGCTTGGAAGACAGGGGCCATAAGAACTCAAGTACCTTTGTACCCAGCCAATGTTACTGGAAATTTGTAATTCAACCAAAAATCAAAGTTTTTTCATGGTTAGAGGCACAAAAGAGGGCTAACATTAATCACATGGTTTAGACTAGGAGCTTGTGCAGAAATGTTTCTCTGTGGGAGGAATTGCTTCGGAGGATTCTATATATATTTAACATATGTTGGTTGTTCCCTTCTAAGCTTTTGGCTGGAAGGCTATGAAGACTTTTAAGAATAGTGGTATATTAGCCACCTTGTAGGTGATTTGGTTGGAATGAAATTCCAAGATCTCTGAGGACAAATTCAAAATGGAACCGTTGGATAAGTTTGCTTTTTGACTATTGTTTAAGTGTCTGTGCCTTAAGATTGGCCCCCCTATCAGTATTGACTGAAATGCGTTTGCGTAATCAGGTAGTGAAGAATGGATACCAGGTGTTGTCAGTACCTGCCTCCAGTGGGCTGCTGTAATCTCCATAACATTGGATGCCCATTGGGAAATAGAGATTAAATGGGAATTTGAGGCATTCATAGAGATCATAAGAGTAAGCTGATGAGCTCTAAGCAGGTGGATGATGGGTTCAATATTGAAGTGGAGTTATTTGCCTTACTTTAGTATCTGAAAGAGGCCTTCCTGATGGGTATAATGAATTTCACAGTGGGAGGGGACTTCTTTGGTGATTTCTCTGATGTCCAAGGATATAGGAGCCCATGGAAGTTCACTTATTGGGTAGATCAGATCCTTAATTTGGATGACATGGTTCCCTCATTTACATGGCAGCCTAATTCAGCTCAGAAAGCTGATAGCTTTACCAAGAGGGGAGCCTCTTCCTTTGTTGTGTTTGTGAGGGACATTTAACCTCCTTGAGGTTTTCAGTTAGGGAGTGTGTTTATGTCAGTATGTTGGCAGCTGAATTTTCATAATTTCAATTTCTTTGAAGGATACCTCATTCTCGTGCTTCTTTTTCTATTGTAGTTCTAATTCTTGTTTCCTATAAGAAGTAAATTGGAGTCATTTCAAATTCCTTGTAAGCCACATTGGAAGAACTGAACTGAATGCACAGTATTGTGACTTCAATTTTCTTTATCTATAGCTACAGTTCTCTTGTTTGTTCGTTTATTAATACTCTTGAGATTTACTGTATTTGGGACCAGGTGCTTCTTGTTGACCAGTCTGAACGTTTTGTTTTTAAGCCAATGTTGTATGAACTTCTAACCGGAGGTATGTTGTTTAATTTGTTGAACAGGTCCATTAATTCATTCCTGTTTATGATAATATAATTTATGTCACTATTATGAAAAATATGAAAAAATATAATCAAATGATTTTCCTGTTCCTACTAACATGATTTTCCTTTGCAGAAGTAGATGCATGGGAAATAGCTCCACGTTTCTCAGATTTGCTGGCAAACACTGGTGTGCAGTTTTTCCAAGACAGGGTCAAAGTATTGCATCCCTCTGACCATTTGGGAATGAACGGGCCAACAGTATCTAGCTGTGGAGGAACCGTCCACCTTGAAAGTGGTCTGGTTATTGAATATGACTGGTATAATTTCTATCATTCTTAGTCCATCTCTAAATTGTTCCTATCAAGGTGTGTAAGTGTGCTCTAAGACCTTGGAAATAACTGGGGCTTTGCTTTGTCTTGATTTCTTGATTGGTCAATTATGTATGAAGGCAATCCAATTGCAATTTTGAAAACATTGATTAGATATTGAAATTTAATCCTGAAATGCCCCCTGCTGATTTTATATTTTTCATCCTGGGCAGCCAGGTTGGTTCTTGCTTTGGGAGCTGAAGCCAAACTGGATGTTGTCCCAGGAGCTGCAGAATTTGCATTGCCATTCTCCACCCTGGAGGATGCATGTGTAAGTGTTTGACTGAGGGGGGAGGAGGGTATATACATTCTATGATATATTGGGGCAGAGAGGTTCTGCCTCTATGTCACCATGAATATAAACTATCTTTACACCATGGTAGTTTTATGATGCAGAGGGTTGACAATAGGTTAAGAACTTTAGAGCGGAAGAGGTTTGGTAGAGACTTTCCGATCCGAGTGGCTGTTGTAGGCTGTGGTTACTCTGGAGTTGAGTTAGCTGCCACAGTATCAGAGAGGCTGCAAGATAAAGGAATAGTGCAAGCAATTAATGTAGAGACCACAATCTGCCCAACCGCCCCACCTGGCAATAGGGAAGCTGCCTTAAAGGTAAGCTATCTAGATTGTGAATTATGAAATCATGAAATCATGAAATCCAGTATCTTAATATTGCAATACATTGATATGCTTACTCATGGATATAAATTCATTAATTTGATTGATTTTTTTTTTCCTTTGAAGCAAATCTTTAAAAATTAAATGGTATAGAAATATATTTTTCTTAATTTCCTATAGAATAGGAGTTGATTTTTTGTAGGAATTGTTGGAAATCAATCACGGATCTCAAGGAAATCAACCACTAATCTCAAGGAAATCATCCACTGATCACAAGGAAATCAACCCCTGATCTTAAGCAAATTAGCTAATGATCTCAAGGAAATTAGCCATTGATCTCACCCTTGATCATTGGAAGTCATCTATTGCGTTCACCCTTGATTCCTGGGTTAATTAGCTATCTTTGACTAGTCTAAGACCATTTTAGGAAGTTCTTTTAATTGGTCAACTTTGTAATTAGACTGACAAGTATTTTTAGCATTGATTTGGCAAGTTTATGTTTTTTCTTTTCTTAGATTATTTCTTCTGTATAAATATGTATACTCTACTGTGGATGATGTAATCATTTTCAATCTAATTCTAAACTAACATGATATCAGAGCCTTCATTGGTTAGTCATATACAACCTTCATTGTTGTAACTTGTTCAGTTTTTTTCAAACCAACCTTCATTGCTGGCTCTTTCATTCTTCCTACACTGCACAAAAATCTTGTTCTTGGACATCATTGTCTTATTTTTCTTATCCTGATTCCTCTATATTTGCATTAAGCAAATATGGCTGGTCAATCTTCTATCTAAAATCCTGCAAACAACTCTAGCAAAGTCTCAAAGGGCAGCAAGTGCTTCCAAGCCAAGACCTGCCCTTCCACCAATGCTACTACCAAGGCTGGAGGAAATCCAAAAAAATACAAGAAAATAAGAAAAAAGTGAGGTGACCTTCAATCCTACTTCCTGTGCATTTGCTCAATTTGGAATTCTTGGTAAGTCTTGACCATCGACCACTATTTTAAGTTCAAGTTCATGGATCATTGATTCAAGAGCCACTGATCATATGACCAAAGAGTCAAACTGTTCTATTTCTTGTGAACCATGTTATGGTAATAGTTGCTGATGGATCACTACTTCCTATTCACAGCAAAGGAAATGTTTATATATCACCAGATATCACTTTTTTTCTATTCTTCATGTGCCTACAAGTCCTATAATTTGCTGCCAGTTCATAGACACTCCAAAACTATCAATTGTGCTGTAGTCTTTTATCTAAACTGCTGTGTTTTTCATAACCAAATCTCAGGGAAGATGATTGGCAATCCTAAGGAGAAGAATGGCCTTTACTACCCAGATAGTAAAGGGAACCTTAGAAGACTATTGGTTGTTACATGAAAGATTAAGGCACCCAGGTTTTCATCGCTTGAGGAAATCTAGATTTAGGTAATAGTCTTGATTTTTCCAAACTCAAGTGTGAAATTTGTGAGTTGGCTAAAAATCAAAGGGTGTCTTATCCCATTGGTGGTAAAAGTAATAAAATTCCTTTCTCGGTTATTACATATTGATGTTTGGGGCCCCTCAAGGGTGACTTATGTTTCTGGTGCTAGATGCTTCCTTAGTCTTATTGATGACTTCAGTAGGACTACATGGATCTACTTACTAAAGGATAAATCTGAAACTATTACCCATAATTCAGATTTCTTTTTAATTGTCCAAACACGATTTAACACCAAGATACATATTGTTAGATCTGATAAGTGGGGAATACTTCAATGAAAGACTTGGAAAAGGGTGTTATTCATCTATCAAGTTTTGCAAGCACTCCCTAATAAAATGGAGTGGCAGAACATAAAAACAAAGATCTTCTTAAGGTAGCCTGAGCCTTGATGTTTGCCAGAAATGTTTCAAAACATTTCTGGAGAGATGCAGTCTTAACAACCACCTACCTTTATCAATAGGATGCCTCTAAAGGTACTCAATTTTCAAACTCCCATTGGAATATTGAAAGAATATTATCCTCACCTATCTGTATTCAGTTCCTTACCATTGCAAGTCTTTGGAAGCAGTGTCTTTGTTCATGTCCCTAACAAAGACAGATCTAAGCTTAACCCAAAGGACATTAAGTTCATTTTTCTTGGATATTCTCCAACCCCAATGGGGTAAAAGTGTTACGAATCACCAACCAAAAGGAAATTTGTTACAGTGGATGTGAGTTTTTTTTAATAGCAACTGTACTATACAAAGACTGACCTTCAAGGTGAGCAAATAGGAGCAGAAGATTAGTCACAGAACTGGTTAGTCTCATTACCAACAACAGTTTGGAGTATTCAAGAAAATGGGGAGAACTTGGAGAATTTCTTGGAGACCACTCAATGATAGAAGGACAGTGGGGATACAAGTGTATACTAGAAGACCTCAAGATCAATCTAGGTTGGTGGAAGGCCCTAATTCTTTAAAGCAAAACCAATCATCAACTTCATATGAAGGTATGGTTTCTATACCCCCTGAATCCAATAGTAATCCTTCCAATCTTGCTTCAATTTCTACTGTTCTTGATATTCCTATAACAATTCATAAGGGTATTAGGAGTTGCACCAAACACCATTTGTCAAATTTTGTTTCTTTTCATAGGATTGTGGGGACTTATAAGGCATTTTCTCTCATATAAATTCAAAGGCAATTCCAAAGAATGTTAAAGAAGCCCTTGTTGACCCTAAGTGGAAGAAAGCTATAGATGAGGAGGCGAATGTTCTAAAGAAGAATGAGACTCGGGATATTGTTGATTTACCTAAAGAAAAACAGCTTGTGGGATGCAAACAGATTTTTTCAATGAAATACAAGGTGGCTGGGTTTTGTGGAGAGATATAAGGTGCGACTTGTGGCCAAAGGGTACACATAGAGACCTACGGTATAAACTACCAAGAAACCTCTGCCCATGTGGCAAAGATAAACTCCATCAGAATTCTACTCTCTCTTGCAGCATATTACAACTTACCACTACAACAATTTGACGTCAATAACACCTTCTTACATGGAAATCTAGAAGAAGAGTTCTACATGGACCTTCCACCTAGTTGTGGAGAGAAAAATGGAAGGAAATGCAAGCTGAAAAAATCCATATACTACTTGAAACAATCACCTAGAGCATGGTTTGAAAGATCTGCTCAATCACTCTTGAAGTTCAATTTTCATCAAAGTTAGGCTGATCACTCTTTTCTTTAGAAGATCATCCACAGGGAAGTTAACTATAGTAATGGTCTATGTAGATGATATCATTATAACAAGTGATGACAATGAGGAAATTCAGAAACTGAAGGTCAAGTTGGCTAAAGTATTCAAAATTAAGGATCTAGGTACTCTGCGTTATTTTTTAGGAATCAAAGTGGCCAGGTCAAAAGAAAGGATTTACATATTCCAAAGGAAATATGTCTTGGATCTTCTCAAGGAAACTAGAATGCTTGGATGCAAGCGCACAAAAAATCCTATTGATTACAACCACAAGGTCAACGCACTTATAGATGATGCCTCAGTGGATAAAGACAAGTACCAGAGACCTGTGGGAAGATTAATCTATCTTTCCCACATCAGACTTGATATTGCCTACTTTATAAGTGTAGTTAGTCAGTTCATGCACTTCCCTTTAGAACCTCAAATGGAAGAGGATATTGTAGTACCTAAAAGCTACTTTGGGAAAAGGATTGCCATTTTTCTCAAAATGGTCATATGGATGATAGAATCCATGACTGACAGAAGATTCGCCTCTAACTACCTCCAACTATTGTACTATTGTTGGAGGTAAAGTAACTTGGAGGAGTAAAAAACAACCTGTGGAAGCTAGGACAAGTGCAGAAGCTGAATAAAGGGCCATGGCACTTGGAATATGTGAGTTGATATAGATAAAGAACTTATTGAGGGAGTTGCAGATAGAATCAAAAGGTCTTATAAAGCTATATTGTAATAACAAGGGAATCAACCATAAGCATTGCACGCAATCCAGTGCAGCATGATGGAACAAAACATATTGAGATAAACAGACACTTCATCAAAGAGGAAATTGCTAGTGGAATGATTTGTACTCCGTTCATTTCTTCCAGGTTGTAGCTAGCAGATGTCTTTAGCAAAGGAGTTCTTAATCTAATGTTCAACTCAATGATCAACAAGTTGAAAATGAAGGATATTTTCAAACCAGCTTGAGGGGGAGTGTTGGAAATCAGGCACTGATCTCAAGGAAATCAGTCACTGATCTCAAGGATATCAGCCACTGATCTCAAGGATATCAGCCACTGATCTCAAGGATATCAACCACTGATCTCAAGGACATCAACCACTAATCTCAAGGAAATCAGCCATTGATCTCACTCTTGATTGTTGGAAATCATCTACTGCTTTCACCCTTGATTCCAGGGGTTAATTAGTTGTATTCTACTAGTGTAAGACCATTTTAGGAAGTTCTTTTATTTAGTCAACTTTGTAATCAGGATGACAAATATTTGTAGCATTGATTTAGGAAGTTTATGTTTTTTCTTTTCTTAGGTTATTTCTTCTGTATAAATTTGTTTACTCTGCTGTGAATAATGTAACAATTTTCAATCGGACTCTAAACCAATAGGAATTTTATCCAACTGTAAACACTGTCTTTTTGGCCCTTATGCTTTATACTTAATTCATGGAAATAATATTTTGATGACTTTGTGGAACAAGATATCATTAGTATTGTTATTTTGTTGATTTGTTACAGACCCTAGGTAGTACTTGTATTACAACTTATGAGAATTTCTATCATCTTGGACAGCTCACAAAGGTCAAAATGAGATTTAGCAAAAGGAGGAAATATATTAAATTGTCAAATAACTGAAGCAAATCTACATCTACTGAGGTATGCATCCCAAGTGATGTGCCACTTCATTAAATCTATAGAACCACGGGTCCTATCTAAAGAGAAGATCTTGGTTGAAAATTTTGGGAGGCAAATATATAGCCTTGAGCTCACTCCTAAATCTAATCACCGTACCTATATTCAGATCCTAAAAAATCACACTGTTTCAGGGCAGGAATTTCAAATCAACAAGTTAAATTCCTCGTATCCTTCAGGTTGCCATGTATTGGTTGGCAGTCAGTCCAAGAATGAACTAAAAGAGTCTGCAAACAGCTGTTAGCTCCTCTTTTCTACACTTTTGCACTGTTCCACATGAATTATTCACATCATATGATAAATGTCTGTGCTCTCTAGCTTGTTCAGTATTTAGCTCAGTTATATCCTTTTCGTTATGATGATTGAGCCAATTATGTTGTTTCAAATCCATATTCATCTTATTTTTTATTTTTCCAATGCTCTCATTTTACTAATTTTGTTGAAGGAATGGATTTAGATATAAGCTTCATAAATTATGTTTGCACCTCGCACATTTTGAGTTCTTAACAAGTTCCATGCCTTTGTCTTTTACTATAGTGAATTACCTGTTTTCTGGACATTATATCCCAATATCTTAAAATTACTGTATTTTTTGGCTGCTATTAATAGGTGCTCTCATCCCGAAATGTTGAACTTCTACTGGGTTACTTTGTCCGCTGTATAAGAAAAGCTAGCATTTCTGAAGCTTCAGAGAAGCAAACAGAGAGTGGCACAGTTCTGGATGCTGCAGCTGAGCATGAGCCTGAAAAACTTATTTTGGAACTTCAACCAGCTGAAAGGGGCTTACAAAGTCAAATTCTGGAAGCAGATTTAATATTATGGACAGTTGGTTCTAAACCTCAACTTCCTCAACTGGAACCCTGTGAATGGCCCCATGAGCTTCCCCTTAATGCCAGGGGACAAGCTGAAACAGATGAAACTCTTCGTGTTAAGGGCCATCCACGCATATTTGCAGTTGGTGATTCTTCGTCTTTGAGGGATTCCAAAGGAAAGCTTCTTCCAGCAACTGCACAGGTACTACATTTACAATTTTTTTTTCCTGCCACTAGTATGTGATTATATGCGCATTATGGATTTCATCAAGGAACTTTTTCTGATTGTCTCAGAATATATATTTTCTTGTCCTGACTGTTCTTTGATGGTGATGACACACTTCCACATCCTTCTCAGGTTGCTTTTCAGCAAGCAGACTTTGCTGGTTGGAATCTGTGGGCTGCAATCAATGACCGTCCTTTACTGCCATTTAGGTTGGAAACTCAAAACACTTTCCTCAATAGTATTATATTAACTAATTTAATTTTTCATTACTCGTAAAAAGTCTGCAATATTATCAAGATAAATGTAGGAAGCATTTGTGATATTTGCCTTTGATAACTGAAAACAATTTAGAGATGCGTTCACCAATGAAATTGAAGTTCCTGAGGTTTTCTTTTTTCTGAATCAAATCTTCACTCGATGTTTCTTATACATTCCCTGTTTCCTGTTTATCCGTTGTCTCCTTTTGCTTCTTGTTTCTTCTACCATACTCTGTAATGTGTGTGCACATCAACTGATAACTAATTGTTTTAGGCGGTTTACTCTTCATTCTCTATTTCTATTTTTTAAAAGTTGAAAACTACTATACTAGGCATCTGTATGTTATCCCACTAACCATGAGCAACTCTCAGATATCCCTTTTTTATTATATATATTTATATATTAACTACAAAAGCTGAAATGTTAAGCTCTATTTGGAAATTGTTGTAAAAAACAATTCTGAAAAACAATATTTGAGAATAGTTTTTGAAAATTGTTTTCTAATATTTTATAGAAAAAAAGTCTATTTGAGAACTTAAAATGTTTTTAACTTGTTTTCTATGTTTCTAAATATGTTTTAAAATAACTTATGTCTATAGTGGTTTATTTTTAATCATTCTCTATATTTGTATAATTATTTCTTAAACAACCCCCAGAAAACAAATGAAAACAACTAGAAAATGTTCTCTAAAAACACCAAACCGTTTTCTGTGTTCTGGTTCTCAACATGTTTTCTTGTTTTTTTGTCATGGGGAACAGAGAATTGTTTCAAAAAAACAGATTCCAAACAGTGCCTTAGTTCATTTTCCATTTATGAGGTCATTTACAACCTTAAACATGCAGGCCTTGATTGTCCCTTACCTTTATCCTCAATGGTGTTGAATAACGTGGAAATTTCTAGCAATTTGAGCTGTCTTTCCTGTGTAAGCTTAAACCAATCCTACTCATCATGGTTCAATCTGAACAAATCTTGTTGAATGAATGGATGTATTTTTAGCCTTGCTATGCTTCTTGTCGGAATGTCTCAGATTTATAATCAAATTCAGAATGGTGGAGGGGGGGGGGGGGGGGGGGGGGGGGGGGGGGGGGGGGGGGGGGGTGGGGGGGAGGAGGAAGAAGGGAACTTCTTCTGAAGGTTTTCCTATTATGTTTTTGAAGGAGTAGAATTCCTAGTTTAATATTCAGGTTATGAGGGACAACTAATGAGATATAGATAGGCTTATAATGATAATAGGGGTGGGGAAACAGAATTTAGTTTTGGGGCTTGATACATTAATATATAGTGGAAACATCTGTTGTGGTGGAGATTGGTGACTTATGTTTGATTCTTGGAAAGTTCTAGGGAAAGTGAAAAAATACTAAGCAAAATCATTTTTTCATGTTTGATTGTACTATGAAAAATACTAAAGAAAATAAAATATAATTAAAAATTAATTAGGAAGTTTTGTATTTTCAAGTTCTTTCATCTTTATATTGAAGAGTTAAAAGAAGTGAAATGAGTTTGAAGTAACATAAAAAAATAATTTATTGACTTTAAATTTATTTTTTATTTTTCTTCAATTTTTTTTATCTTATACTTTTCCTTTCTATTTTCTTTCGCTTGCATTTTCTCTCAAAGTTTTTCAGGAACCAAACAAGCCTAAAGAGACCACAAGCAGTAAGAGATATCACTTATGACACTATAGCAAGAGTGGATCCAAATTGCAGTTACCATAGATAACCTGTAAGCCATCTCTTGGTAACAAACCACCAGGGAGCATTAACTCTACAAAGATATATTGATAATGGTTGCCATCTTAATGGTGGGGAGGAGAATCATTCTCCTGTGTCATCTGAGGAATGAAACATTCGATCTTCTTGGATAATGGAGTTAAACCCACCCAAAACAAAAGAAAAAAGTTTGATGCAATTATGTGTAGCAGTTCTGTTAGAACTGCTATATTTTTCCATTTTGTTGATAAACTACAACTGAAAGCCAAAGGAGATGGAGGAATGATCTGTCATGGAACTTCTGCACAATTTTCTTCAGATTACCAAGGAAATCTTCTTCTAAACCTAAGATTGTATTAGGAGTATGACCTAAGTTTTCTAGGTGATGAGCTGTTTGTTTAGATTATGTACAGATTCTGGAGATATAAATATTTATTCCTATCTAATGCATTAGGTTCCTGCTCTTCTGCTTTACTGTTTACTTTCCTGGGCATTTGTCCTCCCTTAATGCATTGGATTTTGTCTTTGGAATCCCTTTCCATTTGCTATTATTACCTTTAGGACTTTTCCCCTGATCATTCCTAATTATTGATCCCATGCTTTGGACCTGATATTCCTGTTGGGTCTGTTGAAGTTTGGAGTTTTGCCCATAGCCCATCCATCCAGAGAAGAGTAACATTGATTGTTATAACTCCAGCTTCTTCATGAACAAATTTATTGTAATCACACACTCATCTATTATTTATTATTTTTATAACAGTTGAAATAGTTTCTTTTTCATCGTAAATTAACTATAAGCACATAAATATATATTCATACATATATGTGGGGTCATGGAATTATAATTGTATTATGTGCTCAACAGAATATATTACTGAGACTGCGTAGCATGGGGGCACTTCAAGGGGGAAAGAGCTATGGGGATGCCGCATGGTTGTGTTTTGATTACATGTTTCATGGCTTTGTGGAAAACCATAAAGCAGTCAAGGCAGTCACTAAATTTCCCCATGGCTCTTTACTAGACCTCCTGTCCCCATGTGGTCAAAATTAAATTTGCTAATGTTTTATGAAATGCATTTACGAGAGTAAAACATCCAAAAAAAACAATGTTGGTAGATGAGCTGGTGACTTTCTTTGTCAGGTTTCAGAACTTGGGTGAGATGATGACTCTAGGGAGAAATGATGCTGCTATTTCCCCAAGCTTCATTGAGGGGCTAACCTTGGAGGGACCTATTGGCCATGCAGGTAAAGTTATCCATGCCCATTTTAACACTTGTGGATGGCCTGGTCTGGTCTCTATTTGGTTTTGGTTGTGGTTTAATTTTGATGGGTCTTATGTTTGTCCATGCAGCAAGGAAACTGGCATATTTGATCAGATTGCCAACAGATGAGCACCGGCTCAAAGTGGGGATCAGTTGGCTCACAAAGTCCGCCATAGATTCAGTTGCAGCAGTGCAGAGCAGTGTGATCAAAGTCCTTTCGGGTTCTTAATTAAAACCCACACTTGCTCCACTTACTCTCTGAAAGGCAAGTGGGGTGAGAGGGATTGATTACTTAATCCTTCTGATGCGTGGTATGCATGAGTTGATACCTGATGAAAAATTTTCTATGCATAACACAGACTAATAAAAGGTTTTATCCATTTCATCCAAGTTTGCATTGCAGAGACTACTCTCACTTTTGAGGAGTAGTGAGTATTGTTTTAGTATATGCTATACATGTTTGGAATGGCTTTATTTTTATTCAGATGCTACCCCAACCACCTATTCTTCCATTCCACCGCCATTCCTTGCTCTCTCCTCCTCAATGTGTCCCAACCAAAGTTTTTAAAGGCGAAAGCGTAAGACGAGACATTTTTGTGTTCGTGAGGCGAGGCATAAGCCTCGAGGCGTTGAGGCATAAGCCTTTTGAGCCTCACATTATATAATTAATTAATATTTTAAAATATATAAAATAAAATAAAATAAAATAGCATAAATAAAAACATGAAAACAATTCATTAGAATCATTAAAAAAAAACGCATACTAGTTCCCTACTTTCATAAAAAATCATAACAAAGTCAAAACAGAAAATAGATTCAACTATACTAATAGTTTCAATTTTTAACAAAAGGTCATAACTAAGTCATGAAATAGAAAATAGAGTCAACCATAATAATAGTTCTAAACTTTTACAAAAAAATCCCTAAGTTATGAAATAACAACTAGAGTAAATTGTTTCAACTTAAATCCTTATTTCCAAGGTTATCATCATTCTCATCCAATGTATCAATAGTAGGAAAATGTCCACTATCATATATCCCCATTTTATGTAAATCTTTATCTTCATCAATTGGTGTAAAATTCAATTCCTTCTCTTTGTCTTTGCCTCCACTTGTACCTAGCATAAAGTATTAATTAGGTGTAAATATTATAAGTTTTTTTTATTAAATTTAATCAAATTTATGACTTCAATTTTTGAGTACTTACTTGGAACTTCATTATGTTTCATTTTGTAGGAATGTGAAGAAATCATGTGATTCGATGATGCTTGAGTCTCTTAGGAATTGGATGACACAACTCTAATAACATCAACACTGAATAACTCATTATCTTGAAGCCAACAAAAATCAAGGGGGAGGAGGGGATCTTTCTTCTCCGTAATCCATTTATCATCCGAATCAATCTCCTCTACCAAAATCGGATCAACATTTTGTTTCCTTTGTAGACTTTGCTCTCTCAATCTAGTGTTGTACCTTACATACACTAAAGCATTAACTTTTGATGTTCAAGTCTATTTCTTTTTTTTGTATGGATCTACAAATAATAAAAGAAACAAATTCATGTGTTAAAATCATAGTTTTAAAAATTGGATTGAATCGGCCGGTTCAACCATCGGTCGATCATGGTTTCGGTCCGATCCAGTGAATTGGACTGGAAGATGATTGAACTAGAATCGGACCGAGTGAACCGGCAGTCCGACCGGTGAACCGAACGAACCGGCCAATTCCTTCCGAACTAGACAATTCAACTATATATATATATATATATATATATATATATATATATATATATATATATTTTACAGAGTCAAAACGACGTCGTTTTGATCACCCCCAACCTCTCCCCCTTCTTTCCCCACGGCTTCCCCAACTCCAACAGCTATCGCCGACGAGCCCCCCCACACAAAGCACCCACAGTCTGTGCCCCCCCAAACTTGCCACCGATGACCCTCCCTTCCAGTGAATCAGTCTTTGCCCCCCCCCCCCCCCCCCCCCCCCCCCCCCCCCCCCCCCCCCCCCCCCCCCCCCCCCCCCCCCCCCCCACCACCACCACGCACAGCACTAGTCTTTCCTCCCCCATGCAGAACACCGCCCACCGCCTGCCGCAGACAAGCCCCCCCACAACGAACTGGTCTTTGCCCCCCTAAGCAAAGCACCAACAGTCTTCCCCTTGACCCCCCTCCACCCCAACCCTCACATGCAAAGCACCACCCACGCCTACCACCAACGAGCCCCTTTCCACCACGTAGAGCACTAACATTCTTTCCTCACCCCCTTCTTCAATGCATCGCTACCCCACGATTTAGTTTTCTGGAATTTTTATCAATGTATTCACCAACAGTTTTTTATTTTTTTATTTTTTTTATCAATGTTTTCTGGAATTTATAATTTGAAATAAATTTTGAAATTCCTAATTTGAAATTAGTTTTTTATTTTCAAATAATCATAAGATTTTCAAATAAAATTTTAATTTTTAAATAATATATAAATTATATTATTTTATTTTTATAATTATTTTAATTTTAATAATATATAAATTATATATTTATGACGTCACCGGTTCAACCGCAGTTTGACCGTCTGTTCGACCAGTGAACCGTGAACCGGTAACTTTTCCGGTTCAATAACTGGTCCAGTTTTGAAAACATTGGTTAAAATGAAACAAAGCTCTCTAAGATTGAAATAGAAATATATATATATATATATAAATTTACAAAAATAGAAGTATTACCGATTCAAATGTGCTCCAATTTCTTTCACATCCCGAAGCACTACAAGTAAGGCTAAGGACTCAAATA
This sequence comes from Vitis rotundifolia, assembly GCA_030254885.1. NCBI lineage: Eukaryota > Viridiplantae > Streptophyta > Magnoliopsida > Vitales > Vitaceae > Vitis > Vitis rotundifolia. The sequence continues at coordinate 10,701,768 of CM058170.1, forward strand.
ACAAACTTTTACAACTCCGGTGTTGAACCCCCAAAATGCATCCACCAACTTGTAGGACTTCTTAATATTCGAGAATCAATTGCAATACGACTCCCAAATTCACTCATTGCTTGGTTATATGAGTCTAACTGAATGTTAGCTTTTAAATGTTCTTGATAATCCAACATCCTATCCATGCATTCAAATAACCCCTTCCTCACCTCATCAACATTAGAGAACTTATCTCCATATCACAATTGAGGATTAAGATAATAACCTACTGAATGTAAAGGTCGATGAAGCTGTGGAGTCCATCTTGCATCAATTTTTTTCTAAATTGGGCAATATTTTTTCTCCATGTCCCCACAATTAAATGCAATCTTCTCCTTAGTTGAATCCATCAACTCATAAATATAACCCATGGTTGGTCTTTCCTCTGAATCAACCTCTCTCAAGACACTAACTAATGGAACAATGGTCTTTATGCAAAAAGCAACATAAGGCTAAAAATTTGGATCAAACAACACTATACTTCGAGTTTTCACACCTTCTACCTTTTCAGCCCATGTGCTTGAATACCATTTTTTTGAGGAGAACATTGCCATAAGAGCTTGCTTTTGCTTATAAAGACTTCGGAGAGTAAGAAATGCAGTAGCAAACCGTGTAACTGTTGGATGAAGAAGTTCATGATTTTTTGTAAATGTTCTCATCAAGCTAAGAACCCAAGTATGCCCATATATGAACTTCACTACTTGCCTAGCTCGAGAAAGTGTAGTAGCATGAACATTTAGCTTTCCAATATCCTCCAACATCAAATCAATACAATGAGCAACACAAGGAGTCCACCACAATCTTCTCATTTTTTTCATAAGCCTTATTCCAGCATTCACATAATTAGAGGCATTATCAGTGATGACTTGCACAACATTCTCCTCTCCAATTTCTTCAACCACCTCATTAAGATATTTGAACATCAATTCCCCATTTTTTATTGTATCAGAAGCATCAATTGATTTCATAAACCAAGTGCCAGTAGGACTATTCACCAAAAAATTGATAAGATACCTACTATTTCCATCTATCCAACCATTTGATATAATTGAACATCCATATTGTTTCCAAGCTTTTTTGTGATCTTCCATAATGATACTTAGGTCATTCACCTCTTCTTTAAGAATCCATGTCCTCAATTCTTGCATAGATGAAGGCTTAAACCTGGGCTCAAAATTTGCAACAGTATCCATCATAGGAAACCAATAAAGATCATTCACAATGTTGAATGAGAGACCTTTTGAATACATAAACCTACCAATTTTTGTACACACTTCCTTTCTTTCTTATTGTTTCCACTTTGAATTCAAAGTACTTTTTCTAGGTTGTGAAGTGGTAAATTTATCCATGGGTCCCCTAGGAGTAGGTTCCTCACTCCCACTTACACTCCCACTCCCTAATGTCCCTATTGTTTTAGACAAAGCACTCTCATGCGTTGAAGTTGGACTCATACCAATTTCTTGGAGCAATTCATTTCTTTTCGTTTTTTGATCCTTAAAATTGGTCAATGCCTCTTTGCATTCCAATCTAGCATCTTCACTAACTTTATTGCATGGTTTCATACCATGATGAGTTCCGACTAAGTGATGCTTGAGTCTATTCACCCCTCCCGTGCATCTTTGATTGTAAAATTTACATCTTAAATATTGCTCCCCGGAAACTTCAATAACATACTTTCACACAAAATCTTTTCTTGAATTTTTTGAATCAGATGAACTCATTCTAAAAAAAAACACCAATAATAATATTCAAATTTCTGTATAACAATATAATTGACTAAAAAATAATAACAAGACATAATTAAAAGGAATTTAAAAATGAAATATGAATTTAATTGGTTTAAGTTTTAAAAAACCAATATTTTTTTAGAGGAATTTAAAAATTATACACATAAATTTTAATTGGAATTTAATAATGAAATAAAAAAAATTTGTGTGGAAATTAAAATTAAACTAGAAATAAAAAAATAATTTTAAGCAGAATATTTAAACCAATTTACCATAATATTTAAAAAAAATGGATGAAAGGAGAAACAAATAACGGCTTACTAGCTGAGAGCTCCAATTGGTCAAAATGATTTAAATATATATATATATATATTGGATGAAGAGGTCGTTTGAAAGTTAATTTGATAAAAAAAAAATGATGAAAATTCGACTGCTAAGACAGAGAGAGAGAGACAAGCCTCTATGTTAACTGCTGAGAGAGACAAAGAGGGAGAAAACCATGGGAGATGAAGCCGAGAGGGGGAAAGAGATGAAGAAAGAGAAAAGCATGGGAAACGAAGAGAGAAGATCGTGAGTTCGCGACATACCTAGAGATGAATGAGAGGGATCGTCGTCAAAGAAGATGCACTGCTATTGGTCACCGCCTAAGGTTGAGCACTTTGTCGCTGCTTAAGGTAGGGTTTCGTTTTGAGTTTTTCTCCCAATTTGTGTTTGCCAAAGTTTTCAATCGTGACTCGGGTTGCTGTTTCAAGGATTACTTAGGGTTTTTTTTTTTTTTTTTTTTTTTTTAAAAAAAATTTTGTTCATGGCCACATTAGCTCCCACAAAGCGCACACCTTCTTCTTGGAGCGTAAAAAGTGTGATCAAAGCGTGCCTCAGTCATGCCTCACTAGAAAAGGCGTACGCCTTTCAAGAGTCGCGTTTTATTTCTTATGCCTCAAGGCGTTTTGGCCTCCCCTCACCCTGAGGCGCGCTTCAAGGTGTGACCGAGAAACGCCTTTAAAAACTTTGGTCCCAACCCAACCTCAAAGAGGAGAGCTTGCTAAGGGTTTGGGCTTTGAGTCTTGTATAATGTTTGATCAAGAGAGCTCTTCATCAACAGTAGCAGTACGCTACTGAGGCCACTGAGGCCTTAACAATGGAATCAAATGTCCTCTTCAGATAAATAGAAAAATGGGTGTTGGTAAAGAGCATGGTATAAATTGTTAAACCTAAATTCTACAAATTTAAACTTTCAAGAAAATTGGTGGTTGAACAGGTGTAGACAATGGCTTTGACATTGTGGGTGATTATATAAAATTGATTTTGTGAGTTGCATTAGGCAAATTAAGCATTAAGATTAATGCATACAAGTGAAACGATTAGCATAGTTTTCTTCTTCCAAATTGTAGGAATGTACTCGATGGGATTTTGGATTTGAATTGTAAGAATAAATTTCTTTGCAATACTCTACTAGGGTTGTAAAAAGGATTAGGTTGATCGGTTTTTCAAAGAAAACTTAGTCCAATTTACTTGGGTTATATGTAAAACAAAGTCAAACTAAGGTTATAAAGACTGAAAAAACTAAATAAAACCAAGTTTATTTAAGATCGGTTTAGTTCAATTTAAATGATTGGTTAGATGTAAGTCAATTATAGTCATGATATATATATATATATATATATATTTATATATATAGATAGATAAATAATTGCGAATGACCTCACCCTTATCCATGGAGACATTTGTTATTTTTCGTAATGGAGACTTTTATTATTCCCAATAAAAAATAATAGGAGGTTTGGATCAATGAAAAACACAATTCAAAGTTCATACATAATTTTCTTTTTTCCGTAATTTCTTTTATTTTCTAACACATTATCAACGTGATAAATTTCTACAAAAGAAAACTCCTATAAGATCTTGTAGAAGAGTGTTTGTGGAAGATTGAAAACGTTGAAAAGAATGTTTATAGAAGATTGAAACAATGAAAGGATAACCTTATAAGAGATTTATATGTTTTTTTATCCAAAATAAAATTTGAAAATTATGCACAAGATGATTGTTTTGTTTTGAGTATAGGAATTTCACCAAGTAACGGTTTTAATCCCTCAACGGTTATGACTTAAAATCTTATAACCACACTAATGACCTAATTTTATCAAGTGTTGAAACAGGTCTAATTTCATGTAGGAGTAAATGAGAACTCTAGAAAAGTGGATAGTTATTACAAATTAATAGTTGTAGAATTTAGGGTGTGATAGGATCAAGTTCCAAATCATTTGACTCTTCATGAGTTGATGTATGAAATTTTGAATGGACTTGGCTAAAGTTTCACATGGCATTGGTGATTGTGAGGTCAATTTGATTAGCAAACCTATAGTAATTGCTCCAAAGGAGGGTAAATTGGGTGATTCTTACATTTAAAATTTTTATCAAATTATAAAAACAATAACCGATAACAAGAGCAAGAAAATAATAAAAAGTAAAAGAAAGAGAAATCAAACAATGATTTTAATGTGGTTCGACACAATCCCATCCTTGTCCACAATCTCAAGTTTCAACCTAAGCCTTAAGATGATCCGCTATACCAAGAGTCCTTTAAACTAAGGAATCTTTTAATGTACACTTAGTTTCTAGGTGCCATTGAACCTTTACAATTTCATTACAATAAAATCTCAATAAATTAATAGCAGCACTTACATAATAAAATATTTTGGTCTCAATTTGGGTCAGTGTACTAAATTAATAAGTTTATTAAATGTATAAGATAATAATATTTTTAGAAATATTTAAGGGCCCAAGGAAATATAAATTAATAATTGATAAAGTACAAAACATATTATAGACAACAAATTAATATGACTTATAGAACTTCACAATATATTATTAACTTCCTATAACTTCTATGTTTTTCAATTCACTCCTCCAAATCATCACATTGTCTTTTAGATAACTAATTTTTAATATCATATCTTTTCTTTTTAGGAGTCTTCCTATCTTTTAGAATTAATAATCATCTTTTATTTTCTTTAGAATCTCTTAGGCTTCTATATATTATTTTTTTTTCACCACATCCATTGTTTTTAGTTTATAAGTCATACATGTACAAGTAATATAAAGCAGAAACATAATACTCTTTATAAATAAATAAATATTCATTTTTGATAAATTAATAAATTATTTATTTATCAATAATCTCACTAAGACAATAATTTCTCTTGGTCCCAAGAATATTATTTTATAAGGGTTTTACTCTAGTATTCTTCCAACACTTAAAATAACACCACAAGTATTCTTCAAATACTTAAAAACACTCTTTCATAGAGTGTACTAAACTTGGAAATAAGAAAATGTAGCTAGTCTCAAATGCAATGATCAGGGTTAGCAAGTTTTGAAATAATTGCACTCAAAGTCTATTAAACTCAAGGATTTGACAACAATGTAATTTGTAAGTAGTAACTTATTCTAGAATTAAGTCCAAGAGTCTTAAATTGGAGTTTTAAGCTGAAATTGATTGTTAGGCACAAGTTACTACTCAACTGGTCGATCAAACAATTGAACACTTAAATTACATGTTACAAGCGATCATGTTGGGAACCCCAGATTATTATGTTCCTTGGCCTTAAATCTCATAGGATCCATGCATATTATTCCTAGGGCTCTTTAAATCTAAGCACAATGAAAACATGATATTTAAAACCAATAATAAGCATAGATCTAGAAATGGTGAATCCATACCTATGATCTGGATGTTTCCATATTGAATCCAATATAAAGAAGATATGAAAGAAGATTTCATAAAACTCGTATACTCAAAGATATTCCACTTGATTTCTCCCTTATTGGATCCTAGTACGAGAGAATGGTGAGCTTCTCTTACTCTCTTAAGGGTGGCTAGGGTTTGCTCTCTCTCTCTGGAAGTCAATAGACAAAGTGTCCTAAGTTTGAACCCTAAACACCTGAGGAGGTTTATATAGGGTTTCATATGGACTTAAGTCACTTAAGTCCAAAACTAAGCTTGGGTCACATAATTTAGCTCACTTGATCCCTAATGGACTTTAATTAATTAACCAACCTAATTTACCAATCCAAAAAAAATCATTCATAAGATCAAGTGCAACCTTGCATTTTTACTAAAATGCCTTTATGTACACTTATGAACTACAAACTCATATCCTCAAATAAAACATATCATTATAAACTAAAAGTTCAAGCAAGGACTATTGAGACTCATAGGAAAATACTATTTCCCTCATAATCCAATTCTAAAGTTGACTTAATGTTCAACAAAAAAGAGTCAACTACACTTTAGTATCCTATGAAATTACAACAAGATAAGCCTCAAGTTTGTGACTTACTTTTCATTACATGCAAACTCTCTATGAATAAGTATATGAGATCTAATGAGGTAAAATCTATCATTCTCTTAAGATCACCTTTCCAATCTTTGAGTTACAAATCATCTTATTATGTGATCAATTGATATACTTTAGCTTATAAAGAGCATATGTCAATTTCACTTAAAGAATTGTTACGACCATAGATTTCATGATCGCATGCCCTTAGGATCACTCAATGAGACATGTTGTCTCAATCCAATTAGATATAATGGTATCTCTATTGAGAATACTTGTTGCCACTAGGCTCCATCAATCTATAGGTATATATTATCCAATCCATAGAGATATATGATCACATTAAAGTCTCACTCATAAGTCAAAGTTTTCTGTTAATTTCAACACAAGCTCAATGTTCTCTCAAGGTTGAGAGTTCATGTAATATAGTAGTTTGGTGAATCATGACTACCTCATTCCAACGGCCAAAAGAAGTCATCCCTCCAATTAGAAGGTAGTATACTATAGTCTCTATTGGTTTATCCAAATTCATGAACCAATTGTGTATCTTATGTGCAACTCTTAATGCACCTAAATAATGTACAATACAAGTAATATGAGTTTGAGTGTTCAAATCAATATCAATGCAAATGATAGATAGAGAAGTGGAAACTAAGTTTAATTTTGTTATATCATATCTTACTGTTAAAGGTTCTATCCCAACAAATCATTGGACATCACAAATCAACTAATTGTTGTATCGGTTGAATGGTACCTTAATGGTTCAGATTCCCATCAATTGGTTACATGACTAATAGCCACTGCAACCTACTTCTTTAACTTACTACTCAATTGATCAATAGCTTTGGTTAATCACCAACCAACTACACAAAAAGTATAGAAAATTTTTGTATATAGTGAATTTTAATGGCTTACGTTGATTAAATTTGAAAACTTAATATTGAAAATCCTTTTTAATGATGAAAATGCATATCAAAATATAGGTTTTTATACTTTAAAGAACCAAACTCATTTTATAAAAATTATAAATAATGCATACATGAGTTCTTTTAAAATCCCTTTTAAAGATTTTGTTCATTTTTGTTGAAAGAGGCTTATTTTGTAAAAGTCAATTAAGATTTTATTTTATTTTATTGATTAGCACATTTACCTGGCCTTATAAGAGAACCTATGCAAAATCTTGAAAAAAAACCATAATTTGGAAAACGAAAACCTTTGATTCCATAACATTGAGTTATATGGCTTCTCCTTTTTTTTTTTTTTTTTTTTTTTTTTTTTTTTTTTTTTTTTTTTTTTTTTTTATGAAAGGAGATTTTTTTTTTTTTTTTAATTTATGAAAGGAGATTACAAAATAAAATACCTACAAATAAAATTGAAAGAAGTGTCACAGTAATCTTCAAAACTAAACTTTCTAACATCGTAAGGAAAATTTGACCACCAAATGATTGAATTTAAATTACAAATGTCTTTCTTGACTAAACAATTTGTTGTCCTATTTGTTTCCCTATAAATATGACGACAATCATAAATACATAGATCCTGAGATAGTTTCTCCTAAATTAATCCAAGGTAATTTTGTTTGCTATCACATTTAAAAATTAAACATTAAATCTAAATATTTGTTTTGTTATCATTAAAAATTGGAGTTAATCAAACCTTGGCATAACTCTTGTTTATATGAATTGTTGGGGTGACTTGAGGTATAATTTGCATGATTATTATTATTGTTCATTCTTGTTCACACTTTAGAGTTTGGAACCATGGGTTAGACTTTGTCTAGGTTGGGCCATGGTTTCAAATTTTGGGTTGTGACAAAATATTACTTCTTCGTTCACATTGAATGAAATCTAAACCACTAAACCTAATTCCTAAACCCCACCCAAACCAAAATACCAACTACAAGTTAAGGTTGTCATAGTCAATTTCCATAGTAGTTGTCATTTTTCTTTCTTAAGAGCATTGATCATTGAATAAATACCAAACCGGAAGACTAATACAAGGACTATGATGAAAAAGGGTCCTGTTTTTCTTTTGGGTAGGTATGTAGCAAGATAATGGTCAATGTCACATCAATCATTCTTATTGCCTAACTTACAATTCATTATTTAAGATTTTTTTTTTCTTTGAATAACACAAGGGGGACAAGAGTCTTAATATAGTACTTGAAATGTCATTGTCAAGATGAATGTAGGGGCAAAGGTTGGATAAGAAATTTTGAAAATTGAGCAATCATTTTTAAGTAATTTATTTATTTTTTTAAAAACACCATTAAACTTCTCATGAGCTTTAAATACTTGTAAAAAAAATTATGGTCAAAATTTTCCCTTTTTAATTATTTTACAAAAAATAAAAAATGATTTTATTAAAAGGTTTCAAATTTAAATAAAAAATTATTAAAAAATTCCTACAAAAATTTTTAAGAATTTAGAATTTGTATCAAATAATCTTAAAACCCAATTGAGAGTAATTTTGGTTAAAGTGTTTTTATTCTACAATACTTTTACTAGTTGTCTTCCATTAAAAACTTTTTTACGTAGAATAATTTACAATGCGTTTGGTAGTGATTTTTAAAAGTATTTTTAGTATTTCTAATACTTTAAAGATAAATTTTTTCAAATATTAAAAAAAGGTAAAAACACTTCTTAAAATCATTGTCAAATATATTTTTAATATTTAGATATAAATAAAAAAATATTTTAATAATGGTTTCAATAATGTGCTATAAATAAAAAATAAAAAAATAAAATGAATTTTAGACAAATCTACTAATTTAGTCATCATTCACAAGTCATTTTAAGTGATTTTATAGGTTTTTAAAAATAATGTTCAACACCTAATTTATATCAAAAATTACTTCCAAACATTAGAAAATACTTCAAACCCTCTCAAAATCATGGAACTAATATTATTTTATAAATAAAAAAAAATTAATTAAAAATATTATGAGTGATAAAATGATATCTAGTAGTTTGTTGTAAAAAAAATTTAATAACCTTTCTTATTTATAACAAATATTTTTCTATATTCAAATCAAGTAACTTCAATTTGGATAGCCATAAATGGAGCACATTTATCATGTTCTAACTTTTCATATTCAATAATTTAGTTGGGTATAAGCTATTTTCCTTCAATCCATCCCTTTCCTTTACTCTTATCTTTCATTCTAAACATTAAAAAAATTTAATATATATATTATTATTCATTTATTTATTTTGCAAATGCAATAACTCTTAACCCCTTTATTTTCCTTCATTACTTTATTAAAAATTTAAATTCCTAAAATGGTTTTTGCAATTGATACAATAAGTCTCACATCCAATACCCACTTTAAGCCCATGGCCATCATTTTACACTTCAAATTAGGAGATTCAAAGTACAATGGTGTTGTAGTGGTGACCTAATCACATTTATTGTGTTGTAGTGGAGTGGGGTCTCTCAATGGTGACATTCCACAATGTATAGAGATAAAGTGTCGTTTGGGGTATTAGTTGTATTCCTAACCCAATAAAGAAATAATCAATTCAAACTCAACTCATTATTATTTTTCTAAATTTGGACTGAACTCGAATTAGTTGAATTAGACTCGAATTGATTGGGTTAGATTCAAGTTGATTGGATTATCATATTCAAAATTCATTCTGCTTTTAAAAAACTATTATTATTATTATTATTTTATGTATTTATACTAAAATTCAAATAATAAATAACACAAAATTTCAAGATAACAATAGAAAAATAAAAATAAATTCATATATTTTTAAAAAAATTTAAAATGTATGATATAATTATAATTTGATTTTTTTTCCTTAAAATCTAAAAATAAAATAATTATTATCAAATAAAATAATAAATATTATAAAAATATTAGTTTGGGTTGAGTTAGTTCAATTTGACATTTGCATGTAATTTAGGATTAGTATTACTTAGAAAGAAATCATTGAAAAATGATATTTGGTAAAACTTAATACTTATTACTTAATAACTTAAGTTATGTTTTTAAGTTAAAATATACTTAAGTTGTTGACACTTATTATTTAATCTTTACTTTAAGTATTAAATTTGTTTATTAAAATTAACTTAAAATTTATTCTAAATTATTAAATTAACATATTTATTCTCTCAAAATGTTATTAGAAAAAAAGAGGTCAAGTAACAATGAAAGTTATAAAATAGTAAAAAAAAGCATGATGGTAATTAAGATAAATGAGAGTAAAAATATCAAATGAAAATACGAAACTAATAATAAATTAATTATTATTACTTATTACTTAAAGTTGTTTTTAATTTAAAATCGTATCTTTAAATTATTTTATTAAATATACTTAATTTACTTAATAACTTAAATTAAATTATTAAGTAACTTTAAGTTATTAAGTTAGTTTATCAATACAATTAAAACATACGAAGATAATTTTTGTACACTACGTTTTTCTTAAAATGTCATTTATTTTAAGTAAAAAAAAAAAAATTTCCCAAGTGGCCATTTTGAGATCGAGAGTTCACAACACCAAACGTTTGAGAAGTCACATATTTGATGACCCACAACTTCACATGCTCATATCAACATGTGGGACGTATGAGCAGCTGCCAAGCTACTGTACTATGCTTCTTATTTTATGGTTTCGTACGTCAATATATAAATAGCCTAAAAAAAGTAGGTTTTACAAGCTTTGTGGTCCCTATTGCTACATGCATTTCCTAAAATAAATAAATATATATAAACCCTATATGATGAAAAATATCAAGAAAAATAATTCAAAATCTTTTATGAGATTATTTTAAAATATATGATGAAAAAAATACATATATTCTAAAAATTTATATATTTTTAAATTCTTTATTTTTAATATTTGAGACAAAAATGATAAATAAATTTGAAAATTTGAGAAAATTTATTAAATTTAAAATAGTTTTAAATTCACCATTTTCTTTCAATTATTTTTTACTTTTTAAGTTTTCAAATAATAGTTATATGAAGTAGTTAAAATAAAATAAATATTGAAATAATATATAAAAATATTTATTAATTTTAATTTTTTTTTGGGGAAACCAAAAATAACCCTTTTGCCATGATATTTCCAAGGAGGGTCCAAATCAATAGTGTTGTGAAGTAGCAATCAAGCTTTTGACTTGATTTGATGTGGGTGGTAGTCTTGGCCACACATGCCTAAGTTATCAACCAAAAGGGTGCACCTCAAACAAATCATATGAAAACAGGGTTTGGGAATTTATGGCTCTAACTCTATAACATGTCGGTGGATGCCTTTTTTTTTTAAGATTTTATTTTATTTTTTCTTTTTTCTTTTTTATTATCACATTCAAAGTATTTCTCATTAAAAAATTAATGATGCAACAAAAGAAAGTCCTAATTTTTTTTACTACTTTTTTGAATTTCATATATAAATAGCGGAAAAGTTTGAAACTTTTAGGTTATGTTTGATTTTGAAAAAAATTGAGGAGAAAATGTAAAATAAAATTTAAAAAAAAAAAAAGAAAAAAGAAAAAAATTATATTTAAAATTAATAAATTATTTTTATATATTATTTTAAAATTATTTTAAGGAAATAAAAAAAAATAAGAAAAATATTTTGGTTTTTTATATTTGATTTTACTTTTCCTGTCTTTTTTTTTTTTTTTTTTTTTTTCCTTTAAATTTTTTGAAAATCAAATATAATTTTAATTAATCATATTTAAATTTTGAATCAAACAAATCTACTAATCCTTAAGTCTATAGTTACCTTTGCATTATATCTCACAATGTGGTGGATTCCAAGTGTAGTAAATAAATAAATTTAGTAATTCTTTTTTATAATGGATTTTCCATGGTTAGGTAGATTGAAATGTTTTCCATTGTTAGGTAGAAATGGACCTACATCATCTACACCAAATGTTCAATTTTAACTAAGAATAAAATGTCAGAGTCATTGAAAAAATAATATTAAATCCCGTACGAGTTCCGCTCCCATTTTATCCCCATCCTCATTATATAATATTAAATAAAAAATTTTATATTTCAATTTTTTAACACATATAAAATATCATTTTTCATAAAAATAAATTAATAAATTATATTTATTTTTAATATAATTTTAAATTTCAAAAGTAAAATAAAAAAAATCATAGAGATAGGAAGATATAAATATTCAAAATTGGGATGGAGTGACCCATCTTGAATTCCCCGTATTTTATTATTATTATTATTATTATTATTATTGTTTGAGATGATGAACCCAAAGAAAGTGGAATTTCTATTTTGGAGAAATAGTTGATTATATGATATGATTTTTCATAAAATATGTCCAATTATTTAAACTTATTTTCATTCTCATCCCAATAAATAAATAAGGGAGCAAGTGGAGGTCGATATTAGAATTTCTCCTTCATTCCTTTCAATTTTTTAATATTCCTATTTTTTTTTAGTAATTTTTACAAATTTTAAATTATATTAAAATTAAATATAATTTATAAATTAATTATAAATTTTTATAATTTACTTTCTTAAGAAGTACATTTTTTATTTTATGTGTGCTAAAAATAGGAAATAAAAATAAATTAAATTAAAATATTTTTATTTAATTATGTATATATTTATACATAAATAATTATTTTTATTTTTATTTTAAGATTGTGTTTGAAAGTGTTTTTGCTCGAAATGATTTTAGTGTAAATGTTTTCTCTTAAAGTGTTTTTAAGAGAGTACCTATTATTTTAAGAAATGTTTTTAAAGTTCATTTAGTAGTTGTTATAGGAACGTTTTTAATCTTTCTAATATTTATAAATTTTTTGTGAAGTATTAAAAATGTTAGAAATATTTTCTAAAATCACTTTCAAACACATTTTTAAAGTGTGTTTGGTAGTGATTTTAGAAAGTGTTTTTAACTTTTCTAATACTTGCAAAATAAAAATTTTCAAGTCTTAAAAGTCTAGAAACACTTCATAAAATTATAATTAAACATATTCTTAGAGTGTGTTTAGTAATGATTTTAGAATTGTAATTTTAGGAAGTGTTTCTAACCCTTCTAATACTTGAAAAATAAAAATTTTCAACTATTAGAAATAATAGAAACACTATCTACAAAAATACTTTTTAAACTAAAAATACTTCGTAAAATTATTATCCAAAGCAATCTAAAATTTTTTTTTAAACTAAAAATACTTCTTAAAATTATAGGACCAGGTTTATATATGCCTAGAAGTGAAATTGATGGATTGGAATAAAGTAAAGGTTAAACCTCAGGCTATGTAAGGTTAAATTTAAGTCGGTTTGGAACTTGAAATACTTTAAACTTATTTTTAATATTTTAAAAATATATTTTAGAAATAACTTTTATATTCGATACTTCATCTTTAATAATTTTATATGCTTGTATAATTATTTTTTAATATAATTCTTAGAAAACTAGTAAAAAAAACATACAACAAGTAAAGATGTTTTCTGAAAACACTCTAATTTTTGTTATTGAAAATATAAAATAGAAAATAATTTTTTATTATAAATATATATTTTTATATTCTAAATAACATAAAGCTATTCTTGAAAAATAATTCCCTTTATGGAAGCAGGACGTAATATGATTGGCTCGAGTTTATAAAAAAAAAATAAAAAATTTGAAAAAATAATTTTTTGTATTTAATTATATTATAAAAAATAAAAATTATTATTTTATTGTACCATGATTCTTTCTCACTTTCATTTTCGTTTCGTATGTTATCCATGACAGGAAAATAAATAAATAAATAAATAAAAAGAAAAGAAAAGAAATAGTTGTACAGAGACCGTTATACAGGGACCAATTCCTGCTTCCATAAACGTAACGACAAAAAGAAAAAAAGACCCGGGAAACAGGATCTTCGGCTTTCTCGAAACTTTAGCTTTCTTGTTCTCCATGAAAACGACTTTCTGTCTCTCTACTTTCTCTCCCACTTTCCCCCACTCATTTATCATTGAGGGGGGCTTGAAAAGTTATTTTCTCAATTAATATAATCTTTCTTGCGTTCTCCGCCCACCCCCCGCCTTTTTGTATATATTTTAATTTGTTGGGTTATCTCCTCACTTGATTTTCTCTCTTTCTTTCCGTGGATTCATTATGGGGCTTTTCAAGATCAAGGGCGAGGTTTACAAGCCTGTTAAGGATGTTGATCTTGGCCCAAATAGTCGTGAATTCTATCTCCGAGCCAATGTCAAAGGTTTAACTCAATCCCATCATCTTTTCCTGTTTTTCCTTTTGGACGAATTTCTCTGTTCGTTGCCCATGTTTGAAGTGTTAAGGTTTGTTGTTTTTTGTTGAATTGGTTTTTTTCCCTTTATTTTTGGTTTGTTTTTCCAGAAAAAAAAAATGAATGTAATAATTTTTTTTTAGTCAAATCTATCTCTTAGCTAATGTTGAAGGTTTGAAGTCCATCAGATTTTTTCTATTTTTCTTTTTTGGTCTTTCTTTTTGGCAGGAATTTGCCTGTTTGGCTTCGAAGAAAAACTGAGGTTGAGAAATATAAAGGATTTTTTTTTTTTTTTAATTTTTTAATTTTTTAATTTTTAATTTTAATTTTAGCTACTTTTTCTAATTTTTGTTGCCTTTTTTGGATCACAATTCGAAAATATAGTGTTTTATTTTTGAAAAATGATGATAATTCTAGCTCTGACCAATGTTGAAGGTTTGAATCCTATCACCTTTCCATTTTTCTTCTTGTTATTTTTTATCAAATTACTCTGTTTGATTACCTAAAAAATTTAGGAAAAGAAAATTTAAACCCTTCCCATTTCTGTTGTTTATTTGAGTTTTCGGTTTCTTCTTTCTTTTCCTTTTCCTCTGGTTTCTTGGTAACCAATCATGGCATCGGAATAACTGAGTGAATTGGAGTTTGTTGATTCTAAGAATCTCAGACTGCTTTTGTCTGTTATCATCGGAGAGTAAATGAACCTCGGTTTTCCTTCGTTTTCTTTCCCCTGGTTTCTTGGTAACCAAACATGGCGCAGGGAAAATTGATTGATTGTGGTACGGTGATTAAGAATTTCATCATACTTTTATCTTTTAGTATTATTGTACATTTCAATATATTTAATTTTCGTCTCCTTCCTTTTTCTCTGGTTTCTTGGTGATCAAACGTGCCAAAAGGAAACCTAAACTGAATTTTAATTTGGTGATTTAATTTTCGGCACACTTCTATCTTTTAGTATCAACATAAACATGAACGAATTTAGTTTTCCTCTCTTTCCTTTTCTTCTAGTTTCTTGATAACCAAACAAAGCAGAAGGAAAAAAATATTGATTGAACTATAGACCAATAATTGTAAGAATTTCAGCTCTCTTTTGTGTTTTAGAATCAACATGAAGTTCAATTTCATTTATGTTTGCCTCTATTGATGATGTATTCACATTTGCTGCATAGCCCCTCGGATGGCTGGATTTCTGGTTAAAATTTTTGTATGGCTTTTGGAGGCACCGGTTCTCGGAGCAATGTTGTTGTACATGTTGAAGAGGAACAATTTAATTTACAAGGTATATGTTTCCTTTTTCTTAGTCACTTGTATTTCATGTGTGTTGTATTCCAGTTTGATTGGATGATTGGTATTTTAGGGGTATTTCATTCAAATCCATCCTATTATTTTGGGAGAATGATTATCCTTTATAATGTGTTCGAGAAAATGTTTCTTCCACATATACAAGTTACTTGCCCTTTAGCTTGGAACTTCATCTGTATTTATGCATTCCGTTTTATATGAGGAGGCGACCTTAGTCTTCACTAGAAATAATGTCAAGTTTTCTCAGTTTTTGTTGACTTAAAATCACGGTCATGATCATTTTGAGTGTTTATAGATTGGTGTATAAGTAGGTAAGAACTTTATTGTTGCCTCACACTTTGATCGTGTCTTCCAAAACATGCTAACTTGGTGGGTTGGGGATGGTTGTTGTTTCGTGTGGTTGTTGGAGAAACTGTTTGGCTTTTGTTGCTGATAAAATACTGTGTAAAACCTACTGTCCTTTTCTTTTGGGTGCTAGTGAATTGCGATACATAGATCACTTGAGCTTGACTGCACTGTATCTTGATTAGCAACTTTTTATCTTCCTCCAAGACACTTGAATGGCTACTTGGTTCTTTTCCAAACCTAAATTTCAGATGCCCTCACTGATTATGCATTTTATCATATGTTTCTGAATTATGAGATGGTTTCTGGTTCAATCAAAAGATCTGTGTTTTACCAAGTTTGACACCTGATTTAGGTTATACTCGAAGCACATTGGTATTGAGTAACCGGCCTACATAGTTAATATATGTTGCTCTCCATACTAAACTTCTATACGTTGTGCAGCAGAGGTTGCAATATTGATACCTTTTGCTGTCTATGGAAGATGATTTGAGATACCAGGCCTTCACTTCCCTCATAACCCTGAAGGGCTAATTCAAATTTATTCGAACTTCCCACCATATCATGACAAGCTTATTGCACTTTCCAACCAAAGGAAGAGTCTCACATGAATGACTGAAGGAACTGGAGATAGAAAAAAACTAAAACTGTGTTTACCAAGAGTAAGAACAAGGGATAAACAAGTGTCTTCCAATGCCTAGTCTTTTTTACACCAAGCATATTTGGTTTGTTTCTATTTCTTTCTGTTGGTGATCAGTCTCCAGGATCATCTTAAGTTTGGTTAGAGTAGGGTCCAGAAAGGGGTTAGAGAAAACCTCTTACTCTATTAAGGGGAAAAGGTGTATTTTGCTTGTTGAAGGTGATCATGAAGGACATGGCTGAAAGGAGACCGGACTTTTCCTTTGGGATCAGTCTGCTGTCACATGAATCCAAGTTGCATAATTGCTTATCCACATATGGACCAAGTCTAGATACTGATCATCTTTCCTTTCTTCAAATCCCCTGTAAGCTGCTAAGTCTGACTGTGATGCATTTCACTATCACCAATTGCACATTATTATCAGTGAATTTTGCACCCTTTTAACGGTACCTCTTCCAAACCACTTATTTTTGGAAGCAAACTTATGATCTCATTTGTCTTTGTCTTTGCAACCTTGCCAATAGGCTTTACTTTTACCATGTGCTATCCTACTTCGACTCAATGTAGCCAAAGGAATTTGTCCAAAATTACTTCATTTCTTGGGATTAAGGGACTGATATTAGTACTGTCATCCTTCGATAAACCAGATATTAGAAAGCATAATATACATTGGTTCCCAAATCCTACAAGCTTAAGCTTTTAAGAAAATTGGTTGTCTAACATGGTATCAAAGCAGGTCTGGTGGGAGGTCATGTGTTCAAACCTCACAATATCCCCAATTTCTTGAGCCCAAAAAGGAGGCTATACTAAGCCCATGTGTAAGCTGAAAACAAAAAAAAGAAAAAAAAGAAAAAAAGGAGGTGGGGGGGGGGGGGAGGGAGGCTGCATGTGATGGAGGGTATGGGCACATGATATCTCCTTTTTAGGAAAATTCAACAAGCTTAAGTTTTTAGGAAAATTGGTTTTCCAACACAAGAAATGTTCTGTAGCTTTCTGTTTGACCAATTTAAACTTGTGATCTGGGCACATGATATCCAGATAATATCCTGCTGACATGACAGGTTCTTGGCCTCCAAAAATGGCATGTGAAATAAATGGGAAATAAGTGGAAAGTTCAGGTAATTTGATATGAGCTCTTAGTCAACTCTGAACTTCTTACCAAGGCATATCTCCTTTTATGATAGTACTTTTTCTTAGTGTGTTCAGGCTGGAAGGTGAAAGTTGAAGGCCAATATAGATTGAAAAAGAACTTCCAAATTCAAAATTTAGATTTTTGCATTTCTGTGACATCAACAGTGATTCTTTCTGCATGCATCTTAAGAGTTAAGACACACCCATGGGTGCATTCTGCAGTATGAACTCCCACCAGCTGGCAAATATCTAAATAATGTTCATATTTTTTAAGCTTAAGGAAGATCTTCACGCCATCTTTTCTCGGCAAACAACAATTAGGCCCTCTGTGAATATCATCATAACATATCCAATTTTTCATTTTTCAATTGATAGCAAATGCCTTAATTTTTGCAGCTTGTTTCATTTGCTGAGTTGGAGGAGCCACCTGTTTTTGTTCCATCACAACCTGTTGAAGGTTAATTCTTTTACATAATGATCTTGATAGATTATCTCTGTTCTTTGTATCTTTATCCCTTGAAAGAAGAAATTTGGTGAAAACTTCTATGCATACAAGGAAGTAAAACCCCAGTTAGCACTGCTGTTGTTGGAACTCTTGACCGATTAATTATATGCCTCTGTAAATTGCTCAGATGGTTTACAAACTTCAATGTTTGTCTTATGCTTACATTTTTAAAATCTACTGATTTCAGTTTATATTGCAGATGTTAAAGAACAGGAAGTTAAATACATAGAATCTGATTTGCCTCCACACCAACAAGTTGAGCAGGCCATGGATTGTCTACCATCATTTTCAGAAGATACAAACCATCAGAAGTTTAGTTTCCATCGCTGGACAATATTGGATTATTCAAGAGCCTACACCTCAGGAGAAGCTACTCCTCGCCTGGTATAATGTTAGAATATTGTTATTTCCTATTTATATTTTTATTTCATTCTGAAACTTCAGAGAAATTCTATATTAGTTGTAACTCGATTATTTGAAACTCCAGTCAGCGTTTTCTAATTTTTGATTGTTTGATTCTGCTTCTTAAGTATGTACTTCAATGGGATTGATGATGCATTTGTGCAGGTTGCAGAGCGATTCATAGAAGCTGTCCGGGAATCTTGCAATCCTCAATTGCACATGTCATTCTTCATTAACTATGATACAGGAGATATTCTAAAGCAAGCTACTGAATCAACTCTTCGTTATGAACGAGGTACTTGATTGCACTAAAATGAACAAATATCCAAACTGGATACTGCTGGCAGCAGGAATCATATATTATCAGTTACTCTTATTCTTGAATAAAAATAATACTGTCAGCAGCAGCAAGCATGGGCTCTGGATTTCTTTGGCATATTAAATGGCCAAGCGAATATTTCTAGATGGTCCTTGCAATTACTTAAGATTATCTTGGTCAAATTCATTTTTTCTTTTGTTGGTTAAAAGCCTGTAAAGTTTTCCAAGCCTCATTGTTTTTTCCTAATGAACACAATGATGCTTGAAACACCTATTTTCACTGTGACATGTTGATGATATTCTAATGAATTAGAATGCCGATCCCCATTGCAGATCTTGTGACCTTTTAGAAGTTCTGAGTTCTTGTAGCTCCACAATATGAATTGCTCAATTCTAGCTGCTCTATCATGTCCCATCATCCCTCTCTTGGATTTGAGGAATGCTAGTGGTGAATTATGGGGCCAGAAAAGAAAACATTGACTGATTTTGCATTACACTAGTAGTGCAAACAATGGGGTTCACGTTGAAAAAATTGAATGTTTTATTATTATATACATATATGTTTCATCCAAGGTCTCTTGATCTTGGGGTTCTATGATTTCTTTTTTTTTTAACAATTTAATTCTAAGCATTCTAAGGCTGTTTTCATTGTCACTTTGGTCTCCAGGAGAACCTATTTCTGTTCTAGATGGAGTTCCGATTGCTATTAAAGATGAAATAGATTGCACTCCCTATCCAACTACAGGTAATTCAATGTCCCATGGTTTTTCAGTGACAATGTTTATGTTTAGCCAAATCGATCCCATGGTTTCTCCATTACAACTGATTATTTAATCTGTTATTTATGCTCAGTTCTCTAATCTAAAAAATGGTTCTTCTAGGAGGGACAACGTGGTTGCACAAAGTAAGAGCTTGTAAAAATGATGCATGCTGTGTTCAACGCTTGAGATCATGTGGTGCTATACTCGTTGGAAAAACCAATATGCATGAGCTTGGAGCTGGAACAAGTGGGATAAACCCTCATTACGGGTAAAACCACAGTTTTGTAACTCAACCAAACAATGCCTTATCCCAAAATTTGGTGTCTGTTATACAAATCCATTTACAATGTTCTACTCCATGTAAAAAATATATCTATTGTTATCATAGGCTACTGTGACCTTTCTGCATCAAAATCGACCTAGTCCCTTTTCTCTTGCTTAATCTGTCCTGAGCCTCATCAATTAAGAAACACCTGTTAACTTGAGATATATTGTTAGTTCATTCCCTAACAACTGCAGTTTTTGGGTGGTGATTTAAATGGAAAGAGTTCTCGTTCCTAGGTTGTTTGTCTCTGATTTTTGAGCATCCATGTCAAGCTAAAAACATTGAAACAGTACAAAGAAGATGATAGGTACTATAATTTTCTCTCTTCATGACTATTGTAGGGCTACAAGAAATCCATACAATACCAGCAAGGTCACAGGAGGTTCTTCTAGTGGTTCTGCTGCTGTGGTGTCTGCAGGACTGTGTCCTGCTGCTCTTGGTGTTGATGGAGGAGGTAAACAATTTCTAGTAATAATGTACTGAGCATTATTTTTCCACCACCACGCTTCATAATTTAGTTACACTGCCAGAGTTGTTTTACATTTCTGAAATATCACTCAGAAACGGTATACTCTGTTGTGGACAGTTGGTGGCTAACAATATTCTCATAAACTAAATGTCTTCAGTTATCATTGTTAATATTGTCTAGAATTCAAAACTCCAAATCAGCTGAACAGATGAGTTGCAATTATCTGCTTTTCCATCAACTGGACATATAAAGATAGTCTCTCTCAAACTATGATGGATAATACATTTAAAATCATTTTGTGTGTTCGAGTCATTTTGGCAAGCAATGTTATGAGTGTGCTCCAATGATAACTGGGACCACTTTCTGTAAGAAAAAAACACAAAGTAAATGAATTTCAGAAATGAGGACCATGTCACCTTCTGTATATCCATTGAATTGATGATAATGTTCAGTTTAGACTAAAAGAATATAGGTTGATAAAACCATACACAATAGTCAATCCAAATGATGTTGATGTACCGATTGAACTATAAGAATGAACATAAATCTCAGTGATCATGAAAGAGATGAGTGAAGTGAAGTTAATACCATCACAAAAAATAGATATCAGCTTTAATATGATGAACACTTGATAGAATGAAAGCAACTAACTAGTGAGAAATAAGCACTCTGAATTTTCTTCAGCATTTCACCTTAACTGGTAGGTACTGGTTGACCAGTTTTCTTATGGTTCATGTATTTCACACTTATAACAGCTAATTCAATTTAATCAACTGAACTACGCTTAAACCTAACTGCAGTATGTCATCTAACAAAATCCTGTTTTGCCAACTGATTGTAGATATCTTTTAATCTTTTACTATATATCCATTAAATCGGTTACAAATGAGACAATAAGTCTTACTTTTAATTTTTGTTTAGGATCTGTGCGAATGCCTGCAGCCCTTTGTGGTGTTGTTGGACTCAAACCAACTTTTGGACGTGTGTCTCATTCAGGGTGAGTACACATTTATCCACAAATATCCATTCTGGTAATCTCTGTACTTCATACATTTAATGTATCACCACAATGTTGAAGTTTAATGTACTACTCTTTTCAGTGTTCTTCCTCTGAACTGGACAGTTGGGATGGTTGGAATACTAGCAAGCACAGTTGAAGATGCATTTATTGTGTCAGTGTTCTATCCTTGGTCCTTCATTCTGATTCAAGTAATACTATTTTCGTAGGTACCATTTGTGAGTTCAATGGTATAGTTAATACCAGTTGATTTTCAGTTATGCAGCTATCAGTGGCAAAACACCCTCTCATCAACCCCCTATGTTATTGGTAAGCACTTGTTTTGCACGTCACTCTGAACTTTTTGAGTATTATTTATTGTCCAAAAATGTAAATGAAGTGATTTTTCAATTGAAGTTCATGTAGAATTCTTGTTTTTATTTATCCTTCTTAACAATTTTAATTTGTTTCATCTTTCCTCAACTGATATGAATGGAAATGCAAATTTGACACCACACTCTACCGATGAATCTATACTCTTGTTTTTGGAGAACTTAGCAGCCGAAAGTGTGTTTTCCACTGCTGAAATCAACAAACTCTATATCTAACATCAAATTGGCAAAGTATGGGGAGGTTTGTAACCTTTTTCTCAAACATGATTGTACGTTTACCTCAATCATGAATGGTTTAGGTGCACTAAATAATTGTCTTCTTTCTCAAACCTTTGCTTATTCTGCCTTTGTTTTTTTCTAGTGGTTTAACGACTGCAGTGATGACATCAAAGTCTGCTGTTCCCAAGCTTTGGATAAGCTTCATGAGCATTATGGATGGGAGGTATTATCAATCTAGTGCCCATAAGTCTACAACTAAATTCATCAAATGTTGAGTGAACAACCTATTACCTGAAAGCTTTTGACCTATTAGTGAATGGACCAGCAATGCATATCAAGCTAGCGCTCTCCCAAATTTGGGGCTCCAACCCATATATGAAGCAGCAGGCAAACTATAACAAACAAACAAATAGAGGAATAAGCAAATGGAGAGGTTCAAACTCAAAAGTCAAACTTTTAAGAACAAGAGCTATGATTCCATGTTAAACTGCTAGATCTCTGATCTCAAGGCTTTATTCATACCATTTTGGCATTCTGTGCATCTTACCTCTGATCATAAACAAATGATATCAATATCAATACAAAATACAAAAAAAAAAGAAGAAAAGAAAGAAAAATCTTAAGATTGGCTATCATTTAGTATAAAGGTTTGGCAAAACCTATGTGGATTGCTTTCTAATCTGCCTTGACCTTTTCTCTCCATAAGACTGTGGAAGTGACAGTACCAGAGATAGAAACAATGCGCTTGGCACATTACTCAACAATTGGAGCTGAGTGTACCACTGCACTTCGTTCGCTTCTGCAAAATGTGTATGTTTCTCCCACAACCACATTGTCCTATTTTTTACACAAACATTGGAAAATTTTTACTGACATCAAACTATCAATGAAACAGGAGTATTGAGGAATTAGGGTGGGATACAAGGGTGGCATTTCGTGTATATGGAAGTTTTGACAGCATGGAGTACTTAAATGCCCAAAGAATTAGGTACCTTGCAATTTGTTGTTGTTTATTCAAGTGACATGGAGAAGTATTAGTCATTAAGAGCTCATGTATGAAAAAGGATTTCCTTACATATTGTCAGGTTTTGCAATCGGTATAATACTTCGTTGTAGTTCCTTTTGTATGAATTCCACTAGAAACTTATAGGAAGTGGACACAAAAGAAATATATAGAGAAATTGAAGGTCAATTGGTTTAGAACGGGATCAAAAGAAAGGGAAAGAGTGGTGGAAAACTAGAAGGCTAAAATCCCATTACTATCTCAATGGTTATACATTACTCATGTTTACCCTTGATCATAAATTCCATTTTCAATAAGATGGTGTACTTACCATTTTAAAGGCATTAGCACTTGGCTGAGAGTGGTTCTGTTGAGTTCTATGGGACCTTTTTCACCTTTAGATCATTGAGGGCCTAAATTTTTTTGGATGATATCACTTTCACTTCATTGACTTTGACTCTGTATGATGTCCATTATTTTGTTTCACTACATTGACTTTGATTCTATATGATGATGTCCATTGTTTTGTTTCTTACACCTTTTGGTTGCAAAGCGTACTACACAAAAAGAACCAGTATTTAATATAAGTGCTTTGACTTACCCCTGTTTTAACCTGTTTCTATAGCTAATGAGCTTTATATATCCCATGTTTTAGAATCATGGTATCATGTATCTTTCCATATGATGGCTTGGATACAGACTAGTGACAATATAATACTCCTCAAACCTTTATCCAAAATTTCAGTAATTGGCTACTACTTCCTACCCATTTCTTTACGTCGATGTTCAATCGATACCTCTGTTAAAATCTTCATATTTTTAGAGCCTCCATAATTTTTGGACCTTTAGGAAGTGGTATACATTGGAGACGACTTTAGATTTACTAGTCATTCTTCTATCACAGGAAGCTGAGTATCTTTCATATTGGTGCAACCCACATTTGTTTAATGCTTCATCCTTTTGAGAACGTACCTATTTCTCCAATTTCTCTGTTATCTGCAGGAACCGCCAGATGCAGTTCCATAAGAAGATATTTGAGAAGGCAGATGTTATTGTTACACCAACAACAGGGTATTTCTTCTTTTATGGTCTCTTATATTTTTCATAACCAGTTTCTTCAGTATAACATTAGGCTGTGGTCTTGAACTTTTTTGAAATTTGGAGGCCATATACAGTATAACATTAGGCTGCTGTCTTGAACTTTTTTTAAATTTGGAGGCCATACTGTATATTTTAGCAGAAAGAGTAAGACCAAAAAGATCTTTCCATATTTTGCTCTCTCAAACCTTCTCAGGTGATTCTTATGGTTAGTTTCTCCTATGCTTTTCAGAGCAACTGCATACTCAATTATGAATGATGCCCTGAAAACCGGTGAACTTGACTACATAAATGGAGGTAAATTCTCAAACTTGAGCTTTGAGACTGCACAATTCTCAAGCCTTCATATTAGTTAAATAAACATAGAATTTTATTGGAACTTGACCAATTTGTCATTGTTTCAGCTGCATATGTTCGGTATCAAATAGCAGGAAACTTTCTGGGATTGCCTGCAGTGACTGTCCCGGTATGACCCTCTTAATGATTGTGATTTTCATTTGGTGTTTTGTCTACTAACCAGAAAACTGTTGTTGGTAGATTGGATACGACAAACTGGGTTTGCCAATAGGCCTGCAGTTCATAGGGAGGCAATGGTCAGAACCAACATTGATCCACATAGCACATGCAATGCAGGTAGATCATATCATCATCATACTCCTTACAACCTGTTGGTTCAGCAAGAAAAACCCGAACAAGTTTAATCGTTTAGCTGCTCTGGTTTCAGGCTTTGTGCATGTCAGACTGCAAAAAGCCAGAGGTCTTCTATGATCTGCTCAAGAAGAATTAACAGCACCACACAAGCCCAGAATTCAGTATTAGCCCAACATTGTGACACATGCCCGTACAAGTTGCTGCTGATTGTTCCATTGCTTATGTTAGTGTTCCTCTGGACAAACTAAGTTACGTTGAAGCTTAGGGTTGTCAATAGTATTTGTTCATATCAGCTACTCAGAAGAAGTATTCAATAATTAATCCTTATTTCTCATGATCTGGGCAATCTTATAATTTTCATTTTTCATGCTCCTATTTGCTTGTCTTCTCAGATTCTGATGTCTTGAGACAGCTCCCTAGCCTTTGTTTTGTCTCAACAACTTAAGAACGAACCTCTTCTTCAAACGTACTCTTAGCGATGAAGTTCCATGTTTTGTCATCATATATGAAGTTTCGTATTAGTGGAGAGGATATCTCTTTTTACTCAATAGGATAAAGCTATTTTACTTTTTTTTAATATGACTTAAGTCGTTAAATTAATTGTGCATGTTTCGGAAAATAACTTAATATTACAACTTGAAATTAAATATTAAGTAAAAATAATTATCTTATTTTTAATATCAAATATTTTTTTGTCTCACTTACCCGAACTAATGAAATTATATTTTTTAAATAGTAAATTAAAAAAATAATAATTCAAAATATTAATTTCTTCATAATAAAATTTAAAATAAGGAAAAAATTATTAAAGTCAAACTCCTTTTGTTTTCTATCAGACTCCATACAAATGAGAAGTACAAAAATAAATTCTATTATAATTTAAGTTGCTATAAAGAAAAGCGTTTTACGAAGCATATCGTATGGGGTGGTGGCGCAGTTGGCTAGCGCGTAGGTCTCATAGCATCGAGAAATCCTGAGGTCGAGAGTTCGAGCCTCTCTCACCCCATTGCTTTTTCTCTATTAATTTTTCTTACTTCTTCAACTGTCCAAAAAATTGTATTTGATAACATCTCTTCTTTTGTATATCATAGAGTTATGTTTCTCCCCGGAAAAGTACCAAAATAAAAAATTTTCTTCACTCTTTCTTTTCTTTATTTTCTTTTATTTCTCCCTCTTCGGGTTTATTTTTTATTTTTTATTTTTTATTTTTATTTAAATCTTCTAGGAACAAAACTTAATTTCAATGTTTTTTTTTTATAAACTTTACAATTTGATTCCATAAAAAATATTGAAAACTTGAAAAAAAAAATGCAGTGAAATGAAAAATAGAATGAAAGTATTTTTATATGCTATTTCAAATGTAACAACCGAAAGAAAAAAAAAATAGTTAAACACCAAACACAACAATTAGGAATTTTTTTTTTATCATGTATGATATATCATGAAAAAAAAAAAGCCCTTCAAAATTAGTAAAAAAATTTATATATTTTAAATTATTTAATTTTTATATTAAAGAGTTAAAATAAATGAAATAAATTTATTTAAAACAATATATAAAAATAAATTCATTAAATTTAAATCTATATTTTATTTTTATTTTTTGTTTTACTTTTCCTCTCTAATTTTATTTTATTTTTTATTTTTTATTTTTAAAGATTCGCATTTGTAAGATCCTAAATGTGAACCATCCAAGAATAACAAAATTGGAAATGCAGGAATTATTTTCTATATTTTCTCTAGTTTACTTTTTTCGCAGGAATTATTTTCCATATTTTTTCTAGTTGGAACATTTTATAGGACCAAGTCTTTTTGGTGAATCATAGAATGGATCAAATCAAAGTCTTGTAAATCATAGATTGTGTTTGCTAGAAAGAAATAACAATGCAAATAAAATGAAAATTGAGATAAATTAAAATTTTAAATGCCATGTAAAAAAGGATAAATCAAAAAACTTTCCTAATATAGTAATAAATGGAAACCCAATAAATTTTATATTTTCATTCTCTATTTCAGCATTTCAAAGTAAATTAAAAAAAAAAATGAAATACCTCAAATTGAAGTTATAATTCTTCTATGCTGAATCTTAAAATGCATTCAATCAATTCTATGCACTCCAACATTTGATATGATCTTGAGTCTTGCTTGAACTCTTCTCAAGAATTAGAAGGATAGAAGTAGTGAAATGGTTCAAATAAGATATTTTTGCCTTCTAATTGAACAATTAAAATTAGGTAAATATGAGGGGGAAGATGTATTGACCTAATAGGTAAATAAATATTTATCCATTTTATTTAGATGTTTAACCAAACCAATGTTTGGTTATTGAGCATATAGCAAAAACCATTCTATAAGATGATCATATTTTTTCAAAATTCTCATATATATATTTTTTTGTATAAATCCTAAAATGTAGTAAATCAATCTTATTATCCTTTTATTTTCTCATGAATTTGATTAAAAGTAAGGTCTGATTTAATGGAATATGCCAAATTGTGTCATATATAATTCTTTTGTATCAATCTAAGAATACGTTAAATTAAATTCTTATAATCTTTTAAATTTTGGGTTTCGCTACAATACTGATTTAGTACATACCAAAAAGCAAAATCAATTAGATGGTATCACATATACACTTTATGTCTCATTGTTTTATACATCTTTTTTTTTTTTTTTTTTTTTTTTTTTTACATCTTGATCTTATATTTTTATATCTTGTTTTTATGAATTTGTAACTAGTTTTATTTGTTTGTATCTTAATTTCATATATTTGTAATATCATCCAACGGTTTAGGTTTCACTATATTCTAGAATTTTCATAAATTTTAATACATAACCACAATTTTAACGTTGACATAGGTCCGAATGCATCAAATCAAAACCATATAACCTTGATAGAATCCATGAAATGAAAGCCTTCCAATTAGCCCTGAAAACTTTAGTTTTTTGTTTTAGGTCAACAATTAGCATTTGAAAAGCTATTTTCAACCCAAAGTTGAAAATTACTCCTCACTTAAGAGGAAAAAAAGAGAAGGGATGTGTTAAACCTATGGCTACAACTTGAGTGAATCAACCTAACCCAACTACATATAAGATTTGATAATTTAAGGTATAATTTAGATCGAATTAAGTGTAAACAAAAAAATTGTCAATTTTAATTGGGTTTGGAGTGGGATTAAACAATCCAAATACAATTATAAAAAAATGGTGATATAGGTGTTGGGGAAAGTTAATGTTTATCCTTAATTTAAATATTAGGATTTATTTATTATCAGTTTAACTTAGAATAGAAGATAATTATTATTAGTTTGAATTAGAGTAGAAGATAAAACTTTTTCTTTTAATTTTAGTTCCTTGAGATTTGTCCCTGCAAATGTTATTTGTATATAAATTATTCATCAATCACAAATGAGAACACTATGTCATATTTTATCAATCTTCTTCTTCACTTTATTGTATTAGAGCATTAGAAGGCTTCGAAAGTTTAAAGCAATTGTCAACCACAATTCTTCTCATTTCAAACTCATTCTTGTCAATCACTATTCTTCCTATCAATCACCTTTGTCCGCAACATTCATGACCAATGATGAAACCAATGTCGTCATTATCTAAAATACAAACATACTTCACCCTACTCTTATCAACCTTAAGGTTACTACTCGACTTCCCCTCAAATTCACATTCATAAATTATAGCACGTGGAAATTACAATTCTAATTTCTTTTCATTGGCTATGATCTACTTGGAAATATTGATGACACCAAGCCTTGCCCTCCAACCACCATCACTGCCAATGGTATCACATTACCAAACCCAACCACTCTTTGGATTCATTAAGATCAATTGATTCTCAATGTTATCTGTTGGGATTGAACCTTAAAAAACATGACATGATCTAACAGATAGAGATTCATTAATAAATTTATTTATTTATGTCTCTTGGTTTTCCTTTATTATCACATTTGCATTAATTGGTTACTTGAACATAGACGCCCCACATAAGTTGCATTGTACATGACTTGGGAGCATTAAGAGTTGTACAAAATATCTAAGTCATGAGGTCCTTGTAGGGTGATGAGTTGTCTATAGTTAGTCATGAATTTGGGAAATTAATATGAGATTGTAGTGCACTACCTCCTAATTGGAGAGATGACTTATCTTGGTTGTTGAGATAGTTTTCCCATGGTGAGTGCACTAGTGCATGTGATGTGCACTAGATTGGACCTATAGTGAATCATGATGTAAAGCTATTAATTTTCATGATTCACCAAGCTATTATACTCATGGACTTTTAACCTTAAGAAGATATTGAGCTTATGCCAAAGTCAACAGGAGGCTTTGACCTATGGGTGAGCCCCTAAGGTAGTCATATATCCCTATGGATTGGGTCACTGTTGATGAAGGCTGGTGGCAACAAGTATTCTCAATATAGACACCATGATATCTCATAGGTTGAGACAATGTGTCCTTTTAGGTGATCCAGAGGATATGTGATCTAGAAGACTATGGTCATAACATTTCTTTTAATGGAAATTTATAATATACTCTTTGGGGCTAGAGTATGTCAATTGATTACATAATAAGTGAGATCGGTGATTCAAGGATTAGAGAGGTGATCTTAATAGGTAATAGCACCATCTTGTTACATTATGAACACCAGTTTATGGGAAATCTACATTAAATGGATAGTAGGTCATAGATTCGAGTTACGTCTCATTGTTATTTATACAGGATATTGGAGTAAGTTAATTAGCTTCAATGGAATGTTGGATCAACTTTAGAATTGGATTTTGCGGGAATCAATACTCTTATGGGTCCTAGTGGTCCCCATTCTAAGCTTATATACCATGATTGCACAGTTTATAAGGGTTGGATTGACTTTAGGTTCACTCTTGTGCATAAGGGTGTTTTGGTAATTATGCAAGGTTGCACAAGAGATAGTGAACAAGTTCTCTAGATTGAGCTAATTGATTAATTGGATGACCCAATGTGATTAATTAATCAATTAAGACTCATTTTAGGCTAGATTAAGTGACTTAAGCCTTAGTAGGCTCAAGTCACTTAAAGCCAGTATGACAACCCTATAAATACCCTCTTAGAGATTAAGGTTTTTATCACTTTTAGAGAGACAATCATCTTCCACCTCCATAGAAAAAGAAAGCCTAGGATTCCTCCCTTCCAAATCTCATGCTTTGAATTACCAAAATCGTGGTTCGAGTCATTAAGAGGAAGATCTTGGGGTATTGCTCTGAATACCACTTGAATAATAGCTGAAAGTCTAATAGGGAACACCTAAAAGGGGGGTGGGGGGTGAATGGGTGATTTAAAATTTTAAAACAATATTTGTTAATTATAACCAACGTTTTATCCTAAGAGATAATGAGGATGTCCAAAATAAATAAATGGTTGTACCTAAAATCTTTAGGTATACAAAAATATGATTTTTAACTTTTAGGGATACCCTATAGTTGGTTAGGGATAAAGATAATATAATTATTAATATTTGAAATATATGTTGAGATATGTTAGGGATAACAGTAACCACTAGAATAACCAACCTAACAAACTCAACAAAAATCTCAACAAATCAATCAATAATTGGTTATAGATATAAACACCACAACCACCAATATAATCAATCCAACAATCTCAATAATCAATTAACCAATCAATTCAAGATGATCAATGTCATCAATTAAAATATAAGCAGGAATAAATAGATATGCACCTTTTTAAAAGAGCCTTGCAATATATTATGATTAATCAATTTGACCTATTTTAGGCAATTGAAACAGAATATCAAATATGAAATATATAAACGATGAGACAAGATTTTTTACATGGAAAACCCTTACAAACTTGTGGAGATAAAAACCATGAAACCTAATATCTACCAATCTAAATTCTCTATTTGAAATCAAGTTACACAAATTTGCCTGGCTGCTTTACCCTAAAGACTTACTCTCCAATACCTATAACTTGATCCATGTCCACGACGCAGCAACTCCCTGTTGCTTCCTAATAGATCATTCAGTCCCTTCGAAGGGATTGAGGTCTTCAACTAATAATTCAAATATCTAAATCCTTGAATGAAAGATCAAGAATGGTGTGGCAATAAGTCTTTCTCTCAAGGAGTCCTTCTAAAGAATAAGAGGTCTCTAAACTCTTAGATCTTTATGATCTCCAATCTCTTAGCTTGAATCTCTAACCCTCAAAGGGTTACAAGAGAGGTATTTATAAGCAAAAGCTATAAGAATTTCGGTATCTTAAGTTTCCAAATTTGAGTTTGAGTGAAATTAATTCAAAATACATTTTTAAACTTAGTAGGACTATCATGATTGCTTAAGTGGACTTAGACTACTTGAGCGACCCCTACTACTTTGAAAAAACATTTTAAGTTAAAAAATGATACCGAATATTTTTATACCTCAAAGAAGTCTTATATGTCGTAAGCCAAACCTTTTTAGAAGTACCTGTGACTTCCCGTCTGGATGAATAACAACCTTTAATCTTCAATGGAGAGCAAGTCACTATAAAAAAAGACTTCTATGACCAAATATAAATTGGAGCAAAATTGCCAACATATAAATAAGACTTAATGTCCTAACATATGAGACCTCTAAACTTTTCAAGCTTTATCTTTATCGAGCACAATTGATTTAGGAACATCCAAATCAAAGGTAAAGTTTTCCAATGTTTTTCCTCTTGATCCTAGAATGTTAAAAATATGGTTTTTGTTTTTGTTGCATAGGATCTAGAGGCCTAGGGTAGTTTGCATACACCTATACAATCTAAGGTCAAGGAACAGAGAGATCTAGGGTTCTTAGCACTATCATCAACTCTTTTTCTCTCTCCCACTACTATGTTGTTTATTATTGAGGCCACTACCTCTCGCAAGGCATGGACCATTCTTAACAACACATATGCTACACCATTTCATGGTTGCATTAAACAAGTGAAAATTCATCTCAAAAATTTTACTAAGGGTTCTCAAAGTGTTACTAAATTTCTTCAACATGATGGTGTTGGGATTAAGCCCCTAAAAATAAGACATGATGTAACAAAGTTAGACTTGACTATCCGCTTGTCATCCCTTTTATGCATTGACATTGATTTGAACATTTAACTCATATCTCTTACATTGTGCATGACTTAGGTGCATTAGGAGTTGCATAAAAGATATAAGTTATGGGTTCCTTGTAAGTAAATAAGTTGTCCACTATTAGTTCATGGATTTAGGTAATCTAGTAAAGATTATAGTGCACTATGTTCTAATTGGAGAGATGACTTATCTTGGTTGTCGAAATAGGTTTCCCATGGTGAGTGCACTAATGTATGTGATGTACATTGGACAAGACCTACGATGTATAATGACATAAGGCTATCGATTGTCATGATTTATCAAGCTACTATACTACATGGACTTTCGACCTTGAAAAGATATTGAACCTATACCAAAATCAATAGTAAGCTTTGATTTATGGGTGAGTTCATAAAGTGATTATATATTCCTATAGATTGCATCACTATTGATGAAGGTTGGTAGCAATAGGTATTCTTAATAGAGACACTATAATATCTCATGGGATTGAAATAGTGTATCCCCTTGGGTGATCCAAAGGATATATGATCATAAAATCTGTGGTGCTATAATAATTCCTTAAGTGGAATTTGACATATGCTATTTATGAGTTAGAACATATCATTTAATCACATAATAAGTGGGATATGTAACTCAAGGATTAGAAAGATAATTTTAATAGGTGATAGCACTACCTTGTTAGAATTTAACCATTAGTTCATAGGGAGTTTACATGCAATCGATAGTAGGTCATAGACCCAAACTTCGTTTCATTGTTATTTACATAGGGTATTGGAGTGCAGTTAATTCTCTTTAGTGGAATGTTGAATCAACTTCAAAATTGGATTATGAGGAATCCAATACTCCTATAGGTCCTAGTGGTCCCTGCTCTAAGCTTATACACTATGATGACATAGGTTATGGGGGTTAGATTGACTCTAAGTTCACTCTTGTGCATAAGGGTGTTTTGGTAACTATGCAAGGTTGCACGGAGGATAATGAATAAGGTCTTTGGATTAGATTAATTGATTAATTAGATAGTCCTATATGGTTAATTAATTAATTAAGACCTGTTTTAGAATATATTAAGTGCTCCTAAGCTTTGAGGGACTCAAGTCATTTAAGCCCAATGAACAACCTTATAAATACCCCTTTAGGGATAAGGATTAAGAGAATGACTTTCAATTAGTCGTCTTCCACCTCTATAGAGAGAGAGAGAGCCAAACCTTCTTTCTTTCCATTGTCTACACTTTGGAGTATCAAGATCGTGGTTAGAGTCATTGGAGAGAAGATTTGGGGTGCACGAGACCTTTGGACTTCTTCTTTTGTAAGTGGAATTGATTTAGGAACATCCAAACCTAAGTATGAGTTTTTTCTTCTCTATATTTTTATATTAATATGGTTTTTTGTAGCCATATGTTTCCACTTTGATATATTTAGAGAAGCCTAAGATAGTATTGCATGCACCCTACGAGATCGAGGGCTAGGCAATGGAGAAATTCAAGTTCCCAATAGCCAAAGCTCTTGTTGATGAACTTGTTGTCCTTTGAGCACTAATGGATGAAGAAGATCTCATCAAGAAAATTCTTGATGGTCTTGATGATGAATGCAAAGAACTTATCTGGGCTATGCAAGCCTATGAAACTCTTGTCAAATGTATGGAACTACATGAAAATTTATTGAATCTTGACACCTTTTTCCAAGCCATATCACCTCAATCATCTTTTTTTTCCAATCATTGTAAATCTGATGAACCAAAATGTTAATGGGTGGTGTCTTCCCATTGTTGGTAACAACCCCACAAGTTGGTGCTCATTGCCTCTTTAGACCGCCTACCATTGTTGATGACATTTAGACCTTGGGGAAACTACTTTCTACCCAAGCCCTACCTTAGAAATTGTCAATTGTGTGGCACTCAAGGCCACAAGGCAAACCAGTGCCCCTTTTTTCATTTCATCACAATACAATCAACTCTTTCCTTAGTCTCAACTCCCACTCCCCCAATACCCATGCATCCATATGCCAACGTTACTACCACTACCATTGTTACCACCACACCTCCACCATGGCTCCATGATAGTGACATCTCTCACCGTATTACTACCAATTTTGGGCGTCTCTTTCTTCACTCCCTATACACCAGCTCTAATGATGTCTTAATTAGTTATGACATGAGTCTTCCCATTACCCATACTAGTTCCACAACTTTAACCTCTCCTACTACCACCTTTACTTTAAATAATGTCCTTTATGTTTCCAACATGACAAAGAACCTAATATCTATTTCTTCTAATCTACAAAAGTTTTCAAAGACATCATAGAGCTAATTTACCTAAAGATCTTCCACTTAATCTTTTCTTCATGGACCTTGACATAAGAGAAATGTGGACTTCTTTCTTTCTTTCTCTCTCTCTCTCTTAAGGGTGGCTAGGGTTTCTCTTTGGAAAAACTCTTTGGAAGATAACAAACAAAAGTCTGAAGTCCTAACCCTTAAGAGGGTATTTATAGGTTTCCCCATAGGCTTAAGTGATTTAAGCCAAATTGAGCTTGACTCACCTAATCTAACCCACTTGGGTCATAATTAATTAATTAACACTATTGGGGTCTAATTAATTAATTAGCTAAGTCTAAAAAAATAATTCATAAAATCTAGTTCAACCTTACAATTTTACCAAAATGTCCTTATATATTCTTATGAACCAAAAACACAAATCCCTCAAATAAAATGTGTTACCATGAATTAGGATCTCAAGTGGGGACCATTGAAACTCATAAGAAAATATTGACTTCCTCAAAATTCAATTCTAAAGTTAACTCAATATTCCACTAAACAGAGTCAACTATACTCCAATATTCTATATAATTACAATAAGGCAAAGCTCGGGTCCTTGACCTATTATCCACTGCATGCAAACCACACTCTCTTCCACCCCATTTCCCCCTCTCCTAAAAAAAGAAAAAAAGAAAAAGAAAAAAAAAAAAGGGTGTTCGTAATCTAACAAGTGTAGACCCTCTATTTTGTCCTCTTGACAAATTCCATCTAGGATTGCCTTTCTACATCCCTTGTTACCTTATTGTGCACTTATAACATTTTCTGAGTTGTTTTTAAGCTCTCATTTGTGGTCTATTGTGACTCTTTTGATCACTATTTTTGGACTTTATTAGAGGGATGTCTTGGAGGGATTTTGTGGATCCTAACCTTGATTTTAGTGACCTTTGATTTTTAATTTAAGATTTTGTTTTCGATTAATTTATAGCATATTTAGATTTTTTTTAGAATTTTAAACTTTAATTTCATAAAATATATTTAGAATTTTAATTAATTAATAATTGATTTCATTCATCTTTAAAATATAGAATATATGATAAAGGGTTGATAATGAACTCAAACAAAACTTTATACAAATAAGACTTTTATGACCCAATTATTTTATTAAAAATCACCTTATAAATTATAAACTGAAGATATTAATCACATTTGTTAGTATGTATTCTCAAATTGAAAAATCATGATGGAATTGTAATCTTTTCAATATTTTATTAATTATAAATTAAAACATCACTATAATTATTCAATCCATATCTTGAAATATAAAGTGAGTCATTTTCAACAATAATAATAATGATAATAATAACAATAATAACTAATCGTATTAGAATAACATACTTTGAATAGCATTTCATGAATTATATATCAAAGTAAATCTTTATGTTTATCAATACCTATGTTTTAAAACAAATAATATAAGTTATATTTCCATTTAAATTTATTTGTATATCTATCTCCATAGCCTACTGTATTAAAATAATCTGACCAAACACTTCCCATAACCGTCCATCAATAGCCCTCATAGGCTCAACATCCAACTAGCGTAACCTTTTATCCATCAAACCGTCCACCATGCCCTGCAACAGACCATTCTTTGGGCTGCCCGAGACCCATGTCCACCATCTTCATATGCTATAACTCCTTTTCATAACAACTCATAACTCTAGCATCCTACCTCTAAGCTACACTGCATGGACCTTTGAACCAACCGCTCCTATGTTGGTTTTGAAACCAGATAAATAAAAGAAAAAACGGAAGCCAGAAAAAATTTCTCAAAATTTTTTTTTCTTTTTTTTTTGTTCAATGATCAATACTTGTATTAATTTAATGAAATAACAAATATAGGTAATTTAGAATTGTACCTTGCGATTAGGCTGATAAATTTGAACTCCACCAAAAGGATCTTAGAATTCCAAATCCTCTAAAGCACCATGGATCTTTCTCTAACGTTTCTCCAAATAATGATGAACTCAAAAAAACGAGTGGGCGTCATCTTTTTTTTTTTTTTATATCTTTTTGGGTTTTTATATCACACAACTTAATATATTGAAAACCTGTATTCTCATCCCATCATCCGAAAAACATTGAAAAAAAAACTTTTTAATACCACGAAGAAAAAAAATAACTGACATATTTTGAATTTTGAAAAACATGGGAGAGAATATCTCTCCCCATGATCCCCACTTAAAAAGTGTTTCTTAGGGAATACAAGTAAGTGTGGTCTTCACCACATTGTATCAAAAAATATTTTAAATAATCAAATTATAAAATAAATAAATCAAATCAAGATTGTGTGAAATTAATTTAGAATTCAAAATTCCAAACTAATAAAATCAACCCAACATAAAAAAAATGTTCATATAATTTTAATGGAGCCGTTGAGAGGAACTATGGACATTATAATTTTAAGCTCTAATAATTTTGACAATTAATTAACAACTTAATTAAAAAATCAAAATTATTAATTCCAAAATTACTCCACTAAAAATTTGGAATTGCACTCTTAAAATTATAAAATTAAATATATTCAAAGGATTTGAATTGCCCATTGATATAGTCACTACATATAAGTCAATCCTCCATAAACGGTTCATAATTAAAGCTAGGTTTTTCCGTTAACCTCTTTAATTATATCTTTCTCCTTAAGTGCCATTGGTTCTCTAATGAATAATATATTTATGGTCTAATCATAAATTGAGCGCTCTTATCATTCAAGGCCCGAACCAATACTTATGGGAACCGTCCATCTGACTTCTCAACGAAGGAATGGATTTCATCTTGTATATTAATATTCCCGACTATTTATTTTATTATACTTCCAATACACCAAGAATTTGACACTATGTATTTGTGTCATTACCCGGTATGTCAAAAAAATACAATACAATAAATAGGAGTCTATTAATCACTCAAAATTAAGATCAATGCATATATGACCATCATTGATTAATATTGAATGCTTTATATTATAACGGAATTTATCAGAGATTCATAATTAATCGTGTTCCAGTCCTATATAATCAAATTATATAAAGCGCTTTCATTCCAATAATCTCATTATTAACAATCCGGATAAGATCATTTCATTCAGAATGTAATGAACCGCGCTAGTAATTTTAAATTAAAGATCCCAACTTTAATTTTTAATTACGAACATATTAGATTATTTTACTTTAAATATTATCCTCCTGTATATAACACTTATATACAATATTTAAAGTAACAATTAAATAATCAAGGGTTTTCGATATTTATAAAGCATCTATAACATGCATGTAACAATAATATTGAAATAATTCCTAAAAAAAATATTAATAATCAGCAAAATAAAAAAAATAAAAAATCTCATTTGTTTATGGGCATATATTCCAACAATCTCCCACTTGCCCTAAATCAAATGTGACATGTCTCTAAGTCCCATCCTTTCAAGATGTTGCTCAAAACTCCGAGCCGGTAAAGTCTTAGTGAACGGATCAGCTATGTTGTTCGCAGATGCGATCTTTTCAACTGAAACGTCTCCTCTATTGACAATCTCTCTTACCAGGTGGAATTTCCGTTCTATGTGTTTTCCTTTGCGATGGTTCCTGGGTTCTTTGGCATTAGCCACTGCTCCACTATTATCACAATAGAGTCTGATTGGCTCATGCATATTTGGAACAACTTCCAGTTCTTTCAAGAATTCGCGAAGCCAGACTGCCTCTTTAGCTGCTTCACAAGCCGCTACATATTCAGCCTCCATGGTTGAATCAGCAACACAAGTTTGCTTGACACTCCTCCATATAATGGCTCCACCTCCCAAAGTGAAAACGGCCCCAAAAGTAGACTTCCGAGAGTCTCTATCTGATTGGAAATCAGAATCTGTATATCCGATAGGAATCAATTCCCTACCAGAGTATACCAACATATAGTTTCTCGTCCTTCTCAGATATTTAAGTATATGCTTGACCGCTAACCAGTGATCTAATCCTGGGTTTGACTGGTATCGGCTAACCACTCCCACTGCAAAGCATATGTCAGGTCTTGTACACAATATTGCATACATCAAACTACCAACTGCTGATGCGTAGGGAACTCATCTCATTTTCTCCTCATCTTGCGGTGTTTTTGGACACTGCTCTTTAAAGAGATGAACTCCATGTCGAGAAGGCAAATTCCCTTTCTTAGAGTTCTCCATTGCAAACTTGACAAGCACCTTGTCAATGTATGCTGCCTGAGACAATGCCAGAAGCCTATTCTTACGATCCCTAGTCATTTGGATACCAAGAATGTAGCTTGCCTCTCCCAAATCCTTCATTTGGAATTGGCTGGCTAGCCAGTTCTTTACCTTGGATAGAGATTCTACATCATTTCCAATGAGTAGAATGTCGTCCACATAAAGAACTAAGAAAACCACTTTATCTCCTCCTATTTGCTTATAGACACAAGGTTCACCCAGATTTTGTTCAAAACCATAAGACTTTATGGCTTCATTAAATCTGATATTCCAAGATCTAGAAGCTTGCTTAAGTCCATAAATGGACCTTTGTAGTTTGCACACTTTCTGCTCTTGGTCTTTGACCACGAAACCTTCTGGTTGGACCATATAAATAGTCTCTTCAAGATGGCCATTCAAAAATGCTGTCTTGACGTCCATTTGTCATATCTCATAATCATAATAAGCAACAATGGACAAGAGAATCCTAATGGATTTTAGCATGGCGACTGGTGAAAAAGTATCCTCATAGTCTACTCCTTCCTTTTGGGTAAAACCCTTTGCCACCAGCCTTGCCTTGAAAGTCTCTACTTTCCCATTAGGTCCTCTTTTTCTCTTATAGATCCATTTGCAACCAATAGGCTTAATGTCTTCTGGTAGATCTACAAGCTCCCAGACTGAATTTGAGTATATGGACTCTATTTCGAGTTTCATGGCTTCCTGCCATTTCTCTCGATCAACATTATCCATCGCCATTTTGAATGTCAATGGATCATCATCACTGCCATCAGTGACTGCAACTTGTGCTTCTCCATTTTCACGATAGCGAATGGGCAATCTTATTTCCCTCCCACTACGTCGTGGTGGCAGTGGTGTTAGATCTCGAGCAGTGGTTTCTTTTCTTTGTCGTTCAACAACTGTTGTTGGCGTGGGGCTGATCTCATTAGCTAGCAACTCTTCCAGAACTACTTTACTTCTAGGTTTAAAATCTGCCATATAGTTATACTCGAGAAACGTAGCATTTGTTGACACAAATACTTTGTTATCCTGAGCGCTATAAAACAGACCTCTTCTTGTTCCTTTAGGATATCCTACAAACATGTATACCTTAGAGCGAGGTTCTAGTTTCCCAGTCTTTCCCTTTAACACGTGCGCAGGGCACCCCCATATGCGAATATGTCTCAAACTAGGTTTGCGACCATTCCATAACTCTAGGGGAGTGTTAGGGATTGACTTAGATGGAACTATGTTCAGAATATATACTGCCGTTTGTAATGCATATCCCCAAAATGAGGTTGGCAGAGAAGAATAGCTCATCATTGATCTCATCATGTCAAGCAAAGTGCGATTTCTTCTTTCGGCTACACCATTTTGCTGAGGTGTCCCAGGTGCCATGAGTTGTGATAATATTTCATTTTCAATCAAGTAGTCCTTGAATTCATAAACCAAGTATTCTCCTCCTCAATCGGATCGAAGAGTTTTGATTGATTTGCTAAGCCGTTTTTCTGCTTTAGCACGAAATTCTTTGAACTTTTCGAAAGCCTCGGATTTTCTTTGTATCAGGTATACATATCCGTATCTTGAATAATCGTCAATAAATGTGACGAAATATTCATAGCCCCCTCTTGCTTTGACATTCAAAGGTCCACATACATCAGTATGTATGATCTCTAGAGGTACTTTTGCTCTTTCACCCTTAGCCGAAAATGGCTTTTTAGTCATTTTACCTTCTAGGCAAGATTCACAAACTGGTAGAGTGCCAAATTTTAGCTCTCTTAAAGGACCATCCTTTGCTAGTCTTTCAATTCTATCTATGTTAATGTGACCAAGCCTTAAATGCCACAAATATGTGTCATTTTTATCATTAGAAATCTTTCTTCTTTTAGGGGTTGGTTCAACGACTTTAAACATTTCGGTTTGAAGTAAATTATTGAAAATTGGTTTAACAAAATATATACCATTATCAACATAACCTGAACAAATATTCATTCCATTCTTATAGATTGAAACAAAGTCAATATCAAAAGAAACAGAAATAAATTGTTCATGTAACTTTGAAACCGAAATCAAATTCCGTTTGAAATCCGAAATAAAATAAACATTGTGCAATAACAAATATTTATTATTAACAAATGACAATCGTACTGTCCCAACTGCTGTCGCTGAAACTCTTGCCCCACTGCCAACTCTCATCATGAAAGCTCCCTCTTCAAGATCCTTAGATGACTCAAGCATCTTCAAAGAAATACAAACATGGTTAGATGCTCCTGAATCAATAATCCAGCTTGAGAAATCATTCTCAACTAAGCATGTTTCCATTACAAATAAATCTAATTTACCTTGTTTCTTCTTTTGTTTCAGCTCATCAAGGTACTTCTTATAGTTCCTTTTCCAATGGCCGTCTTGATTGCAATGGAAACGTTTCCCCTTAGGTTTAGGCTCAACAACCTTCCTTTTCTTCTTTTAGATCTTCTTCTGGATCTTCTTCTTGTCCTTTTGATTTCTCACATTTCTCTTCTTCTTATTCCTTGAAGAAGAAGCCTTTCCCACAACTGCATTAGCCTCAGCAATATTTGCCTTGCCTCCCTTATCATCTATAAGGGTCTCATAAGATTGCAGCTCATTCAGGAGTTCTGTCAAATTACATTTCTTATGGTTCATGATGTAGTTTGTCCTGAATTGGAGGAAAGAGGGAGAAAGTGTCTCTAAGATCATGCCAACCTGGGTCTTTTCATCAATTTTAGCTCCATTGATTTCAGCCTCATTAAAGTGATGAATCATTTTAAGGACGTGCTCACGAACTGAAGAACCATTCTTCATTTTACTGTTCATAACAGCTTTCACAGCTTCGTGGCGGGCCTGCTCAGAGGGGCGTCCAAACATCTGCTGTAGAGATTCCATAATCTCGCTTGCAGTTTCAAGGCCCTCGTGCTTAGTTCTAAGCACTTCATTCATTGCTGCTAACAAGTAGCAGCGAGTCTTGTTATTTGCAATAATCCAACGGTTATACTCTTCTGAGACAGCCTTGGAGGCATTAGCTGGAGGCACTGGAGGACAATCCTCCTTAAGGACAAAGTGGTAGTTCTCATTAATGAGAAGAATGTTCATGTTGCTTTTCCATTTTACAAAGTTTTCACCAGTTAAAACTTGAGAGGCGAGAAGTGAGAAAATTGGGTTTGACATATTTACTGAACAAAAATAAGAAATATTTTCAATAAATAATTGCATAAATATCATAAGAAAATTAAAGGCAAAGTAAATATGAAGCAAGAATGCTCATGATAAAATACACCAAAAAATATACTTTAACAGCCTAAGGAATTTTAATTACCACAACTAAGTGCCGCCGTAGGGTAGGTCAAATAATTGCTAATTAAAATGAGACTTTCTCAATTAATAAATATTATCCAAAATATCTCATATTTTTAATACTTATTAATTTCCTTTAAGTTCGGTCAAGAAAATAATTAACCAATTTAATTATATCTTTATGAGTGTAACCCACCATATCAGATTTTTAAGACTTAATTTAGAAATTGCCGCGGTAGGGTAGGTTAATTCTAAAATACATCTTAAAATCCTGTCTCATGGAAGACAACCTTGTTATTGAAATTAGTAGACACTTTCTGTAGGGAGGACGAAATCAAAGCGTCTCTAAGCGCTACTAAAAACTCACAGTGTTGTATTAATGGTGGAGACCTAGGGTTTATATTGTAATATTACCCGCTCCCACTCATTATATTGCAAAAGGTGTATTTAATTTATAAAACAACAATTGTTTCATAAACCTTAGACAATTTAAACATTTTAAATTACTAAGCCTTTATAATTTTAAACAATTTAAAATTATAAATTAAGTCATCTATGACATTATATAAAATAAAATAAAAATAAACGCATGAATGCATGACATGCAAAAAATAGGTAGGCACTTTTCTAACTAAAATGACATGCTAAAACAAGGGTAGCGGTGGAGCCAGGGATAAAGTTCAGGGGCAACGTGAAATAAACCTTCTTCATATACATAACCAGCCAGAAGCCATAGCCTGGTGGTACTAGCAGGGAATACCCATCCTTCATGGGTTTGAATCCCCTGGCTCCACCCCTTGCAGGACAAAGTAATCATCAACTTTATAAATATAAAAACGGAAATGGCCGGGTTCCATGGACGTTAAATACAACCCAAATAAAAAAAATACAAATAATAAAACTGGGTCTTCCTGTAAATCTACATCTTCATCTTCTCCTTGAAAGGTGGTGGTCTCCATTGAATTTCTCAAATTCAATAAAATTCAAATTTCCTTGAATTGTGGTTGTCTCCATTGAATTTCTCAAATTCAATAAAATTCAACC
This sequence comes from Vitis rotundifolia, assembly GCA_030254885.1. NCBI lineage: Eukaryota > Viridiplantae > Streptophyta > Magnoliopsida > Vitales > Vitaceae > Vitis > Vitis rotundifolia. The sequence goes on from CM058170.1 coordinate 10,744,589, forward strand.
CAAAACCGATTTACAATTACAGTAGTAAACCTATTTACAAAAGATCTTTACAAAAGATCTAATAAAATAATTATTACAAAAATAACAAAATCCATGGAACCAATAAAAAAAAACGACCAATCCATTCCCACAAACATTCATCACCATGAACATAAAAATAAACAAACATCAATATGCAAAAGTGCCTACCGAAAGCCATGCAAAGATTATCAAATAATCATTCATTAAATTAATACAGAGTATCAACCTGCTCTAATACCAATTGTTGGTTTTGAAACCAGATAAATAAAAGAAAAAACGGAAGCCAGAAAAAATTTCTCAAATTTTTTTTTTTTTTTTTTTTTGTTCAATGATCAATACTTGTATTAATTTAATGAAATAACAAATATAGGTAATTTAGAATTGTACCTTGCGATTAGGCTGATAAATTTGAACTCCACCAAAAGGATCTTAGAATTCCAAATCCTCTAAAGCACCATGGATCTTTCTCTAACGTTTCTCCAAATAATGATGAACTCAAAAAAACGAGTGGGCGTCATCTTTGTTTTTTTTTTATATATCTTTTTGGGTTTTTATATCACACAACTTAATATATTGAAAACCTGTATTCTCATCCCATCATCCGAAAAACATTGAAAAAAAAAACTTTTTAATACCACGAAGAAAAAAAATAACTGACATATTTTGAATTTTGAAAAACATGGGAGAGAATATCTCTCCCCATGATCCCCACTTAAAAAGTGTTTCTTAGGGAATACAAGTAAGTGTGGTCTTCACCACATTGTATCAAAAAATATTTTAAATAATCAAATTATAAAATAAATAAATCAAATCAAGATTGTGTGAAATTAATTTAGAATTCAAAATTCCAAACTAATAAAATCAACCCAACATAAAAAAAATGTTCATATAATTTTAATGGAGCCGTTGAGAGGAACTATGGACATTATAATTTTAAGCTCCAATAATTTTGACAATTAATTAACAACTTAATTAAAAAATCAAAATTATTAATTCCAAAATTACTCCACTAAAAATATGGAATTGCACTCTTAAAATTATAAAATTAAATATATTCAAAGGATTTGAATTGCCCATTGATATAGTCACTACATATGAGTCAATCCTCCATAAACGGTTCATAATTAAAGCTAGGTTTTTCCGTTAACCTCTTTAATTATATCTTTCTCCTTAAGTGTCATTGGTTCTCTAATGAATAATATATTTATGGTCTAATCATAAATTGAGCGCTCTTATCATTTAAGGCCTGAACCAATACTTATGGGAACCGTCCATCTGACTTCTTAACAAAAGAATGGATTTCATCTTGTATATTAATATTCCCGGCTATTTATTTTATTATACTTCCAATACACCAAGAATTTGACACTATGTATTTGTGTCATTACCCGGTATGTCAAAAAATACAATACAATAAATAGGAGTCTATTAATCACTCAAAATTAAGATCAATGCATATATGACCATCATTGATTAATATTGAATGCTCTATATTATAACGGAATTTATCAGAGATTCATAATTAATCGTGTTCCAGTCCTATATAATCAAATTATATAAAGCGCTTTCATTCCAATAATCTCATTATTAACAATCCGGATAAGATCATTTCATTCAGAATGTAATGAACCGCGCTAGTAATTTTAAATTAAAGATCCCAACTTTAATTTTTAATTACGAACATATTAGATTATTTTACTTTAAATATTATCCTCCTGTATATAACACTTATATACAATATTTAAAGTTACAATTAAATAATCTAGGGTTTTCGATATTTATAAAGCATCTATAACATGCATGCAACAATAATATTGAAATAATTCCTAAAAAAAATATTAATAATCAGCAAAATAAAAAAAATAAAAAATCTCATTTGTTTATGGGCATATATTCCAACATCCTATGGTCCTCTCCTCTGTCAAAGCTTCATTTCAGAGCTATCATGCCTGCAAATGACCAAAGCCCAGTTGTCCTTTCACTTTTTTATCACCCGTATCCACTTTCTTCTTTTCTAAACTGAGCACCACACTGAGCATGACATCTCCACTACAGCTTTGTCTTCTTTTCCTCCAAATTGAATACCACACTGAGCATGACACCTTCACTACAACTTCATCTTCTTTTCTCCCAAACCGAGCACCACATCTCCACTAGAGCTTCATCTTCTTCTTCTCCTCCAAACTGAAAACCTCCTGCCCAACAACTCCATTTTCTTTCTCCCTCGAATCGAGCACTATCTCATCTTCATTCTCACCTGAGTTGAGCGTTGATCAGTGAAGGTTCAACATGCTGCTAGTTTGTCTCTATTAAATAACCAATGGAGCTGCATTTAGTCTCATTGACTCCTTCCGTGCCTTACCCAAGTTGCCTTAGGGCTCATCACCACTGCCTCTATCTTAAGCGCCTATCTCCAACACGGGGTCTTCATCAACCACCCTCGCAGCTTCAATTTGACCAGCGTGGTTTTCTCGATGACCTTGCAGGCTGTGCATGGTCATGCATGTTGTTTTTTATCCACTTTATTTATTATGTATTTTCTTTTTTCATTTTCATTTTTTATATTTTTTGATTACTTTGCATCTCTAAGCTATGAGAATAACATGTAAGGTGACAAAGGTAAGTTATCAAGTGATAAAGAAGGACAGGAATGTCGGTTTTCTAAGGCCCTATTTGGCCAAGAATATAGGGGGACGGTTTTCAGAGTCATGCTTATTGCATTGGGGTGAAAGAGTGAGTTCATGTGAAAACAAATTTCTTTGGATGTTTTCCAAGGCGGTATAAAAGCAAGGGAACCACCTCTGTTAGGGATCTTTAGCTGTCATATTTTTCGTCTTTGCTGAGAGAAAAGCTAGAAATAGGGAAGAACAAAGACTAGGGTTGAGAGAGATCTTCAGGAAGAGTGTTTTGGCAGGAGTCAAAGTGCAATAAACCTTCCAACCGTTTGTTTGTGTATGTTTCGTCTTCTTTTTAGGTTCCAATTTCTCTAATTATTTTGTGTATTCGTGAAACTCAAGCCTGTGATTCTCTGGTTTTGTGTTTTTTTTTTTTTTTTTTTTTTTTTTATCAAATTATTTTAGAACTGGTGATTGTATTTTGTTCTCCTCTTGTTGATCTGTGTTTGGTTATTTTGGAATTTTAGAATGAATTTCTACGGTCTCCGCATTTTATACCTTGATTCAGATCATATTTTTAAAACCTTATATCATCACTTCTGGTAATTCCTTATTAATTTTTATCAGATTCATTTGGAGGCTTTTTTATTATAGGTTGTTTTTTTTAATTATAATTATTCCTATGGATTGGGTTGTCTTGAAATATTGAGATGATTTTTTTTGCCTCCTCTACTTTTTCTGTAGATGTTGAGTTTGTTTGTTGCTCTCATAAATTGACATTCCTTGTAGATTTTTGTTTAAGAAATTCTGAATAGGTTATCACATGATTAGAGGTTCATTGTTTTAGGTGCCAATTAGTAAAAGTTGATGTAATTGCTTTCAAAATTTTGAATCTAGACTTTTCCTTTGTTTTTCTTTGTGGGTATTTGGTTTGTTTTGTTACAATCATAAATTAATGTTTCTTGTAGACGTATGTTTATTTTGAGTAGGTTATCACAAGATCAAAGATTCATTATTTTAGGTATCAATTATAAAAAGTTGATGCAATCATTTTCTCAAAATTTTTAGATCTAGACTTTTCATTTAAGAACTATTAACTTAATATTAGTTTTCATCATTTTATGTAGTTGATTAGTGATTTATTTGGAATTTCCATGACTCTAATTTAATTCAATATACTAAGATTTTTAACTCTATGAATTGAAATGAACTTGGTTAATCTAAATCCTTATTTTACATTTTTTTTCTCAAATCCTTGTTAATTATAATGATTCAAAAAGAATTTTTTCAAAATTTAAAACTGTTGTTTTTTAAAATCTTTGTTTAAATAACACTTTGATTGAATAATTGCATAAATGGAAGTTCATCTTCTATTTTAATCTTAATTGTTATAGGTTGATCCAAATATTTTAGAGAATTCAAAATCTGGATTTCTCTATTTTATTGTATTATGTTAATCTAATTATTATATGTGATTAATTAGTGAATCACTTGAAATTTTTATGCTGATTCAAAATATTTATATCATAGTTCTATGAGATTAAAAGAAACTAGTCACTCTAAAATCTTCTTTTCATATTTTTTTTTTCAAATCTCTATCAAATCATCATGATTCAAATGATTTTTTTTTTTTTGAATCCCTAAACTATTGTTTTCTTTAAATCTCTGTTTAATATATTTTCATTAGATCATTGCGTAATTAGTGATTCATTATCTTTAAAATCTCAACTATTACAAATGGATTAAAACAGTATTGATAAAGCATTGTTAACTTGATTATGTTATGCAATCAATCTGCCATTTACTTAGAACATCAATGACTTTATGTTGACTAAATATAATAAGGCTGTATTTTTTGTGATTTTAAATGAGTTTTAATTATTTTAAAAAACTTTGATTTGTAATCATTCTTCATTTTCCACCAATTTATAATTGCTTGATCTCATTTAAAATTATGATGGAATCTATTGATGATTTGGTTTAGCATTCAAAAATCTTAATCAGTAGTTTGTTAATTTTGGCAATTTAATTAATAGTAAAGTAATTGACAATGTTAATATATGTTGATTTGTTCAAATTTGCATATTTTATGAGTTTGAATAGGGGGAAATCAAATATGCACCTATTAATTGGATTTAATCGAACACTTAAAATAATCTCTTCTTGATTTACATTGATTTTGAGTTAACATGATGAGATTTAAAATCTAGGTAATGATGTTTTGAGTTCATTGATCTTGTTCTGGTATGCTTTGATTGAGAACTTGACTAATGACATTCCACAAATATCCATCGATTGATGTCGAGTAATTTATCTTGAGAATGTAAATTGTCTATTTTTTTTCAAATTTGAGATCCTCATAGACATTGTGGGAATCGGTTGGATTGGTTTTAGATTTCATCAATTATGTGAAATTGAATGAATGATTTAATGTAAACTGTTTACTTTAAAAGTGATTAAATATTATACTTAGAATTCTTGTTCATAATGTAAGTCTTTCTTTTTTCTAATTATATCTTGAGATGTTAATAATGATCAAATTCTATTTTTAAAATGTTTACATGGTTATTATCTTGTTCGTTTGTAATTTAATGTGATATTTGTCAAAAGTCTCTATTTTTCTATATATTTTCAATATCAGAGTACAAGAGTGTACTCTAAGGCATGCATGATCTAAGGCTATAATTATGGTTGACCCTTTAATTGAGGGATTTTACAATGAGATACTTTCCATATTAACTTATATGACAGCTCATGCCAACACTCCCCCTCAAGTTGGTGCATAGATATCTCTAATGCCCAACTTGTCAAGCGAGATGTAGAAATTTCTACTAGATCACTACAAGAAAATGTACTTTTCGTGACAAAAATTTAGGGGCGAATTCTACTTTTGTCACTAAAAGTAACTTTTATCGATAAAATTTTAGATGTTGTCAATAATGCCAATTTTCTACAAACTTTTCCTAACAAATTTGAAATTTTTGTTGCTGAAAGATGTGGCGGGAAAATTTGGCGCTTTTTTTTTTGGCGCAAACATTTTTGTCACGAAAATATTTATCACTAATTATAATTTTTGGTGATGAAAATAATTTCCTCATTAAAAGTTACAACTTTTTATCTATTTTTGCTTACAAAATGGTTTTATCGGTAATTATATTATTTCCTGACAAATTGAGTAATTTTGTCACCAAATAATATTATTAAATTGTGATATTAATAAAGAATATTAATAAATAAGTAGATGATTTATATTATGAAATAATATAATATATATTTGTTGACACTTAATATTTATACTACAATATTTTATTTCTATAAATAATAATAAAAATTAAGGATCCATAAAATTAAATAATAGAATGTAGATTTATTTAAATTTAAATGTTCTATTATGTAATAATAGTATTGTTATGAAATAACAAAAATGTGAATTATTTATGTTAGCTATGAATAAGTTAGAGTCCTTTAATTTGTTCTCATTCAAAATCATACCTTATCCACTCAAGAAGTAAATTTATACTAACATTTAGTTACCTAGTTTAAATTAATAGATTTTTTTTTAATTATTACTAGGTTTTTAAATAATTGGTCAAAATTAAATTTCTCAAATAAATTGTCTAGTGTCTATAAAAACATTCTACCTACATAAAATTCCAAATATTATTTATGTGTATGAAGATATCATATATTATTAATAAATAAATAAGTATAAGTTAGATATTATATGATATAATATATTGCAAGTACTATATGCCTAGCTCTATTTTCATATTTACAAAGTAAAAAATGTCTAATATATATAGCACATGTGAAATTCTATATAAATGTAAAGTTTTTTTAAAAGTTTTCAATCACATCTTTATTAATAATTGGTTATTTTATTTTTTACTGATCAATTATATATTTATTATTTTTAATTATTAATTACTAATTTATCAAAATTGATTAGTTATTAATAATAAAATCTTAAATTATACCGCAAAATAGTAACTTCTATGGCTACTAACTTGTAAAGGAGTTTTTATACTTGTATGCATTTTTAATCAAATATTTAAAACAAATATAGTTATAAAAATAATTGAAATATATCATAAATTATTATATGATTTATATTTATAGTGCTTCATTATGTTTGATATTTTTGTTTGGAATAGATGAGAAAGGGAAAGAAAAAAAAAATGATGTAGAATCCTAATTTCATTTTGATCATTATTTTATTAATGTCAATATGAGTATTACACTTTGGCATTCTCCTAACATTGTCTTTCAATTGTACTTTTATTTTATATTTCAAATTTATCATTTTAATCCATAAGTTTGGAATTGAATTTATTCTAGCTATTAATAAACTATAGTCCTATAATTTGTTCTCAATCAACATTAGGGTTGTTTAGAGGTGACAAAATTTGATATGACTTGTCAATATGACTTGAATCTAACACCTTTTCATGATTTTGGGTTAAGTATAATTCTATAGTTGAGCATAATTTGGGACAAATTTTATTTTTTTCGTGATAAAAATTCTTACTTTTGTCGATGAAATATTTCGTTGGAAAACACCTTCAGTGACAAAATTTTATTTCATCAAGGAAAACTTTGGGCGACGAAATAAGATTTTTGTCATAAAACTATTAGCAACAGGTCTAAGGCGACGAGCAAGGCACGAAAGAATTTTCGTTGAGGAATGTTTTTGTAGATGAAATTTAGACTTTCAATGACAATATTTTATCGCTGAAAGTCAATTTTCTTGTAGTCGATACAGCTTTTGTGAGAACATCTGCCAACTGGTCCTATGCCTTGACAAATGGAAACCAAATAATTTTCTCTTCAAGATTTTGTTTAATGAAATGCCTATCAACCTCCACGAGCTTAGTTCGATCATGTTGGATAGGATTGTGAGAGATGTCAATGGCTACCTTATTGTCGCATAACAAGTTCATTTCTGAGCTGGGAACAAAGCCTATCTCAGTCAGTAGTCTTCTCAGCCAAAGCAGTTCGCATACACTCTTAGCCATACCTCGAAATTCTACTTTGGCACTAGATAGTGCAACAACCTTTTGTTTCTTACTCCTCCACGTAACGAGATTTCCTCCTACAAAGGTGAAGTAGCCTAAAGTAGGCTTCCTATATGAGATATTTCCTGCCCAATTTGCGTCAGTGTATCCATCAACATTCAAATGATTATTTTTCTTGAACATTAGTCCTTTCCTGGGAGAGAACTTTAAATACCGAAGAATTCTAGTTACTGCATTCATATGTGCTTCACTAAGGCAGTGCATGAACTGGCTTACTACGCTTACGGCGTAGGCAATGTCAGGTCAAGTATGAGACAAGTAAATAAGCTTGCCGACTATCCTTTGATACCTCTTCTTGTCAATAGGTACTTGATCAACATATATCCCAAGCCGATGATTTTGGACAATAGGAGTGTCTACTGGTTTACACTCTAGCATCCCTACCTTAGATAATAAGTCTAAAACATATTTTCTTTGAGAAAAAAATATGCCCTGTTTTGATCTGGATACCTCAATTCCCAGGAAGTATTTGAGTCCCCCTATGTTTTTCATCTCAAACTCAGCCGACAATTGTTTTTGAAGCTTTGAGATTTCTTCTTTGTCATCACCTGTGATGATCATGTCGTCTATGTAGACAATTAGTGCTGTCACTTTTCCCGATTGGTGTTTTAGGAAAAGGATATGGTCTGAATTACTCTGCTGAAAGCCATATTTTTTCATGGTTGCACTGAATCGGCCGAACCATGCACGGGGTGATTGCTTTAAACCATACAACGCCTTTTTTAGTTTTCATACTACTTTATCTTCAGGAGTTGCCAAGTACCCAGGTGTAATGTTCATGAAAACTTCTTCTAAATTACCATGGAGGAATGCGTTCTTCACATCAAATTGATGTAGCAGCCAATTTAAATTTGCTGCAAGAGATAATAAAACTCTAACAGTGTTTGGTTTTGTTACCGGTGAGAACGTTTCTTGGTAATCTATACCATATATCTGTGTGTACCCCTTTGCCACGAGCCTCGCCTTGTACCTATCAATGGATCCATCAGCATTGTATTTAATGGAGAAGACCCATTTGCACCCTACTATTTTTTTCCCTTCAGGTAATGAGACCAACTTCCAAGTATCATTTTTTTCTAAGGCCTTCAGTTATTCTTTTATTGCTTGACTCCATTGTGGATCAAGTAGTGCCTCTTCTACATTTTTAGGAATGTAATCTGAGGACAGTTAATGTGTAAAGGCCTTAAGTGGTTCAGTTAGCCTGTGAGTGGACACATAGTTGGCTATAGTATATTTGGATCTTCTATCTTCTACTTCCGAAGAGTATCGGCTTGGTGGTTTGCCACGGTTCTGTCTTACAGGCAACACATATTGCATAATAGTATTCACGTTATCAGTAAACGAAGATATGGTAGGGAGGCTTACCTCAGCGATATTCTTAGGAGAAGGGCCTTTGGGTACTAAAGAGGGGGAACCATCACTGGTTGTTGCATCACTGATTGTTGCATTTGGAGTCATATCATTGACAGGTGTTGGTGTATCGTTACGTTCCATATTACATGGTTCTTCAACAGTTAGTTCTTCTGCTAGAGGGTGTTCCTCAATCGACCTTGCCTCAATATTTTCATCACTAGGTTGTTCTGTGACCCCTTCCGATTCTAGCCATGTTGTTGCTAGCCAATTCACCTCTTCATTTGGAAACTCCCCCTGAAGAGATGATTTGGTGGCAGGTGATGGATAGAAGGTCTCCATTTCGAGAAAGGTGACATCCATGGTGATGTATGTATGTTTAGTGATGGGATCGAAACATCTATACCCTTTCTGATGCAGAGCATAGCCCAAAAAAAGACATCGTACTGCACATGGATCTAACTTGGTCCGCTGGTTTTTATGGAGATGAACGAAGGCAATGCAATCAAAGATCTGGGGTGGAAGCATTAGCACAGTGGGTAGAGATGTATGACTGGAGAGAGCTTGCAAGGGAGTACGAAATTGTAGGACTTTGAAAGGCATTCTATTAAGCAAATATACGGCTGTGGTAACTGCATCATCCCAGTGCCAAGAGGGCACATGTGCTCCAATCAGTAGTGCTCGTGCCATCTCTAAGATATGTCGATTTTTCCTCTCTGTAATGTCGTTTTGTTGAGGAGTTTGGGAACAAGAAGTTTCATGAATGAGACCATGGTGTTGAAAGTAAGTCTGGAATTTTGTATTGACATATTCACCACCATTATTGGTACGGAGGGTCTTAATCTTGGCTGAAAATTGCATTTGAATCATTACATGAAATGATTGAAACACACCAAACACTTCATATTTCCGTTTAAGTAGATGTAACCAAGTCATTCAAGTACAATCATCAACAAATATAACAAACCATTTATTTCCAGATGAAGTAATAACATGAGAAGGTCCCTATACATCTGAATGGATTAAAAAAAAAGGCATGTCTCTTTTTGTGTGGCTTACGAGGTAAAGAACTCTATGACTCTTGGCTACAATATATGTTTCACATTTGAAATAAGATGGTTGTAATGTAGAAAATAGGGCTGGAAAGAGATGCTGCAAATATCCAAAAAAAGGGTGTCCCAACCGATTGTGAAGAAACCAAATTTGTCGTTCTTTATCACTGGTGTGTCGAGCGTGATTTGCTTTCCCTGAACTGAAGTCATCCATGTAGTAGAGTTCCCATTTTTTAGTACCAAGCTCAATGATCTTCTTGGTGAGAATATCCTAAAGAAGACAGAAAGTAGGATACATCAATAAAACACAATTGAGATCAGTTGTAACTTGACTAATAGAGAGTAATTTATTTGATAAGAATGGAACAAGTAAAGTATGGTTTAAGGAAAAAGAAGAGGATAGGGCCATTGTCCCTGCTCCTATGACTGGATATTGTACTCCATTAGCATTTGCAATACAAGTTCTCCTGGGCTGAGTGATATGTGAGAAATCATGGGAGTCAAAAGTCATGTGATTGGTAGCTCCGGAATCTATAATCCACATGCTTTCATCGTAACCCTGGCATGTGACCAAAACTGGTTCATAGTTACCTTGATCGTTGAGGGTAGTGAAAGGATTTGTTGATTCTGGTTGAGCAGTAAGAGATAATTGATGTTCTGCACTTGCAATGGCTGCCCTTCCCATGTCTTCATTTGTGGTAGTTCCCTCACGCTTTTTTCATGCTTGAAAGTCATTCCACCACTCTGATACCCATGTAACTTAAAGCAAGTTTCACGAGTATGCTTTACGTTGCCGCAATGGGTGCATTTCGCGCCATCAGATTGAGGTTTTGATTTTGGTTGCCAGGTTTGAATCCTTTAGATGCCATAACCGCACCTGGAGCAATATCACTTCCTGATATCATGACTGCTTGCCTAATATCTTCACGTCGGACATGAGCATACGCCTGCTCAACTGTAGGGAAGGGTTGTAATTGAAGAACATCACTTCGAATCTTGTCTAGTCGATCATCTAAGCCATCGAGGAAGACATAGACTCTATCTTCCTATAAAATGAAGTTATACTTCTGAATATCTCCTGCACATTTCATTGGGTTAGGACGACGAAAATCAATTTCGCGCCATAAACCTTGAAGATCATTATAATATTTTTCAATGGAACCACCCGCCTACTTCATGCGAGTTACACGACGCCAAAGGTTGTATACTTAGGATGTATCAGTCCCATCAAAAAATGTTGTAGCAATTGAGTCCCATACCTGTTTAGCAGTTGGGAATCGAATAAAATTACCAATCAACGAGGGGTCCATTGAGTTTATTAGCCATCCCTTGATAATGGCATTTTTAGTTCTCCATTTCCGAAACAATGAATCGGTTTCAAGAGGTTGTGGAGAGTCACCAGTAATATATCACAGTTTGTCTTTTCCTGAGATATACATCTCAACGACTTGGGACCATAAGGCATAGTTGGAGCCATTCAACTTAATGCCAATAGGAGCATTCAGAAAATCAGATGGGGTTTGAGAGGAGGTCTAGACTTTGTTCAAGATCTCTGTCATTTTAATTGTCTAGTCATTGAGACTGGAGTCTACCATGGTTACTGAATGGTAGAAATTTTGATCAGTAGGTGGACGAAGTAAAGATCCTAGGATCCTGCTCTAATACCATGTCAAAAGTCTCTATTTTTCTATATATTTTCAATAGCAGAGTACAAGAGTATACTCTAAGGCATACATGATCTAAAGCTATAATTATGGTTGACCCTTTAATTGAGGGATTTTACAATGAGATACTTTCTATATTAACTTGTATGACAACTCATGCCAACAATATTGAGATAGAATTTTGGACGACTACGAAAATGGTTGAGTAAATGAGAAACAAATGAATGAACAATAATTCTACGAAGTAAGGACGAATGCAAAACAAGTTAAGGAAGGTTAGGATGTCCAAATTTTATAGTTTAAGCAAGAAAAAGGAAATAACAAGAACAGTTTTAATTAATTAATTTCATAATATGGTAAATCAATATTTTAATGTAATTGATTGTAGGCGATTGATCTAGATAACTAGTAGATTACCATTTTACATGGACATAGGAAATAATGAAATATTAGTGTATAGCTTTCAATCATAACAATCTAAACTTATCAAATTTTATTGGCTTTAAAATCTAAATGTGAAAACATAAGTTCTTTTTTTTAAAAGCCCTTCGACAAATTGCATGACAATAGGCTTTAGAATAAAACTCTTTGTTTTAGAAAAACCCAATTTCCCATTTTCTCATGATACATAAAATGTCCCTGAATGTATTACAAGAACTCTTCCACCCTTATTTTCTTTAATCATTGAGTTTCAAAATGACACTTTATATACATTAAAATAATTTACTATTTTAAAATCAGTTTTATACCCTCTTATAATCGTTTAGATTTCCATTCAAAATAGTCTAGCTTCTTTAGGTAATAAAACTTCTATTCTCTGAAGATAGATGCTACCTAATTTCATTCAGCAAGCATGTTTGAAAAAATGTTTTAAAAATGATTTTGAATATATACATGAATTGAATATCATGACTCCAATAAATGGAGACTTATGGATAAATTCATGGAAATCAAAATGAGACTTAAAAAATCCCAATATATAAAATGACTTTAAAAATGAATTTTGTTTCTCTTATTTGATTTTTCATCTACTTAAATAATAAATTCTTAAATTAAAGCTCAAATAATTTAAGGGATATTTCAATTCTTCCTAATATTAGGAATCATTGAATTAAGGAGTAGCATAGGATTAATCAAACAAAATAACCTTAAATTACACTCTGATTTTATATGATTCCAGATATGACCATGTTTCTTTAATCAGATTTAATTTTCTATTGATATACATGTAATTAGTTAGATTTAAGTTTCCTCTTTAAATTCAATGTTATCATGTTTTATAAATTAAATGTTGCCCTTAGGGGAAATGTTATGCTTGCTATACCAGGTACGCAAGCTTTCCCCTTACCCTTTTATTTAAATTAAGGCTTATTGGTGAACTTTGTCTACAATTGTTTGTTTGCAGTGTTGAAATCATATGATGCTAAATTTGACTTGCTATTGATATGTAATGTTTATAGTGCAATTTGATATTATTACTTGCTACTTAACTTTTACGTTTTCTGAAAGCGCTTAGATTGCAAATCAAGTACGCTTGATGTTATTTGACTAATGAATTACTTTAAATCTATTTTGATGTATTTATCTGATTCACAGTATCCATAGGTTAATTAGTTAATTCCCATCATTACCTCAACTTATTTAATAAAGACAAGTTTTAGGGCTTAGAGGAGTGCTACCATTATGGTACCTTCCCGATAGGTAACTTGACCTCCGGACCTAAAATCGGGTTTTCAAAGACATGTTTTTCCAAAACAATAAGTCATTTTTTTAGGGGTTTTTTTTTTTTTTACCTTTAAAAAACCAAAAAAAAAAAAAGTCATTACTTCAATATTTATAAAATTAGTTTTTCATAAATAAAAAGCGAGTCTTACCATCGAGTATGAACGCACATAAAAAATGCAGGTCCACAACAAAGTAGTGCTATCAACCTATCCAGATTAGTTTTCAAATCTTTGAGTTATAGATCCTCATATTATGTAACCAATTGACATACTCTGGCTCCTAAAGAATATATGTCAAATTCAATTAAAGGAATTGTTATGGCCATGTCTCCATAATCACATGTTATTTGGATCATCCAAGTGGACACATTGTCTCAATCCCATGAAATATCATGGTTTCTCTATCTCCATTACGACAACCGATAGATTTACGTCATGATTCATGATAGGTCTTGTCTAATGTGTAACCATACATAGTAATGCATTCACCATGAGAAACTCCTAACAACCGAGATAAGTCATCTCTCTAATTAAAAGATAGCACCATAATCTTTATTGGATTTCCTAAATCTGTGAACTAACTATGAACTATTTATCGTCTTACAAGGTGGCTTTTATTTGTTGTGTAACTCCTAATGCACCTAAGTCATGTACAATGCAAGTGATATAAGTGTGAATATTCAGATAACCAATCGATGCATAAAAGATATAATAAAGGGAACCAATGACTGCTATTATTTGTTGTCTAAAATACTAAGCCTTTTTATTTAGCAACTCTGGTAAAAAAAAACAACCAGAGAAAGAGTCTCTACGACTTTTGTAGTACTCTAGGTATCATTCTTAAGGATTGGATTACAGAATTTGTTAATACTAAGGTAAATTAATCACTTTTATTTAAATCCTAAAGTGAAAATCAATCTAAGAATTAACTTTTATGAAATAAAACAAAAAAATTAAATCAATAACAAAACGAATAGTGATTTCAAATTCGATTGATTCAAGTATGAGGGTTTCCACATTCCAACTTCAAATAACAAGGGTCTTTTAAGTAATGTGATCTTAGGGTTTTAAGATCATTGGTTGCTCATCATCAACCCAAGCTCTAAAACCTAAAATTGCATCTAAAATCTAATTTTTCATTTTTAAAATAAACTCCTAAAACCATCAAATAAATGAGATGAATTACTAGTATAAGATTTGGCTTTTTAACTATTCCTACTCCTTATGGCTTTGTTATGGGATAGATAACAATATGGAAGACCAGGATAATTAATAATCAAGAGTTACCAAGAATCACTAATATCGGGTAACAACCTACCATATCTTTCCCTAAACTAACTTACAAGGATATGGTAAAAACAAAACTGATAAATTGTAACACAACCAATAATTAATCTCATTGTTATAATGATTTACCCATTGTTCTTATAAGTTTTCTAGCCCTTTGGTTTTCATACTTCAAGCCCCAAGTTGGCTTTTAGCCTCTCATGGAGGTGATGTCACAATCACAATCCATAAAAGAGTAAAATTCTATAATTTGAATAAAAAAAGAACTAAAAACAATATACTCAATAAAGAAGGAAAAAAAACAAATCAAAGTTCTCGTCTTCTTTCGCCTTCAATTTTAAACTCCTCCCTAAAAAATGTTTAAACCCTAAAACTAAGAGAGTTTATATAGTATCCTCAATGACCTAACATGCGACAATCTTATTAGCCACTTATTACAAATAATTACCTAAAAATGACTAAAAAAAATGAAATGATGATTTCTACTTGTATAGGGTCCACTTAGGGTAGATGAAGTGCCCAAAATGCAATTCTTGATGTGGAGGAGGCAAAACATCAAAGAAGCAATGGGTGAATTCAAAATTGGGGTCATATCGAATGGATTTCGAATTCATTCATGAGTTGAATTTCAAAATCATTTCGAAATGGTTCTTTAGTTCTACGCAGTTGTCTTCAAATAGTCACAATTTTTTCGTTTAAGCTTCGATTTAGACACTATTTGAAGCATTAGACTCCCAATTTCCCAAGCTTCAAAATAATATATAGTATACCCAAAAATGGTATCAAAAATTACTCCAAATTTCACTTCAAAGTTAGAGTACATGTTGTAGCCAGATTAATTTTAAGTTCCAAATTTCCATATGAACTTGGTTGCATTTGTTTCAAACCTCCTTCATTATGGTTGCATACCCTCTATATCGCTTTATAACATCCATTGCTAGTATTT
The DNA here is from genome assembly GCA_030254885.1 of Vitis rotundifolia. Classification (NCBI taxonomy): domain Eukaryota; kingdom Viridiplantae; phylum Streptophyta; class Magnoliopsida; order Vitales; family Vitaceae; genus Vitis; species Vitis rotundifolia. The sequence continues at coordinate 10,760,323 of CM058170.1, forward strand.
CATGCCCATGACTCACTCATTTCAACTGTTCTTGGACTCTTCAAGTTTCACAAATCCCGAGTCTCTCAGTTATGAATGTTTCTTCCTTGGTTCATAATGACTTTCACACTGACAATTTTTTTTCATCTCTTAAACTAGGGATTAGGCTCAAAATAGAAGTTAGATCCATTACTAGGGTTTTAGCATCAACTTAAGTTAAGTTTGATGATTTGAGTTTTTTATATTGCATAAATCATATCATATATGAGCTATTAGAGCCCATATTTTGTCTCCAATCAACCAATAAATAAATTTATTAATAAATCTCACCTGGTACATCATGTCATGCTTTCTAGACCTCTATCTTAATAGCATCATAGACTGCGTCATCCCACTTTCCTAATTTTAAAGCATATAATCTCTTGTTGCAATTTAGAATTATCATCCTCTAAGTCATTTGACTTTATTTCTAATGCTTGTCAATGAAATAAAAGTCACAAATTATAATTTTCTACATATTCTCATACTTCCTTCGCTTAACCTCTAAAAATTATATTTTCTAGTATTTGGATCTCTCGATCACATGATAATTAACCTTAAATAGTACATCATATTTGTTGATCACTATATAAAATACATATTTCTACCTACTTAAGCAAAAATCTCATCTCTATAATGTATTTATCTAGTTTAAGGCCATTATGGAAAAACATGTCACTTGAAAAATACTTAACACTATATTATAATAATGGTCATGAATATCAAGAACTTGCCTTCTTCTCGACTCTCTATGGTATCTCCCACCATACCTTCCCACGTCACAAACTAAAGCATAATAAGTATTTCGAGCATCATAATCGAAAAATTGTTGAAACAGGTCCCTCATTACTTTCTCATGCTTCACTTTCAATTTAGTATTGGTCTCATGCATTTTCTACTGTTGTCTATCTTACAAATTGTATGCCCACTTGCATATTAAATCTTTAATCTCTCTAAACACAATTCTTTAACACCTCTCCCAACTATTCCAAACTTTGAGTCTTTAGTTGTCTTTGTTATCCTTGGCTTTGACCTTACTTCACTCACAAACTGAACTTGCGCCCAAAATCATGTGTTTTCTTAGGCTATTCTCTTACTCAAAGTGCTTATTTATGTCTAGATCTTTCTTCTTCCAAAATCATTATTTCTAGTCACATAAACTTTGTCGTGTTAGTGTTTTCCTTCTATTTTCTCCAAAGTTCTCTACCCTATCCTCAGTCCAATATTGTGTCCACATGGGTCTTGCCTATTCCACTTCCTACTCATTCTACTTTGACCATACCTCCACTATTTGTTCCGCCTACATCGTCGCCCTTTCCACTGTAGGAAAACCATAGATCATTATGTTTCCCAAGCTTGGATCAAGTTAGGAATATGCAAAATTATTCTAAGCTTTTCTAAATCCTATGCACAATGGAAAAATTACATTTTTGAACTTTAACATGATTCATAAAGTGCTAAGAAAAATGATATGTGAGATTTAGATGTTCCAAAATATGTTTTATGCAGTGAAAACGAAGATTGTTATTGCAAGAAGTCTCATAGACTTGAAGTCTTCCACTTGATGACTCGAACTATATTTTTTGCATACTTTCAGTGGGAAGGAAGAGAGAGTGGAGGCTATAGCTCTTTCTTTCTCTCTCTTTGGAAATGAAAGACAACTCTATGGAAAACCTATGATCCTAACCCCTAATGGAGTATTTATAACATTTCTCATTGTGCTTAAGTGACTTGATCCCACTAAGGGCTTGGGTCACTTAATCTAACCCAAAATGGGTCCTCATTGATTAATCCAATGAAGCCTACTAATTCATTAATTAGCCTAATCTAAAGACCTTGTTCACTTACCCTTATGAAATCTTACATAATTACCAAAATGCCCTTATGCGCAAAAGTGAACCTAGAGTCAATCCGACTTTCATAACCCATGTCATCATGGTATATGAGCTTAGAGCAGAGACCATTGAGACCAATAGGAGTACTGGCTTCCTCAAAATCCAATTCTAAAGCTGATTCAACATTTTACCATAGAGAATCAACTGTACTCTTGTATTCTATGTAAATAACAACAAGATATTATATGCTCAGGTTCATGATTTGTTATCCATTACGTTTAGTCTCTCCATGAATTGGTGTTTTTAGTCTAACAAGGTGAAAGCTATCAACCTTTTAAGACTACCTCTAATATCCTCGAGTTACAAATGCTCCTATTATGTGCTCAATTAACATATAATAGCTCTCAAAGAACATATGTCAAGTTCCACTTAAGGAACCATTATGACTATAGTTTACATGAACACACCTTCTTAAGATCACACAAGGGGACATTGTCTTAATGGTGTTTCTATTGAGAATACCTATTGTTATTGGCTTCTATCAACAATAACCCAATCCATAGAGAATATGTGATCAGCTTATGATCTCACTCATAGGTTAAAGTTAATATTAACTTTAGTGCAAACGCATTATTTTCTCAAGGTTGAGATACAATATAATGAAGCAGCTTGGTGAAGTCATAACTACTTGATAGCCTTAAGTTTTGACTCACCATAAGTCCTATCTAACGTATAACTATGCACATTAGTGCAGTCATCATGGGAAACCTATCTCGATGGCCAAAACTAGCCATCCCTTCAATTAGGTGGTGGTGCATTACAACCTCTAATGGGTTGCCTAAGCCTATGGACCAATTATGAACAAGTTATCTTCTTGCAAGGAACCTATGACTTGGATCTTTTATACAACTTCTAATATACCTAAGTCACGTACAATGCAAAAGATATAGCCTAGAATACTTACAAGGTATAATGCATGGAATTAGAATAGATAAAAGTGAACCAGAACTTTATTAATAAATAATAAAATTCAAAAGTTTATTACATCATGTCATGCTTTTTTTAAAGGTTTTATCCTAACATACACTACTCACATGAAATGACCTTACGCATTACCCTATGGCCACTTCCCTTCCCATGGTTGCAACCTAACCTCATCTACTTGTCATGACCACCCTACTCACCATGTTACCAACCAATCCCACCGACCTTACTACTCACCCCATTGTCTCTGTCATATTCCATGTAAACACCTCCATTTCCCTCATACCCAAAGTCTTCATCATCTTCTCACTTGTTTTCCTTTCCAAGTTACATCATAAAACCCTTAACCCACCATCCCTTCTCTCTAACACCCACCACATGAACACCCAAGCTAAAGATAGCATACACAACACATATACAAACTATATCTTTCAACTCAAGTTTCCTCTACCATAGACCTAGAACCAACCACTACGACCCAAGCCTTCACATATCCAAAATGACATCAGACCATGTTTGAGGAGTATGATACCCTTGTTCAAAATGGAACATGGGAGTCAATTCATTCATACCCACATAAAATTTGTTTAAGGCAAGTTGATTTTTTGGACTAAGCGACATTCTGATGGTTTTATTGACAAGTATAAAGCTTATTTGGTTGCAAAAGGATTTCATTAATGATTGGGAGTTAACTATCATGATACATTTAGTCTAGTGGTCAAGCTCACCATTGTGTGTTTAGTTCTTAGTGTTGATGTTAGGCATGGTGTAGACCCTCCATTTTATTTTAGTAGCACATGTACTATGTGTCCTTCTTCATTTCTTACTACCTTATAGTCATCCCATGACAATCCATTATCACTCATTTGGTATTATTTTTTAGCCACCTTTAGATATTCATTGTCGAGGGATTTTTTTTATGGATCTCAAATGTAACCTTAGTTGCACCTTAGTTTAGTTCACTTAGTTGCATTTTAGTTCAACTCACTTAGTTCCATTTTAAATAAGCTCATTTAGTTGCATTTTTTTTGCTCACTTTGATGCACTTTAGTTTAGTTCACTTAGATACACTTTATTTTAGCTCACTTTGATGCACTTGAGTTTAATTCACTTAGATGCACTTTAGTTTTGCTCACTTAGTGGCACTTTAGTTAGCTCACTTAGTTGCAATTTAGCTTAGTTCACTTAGATGCACTTTAGTTTAGCTCACTTAGATGTACTTTAACTTAGTTCACTTAAATGCACTTTAGTTCATCTCACTTAGATGCACGTTAACTTAGTTCATTAAATGCACTTTAGTTTAGTTCACTTATAAGATGCACTTTAGTTTAGCTCACTTAGTTTACTTAGCCTAGTTCACTTAGCCTAATTCACTTAGTTTCATTTTAGGAATTTTCTTAGTTGCATCTTAGTTTAGGTACACTTTATGATAGTTCATCTAGATCCATTCTTAGTTCATTACATTTAGATATACTTTAACTTAGTTCATCTAGGTGCATTTTTAGGATAGTTTATCTAGATGCATTTTAGGAAGCTTTTTAGTACATTCAAGGACAACATTTCATATCATTTTACATGGCATGTGCATGGGGGCTTTTTTAGGAAGGCAAAGAGATTTTGGAGATTGAGATTAGGTGGCTTTTCTTTGAGATACATGACTGCCTTTAGAGATTAGAGGCCATTGAGATTGCATGGAAATTGGTTTTTCAGAAAGTTAGGATTCTTTGGATTTAGAGCATTGGAGACTTTGTCATATGAGGATGAGAAGGATTCTCAAGGATTTTATTTTATTTTATTTTTGTACATGGAAAATGGAGTTTAGGAAGAGAGGAAGGTTCTTTTATAGAAAATTTTCATTAGTTGACATCACTTTGGAGAGTTTCGAGGTAAGACTCTTTTAGAGATTTTTCTTTTGAGAAAGATTATTTAAGGGAGGACACGACCACATATTGGTGGAAAAGGGATTCTTTGAAATTGAAAGTTGCCATATTAGAGATTATTTTGACACTACATAAGGGAATTTTCTCCTTGAGATACACGACCGTAGATAGAAGTACTTATGCCATAGGAGACAGGAAGACGTATAAGGGGTTTTTAAGATTTTGAGAACTCTCATTGGTAGACATTTTTTAGAGAGATATGGAGGCTACCATTGAAATTTAAGATGGAGAGGATTCTCATTAAAGATTAAGGAGAGCCCATGGCTACCGATAGGACTCTTGGGGAAGATACTCATAGATTTCCATAGAGACTGAGAGAGAGTAGGAGAGCTTTCCCGTCCTATGTTGAATAGGATTCAATATTTTGGGCATAATTTTTGCTACAGATATCAAAATAAGACGATTCTTAAAGTTATGGAAAGCTAAGGGAAAGGGTCACAATTTGTCTATTGAATTTTTTCTTAAATCAATCATTATCAAGGATAAAAATTCATGACAAGATTCGGGTGCAAGATTAACCTAAGAAATGAGGTAAATTTTCAATTTTTTTTCTTGAGGGGAAGAGTTCCAAGTAAGTACTCTTAATTTTTATGCATCTTTATTATTCATCTTTGAATCTTTTTATTCTTCTTCTCACATTTTTAGATATAGGAATTTTATTTAGTTGGTGTGGATGTATAGGACACAGATATTTGAGAATTTTTTATGATTGTATATTGATTATTCATGTGTTGATAGCAAGTTATTATTATTTTTTTTAAATCACATGATGATATTAGATTAAAAAGTTTTTATGATTGTATATTGATTATCCATAAGTTGATAGTTGTTGGAATCTAAGATCTAAGTAACAAAAACAATACCAATTTTTTAAAATTTGATCTTTTAGGGTTAAGTGCTAACTTTTTGGTTCGGATGTTCTCAAACCTTAAATTCCAAGTGTTGAAGACAATCTTGAAGTTGTTGGAAGTCTCGTAAACCCACGATCTTCCGCTCGATAACTCAACCTTATTTTTGGCACACTTCTGATGAGGAGGAAAGAAGGGTGAAGGCCATGACTCTCTTTCTCTCTGGATGGTAGAAGACAAAAGTGATGGAAACCTTAACCCTTAGGGGGTATTTATAAGGTTCTTAACCGGGCTTAAGTGACTTGAGCCCACATGGGCTTGGGTCACTTCGTCTAGCATAAAATGGGCTCTAATTGATTAATTAACCTAACAGGGATTACTAATTAATCAATTAGCCCAATCCAAAGACCTTGTTCACCTACTCTTATGCAACCTTACATAATTATCAAAATACCATTATACATAAAAGTGAACCTAGAGCCAATCCGACCCTCATAATCCATGCCAACAAGATATATGAGCTTAGAGAGGAGACCATTAGGACACATAGGAGTATTGGCTCCATCATAATCTAACTCTGAAGTTGATTCAACATCTCACTGCAAAGAATCAACTGAAATTCAGTATCCTATATAAATAACAATGAGACACAACATGCTCGGGTCCATGACTTACTATCCATTGTGGTCAGCTCCCTATGAACTGGTGTACATAGTCTAACAAGGTAAAAACTATCAGCCTTTCAAAACTACCTCTACTATCCTTGAGTTATAGATCCTCCTATTATGTATTTAACTGACATGTCTTAGCTCTCAAAGAGCCTATGTCAAGTTACACTTAAGGAACTACTATGGCCATAGTTTTCATGAACATGCCTCCTTAGTATCATCTAAGAAGATACATTGTCTCAATCCCATGAGATATCATAAGACCTCTATTGAGAATACCTATAACTACCACCTTCCATCAACATTGACCCAATCTATAGGGAATATATGATCAACTTACGGTCTCACTTGTAGGTTAAAACCACTGCTAATTTTAGCACAAACTCAATATTCTCTCAAGGTTGAAAGACAACACAATGAAGCAACTTGATGGGGTCATGACTACTTGATAGCTTAATTCATGACTCACCGTAGGTCTTATCCAATGTGTAGTCATACACACTAGTGCACTCACCATAGGAAACTCATCCCAATAACCAAGACCAACTACCCCTAATTAGAAGGTGGTGCACTATAACCTCTAATAGGTTACCTAGACCTATGAACCCATTGTAAACAAGTCATTTATTTGCAAAGAACATATGACTTAAATTTTCTATGCAACTCCTAATGCACCTAAGTTACATACAATGCAAAATATGTAAGCAAAAATACTCATAAAGTATAATACATGGAATAAGGATATATAAAAGTGAAATTAGAATATCATTAAATAAATAACGAATTCCAAATTTATTACATCATGTTATACTTTTAAGAGCTGTATCCTAACAATAGCAAGTTTTTAACCTTATACATCATGTTACCCTTCAAATGGAGTCTTGTACAAGTAACAAAATACTTTTTTTTAATTCCCATGCTTGCTTGTCATTAGCAGTCAACTAATTTTCAACCATTTTTATAACGTTATTATACCACACGAGTTTACCTCTTAATATGGGCTCCCTTATTTTATCTCATATTTGATGAGTTAAAGTGGCCTCAATATGATGAACTAGTAATTATACCTTCTGAGTCAATGAAGCATGTAACTTCTAGTCATCCAAATTCAAGTCATTTGCACAATGAAATGGATTCAAGGGAAGCTAAAACTCCACAAACATGTGGACTTTGCAAGCAATCAAGTCACAATTGATTTTCTTGTCCTAATAAAGAATCAACTGATAGGAGGAGTTGATGTACTTCATGAACAACTTATTGTACTGTTATTTTATTATTTTACTAGTATTGACCTCACTTGTTTTAAATCATATGTAGTTTACATCTTATTGGTGTTTGTTGTCAGTTTATCCATATTTGCACATATCAAGTTACTTGAAAAAAATTGGAATCTCTAGTTTTTAAGGGAAATGTTAAAATTTTGAAATTTTGAAATTTTAAAGGAGATCTTTGTTAAAAATTATTGTTTGTTGTCAACAAGGATAAAAATATCAGTAATGACATATATATTGGTACTTTGATTTTATGAATATATCGAAAATATATCAATTGATATTTGGACACAAAATATCAATAGACCAAAAAGTGATTAAAAGTCATGGAAATGTAAAAAAAAAAAAAAAAAAAATCTTAGATATATCTTTAGAAGTATAATAAACATTTTAAATTTATCTTGTTGAAGAAATTGATATACGTATATATGATTTCCGATATTAAATTTAATTATTTTGTGTCGATTGATAAAAAATGTAAATTTTGTAAGTGTACACCCATTATGAAGGTAGATGAAAGATTTGATTTCATTAAATATCAATAATTTGTACATCTTACATTGTAATGAACCTTTAGTACCAAAATGATGACCGATGTGGTTCAATGGAATTCATAGATGAAGGGATCCCATCTTGTTGTTAGAGACAATATTGGTACCAAGTCAATGAGCCTTGATAGTATTGATTAAAAATTCGAATATGTCATGCATAGATCTCTTGAGTCTTACCCAATGCCTCCACATGGATAGGATACTCCGGGTTCACCCATGTGCTTGTGTCAAATCCTCCTTGCATCTGACATGGAATGTGATATAAGTCGTATGACATTTTTGTAGAAAGATAATGGCTAGGCATACCATACTCTTCATCTGTTGAACTTGAAGGTTGACCATAACCCATCACCTAAGGAGGATAAATGTTAGCCTCATTGGATGAGTCACTAAATTGAGTCCCTATACTCATAGACTCAAAACTAGTTGAAAATAACTGCTCATTAAATGGTGGTGTCATCATCCGTTCTCTTCCTCTATACGGCTTCCTAATAGCTCTTATGCATGGTCTTCATCTTGGGTGCAGTGTGTGAAATCATCTTCACAGGTGAATGGACTCATTGGATATTGACTTTGTTGTTGCTGCCCAACATCTCCTCCTGCAGTATCATCTCCACCATCAGTTTCACCTCTTGAACCATCGTAACCAGAAGTAGAAGTACCAGTAGCACTAGGTCTACTACTTTGCTTAACACTTGTGAAGTCAACCGAAGTATGTGAATTCAATGCTGCCTCAAATGAATCATCATTGTCTTTGCTGAAACTCTCACTATGAACTTCTTCAGAAAACACTCGATCAACGTCAACACCAAATTCTCGAGCATGAGCGACAATTCTTGGATCAGGATTTTCAATTTCATCATCCAAGTGTAGAGGCCTAACCCATTGGAACAATTGATTATCCTCTTCTTCACCCACCTCAACTAAAATGTCAAGGAGATTAAGGTAATCTTTCTCAGCAACTCTATCATTTTCTGTCTCCATATCACGCAACTTTAGTTTCATATTGTAATAACAAAAAACTAATTGTTTCAATTGAGAGTAAGTCAGATGATTTCGTTGCTTTGTGTGAATGAGAACGAATGTGCTCCAATTTCTTTCATAGGCAGAAAATGATGCAGTTTGTGAAAGAACTTTGATGGCAAACTTCCTCAATGTCGGTGTATAGTTTCCATACATGAACCACTATTCAACTGCAACCAAATTCATAATTATATAAATACTTATGTTGTAAATTTACAATAATGATAATAAATTTAGTTTTCTATTAAGAAATTATTCGCACCAGGAACCATGGTTGACCTTGCGGCAACCGTCGCTCGATCATCAAATCTTTTTTTCGCGTCTCGAAAAAGTATAAGCTATGTATTCAATATTCAATATGTGAATATAATATTTTTAGTAAACGTTCAAATAAATTAATAAATAAAATATTTTTAGTTTACCTCATTTCCAAATTGACCAAGCGATTCAGAAGTTAGGTCTAATTTCAAAAAAACGTCATGGATTGCTTGGAAAAGTTCAGGATCGCTACCAACTCCATGTCTGTATTGAAACCTTGGATTCAAGAAATATGCTATAACAAAATTAAGTAAAGTTAGTATTTTATAGGAGAAAAAATTATATAACATCAAGACTAAGAACTTATGACGATGGATAGTGGTTAATTACCTGCTGCATGAAGTAGATGTTTCAGTGTTTTCTCCCAACGACCTTTTATTATTTTAAACATCCATTCTCTAGCTTGTTGACAAATGAGGTTTTCTTTTATCACTTGCATAAGCTCGTATACAAAGGGCTGTGTGGGAACAACTTCTGAATCTACAAGATGAAGCACCACGTATAATGGTTCATATAATGAAACTACTTTTGTCACTTTGTCCCAATACGGATAGTCAAACATTAATTTCTCCACTTCTTGATCGATTTTTGTCCGATTGAGTTTCTGTAGTACCTATTAATCACTCATAAACAATTTTTTCAAATCAACCATTTTTTTAAGAAGACTATCAAAAGCAATATAGGTGGTAGCAAACCTCGTAGCTCTAGGTCAAACAATGTCTCCACCACAAAACTTTCTCATTTGTGCAAGTAACCAACTATGGTTGTAAATGAAGTTGGTTATCTTTCGGGCATTACTTATCACTTTTGCAACACTTGGTCTTTTATCAATGTCTTCAAACATTAAGTCGATGTAGTGCACCGCACACGGAGTCCAATATAAGTTAAAAAATTTCATCAATAGTTTGCTTGCTTTCACGAACATCGACCCATTATCTGTGACAATTTGGACCACATTTTCTGCCCCAACATCTTTGATAACACTCTTCAATAGCTTGTATACATATCTATAGTCTTTAATATTGTTAGATGCATCGACTGACTTAAGGAACACTGTTGTCCCTTTTGAATAGGCCATGAAATTAATTATACTTAATTTCATGGGCCCTATCCATCCATCAGACATTGTTGTGCACCCATATGTCTTCCATTTTTCTCTTTGTTGGTTCACATAAGCTTCCATTTCAATATATTCTATTTCCAAGTACTTGTTCTTTATTTTATATGGAGATTGAGAATCAATTCCTGTTCCTAAAATTCATGTGTAAGAAATATTTAGAACATGTCATAAAATACTACACTTACTCAAACAATCTAAAAATAGAGTAATTAATAATTATCTGCTTGTTGTGCACCAATGATCATATTCTTAAAATGGTGAGAGTTTGCTTTATGGGGCGTAACACTCTCATAAATGAAGAATTTGCTTATTAAGCATCCCATTGTTTCTTTAATGGAACCACCTTTGAATAAATCTTTGATATTTCTTTATCTTGTTGCAGAAGACTTGTCTAATGAAGGGGCAATAGGCGATGATGGTTCTGAATATCGACCACTTTGTGATTTCCTCATCAGCCTTGATACATCACTAGGACATGACGACTCACCTATTTTACGCTTCCCACAAATGTTTCATGTTGTTGTTGATCTCATTCTATAACTTTGGAGGCTTGAATTGCAGCTTTATAAGCATCTCGCTCATCAGGGTGCATATATGTCGGATACATGTACACATCATTGTCATCATCATCATCATCGTCTATGACATATCTTTGGTTGTCTCCCATTGTGCCATGTAATTTAGCACAAATCTCTTCAATATCTACAGATTTCTTTGATTTTGCTTTGGTTTTTTTATGCAAAAGCTCTCGTATTTCTTCTTTTACTTCAGGAGGTACTCTAGGACACTTTTTGGTGTTTGAGTACAGGTTTGTATGCGATAAATGAAACTTGAATCGAGTGATACCTCCACTCTTAATCAACAGGCCACAATAGTTACAAATTATGTCATTTTTGTTTCCTTCCACTGGTGTACAATGTTTCCAAGCTGGATCTTGTCTAGTTGTGCCACTCGCACTTGCACTTCCACTTCCACTTCTACTACCCATTCTTTTCAATTTGAAGCATTAAACCATTAATTTAATTAACTTAAATGAACTAATTATGTGATTTAAAATAAATAAAATTGGGTGTACAATAAACTATAATTTAACTTGAATATAACATTAATATTAAATTTAATTACAATTGAAAGTGGACTATTCATAACATAAAATTAAATAAACAATTGGCTATAATTTAATTCAAATAGTACACTAATGGAAAAAATATTAATTTTAAACAATTAATTTAATTTACTTAAATATATTAGACATGTATTAAAATGTAGAACCTTGCATATTAATTAAATAGGATTTACAATATACTATAATTTAACTTCATCAAATTAAATAAACAATTGAAATATAAATTAAAATGAAATTTAATTTTCGTAAATATATTGGACACGTACTAATTAATTAGGGGATTAAAATGTAGAACCTTGCATATAAATGAAATTGGATGATTAATAAACTATACTCTAACTTAAATATAAGATTAATATTAAATTTAATTACAATTGAAAGTGAACTATGCATAACATAAAATTTAAATCTAGAACCATTAATTTAAGTTCAACACTACACCAATTGTAAATCCTAAATTTAAATTAATTTAAATAACTTTAATATATTGAACATATACATACTTAGTGATTAAAATCTAGAACCACACATATAAATTAAATTGGATGAACAATATACTATAATTTAACTTGATTATAAAACTAATATTAAATTTAATTCATGACATGGAATTGAATAAATAATTTACAATATACTAATATTAAAAAAATCTACATAAAACTAATATTATATTTAATTCATAACATGAAATTGAATAAATAATTTATTATAATTTAACTTCAATATTATACTAATTTTAAAAGAAAAACTACTCTGATTTTTTTAATATTAAACTATTATTAAAAAAAAATTCAATCATTTAAATTATTAAACTCATACTAATTACATAATTTAAATTGGATTAAGTACATACCTGATACTTTAAAGTAATTGGTTGACCTCGATTTGGAGTTAATGCACCACTTGAACACCAAATTTATAAAATTTTGAGAATAATCAAAATAAAATTTGAGCAATATGAAACCAAGATACTTTCAATTGAATTGAGGGTGAAATGGTTGGAGAATGAAGTATTTATAAAAACAAAAATAAGCCAAAGATGTTGTTGAATGCTCATTTTAACATTATAATTCATTTTGACCGTTTGATCAAATTTGGATGAAATCTGACCATTAAATATTCAAATAACTATTGGAATCACTTCCCAACCATTGGATCAAGGCCATATTTAATCTTGGCCCTTAGATTTGGCAGCTGACCATTGGGATCAATTTAAAAATACGGCTATGTTTCTGGTCGTTAGATCAAAACCAAATTTAATCTTGGTCCTTAGATTTGGCAACTAACTGTTTGGATTAACTTTAAAAAGTTGGTTGTGTTTTTTGTCGTTAAATCAAGGCCAGACTTAATCTGAGCCCTTTAACAAACCATTTTGACCATTCAACCACTTCAATATATATGACCATATATTTTTACCGTTGGCTGAGCTAAAAAAGTAGCCTATCACAAGCCAAAAATCAGTTTGCCACAAGCTTAAAAATTAGGCTCCACAAGCCTAAAAAATAACCTGCCACAAGCCAAAAATCATTCTGCCACAAGCCTAAAAATCAGTCTGCCATAAGCCTAAAAAATAGTTTGCCACAAGCTTAAAAAGCAAGCCAAAAAAGCAATTGTCGTCTATCACCAAGAACGATCAGCTACCGACATAATCAATCGATTTTTCCTTGATAAATCGGCGATATATCGCTGATTTTTTGTGCCCACAACACCATTTCGCCCGCTTCCACAATTTATCGCCAAAATCCGATATATCGACAATAAATCACATATTTTTTACCAATTTTCCCAAAATATCCGCTGATCGATTTTCCAGTCACCTTTTTTCGCCTCGGGCGTCGCCGACACTTGATATTTCAACGATAAATTGCTGATTTTATCTGACATTTTCGTCCTTGGTTGTCAATCCATTCATATTTGTTTATATCAGGTTACTTGAAAAAAAAAATTGGAATATTTGGGTTTTAGGAGAGATACTACCAAAATTTTTAAATTTTAAATCATAAAATCCATGTTTATTAGAAATTGTTGTTTGTTGTTAATCCATCCATATTTGCATATATCAAATTACTTGAAAAAAAAATTGAAATCTCTAGTTTTTAAGGGAGATGTTGAAAATTTTAAATTTTTAACCATAAAATTCATGTTTGCTAGAAATTGTTGTTTATTGTCAATTCATCCTTATTTGCATAATATTGGTCATGTGCTTTTCCATATGTAGACATGGGCACTTGGTTGTTACCTATTCATCTTGACCTTGAGGATACATCTGTGCTTAGTCTTTAGCATCAATATTGATCATCCACCATTCATATTGATCCAAATAAGGATGATGTTTTGACTTGTTGACATAGATTCCCTCGAGATTAGGTTTTGGATGATTGTGTTCGGTCATACATCATATAGTTTGGATTTTATGCTTTATTTCAAGTGGGTCATATTCACCTTGATTGGCCTTTGATTATTGCACTGACACTTAAACACACACATACCCCATATGTCGATTGTTGAGATGACCATCACATTACAGGATATGACAATGTTATTTGGATTACATGTATATGGTCCTCCTATCATTGGTACTATAAATATTGATTATCATGCACTTTGTGAAGAATTATTGGGTGTTCAACTAATAGAGACCGATATTCATAGGGCATCCCTTATAGTTTATTTCATTGTTACCCATTTCTCCCTCTTACCACCAGAGATTGTAGATAAGGTCACATTACAACACCATGATAAAGCATACCTTTTATTACTATTGGGTAGTTCATTATTTGTAAATAAGAAGGAAACCTACCTCCAACTAGCGATTTTACTTATGTTAAGAGATTTTGTTAAGACTGCACAATATAGCTAAGAGAGTGCAACTTTAGGACATCCTTATAGAGCATTATGTTGAGCTAGCTTAGATAAAGCATCTCATATTATAGTACCACTACAGGTGTTGTAGGTATAACTACAAGTCTTAGTAATTATGAATTTTTGTCAAAATTATGTTCATTTCAACATAATTTTGTTTATTTTCCAACTATGGTCATGGCGATTACACTTGGATTGTCCAAATAGATCACTATTGCATGTACCAATACCTGTAGATGAGGAACTTTTGGTAGATGCACCAACTCATACAAACTTTCCTCATTATGTGTTGGTCACATATAAAGATGAGTTTGATAGAAAACAATATGATCAAGTTTAAGTTAAACAGTAATTTTGTTCTCATGAGATTATTAATATTAATATCATAATGTAAACTTTATTATATCCTTATTAAGATTTGAATGTATTAATTATTATGGTAGCCTTACACATATGATATATTAGCATTGTTTCCAAACATTTATTCAATTGATTAGGATATTTAAGGGACGATGTTGCCACTTATATTTTTTAATATTGTTGATTGGCATCGTCCTAAGCATGTGTTGCAACAGTTGGATTCACGCAAGGCATTCTATTGACATCCTTCATAGATACTAACCTTTACTCCATAGAGTGACGCAATCAAGTCCAACATGATAGGAGGCAACATCATGAGCGTTATGTGGCATTATGAGATGCTAGGGGGGGGAACATATTATCACTATTGAGCCTATAGTGCCTAATATGGACTACCATGCTCCATACATGGCATGGTACTATCATATTACGCATCGCTTTATTACACCTATAGATGATGTTGGAGTTATGCGATACTAGGCTACTACCTTATTCACCTACTTATTGGTTTGTATCATTTTAATATTATTCACATATTGCATATAGTATTTATTTCAACAAATAATTACATAACATTTTATGTAACAAATTGAGACTATGACAATGATCATATCTTAAGGAGGTCAGGCATTTGAGGACTTTAATAGTGATGCTTGTTGCATTGACATTATTCACAAATCCACTGATGTTATGTGAGTTATTTAGGAGGATTATCGTCTCCCATATGTACAACATGGAGAAGATATGCAATCAACGCAATCCACAATTGCTCAATTGCCACCTATTTGAGGTCAATGGACATCTCGATGGGGAGGTAGATATATTAACCATCAACTCATCTCCTTGTCAAACCTAGCATCATTACAACCCCCTACTTATTTAGACCCACAATCAATAAAGTTATCCACCTCTTCAAACCCAATAACATTATAACCCTTTACCTTTTTAAACCC
Source organism: Vitis rotundifolia (assembly GCA_030254885.1). Lineage (NCBI taxonomy): Eukaryota > Viridiplantae > Streptophyta > Magnoliopsida > Vitales > Vitaceae > Vitis > Vitis rotundifolia. The sequence goes on from CM058170.1 coordinate 10,776,200, forward strand.
ATGATCAGTACAGTCACCTACCTCTTTAGACCCAGCATCAATATAACCCCCAACCTCTTTAGACCCACTGTTAATACCTATGATCTCTTTAGACCCACTTTCAGTACCTGTTACCCCATATGTCAACCCCTTTTCATTGCACCTTGATGTTTCCTTAACTACTCCACTAGGACCCAAGTTTAGTACATCAATCGTACCCCCAACACAAACATCTACACCATTTACTCTACCATAACCAAAATCATCTATATTTGTCTTATACCTATGGAAACTATCACATCTACTCAACTAGATTTACCCCCAGGCATTCCAAGAGGTAGGCGTGACCTACATCAACATAGAGTGCTACCTCCACCACCTCTATTTCGACTCCATCACAAATGGATGCTCATCATGTCACATGTAAATTTTGTAACTACTATAGTTAAAGAGGGGACACCCAAAAGGAAGAGAATATCAGTTATACATAGGTTTTCTCCTTGTAGAGGCATATGAGATTATTTACTTTTTTCTAACTATATAAATGTTTAATGGGTATTTTTTATGACTTTGATGAAGTTAGTAAAAATTACATTTTGTAGCAGACTTTCAATTTAATTTTATTAACTAATTTTAAAATGTATCTTCAAGGCATATGTGTTGTGTGTATACAAATAATAATATTTTTTACATGAAATTAAAAGCATATGCTTTAAAATAATAATTTGTGTTTATTTTATATTTTAAGGCAAAAAAAGTTCAATTGTGAAACCACATTGGCAAATTCAATTTCAATTGAAAAGTAAAACTACATTTGGTAAACGCAACTTCAATTCAAAGATGAAATTGTATTTGTCTAATGCGGCTCCAATTCAAAAGTGAAACTACATTTTTCAAATGTGGTTTCATCTTACATTTTAAAAAATAATAATAAAATGAGGTCATTCCTTTGTGGCTGGTTTATTTTCTTCTTTCAAGAATAGGCACGTAAGAAAAATGGGTTAAGCTCAAGATAGAGAGGTTTTGTAGGTAAAAATGGAAATACAACCATACAAAGAAAACCAAAAGAGGGAAAGTGTTTTGAAATCAATATATGACTATATCTTCTTTCACCATTTCCAGAGAGGAATATTTATGTAAAACTAAATACAATGTTTCAGTTCACAAACACTTGATCCCCAGTTCTCCAGCAGAGAACAAACAGACCTGCAAGTTCCTCCCCCTATTTTCAGTTCCATTTTTCCTTTTCCATTCCTTTTTCTCGCTACTACTTTTCAGCTCGAATCGCGTTCTTACTTCGAGGGAAAAACTTCCCAAACCCATTTCTACTCTTTTCAGAGGTCATCACCACTGGGTTTAGTGGTAATGTTGATGCCTCATCTTTGCTCTTCTTTATAGAAGCTGAATGATCAGGTTCTGTTTTTGAGGATTCCAAATCCTTCTTTGGAATGTACGAATTACCAGGATGCAGTGTCCATTGTTCTGCACCATCTTTAGGATGGTGTAGTCCTTCACTCATGGGCTGCAGTGGCTTCTCTGAGTCGAGCAGGAGGTCTTCCAGCGTTGCAAGGGATTTCAACTGTCGGCCCAGGGATGCAATGGTTTTCTGGCACTCTGCAAGCTTACTGGCAGCCACTGATAGCTCCTTCTCCTGCCATGTTTGAGAAGACATCAAAACAATTTCAAAGAGGAAAAACAACTATGAAGCAGGTGATTTATTTGTATATATATAGGTTAACTACACATCTGTATAGGTAGAATATTTTTTTCTCTGGATGATGATACCACAAATCATATGAAAGTAAATAAAGCAAAATGTCCATTTAGTAGTGAAAACAAGAACTCCTTAGCACTTGGGGGGAAAAAGGGAAAGAAAAATGACAAAAACAAGTTTTACACATTTTCCAAACTATTTTTTAATATGTTTATTGGAAACACGTCGCATTATTTTTAGTATTTTAAAAATGAAGACACTAAACCAATTGAAAATGATCCAAAAACAAACATGCTCATAGGTTTCATTTACAAAAAGTGTGCTCAAGTTTTTTCCATGGAAGTGCTTCCAAACTGCAAAACAAAAAACACCTGTTTCTTAAAAAAGATCATAACATATGTCTAACTGCATGACCAAGTAAATCAAGCAGCCACTAGAACATTTTAGAAAGGGCAATTTTAGTTTAAAAATGATCAGAACTTCTACCAGCAGGTTCATGCAGTGTAGTTAAAAGGGGTGCTACATGCACGAGACAGCGCATGACTACATTCACATAGCTCCTGTCATATTTGAGGTCTTAAGATGGCATTTGGTAGAATTTACGATCAATGCTCCAAGCCCTATATTTCTAAAGTTTGCTTTGTTTTTCTCTTTCTAACATATAAGATAGATCTTGCAAATCATGCTACTACCCATTATAAGTTAGAAATCAATTCAAAACACAACCTAGACCAAAGTTCTTTATGGACATTGAGAGGAACTGAATGCACTGAACTCATAATTTTGACCCTATCTTCAAGAATCATTCTATATTTGTGCCTCTAGAAAAGGAAAAATTACTAAGTTGATAAAATGTTATACCAAACTGACCTGCTTTATCTTCAATTCACCATTTGAACTTGCCAAATTCCAAAGCTCAGTTTCACGTTTCATCCTGGAAAGCTCATCCTCAAATTTCCGACACTTGGATGCAGCTTCTGCTGACAAAGCCCGCTCCTTTTCAACTTCTTCTTCTAATGACAGCACTTTTGAAAGCATGGTTTTGATCTCAGCTTCAACAACTATGAGGCGAGACTCTGCCACCTCTCTCTTAGCATTGGTAGTCTGTATTTCTTCCTCTGCATTTCTCTTTGATTCACTTGCCAAAGCTAACTGAGTTTGCAGCTCCACTAACTTCTCCTCTGCTTCCTTTAGCCGACCCTGTGATGTTTCAAGCTGATTTTGGCACTCAGATAAAGCCATATCTAATTCCGCTTTCTCTGCTTCCATCTTTTCTAATTTCTCCTCCAGTTCAGCTGTCCTATCAATCATGGCTTCAAGTTGAGCTTTTAATGGGCTTTCGCTACCACCAATGTGTTTATCAGATATAGCTCCTGACTCAAGGCAGTGGCTTCTATTTTCTGTCTCTTGAAGTGCCGCAAGTCTCTCCATTTCAAGGAAATCGTCCATGAGATCAATTTCTACTGAAGGGGCCATGAGGTTTTTTACAAGAGGCTTCTCATTCTTAAACCGATCAAGTTCTTGGATTAGCCCAGATGCCCATGAATCAGACCGGCTAGGCTCACATTCATTGGCGTCCAAGCCAGTCATCTTACGGGTATCAATTTCTAATGCCAGTAGTCTCTCTCCACTATCTGACTGGCTATCTGTCAAAGATTCAACACAAACCGAGGAGGCAGTGATAGATTTGTGATCATTAGCAGAGGATGCTTTACGGGCCATGGCTTTTAGCCTGCGGCACTCAGCTTCAAGTTTAGCCACCTTCTTTATGCTCTCCAAATTTTGTTTGCTGGCTGTTTCAGCTGCTTGGGTGCTCAGTTCTAGCTCTATAGTCCTAATTTCTAACTGTTCCTCTCGAGAAAGGAGCTGAAGCTTGAGGGCTGCATTCTCTTTTTCTGCAGCCCCAAGTTTTAGCTCAAGACCATGATCAACAGTGGCAACAGTTTCAGCTTTAGCAGTTTGAAGTTGGGCCTGGATCTTTACAATCTGGCTCTCAAGCTCAGATTTTGTGGATTCCCATTCATGGGTTCTCTTGGCAACAGCTTCATGGATTTTCTGCTCTTGTTCTTCCCTTGCTTGCCTAAGCTGCCTTAAGCACTCCTTGAGCGCTCCATCAAGATGGCCAACTCGATCTTCAAGTGCTGAGTTCTTCTGAGCCGCAGCTTCAAGTTGTTGCTTTAAAGAGAATACTTCATTTTCAGCCTTTTCCCACCCTAGCATTTGAAAGGGCAAACAATAAACAACCCAATATCACCCACTTCTCATAGCAAATTTTCTTTTAAAGCATTTTTTTTCTCCAGTGAACAAGGAACAACAAGATGCATGTGTACAACGATGTAAGCCCGCCAACACCTACAGATCTATTAAAAGCTCTAAGTTGTTGACACATTGCCCCATAGAAGAAGAAGCAAGGCATTCAGATTATTATACTTCCATCAAAGACAAACTTTCCATGTAAAGGTGATTCTGTTACTGGTATGAACAAATTTACCAGAATATATCCAAGAAAATTTTCATCTTTTTACGAGAGACAATAAAATTGCTATTAAGTTGGAGCATTGAAGAATGCAAAGAAAGCTAACAACCAAAACCATTACTACTGAACTTCAAAAAGGAAAGAATGAGAAACCTCTAAGAAAAAATGCACCAAACCAAAGAGATGAAGCAAAAGGCCTCAAAGGGCAAGAAGGATGGAGGAAAAGGAAAACCAGACTGAAACCTGAGAAAGGAAAAGAAGAAAATAAAAAAAGATAAAAAAATAAAATGAGGGTTTGGAAGCAAAGAAAATGAATTTTGTATTACATGCCTATCTGAAAATTTGTATTTCACAACAGCAGAAAAGCAGAGCATCCATTCAAGACAAGTTTAGAGCAGCAATCATTCTCTCCAGCTTTAGATGTTTGATTCACAAAGGTTGCTTTGAAAAAATGAAAATCAATTTCCAGAAGCATGTTATGCATGGACTTCTAAATAAAAAGAGAAAGTGAAAGAGAGACAAATTATATGGAACCTTGGTTAGCACAACATCAAGTAATAAACATAGTCACCTTTTCTCCAGTCAAAAGGAAGAGAACTTGCTCTTTGCAAAGCCTAGTATCATCCCTAGCTTTGTTCCTTATCAACGTTCTATCTCTTATTTAAATTCTTTTAGTATTTTCTCGAGAGGATAGTTGAACCCACTGTTCCTTTTTCATACCATAAACTTAATCACCCAAAAAAAAAAATTATTGTGCAAGCCAATTTCCAACTGAAGTTGCAAGTGTGAAAAAAGAAGATCTAATACCTGAAACAGCTTCTTCTGCAACTTTGGCATGCTGCGTCACCAAGTCTTCCTTGGCACTGATGTTCAAAAGAGCAGCAGATAGCTTTTCTGTTAGAGACTTCAGACTGTCATTAACTTCTTCATCAACAGGTGCAGCTTTAGATGTGACTTCTGGTGATGGAGAATTTTGATTTGGATACACCTTTTACAATGAAGAAAGATGCATTAGATTATCTCCTATCATGGCATTTTAAAGCACAAAACCAAGGTTAAACCTACTTGCAGAACAAGAAAAGTAAAAAACCATAATAGAAACATCCATTATCCAATAAAAGGGTAGGAAATCAGCATATAACAAGCATATAATGCAATAGACTGTTCACACCTCATTTCAGTCATATACACTGGAAAGAAGAGGCATTGGATTCAAATCCAGAAAAGTATGAATGTTAAAAGAAAAAGAAATAATTAAACATAGATTCAAATGATCAGAATATGTTTGGTGTCATTTGCTCAATGCTTTCCCACCAGTAGCAGGGACAAGAAGTCCACCAAAGTGCAGATCCCCAAACTGTATGAATTTTGGGTTTCAATTATTCTGGTCTGTCAATTGCCAAGTGTAGACTGTTGATTACCAAGGTGCACTAAATTCAGTGCACCTCCACTAAATCAAAGAAAAGTTTTTAGCTCTCATATCTTGGGAGCACCTATACCACATAATCATTCCTCGAGCCAAAAGAGATGGGTGTTCAAAAGAAGAATCATGAAAAGTGGAAGAATCATAAATGTTCTGTTTTATTATTTTTTTTATTTACCAATGAGGAAGATTATGAGTATAAATGGTGTTGTAGGTATCAAGTTTGACAATTAGCATCTTTAATATTTTGGCATTTCATATATTTTAATAGGTTTTATACAATTTTTGTATTTTTAGGTTTATTATAGATGACTTGATTGTTTTTTTTTTTTATTATTATTATTATTTTTATAGGCATTATAGATGACTTGATTCTTGAATAGTATCTGTTTAAAAGAGATTATCTCTTGTTTCCTTCTACTTTGTGTAATTTATGACTAGAGGTTGATTCTGATGATGGGGTATTGGTTGGTAGGTCTCTAATTGTTAGCACTTCCATGACCTCCCTGAAAAGATTAGAGCTACATTGCATACCAAGTCTTCACTCCTTTTTTTTAATTTTTTTATTTTTCTGAAACAGGCAGTAATGATTTTGTTGAAAAGCGCCCAACAAAAGGGGCAACACCCTATGTAAGCAAGTCTTCACTCAATTTTAGGCAAGTTAAATGACTTACAAACCATGGGACCTTAGGTAGTGTAGTTTAAAATTGAGTCCTCCCCACGTAAACCTTGGTTAATTTAATGGGAATTTGATTGAGAGTTTAAAGTTAAATTCAAAAAGATTGCAGCTCAATTAACCAAGCAACGCAAGTTCATCAATCAAGGAATATGAAGTTCAATCAGTCCAAACAAACTCTCAATAAATCCACTTTTGAGAATTCTCTTCAAGGATCGTCTGAGAGCATTATTAGTAGTTCCTGAATTGTCCAATCTACAACCATGGTCACTGTGACTTAAGTGGTCTTGGAGTAAATTAATTGGTAAAAAGGTGATAAAACCATTAACAGCAGCTTCTAATTGACCATTCTGAAATCCATAGGAGAAAGGCAACATGTTGAGGAAACCTCAAAGGATATTAATGTAACAAAATAAGTTTCATAGAACCATCAAAGGTGCATATACACTTGGAAAGCATTCTGCTTAACACATTAAGCAGGTCTAGGTAAACAGCTGAAGATAAATTTCATCAGTTTTGCCTTGAAAATTGTTTTTGCCAACAACGAGGAATATAAATTTGATAGTGTTCAACAACAGTGACAACTCGCACCAAAGGCAGGCACTTAGCTTTTGGTGGTGCACAATTGAGCTTATGGACCAATCCACCAAAGTTATCAATTTAGATAAAAGAAAACTTCCCAATCTCACAAGATAACTTGGTGAAGTTGCTTTAACAGTACCAAATATTCAGTAAGTCCAAAGTCAAATATAGAAGGATTAGTGATTGAACACACAACTCCTAGGCTAAAGAATTAAAAAGATAAAAAAAAAATATATTTAAAAAAAAAAAAACGAATAAAATCAACTTTGTGACTTTTGACTCCAAAAATGATTGCAAAAAGCACAGGAAATCATACTGCAGGCACTTTTCCAGACCATCAAACATTAAGGAGTAGCTATCAATATTCAGTGGAGAGAAGTCACAGGGGAGTAGGCTATAGCTCTTAAACCAACAGCTCTATTTCTTTTTTAAAAAGGAGAAAAAAAAAAAAAACTAATTTTCTGTTTCCTATATTTCACTCAGTTTTACCCTGAATTTTTTCCCCCTCGTTTCCCATGTTGGGAAGATGAAAAAAAGAAAAAAAAAAAAAAGAAGGGGAGAGAAAGAAAGAAAAGCAAGTAGAAGCTGTACAGGAATTATATAACAAGAACTTCAAGAAGTGTGATGGATTCAATGGACATGGAGATGACTGTCAAAGACACTGCAATAAATATGACACCATCTTTTGTTGATAGTGGCCAACACAATTTTCCATTTGCAAAATCAATAAATCTCCCTCATACTACTGATTGAAGCCTATTCCTATTTTGCTGCATTCTTCGCCTTTTTCACGGAGGCAAGACCGCAAGAGTTATTTTTTAATTCCTTAAAGCATTTTACTTTTAAAACACTATAGATGGATCAGATGCACAAGCCATTAAATGGAAGATACAAACTACCTATATCAGACATCAGACATGCAAAATCATGTTTTCTAGGTGCCAGCTAAGATAATTCAGGCCTTTGGAATGCCTTCTCACACAGAAACCTTAATAACCTGATGTAATAAAATGACGGAACAAATGAGGATTGTGTTTTGATAATGGGGACATGATTACCTTAAAACAAGGACATTCAGAGCTAGATTAGTTTCCTTTGCATTTCAAATTAAGTAAATTGCTTAAAGAAATAGGAGGATGAACCAAGTAACCAACAGAATAACCAGAGATCAACTGACATCCAAACAAGAAATCCCCACGGGAAACCAGGAGGAGTTAAAATGGGCATTCAACACTATATCTTCAGAATGGAAGAAAAAGATGGCGTATGAAATCTACTCAAGCAGTGATAAGAATTGTATTCTAGTCATACAAACCAAGACCTTAGTCAAAAGGCAAAGAAAACAACTTTTTGCCAACACAAATTGAAGAGCACTTACCTGATCATCAGAGAATCGTTCAGAATGAGAAGAAATTGATCCGGAGCTTTCAGTTTCACCAGGGCTCTTCTCAGAAGACTTTCTCCTCCACAGCCAACTCCGCCGGTCCATCTCCTCCTCTAGCAACACAATGCTTTGTCTCACTACCACTTTAGAGACACTTCATCTACAATTCCACAGAAACATCACAATGGGTCACTAACAAATACCACAGAACAAAACCAAACACTTATTCAAAAGAATGAAAGCAGAATCCCAGAAGCAGAAAGATCAATCCTCCTATAACTGTCCAACAAGAAACCAGAGGGGTTCTTCTGGTCATTCTCAGCTTTGCTTTGAATTCACTCCCCAACCATCCAGTCTCTATCAATAGTTTTAAGCTTTAAAAACCCCTATCTCCAAACAGAAAAGAAAAATAATAATAATAATAATAATAATAATAATAATACCTGAAATATGAAATTGGAGCGGGAGTATATAAATCGTTCTGAACCAGCTCTAAATCCACTGGTAATTACTTGAAAAACAAAATTTGAATAACTTATTTGACAGGCACCTACCAAGTCCTCCAAACTTTAAGCATAGAGAGAGAGAGTACCATACAGAATTGACAAGTGGCCAATACCCACCAAAGATTATCTCAGGAAACTAGAAGAGGGCAAATACCCATTTCAAAATAACTTTGAAAAACTGAGAAATTGACAACACTCGCTAAAACTTATCACTGGAAGCTAAGAAATAGTGGATACCCATTTCAAAATAATATCAGAACCGAGAGTAGATGTCCATTTCTAATTGCATCATGAAAAAGAGAAACAGCCGATACCCATTTCAAAGTAGTATGAGCGACCTGAGAAATACCTAATACCCATTTCAAATTATCTCAGGAAATCAAGAAATAGCGAATACCCATTTCAAGAAAATAGCAGGAAACTGAGAAATAGTTAATACGTACTGCATATCATCTCATTAAAACTAAGAAATAATGAATTCCCATTTTGAAATAATATCAGAAAACTGGGAAATGGAAAATACCCATTCCAAATTGTGTCATTAATCTGAGAAATAGTGAATACCCATTTCAAATTACCTAGGAAAGTAAGAAACAGTGAATACCCATCTCAGAATAACATCAGAAGTCTAAGAAACAACAAATACCGATTTCAAATGAACTGAGAAACAGCTGACATCCATTTGAAATTGCATTAAAAAAAAAAAATAGCAAACTTATCAAAGCCAAACAGAAAAAAAAACTATATAAAAATAATAATAAGAATCACAAAGAAGGTACATGTAGATCAAATATGAAATATGAAATACCTTTGACTTTCTCCAAAAGCAAGCGCTGACACCCTAAGCAATCCCAGTAAATTAATGAATAGAAAGAAAAGAAGAACAAGCTCTGAAGTGCAGAGATCTATGGAATGTCAGTAGAGATGTGGGGATTGCAGAGATATTCAAATATACATCTTTACCTTTTCTTTATTCATTCATTCAAAATAATAGGAAAAAGAGAGAGAAGCGTGTGAACGTGAAGCCAACACACAAAAGACCCATTTTTTTCAAATGGAGATGCCGTTATTCCCGCCCATGGATGTGGCAATTCACTACACAGCTCATTATTTAATTAATGCTGATTTATAATCTCTACTGTGGAATGCAGATGAGAGAGAGAGAGCCTCTTCTCTCTCTCTGGTTGTGTGTCGGACAAAGTGTGCATCAGCTTTTCGCTGCGGTGTTGAATTGTCTCTAAAGAAAGAAAATAGATAAGAGTTGTAATTTTGTTTGCTTCTGAAATTATTGAATTCTTGGATATATGCCCTTTTCCATCTTCACTCTCTCTCCTTTTCAATTCCCAAATTTCCATTGCCAAAATACCCTTTCACCTGTCCATTTTAATATATTTTTTATTTTTTATTTTGTATTTTTAAAATCTTAAAATAGTAATAATTTTAATATAAATTATAAAAATATATTTTCTATTTAAAAAAAAAAATTAGTGTATTAAATTTTAAGACAAAAGTAGATGCCTTATCTACTTAAAGGTAATTTTTCAAATTTTGAAAATTTAATCAATTCCTCAAATTTTTAAAATTTGATAAGAGTCTCAATAATATAAGCTAAAATTTTTCATTTTTGTGTAAGAAAATTAGAATTTGTTTGAGAATTATTTTTTAGAACTGTTTTCTATTTTTCAAAAAAAAAAAACATATTTAATAATAAAAACTATTTTTGTTTTCTATTCTTAAAAACAAAAAATAGAATATTTTCAAAAAATATCTTTAATTATTTTATATTATTTCACTTATTTTTTTTAAAGTTGTTTTAAGAAATAATTATACAAACATGTATAATAATTAAAAATAAAAATATAATATAAAAAATATTTTTAAAATATTAAAAATAAGTTTAAAATATTTTAAGTTTTCAAACAAATTTTTGTTCTATAAAAATTAAATAAAATTTTTTAAAAATTATTCTAAAAAATTATTTTTCAAAATTATTTTCAAAAATGGTTACCAAACAAGTCCTTAATATTTTGTATAAAAAAATTTATTTTAAAAGAATAAAAAATAGGAAATGTATTCAATTTCACCTCAAGTTTTGGTTTTTAAAAACTATCTAAAAAATTTGAGGTATTAAAAAAAAAATTATTATCTAAAAATTATTTTAAGTGTATTTCTCAAAATTTAAAAGTTTTTAATTTTATATAAGAAGCATTTGTTCTTATTTTTGCATTTTGAAAAGTTTAAGGACATTTCACAATCGAAAATGATGCAATAACAACCATATTTATTGTTCTTGTTTTGGAAAATGAAAGTATCTCTTCAACGACTACTCACATTTTTCTTGGCTACCAAACAACCAACATGCCCACATTAATTTCAAATTTATGGTCATTAGATTAAATATCATATCAATTGAGTTTAATCTTTTTATTTATTATTTATTTAAATTGTTTTATTGCATTGAAGAAAGGTTTTTACTACAAATATGGATAAAGTTTAATATTTCATTTCAAATTCCATAAATGGTTCCAATAATTTTGTCAAACCATAAAAGAGACCACTATGCCTTTTTTAAATAAAAAAAAAATTATATTATACCTTGGATTCTATTAGAAAAGGTGCTTTAAGATATATTTAAAGTTTCTAAATTATATTATTTTGGTTAAAATAATATATTAAATAGGTATTTTTTTGTAGGTAAAAATAATTTTTTGATGGAGAAAATATAAAATCCATGAACGATGAATATTTAATCATAGTTAAAGAAAATATAAAAATAATTTGCGAATATATAAAAATATTTTTAAATGTAAATATTTTAAAATCTTAATATTTATATAAATTCAACACTAAGGCCTTATTTGCCCTTTTGTCTAAGGATGGCAACATAGCGGGTTCCAGATGGATCACCATCATCCTAACCTCGTCCCGTTTATTGATATACATTCTTATTCTCAAAAAGGCAAATTTAAATAGGGCAGAGTTTGGTAGGTGTTGGAAATTCCCATGCTCGTTGTGCTCCATTTAACATTTTTATTTTATTTTTTAAATTTTTTTATTTTTTTATTTATAAAATTTTAAATTGTATTAAAAATAAATAAAATTTATAAATTAATAGATATTATAAATACTTATAAAATATTTTTATGAAAAATAGTATTTTATATACATCAAAATTTTGAAAAATGAAAAAAAATGAATTCAAATAATTTTTAGTTAATATCATATATAATTGGAGCATGGGGGATAAAATCAAGCTAGAAGCCTTGGGTATTAGAAAATAAAAAAATAAAAATTCCCCAACCCATTTACATTTTTCCCAAACCCATAGTTGGATCACAATAGGGTGGGTACTCAGAAAAAAAATCCTCCCATTGTCATCTCTACTTTTGTCTGAAGTTTAAATAGGCTTAAGATGCTTTCAATATCACTTCATTTTTAAGCTAAATTTTGTTTGAATTATCTCTTTACCATTTAGATTAAATAAATATATATATATATATGAAAAAAAATTCTATTTCCAATTATCGAAATTTTATCTTCCATAAATTCAATTATTGAAATTTCCTTTTTATGAATAAAATTTTATATAAATTTGCTATCAAATTCCTTTGTAAAATATCTCTTTTTTCTTCTAATTCACTTAATAAAATGTTTATGTAGATTCAATTGATGGATAAAGAAATTTACTTTTAAGGTAGAAGTAATTATGGGGCAAAGAAGCCATATATTGATTATTATGTTAACCTATAATTTTCTATTCTTATCTTTATGTTCAATTAAAAAAAAACATTTTATACAAAAAAAAAATGGTTAATTTTTCTTGTTTTTTCAAAAAAGCCCTGATGAATATATTTTAAAAAAATCTTTTTCAAACTAATTTCTAAAATAAAATTGAAAATTGAGAAGGAAGTTGCAACTTTTCTCTTGACATAAACATTTTTATGTGTAATTTTAATGAATTTTCAAATTATTTTTTGTATTTCAACAAAATGAACATCAAATGGAAAAAGAAATTACTCATTTCCTTAAAAAACTTTAATAAATTTAATAAATAATACCTTTTTGAATTAATTTGTTGTAATAAATTTAAAGCTACAACTTGGACAGATTGATAAGCTAAATTCAAATTAAGAAATAATTAACCTTAACCCAATCAAACTAGACCTTTAGCCTAAAATACTCAATCAAGTACAACTTAACATCATTTTTCTAAGCTCAAATTGGTTGGATTAGACTAATTTACATCAAAATTTAAATAGTAAGTAGAATAAAATTTCAAGATAGTAACAAAAAATAAAAATAAATTAATATAATTTTTAAAAAAAATAAAAAAATTATATGATATAATATAATTTGATTTTTTTCTTGAAAATCTAAAAGGATAATGAATTTTATTGTATAAGATAACATATTAAAATATTATGAAAACAATAAATTCAATTCGGGTTGTTTTAACTTTGATTCCCAACTCAAATTGAGTTTGACTTAAAAAAACTTAGTCCAAATCTAACTCAAGTATTGAAAATGATTACTCAAATTTACACAAACATCGTGTTAGTTCGGGTCAATTTGTCCAAATTGTACCCCAAAATAAATTGTAAAAATGTTGTTTTGTATCTAAAATTAAAAAAAAAAAAAATGAATTGGATAAAAACAATATTGCAATCTAATTGATGGGGAAATAATTAATGCGAGGTTGATATAAAGATTAAAGACTATACAAGCCTATGCATTGGAGATGAGCCGGACCCAATTTAAAAAATATATATTATTAGTGAATAAAAAATAACAAATTTTCTACTTTGCTTCAACAATATATATGTCATTGACATGAATGTGATAGAAATTGAGTTTAGGCTTAAATTGGTTTTACTTATAATTTAATTGATATAATGCATAAACTAAGGTGGTGTTTGTTTTTTGGCTGAATAGAAAAAGCTAAAATATTTGATTTTTTCTATTCAGCCAAAAAACAAACACAACCTAAGTATTTTAAATAAATTTTGAAAGTAAAAGAAGACTTTAGTAGAAAATCTTGGAACCACATGGGGTTTTTTTTATTTTTTATTTTATGGTGTTTTGTTTTTTTGGTTGAATTGAAAAAGTCAAATATTTTAATTTTTTCTATTCCACTAAAAGTGACCTATTCATATTAATCAATATAATTAAAGTAAATCTATTAATAAAAAGTTTAATTTAGTTTAGTTATATTGATTGATATTAATGAGCTATTTTTAGTTAAATAGAAAAAATCAAGTTTTTTCTATTCAACATCTCTGAGTTGGGCTAGAAAATAAGATTTGACCAAGTCAAGTAGTTGAGCTTTCAACTTTATCCAAGCAATCAAATTAGAATTAGGATGGTTTGGGAGTGATTTCGATCAAATTAGGTATTTTTTATATATGGTAATTTTATTAATAATATTTTTGTAAAATAATTCCTATATATTATATTTTTAAATTATTAATTTTCTTAAAAGTTTTCATTTCAATTTTATTCCTACCCTAACATGCAAAAAAATTTTCTTTCAACTTACACATAGGCTGAAAGATTGAAAAAATAAAAATATGTAGTAAGTTTTGAAGCCTTCCGCCAAATAGTATGGATTGAAATATCGGGATATTTCATCGATATATTGGTAAAATATTAGATATCGATGGTGGTTGACACGAAATCAGTCATCATTATGGGTCAAAGGAAATGTTTTATAAATTAAAATTAATTTGATAAGATAAATTATTGATATAATGTTTGACAATTTTAATTATTTAAATAAATTAATATTAATAACAAAATTTTGTTATCACAAATTTGTACTAAAATTTTAAAAATTAAATCTCAAATAAAATATTTTATATAAATCTGATTTAATTTTTTATTTAAAATGTAATAAAATGTGTTTTAATAAAAGTAGTTTTTAATTTTGAAGATAAATGAATATAATAATAAAAAGAATTGAACCGCCTTAGTGGTGATTATCAAACAATTGGGGAATATTATTTTTTCTTTACGAGAATATAAATAACCAAAAAAGAGTAGGACAATAACAAAAACAAATGGTGTTGGTCATTTCTTAGGGCAGCAAAGGGGAGAGAATTGTGGGATTTAGATTGCTTCTAAAGCTTGTATCATTTGGTATATCTAATAAGGACAAGCCACCCACCACACAAAATCACATTATTTGGGCCCCAATGTCAATGATGGCGACATGCATGCACCAACAGATCAGATCTTCTCTGCCTCTTCCCATGTCCCCACCAACCACGGACACCAAAAAGAATATCAAATAATGGATGTTGTAATCTAGTGTGCCAATTTGTCAATGGCCTCTATAGTTCAACTAAAATAATTGGGTCCTACTTATTGAAAAGCCATCACCATGATTGGTGCTGCCATTTGTCTAAATAGAGTTCTACTTATTTCTATCTAAATTTAATTTTTTTGAAAAAGGTTAAATATATTTTACCTCCTTAATTTTAGTGTGTTTTAAACTTTATTTTCTTATATTCAAAACTCAATATTTTGCCGCCCAAAATTGTTAAAGAACAACATTTAGTGCTCTCAACTACAGAACCTCTTTGTAAAATTTAAAAGAAAAAAAAATATATCTTTTCTACACTTTAATTCAAATACGGGATTAAAGTAAAACATAATCAACTTTAAATCAATAACTTTGAAGTAAAATTTTCTAAACGCCTCCTAAATATCACAACGGTTAATTTTGATTTTTTATTTTAGAGAAATATTTATATTTATTTGTAATTTTTACATGTAACTGAGAAATATAATAACTTTGAACTTGGACAACAAAAGTTTTTATTCACATTTTCATCTTGCTTTTTATTTAATATGTTATTCCTTGACTTTTTAATAAGTTCAAAGGGGTAAAATAAAATGTTTAAGTTTTGAATATAAGGAAGCAAAGTGTAAAACATGTAAAAGATTGAAGGTGTAAAATATATTTAACTCTTTATGAAATAAAAAGGTATTAACTTTTAAGATTTAATGATTTTTGTTAACTTCAAGTACCATACCAAAAGAATAATGGGGTCGAGATAATCTCGTACCCACATTTAAGTCTTGAATGGATGAGAAAGAGACGAAAAATCTCCATAAATGATCTTTAGAAACTTTTATTTCTAATGGGATTTGTTTATTTATTTATTTATTTATTTTTGGGTATTGCTTGTGTTATAGGATGGACTAACACAATACAATTCAAGCAAGAGTGCATTACTTCTCTCTTAGAAGACTAGCCTTACATATAAGAAGTTAAGTTCAATATCGTGATTCAAAAGGAACTCTTAATCTAAAGTCTATCTCAAACAATTGGGAAATTTGCTTATGCAAATAGTATGTTTTAGTTTCACCTCCTTTATTGTTTATTTAGAAGTAAAAAAAAGTTAACAACTTATTTAGAATAAAAAGGTATGATTTCCTTTTCAAACCTTATGAGAAATTAATATAGTGCTTTAGAAAAAGCTTTGTTGGTGAGGGGCCAGCTATACCCATCGGAAGGTTCCTTTCCATAGCCTTTGGACCCACTAAGGAGATTGTATGTATTGGCAAGTATTTTTCATGGTTCCCAGTTCATGATCATTTGGATGGTAGAATTCAACCATTTCTTCTTGTTTACGGAGTCCAATAATAATGTTTTGTTTGAATCATGCCTTTCAAAACAAGCTTGAAATTATCTTCTAAAAAAATTAAAAATGCTCTAATATAAAAAATTATATTATAGAGCTCTCTCAACTAAAGAAAAATCTATAGCATTGATTCAATATCATACAAAACTTATGCTTTAGATGATTTTGGTGTATAGTAAATTTGAGCTATTAAATGAGAATATAAACATGGGAGATCAAGTACAAAGAAATGGGGTCAATGTATCAAATAGTATGATCAACATATAGAGCAACGAGTTTACATATAAAATATAAAGCAATGAGATCTAATATTGATATAAAACATGACGATTTTATTACATCTATACTTTTTTTTATTAGTGGTACTTTTTTTATATATCTTACCCGAGAATGAGTTTTTTGACAAATTATATAAAACATGCATAATGCTTTTGTGCCTAATGCTAAAATAACACCTTTTTTTTTTTTTTTTGCTTTGGGTGGACATGATTTTTGAATATTTTGTAATACATTATGAATAAATCAAGTGTTTACCTATACATTCTACCTTGCGTATGTGATGCTATACCTTCATTTTTACTCACTAAAAATGAAAAATGAGAAACGTTTAGGTTATGTTTGATTTTTGGAAAGTGCTAGAGAAAGAAAAAAAAATGATTTTTTTTTTATGTTTGGTTTTGTTATGAAAAATGTAAAAGAAAGTTAAATATAATTAAAATTATTAAAAATTTTACATATATAGAAGAGTTAAATCTATAAAAAAAAAGTTTAAAGTAATATATAAAAATAATTTATTAACTTTAAATATATATATATATATTTTTATTTTTCTTCACTTTTTCATTTCTTCTACTTTTTATCTTTTTTTTTTCTTTCACATTTTTGTTCAAACTTTATGAAAATAAAAAATAACCTTAAATTCCTTGCAATCTCCAATTTTTATTTATTTAGGATATATAATGCATGAATGACATTTGAAATGTCAATCATGCAGGTTGTGGTATGGGTGGGATGAATGGAATATCCTAAAGCCATGTTTAAATTGATTTTTAAGAAGTTAAAAACTATTTTTTAAGTTTAATAAAAGCTGTTATATCTATCTAGCTAATTTTGTTTAAAAAACTTATGATTTAAAAATAAAAAGATTAATATAGAAGTTAGGAAATATTACTTCTTGAAAATGCTCTATTTTGATTTATATAAAAAATTCTTTGAAGTTGAATAAAACATTTTCGAAACCAATATTACCCTTTAAAATTTGTGACTTTAAATTTTGCTTCGTCTTGTGTTAAAAAAAAGAAAAAGGAAACTATTCCAAATAAGAGGCCTAAATATACTTTCATCCCCTCTTATTCCAAACTTAAAGTGAATGGGTTGAGAATACCCACACCATTTTTTCCATTTATTTATTTTTTTTTAAAAAATTATGTTAGAATAAATATAATTTAAAATAAAATTAGGTTTCTTTTGTTCTATTTTTTTTTTAAATATAAATTTTTATGTGGTACATAAGAAAACTCTTATACAAAAAGTAGAAATTAAACTTATATTTTTCAATATTTTAAAATTTTGAGGAAGTGAAAATTTTTTACTTCCTCAAATTTTAAAAAACTTTACAAAATGTTTTCAAATGTATAAGGTATATACCAATTTTTTCTATAAGGTACATACTTTAATTTTCTCATACTTTTTATGTTTATGTCTTATAGAAAGTAATTTGTATTTCTTTTAAATATATTCAAAATAAAAATATATAACAAAAGAAAAGAAGTATATTAAGTGGACATTTGATAAATCAATTTATTGACTTAATACAATCTAGTAACTTAATTTATTTCAACTTTATATTTAAGAATTAAAATAAGTAAAATAAATTTGAAGTAGCATGTAAAAAAAAATTTATTAATTTTAAATCTTTTTTTTTTTTAAATTTTTTTTCACTCTCTTTCCTTATATTTTTTTTCTCTATTTTCTTTTCCTTGAACTTTCCCTCAAATTTCCCGAGAACCAAACATAACATAAATAATCAAACAAGAAAAAAATTTTATAAAAGTATTTTCTTTTCTTATATTTTTCCTCTTCACCTTCTTTTCTTGAACTATTCGGCTACATGTGATTATTGAAAAATATTAAGTTATGTTGCTTTCTATAAAGTACTAGGTAAAGGGAAAAAATAATAAGAAAAATGATTTTTTTATATTTGATTTTACTATAAAGAATATGAGAACAAAAATCAAATAGAATTAAATTAATTATAAATTTATATATTTTAAATTATTTAATTTTTATATAGAAGAGGAAAATGAGTGAAATAAGTATAAAAATGTATAATAAAAATAATTTATTAATTATAAATCTTTTTTTTTTCTTTTTTCTTCTTTATTTTTTTTTTCACATTTTTTAAGAACTAAACATAAAGAAAAGGAAAGAATGCTATTTTCTCACATTTAGTTTATAGTAAAAATACAAAAAATAAATATAATTAAAATTAGCTATGAATTTGTATAATTTAAAATATTTAGTTTTTATATTAAAGAAGAAATATTAATTTTTAAAAATATATAAAATTAATTTATCAACTTTAAATCTACTTTTTACTTTCTTTTACTTTTTCTCATTATTAAATTTATTATTATTATTATTTATTTGGAGTCAAACAAAGCCAAATGGATCACTATGCAATGAAAATAAAAATCTCAATAATTGAATTTGACTAATGAATTTTATATATCTTATGGGTACTATACTTGCATATGATTTAACTTTAGTGTTGCTATTTCCAAGAAAGATCTATCGCTAACTTTAGCATTACTTGTCCAAGACAAGATTATCACCTTTTATTTTCTTGGTGACATGAAAGATGATGTGAGAAGTTAGATAAACACTGTAACTTGAGATCAGGGCAACTAAGGTGATGTATATGTATAAGAGACGAACATTTCCTCCCTTAACAAAGTGATTATCCTCAAAAGATTCTATAGGTTATAAAAAACAAAAAAGAAAAGAAAAGAAAAGAAAAGAAAAAGACATCATCACCTAATGCAAATAATTAAAGCACTATATATGTGTATAAGCCATTCTATTTACATGTGGATTTGAACAACAGTTTCTAAGTTACTTGTGTCACAATGTACCAAGGTGTTAACCATTGTAAGCTACCAATTTGGCATAAAAGAAGGGAAGATTGGAAAATAGTTGGCTATCCATGTATATTGAATTGATATTGGGTGAAGCCCACACCCTCACCCACACAGCCTCATTTTTATTTATGCTAGGGAACTAACTTTGTATAGATTTAGGCTTATTCTATAGTGTAGGTTGAGGGCCTAAGATTCTTAATTAAAGGATTAAAAAAGTTGAGTAAGGGGGGTGTGACAAATAGATGAATTAATTGTTGGAAGGCAGAGAGAGAGAGAGAGAGAGAGAGAGAGAGATTGTGGTAAGGAATATGGAAATGGTTTGTTGAGAAGGCTGGAATCACAACAGTAGCCAGCCCTTGGATCCTGCACTGTTCTAGTGATTGCTGATTATCTAGGTATTTGAATGCTTGTTTGTGTTTATTTTGGCAACAATGTCCTCCTCCCTGTTGGGTGCCTATATGGTTATAGTTGGTTATGGTGAAGGTCATATGAGGTTCCTTCATCTATGCATTGTTACAGGAGTGTATCTTCTACGTATGAATTGAGGCCTATGAAATTGTTTTACCAATTTGATTGTGTGATTGGGCTGCCCAACCCAATATTGGGCTGATCAATTGGAATTTATTCAGCCCATGTCCAAGACAAAAGTCCAACTACACCACTTCACCCTACCAATGTAAAACCTCCATAATATACATAGCTTTTCCAACTTCAAAAAAAAAAAAAAAAAAAAAATTTATGCTAGTTGACATATTTTATTTTTAATTGATTTATTGGAAAATTTTTAAATCAATTTTTATTTCTGATTGATTTACATTGGAATTGAATTTCTTCTAAAATAGTATCCTTTATGTTTAGCTATTTAATATAATAAAATTAGAATTCTAAACCAACTCTACTTAATTCATTTATAACAATTGATTTTTATTAAATAATTGATAAAAAAGAAAAAGAAATTATAATTGTATTTCTTTAAATATTTTAATAAAAAATAAAAATAAAAATCATGATGCAATTAATTGGGTCAAACATTATTTTTATTTTATTATGACCTATTTATGTTATATAAGATATATATTTTTTTTTTCTTGCAATCTTTTGCTTTATAATTTATTTTCATTGAATAGAAAGTCAAACAGAAGGAAATGGTGAATAAAATTTCTTTTATTTGGATGTCCATAAGAATTATGAAAGAAATAAAATTAAATTATTAACAAATGCACTTTTTCAGACTTTTCTTTTTCTATTGAAGTAAATATTTTAGAATTTTCCATCATAGTTTCTTTGTTTTTTGGTTTTTGTGTCATCCAAATAGAAGAAAATAAAATTTTAATGTTTTATTTATTTATTTATCATTTTCCCATAACCCAACATATTCTAAATAGTTTTTTTTTTTTTTTCTCATTTTCAGAGAACCCAAGATATTTTTAAATTGTTTTAATAAATCATTATGAGATATTTTTAAGTTGAAGTTAAATTATGCTTGATTATCAATCTATATATAATTTATTTAGTGTTTATAATTAACTAATATTAATTAAGGTGAAAAACATAGTAGTAAAAGTGGTGGACCTATGAGAAGATATTAAATCTTTTTTTTTTTAAATCAAAATTGAACTTCTTTCAAAATACTTATATAAATTAAAATTAGAATTTATATGAATTAAAGATTTATTTAATTAACTTTATTCTTATAATTAAGATTTTGAAGTTAAACATAGTATTGGGTGAAGGTTTAGGTTTGATATTAGTCTTTTCCTAATTTTTTTAAGAATGACATAAGTAAGGCTAAAATAATAAAAAATAAACATTTTCATATATCAATTGTTTCCACAATCAAACGGGTAAACCAAATTCTGCTCTTAAATTTAAGATAATACATTTTTCACTTCTACTAGTACAACACTTATAATTTAGTAGCAAAATTTTTCACTACTTAATGTTGGAGTTGGGTTTGGATGCCCAAGTGGGTTGACTTGATTCGACCCAATAAATATGAGAAATAAGGGGAACATTTTATGGGAATTTAAAACTATTTAGAAATTAACACTTTTAAATAAAAAAACACAAAGTTTTTTTTTCTTCGAGAATTGTCTCTCCTTGAAAAACACGAGAGAGAGAGAGAGAGAGAGAAATATGTTTTATTTTTTTCCTTCTTCTCTCTTTGAATATAAAAGAAACATATATACTTCTTTCTAAAGAAAAAAATGTCATTTCTCAAAGTTTTTCCTATTTTTCGTCGTGAAATTGAAGGTTAAGACTCTTATACTATGAAAAAAGAATGGTTTTCGTATTTTTAGTTCCATTCATGACTTGAGGCGAGAAAATTGGTTAGTGAAACAACCAATCGAGATTCTTAGGCATTTTAAAAGGTAACCTATAAGCCTTGTTTTTCATCATTGGTATCAAAACCCTATTAGGTTGTTGTCTGACTTTTATTCTTTTTGTTTATTTTTTTTGTGTGTTTCAAAAGAAGAAAGAATGTTTTTTTTTTTTTTATAAATGGAAAAATAAACAAGAAGAATTTTTTTTATTTTTTATTATTTTTGTTCTAGTTGTGGTTAAGAAAAACATTGTTCTTGAATATATATATATATAAAAAAACTAATAAAATAAGAAAATGGGCTAAATTTTTTTTCTAGATATGGATATGGTTCCAAAGAAAAAAACAATGCTCTCAAACAAAAACAGAAGTAGAGAAAAAAATAGGTGGAAATGCACCCACTACTACAAGAACATGCCTCTGTATAGGACGAAATGAAGTGGACAATAAAAAAAGAAAAAAAGAAAAAAGAAAAAAAAGGGTTTTTGGTTATAGTTCTAGAAAACCTTCATTTTCCAAGACAAATAAAATGGAATGTTTTTTTTTTCTTTTCTTTTAAATGTGTTTTCAAAAAAAAAAAAAAAAGAATAATAATTATACAATGGAAGTTAAATTTGTGTCAATCTATTTATTAAATTGAAATGTGATTGTTTAGCTTTGTTGGTTAGAGTCCTTCCCATGCCCACTTGAGACCCAAGTTCTAGTCTCACTACCTTCATTCCTAGTAGAAGTTTTTTTTTTTTTTTTTTTTTTTTTTTTTAATTTAGACTATGACTTAATGTCTAATATATATATAAAGGAAAAACAAAATTACTCATTACTTAAAAAAAAATTATTAAATAAAAGAGAAAAGAGGAGGGATTGCCCATGAAGGGGCTTGATCCCATGACACTAAGTTAAATGCTTTTTTTGAAAAGATTATGGTTATTGAAAACACAACATTGTGTACAATTAAAATATTATTCATTTTTTAATTTCAAGGGAGATGATTAGTTCTTCTTCTACATGTTACTTTTTTATGCTTTTGTACATTTGCTATGCAAGAGATAACATGAAAATTTATCGTTTGATAAATGAGTATGTCTTTTATTTACATGCATGTCTTTAGTTCTTGTGTATATGTTATTGATATATGCTAATTGTATAATATTATTTTTATGGAGTGGGAGGTTTTAGGTTAAAAAGAAATTTAAGTAATTTTTTGCCAAAAATTAGAAATACTTGCATAGTTTATTTTTAATTTGTAATAATTAAAATTGTATATAGGAGCCAATTGGGCACATAATGAACTTTCATTTCTATTGCAATTTAAGATTATTACATAATATTGGAAGATGATTAGAGCAAGTAAAAGTATTAATATCCATAAAAGTACCAATTAATAAGATTATGCAATATCTCTAAGTAATTGAATATGTCAACTATAACTAGGAACATCATAATAGAACTAAATAAGGGTGAGAAACTGAATCGTAATAACTATGAAATTTGGCATCGCAAAGTTCAGCATATCATTGAAGAGCAAGAGGCTCTTGAAACATTGAATCATGTCATGTAAGAACCTATACAAGGAAACTTTACTCAACATAGAAGGGATTGGGAGTCTTATGTGATCAACAAGAAAAAAATTGGCTCGCATTACGTTGTTAAACTAATGCAAGATGATCTCTTGATTGAGTATGAGGTGTACAAGACTGCTCGTGAAATGTGGGAAGCTTTAAAGGAGAAGTATGGTGCACTTTCAATTACAAAGCTGAGAGAACTTGTGATGATTTTTGAAATTACACAATGCAATCGAACCATATAATGAAATAACATCTTAGGGAGATAAAAAGAATGATAAAAGAACTTAAGACATCCAGACATGTCTTCACTAATGAGCAACAAGTTGAGGCAGTCGTCAAATCCCTACCAAAAAGGTGGGAACATATGGTAGTAAACACGACACATAATGAGAGTGTTAAAACCTTTGATACTATAGTTTGCCATCTTGAATTGGAAGTTGAACAACAAATGGTTGCTAAACTTAATGAACAAGCTTATGTAGATGAATCCAGTTCTCGGAAAACTTTCGGCTTTAAGTGTAACAAAAAATTATTTAAGAAGAATAAGAGATCTGATGATGCCTCAAAGAAAGGAAATATTAATACATACAAAAAGTTTAAGCGTGCTAAGAAGGATAAAAGCAAGTTGAAATGCTATAACTATTGCAACAAAGGTCACTTTACTCGTGAGTGCACTAAGTCAAACTAGACTTAGTCCCCACTAACCATATAGTTAGAAACCAAGGAGCATGTATAAAGTTTCAGCGAATTAGTTTCGATACAAGATGGATCTATGTAGAAAATAACTCAAAGTTGAGGTAAAGGGTATTGGAATGTGCAAATTTGAATTGCGTAGCTCTACATACCCTATTTCTACATGATGTTTTTTATGCTTCAAATATTTGATGGAACTTGGTCTCTCGATTGGTCATTCTAGATTTAGGTTTTAATTTAATTTTTCATGATTTAGTAGTGGAGTTGTATTTGAGAACAACGTTTGGTTCTAGATTTATTTTTGGATGGTTTTATGATTCTTGACATTGATAACTATGTGTTGTCTAATACTAATGATAGTTATTATTCATTAATGACTACTTCTAGAAATGCATATGATAATGTGATCATATGACATGCTAGACTTGGGCATATTGGACAAGGAAGAAATAATAGATTTGCTAGAGAAAATCTTTTTGGTCAATTCACTAAAATTGATATGCCAACTTGTGAATATTGTCTAGTTGATAAAACTACAAGAAAACCATTCAAAAAAGGAACTAGAGCTAAAACACCATTGCAATTGATCTATTCTAACATCTATGGTCCTATAAATGTTAGAGTAAGGCATGAGTCTTGTACTTCATCACATTTATAGATGACTTTACTTGTTACGATCATGTTTATGTAATTCTCATAAGTCAGATGCATTATATTGTTTTAGACACTACATTAATTTAGTTGAGAACAGTAAGACAAGAGGATTAAAACATAAAGAATATATCGGGATAGAGAATATCTATAAGGGCAATTTGAAGATTTATGTGATGAAAAGGGTATTGGTACACAATAAACTATTCCAACAAGAGAATATTTCTTTTTAATTCCCTTTTTACTCAATTAGAAGTTTTGTTTCTTTTGTTTAGGAAATTTGCCGACAAGAGAATATCTCTTTCTAATTCCCTTTCGACTCTAATTATTTTATTTTATTTTATATAAGACTTAATTTTGCACCCTTTCAAATTTCGTCACGTGTCACCTTTTGAATTGCATATCATGTGTCTAATGTGTATGACTCGTCACTTGTCTCACCCAAATTTTGTTGAACTAAGGAGTCATAATTTTGATGATCAATTTAATGGTAATTTAATCCACCAAATTTTTTATGTTTACAATAACATTAGAATGTAGAGATTGGGAAATGTACAAATTAAAGCGTTGAAAAAAGTATAATCATATCTACATGAGGGAAAAATACTGATATGGATACATTATGTTCTTTTTTACTTTGTCAAAGTTTGTCACACTAAGTTTTATTGACAAGGTTTTTAGTAAGACAATTCTAATGGTCAAATAATTTAAAGAATGTTGTATTCTTTTTCATTCACTAGAGTTTTTTCTATTGGGTTTTTCTGAGCAAGGTTTTAAGAAGACAAATGATCATCCAAGGGGTAATATTATTAAATATCAGATTTTTTTTCTATTTTACTAGGATTAATAGATAATCTTCTATATTAATGTAAATATCTTCTAAGTGATCTATAAAATGAGAGACCTATCGTAGAAATTATAACTTGTTCAATTTCTTTTTTTTTTTTTTTTTCTTTTTCTAATTACTTTATTTTATAGCAAATAGAAATGATTATTGTTTAAGTGTATTTATATTTTTAAACTATGTTTCTTAAAATTATATATTTATTGAAAATAAAGATAATTTTGATAGTCTTACAAGTTTTGATTAAACAAATATTTGTTTCCAACATCATATTATTCGAGCAAAAATATGAGGGAACTATAAACACTTTTGAATGATTGAAAGTGTTTTTTAATATAAAAAAATGGGTATTGATAGACTTTTGAAAATCGCTTTTAAAAATATGGAAAATGATTTGAATTAATCAATTCCTAAAAATTCAAATAGTAGGTGATCCTTCGAAAATTCATTTTTTTTTTTTTTTTGTTATATAAGACAAATAAACACAAGGTGATTCTCCTTATAAGTGTTTGTAGTTTAACTAGAATCATTCCCAAATAAATTTTTGGGAGTTGTTTTGAAAGGAGCTAAAAATGCTTCTCAATTTGGAAACATTTTTCCTTTTTTTAATTGAAATTAGATGTTTGACAAATTTTTGAAAATTACTTTAAAAAAATTTGGAAAATTACTTTAGGGATTCCTCCATCATCACTTGGTAGGTGATTCTATAAAATAATAAAAAAAAAAAAAAGAAAAAAAAAAATCTTTTGTTATATAATACATTGCAAAAAATATCAAATACTTATTTTGGTTTATATCGAAATATTAAGGGTCTGTTTAGTAATTGTTTTCGAAAATAGCTTTGAAAAACAGTTTTTAAGAACATTTTTCGAAAATTGTTTTATGATATTTTATAGGATGAAAGTCTATTAAAAAATTTAAAATATTTTTAATCTATTTTAAATAGTTTTAAAAATAATTTTATATATAATATTTTATTTTTAATTATTTTACATGTTTGTATAATTGTTTTATAAAATAATCATTCGAAAACAGTGAAAAATAACAAAAAACAACTAAAAAATGTTTTTTGAAAATATAATTTTTCTGTTTTTAAGAATAGAAACAGTTTTCACCTATTAAACATGTTTTTCTATTTTTATTTTTGGATAATAGAAAATTGTTTTCGAAAACAGTTACTAAAAAAAAAAAAAAAAAAAAAATTATAAATAAAAAAATGTTTTTAACAAGTATCCATCACTTCCATACAGGTTATAAGTCATACCAAAATATACTAGACTCATATCCAAAGTTTTATCCAAACAACCTACAAAATAAGATTTATATATATATATATATATAGAGAATTCTAGAAGGTTGGGGGGTTTCCTTCCCCAGCAGAATGTAACAATTTTTGCCCTCTCCCCTTTTTTTTCATTGAAAAACATAGATAAGGATAATGTACTTTTGGCCGACCACACACCATCAAAGGATGGAGAGAATTCAAAACCGACCAAGTACTCCCGATCAATGGCCCATCATGAGCCGTATCTCATTATTGCTCTCCCGCAACATGCATGCGGATGAGAGACCCTTCATATGTCTCATTATGTTTTCTTGAATTACTATTTAATTATTATTAAAGGAGCAGGAGAGTTAGGATGTTTGGCAATGTTTCAAAAACCCATTTTTTATAAAATTAATTTTATTTATTTTTATGAATAAAAAATTATTTCAAAACAAAAAAATTCAATTTATTCTTTGTATATATATATATATTTAAAAAAATATAGTAAAAATAAAAAATAAAAAATAAAAAATAAGTTACAAATAAACGAGAATTATTTGTGGGACCTTTCACTTATAATTATAGTTAATAATTTTATCATTGTAATCATGAAATTGATTTTGTTAGTCAAACAAATTACTTTAATAATTTCATAACTAAAAAGGGTTAGCAATTGATGTTCTTATAGATTTGATGATGATAACATATTTTTGAGGTGTGAATTTTAGAGTGTATTTTGGTGATGAGACTTGAATGATTTCCACCCAAAAAAATAAAATAAAATAAAAATTGTTGTAGAAAGGATTTTTAAAATTGGGCATTTTTAGGCTTGATTTGAATTATGAACAACAAAAAAGATAAAATTTTTTGAAACTTTATTGTTTGGTTTGTTGTGAAAAATATAATAAAAATTTTCTTTCTCATTATTCTCTTAGGAAATTGGACTTATTTGTTAAAAAAAAAAAGTTAAAAATAATATAAAACATTAAGGTTATGTTTTGGAAAGTATTAAAGAAAATAATTTTTTTAAATTCGATTGTTTTATGAAAAGTGTCAAAAATATATATTTGACACTTTTCATAAAACAATCGAATTTAAAAAAATTATTTTTTATTAATTAAAACTAATTAAGTGAAATATATATTAAAAATAATTTATTAATTTTAAATATATTTTTTATTTTTATCCGTTTTTATATTTTTTCGAAAACCAAATATTACCTGAGAAAATATGTTACTTGAGCAATATTGAAAGTTGTGGTTAGATACTAAATGAACAATATATATATATATATATATACACATATAAAAGGATGGGCTACTTACATAATTAAGGAGATAAGTCACAAAAATTATTTTAGGGTTTCAAAATTATATATTCAAAGGAGTATTAAATGGTTGAATCATACGTTGGAAAATAATATTTTTTGAAGTATAAAAATAATTTTGACAATGTTAAAAAATTTTAATAAAGCAAAATCTAACTTCTAGAAGTCATAAGGAAAAGTAGGAGGGATTACGTATATAGGTAAAATATGAATAGATAAATGTTAGGTTTTATATTTTAAAAGGTTGGAAGGAGAAGAAGCGGGGAGTGGGGAGGATGAGGAGAGAAAGAGAGAGGTAGGCACCGACCCAATAGGTGGACAAAGAGGAAGGTGGGGTTTTGTCATTTGTGGATGATATTTTTGGGGATCGACGAGTCTAGAGTTTAGGGAAGAGGAGAAGCGATGGCAAAGCGCTCCACATCTCCACCACCGCCCAGTGGCAGCAGAAAGGACTGTGAGGACATCTACTTTTATGTACCCAAAACCCATAAGAATTTTTTAGTTTGGCCTATAATCTTATGGCCATGCTTCTTGTGGACCTACTCCCATATCCACCTTTTTTAGATTTCCCATATCATTCTCTTTCCTCTTTCCTCTTTGATACTGACTTTTAACCATTTATGTGTTGTTAAAATGCACGGACAAATCACAAATAGGTCACCTCAATTTCAAGTAAGAAGAAACAGAATCCAAAATCTCGATTTTTCTAGAATGTTGTGATGTTGATCTTCATCAGCATATTCGTAATATTTTTTTTTTCTTAGAAGAACAAGCATTTTAAGCTATGTGTTTGTCATGTTCGCTTTCACTTCTCTCTAAGTTTAAATTTTAGTTTAGAAAGAGAAAGATATTATTAGACCGCACATAGCATTTAAAAATAAATTTTATTTTGTTAAAGTGTAGACCCTCCAATGATTTTATGAGTCCCTTTTTCTTGATGGAAAAGGGTGCAATAGAAGAGAGAAAAGAGAAGTGACCACTAGAATTATGGTCAAGAATAGACTCAATTAAAGGACGATCCTTATTCAATAACACATCATTAGTTATAATATGATTGGGAGATCAAATGGAGATATTTGAGTAGAATTTAATTGGCTTATGAGCCAAATTAGGGTATGAAGTATGTAATAAGTGTTTACAAAATTGAGGTTATGTTTGGTTCTTGGAGAATGTGAGGAAAAAATTAACCGAAAAGAAAATAAAGAGAAAAAAGAAAAAAAAAATTAAAGTTAATAAATTATACAAATATATTATTTAAAATTTATTTAATTGATTTTAACCATTTTATATAAAAATTAAATAATTTAGAGATGTATAAGTTTATAATTATTTTTAATTATATTTTGAGAACCGATCGTAATTAAAGAAATAATTAAGGAAAAAATATGAAATAATATTAATTTATAGAAACTTTTCGTGGGAGAGGGAGTGATTGAAGAGAGTTTGAGTCATTGGAAATGGAACTAGATGGAGATGGATGAGGGAAATGGCATGGAAGGGGAAGCAAAGATAAAATAAAAGGAAGAGTAAAGAAAGTAGGTCATGAGCTTAAGGTACAGATAATAAGATGATTTGAGAAATATGATATTGTTTCAAATCAGCAATTCTATCTTCTTTCATATAATAAATTAATAATTAAGATAAACATACAATCTTATTGATTAATAATAAGATATTGAATTTGCCAAATGAAATGAAAAATAATATAATATTAAAATGAGGGTGTTGAAAAGTTTTGTTTGATAACTTCTTGAATAATTATGGTGAATACATAGATAAATGTACCTAATTTATGGTGACTTAATTATTATTCTAACATATAGAGCAGAAAAATACTTGAAGTTCTAAAAATAGATATAAAAATAAATTATTAGATATAAAAATTATTTTTAAAATATGTTTTAAAACATTAAAAATAATTTGAAAATATTTTAGGTTATATACATACTTTTATTTTACAAAACACTAAAATACAATTTGCAAAAATTATTTTTTAGAATTATTTTTTAAAATCATTATATATATAATATGGCATAAGTCATTATTTGTTTTTTTAATTTATCATGATGATTTTGTCTTAATAAAAAAAGTTCAATTTTTTAAGTACCCTTCACCACCGCCCAATGGCCACAAAAGACTATGAGCGTGAGGACATCTTTTAAGTACCCAAAACCCAAAAGAATTTCTAGTTTTGGCCCTACTAATCTTATGGACATGCTTCTTGTGGACCAACTCCCATATCTACCTTTTTGAGATTTCCCATATCATGCTCTTTGCTCTTTGCTCTTTGATAGTGACTCGTATCACTTATGTGTTTTTAAAATTTACTTACAAATGGGTCACCTAAAATCTTGATTGTTCTAGAATTATTTTTGAATGTTGTGATGTTGATCTACATCACATATTTGTAATCCTTTTTTCTTAAAAGAACAAGCATTTTAAGCTATGTGTTTATCATATTCACTTTTATTTGCCTAAGTCTAAATTTTATTTTAGAAAGACTTAAGACACCTAAAATTTTGGAATATTTAAAATCAATATTAACTAGTTTTTTTAATATTTTATTGACATTTTTTAAAGTAAACTCGAAATGATATTATTAGACTGCACATAGTATTTGAAAATAAATTTTACTTTGAAGAAATGTAGACCCTCCAATGATTTTATGAGTCCTATTTTTTTTAATGTAAAAAGGTTCATTATTTACTATCAACATGTCTTAAGTAATAGAAGAGAGAGATGGGAAGTGACCACTAGAATTATTGTCAAAAGTAGACTCAATTAAGGGATGATCCTTATTCAATAATGGGAGATCAAATTGGGGTATTTGAGTAGGAATTAATTATGAGATTAAGGTTTGAAATATGCAAGAAGTCTTTACAAATTAAAGTTATGTTTGTTTGGTTATGAAAGAATGTGAGAAAAAACTTGAGGGAAAATAAAATAAATAGAAAAAAAATTAAAAAAATATTTAAAGTTAATAAATTATATATATATATTATTTTAACTCTATTTGATTGATTTTAACCCTTTTATATAAAAATTAAATAATTTAGAAATGTATGAGTTTTTAACTATTTTAATTACATTTCATTGTTTTTTATATCTTTTTTATAATAAGAAAATTATTTTATTTGGCATTTTCTTTTCTTAGTATTTTTTTGGAATAAATCATATCTAAAAGAATAATCAAGGAAAAAAAAAGGAAATGATATTAATTTATAGAAACTTTTTTATTTTGTAATTTCTCTACAATTTTTATTATGTAATTTCTCAAATTTATTTATCTCTATCACTTTTATACAAAGAATAAAGAAATTTAAAATATATAGAGTTTTAAATAATTATTATTTTATTTTATTTTTCTCTCATATTCTAGATTGAGTTAAATAGAAGAATAATTTTTTTTTTTTTCATATTCTAGAGTGAGTTAAATAGGAGAATAATTTTTTTTCCCCAAGGGTATGTTTGGTTCCAAAAAAATACTAAGAAAGGAAAAAAAATATAAAAGAAAATAATTTTTTCATACTTGGTTGTCCAATGAAAAATATAATGAAAAATCAAACGTAATTAAAATTAATTAAAAATTTATTTATTTTAAATTATTTAATTTGTATATCGATGAATTAAAATAAGTAAAATAATTTTGAAATAATAAATAAAAATAATCTATCAATTTTTAATTTATTTTTTATTTTTCATCACTTTTTATTTTTTAATTATATTTTTTTTCTTTTACATTTTCCTTCAAATTTTCTAGAAACCAAACAAAGTTTGACTTTGAATTATTTAAAATCTTATTATTTTAACATATAAAGGGGAAAAAAAATCTGACCTTCTAGAAATAGAACATACATATGCCATTTTTTTAAATGTGGTGCATGCACTAGAATTTTCTTTTCCATTCTCTAGGGAAAATTCTAAAGGGTTTCTACCAATGTTGACATTCCAAAAGAAAAATGATATGACGTGTTGAAAAATAGTGCTTTAACTTATAATTTCCCAAAGAATCATTTCTGCTTTTTCCAAAAAAACTTAACTTCCAAAGCATGCCATTGAATTTTTGGGTAAAATCATTTTCTAGGGCTTCTACATTTTCCCACACTTTAAAAATTTTCTGCAAAAGTTCAATGTCTTGTGGATTTCTTTTCCCATCGCTTTCACTTTTTGATGACCTACTGGCCTAAAAAAAATTGGAGATCTAAATTCCCTGGGAAGGAGATGCCCAAATTTTCTGCAGAATCAACCCATCGAAAAAGGTGGTAGATTGTGCTCTTTACATTAAATTAAATGAAATGAATGGAAATGTACTCCCAATGGGTTTTTTTTTTCCCAAAGAGGGCTTTAATGTGAGATGGGTATAATTTGATAAAGGGAATAATATATATATATATTTATTTATTTATTTATAAATTGTTAGGAAAACGAGTATTTATTGTATAGTGATAGTTTTATTTTAATTTATTTTTAGTTTAAGAATCTTTTTAAATAGTGATTTACTCTTCATTGAAATTTTAAGGTTATTGTTCCTTCAATTAGAAGGTTACAGGTAAATCTAAAAAGATTTGACTTGTGGTAAGTTAGGTATTTAAAGGATTCGATAAATCGGTTTCTTTGATTAAATTAAAAAGCTTAAATTAATTTTTTTTTTTTTTAAAAAGGCTAGACCACTCAAGTGGTGGAAAGCTCAAGTGCTAGGATTGTCTAAGCGTTTAAGCAACGCTTAAATGCTCAAGACATTTGAACGGTGGTTAAATGTATTCAAACACTCATAAATAAGACATAATATTTTTTAGTAGGATACATTAATAAAAGATACACAATGTAAAAATGTGATATTTTTTAAGTTATGTTTTATTATTAAATAATTTATTTCAATATAAAAATTAATTTTTATCCTTTGAAGTTTACATGACATTTTTACACCCATTTTTATCAAATAAATTCATAGCTATATATCCCTATAAAATATAAAAAATAAAAAATAAATAAAAACCCAAAGTGACCTTAATTAATATCTAATAGCCACTCAAGTTATCTGATTACTCATAAGTCATGACTCCAAGTTCCATAGTATAAATGTGTCCGTACAGAAGATGAGTAAGAAAACACCATTGACTAGCTACTTGGTGGTACTCCCTTTTTGTACGAAAAGATCCTTTAATCCAAGGGTTGAGACTCCATGCACGTGCCCACCTCCCCCCAAACACCTTCTTCCGATTGTTGACAAAGACACCCACTTCTCAATTATTTCCTTTATAAATGCGTGATATTTGTCTCTAATCATAAACCTACACTTATTCCAAGTTCTAACCTAAACAAAAGGGCCACACTAGAATAAAGCAAAGCCAAAGCAGATTAGAAAACACACAAAAGAGTAAAGGGTAGATGATAAAAAAGAGAGAGGAGAGACTAGAGACTTAGTGCTTGACCACATAAAAAGAAATATGCCATTACAAAGAGGAAGATTACACTGTCATTTTCATTATCATCCCCACTTGTTTTTGTGGCCCCAGGCCATCTTTGTGGCCTGTCCTTTCTCACTGCTCCATTTGTAGTTCAAATTAATATTTCTAGCTACCAGTCATGATAAGCTCCTTCTTTACACATATATAACTTGGTTTTTATAACTTGGTATATATGCCGCTGCGGCCATGGCCCATGGCCTTAAATATATTTTGACCATTTCTTTAATGAGTATATTCAATATATATTCCCATGACTTTATTCTTAGTGGCTAGTAGTAGAAATTTTATTAATCAAATCATGCACATATACGAACAAAAAATAAAGAAAAAGACAATTTTTAACATATGAATAAAAAAAAAGAAAAAGACAATTTTTAACATACTTCGACGAACTCAATAATCTACTGATAAAAAGGAATAAGAAAAAAATATAATGATGAAACTCTAAAAAACTACTCTTAATTGCAACCACAATCTCTAAAAAATAAAACCTTAAAACATAAAAGAGTTAAATATATAATAGGGACAAATTTGTTATTCATCATACAATTTTTTTTTTTTCCAAGAGGTGTTATCCCCTTTAACCCCATGAGCTGACTAGGGAGCTCGATTTCGGTATCCCAAGTGAAGTAACAAAATTGATTCAGATTTCACAATTCAACACCTTGACCCATTGAGATAAATCATCAGACCACCCTCTCCTTTATTACATCTAATGATATAAGGCATTTTAAAAAAAAAGAATATCCTTATTAGCAATTCAATTTGCTATAATATGATTATAAAAATAAACAAGCTTATGCACGGTAACATACTAATTAATAATATGATTTAAATAATTTTAATAAAGTCATTTTTATTTGTATTAAAGAAATTAAGCATTAGCAAAAAATGATTGGTATGGTAGATATTATGATGTGTCATTTTCCTAAGACCCCATGAAAGGTCTATAGCCATTGTAAAAAGGGTAGGCACCGACTTGGAACAATTTTTTTTTCTCCACAAGGAATTTAAAAAAAATAAAAATAAAAATAAATAAAGGAATTTTGAAAGCGCATTCCGCCAAAGTAATTTTAGAAGGAATTTTCATGTTGCACCATGACCTACCCATGGTATTCCTCCAGAGTAAAGGGAGCTGGGCACACGAAGAACCAAGACCATATAATAAAAAAGAGAGGACTCCAAATTCTCTAATAAATAATTATATAAATATGATTCCAAGTATTAAGTACAAGCCAACCCCTCACACGTACACTATATATTCTCTTCTCCAGAAGAACTTTCATGTATATATATAGAAGGCCTCACTCTATATGGTCTATACTTGGTACAATTATTCACAATAAGTCTTTGTATTGGAAGTTGGCTTATTCTGTTGAAGAATATGCAGGAGGAGAAGAAGATGAAGGTGAAGAAGGGCTGGCTTGCGGTTGAAGTAGGGTTAGAGGAGGAGGATGGAGGCTTCCAGCGCTTCGTTATTCCCATATCCTACTTATACCATCCCCTCTTCAAGAGACTCTTGGAGAAAGCTCAAGAGGTATACGGCTTCCACACGGCTGGGCCGCTGCGCCTCCCGTGTTCAGTCGACGATTTCCTCCATCTCCGGTGGCGGATCGAGAGGGAAAATGGCTCCCACCACAACCACCACCACCATCATCACCACCTCTCCGGTGCCTTGTCCTTCCACTCTTGTTGATGGGGTCATCATGGACACACACACACTACACCACCTGGGTTTCCCCCCCTTTTTTTTTTTCCTTTTTTTTTCCTTTTTTTTCCTACTTTTTCTGGGCGGGTTTTTGTTAGGAGTTTTGTGAGGGGAGAAGTTTCCCAATTTCATCATGTTTTTATTGATGATGAATGAAGGTGCATGGTTAATTATGTGCAATTAAATGTCTCTTTATATAGATATATAAATAATTAAGGAAAACACTTCTCCAATTTTTGGGTTTGTGGTGATGTTTTCTTTAGAGTATTTGATTGAGTCCCAGTTGCACATGATATATTTCTTTGATTTTGGTAATGTTCTGAAAGGATTGAGAAAGTTGGGATTAATTGAAGAAGTAGTCTTTACCAATTTCAAGTGTCACTGATTTAGATTTAATTGTAGAATTTTTAATTAAAAAATGATTAGATTTGTGAATTAAGGCTTTTCTTATCAAGTTATTTAAAATTTTTCCTTTGAGAAAGTTTCAAATATGCTAAGTAATATTTTCTAAAATCAATGACTCCCAAATCTTGCAAAATGGTGTTTGTTTATTTGTTTGTTTGTTTTTTTTTATATATATTTAATTTTAAATAGAACTTAAACTAAATAGTGTTTAATAATATTAAGTATTAGATTATTTGTTTTTGTAATATTTTATTTTTATTAAGTATTAAAAAATTAAAAGAAAAAACCAATATATTATTTTTTCTATTCAACCAAAATTTTATAATAAGTCGAAAAAAAAAAAAAAAAACACAAACAATGTAGTGTTTGAAAGTAAATTATTTTTAACAAAAAGTTAAAAAAATAAACACCCTAAAAGATGGTGTTTGTTTTTTGACTGAATAAAAAAATTCAAAATATTTTATGTTTTATTCATTTAAAAGTAACTTATTAATATCAACTCATATAATTAAACTAAACCTATTGATAACAAGTTCATTTTAATTATTAGGTTCAGTTTAATTATATTGATCGATATCAATAGGTTATTTTAGTTAAATAAAAAAAGTCAAATATTTTGATTTTTTTCATTCAACCAAAAAACAAACATCGATATCACATTCTTTAATATTTTTTAATCTATTTTTATTGAATTACTTTTCAAAATTTTGAGTATTTTTTCATTTGATCTTATCTAAAAAAAAGAGAAAACCCTTAAAGTCGCCTTACTTTTCTAATAAGAAATCATGATAAATATTTCTAGAAGAAGTTGTCAATGTTTTCCCCTGCTTCTTTAACGAACCCACTACTAAATTACAAAAGAGCTTTTAAAAATAAAACCATTTATACACTCAATCTTATCAAAATTCCATTTTATTCTTAACTTAATTTTTTGTTTTTTTTTTTTTTTTTGCCTCTCATTGCATATAAATTAACTAACAGCCATTCCTTGCTATTGAAAAACACTTTTCAATATTATACCAAATATTATAAAGATATGATCAATGACAAAAAGTATGAAGGGTCAATATGTGGAAAAAAAGTTATCAAAAGTAGAATAACACACCCAAATGAGAATAACGCAGAATAACGCAATTAAGCTATGGAAATAGTGATTAAGATACCAATATTATGACGAACGTATAAAGTACGATACTTTGCCTAGTCATGTTGGAAATGTCTTAATTAACAAAAAGAGAACTATTTTTATAAGTTAAAGTATAATAAAATTGTTGTCTCAATCTAAAGATTTTGACAATTTTGACTATGTTTGAGAAGTGTTTTCGGAGTTTTGGGTCAAAATAGCCCCATTATGGAAAAAAATTAAGTTTAACTATTTTGTCAAACTTATATTTAAAGTGGTTCTTTTATTACTGTGTAATATTAATATCATTAATTTTTTTATTTAAATTTAAGTTAAAGTCTCAATTATTAATTGAGGTTTCAGTTAAAAAATGAAGTTTTAATTGTCAATTGAAATTTTATTTTTGAATTGAAGCCTCAAATACCAATTGTTGTTTCATTTTTATGGGAGGATGATATGACACTTGCGTGATGAAAAGATGTTACATTTGATATAAGTTGTAAAAAAAACCTAAAAGTTATATTTTTGCATTCAAATAGGTCATTTTGACTCAAAATTCATGTTTTTAAAAATAGTTTTTAAGAACAGTTTTTTTAAAAATAGTTTCTAAAAATGAATTTTAAAAAAAATTATTTTTAACCATTTGTAGAACAAAAGTTAGTTTGAAAACTTAAAATATAATAACATATATTCTATGTTTTTAAAATAAATTTTATATGTAGTGTTTTTATTTGTAACCATTATATATATATAATTATTTTTTAAAACGTTATAAAAGAACAATTGAAAAAAAAATACTTTGTTAAACTGTTTTACATTTTTAAGAAAAAAATTGCTTTATATTTTTTTAATTATTAAATGTATTTTTTTAGAGAATATAAAACTGTTAAAAAAACCAATTATCAAATGGCCCTTAATTTTTTATATTTTTATTTTTATTTTTAGAAAAGATTATTGACCTAAGAAATGTCTCTTATTGAGCCGGTCTTGAATTCTCTCCCTCCATCTATGTAAGTGGAAAGCCCCCATCTATTTGCTGGTTGATTTGTCTATAGAAGTGGGATACCTTCCACCTATTTATTTGTGGATTTGTCTATTTATTAATTAATTGAGTTAGTATGGTGAAGCAATGATCAAAGCCCTATGGATATATTGGAATATTATCTGGCAAAAAGGGCGAAAAAAAAAGGGGTTGAAGGTAGTGGAATGATGAAAGTAGACCTAGTGTGTGCCAGCATAAATACACAAGTAGATAGCTATTTATATAAAGTTTGTCAAGTGTGGGGTGCTGTGGCCATTTTGTTTGTGTCCATTGAGTGGCTTAGTCCCTCCTTTTCCCTACACTCAACTACTATTTCTACATAGTCTATCTGCTCCTCGCCCTTCATTTTTCAATCTCTAGTATTATTTAGTACTAACATTCTTTCACCCCACTTTTGGTTCAAAATTTATATACCCTTTTTGTGTTGTATTTAAAAATTCAGTTAAAAAATAATTAGAATTTCTTGTATCTTGAAAAATGTAATAAAATATTAAAAAAGAAAGTTATTCGTTGCCTTTATTTTTAAAAAGAAAATCATGTTTTTTTTAAAAACCCATTTTCATTATGTATATATATTTATGAAGGGACAATGGATTGCAAAATCATTTGATTTTGAAGAAGAATAAGAGAGATTGCAATTAGACTAGCTGACTCTTTCCCTTTTTCTTTTGGTTGGATTTGGTGGATTGCACTCGGCCAAGAAGAATTATGTTAAGTGGACATTAGGATAAGAATCATATATGAACTTATGAGATCATACCATGTTTGTTTTTTTGTTTTTTGAATGAAAATACCCCTATACTTGTACTCTACCCCTAGGTTAATCTTTTGAACCAAAAAGTTTCTCCTTTTTATGGATGTTTTTTCTTTTAACACCTTTATAAATGCATACTATGATTTGACTCAAACAAAACATATTTCTTTGTACTTTACCATTTTTCTAATTCTTTTTCTTCATATTTTAGTTTTTGGAAAAATCGCAATATTCAAATACAAT
Organism: Vitis rotundifolia; assembly: GCA_030254885.1. NCBI lineage: Eukaryota > Viridiplantae > Streptophyta > Magnoliopsida > Vitales > Vitaceae > Vitis > Vitis rotundifolia. Next base: position 10,815,139 of record CM058170.1, read on the forward strand.
AGAAAAATAAAGTAAAATAAAGAAGATAAAAGATTTACATGGTTTGACATAATCAACTGTATTCAAGAGAGGGATTAAATCTATTAATAAACTTAAAAAAATACATATTATATATCTCTCAATCATGGAAGAAAATATCGGTAATCACGGATATATCGGTACTTCGATTGTACGGATATATCGGATATATCGGAGATATATCGGCGGATATTTTGGAAAAAAAAATATTGATAGGCTTAAAATTGTTAAAAACTCATGGAAATGTAAGAAAAACCTCATAATAATATAATTAGAAGTATAATAAATATTTTAAAGTTGTTTTATTGAAAAATTTGATATATGTATAACATGATTTATCATATTTGATAATAATGTCGTATGTATCGATAAAAATATGAATTTTATAAGTGTACATTTATTATTAAATTACATCTAATATTATGATATTTGATTATAATATGTCTAATTTTAAAATATATATTAATATTAAAATTATGATCCATTTAATTCAATTATATTAAACAATATAAAATAAATTATTATATATATATATATAATTAATTATTAATGATATTAAAAACATTATGAAGAAAATTATATAATTTTTATATTTTTGGTAATTAATTAAAAGAAAATTTGCATTTAATTATAAAATAATTATAATTAATTTATTCTTTTAATATTTTATTTATATAATAAGTTTAAGTATATATAAGTTGAGTGCACATTATTTAATAAGGGTGAGTTTGCCCGGGTGGTAGTGGGGCATGCCTCAAACCTTTTGGTTTGGGGAAACAAAAGGAGAAGGCCATTTCCAGGGGCACTGTAGCGGCACTATAGCGCGTTGACTATACTGTAGCGCATTTGACTTCGGTTGACCCGCGTTGACCATGGGATATATCGGGAAAAATCGGCGATTTATCGTCAAATCGCCGATATATCGCGAGAAATTGCCAATTCTCTCGAGATTTATCCCGAAAAATCGCCTGACCGATATTTCTCCATGAAATATCGTGTCGATATCCGCCGATACACGATATATCGGCGATATATCGCCGACATATCGCGATATTTTCCTCCATGCTCTCAACATCTTATCACTCAAAACTCAATGTACCTTTTGGTCTATCACTCTTTACTTCGTGCTTTTTTTCTTTTTTTCTTTTTTTTTCACTTTTACTTGAAATCCTATATACAATCACATATTTATGGAGTCCTATGAGCTAACCCTAAGCCGATAGTTTCCCAATATTATTCAAACTCATAAAGAAATTTACTTAAATCTACGCTCCATAAATATTGTCCTAATTAAAACTAAAAATTAAATCATTTGAATCAAAATGATCAATAATATCCATCTTGACTCAAATTCTCGTAGTCCACTTCTAGGACATGTCTTCTTGATACTCACCTTTGCATCCTCAATGGGTATGGTGCCACCATTGCACAACCCATGATAATAAACATGTGTCAAGTTCAAATTCTCATAGAATTTGACTCAAAAAACTATCTTTGTCTTTTTCATAATTTCACTCTTTTTACAATGAGCCTCATCTATGTGTCAATAAGCAGCCTTTACTAAAAGCAAACTCTTAATCATCTCGTCTTTGTGTTTTTTTTTTTACATAATACCAATATCTTGTTGTGCTTTTCTACTTTGAAAACTTTTTTAGCATTAGTATAAGACTCTTCACAGCATGAGTCCGACATTATAGTTTTAGCTAAAGTGTCTTTCCAATTAAGTTGTATGAAGTTTTCACTTTTTTCCCCTTCGTAACTATCAAAGCACTTTTATTAATATTCATAATACTGTTCTTTGTAGAAAACTTATAGCTCGAAATATCTAAATTCTCCAAAGAAATTAAAACTCAATTTAGGAATATACTTAACATTGTTAATGTCCTCACAACACCATCAAACATCTTCACTTTCACAATGCTAATCTCAATGGCTTTAAAGCTTGAATTATTGCCATTAGAATAGTAATAACATCACAATCCTTATAGGTATATGGGTGCATATGAAAAAAAAAGTCATTTAGAATCTTAAATCCAAGAGTCATTTTTTTTTCAATTATAATAGAAAGAACATCACAATTTTTTACTAAAAGTTTCATCAATAATATTAGTAGAATTTGAAATCTCTTGAGATTCAAGATTTTTCTTTACTTTTAGGTTTTTGGCCAATTTTTTACATTACCTTCTGATATATATCTTTTTGTGATAGGTGTAACACTTAATATCCCTATAGAAGTGTGATTGGGACAATTTTCTCTCCTATCATAAAATCTCCTTCACAATTTACTCCTACTACTATTTGATTCAAACTTCATCATAACTACTATTTGATTCAAACTTCATCACAAGACTTTATTTAATATGAGACAAGCTACCTCATTGTTTAATATTTTTTGTCTCTAAAAGAACAGTTGACACCTTGTCCATCGTCAATGTCGTCTTTCCAACTAAAAATGTAGTCACCAACATGTCATGATTCATATGATTTTGGTAGGACGCCGGTAAAATAATAATTTGATCTTCCTCATCAACTTGACCTCTACACTTAATAAATAGGTTATGCATTTATTAAATTTATTTATATAATCCCTAACATCCATTCCTTTATTCATCATGTACTTATATAATTGCTTCTAGAAATATAGTGTATTTGTTAGTAATTTCGACATGCATATAATTTTTTTCTAACTTTTACTATAAATCAAAAGGGGATTTCTCATTCAAAATATTGTTTTATTTTAGGAGCCAAATTTAAATGAATAGTACTTCCTACTTTTGATTTTAATTCTTTACATTATTTATCTATCATACTTTTTTTTTTTGCCTTTTAATGCTTTGAGAGGTCCTTATTGCACCAAAATATCTTTAATAGTATTTTGCCGAATACTAAAATTATTATAATTATTATTATTATTATTATTTTATCAAAGGGCTCAAAATCATATTTAATACCAAACATCATCTTCAAAATAATTTTGGGAGAATCATGTAATAGTGTGCTATCTAAAAATAAATAAAATTTTTGAAACTTTGACTTTTTACTTTTGAAGTTCATTCATTTTGGGGAAAATAACCCTCAAAACATGTACTTAAAAAGTAAAAAATCATTAACATGTCAAAACTACCCTTTAACTCTCATCATCCATATTCCAGTAGCCAATTGTCACCATTTTTTTTTTTTTTTGTACTTTTACATCACTCGTCACCCATTATGATTAATATTAAAAAAAAAATTGACATGTGGCAACCATTCATGTCATATGATTTTTCTTTTTTCTTTTTTTTTTCCTCCATAATACTTCCACATTTTTTGTTTTTTTTTTTAATATGTTGGCTTCATAAAAATTTTAAATTTCAAAATTTTCCACAATTTTATATTTTCATATTTATTTATTTTAATTATTTATGAACATTTTAAACATAAAATAATAATATATAATAAATTATTAATGAGAACAAATTTAATATAAAAATAAATACATAAGAACACATTTAGAGATTTAGGACATAATATTTTTATATTCCTAAAACACAAGATTTTTTATTTTATAAATTTTATTATATTTTTAATATTTTCAAATTTTCATGTGAAAACCAAAATTGATGATTATGGTTTTAATTTTTTGCTTGTAGATCTAACTTGACCATGGTTTAAACTTTTTTTTTTTGGGTTAAAATGTTTAATATTTTTAATTAAAAAAAGATAAAAACTTAGTTGTGGTTTTAACATTTAACATTTTGCTTTGTTAAAATTTAAAATTGTTTATTTATATAAAATAAAAATAAAATATATTTTTTATTAAAAAAATGTATTTAATCATTTATATTATTTTCTCTTAATTTTGTTGAAAATTAAAATTTTTGTTGCGCATCCATCAACATAACTTTTGGAAACGAGAATACCACATTTTTCTGGAAAAAAAAAAGTACTACTCTTTTATGAAAATAGTAACACTAAAATATATTAATAGTACCAGTGTGATGGGAATGATGTGCCATTCTTCATCGAATTTTTAGAAAAACAAGGCTATCATTGTTTTATGAAAAATGTAATATTGGCGTGTATTCAAAATACCACTATAACGGGAAGGATATATCATTGTTCTTTGGTTTATGCTAAGATATGCAAAAAATTTAATTTTTAATAAAATTAAAAGAAAATTAATATAAATGATTAAATATAAATTCTTTATGAAAAATATAATTTATTTTTATTTTATATAATAAAAAATTAAAAAATTTAACAAATCAAAATGGTAGAACCACAACCAAGTTTTTATCTTTTTTAATTAAAATTATTAAATATTTTAATCAAGAAAAAGTTAAAACCACGATGAATTTACATGTCTATAAGTGAAAAGTTAAATTTGTTTATCATGTATTTATTTTTACATTAATTTTTTCTTATTAATGATTTATTATATGTTATTATTATTATTATTTTATATTTAAAGTATTGATAAATAACTAAAATCAAAAAATGAAAGAGTGACAGAAATGAAATTAAAAATATTTTTATGAGAATGTGTTAGTCACATATTATAAAAAAGTCAAAAGGTAAAATGAAGAGAAAAAAAATAATAATGTTGCATGTTGATGGCCACATGTCAAGTTTAAAAATATTGATAAGCATGAATGGAAAAAAAAGAAAAAAAAAAATGTGGCATGGTTGATTGCCACATGTCAATTTTCTTATTAAAGAAAATAACAATAATGATTTTTTTCAATTGTCACATCAATTTAAAAAAAAAAAAAAAAAAAAGGTATGATAGTTGACGGTAGAAGAGAGAAAAAGTGAAAGATAATCTTGGAATTTTGTTTGTATTATTATTAGAGTGCATGTTTCCCATATTACTTTTTAAAAGTTCTTAAAAAATCTCTTTCTCTCTCTCTCTCTCTCTCTCTCTCTCTCTCTCTCTCTCTCTCTCTCTCTCTCTCTCTCTCTATATATATATATATATATATATATATTAATGAACCTTTACATTATTTCCCTAATAATTTTCTCATGATTTTCGCATCATAACTTTGATACCACTTATTGGAAAAGTCACAATACCAAATGCAATAGGAAAAAGAAAGTGAAATAGAAAGACAAAGGATTTTTATGGTTTGGCTTAATTGCTTGTCTATAGGAGAAAGAAGACCAAATTTATTAATAAGTTTTAGAGCTTATCTCTTTTCACTATTCACTCACTTTTTCATTTTTACTTGAAATCCTATGTAAAACCACATCTTCATAGAATCCTATGAGCTAACTTTAAACTAATAGCTTTTTAATCATGATCAAACTCAAAAAGATTCATTCAAACCTAAACTCTACAAATATTGACTTTCTTGAAAATACAAAATAAATTAGTTAGGTTAAAATAACCAATATTTGCACTATTGACTCAAACTTAAATATCGTTTTTTATCCTTTTATTCAATAGTCTAAATTTAAAGTTTTTGGAAAAAGTAATGTGTTTTTTTTTTAAAAAAAAAAAATATATATATTGTAGGAATAGAGTGACTTTCAAAATATTGTCAAAGTAATGTTTTTGAGCCACATGGACAACCATGTGGTTAGAAGCTATTTTATTTTGTTTTTACATGTAGAAAAACCAATTGTAACAATGTTGGTTCGAAGTTAATGCAAAAAGAGATTTAAAACTAACACTAGCAATATTGATTTAAAAAAAAAAACTTTTAGTTTTCTCTAAAACCAACATTGACAATGTTGGTTTTAAGAAAACATTATCAAAGGTGGTTTTAACCTTTTTGCAAAATTGTTCTAAAACCAACATTGTCAAATGCAGTTATATATATATATATATATATATTAGAACCAATATTGTCAATGGTTGTTTTAAACCTATTTCAAATTTCAAATTTCCTCAAGAATCAACATTGTCAATGGTGGTTGTAATAATGTGATGCATCTCTACAAATGCCACAACGCCTTCAACGTGTGCTCAAAAGAAATTCCAATTATCTTGCATGATGACACACGTGCATAGGAGCCATGCACGTGGTTTGTTGAATAAATTCAAGGGGAGAAGCAGTCAGCTTCGAGAATTGGGATGATTGAGCAACCATGTTCAAGCTAGAACAAGTTTGAGTAGTAGTAGTAGAAGAAATAAAGTAACCGTTGCACATTGTGTCATTTATTTCTCATTTTGTTTTCATGATTTGATTTCATCGTAATCATGAACCTTTAGTTTCGACTACACATACTGAAGGTTCGTTAGGTTGTTTTATTTATAATCCTAAGACATGAATGAGAAGGGAGCATTTTTTATCCAATTACATTTGTGGTATAATTCTCACCTGAAGAGAATACGAAATTTCTTGCTATTGCTAACTAGCTTTAATTGGGACCTCATCAAGTGGTATCAAAGCCAAGTTCAATGGCTACTAACAAAGAATGCATTAAGAATCTAGAGGCAGGACTTGACGGTTTTCAGGTAGGGATGGACTAGATGGAACTCAGTGTCGCCGACAAGTTCTACCACCTTGAAGAGATGATCATTTGCCTCTGGGAAGCTTTGCTTTCCAACAAGGAGGGTTCTTCTTGTAACAACAAACTCAATGACTATGATAGTGTGGACCTGCATTTTTCATATGCGTCCCCACTTGATTGGCGAGACTTGCTTTTATTTGTGAAAAATTAGTTTTGAAAAAAAAAAGTTAGAGTCGTCATTTATTTTATTTTATTTTAAAAGGGAAAATAAAACAAGAAAGAAAACCCTAAAAAATGACTTCATAATTTTTGGAAAAGCGTGTCTTTGAAAAACTTGAGTCTAGGTCCGGGGATTAGGTTACCTATTAGAAAGATACCTTGAAAATGTGAATCTCAATAATGGACTACACCTAAAGGGGGGGGGGGGGAATTGGTGTTGTAGAACAATTTAAAAATTCTTTCAACAAAGATTACCTAACCTTAGACTATCTTAATGTCAAGAAATTTTTCTTTCAACAACTTTTCAACAAAGCATAATATCCACAATCAAAAATGTATGCATCAACACTCTCCCAACAATTGATAAATGCAAAACACATGCAAATGCTTCAACACTCCTCAAAAATAAATCCAAATGTAGAGTGAGGGAAAGAGACAATGAACACCGAATTTTTAACGTGGAAAACCTCCGAAGAGATAAAAAACCACGGGGATATCACCGATTGAAAACTCCACTATGAAGAATAAAAACTGAGTACAAGGTTTTACCTAGCTCAAGCCAACCAATCCTTCCCGAAATACTTGACTAGTACCTTCATTTTCAGCTTCTCACCTTTTTTTTTCGAAGCACACTTGGAGTCCGCACCAAGCTCAATCTCGGCCTCTTCTTGAATCCACACAAGAAGAAAATGGGTTTTTGCACAAACCCAAATAGAATGAGAGATTGAGATATGAAGGAAGGAAGGAATCAACCTATTTGTTGCTCAAGAAAATCCATTAAAAACTAGTTTGGAAAACATTAAGAGAAGTGGATTTTCTTTGCAATAAAAAACCCCAAATTAGGAAAACAAAATGAGAAGATGAAGAGCACAAGGAGTGTGGCTGCTCTTACCATGTTTTTTGCAGTCACTCTCACTAGAAAATGAGAGAAGATTGGTTTTTAAAGTGTAAAAAGAAGTCCTTAATCTAATGGCTGAGATTTGATAAAAAAAATATTAGTTGGATCGATCCACCCTTACACTTGGATCGATCCAAAAACAGGAGAATGACAACCTTGTACCAAAAACCATTTCTCCTAACTTTCTAACACATTTAAAGCTTAAAAATCGGGTTGATTCACATCCAATCACCACACACTCGGCTACATACCTCGGCCTCTTAGCAAAGTCTTAGTCTTCAAAGTTAAGTAGTCCGAATAGGAATAGGAAAGCCGAGTTAGGGGACACTTAGGAATTTTGTTCGGAATTGCCAACCTAGCTAAACACTCACAATCTCCCCCTATGGCAATTCTGGGACAAAACCCCTTACAACACAAATGAGTACAAGTAAGTAAGCCTCACCCAACTCTCATACAAGGCCACTCACTCACTCAAAACCACAACCTAAGTACTATAATACCTGCAAAAAAAATCTCAAGAAAAACATTAGTAGCACCTATACATATTCCAAGGCACTTCCACAAGATTTGAATGAATTAACACATAGATATCCACATATATCCACAAAGATCACTTGCCTAAAGATAGTCAATATGCATTCATGAGTCAAAAAACCAAGTCCAATATCCACAAATACAAAACAAAATGATCATGATGAACATATCAAATATCCAAAGCACAAAACACAATGTCATGATCAACTACATGTCAAGTGTAAAATGTCTCCCCTTTTTTGTCCTAGAATGAGACAAAGAGTTGTCCAAAATAAGCCATGTACATAATATGAGCAAAATGAACATGATAAGCAAAGTACATAAGACAAAAAACTGTCCAAATCTTCAAGAGCATGCAGTTGATCCATGTTGCAAAGCATTTGCCCATCAATTAGTGAGAAGCCTCTCTCCATATAAGATTGGAGTTGAGAAATCTGCTCAGACAACAAGGTGGATTGAGCTGAAATTTTCTCATCCAATGCATCAAACCTAGCACAAAGTTGAGCTAGGACACTAGAATCTACATTTGAATCAGAGTCACTTCCAGCAAATTTTCTCTTGTCTTTACTATGACCCACCTTCTTCTTAGAACCAAGGGCACCCTTAATCTATCCTTGACTTTGATTCCAAGATGAGGTATCAATGGGACCCATTGGTTCAAGAAAAGAAGAAGTTACAGGAAATTCAACTCCAACCCTTTGGCAGATTTTTGTGATTAGAATGCCATAGGGAAAAACCTCCTTCTTAGACATTGTAGGATCTCCTCGAATAATCATCTCATCTAAGATGCAAGAAGTTAGGTTGATGGGTTCCCGATGAAGAATTCGGGACAAAAGAATGCCGCCTTTCTTACAAATAGTTGCCCGATGAGAGGAAGGATAAACTGAGAATGATAGAAGAGTCGCCAACACCCAAGCAGGACGAGATATGCTACCAGTGTGTACAACTAAGCCTAGCTGACCTCGAACTTCTCCCCATAAGTCAATAGACACTCTATCCAACAGCTTAGAGGTGATTTCCAAATCACTCACAAAGGGTGCTTCAACCAACGGGATGCCTAAGACTTCAGCAATCACTTCAGGAGTGACTTTAACAATAATTCCAAAAAGACTTGACATGAGGTAGGACTCATCCAAGTCATGTTCAATAATATTCGAATAAAACATTCAGACAAGAGGAGCACAAGTAGTCCCAGAGAAATTTGCTAAAGGAAGCCATCCTAGTCCTACAAACAGTACTGGAATTGGTGTGTTGAGAAAAGATTCTAGATGAAGCTTTCTTTTAAGAACAAGAAACCTTTGACGAAAAACCTTAGTGTATAGGTCTCTACAAAACTTTGTCGGGAAAGCATTGAAAGGAATCCCATCAATGAAAGTTTTTGCAGGAGCTTTGAGGATACAGAGAGGTTGGACAGACGGATTGATGGGTAGATTCTCATCTCGAGCACTTTTTGAGGTTTTAGAGGATGACCCTTTAACAGGGGCTTTGTTTCTACAACCTTTGGGAGGCATAGTTCCCAAACAACCCACACAAACAACCTATTGTGAGAAAATCTCACACAAAAACTACCTAACAACACTAATGGAAGAAGAACCAACCTGTACACAGAAGAACAGGGGCTACCAAAGCACCAATCCTGTGATGGAGAAGAGACAGATCAGTTGACTAGAAAAGCTGGAGCATAGGCCGACCAACACTGGAGAAGATGCCGGCAGAAAGATGGAAATGCAGGCTGACGACTATCAAAGAACAACAAACGCGAGCATTTCATTGGTTGAACGTGAAGATCATGTTGGAAATAGTGGAGAATGGGCTAATGGCAAGAGCTGAATCATCGACAGTAGATGAAACTAAACGAGATGAGCCGACTTTACATCAACGACGATGATTTCCGATGACGGTGGCTGGAACTAATAAATGACTGTGAAGATGTAGAGAAGAAGGTCTGGAACGAACGAAAGCCTTAGGGCTTTGAAATAAATGAGAAAAACGAATAGATTTGGGGATTTTGACATTTTCAAATTTTTTTAATTACAAAAATGCCCCTCATCCATTTAACCCGAGTATAACCAGCTAAGGACAAAATTGGAAAATTTTCACAAAAGAAAACATGTTTAGGGATTATGAATTTTTGAGTTCTTTTTTTAAATATGAAAATGCCCCTGATTCATTAAACCATAGGAATTGAACCAGATGAGGGCAAAAATGGAAATTTTCACAATTGCATAAGTGATATCGATCTTGGTGGATCGATCCTCAATTCGTTCAACAGTTCTCAGTGAAAGAAAAAACTGTGCAACTGCAGGAAATTTTTCACAAAAAAATTTCTAAGTGTTAGAGCAAGTGGTATCGATCTTAGTGGATCGATCCTTAATTCGTTCAAGGGCTCTCGGTCACAAGACTGTGCGCACAGTAGATCGATCCACAAATTCAGCAGATCAATCGACACCCTACTAAAAAATGACTTAGACAAAAAAAAACTGATGATAAGACATAAGAAACACTCCAACAAGCTTTCCAAAAAATGAAAAAATGATTCACCAAGTCTAAGACACAATAGAATGACATACTTATCTTTCAATCAAAGAGTTAGAATTGATTCATATTGAACAAGGATGCTACCAAGAGCTTAACTTTAGACAAAATTAATAAACATAAGGATTGAAGAACCTTCCAAATTTATCAAATGAATAGATAAAAAACAAATGATTATCAACATTCTAACAAGGAAGCTTAAGCTCAAAGAAGACTTACTCATGACACCATAAAATAGTGAGAATGTTAATTTCTTTTCACTTATAAACCTATATCCACCCATAAAGCAAAAAAATCATTTTCAAGACACACTTCATTCCTAGAGAAATTCAAGATAATATTCCAAGATGTCAATTTGCACCTCTCTTGGCTAGATTTCTGTTTAACACGACTTATTCACATCCCAAAAAAAATTCATACGACAATTGTTTTTCACATTGAGCATTGAAATGATTACACAAACATAAGCTTCACCCTTAGGATCAATTTTATTTTTTTTACTTGAGGATCACTAAGGTATTTACAACATAACAACATAAGGGATGTCCCACTCTTGCAATGGAGGCTTGTTAACTCTTGAAACATTGCCAAGAAGCCATAACCATTCCAAGAAACTTAATATTTGTCTTTTTCTTTTCTTTTCCCTTTTCATTTTATTTTTTAATTTCAAAGAGAGGGCAAACAATCAAGGAAGAATAATCTTAAACACTTAAGGATATTCCGGGTGACTTTACTCACTTTTTAATGCTCATTAGATAAACATGAGTTTGCATTTAGACTACAAAGAACATTACTCACCATTTATGTAATCACAAGGTTCAACCATGAGCTATTACTCACTTAAAAGAAATGAAGCTAACCTTTTGTGGTTTATCTAATCAAATCAAAATAGCAAGGTTCAATATCATGTTTATTAATCAAACCATGGAGATAAAAACATCTTGAAGCTTTTAAGATCATTATGAATCAATTTAACTTTTAAACAAAAGTGTAAGCATGTCACTCTCATGAACTCAGCAAATGTTGAAAATTTATGAAAAATGAAGAAAAGATTGAACCAAAACAAAAAAAACATCAACTTGATGAAATTTAGGAACTTACGAAGACAATTAGTTGATCGAGCGCTCAATCACCTACTAGTTATTACACTTTTTGGAGGGTGAAGGTCAACCAGTAGTAGTACATGTCAACCATAGTTATAAATCCAATACACACTACCAACTTTCCTCTCATATCCCTACTCAATTAATTGATCGACAATCAAAAGGTCACCATTGATTTCATAATCTTGAAAGTTCTCAAGTTTTTAAGCTACAAAGTTTTACAACTAAGATAAATTAAATCTTCGTATAATTTTTTTAAAAACCATTATATGTTTAAGGAACATTACAAAGGTTAATTTAAATTGGAAAAACCTTTTTAATGATAAGAAAGCATGTTAAACATGATTTTTAATCTTGTATGAAGTAAACTCTTTTTTTAATAAAAATCATCAATAATCTATAAATGAGTTATTTTAAAAAGACTTGACTTTTAAAGGTTAATGTTAAGGCATATTTATATCCTCATTGATTAGCGCCTTGACCAAGCCTTACAAAGAGAGTCTACATATAAAAGCTTTCTCTTGATTTTCTCTTTACCCACACATCATTGAGTCGTGTAGCTTGTTCTTGATTGGTCTAAGGTTTTTCTTTCCTATCATACTTGAAATTAAATATTAAGCCCAAACATTGATTTTGTTAAGTTTAACCAAACCTTAAGCTAGCAAAATACTTAAGAAATTGAGTCTACTTGACAATTGCTTTTAAAATAATTTTCTATTGTTTAAAACATAAGAACATTTTCCAATTTTAAAAATTAGTTAAATTTTTTTTTATGAGAAGCAATTGTTTTTTAAAAAAATTAGAATAGAATAATTTTTTAGAATAAATTTGATTTGTTTTTTTTAATAAAATATTAGAAACAATAAAAAACACAAGTAGTAGACAGAGAATATCACATTTGTACATAAGAGCAAAACGCTCGTATGAAGAATAAACCGAGAAAACTATTTTGAGAAGTAAGTTTCCTAATATAATTTTATTTTTTAAGATAACATAAATCTTTTTTTAAAACTCTTATCAAAAAATTAATTTTTAAGAATAGTTTTAGAAAATATTATCTAAATTATTTCTTGGAATAATTCCACCTCAATTAGGTAATTCAATTTTTCAAATACCATAGAAAATTTTTATTAAGCTCTGGGGGATAAATCTTAAAAAAGATCCTTGAAATAATATCTAATTAAGACCAAGTATCATTTACATTCCATCATAAAACATTTTTAATATCCCATTTATTTATCCCATTTTTTGTTTTAGGTTGGCCCATTCTTCATTGAATCATATTCATTCATGTTGACATAACAATCACGGGATTCATATTGTAACGCCCAAGTTTTTTTTTAAAGGATAATTTAGGAATTTCATAATAATAATAATAAATTAATTAATTAATTAATTTAATAAAATGGAAGAGGGGTGAAAAGGTAATTTTACGAATAATTACCTTAGGTATAAATAGGAAATTCTCTTCTTCTTGTTCGTTTCTGAATCGTGTTCCTGTTTGTAGAGAGTTTCCAGAGAACTTGAAGTTAGGGTCAAATTGCAGGATTTGAATAACAGGTCTCTATATGTAAGATTCTAACCCTAGATTATTATTTTAGATTTATTAGTTAATTTCAAGTATTAGATATTTAAAAAAAAAAAATCAAATCTAGATTAGGGTTAGTTTATCTTTTTTATTCATTTTAACATCAAAATAGTGAAAATTTAATATTTTGATTTGTTGTTGGAAATTGGAAATTCTTAAGCTTTTAGAGAGACAAAAAAAAAAAAAAAGATTCTTTGGAAATTTTCGTTTTAGGTTAGGGCTAATGAAAAAAATAAATAAATAAATAAATTATATTGTTATTTGTGGCTTAAGGATTAAAGAAAAAAAAAAAACAAAAGAAGAAAAATGGAGAACGCGTGTGCACCGGTGGAATTGGAGAATTTATAAGGATTAGAAAAAAAAAAAAAAAAATGCAAGACGCGTGTGCACACCTGTGAAACTGGAGAATGGCTTAAGGATTAAAATAAAAAATAAAAAAAAAACAAAAAATAATGGAGGACGCGTGTGCACATTGTGGGATTGGAGAATGGAAATATATATATATATATATATATATATATATATATATATATATATATTTATATATATGTGTACGGATGAAGGGTGTTTGTTAGTTAATATTATATATGTATATTATTATGATGACAGTAACGAAGAATGGTGGGGAATAAAGTTTATGTTTGAAAAAAAAAAAAAGTGAGAGAATAGAAGTTTTAAATAAAAGGAAGTAAAGTTTTTTTGTATTATAATTATAATAGTGATGAATGTAAGTTAATAAAAAACATAGAAATTAATTAGTGGAATAAATTATAGTTTAATTAAATTAAGTTGTGTCCCAAGAAATAAATTTAAAAATAACTTCAGTTTTATATGAATTAAAAATTTATTAATTTTTAAAAAAATATGAATAGATTAAAATTACCTTTCATAATTAAAAATATTAATTTGAATACCTAAAATTTTAGAATTGTCAAACCTATAATTTTAGATAAATAATAATAATTATTCTTCTTATATTTTGTTAGGTGAAGAGTAGATTTTCAGGATTATTTCTCTTCAAAGTTTTTGAGGACTTCTTTTGAGGTAAGGGAAATTAATGCAATTGTTTTTTCTTTTTAGAAATAAATTTTTATATACATCATTTGGAAAAGTTTTGAGTTTTTATTAGTTTTATGCATGGATCAAATATGTTTTTGTATGAAAAACATGTTAGAACCTTATATTCTGTTTACAAAAGAGAAATGTGGAGATATTATATTTTGCAAATTTGAATAATTGAAATAAGTGTTTGACTCTAGTTTGTTTGGCCCTTATCAATGCGATATAATAGTTGACCTTTACATTTTTGTGGTGGAAAATGTAATTGATTTGGACCCCAGCCTCTAGGTGTTTGATTAAAGGTTACTAGTACTAGTAGTGTTTGGTTCCATCCACCTTAAAGGAACAATTTGAGGCTAGCCATCTATTTGAAAAGTCCCACCTAATTGGGCACTATTTGATGTTTCATGACCAAAGTAAATAAATGATTTGAATGCTTTGATTGAATTTGATATGAAAATGTTTGAATCAGAATTGAAAGTGTACAGTTAAAAGTTTTGAATGTATTGGCAAAATTGACTCAAAGTTTATGAAAATAATTAGATAAATGTCTCCTATTTTGCAAGTGAATTTGAAATGTTTGATCCTTGGACTGCATTAATGTTCCTTATTGGACTTTGAGTTCATTCCTATTCGTTGATAATTTTTCAGGTACCCTTAGTTCGGGCGAGGAGTGATGGTCAGGTTGGGAAATGGTCATCATTAGGATTTTGGTTAGGATGTTATTTCTGGATATTGTTAAGCCTATAAGTTTATGTTCATTTGAATTTATTTTGTTTTTGGAATTTATTTATATTTGAACTTACAAATTCGTTATGATGGTTTGGAGTTGAGATTTGGAGATTATGAAAATTTGTTAGCACTTGATTTATTTGAGTTGCAATCTATTTGGATAATGGATTTTGGTTGATGGATGCTTAGTTTTAAAGTTACGATTGAAGATTTTAGAATTTTGTTTCCGCTACTCTGAACAGTTTGTGTCGTTTCCACTTTGAGCCTTTGGCCTTGAAGTGTGAAATGACCGCCATGCCCTTAAAGTGGGTCTTGGGGCATGACACATATTCTATTATTTGAATCACATAGACCACGTTTGATTGACAGGATATGATATGAGAAAGAATAAACGAAAGGATATTATATCTTATCTCATGTATTCTATTCCGTCAATTAAACGTAGTAAAAAATTTATTATTTAATTACCATTAATATAACATGTATAAATGAAGGAATAAAAAAAAATTTCTACTCAAATTAAAATTTTCAATAAATACAAATATAAACTAATTGATAAATGCTTATATATATATAAAATTGCAACAAAATGGAATAACATCATCCTCGTGTGGTGCCCAAGTTGGACCAATAAAGCATATTTTTCATGTCAAAAGATTCCTATTCATACATCCCTCTCTCCAAAGCTGAAAAGCCATCATTCATTAGGTCACTCAGCAATGAACCCAGGGAAAAAAAAAACAATTTCCCAAAGTCAGGAGGAATCCACTTGATAGAGTCAACTTTTCTCCGCAACCAAACAAACCATCCAATAAAAAGGGTAGATGCATGTTCATGTCTTTTTCAGAATAAGATTCATCCTAGTATATAGAATCATTGCCCCTGTGGGGCTGCCTGGGAAAATTGTGGAAAAAAGAGAGGAGTTTTGGAATCTTTTTCCAGAACAATCCCCAGCTCCCACAAGTTGTGAGATTTTACACTTGCGTTTCTTCCTTTTTTCCTGGCAGCCAAACAGGTGCAAGCTGTAGATTTCCTTTCTTTTTTTTTTTTCAGTTACTCACGTTGACACTACCCTAGTGGGTAGCAGTTGTCAGCAATTACAATTGTCGGGTGGGTGATGCAAATTTGAAAACAAAAACAAAAACAAAATTATCCTATAACTCTATTTTCTAAAAATAATTTCAACCAAACATGCCCAAACATTCTAATTTTAGTTTTCCTGTATTTTCTTTTCCCCAATTTTCTTAGAGTTGACCAACCAGCCATGTCCAAAGTCTCTAATTTCAGTTTTCTTTTGTATTTTCCTGCCAACCAAGCGGTTTCAAGCCGTAAATTCCATTTTATTTTATATTCTTTTCCTTCATGTGTATG
The DNA here is from genome assembly GCA_030254885.1 of Vitis rotundifolia. Taxonomy (NCBI): domain Eukaryota; kingdom Viridiplantae; phylum Streptophyta; class Magnoliopsida; order Vitales; family Vitaceae; genus Vitis; species Vitis rotundifolia. The sequence continues at coordinate 10,831,637 of CM058170.1, forward strand.
GGCTTTGGGTTTAAGCCCATTAGGGCCCATGGGCTATTGAAGGAGGGCAAACATGAAACATCCCAAACCCAAATAAATTTGGACCAACTATTTTTGAGAAGTACATAAATAAAGTTATTTTTTGAAAATGACAACTTTCTAGAAATATAAAAAGTCGAATCAATTTCCTAATAAAAATAAATGGGTGTTTGATAAACCAAATTAATAACTTAAAGTGGCTTAATAACTTAATTTAAGTTATTCAATAAATTAAGTATGTTTCATAAAACAACGTATAACTTAAAATAAAAAATAAATTCAAATAATAAATAAAAACAATTAATTTATTTTTATGTCCACATCTTTATTTTATTTTTTTATTTTCATTTGTCCTAATTACTTTCATGATCTCTTTTACTATTTCACGACCTCCATTGTTACTTGACCTATTTTGTTATAGAATTGATTTATGAGAATAGATATGTCAATTTAATGATTTAGAATAAGTTTTAAATTAATTTATTAAATAATTTTAATACTTAAAGTAAAAATTAAGTAATAAATTTTAAGTCAACAACTTAATGATAATATAACTTAAAATCAACTTAAATCATTAAGTAATAAGTATTAAATTTTATTATGTTGTTTTTCCTTTTTCATGTTTTTATTTTCAAAATAAAAAATAGCATATAGACCAAAAACTCATTTTAAAATTGTATTCAAAATGAACAACATTTTCATTTTTATTGCTTTTAAAAGGCTAGTATTTTATCCACCAAAAATAATTTTTAAAAACAAAAGATGTACTTCTTAGTAAAAGAAAAAAAATTAGAAACATTTTGTTGCAACCAAAATCCAACCAAGCTAGGCAACATCACACTACATTCCCTTATTTGACCCAAGTCCCATTCCAATAAGAACAACAATACTATTGTAATTAACATTAACAGCAAAGAAATACACTAATTACAGGTTTAATAGAAAGCAATAACACTAAAAATTTAACTTAATGTTAAATTTAATTTACTTTCAAACTTTAATTGTTTGTTTTTAACTTTTCTTTTACTTATTATTATTATTATTATTATTATTATTATTATTATATTTTGACTGAATAGAAAAATATAAACAACTAAAACACGATCATCATCTTATTAATACTTAATATGATTAAGTTTTATTTGGAATTAAGTTAAATTAAATTCTATTTAAATTTAAGTAAAACAAACAAACATCATCTAAGTAGTTAAAACCTTAAAACATATTGGCCTAGAGAATAGCCTATAAGATGGAAAGAATAGAAGACAATTGGATAATGTTAATAAAACAAATATCGAATACACGATGATGAACTCATTTTTAAAAAAAATAATAATAAAAATAAAATATCATAGTTTTAAAAATTGGATCGAATTGATCGGTCAGACTAGTCAAACCATTCAACCGTATGAATCGTGCGATTCTCCAAGAACAACTCCAACTCATTTTTTTTTAATCTTTTTTAAAATTTGACTACCTTATAATTGGGCTTATTGCTTCTACCCCATAAGGAGAATAGGTCAAGCCTCATTTGGGTGTATTGCTTCTTACCCACAAGCTTTTGTTTACTGCATCAATGTTCCAAGGGTATTTATAGCTATGTTTTCTATTGCATAGCTTGTCACTTTCCGATGTGGGATTTGTGTAAGAAGTGGAAAAAATTTGTTTACCCAAGGGTATTGTGAACCCACATTTTTCACATATATCTCTACTTGATGGCAAAACTTGCTTTTTAGTGAAAACCTGATTTTTATAAAATTGGAGTTGTCACTTATTTTTATTTTTTTTTTTAAAGGGCAAATAAAATAAGAAATAAAATAAGAAATAAAACCCTAAAAAAATGACTCCTTATTTTGGAAAAGCATATCTTTGAAAACTAAATTCAAGTGCGAGGTCAGATTACTCTCTGAGAAAGTATCATAAGGTAGCACCCCTCTAAGCCCTAAAACAGGTCTCTACTAAATAAGTCAATGTAATTATAACAATTGATTTGTAAATCAATGGATACAATAAATCAAGAAATATATCAAAATAATAGTTAAAGCATAACCAAGGAATATCCAAACAAACCATACACATTTAATAATCAATAATTAAAGAGAGTGAAGAACGTACCTTATTAGCATGTTAAATGCTTCCATAACACAAAAGAGTTAATTCACAATCAACAATCTCATAATATACACAATATGCATTGTACCCAAAATCAAGGAGCATAGATACAACAACATAAAAGTCAAAGAAGGCAAGATGGATCTATCATGGAAAATTAAGCATGCCAGTTAATAGAGATAAGGAGATAAGAAAGGAAGCTTTACAAGTGCTTTGAAACTCACTTGCTTGGTTAGGAAGTGGTTTGGGTGGTGTCTTAGCCAAATGGGAGTTTCAACTATTTATAGGCACCTTAGGAAGTTTTTGGAACCTTGGAGGGTTCCTTACAACTCAAGAATAAATCTAAAATATTCTACACAATTTTATGTACAAGAATATATATAAGAGATCCCTACAATTCTCTAGAAAGCCTTGGACTCTTCTCATGCCTTCCACCATAGTGTAGAGATGTGTGGACATCTCTAGCCATCTCTAGAACCTTTCACACTCTTCCCACCAATGGCTTAGTGTAGATGATTTCAGGAGTTTCCATAAGCTTCCTGCCCTCTATATAACCCCATGAGGAGGGTCATTTGAAGCATCTTTGGGTTATTAATGAAATAGTTTGCATGCTCATCACAGATTTTGTTAAAACACTTACTTTTCCATTAATTGAGTAGCTTAAACTAAATATGCATTATGCATTTCAATGTTGAAAAATTACAAATAGGTTGAGTTGCAAGGCAAGAAAGGGTAATGTTTTTCATATCAAATTGCATATGAAGTGAGATAGATATCCATAATCGAACCAAACATAATGTGAAGGTTTGAAATCTTGTGAAATATTTACTCTGGCGGAATCCCTGGCATGTAGTGCCGTTTCAAGTCCACATAGTTGTGCTCTTCAATATCCTCCGTCGCGGTTTCGTCTGTATCTTCAATCTGCTTATCCTTGTTTTCCTTCTTTTACTCATTCTCGTTCTTTGTTTCGTTTGTATCCTCCATTGTTTCGTCAGTATCCTCTTTATGCTCTGGCTCGGTATCAATATTCTCTTTTCTCTTATCATCATCCTTCGTCATTTTCTTCGTGTCATCTCGTTGCTCCGCCGTTTTCTTATTTTCTAGCTCCACTATTTTCTTGTTTTTCCGTGCTATCATGTTACTCAATATCCTTAGGCTTTGACTCTATTTCAATCCGAAGCAAAGTATGAATACTTTCGTATGCGAGATAATGAGGCACTACGCTGTAACAAGGAAATATAAACGCAAAAAACTAATTCATAACTTATTGAAGATTTGTTCTGAAAACCAAACAATATATTGGGTTGCATCTTTGGAATTATTTTTAAATTATTGTCACTTGTCAAATTAATATAAGTGTCAAAGTCATCATTAATTATAATAAAATTGCAATATAATGGGGGGTACTCATTATTTTTCAAAATAGATAATTTAAGTGGGGTGAACTATGTAAAAGTGCATTGCTTGTAAAATATAGAATTTTTAAAAACTTTTAAAAAGTAATCTAATAAATATATAATCAAATAGTAATTTCATTAAAAGTCTAAAATTGTCCTTTATTTTTTTCTGCTTCTTAAATGGATTAACCCATTTATTTTTTATTTTTTATTTTTAACTTTGAAATAACAAGTCAAAAGATATCAATTACTTTTAAGTTTACATATGGCTAATCAACATGCCACATTATTTTTCCTTTTTCTTCATTTTACCTAAAAAATAATCAAACTTTTTAAAAAAAAAAATTAATTTTTTTCCTCTTTCATCTTTTCATAGTTATTGATTTCAATCATTTAGAGACACTTTAAACATATAATAATAATAATAATAATAATAATAATAATATATGATAAATAATTAATGAGAAAAAATTAATGTACAAAGATGTTTAGAATATAAGATTTTATATACCATATTAAATAAAATATTTATTTATTTGATAAATCTTATTATAGATTAAATAAAAATACATTTATCATTTTCTATTTTTAAAAAAAAATTTAAATTTTCATGTGAAAATAAAAATCAATTATCATGATTTTTTAACCTTTTGCTTACAATTGTTACTTGAATATAGTTTTAACTTTTTTTTTTTTAGTTAAAATGTTTAATATTTTATTTAAAAAAGATAAAAACTTGGTTATGGTTCTAACATTTTGCTTTATTGAAATTTTAAAATTTTTATTCATATAAAATAAAATAAAATATTTTTTTCACAAAAATTGTATTTAATAATTTATGTTAAATTTCTTTTAAATTTATTAAAAAATAAAATTTTTGTATAATGAAGTTGTGCATTAATAAATTTAATTTTTAATAAAACTAAGAAAAATTAATATAATTGATTAAATACAATTTTTATAAAAAATATAAATTAAAATTTTAAAATTTTAATAAAGCAAAATGTTAGAATCACAACTAAATTTTTATCTTCTTTAATTAAAAATATTAAACATTTTAGTAAAGAAAAAAAAAAATTATACCCTAAATCTCAATTGTGATTTGGGTCAGTTAAATTTATAAATAAAAATTTAAAATTATAATCATTAATTATGCTTTTCACATGAAAATTTAAAATTTTAAAAATATAAATAATAAAATAATATGACAATATAATAAGATTTATAAAATAAATAAATATTTTATTTAGCACAATTATATAAAATTTTATGTTCTAAATATTATCATGTATTTATTTTTATATTAAATTAATTATCATTAATTATTTATTATATATTATCATTTGATATCTAAAAATGTCTATAAATAATTAAAATTAATAAATATAAAAAGAGGAAATATTAAAAATAAATTAAATTAAAAATATTTCATCAAGCCAACATATTTTTAAAAACAGAAGCAAAAAAATGGGGATATTATAGAGGAGGGAAAAAATAAAAATGAAAAATCATATGGTATGATGATTGCCGTATGTCAAAGTTGTGTTTTATTTTTTAAATAATAATATTATAATAGTAATAATATATCATTTGTCTTGTCAAAATAATTAAATAAAAAAAAAACAAAAAGTGATTATGAAATATTGATTATGAAAAATTCAACTAAAATATTAATTATGAAAAATATAAAAGTGGTCATTGAGAATTTTTTTATAAAAGTGGATTATAATTTATATAAATAATACATATTAAAGAAATATGGAAAAAGAAAGTCAAAGTAGAAAATTAAGTAAATAAACTCATTATTTAAAAATTTTTCTAACAAGGAATAATACATATTAAACCTAAAGAATTAAAAATAGAGACAGAGGTTTAATCTCGATAATGAATTTAATGCCAATTTCTTATGATTTCTCACTGTTCACCTTTTCGGGCTCGCGCTCTCTGCATGAACTTCAAAATCCACAATGCGCTCACATTACACTTGCCTCTTCTCTAACATGTTCCACTAGTGCGCAGTTTAGAACCTTGTGCACACTGCAAAAGCTATATAAAATTCCACTACTACCCCTCCCTCTGCATTTTCCACGTTACAATGGCGAACCACGCCAACTATTCGTCTTCTCTCCTTCCCCTTCTTCTCCTAACCCTAATCGTCGCTGGAATCGAACTCGCTGCCGGCGGAAAGCGCCCGGTGCAAATCCCCGATGAGCTCGACGACGTGGTCGACAACGAGGAGGACGAGGCTTGGAAGGAATGGGGCAAAAGATCTGCTCCACCCGCAAAATTCGACCCTCCCCCAACTGATTTTTCGGGGATGGACTTGTCCGAGATCCAGGCCGAAATGTTCAAGCGGCATTCCGGGCCGGCCTTCGGGTTCGTTAAGCTTCGGTTGGGAGTTCGTCGGTCTCCGGTGATTGAACCTTGTTCTTGTTCTTAGTTCTTGAATTTTAGGGTTTTATAGGTCTGGATCCTTGAATTTCAGTCTTTTGTCTATGATGGTTCCTCGATCCTCTGAATGATAGAAGCTAATAAAGGTTTCTATGCGGCAAAAGATCATATCGGTTGTTGACATTATAACAGGATTTTGCTTTATTTTCAGGATATGGTAGCTGAGATTGCTATGAAATGGACAAAGGTTCTCAGGACTGGAGCGATCGAGGCTAATTTCATGGGCGTAGATATAAGCACAGTCATGTTCACTATGGAAAAAGGCCAAGACATAACAGAGGTAAGCTTCAGTCATCTCTAAGTGAGAACCTCAAGATCTAATCCAATCAATCTTTCGCTGTCAATGCATTGCGATCAATCGTGTTCTTCGATATAAGGATTAGATTTAGTTCTGCATACAGTGTCTTGGTTTACAATGATGATCTGTTTGTTTTAGAATTCTTAGTTCTCAATATCAGTGTTTCATACATTTTGGTTTTCAGTTGAAAGAGTTCATATTGAATGAACCAGAAGCTTATGAGGTGAAGATAGGGGATCAAGTTTTTCGAAGACCTGGAGACCCTCCTCTAGAGGAAGTTGTTGAGATGCTCCACAGAGAGAAAAACAAGGAGAAAAGTCCTAGGAAGGAAAATGGGCACCAGAAAGAGGAGTTATAGTTGACTGGAAATCCTATTTAGATACCCCTATGGAGCATTGTTTTTACTCTATACCCTTTTGTCTGATCCATGGTCTATATGCTTCAAATTTAGTAAAACAAGGAAGAAATTGTAGTGTCTGAGAGAATTGAAACCTGAAAGAAGGGTTGTAGTTGACCAAAAATTGGCCTTAGATAACACGATTGAGCATTGTTTTGACCTTGTAGTGCTTACATTGTATACCCTTTGGTAGAATCCATTGTTGATATCTTTGAATTAATAGACTTATTATTTGGAAGATTGTTCTTCCACCTTTGTCTGATTCCTCTTTTGCAAATCCATGATCTAATTTTTCTTGAACTCCTACCTTAGCATGCAAAGCTTGCTTACTTTATATAGCATAGCAATGTATGAACAGTTATGTATAAGGCCATAGGCTATAACCATGTGCTGTGCATAATGTGTGTATGTATAGTACATACAGTAGATGATATTTCCTCCTGGTGATGAGTTTTTTGGGTGTTTAGGGTTTTAGGGTTTATACATCAGATTTCCTTTTTGCAACAGCTCAAAGTTTTCAGGTGTTTTCTGTTTCAATTGTTAGAGACTTCACATGGACCATGACGATGTCACCAGGAATTAAGTATGCAAAACATTAAGATATAGGATAGCACATACAACTTCAGTGATCCTGGCACCCTTTATTCTGAGACCAAAGAAATCTTTTCAACTGTTCCTTTCCCTTATGAATGGGAAGGAAAAAGAAAAAAAAGCTGGGTTTAATCAGTCTAATTCAGACTACACCATAAGTAATAATGTAGATCAAGTGTCATTTGCATTCGTAAATGGAATTGGTACCCAATAAATGAATAGGGATCTAGTGGAGAAATGACTATTTCAACTTCTTACTAAAGTCAGAGAGCTCAAGAAGTTGGATCCTGCTAATGCCAGCTGCTTCCTCTCTTTCTTTCTGGGTGTTGTATCCCCATTTCCCTGCCCCAACAAGGCACCCCATTGAACCAAAAGAGACACAAGGAAGTTGAGGAAGATAATATACGTGTAATTTTAACAAAGGAAGAAGCAAAGTGAGGAAAAATTACCAAGATACAAATTCCACCCATCTAATTCAGGCTCTTTGATGACATTCTTGAGGGTTGCAAGTCTATCTTCAACAAAACTGGACAAAATTGGGTAAGTTTATATTAGTTTTCAATTTAACTTCACATTAGGATCACTGATGGGCAGAAAGATTACGAAAATGAAAAAACAGTCTGCTTAAGATGATGATTCTGTTGCCGATATACTAAGCACCAAAAAAATCTTACTGTAGTGTCAGGCCCTGGTGTTCTGATTGCTTTTGAAGCTGCTTGAGCACTTCGACCTTAGGACTGTAGGAATTTTCAAAATAAGAAAACGAAAAATTAAACAACAGTAGATTGTTGAAGTACCAGATGCAATGGTTAGTGCTATTTCTCAACATCAACAGGTAGAAAACATACGAACCCAGTTCCCAGACCATAGATTCTTTCAGATGGTATCATCACTCCTGCAAGCTCTCGTAGTAATGCTTCTGCAAATCGGCCCTGAAATGGAGAGGAGGAAAGGGGGGAGAGAGAGTAGATGACAAAGAAAAACAGTAAGAGATCTAAGAAGAAGAGAAACCGCACCTTTAGCAGATAAAGAATTTACTTATAGGAGATTTGATTTCAAAATCCCAATTAGAATGCTGTATTCAGTGTCTAGTTATATACAGTTTGACAATAAACACACCTGTTTTGTGGTAACGATGTAGACCTTTGAGCTTGCAAACTTCAAAGCATCAGCAACACCTGGGTAAAATCTGCATTAGAAGCAACTTTTTGATCAATTGTTAAACCATCAAAACCGAATTAAGCAAAAGAAACCAAATTTTTACTTTAGCTATAACCCATTTACAATATTTGGAGCTTCAATGATCTCCTTCAAATGTGCAAAGAATTTTGACTACATTTTGACTTGTTTTTCAGCAGACTGAGTCTTATTACATGTAGGAAACACATATGGTGTCTGAAATTGCTAATAGCCAAGCAAAGGAATGCAGGGATATCTCTAAACTGGAAATATACTAGCCCATATAAGAGAAACCACAGCAAATCCTAAATTATGTACTCTATTCACTGGCTTTTCAGTAATATACATTATCTTTGCATGTTTGATCCCACCTTGTCAAAGGAATTTTACCTATTTGCATCAATCCAAGTGGCCAAGTCATCCTCCATCCATTCATCCCTGACCTTTCCAAAAAGATCTACCAGAGGTTCCCTTTTCTCGTCCCATTCTTCCATTATGACAGGTTTGAGCTTTGACCAGTTCTCCAATATCCCCTCAATTGTAAGCACCTCTGCAACCTAGGATGTTAAGCCATGACTATCAGATGAAAACCAAACAATGGATAATGTTTGCAAACTGTCTAACTTAGAAAACACGTAGAATGAAAAACAAAAGTATGTTATTTTTTTAGAAAAAAATTGAGATGATTTTCAGTTAGGAGAGGTAAAATTTGATATGATTTGAACTCTAATACACTTTTCGTGGGTTTGTGTAGAATATAATTTTGGGTTTAGTCAAATTCAATTCGATTTACATTACTTGTTTAATAAATAAATAGTTTTTGGCTCAATTTATATATTACGAATTTGACCTAAATTAATTCATTTTAAATAAATAGGTGAATTGAATAGTAAGTATGTTTGATTAAGACATTAATCATATAAATTTAGAAAAGATTTAGCTCAACATGTTTACTAAATAGGAGGATCTTAAATATAGCAAAATGCCTGAACTCTGTCACCTTTATTTTATAAAGTATTTTGAGTAGCAATTGAAATTACAGAGAATATTTCATACAAGTGTATCGCAGAAGTTAAGAAAATAATTAAAAGATTGTTTTTAAAAAAAGATCCAAACAAGGCCTAAGATTTTCACTACAGTGTCATTCATATCAAAGTAGAAACTCGAATTGACAACAAAATAACCCATATTTTGTATGGATATCTACTCACCGAGGACTTCCTGATGGATGGCAGTCTCATCTCCAGCAGCAGCCTCACAAGCAGTAGATTTTCATACCCAGTTTCTACCACCGGTCGTATCTGCCATTTTTATAAATTCTTTTTCATTATGAATGAACTAAATTTAACTATGTATTCATATATTTTTATATTTTTAATAGTTTTTCGTGATACTTCTAATAACACTGAAAACAAATTTGAAAAAATCAAAAATTTATCATAAAATTGTTTTTAAGAAGAATTCGCTAGTTATGTCAAATTCCAGGAAAGAAATTTTCCAATGAACGGATCCAGATTCCCAATTTTTTCCAACTTCAATATCACATCCAGCCATCATTCACATAAAAAGGCTTTAGAAAAAACGACAAAGAATAGTATTCGATGACTTGAAGAACAGGGAGGAAGAAGAAGAGTTTACTATGAACATCTGATCGACAATCCAATCCTCCAACTTCGAATCCACACCGTCGAACAAACCAGGCCATCTCACCTTAGCCGCCTACAAAGGAGAACAACATCTAAAACGTAATTTACTCCCTTAAACAGCTTCGGCAATTTTGCACAATGGCTAATTTTATCTTCGTTGCTTTTACTTTATTTTCTCGGGAACCAAACATGATGACGAAAATAGAGAATAGCGAAACCTTGACAGCGGAGAGAGAGCTCTCTCCACAGCTATCGCAGAGAATTCCATCGAAATCCAACGCGTAAAGATCGCCCATTTCCTCTGAGATTACTCGCACCCAATCGCGATCTTCTCCTCTTAGTCCACCCGCCCGAAGGGAGGTTTTCCGTCACCGCCAGTGGAACTGTGCCACGTGTTATCGTACTCACAGTTTTTGACGGCATGGATGCAGCCTATGATCGTTGGGTGATTATAGGCCACCAGTGAACGGACGGTTGAGATACGTGGGGTTTGGGAATGGTATTTCAGTAATTTTGTATAATATCGGCATTTCTCTTTAAAGAAATGAAGAGAGAAAAAAGAAGATTTTATTAGAATCAGGAACAGATTTTTTTATTTTTTTTTTAGGTTTATTTATTGAATTCCTACCCATATCATTTTTTTCTCGCCTTAATGATAATTTAAAATAGGAAATCTCTCAAATTAATTTTAAAATTACTTTTTATTGAATATGAATAGGCATTATATTTAATGTCTAAAATAAAAAAGTGCAATATGCCTCGATATTAAAAGTCAGCAGTCTTATATTAAAATCAATATTAAATTAATAAATGATTAATCAAGTTGAATTTTTCTTTCATGTTAATAATTATTAAGGTGTATATTTAAAAAACAAAAAATAAAAAATAAATAAAAAGTCTGATCATTTAAAATTCACACAAAATATTATCATACAATGAAATTGAGCCCAAGTTCATTTCAATTGGGTGGGGGGGTGGGGGGTGGTTCGATTTAAGTTAGTTTTCAATTAATCTGAGGATCAAATTTTGCTTTTTCTTTTTTTATCTAATTGAAATTGATTGTAATAGATATAATACTTACACTAAGAGTGGAGAAAATCCCTCCCTACATGCATTGTCAATGACCCACGAGAATATCCTCCTAACTGCTCTCTAACAATGCTCTTATACTTAAGCATTGGTGGGAAGAATGTGGATGGTTCTAGAGATGTCTAGAGATATCTACATATCTCTACACTTTGGTGGAAGGCATGAGAAGAGTCCAAGGCTTTTTAGAGAATTCTAGAGATCTCTTGTATATTCTTGTACATAGAATTGTGTAGGAAGTTCTAAATTATTTTTGAGTTGTAAGGAACTCTCCAAGGTTCCAAAGAGTTCCATTGGTGCCTATAAATAGGTGAGGACCTTATTTGGCCAAGACATCAAGCGAGTTCTAAAGCACTTGTAAGGCTTCCTTTGAGTAATAAAACTTCATTCTTTAAGAGTTGCTTACTACACCTTCTAAAACTTTCAAGTCGTGAGCATTTTAACCTAGCAAGCTAAGCATCGGGAGTAAGGCTGACTTAACAAGATCAAGAGTCTTGACTTGTCTAAATGTCACATGAGTTTAGAAAAAGACTAAGTCCATGACAAGGGCCAAAGAAAATTCCAAAGAAAACCCCGATAAAAACCTACCAAAACAAATATCTCTAGATGGCCCAAAATGAGTGGTCCACAGAATAATTTTCATATTTTTAGTTAATTTTGATGATTTTTTTGATATAAAAGCTCATGGATAATTTTCTTTCAAACTAATATTATCATTGGAGAGAGATGAAAAAAATTCATAGTAACGAGTAGCATCCACAATTTTGAATGAAATTAAAATTCGTATTGGGAAATAGCGTCCACAATTTCAAACCTATCAGAAAGAGATGAATGAGCTTACTATTTATTCAAATCAGCTCCTAAGCCTAAAGCTGCGACGGTTCTCACTAAAAGAAACTGATGTGATGCAGAGCAAGTATTGGTAAATTTCAACGTATCTTCTGGTAAATTTCACTATTTCATTCCGTCCATCAAATCTTTCAGCTAATACATTGGAGAGACGTGAATGTGCTTATTATTTATTCAAATCAGCTCAAACTGATGTGATGCAGAGCAAGTATTGGTAAATTTCAACATATCTTCTGGTAAATTTCACTATTTCATTCCATCCATCAAACCTTTCAACTAATACATTGGAGAGACGTGAATGTGCTTATTATTTATTCAAATCAGCTCGTAACCCTGAAGCAGCAACGGTCCTCACGAATAAGAAAGTGATGTGATGCAGAGCAAGTACACATAAAATTCACAATTACATCCCGTCCAACTGTTCTGGTATCCAATTCCTCTTCATTGCATAGGATGCATCTCGCATCAATTTCCTCTAATTATTCAGTAAAAAAATAATAGACAATAAAAAAAGTACACTTGCATTAATTCTACCGACCTCAACGTTAAGGTTCTCTTGGGTTGGTGAAAGTGCCCCTGATGATTCAGATGAATCAGTGTTCATCAATCTCAGTATTTCGTTAGTCCTATATAAAATCATGATTTTTTTAGGTTAAAAATGTAAAAACATTTTTTTTTTTTTTTTGCATAAAAATATAAAATGATTTTATACATACCTTGCATGTAGAATATAGTAATCCGGTAAAATCAATGAAAGAAAGTGAAAAAAAGAAAATGTATATATATGAAAAGGATTTAAAAGAACGTACCAGATTAATATTCTAAAGAAAAATAAATGAAAGAGAGATCAATCAGAAATATCAGGAGACTTCACATCCCAAAGCAAACAAACAAACAGTGAGGTCAGATTTGAGAATGGACTATTCGGGGGAGCTGGAGTGGGTAAAACAGTACTCATTATGGAATTGATCAACAACACTGCCAAAGCTCGTGGGGGTGTATCCGTATTTGGCGGAGTAGGTGAACGTACTCGTGAAGGAAATGATCTTTACATGAAAATGAAAGAATCTGGAGTGATTAATGAACAAAATATTTCAGAATCAAAAGTGGCTCTAGTCTACGGTCAGATGAATGAACCGCCGGGAGCTCATATGAGAGTTGGTTTGACTGCCCTAACTATGGCGGAATATTTCTGAGATGTTAATGAACAAGACATACTTCTATTTATCGACAATATCTTCCGTTTCGTCCAAGCAGGATCCGAAGTATCTGCCTTATTGGGCAGAATGCCTTCCGCTGTGGGTTATCAACCTACCCTTAGTACCGAAATGGGTATTTTACAAGAAAGAATTACTTCTACTAAGGAGGGGTCCATAACTTCTATTCAAGCAATTTATGTACCTGCGGACGATTTGACCTACCCTGCCCCTGCCACAATATTTGCACATTTAGATGCTACTACCGTACTATCAAAAGGATTAGCTTCCAAAGGTATCTATCCAATAGTAGATCCTTTAGATTCAACGTCAACTATGCTCCAACCTCGTATCGTTGGTGAGGAACATTATGAAACTGCGCAAAGAGTTAAGCAAACTTTACAACGTTACAAAGAACTTCAAGACATTATAGCTATCCTTGGGTTGGACGAATTATCCGAAGAGGATCATTTAACCGTAGCAAAAGCACGAAAAATTGAGCGTTTCTTATCACAACCCTTTTTCGTAGCAAAAATATTTACCGGTTCTTCAGGGAAATATGTTGGTCTAGCAGAAACAATTAGAGGGTTTCAATTGATCCTTTCCGGAGAATTAGATGGTCTTCCCAAACAGACCTTTTATTTGGTACGTAACATCGATGAAGCTACCGCGAAGGCTATGAACTTAAAAATGAAGAGCAAATTGAAGAAATGACCTTAAATCTTTGTGTACTGACCCTAGATTTGAGAACAAAGAAAGAAAAAAGGATAAAACAGATTGGAAAATTACCTAATTGGCAAAGAATTGACAAATATTTGAAAGAATGAAGGCTTTATTAATAGAAAATATACCTAGTGTTAAATAGACTTATTATCTATTTGTGGATGAATTTTATAGCAAGTTTCGTCAAATCTAAAAGTCTTTAGAGACTACTACATTTCATACTATTAATGTAAAATTCTTTAAAGACAATTACATTCCATATCACAAATCTCGAATTCTAGACTACTACATATTCTATATAAAATTATAGACTACTTCATTTTCTTTAAAGGTTATTATATATCATGTCGCAAATCTAAAATTCTAAAAGAGACTACCTCACACATACACCTTAAAATTGAAAAGAGACTACTTTTGACAAGAATTATCATAAATATTTATAATTCTCCTCACAATATTATTATTTTCAATTAAACCATAGACATGTGTAGATGCCTCAAAACTTTTTTATAAGCTTTGTAATAAATTTAAAATTTAATCAAATAAATGTATTTAGGAAATAATTGATGCGTGCAGCTTGCGTGCGCTACTTGATGCACCCACCCAAGTGCAGTAACCCTATTAACAATGCGAGTATTTCATAAGTACAATTATTCAATTAAATTCTAAATTTATTCTAAAACTTATAAGAAAATCTGGAGGCATCTTCAAATATCCACAGATTAATGGAAGCTAATATAAAATTATTAAGATTTTTTGGAATTCTTGTCATGAATAGGTTCTTTAGAATTTTAGGTTTTATGTATGGAGTAGTCTTATTTATATCAATGCATTGCAAACAAAGATGAAAGCAAAAGTGAAATTACAGCAACAACCAACTGATTATGTTAAATTTGGTTAAAATTTCTAAGATTGAAAACCTAAGAATGAAAGAAGATTTACATCTCTAAGATGATTTCTACGGTGTAAAGAATGTTGAGCAAGTGCCACATTTGAAGACAATGTTCGTGGATGTTATTGAGCGTATTAGGGTTTTGAAAAGTATCGAGAAAAAAAAAACCTAAACAAATAAAAGAACTTTAAAAACACGTGAAGTACAAATGTAAAAAATGACTCTGTTGTATGGCCTCATTATCTATATTCGCATACGGCCTTATTTACACAAAAGATAAAATAACCTATTAAGTAGTACCAATCGTTATCCAAACTTAAAAAGTGTATAATTTTAAACACGAGTACTTTGGATATATTTTTCTAACTTCGTCGTTCCTAACGTTTGACGACAGTTCTTTCATTACTCTTGGTTCCTACAACAATCACACTCAACATTTTCTCAAAAGCCAAACTACCAATCCCCAAAATTAAAAGAAAATACTTACACAGAAAGACAATAGTGGTTGCCAATGTATAAAGAATAGGCCTTGAAATAGGCACAACTCAAATTTATCTTGACGTGACCAGTTTTCTTCTCTACAATGACTTCAATCTTTCTCAAAGCTTATTGTATCCATCCACACTATGGATTTAATTTTATTTTTTTTTGAAAAAAAAAAGTATTAATAGAAAACAAGATAAAACAAATCGAAAAATTACTTGATTGACAGAGAATTGACAAATATTTGAAAGAATGAAGGTTTTATTAATAGAAAATATATCTAGTGTTAAATAGGCTTAATATCTATTTGTGGGTGAATTTTATAACAAGTTTCGTCAAATCTAAAGGTCTTTAGAGACTACTGCATTTCATACTATTAATGTAAAATTCTTTAAAGACAATTACATTCCATATCACAAATCTCCAATTCTAGACTACTACATATTCTATATAAAAATATAGACTACTTCATTTTCTTTAAAGGTTATTATATATCATGCCGCAAATCTAGAATTCTAAAAGAAACTACCTCACACATACACCTTAAAATTGAAAAGAGACTATTTTTTATAAGAATTATCATAAATATTTATAATTTTCCTCACAATATTATTATCTTCAATTAAACCATAGACATGTGTAGATGCCTCAAAACTTTCTTATAAGCTTGGTAATAAATTTAAAATTTAATCAATAAATGTATTTAAGAAATAATTGATGCGTGCAGCTTGCGTGCGCTACTTGATGCACCCACCCAAGTGCAGTAACCCTGTTAACAATGCGAGTATTTCATAAGTACAATTATTCAATTAAATTCTAAATTTATTCCAAAACTTATAAGAAAATCTGGAGGCATCTTCAAATATCCACTGATTAATGGAAGCTAATATAAAATTATAAAGATTTTTTGAAATTCTTGTCATGAGTAGGTTCTTTAGAATTTTAGGTTTTATGTATGGAGTAGTCTTATTTATATCAATGCATTCCAAACAAAGATGAAAGCAAAAGTGAAATTACAACAACAACCAACTAATTATGTTAAATTTGGTTAAAATTTCTAAGATTGAAAACCTAAAAATGAAATAAGATTTACATCTCTAAGATGATTTCTGCGGTGTAAAGAATGTTGAGCAAGTGCCACATTTGAAGACAATGTTCGGGGATGTTATTGCGCGTATTAGGGTTTTGAAAAGTATCAAGAAAAAAAAAAACCTAAACAAATAAAAGAACTTTAAAAACACACGTGAAGTACAAATGTAAAAAATGACTCTATTGTATGGCCTCATTATCTATATTCGCATATGGCTTTATTTACACAAAAAATAGATAGAATAACCTATTAAGTAGTACCAATCGTTATCCAAACTTAAAAAGTGTATAATTTTAAACACAAGTACTTCGGATATATTTTTCTAACTCCGTCGTCCCTAACGTCCGACGATGGTTCTTTCATTACTCTTGGTTCCTACAACAATCACACTCAGCATTTTCTCAAAAGCCAAACTACCAATCCCCAAAATTAAAAGAAAACACTTACACATAAAGAAAGATAATAGTGGTACTTTTGGTTCCTACAACAATCACACTCATCATTTTCTCAAAATCCAAACTACCAATCCCCAAAATTAAAAGAAAACATTTACATAGAAAGACAATAGTGGTTGCCAATGTATAAAGAATAGGCCTTGGAACAGGGACAACTCAAATTTATCTTAACGTGACCAGTTTTCTTCTCTACAATGACTTCGACCTTTTCAAAGCTTGTTGTATCCATCCACACCATGAAAAAAAAAAAAAGCATTAATAGAAAATAAGATAAAACAAATCGAAAAATTACTTGATTGACAAAGAATTGGCAAATATTTGAAAAAATGAAGGTTTTATTAATAGAAAATATATCTAGTGTTAAATAGACTTAATATCTATTTGTAGATGAATTCTATAGCAAGTTTTATCAAATCTAAAAGTCTTTAGAGACTACTGCATTTCATACTATTAATGTAAAATTTTTTAAAGACTATTACATTCCATATCACAAATCTCGAATTCTAGACTACTACATATTCTATATAAAATTATAGACTACTTCATTTTCTTTAAAGGTTATTATATATCATGTCGCAAATCTAGAATTCTAAAAGAGACTACTTCACACATATACCTTAAAATTGAAAAGAGACTACTTTTGACAAGAATTATCATAAATATTTATAATTCTCCTCACAATATTATTATCTTCAATTAAACCATAGACATGTGTAAATGCCTCAAAACTTTCTTATAAGCTTTGTAATAAATTTAAAATTTAATCAAATAAATGTTTTTAGGAAATAATTGTTACGTGCAGCCTACATGCACTACTTGATGTACCCACCCAAGTGTAGTAGCCCTGTTAACAATGCAAATATTTCATAAGTACAATTATTCAATTAAATTCTGAATTTATTCCCAAACTTACAAGAAAATTTGGAGGCATCTGCAAATATCCACGGATTAATGGAAGCTAATATAAAATTATAAAGATTTTTTGGAATTCTTGTCATGAGTAGGTTCTTTAGAATTTTAGGTTTTATGTATGGAATAGTCTTATTTATATCAATGCATTGCAAACAGAGATAAAGGCAAAAGTGAAATTACAACAACAACCAACTGATTATGTTAAATTTGGTTAAAATTTCTAAGATTGAAAAACTAAGAATGAAAGAAGATTTACATCTCTAAGATGATTTTTGCGATGTGTAAAGAATGTTGAGCAAGTGCCTCATCTGAAGACAATGTTTGTGGATGTTATTACACGTATTAGGGTTTTGAAAAGTATTGAAAAAAAAAAAAAAAAAACCTAAACAAATAAAAGAACTTTAAAAACACATGTGAAGTACAAATGTAAAAAATGACTCTGTTGTATGGCCTCAATGTCTGTATTCGCATATGACCTTATTTACACAAAAGATAGAATAACCTATTAAGTAGTACCAATCGCGAATAACCTATTAAGTAGTACCAATCGTTATCCAAACTTAAAAAGTGTATAATTTTAAACACAAGCACTTCGGAGATATTTTTCTAACTTCGTCGTCCCTGACATTGGATGATGGTTCTGCCATTACTCTTGGTTCCTACAACAATCACACTCAGCGTTTTATCAAAAGCCAAACTACCAATCCCCAAAATTAAGAGAAAACACTTACAGAAAGACAATAGTGATTGCCAATGTATAAAGAATAGGCCTTGGAACATGCACAACTCAAATTTATCTTGACGTGACCGGTTCTCTTCTCTACACTAACTTCGATCTTTCTCGATGCTTGCTTTATCCAGCCACACTATGGATTTAATATTTTTTTTTATAGGTTTTTCAGATGCACCTGCACCATTCACTATGCTCTTTAGATCGCCACTAAGTGTTGAGAGATGTGAAAACCTTCACTATTAAGAAAACCCTTGGGATGTGAGGTAGTGCATGTGTGGAGGTGATGACCACCTTGCATGGAAGTGCCTCGCTCGTCTTTTTAGAGGTATGCAAAAGGTTGCGTATCGTTGGAGGGTATGATCACTTCTACTAGGGACCCTTTTTAGTCTACCCTCTTTCTAGAGTTATCCTGACCATGTAAGTTAAGCTTATATCCTTCTATTAGGAATTCGCTTCTTACATGTGGGTGTATCTAAGAGCTCTTCAATACCACTTTAGTCCTAGTTTGGATCTAGTATTTCCTCATTTTTATTCTCTTGTTATGTGTGTTTAAAGTTTAATGTGAGTTTGAGTATCAGTTGGACCACTCTTTCTGTGTTACATGGTTTTTTTTTCTTTTCTTTTGAGTCTAGTGTACATTCTCCCTAGGGCTTCAATTAGCTTTCCCTTCTTGAGTTAGGACCATGTATATGATGTATTGTCATCTTTAGTGTCTTCTCTTATGTCTCTCATCATCTAGTTGTATCATTTTCTTTGTAAGGAGTTAGTCTAGGCAAGTCATTTGAGTTTAAAGTCATAGCCTTAGAGGAAGGTACGAAGTGAATTGGTTAGATCATCTTCTTATTAGAGTTTAGGTGCTATCAAAGCATTTTTTGGTTTAGTTATGGTCATCATCAGAGCATTCTTTATTTTGTCGAGTTCAGTCGTTACTTTAGTGTTGCAGTTTGTAGGCCATGTTAAGAGTCTAGTTGTTTGCATTGTCCTTGACCTTCCACATATGTACTTATTGGTCCATTTAGTGGTATGTTCTTTCCTTATGAGTATATGTTCTCTTTTTCTTATGAGTATGTTTTGCATCTCTTGTGTTGATATGAGTTAGACTTTTGATATGAGACATCTCTTCACTTTCATACCTTGATCACTAAGGCTTGATCCATTATGGAGTATATTGAGGAATTAATTTAAAAGGAATTAATTTATGTTTTCTTTTATACCAAAATAATATGTTTTATCAATAGAAATTCACATATTTGCTATATATATGTTTTAAGAGAGTCAAGCCACTTTTCACTTATACTTAAGGTTCTCACAATAGTTGACTCTTGGCTATGTACTCAATATGGATGAGGCGGTGGTTGGGCAAAATGCCCTTGTGAAGTGTATGGGCTAGATGAGGATGGACCCATTTACAATGGCCAATCTAGGATTTTAGTTTAAAGGGAAAACTTTTAAGACATATATAAATTTTTCCATTTATGAACAATGTGGGCCTTAACCTAATGCCCTAACCTTGACATTTTTCAGGGGCCCATATGTTGGGTCTTGGGTTTGATTCTATCACAAGAATAGAAATGAAGATTCATTTTTTTTTAACATTTTTAGGTGTCTTCCTGAGCCTTATGTCATAGACTTAGTCTTTTCTTAAGCTCGTGCGGCACTTAGACAAGTCAAGGTACTTGATCTTGCTAAGTCAGCCTAACTCCCAATGCTTAGCTTACTAGACTAAGATATTCACGACTCGGAAGCTTTAGAAGGCGTAGTAGGCGACTCTTAAAGAATGGAAGCTTTATTGCTCAAGGAAGCTTTACAAGTGCTTTGAGAATTCACTTGCTTGGTTGGTTAGGTTCTTGGGTGGTGTTTTGGCCAAATGAGACCCGCACCTATTTATAGGCACTAATGGAACTCTCTGGAACCTTGGAGGGTTCCTTACAAATCAAGAAAATTCTAGAATACCCTACACAATTTTATGTACAATCCTATGTACAAGAATATACAAGAGATTCCTAGAATTGTCTAAAAAGCCTTGGACTCCTCTTATGCCTTCCACTATAGTGTAGAAATGTGTGGACATCTCTAGGCATTTCTAGAAACTTCCATACTCTTCCCACCAATGGCTTAGTGTAGATGGCTCCAGGAGTCTCCAGAAGCTTCCTGAGCTTTATATAAGCCCATGGGAAGGGTCATTTGAAGCATCCTGTGACACTTAGCTAACTTTGTCACTGCTCATTTAAAGTTCCAAACCCACTTAAGTTAGCATTCAAGGATAAGTTAAACTAGTGACAAAAATGTCATTGATATTTTATGGATATATATATAAACACACATATGAAAAAAAAAAATTAAAATTTTTTTTAATAAAATAATTAATTTATTTTTATTTTAATAAAATTTCATTTATCAAACATATATTAATTTCTTTAATAAAACAATCTTAATATTTGTATCATTATTTATTTTATCATTTCTTAAAAAAAAATTCAATATTTCTCTAAGTTTTGATCAATTTTCATCTCATTGAATTTTTTTAAAACGATTTCATTGATATTTCTTGATATATTATGATATATCACACTACTACAAAAAGTGAAGATAATGACTTTTTTTAAATAAAAAAAATTGTCAGTAAATACCCATACTACCCAATATTTTTATCCTTGAAATTGGTTGTCCATGAATTGAGTTAGGCCGGTCGACTAGGTACTGGCTAGGTCATGCGCCTTCAAACATGCATTGGTATGTTGATTGCTCATAGATTAAGATTTTTAATTGGCAAATTTAACAAAGTAGCATTGTCGCTTATTCCATGTATAGCTTTCTCTCCTTGAGAACTACATACTATGGGTTTTCTCTCCTCCAATTATTATCTTCATTTTTTCCTTTTTACCCCAACAATGCCCTTGTATTATGTAGCCGTTTTTAATCATCCTACTTCATTAATAATGAGGGAGAGCATGATGAGCGAAGAAGCCGTAACTCTTCAATTAATAAAACATTTGAAATATGAAAGTCTACTAGTTAGTTTCATTTAATTAATGTACCAAATACAATATGAAAACATTGAAACTCAACTCATTATTTAGCATTAAATCTGAACTATACAATAATGAAATTTAAAATAAAATAAAAACATTTAGAGGAAATGAAACGGAAGAAAATTAAATGTAGGAACAAGACATAATTCCCAACTCTCCCACCCATATATACGAATATAAGCACTTGTTCCCACCATCTACCTCAAGAAAATACAGGTATCCCTCCCATCTATACCGCCAGCTAGAGAGAATAATATAACCGCGTAAAGCACCATGGCAAGCTTTGGCAATGTCTATACCATGGGGTTAATCCTCCTAGCTAGTGTGGCAGTCATGGCCTTGGGGGAAGTGATAGAGGATGATGTTGGTTTTATACCCACAGCCTCCCCCGGCCCTTCTGGTGTTGAGTACGACGCCCCAGATACGGAACCAGGTACCCAGTCTATACTATCATATTATCAATATTTGAAAGCGTGCGTACAGAAGGTGCCCACAGGTTGCGGGCCACAGATCTTCAGTTATTTATTCAAAGATGGCCCGGCGATCGCTAGTCATTGTTGTGAACAACTGGGGTCGGTTGGAATCGATTGCCACGAATCATTGACACTCTATCTTGTGGGCATACCCGAGTTCAGTGGCAAAGAAGACCAAATTATTTCAAAGGCTAGGGAGCTGATTCAGAAGTGTCTACCACAAAAAAACCGGTTTGCTCCTCCTCCATCCATATGAGAATATCTGTCAGGTTTAATTTTCTTTTTGGTCTACGATGTAATCCAATAACTGTAAGATGGAGTAACATATCACTTGTGTCTTTATAATGTTATATGAAAAGCAGGCCCCTGCAGTGCCATAGTTGGTGTATCTGGTATCTGGTTTTTCTTAATTTCTTTCCTTTTTGAAGCACAAGCAAAGCATCAAATATTAATATTATCTACATTATTATGGGAAACCAATGCATTTATGAATGAAGCCATTCTTTTGAGGCCGTTCCAATACATGACTTTCTGCCAAGTCATGTTGTAGGACTATTGACCAACTAATTTTTTTAAAAGTTTAAAATTGTTGGATTTAGATTTACAATGTATATATACTTTTTTCACAATATCATCCATTGTGAAATATTTATGTTATGTTTGATTCAAAAAAAAAATACTAAGCAAAGGAACTTATTATTAAAAAAAAATGATTTTTTTATATTTGGTTTATAGAAAATAGTAAAAAAAAAAAAATCAAATATGGTTAAAATTAATTATAAACTTATACATTTTCAATCTATTTAATATTTATATAAAAGAGAAAAAAATAATTGAAATATTAAGAAAAATGGTTTCCCGTGTTTGGTTTTGCTATTGTTAGAATTTAAATATTTAAAACGGTTTCCCATGTTTGGTTTTCCTTAACTAAGTGATGAATCTAAACACATTTGTGATGAGTGCATGAAAGGTAAATAAACTAAGAGTTTTCATAAAAAGGTTAAGGAGATAAGGACCACCAGGCCTTTAGACCTTCTACATATGGATCTTACAAGTCCAATGTGTATTGAGAGTAGAGGTGGTAAGAGATATGTCCTTATGATTGTGGATGATTTTTTTATTTACTCCTTTATGGGTTTTCTTAGGGAAAAACTAGAGGCAGTTGAACATTTGAAGTCATTATTCAACAAAATACGGGAGGAAATAGGTTATCCAATTGAAAGAATTAGGAGTGATAAGAGGAGAGAGAAATGTTCTTATTTTTCAATAGGATGCGCCTATTTTTCCTTGAATCATCTAAATTTTGGTGACAAGATCATCTAAAATTTAATATTCTATAAATATGTTATTTCATGAAAGTGTATAATAAACTTTATTAACAAAATTACTTTTAAATTTATATTGAGATCATCATTTATATTAAATCAAAATATATTATGCAACACAAAAAATTTTCGAACATAAAAAATTTAAAAGCTATATCTAACATGTATTTTAATTATTGTTATGAGATTATGACAAATATGCATGACTTTTAAATTTTAAAATAATAATAGAAGGAAATTTGACAACAAAAAATATAATTTATAGATTATATAAAAATGGAGGAAAATAATTTTTTTTTTTTTCTAATTGAAGTACTTGTTTTTTAATAAAAATAGTAATAATTTTTTAATCATAAAAAAATGATAAAAGAAAACTACTGTTTCTAATTAAATTACTTATTTTTCAATAAAAATAATTATTATCTTATTAATCTAGAGTATTTATGTACTCTTTTATTCTTAAAATTATAAATTAATATTTTTAAAAACTAAGAAATTACAATTTTTGGTCTATTGTATTTTAGGTTATATTTTATTTGTTCACAATAATTATCTATTATATATTATCATGAAAAGATAAAACATTAAACATTGAAATTAAAAAGGTTTTAGAAGAAAAACTATTGTGGATTCAATATATTTAAAAAAATATATCAAAATAAATGTGGGGAAAAAAATGTTCAATGATAAAAAATAAAATAAAAAGGAAAAAGGATGTTAAAAAAGAAAGTGACATGGAGAATTCTAATTCTTTGATTTTTTTTTTTAATTAAAAATATGGTACTTTTTTAATGTTGTCGTATCAAAACTTTAAAAAAGAACAATTATGAAGCTTTTATTACGAATAGTACTATTCTAGTGCATATTGGAAGAATAACTTTTCCTATTCTAAGCTTATACAAAGGTTGATTAAAAACTTTTTTTTTTTTCGTGTGTGAAAGCTTGATTTTCCTAAAATGATGTGATAAGTAAAAATGTATATGGATTTGTGGGAAAAATTAAAAAAAAAAAAAATTGTCATTTGAAGGAAGGGATAAAAGTTCATTGGATTCCCTGTGAAGACATGTGGGAAAAGTTGGTTTTTGACCAACCCTCCTAATTTTTTTTAAAATTTTATAATATTATTAAAGATATTTTAAATTATTTTTTAAATACTTTTTAGTGTAAGAATAAATTTATTAGGATGTTTGATGATCTTTTTAATTTTTAATTTAATTGCAAAAGTCTTCAAAATAGGAAATTTCATCCATAAAAAAATATAGGACATTCTCATCAAGGAGAATTTTGATATTTTAAGAAAGACGATAGTGTTTTTAAAATTTAATAGGAGGAAATCTTATTTTGGTAACTTTTTAAAATTAAGTTTTTGTTATCAAATATGAGAATTTGTAACATTGTGGGAATTTGTAGAAGATTATTTATAATGACGTATAACTTTTTATGACTTTTTATAAAAAGGGAGACATTTAATGAAAATTAATTTAGTTTTTTTCCTTCATTATATTTTCTTTTTCTTGTTTTCTTCTTCTTTCACTTTATATTTTTACTATTGGAAACCCCGAATTACTTCATTCTCATGCCTTAGATCTCCTAGGATGCATGAAAATCTATCATAGGCTCTCTAAATCTATCGTAGTAGAAAACTAGGTATTCAAAAACCCATAATGATACCATAAAAATCATAAATCTAGAGAATAAAGTTACATACCTTTGATTCGAATTTTCTCAGATTAATTTCAGTCGGTAGATAACTTCAAAGTCGTAATAAATCTTGTAAACACCATGATTATTTAATTAGGGATAAATTCAGTCGATGTTATGATATAACTTTTGATTGCAAAACAAAATTAAAAATTGTCTTTATATCTTCTAGTTACATAGTTGTTAATTAGGGATATTTGATTAAAAATCCAGTCTTGGAAATCTAACCCTTCATTTTTTTTTTTTTCATTTTAATAAAAATGTTTTCATATTTTTCTTGTAAAAATTAATATTCCTTTTAAAATATGATGTAAATGCTGAAAATAGCCAAGCACATTTATGTTAAAAATGAATTACTTTTCAAGCAAAAACAGTACAGTGGAAGAGATAAATTTACAAAAATGAGGAATATTTCCTCCCTCTAACCGATTAATTATAAAGATTATTGGTTTTGTCAAAAAGATGAAAATATTGGTAATTACGGATATATCAATACTTCGATTTTATGGATGTATCGGAAATATCGATGGATATTTTTTCACAAATATTGGTGGAGCGAAAATTATTTAAAATTCATAAGAATGCTTTAAAAAATTCAAAAAAATGATAAAATAAATAAAAATACATATTTTAAAAGTTATTTAGTAAGTATAATTGAAATATATATGATCAAGAAGAAAAATATCAATAGATAGAGATGTATTGGTAAATTCAATATTTGAATTTTAAGAATAATAAATATGAATTTTGGAAGTGTATAAAGTTATAATTGAGTTAAAAAATATTTGATTTATTAAATAAAAATAATTTATACATAAATATAATACATATTGCATTGTAATAGTTTTTTATATTAAAATGAAGATCGATGTGGTACCATTATATTTTTAGACAAAGGGAGCTCATCTTGTTGAAGACAATATTTATTTAAAATTTTTTAAAATATTTTTATTAAAACATGTTTTATTATATTTTAAATAAAAAATTAAATTAAATTAAATTATATAAAAGTATTTTATTTGATATTTAATTTCTAAAATTTTATTAAAAATGTGTGATAACGTTTTTTTCTATTAACATTAATTTATTTAAATAATTAAAATTATTAATAATTTATCTTATTAAATTAATTTTAATTTATACGGTGATTTAATCAAAATAAAGATGGATAATTTATAATTATTCATAGAGAGAGGAAAATTGTTCTCTTCGATTAGTTTCTTTTTTTTTTTTTTTTAATTTTTTTTTTTATCTCTACTAAAAGTCTAAATCTAAAAATCAAAAGGGCCACCCACTTCTCTCACTCGGGCATCAAGAAGCCCTTTTCTGAGGCTGCCCTCCAGACGAGAGAATCCCTTAAAAGGCCCTATTTTCTTCTCTATTCTTAGTTCTCTCTACGGGATTTTCGGGTTCAAATATTCTTCAATTTTTTTTGTAATGCGTACGCCTTCTGGACCCGCGTTTTTTCTTCAACGACTCAAGGTTTTTTTGCCACGCCTCGCCCTTTGGCGCGCCTGAAAACACCTTTGAAAACTTTGGATAACATAGATATAGTCATCTCTGGGTTTTGAACTGATTATAATTTCACAGCCAACAAATCCACGAAAGGCAATTCCAATGTAAATTCCAGAATTTTTTTGAGCTAAGCAAGCCCTTAATTTTCTGCTGCTGGCAGGACTTGCAAAAACTTTCTCATTCTATCTTTATATATGGAATTTCATCTGCCCATCATGATTGTTTGACTCTTTGGTTAGTTCACCCAATTACGGAGACAAATGAGGCAGAGACAACATGTTGCAATTGCAGAAGATAAAGATAGAATTGAAAATCGTAATCTTTCTGAAGAAGAGAAAAAGAGAAAACCAAGCTATGATCTCTTTTCATCGTCAACAAAAACTTTGATGGTTTCCTTGGCCATGCGAATGGCAAATTCTTTGCTAGTGCAGACATATTTCAATCCAGATGAGCATTGGCAAGCCTTGGAAGTTGCACATAACATTGCATTTGGGTAACTTAATATTAATTTTTTTTTTTAATTATATCTGTCTTTTTATTTTCATAATTTTTGTGTTCATGTAAACTACTAATCATGCTTGTTTTGTTTTTGGTTGAATGATAGATATGGTCATTTGACATGGGAATGGAAGAAGGGAATTCGTAGCTACTTGCATCCAATGGTGTTTGCCTCCCTTTTTAAAGTTCTTGCTTTATGCCATCTTGATACCCCGTGGTTCATGGTAATACATTTGTGCATTTTTTGTAATGTTAGTAGTGATGCCAATTGCCCAAAATTGGAGGTATGGTATAAATCCTACCTACCCAAAGAAAAAGAGAGAATATATGAACTCATTTTTTTGTATGTTTGTGAGAAGGACCCTCATCCTTCTCCCTCCCTTTCTTTTATCAATAAAATTTATCTTCGTTTCTGATGAAAAAAATATGAACTCATTTTTGTGTATAGATAAATCGTGATTGTCGACAAGAAATGATTGATAAAGCTTCAAGGGTGTTAGATTCAATCAAGGACTAGGACATATTTGGAACTTGGAATTAAGATAGGTAGTGCTGCTTTGGAAGTTATATGTGAAAGAACATTTGTTTTTTTGGTAAACAACCATGATGTCTGAACACAAAAGGCTTTGTCAAACTGCCTTAAACTAAGTTCTTTCAATCTAGGATTAACTTCTTAATGACTTTACCTTTTCTCCTACTAAAGGATTAATTTCACTCACCTCCTTTCATGTTTTGGTTAAATACGCTCAACTCCCAGTGGTTTGAAATTTCATCAAATTCCTCCCCTATTCTTTTCACTTGTTATTTTTACTCACCTTCTCTTTCAATCAAAATAAGAGAGATATCTGATGAAATTTCAAGCCAATGGGGGCTAGGTGTGTTTAACCAAAACATTAGTAGAGGTGAATGAAATTAACCCCCTACTAAGATACATAAACAAATTGGACACCTAAAATTTGAGGCTTTTAAATTTTGTGCCTTCATGCTTAGGGTAGCTAATGATATGCACACACACACAAATGGTTTGAGTTGTTTAGTATCAATTGATGCATTTTGTCCATATTTCCAAAGAAAGTTATGTACATAAAGGCTCTGCTTCTCTGCATAAAAAATCAATTATGGAAATCATTTTTTTTTTTTTTTTGTTTTCTTCCATAAAAATTTCATTTAATTTCTGGAGGAATATAAGTAAATAATTTTGAGTCTTGAAATAAATTGAGCTACAGTTGGTAGAACATCATAATCTCCTTGACCTTACATGAATTGAATAAATTCTTTTGCATTTTTTGAATTTGTGTCTTCATGGGAGGAATCAGATGCTTCTGGGGCCACTAGACATTGTATTTGTGCCTTCAAGTCCTGTTTTATGGTCTTTTGGCCAAAATTAACCACTCATTACTCATGTATCATGTTTTCCAGATTTAATGCCAGCTTGATTGTCTTAGTTAAACATATTTTAGAAACCTATAGGAGTTTGCATTTGTGATTGGCCATTTTATTTCATTGCAATTCATTAGTGTTTTCTTGCTCTTGCAATTATGAGTTTTATGACAATTGTAGTGCAGGAAAATAATCCAAAACAAAGTCTTTTATTTATTTTTTGTCCATTCTCTTTAAAATTTGGATATTCTTTGTTTTGTTTAAGTTCATAAACAAATTTAAAATTCAGGTGCATGAAATAATGGTATTTGTGATTGTTTCATTCAAAGAACTAATACCATAATCCTATTTGTTTTGTCTTGTTATGTTAATTTCTATGCCCTACAGTCAAAGGCTCCGCGACTGCTGCAGTCCATGTTTTGTGCAGTTGGTGATTTATACTTGTACAAGCTGTCTAATGTCCTATTTGATGATCATGTTGCACAATGGGCGGTATCCTTTTATAATGTGTTCTTTGCAGCTTGTAATTTTATGGATTTTATGTATCAATTTTTGTTTTCCCATATTAGAAGCTCTCTTCTTATGATTGTTACTAGAGAAAAACTACTTTAGAAATCATTACATTCATTGAAGATGGTATACTTAATTCTATGGCAGCTTTTTTCACAGTTGGTGAACTGGTTTATGTTTTTCTGTTTCACTCGTACATTGTCAAATAGTTTGGAGACTGTTCTTACCCTTGTGGGCATATACTATTGGCCCTGTATGAGAGTTTCTCCCAACAAATCTCCCTTGTTTTCAAGAAAGTGGGGTGTGGCTATAGCAGCATTAGCTTGTGCAATTCGACCAACAAGTGCGATTATATGGATGTATGTTGGCCTTCTTGAGCTGTTTTTGGCACATGATAGACTGAAGTTCATTTTCCTTGAGGTGGCTCCTATTGGGTAGGTATTAATCATTTTCCATTATTTCTTATTCCAAAACTTTCTTAATTATACTCTGTTTTGTCTTAAAATGCATGCTTTTATTATATTTATATTTATTGATTATCATATCTGCTTGTGATTATAGAAAGGATCTGTTATAGTCTCTGCTAACTTAGTCCTTTCTTTTTCCCTGCCTTTCTTCATAATCATCATAATCTAATGAATTCAATCAAATATGAAGTTACAAATAAAGGGGGCCATTTTATTGTCCCATGGAAATTGCACTGCCCCATTCTGTTTTATCTAGTTTTTATAATGTCATAAAAAAGGTGCCATTAGAGAAATGTTTGTTCATGATTCGGATATTTGAAATGATAACATTTGTCAAAATTCTAAAATTGACTTCATGGTGGTTATGATTCCAATATTCTTCTATAGCCCACTTAAGATGGTGAATTCAAACCTTCTAATGCTATGTAAAGTACAGTGGAGCCATTAACCTATAGGATGACCAAACACTCACTACATTGATGAGATGAAGTCACTGTCGGTTGTGCTTAAATGTTTTGAAAGAGTAGATGGAATAGAGTTTTATCATTGATGAGGGGAAATGTTAGGACAAACATTTAAAAATGAGTGAATAGGAAAACCCTACGAATTGCCTTAATATCTTCTAAAGGGAGAACTTATTGGAATAGTTGGTTCATGTTTGAAGTAGTGTTTTGAAAGGCGCTCTTGAGGTGCACTTTGGGGCGAGGTGTCTAGAAAACACCTAAAGCTAGTGGCAAAAAAACGTCAAACACAAAAGGCAAATGCCTTTTGGCCTGAGGCGCTTTAGAGGTGTGCCCTGTGTACACTTTTAACGCCTTTCTTAATAAAGTGTGAGCCTTTCTCAACATCAACCTTGAAAAATTTGTTCTTAGAAAAATATGCAAACTTGAAATTGCTCTAGTATTGTCATCCTTAATTATATCTGCTACATAAATAGAGTTAGGTGCCTGTTTATTTATTCTTATTTGTCTATTAAAAAATAAGCACAGAAATCTATGGATGTCAAAACAATAACTATGTAGCTGCAGGTTAATATTCAAGTTTATTCAACTAAGATGTAGGCCTGTGGAATAGAATGCCAAGAAAAAAGGATTGAGGTATTTAAGGTGAAAGATGGGCAGAGACAAGGGCTTGTTTGGGGCTTATCCCTTGCCTGAATAGGGGAGTGAAAGGGAAGAGGTGTGGTTGCAGTTTGGGGGGGTTAACTCGTTTAACAAATTGCAGCATCTTAATTGTTGCTTGGTAAACTCCCCATGAGTTCTGCATGGAATTCTGCATTCATGTAACTCCAACACATGTGATAAAAATCTAACTCCACCTTCCTTCCAATTTTCAGGCATTTGTAGATAAACTTCATTGATATTCTCTGCATCTGAATTCAGGAATTTTAATATAATGGCTGTCATTGCCTTTCACATGTTAATCACTGCACACAAAATTATCCAGCAAACATAAAGCTGTTACAAGTGGCCCGGAGAGATGTCCTTAGCAAACACTTGGTATATGGAAAGAGAATGAGAAAGGAGGTGAATCACAATATCATGTGAAAGAGAGGAATCAAAATCCTAATAAGAGTGGGTTTTGGTTTTTATGATAATGAATTATTTTATTCATATTCCATTTCTAAAAGCAACCCAAATTGGCAAATATAAATGAATGGGAAATGCTTCCATTTTTGGTGTTAGGTATTTTAGGGAAGTGCATTCCATAGTGCAGAAACAATAGTTGATTGGTTCTGCCCCAGTACGTGCCTTTCAGAAGGCTATGAATGAACACATGAAAAAACTAAATTCATGCAGCTCTTTATTTCCAAAAATAAAGAAGTTTTTGCAGGAACATGAATATAGACTTCATGAACATTTTTAATCCCTCCTAAACCATTTGGAAGTTGGAAACATCCATTTCAGTTTAGTTCTATATTTTTGCATCCTTGATTGCTTATATTATTGTTTCACTTATAACTTGACTGATGGTATTAGGGTCCTGGTGCTCACACTTATGTGTTTGGTGGATCGTTTGATGTACGGTTCATGGATCTTAGTGCCTCTTAATTTTCTAAAGTTCAATTTTCTTTCCTCTGGTGGAGACTATTATGGCACTCATAAGTGGCACTGGTACTTCACTCAGGGGTTTCCGGTCATGCTGTTCACTTTTTTACCATTTTCCATAGCTGGCATGGTCCTGTCTAAACAATGGAAGCCTTCTGGCCTTATTGCATGGGTTTTAGGGCTTTACAGTGTGCTAGGTCACAAAGAATTCAGGTAACTTTGTTTGAATTTCAATTGTTTTGTGCTTTTATTCTTGGAAGACCTCTTTCTGCATTTGGTTTTGCTTCATGGATTCAATCATCCTCTGATTAGACCCAGAGTTATAGGTTTGTCCTGCCTGTG
The DNA here is from genome assembly GCA_030254885.1 of Vitis rotundifolia. Classification (NCBI taxonomy): domain Eukaryota; kingdom Viridiplantae; phylum Streptophyta; class Magnoliopsida; order Vitales; family Vitaceae; genus Vitis; species Vitis rotundifolia. The sequence goes on from CM058170.1 coordinate 10,863,436, forward strand.
CTTCCAATAGCTTTGATGTTCTCTGGATATTCAATAGCTGCAATGAAAACAGCTGAATCTTCAAACAGTAAAAGGAAAGGATCTTCCAACAGTCATGTCAAATGCCCTTCAAAAGTGCGATTGGCCATCTTTTTCTTGCTTTCTACAAACATTCCAATGGCTTTGTATATGAGCTTGTTTCATCAGGTATATTTTCCTCGTCATTGAATTCAGAGCTAGACACCTTTTTGCCTCTCTTCTACAGCTTAACAGATTAAAATGTCTGAAATTGCATCCTTGTTAATCATTTTCTTTAAATCCTTTTCTTTTGAAAGAGATGAAGAGACTAAATTTTCTTATCTCCTTTGATCTGTACTAAGCAAAAATTGCAGAAAGACTAGCGTCAGCAGAAGTCATGGAATTTTTAGTTTGTTTGCCTTTTCCATCTTGTGTTTTTGGTTGATTCTTACCTGCAAAGGTGCTGGGCAGAGAGGAACTGAAGATGTAATGAATTATCTATCCAAAGAGGCTTCCAACAATAAAGTGAAAAGTATCCTTTTTCTAATGCCCTGCCATGCCACACCTTACTACTCCACCTTGCATCATGGCCTGCCCATGCGTTTCTTAGATTGCTCACCAAGGTTTTAACATCATCTATTTTGTGGGAAAACCTTATCCTGTTGTGCTATCATTTACTAAAGATTTATTTGATGCAACATTCTAATTTTGGTTTTGGGGGGTTTGGTTACCAGTGAAGAGAAAGGAACCCTGGATGAGTCAGACCGTTTCATGATGGATCCAGCTAGTTTTGCATCAGAATTTGCAATAAATTGGTCTCTACCTAGTCACATTGTAATGTTTGATTCAGAAGAAAGATCACTAAGGGAATTTCTAGTTTCACATTCTTTCAAAGAGGTACATTCTAGTTTGTTTCATTAGTTTTTTATGTGAGCAATTTTTTCTTTTCTTTTGTGGCTAAATCTTGTTGTAATTGCAGATAAGAAGGTTTTTTCATGCTCACTTAAAGGTGGACCGTGATCTTCAAGCATCAGTTGTTGTATATGCTTTTACAGGCCAGTGACACATGTTACAAATGCTAACAATTGCCATTTTTGTAATCGGACTATTCAATTGTATTTTGACAAATTTTATTTTCCTTCAGAGACTTATTAATTTATTGTTCTTAAATTAGTTATTAGTAGTTTGATGTCTGAAGGAATTATTTAATTGATAGCAGTATAACACTTACAGCAAGATTCTAGCATGTAATAATAAATTGCTTCTTTGTTATTCTGAGATGAATCTTGATTTACATTAGTTTACTCCTTAAGTCTTAACTTATTAACACCACAATAGTCCACTGTATTCTTTAGCCTGCTGTTATAATGTCCAGTAAGAACTTGAAACATCTCTAGCACGTTTTGCTCTTTGCAAAGGTTCTGGATTTAACTGAGTAGTCATGACTTTTTAATATATCCTATAAATTATTGCTATTGTGTGAACTTCTACAAAATCAATATTTTTTGTTTTAATGTTTAAGGTTGGACTGGACAAAATACTTGGATCATTTATATTCATGGAAAAGTTTGGAGACTGTTTCAAATCGTAATACCATTCGGTTCTTAAGCAAGTTCTTCATATAAGTTAAACAGATTTGCAAATACTAAAGAATCATTATCTACATCATATAATCAAATTTAATTACATTCATATAGGATTAGTTCAAATAGCAATCAAATTATACCTTGATAACAAGAGAGAGTTGTTGATTAAATCATAATTAACAGCATCAGCATAACCTTAGTATTACCTCAACTTATCTTGTTCCTACTCTAATATTAGAATATAATATAATTTTTATTTTAAATATTGAAAACTAATATATATTCAATTTTATTTTATTTTTATTTATGTTGCAAACTAAATATAAACATAATTTAATATATCATTAAATATGCTACTTTATTTATTGAATTTAATATTATGTCCCATTGGAAATCATATCCAACTTGTTGGTGGATGATTGATACATATGAGCGCCTCCACGTTGCATCGCATGTCAGCAACAATGCTCATTGTACAATCCTAGACGTAGGCCTTTCTTTCGAGAGGTCAACTCTACTCTAGCTTTGAAATAGCTCATTTATTTTTTTATTTTTTATTTTTTTTGTCTTGAACGTTCATTAAGCTGTTGAATAGATTGTTTGATCGTTCGAGACCCAATTGAACTCATGCTCTTTACTCTAGCTATGACATGGCTTGCACCCATGGGTATGAGAAGTCCTACAACACCATCTCCTCAAATAAGAATTATCCATCTCAATAAGGCCAATACGTCACCCAAAGGTATTTTCTATCAAATGAGATATAATATCTTAAAATATATATATATATATATATATATATCTTATCCTATCATATCTTGATAATCAAATGTAACCTTCAATTTTATACGAGTCACACATAAAGCATGATCTAAGCTAACTATAATTAAATCCACTTTATAAACATGTTGCATCATCTATGTAAGATATGTAGTAACTGGAAGAGTTGTCACTAAGCTAAAGTCAGAATTCTCGCTCTTCCTCTCTTCACTGACACTTCTAGAGTATATCTTTTGAAAATCCTTTTGGAGATGGAGGACCAAACAATATTGATAAGGTTTTGAGTTTCATTCTTGCGAAACCTTAGGAATTTTTTATTTTACTTTATTTTTAAAATAGTTGTAAACTAAAATAATATTTAGATTTAACAATCGGTATTAACTTTCTATGAACGAATTAATTTTGATAAAAGAAAAATTGAAACACGAGGGCTCAAATTTGGGAAAATAAGATGAGTCCTTGAGAAACTTGGATGAAAGCCATTGATTCCATTCTTAGGAAGGACGTCACGCTAAATTTTAGCATTTTTCGCCCTTTTCCGTTCTAATTTAAATTCAAAGCAGTTTCAAATCTCATCTGAGGTGGGAAACAGTTCGCCGCAGCGAGGAGATACAGAGAGGGAGAGGAGGGGGCCAAAACCCTAAATCTCTCTTTGCCTCTATCGTCTACGGTTCCTCAGAACCCTATCCTCACTTTTTCCAGTTGATTTTGATCCAAGATGAGTAGCCAAGTCGCTGCTCCGCATCCTAGGAGGACCAGCCTCTCCCAGAAACGAGGCCCTTCCACTGCCTCCAAGAAGGCGGTTCTTGCCGAAAATGGAAGCTCCAATGCCAAAGCCTCATCTCCTACCCAGTAAGTTTTTTCGTTTTTCTCTTTGTTTAGTCTTTCGGTAATATTATAGGTGTGTCCCCGGAAAACAAACGGGGTGTTAATGAGATTATTTGGGTTAGGTTGGGTTTTATTCTTGTGGTTGGTGGGTGCGGGGAATGTTTTTCAGGGAGCTGACGGGGGCGTTTATGAGATTGGTTTGGGTCGGGTTCAATTGTTGGGGTTGGTTGTGTGGAGACTGTTTTCCCAGGATTTCTTGTGACATTTTCTGGGTTGGGTTGGGTTGGATTGTTGTGGTTGCCGATATGAAAATGTTCTCCTGGGCAACGAAAGTGGGTGTTTGTATGGTTTTCTGTGTTGGGGTGGTCATTGTGACTGGTGATGTCCTTTTTTATTTTTATTTTTTCCTGGAAAATGTTTTACCGGGAAACAAATTGGGCAATTTTGAAATCATTTGGGTTTGATTATTGTGGTTGGTGGTGCGTTTTTGTTTTATGGAAAATGTTTTCCCGGGAAACAAAGGGATTGTTTGCGAGATGTTCTGGTTTGAGTTTGATAACCGCGGCTGGCGGTGAAGGGCTTTATATATATAGTAATTTTTGTATTTATTTCTCTCTCTCCTCTATGGAAATGTTTTCCGGGGAACAAAACGTATTATGATATTGTATGGGTTGGGTTTTGATTGTTGTGGTTATTGGCTTTGTGCTTTCGGATAATTTGCAGTTTGGTTGATGGCGTGAGAACGGTGAAGAAGCTGAGATTGTCCAAAGCCCTCACGATCCCTGAAGGAACCACAGTGTCTGATGCATGTCGAAGGATGGCAGCTCGGAGAGTGGATGCTGTTTTGTTGACAGATTCAAATGCTCTACTCTCTGGAATTGTTACAGACAAGGTTTGTTGAAAATGCTAGCCTTTTTTGGATGTTCTTGTAAATTCTTGATCATGTGACTTACTGCTTTTTTTTTTTCTTTTGTTGTGGACAGGACATTGCCACTAGAGTTATAGCGGAAGAATTGAGGCCAGAACAGACGGTAGTTTCAAAGATTATGACAAGGCATCCAATTTTTGTTAACTCAGATTCGTTGGCTATTGAGGCTCTTGAGAAGATGGTGCAGGGTAAGCTGCATTTATTTCCTGTTGCATGTAACTGTGGAGCTTAGGTGAGCTTGGTAAGACCTTTTGGGTTACTGGTAGGATATTCCTGAGCAAATTCATTAATAGAATTGTGTGCAGATGAAATATCCTATTTTGATCTCGTCATTTTTGTGCGTTATGTTTGATAACAGGAAAAACCTGAAAATGGAGAGCAATTCCACTTTATATAACTTTTTTCATAAAAGAGTTTTATGGATTGGTCTTGTATGAAATGAAGTGGAAAATTGTGACCTCCCTTTTTCATGTGGCGAAATAGGATAAAAATTAGCCTAAACTTGTTTATTTTTGCATGAATACTAGATATTTGAGTCTTATTTATTTCATACATGAAAACAAGTGCAAGGAAAATTAAGTGAAAGTTGGTGCTGTATTATTGGCAAATGACTTGATTGCCATAGTGGTGCTGCATTGCCTTTTTAATTGCTGCATGAAGAGAAGATGATGCTTAGGAACTGTGGGAGTTTTGACATGTAGGCTTATTGATTTTATGACTAGCTCATCTTTTTCAAATAGTGTGGTGTAATGTATTCTGATAAATACATCATTAGATGACATTAGATGACATAAGCTGATCAGTTCTCTTTCTGCAGCTTCTGTCATTGGAGGAATATATTGCTTTTTTATTGCATCTAATTGATGCATCCATTATTCAAACAGCATTTAGGCATCATATGATTAGCGGTTTCTCATCCCTTTAACAAACTAGTTGACTGAGGCCTGATGACAAGAACCAAGGTTCAAAATCTCGGCTGAGTCATATCCACCTTGGTTATGCTTGGTATTGTACCAATAGTTGTGTAAAAAACGGCGGAGAAAATCAAAAGCCATGAAGTTAAAGAACTCTAGATGGAAAGTTCAGAGCCTATGTCTTGGTTTGCTTCTTCATCCTTCAAACCTAAGCTTTTGCATCCTTGCACGACTGATTTATCTCTGGTTTAAATCCATCAAACCTCTAAGATGATGTAAGAAGTTGTTGGTTGAGAGGTGGAATGGGTATTGTGTGCAGAGGATGAAATGGATATTTTGCATATAATTGTGTAACATAGAGAGAAAGGTGCTTGATTGGGTATATGGGTTTAAAAAAATGGTGATAGGTATTTGGGTTATTTCCCAACATTTGTATTTAAATAGATAGTTTGAATGATATGAAATGATAATAAATATTTAGGTTTATATGCAATAAATGGGATATAAGTATTAGTATAGAAATTTATTTAAAAATATATATTTATTCAAATGAAAATAGAAATTAACAAAAAATCTTGTTTTTTTTATAATGGTTTTATTTAGAATATATTTGATAGGAAAAATGATATTTATATTTTTACTGTGATTCATGGTTGTATTTTTTATAATTCTCAAAATATTTAATTTAAACAAATTATTATAAAAATAAATTATTTTTATTTACTAGGTTTATCTGATATTTAGTATGAGGTGATTAAATAAAGAAAGTTTTAAATCTATTTATGTGTGATTCTATCTCTATATGGATAATGTTCTCTCTCCATATTATTAATTTATTTAGTCTATGTGATTGTGTTTATTTTTGTGATAATTTTAGCAATTCTCTTAAAAATTTTGGAGTTTTTAAATTAACATATTTTGCATATTGTTCGATACCGATCCAAGATATAGAGACCGGTGTGCCTCAGGGCCTATCGAGTCATAACCAATACTATGACTTTGAAACATGAGAAGAACTTGTTGCTAAAAGAAATTGCAACTAACTTGGCAAGTCCTATCCCTGCATTAGCTTCCTAGAATGTGTGAAGTCCTGGAAAACCCTATTGCACTACTCTTGCATTTAGCTTCATTTGAATTGGCTTTTCGATTTTGGTGGTATTCTGTTGAATACTTTTGGTAGGAAATTCTGTCAGGCTCAGTTGCCAGCTGTTTGGAGATGTGCTGGGGCACCAAAATGTCCATATGTTGGCAATTTATCTGATTGAACTTTGTGGTTGCAAACTTTTTATTTTTATTTTTTATTATTATTATTATTTTTATTTTACCCTTTTTTGGCTATTTGTGTTCCCAAAACATTTCTCAGTGAGAGACCACAACAACCTTCCTTGTTTTCATTATCTAGACTGTCTTTTTTTTTTGTTTGTCTGAAATACTTATGCCTGCTATTTTTCTGTGCAAGTTATTTTTTTCCAATTGAAATGAATTTGTGCCCTATTCATTGTTTTCATGTATGCACTTCATTTGAATGAATTCTTTATAACTTATTAGCCTAATATTTGTTTTATGGCATCTCGCTTGTGTTGGTCAACAGGCAAGTTTAGGCACCTCCCTGTTGTAGAAAATGGTGAAGTTATCGCCTTATTGGATATTACAAAGTGCCTCTATGATGCTATATCTCGAATGGAGAAGGCTGCAGAGCATGGTAGTGCAATTGCGGCTGCTGTTGAAGGGGTGGAACGCCAATGGGGAAGCAATTTTACTGGTCAGTTGATAATTTCCTTTGGACTTAATACCATATAGAATTGCATATTTTTTAATGGATATTTTGTCCCCCAGCTGTGCATGCATATATGAAACAACTTACTGAAAACATGTTCTATCTATAGATATCAATTAAAATTTCATATTCATAGTAATGCTGAGTATGCTATAAAATAATTATGTTTTAGGAGGTTATCTTGGGAAAATTGACATACATGAACTGGACATAAAATTGGCTATACACCCGTGTGCAGATACAAAATTTACAGGTTGTGAGTTTTCCGAATACAAGTGTTGGCATATGTTTACTGAAAAGGTTTTTAAACTGACCCAGACTGGTAACTTGATTACGATGAATCAATTTGGTTGGGTTTTCCAGTTTATGAGCCCTTCTTCTTCTTCTTCTTTATTTTTATCCTCCTTTCTTTCCACAATGTAAAAATCTGATCAAAATAAGAGAAGGGACTCCTAAAAAAGAAGCCATACAAGCTGGACAACTGAGGAAGATTACAAAAATCTAACCACAATTTTTCCTTTTTCTTTCTTTTTTTTTTTTTTACTTAAAAGGTCCACTTTAAATGCTCTGATTATACTTCTTTGCTAATAGCATCTGAGTTAAATATGCATAAATATGAAACACTAGTTTATGTACTTTGGTGATACTTCTTAATTATATGATTTTGTTAACCAAGAATAAATATGGAACTCGCAAAAACTTCCTTTTTATGGGTAAATATGGATGGATATAAAAATGATGCATCATGAAGTGGATGAACCTAGTATTCAGGTTGTATACAGGGAAACACGAGAAAATAAATATGAACTAGGCCACTGCTGATAACTTAGGACAAGCACCCCATCCCCATTCACAACATACACCATACAAATAAGGACTCTTAAGCAGAAATCTCTGAAATGAACTGCTGATTGTTCTGAACCTTCAAAGGTGGTCCTGTTATGCTTCTTCTAAACATGCTGAAACAAACTGCCTTCACACCAACCTCTTCTTATAAGCCATGACACAATGCCAACAAACCATAGCTCCCTTCATAGGAAGAAGCAACACCCATGATTTACCACATATAGAGAAAAGTGAATCACCAAAGAACCAGCCAACTTCTTAGATGTGCACCTCTAACAATATCGAGAGTAGATAGTTTTTTGCCGCTTTTTGCCAGAGCTACGTAGTTGTGCTTGGGGGAAGGATTTTTCATCCTTCTTTGTACTTAAATCCATGATGATAAAATGTTTGTTTCTGACTAAAAACACAAAAAAAAAAAAAGAAAAGGAAGAGAAGAACCAGCAACCTTACAGTGTATAGGAGAGCTACTTAGCATTCTATTATTATTACCATGGGAAACTCATTCTAATTACTAGAACCTGTTTACTGGTTTATGTCTCAACCCCACATCCCTAGAGCATGAGACACAAAACACTTCTATTTGGCATCCTATTATTATCGCTATTCTGGTGGGAAATATCTAATTACTAAAACTTGACCTCCAGTTAACCAGAGCTTACCATGTTGGGCTACTGACTTTTCTAAAAGGTTAACTTGGCAGCATTTGGAACCCTATAATATATATCATGCTCTAACAGTGTTATCATTTGAACCATGTATACTCCTGTGAAGGAATGTGGGTTGCCTAATGTGTCAAACATGGATACATGATGCATTTGGGAATAATTAGGTTCGTTTTTTTTTTTTTTTTTTTTTTTTTGTTAAGAAAAGGTTTGCAAGATTTGTTAGTTGGTGGGGAGAATTTAGGGAGGTTTTCAATTAATGGATGCATTGGATGTTTGAATTCATATATATGTGATTATTCATTGCTGACTGTCGACATTGTCTGTTAAGTATTTGGCATATATGCACCTTGTTGCATTAATGTCAGGTATCCTTATCTGTGCTATATAGTTATTCTCTTTTGGCCTAGATCACATGGATGGTTTACCCAGTGGTATCTTAGACAGATTTAGAGGAAATTCCTACCATCCTAGCGATGTGGACTTTGAGATGATGTTCTAAAACATGGTACACTTATATTTTAGCAATCAGAAAATTCTCTCGTCTTTCTTCCCTTTGTAAGACGATGCATCAAAACTTGCAAATATAAGCCTCTGGGTCTCCAGTTGATAACTCAGCCCATATCCACTAAAGAATATGTCATGTATTTGGATGTAAATTTACTTTGTTTCTCAGGATCTCCAGCAACTTCTTACTTAAAAAAGTTCTAAATAATAGGGAAATCTAGTTATATGTCAGCTAACTGGTAACTAAACTTATCTGGGGAAGGTTGCAACAAAAAATTGGATAGAAAATCTTTTGGCAGGTTGGCAATGAAATTTTGAAAAAGAAAGTTAAGTATTTTGTTTTACTCCCTTTCTATGAACTATATATGAGGTTGCTTCCCCCATGCTTTATTTTTCATATTATTGCTTCCAACTCAAAAGTTGCGGCAGTATTTTGTATTTATATGTCATGTTCTAATTGAAATTTGAAGTATAAGAGCTTTTTTATTTTGGCTGCTTGACGGTTACTAAAGTGGGCAGAACAGTATGTATGCTTCTTTCTATATAGTGCGAAGGTGAAGTAATGTGATGGTTTCTAATTTTCTTCATTTATATGTTATTTTGGAATTGAGCTGAACCTTTGCTCTCTCACCTAACACACTAATATTTAAATATGGTTAGACTATTTCAGAGTTTTGTTGGTTTCCAGAACTTCCCCTTGAACTAGAAAGGGTAATGCTCTGCCTTGATAGGTTTATAAAAGTTCAGGACAAATAAACAAGATGATCCCTTGAGTTTCTACTTGTACCTGTATCACTGCCTTTGATTCTAGTTAGTTTTTGTTTATATATTGGTACTCATTATGGTTAATTGCAGCTTATTCTTTTAATCCATATTGTATTTCATCAATTTCACTTTAAGTGCAGTACATAACATAGAATTTAATTCTCTCTTTTCTTCTATGGTCTTGTTTGCCAGCTCCATATAGTTTTATTGAAACGCTTAGGGAGCGGATGTTCAAGCCTGCTTTGTCAACTATCATTGCAGAAAATACCAAGTACTTTTAAGATTGGCTATTGGTCTTCCTTTCCAATGATATGCATTTTACAGTTTTATCAGTTGGTTTTTTGTTACCAAGTTTTGTAGCTTCTTTTGTTTCCAGGGTTGCAATAGTATCACCCTCTGATCCTATCTCTGTTGCTGCTAAAAAGATGCGAGAATATCGGGTTAATTCAGTTATAATCATGACTGGAAGCAAGATTCAGGGGATATTAACGTATTCTTCATTTCTCTACTGGCTCCTATCTTTTCTGACTGTAACTTTGTATCAACAAGGTTTTATTTTTGCATTAGCAGCATTTGAGGAGGTGTTTTGATGTCTGTTTATATCTACTGGTGGTTACTTATGTCTGTTTGTTGTGACTAACTTGCAGTTCAAAGGATATTCTTATGCGGGTTGTGGCACAAAATCTTTCTCCTGAGTTGACTCTGGTGGAAAAGGTTGTTGTTGTGAAACTACTGTTGTATAACTGATCATTGTTTATATGTATGTGCTTTGTATGCATATAGCCCATTATTGAAAATATTTCATAATGCCTGACCATAAATTCATTGCAAGTTGCAAAGTTGAATATTCTGGGAATGTTATATTGTTGTATGCTGAGATTTCCACCTTTTTACTTGTGTTCTGTTTTGTTGTTAAGTCCACAATGTTTGGTTGGATATGCAATGTTTTTGTAATGGAATTTCATTTTGGCATGAATCAGTCTTCCTGTTTATCATTTTGTCAGGGAAAGTTGTGTTGATGTTTTTCTTGATTTTTAGTCCAGCATGCTGTCTACCTATGCCACCTTTTAATAAACTTTGAGATCCATTTCAACTGAATACAAGCAGATAGAGATTGCAGTGATTGAGATGTGTTATTCTTCTTTCTGCTATACCTTATATGCCTATCGATATGTGGTTAAGTTGTTCTTTGTGGAGGTAAATTGAAAACTCTTCAAGGTTGTCATGGGAGGGCTGTGAATTTTACATGTGGATATATTTTGTGCATAGATGTGAGTGGAATAAGTGATATTTGAAATCTTGTGATGCATGCACTGTTGCAATCGCCTCTTTGCATATGCAAATTTAGTTGGCCTTATAGAACAGTCTTGTAGGTTTGCATTCTGCAGATGACAAAATATGTCTGAATTGGGCTGTAGGGTCCACCACTGTCTATGTATATGGAAATGTTGTAGTGGCTTGGGTACTACATTTATACAAAGATTTTTTGTGCAAGATTTCTATTCTGTCTCATTTTGGTGATTTATTTCACTGATTCTAGTCCTCTTTAATAGCACTTACATAAACTATTTGTTTGTGGCTGGTACTGCTTGATTTCTTTATTTTTATTTTTTTTTTTTCTTTTTTTCCGAAGTAAATCTAATAACTAGCACCTTATATGACAGCAATGGTTCAGATGAATTTGATAACTAAACTGTTTTTTCCTTTTAGTTACATCGTCTTCTCATACCTTGAAACGAGAGACCTAATGGATCTTAAATGCTCTCTCTTTGATCATGCAAGTTCTTGTTGTACTTAGCATGATTTCACTTGTGTTTTTTCCTTGTCTAGGTGATGACTCCAAACCCTGAATGCGCAACCTTGGAGACAACAATCCTTGATGCGCTACACATAATGCATGACGGGAAGTTTTTACACCTTCCTGTTGTAGACAAAGGTGAGCATTATCTTCTTCATGCAATGCATTTTTTTCATGATGAAATATTTAACGTCATCTGTTGGGCAGATGGAGGTATTGCTGCCTGTGTTGATGTTCTGCAGATAACTCATGCAGCAATTTCAATGGTAATACATTTGTTTCTGATGCTACAGTTATTTGGTAACAATACGCGCTTCTTTGTTGCTTTTCATAGCTTTTTGTCTCTTTAAAAACTTTTGAAATCTAATATGGCCTCATTTGTATATAATCTATTCTCTCACTCTAGAATTGTGAGTCTGCATTTTGAATCAGAACCACTGTAAAAGTGGTGGTTATCCTGTTATTGAAGTAGGATGGAACCTCAAATTACAAAATATTAGGGATGACAATGGGGTGGGTTTTTTCGGGTACCTATTTGTCTTGCCTCTAATGAGATGGATTTGAAGTTTAAATAAAAGGGTTAGGGGCAGGTTTGAGATTTTTTTTTTTTTTTTTTTTTAAACCTGGGACGGGTTCGGGTATTACCTTGTCCCACCCTGCCTTGATTATATATAAAATTAATTTTTAAATTAATTTAATTTAATTTTTATTTTCCTACTTTTAATATATCTATCATAATAATAATAATAAAAAAATAAGTTATAAAAAATTATAACATTTTAATTATTTATAAAATATATATATTTTAATGTAATTAATTTTTTCTTAAAAATAATTTCTTTAAAAAAAATTAAAAAAATTTTCAAACATATTTGTTATGAAACTATACGTGTATTTGTTAAAAAAGTAAGGTTGTGTGCAAAATGAAGAAGGATGAGAAATCCTTCAAAAAGGGAAAACTAATTGATATAAAGTAAAAAAAAAAAAAAAAAAAAAACTTTTCGTTGGAAAGCATTGGCTACCCAACTCTAAGAAGGTGGAGGACCAAAACTCAAGGCGGGCATTAGAGCCAATTGAAAATCAACTCAAGAAGAGGCTCCTCTCTTAGTTCTTGATTAGCTAATTTAGGCTTCCATGACAAGGCAAAACTGACACCCTTACCCAAGTCAACCAAACAAATTTTGTCTCTAAAGACAAACCCAAAATGTTATGTGATAGAATGTCTAGTCCAAGAAGAAAATGTTTTGATTGTAAAATTACCATGACCAAGTTTTATCAAAATGAGGCAATAGGAATTGATTAAGCTTTGAATGTAGAATAAGAGATATCAAGTACTTTTTCATACATAAACTTAATATCCTCTTCTATTAATAATGTTGCTCTAGATATGTTCAATTTTACTTAATATAACCCTTAAAGAAAAATCTCTTTATTATTTTAGCTATACTTGATATTTTCATGTGTGTTTGTTATATATATATATTAACAACTATGAATTTATTAAATAAAGCATAAGGAATAAGAAGGCTAGAACAATGGAAGGTCCCTCAAACAATACAAAACTATGAAAAGAACATTGCAAAAGAAGGAAAATCCTGAAGCTCACCTTATCACAAAAATATCTATATGATGCAAAATTCAATGTGACATACTATCTTTCAAAAAAATGGATGAAATGCTTTGGAGGCAAGGAAAAGCATAGTAAGAGGAGGTAGGAGTTGGTTTGTCGTGGATTTGTAATCGTTCGAAATTTCTATTCAGGAAGTCAAGGAAATGCCTAAAGGAAAATTTTTGAAATGAGTAGAGACTTTTCTAGTTTGATTTAGGTTTGGGAGTTTTAGTTTATCCCTGTTCTTGGAAGAGTGGATGCGTGTTGTAGGGAGGAAGATGGGATGGTGTGTTTCAAGGTTTAGGATGAAGGGGGAAGGACTGTCAAGCTAGTGCGCCGTTCTAATGTGGTTGGGAGGTTCATTCTTTGTTCGATTAGCTCTATAGAGGTTAAGAGGCATACTTTGATCTTCTTAGTAGGTAGGGGTATTCTTGGGGGCTGGCCCATTCTTGTTGAGAAGCTCCCATGGCTTGGAGTAGTATCCTCCTTTGGTCCAAAGAGTATCCTAACCCTAGTTGCAAAGAGACCTTTGGAGGGCACAACAACATAGTTATTGTCCTTCATAGAGATGGTAAAGAAGGCCTAGGGTATGGAAGTTGAAGCGGTCTACATTTAGCTAGGTGAGAAAGAGGTGCAACTTAGGATGGAACATTTGAAGTGTTGTTGGGTTGGGAGATGGGTGGGGTTCTTAGAATCGACTCCATTTATCTTTGTTAAGGACGTGGGTTGTTTAAATTGGTTTCTAAATGGTGGTGTGAGGATTTCCTTGTTAGAGGTTGCCCTCTTCATATTAGATTTGGAAGAAGTCTTTGACGTAGAGTTGGTGCTTGTTGAAGGTTTAAGGAGGTATGAGGGCAAGATGTTGCATTGGGATTGGTGGGTTCTAGAGATAAGGTGTTTTTGGAGTGGTGTGCATGGAAAGGAAGTGTAGGTGAGGGTGATGGGACTCCCATTACAGTTGTGTTAGGAGGTGCTAAAAATGTTTAGGGGCCTTCTATAGTGGTTTTGTTGCAATGAACAAGGATACAACGCTTCGCCATAACTTGCATGGGTGAGAGTTTTGGTGAGATTAGACAAGAGAACAACACCATGATTGGTGCAAGTGGTGATGGGTTTGTTGTGCTTCACAATAAAACTATGGTGGGGAAGTTCCACCGTGGCTGTCACAGGTAGCCTTAAGGAGTGGGTGCTTTGGGCTAGAGGTTAGGGGTGAAGGTGGTTTGTTGTCACATGTTGGTGAGAAAGTGGGGGATTTTTTCATCTTTATAGCATGGTATAGAACATCGTTGCCCGATAACTTAAGGGGAGAGGGGAAAGTAGTGGTGATCTCTTTAGCCCCAAAGAGGCTAGTTTAAGTGGGCTAGATGAGGTAGAAGTAGGTGATGGTGGTGGGCTTGCAACAAATTTTGGTTTTGAATGTTTGAGCAATGTATGCGTAAAAAGAGCCCAAGGTGGTGCAATAAGTGGGCCTAAGGGGTTAGCTAGTGGATTTGATTGAGGCCCATTGCAAGAAAGGTGGGTATGTGAAGCGGGTCAAGTCTTTAGGGGCCATTGAAAGGATTAAGCAACTGTCATAGAACCCATGTGAATTGTGTATTGGGCTGACGACACCTTAAAGGGGATAGATTTGGACTTGGGCTTGGGCTAGTGAACTGTGTGGATTAGGCCTCTTTGGATTTGAAGGGTAATTTAGCCCCTTTAATGGTAGGTTTAGATTTGTCAAGGGGTTGTATAGCAAGGGAAAAGTAAGCTAATGATGGTGTCTTTGTCGCTGGCGAGAAGGCATTGTTACAAACCACATCGGTGCCTTCATCATCTAGGTTTCGTTCCTTGTTCATTGATGAGGCTCAATTGGCCGAGGGGTTTAAATTTTCATGTTCTCCTCCCTTTCTCATCTTTGTGGGGTTAAGGCTTCTTTGTAGTCTTCCTTTTTTAAGAGTGGTCGTTGTAGTGATGTCTAAGGGTAGGGTAGTGAACCAAAGGGCTATGGAGGTGTGGTGTGGGCAAGCATCTAAAAGTGTGGTTAGGTGTCTATTAAGGATGATTTTGGAATAAAGCCCTTGAGGCCTGGCTCAAGTGGTAAAGGGATGGGGAGGGCTTGTGGGAGGTTCCACGTTCAAGTCCCAATAGGGAAAAAATTTACCTATATAAAAAAGGATGATTTTGGAATAAAGTAGCTTCATGGAGTTACTAGAGAAAGTGGAGAAAAAAAATTGTAGCCTCAAATGGGGAGCATGCTTGCAGAAAAGTTGGTCTTCAAGCAGTTTGGCTACCTGCAGTAAGTTTTTGGTCATGCCCATGGAGGGGTTTCAAGATATGGATTTTGGCTCTCCTTAGAAGGATGAAGTTAAGGAAAGAGCTGAAGGATCAAGCACATGAGAGGAGAAAATCTGGCTTCAAAATTTGAAAGTGAGCTAAAGAAATTGGAGTGCTTAGTGAACTACTTTGGAGCAAGAAGAGGGGGTGAAAATGCTAGGTAAGGATGGGATCTTGTAACAATATGCAAATGAAGTTAAAAATTTTATCTTGGAATGTGAGGTTATCAAGTCTTTGATTAGATTGCCCAAATTGGATTTGGTTAGTTTACAAGAAACAAAAATCTGAAAGATGTTGTTGGAGTTAGTGAAAAGCTTAGGAGTAGGTGAATGCTACGGTTGTTGCTTGCTAGGTCTTGGTTTTTCGGGTTAATAGGGTGCTGCAAATTATTGGCATGGAAGTGAGCGAGTTCTCAATCTTGTGTCGTTTTAAAAACCATGAGGATGACTTTGGTTGGTTGGTTGGGTTTTCATGGGGGTGTACAACCTACTTTAGGGAGGGATAAAGATGGCCTATGGGATGAGTTGGGAGCCATGAGGGGTTTGTGGGTTTTCCCTTGGTGCATTGGAGGGGATTGCAATATTGTCAAATTTTCAAGGGAGCGAAGTAGAAGTATTAGGTTGTCTTCGACATGAGAATATTCTTAGATATTATCAACGTGCTCGAGTTGGGAGATCTTCTCTTTCTTTGAGGTCCCTTTACTTGGTTGTGGTGACTTGAATGATTGGTCCCTCTCAAGATTAGAGCACTTCCTAGTGTCCGAGGAATGGGAAAGTCATTTTAGTGGAGTGGTATAGTGTAATATTTAGAGACCGTTGTTAGATCATTCACCTATTCTATTGGATGGGAAGGGATGAGGAGACGCTCTACCCCTTTTAGGTTAAAAAATATGGGTATAAAGGTGGAAGGCTTCAAAGATCTGCTTAAGAGGTGGTGGATGGGGTATGACTTTAGAGGTGCTTATAGCTTCATCTTGGTTGCGAAATTGAAAGCCTTGAAGTCAAATTGGAAAAAAAGGAACAAAGAGGTGTTTGACAATTTCATAATGAGGAGGCAGATGACCTTCAACCATGTGTTGTTTTGGGACACCAAGGAGAAGGTAGGTGTACTATCTCAAGAAAAGGTGGTAGATAGAAGGGTGGCAAGGGAGGAGTATAAAAAATGGGCTCTTATGAACAAGTCTTCTAAAGATAGAAATCAAGGGCAGTTTTAGCTGAAGGAGAGTGATAAAAACACTAAATTCTTGCACAAATGACTAATGTGCATAAAAAAAGAAACTTTGTGACCAAGATCAAAGTTAATGGGGCTTACCTAATTGATGGGAATGAGATAAAGGAGTGACCCAGACTTGACTTGCTATCCGATTCATGGGATTGGAGACCAAGAATCAATATAATGTCTTTTAACATGCTAGACAAGTAGGAAATAGTAAAATTGGATGTGTTGTTCTTGGAGGAAGAGGTGTTCAATGCTTTATCGGACTTCAATGGGGGACAAAGCTCCAGGCCTAGATGGGTTCTATAGCCTTCAAGCAGCTTAGTATGTATTTTGTAAAGGAAGAGATGATGAGCTTTTTTAAAGAGTTTCATGATTAGGGTAGGTAAGAAAAAAAATCTTAACACCACATTTCTCAAAGAAAAAGGAGAGAAGAGGTAGGGGAAGTTGGTGATAGTAGAAGATCTAAAGGATTTTAGGCTTATAAGTTTTGGTGGATTCTCTATATAAGCTTCTAGTAAAAGTTTTAGTCAATAGACTTAAAAAGGTTGTGGGAAAAGTGGTATCCAAATCCTTGAATGCTTTTGTTGAGGGAAGACAAATTCTAAATGCGGTGCTTATGGCCAGTGATGCTATTGACTCTATGTTGAAAAGTGACGTCTATGGAGTTGTGTAAGCTAGATATTGAAAAGGCGTATGATGATGTTAGTTGAGGCTTTTTGCTAGCAATTCTTGAAAAGATGGACTTTGGGCAGAGATGGATTAGATGAAATAAATGGTGCATGCCTACAACAAATTTCACTATTCGTGTTCATAGCACTTGGTTGTTTTCAAAGCTCTAGAGGCTTGAGACAAGGTGACCCACTTTTATCATATTTATTTGTATTAGCCATGGAGGTCCTTAGTTGTCTTCTTAAG
Organism: Vitis rotundifolia; assembly: GCA_030254885.1. Lineage (NCBI taxonomy): Eukaryota > Viridiplantae > Streptophyta > Magnoliopsida > Vitales > Vitaceae > Vitis > Vitis rotundifolia. The sequence goes on from CM058170.1 coordinate 10,880,882, forward strand.
AGAGCTAGGGAGGGAGGCTACTTGACAAGGTTTAGGGTAAGGGGGTGGTGTCCCATTTGTTGTTTATTGATGATACTATTGTTTTTATGAGGCATCGTGAGATTAGATGATTTATTTAAGTTGATTGCTTGTGGTTTGAAGCCATCTCGATGAAAATAAACTTAAAGAAAAGTGAGTTGATTCCAATAGGAATGATGGGTGTGGGGGAATTGGCCTCTAAAATTGGTTGCAAGGTGGGAGGGCTTTCCTTTACTTATGTTGGTGATATGGAAACGACAATACATTTTTTAAAGCAAGGAGCCTCACTTTGATAAGGAGCACTTTATTGAACTTGTCATCCACACTTTGTCCTTGTTTAGCATTCCAAGGAAAGTTAGATTTAGGTTAGAGGCTTTGCAAGATTAGATGATTCATTAAGTTGGTTGCTTTTGTGGTTTGAAGCCATCTTGAGGTTGAAAATAAACTTGAAGAAAAGTAAATTGATTCCAATAAGTAGTATGGATGTGGAGGAATTGGCCTTTGAAATTGGTTGCAAAGTGGGTGGGCTTTCGTCTACTTATGTTGGTGATGTAAAAAAGGTAATACATTTTAAAGCGGGGAGCTTCACTTGTTAAGGGGCACTTTACCAAGCAAGCCCATCTACACTATGTCCTTGTTTAGTATTCCAAGAAAAGTTAGATTAGGGTTCAAAGAGATTTCCTTTAGAGAGATGGGGCTCTGGAGAAAAACCCACACTTAGTGAAGTGTTTAATTGTTTGCATAGATAAAAGGAAGGGAGATTCGGGTGTTAAATGTCTCCTTTCGTTTGACAATACCCTTCTTTGTAAGTGGAGTTAGTGATATACATCTAAAGGGAAGCTCTTTGGAAACAGGTCATAGGGGGAAATATAGGGAGGATGAAGGGGGGTGGCATTCTTGTGAAGTGAGAGATGGTTACAGAGTTGGATATGGAAAGCTATCAAAAAGGATTAGGATCTCTTTAATGGTAGAGACTCTTTTTCTATGGGTAGCAGGAGGAAGGTGAAGCTTTGAAAGGATAAATGGTGTGGAAATGAGCCTTTGTGTGTATCGTTTCCCTCTTGGCATGCATTAGCCATATTGAAAAAAGCATGGGTGATAGATTTATGGGACCAAACAAGTGAAATAGATCACTAGAAATCTTGTTTTTCTAAGCACTTAAACGATTGGGAACTAGACAACATAGAATTTTTCTTTTATAGACTACAAGGAAAGGCAATGATCAGGGAAGGAGAGGATAGGGTAGTTTGGAAATGATCTATATTTTGTCTTAGAGTTGGGGAGATTAATTCCTTTTCTAATGGGAGTAATGTATAGTAAGGTTAGAAATTGATTATGTGTGTGTGTGTGTGTGTGTGTGTGAGAGAGAGAGAGAGAGAGAGAGAGAGAGAGAGGTAAAACAATCCTATATGAAAACATTCTTGTTGTCAAATGTCATATTGAAAGTTAATTAAATTTATTCTTACAATGAATATTAGAAAATTTTCGTTTGAATAATTTGAATTTTTGACATTAAAAATGATGATAGTTGATGAATAAATTTTTTTACTAAATATATTAGTTTTGAGAATATAAAAAGTTGAAACTTTTGAGACATGTAAAGTCATATATCAACAACACATAAATATAGATGCTTGGTAAAAGTTTAGAATTAAAAATTATATCTATAAATTTAAAAAAATCTATTTTATTAATTATGTCGTAAACATATACATTAAACTCATATTTTGTTAAATTGAACTTTTCAAAACTCTAGTATTCACTGTTTTTATATAAGCCCTTAAGGTCTAGCTCGAGTGGAAAAGGGATGGGGAGGTTTGTGGGATGTTCTAGGTTCAAGTCCCAATGGGGACAAAATTTACCTATAAAAAATGTTTTCGTATTGTATGACAGTTTAAAAATTTTGAATTCCACCATCTTTTATGAAATTGGTTATATATTATTTTTTATTTCATGCTTCCAATACATACGTATATGTATGCATATTTTTTCTATTTAATTTTTTATTATATAAAAAGCTTACGATGCATGATACCAAAAAAAAAATAAAAAAAAGAAGAAAAAGAATTATGCATAATATGTTTTAGCAGTTAACAATTATGGCTAAATCAACAGTTATAATATTCCATTCCAACATTGAAGCTATTCTTTCCCAAAGGCCATCCTCTTTTGAGTAGTGACTAAAGACCTTAGGAGTATGTCTCCTGAAGACTCCACAACACCATCAGTCCTTATGACCAGTAATAGAAGATAAATAACTTCTGCCTTGGGTAAAATGACTTTCAAAATCCATTCTGCATTCAACAGGATACAGCTGGAAACTCACAGAACCTAGGTAGCTAACTTTGAAGAGAAATTAAATTATGTGCATATTTGTTTAGTTGCTTTATGCATACTCCAAATTTTTGAAATTCATAAGGTATATATATATATATATATATATATATATATATATATATATATATATATATATATATTTATTTATATATAGTTCATACCATTCACATGCTGTTCAGGCCACAGCCCCCTCTCCTATTTTGTTTTCCAAGTTTATACTAATTAGAAGACATGTCGGACACTGTCAACTTGCACAGATTAACAAGTGCCAAATCATTTCTGTAGATGAGTGTCCCACATTCTAGTAACCAGATATATGGTTTTTCAGGTCGAAAATAGCTCTGGAGCTGTTAGTGAGGTCACAAATACGATAATGCAAAAGTTTTGGGATTCAACACTTGCTCTAGAGCCACCAGATGATTATGACACCCAGAGGCATCTCTTTTGCTACCATAATTATTTGTTATATGTTGGTAAACTGGTGGTTCAATAACTAGTCCTGTTGATGTTATTTACAGTGAATTGTCTGCGGTGATGGCATCAGATGGGGCTGAACCTGGGAGGAACATGTATCCATCTCTTGGTCTTGGGAATTCATTTGCCTTCAAGTTTGAAGATATTAAGGGTCGTGTACATCGATTCAATTGTGGTGAGTGCTATCAAAGTCTATACGAAACCCTGGAAACTGAATGTGTCCTCATTTACATTTAATTCTTCTTTCTAACTACGAATTGGTTGAATATGCTTTCTGGGAGAATTAGAAACCTTGGGTGATATCATAAGGAGTTGTTATTTTATATTCATCCATTTTTTCCTTTTCCTTCTTCTATCAGTTTTTTCTTTTTCTTTTTTTCTTGTTTTTTGTGGGATTGGGTGGATGGGGTTGGGTTCAGTTTGGCACGATGGCAACAATGATTGTGGCCATGCGGAGATGTTGTCATTGGAATTTGTATGATGGTTTTTGTGTGTACAAGTAGTAGGTGAAAGTGGACTCTCTAGGTGGTGGTGGTGTGTTTTATGGTGAAGATGTTGGAGGTGGTGCTTATATGGTGATGGGAGAATGTCTTGAGTGTGCAACGGCATTTTTGGTGCAATGGAGGTTTTGGTTGCATAGTAATTTGGTGGTGCTGATGGTATTCAGGGTTGATGACCACATTATAGGTGAATGATGGTGTTTTTAGGTGGTGGAGAATCAATGAAGGTTTTATATTGGTTCAGGGTTTAATGAAGTTACTGTTAAAAATCGCAATAGCCTATGGGCCAGAATTCTGGTAAGATGTAATGAAAGGACAGTGCCGGGCTCGCTGCAAGTTGTTGTAGGTTCTGTTTGCTTCTCTGTGAAGCTATGGTGGGAAGTTCCACCATGGATGTCTCAGGTTGTACCCAAAGGATATGTGCAGGACGTTAGGGTTGAGGGTGATGTCAGTGCACGCGGCATGAAACGAAGGGGAGATTCATCTGGGAAAAGTCAAATTAAAGAGAGTGAAGTGGCTTCCTGTGAGTGGAGGCAAAAGGTTGATGTGAGAAAGGGGGCAATGGGGGCTGATGGTGTGCTTTGGGGAAAATCAGAAGTGAACAGACCGTTTGGTGGCTGATGGAATGCCTCTAGACGACTCTACAGCAAAAGGAGTGGGCCGGGTGGCTGGTGGTGTAGCCCAAAGTAGGGAGGACAACTCTTTAAATGGGATTTGGGCCTTTAGTGGCTCTAAAGAGGACCTTGGGCCTTTTTCTTCAACCCAGCCCACTAAGTCTGTGGACGTTTGTAAAAAAAGAGCCCTTGTGTTAGGCTGTCAGGGAATTTAGTTAAGGTCTCAAAAGAGCCTCTGGAGCCTTGGGGTTGCTGTGCTTGTGGAGAATGCGTGCTGCGAGATGACGAGAGTAGATGTTGGGAAGTAGCAGAATGTCAAGGTCCTGCCTTGCTGCAGGATGGGGGGCCGCTGTGGCACGACGTTCGCTCAACTGAAGGGCTGTCGCTCTGTGATGAAGCGCTATTGGAAGAAGCCGGCAGATTCCCAGGTCAGGAAGCTTTTATTGGGGTGATAGAGAGTCATGCGATGCAGGCGGGGTCCTTTCCAGCAATCTCTTGCCTTGCATTCATCAACAAGACCCTTTTGGCGAAAGCGTCCGGAAAGGAAGCCTCTGGTAAGTTTTCCTCTCCCGTCTGTTTCCTTGGAGGGAGGTGGACGTGGGTCTTCCAACAGAGGGCAACGGTGACGTTAATAGGCCTCTGTGTGATTTCTGGTGTGGGCTTGGTAGTGAAATCCCCACAGAAGCAACCTAAGGATACTGAGAAGGCAAACCAAGAAGTGTGTAGTGAGGAGGGGAATTTGGGTTGCAGGAGTCCTATTAGGGGCCCATTGGTAGCAGAGAGCCTCTCCAATCCTTTTTTTCAGAAATTTCTCTCTTTTAGTAAGTTTCTGGGATTGCTAGTGGATGAGAATGAGAAGGAAATTGCTTCCCTGTTGAGAAAGATGGAAAGCAGGAAGGGTCGCAGGGTTTCGATCGTGAAGAAGAGGTCATCCTCCATGCCCCAATTTGCTAGGGAGCTGCGAAATTTAAAATGCTTGGTCAATTACTGCAACTCAAATAAAAAAAAGGAGCTGGAGTAGTGGGTGGGAGATGGTTTGCAAGTGACCGAGTTTTGTGATTATAATTCTTGAGGGGTTGAAGGTGGTGGGTTCAGGGAAGGCTAAGAAGAGGGGCTATGGCAGTTTTCACCCAAGGGTTAGCTATGTCTGGTGTTTTTTGTTTTGTTAGTTTGTAGGGTGAAACCTTTAGTTAGGGGGGATGGTTTGTTGCTTCTCTTCTTTTTCACTTGCATTAGGCTGCTTCTTGTATGCGCTGTGTGTACTCTATGCACCTTTTCCAAGCTCTTTTAATATATTTGCTTTGTTTACCTATCAAAATATATATATATATATATATATATATATATATATATATATATATATATATTGGTTCAGGGGCTTAATTAGTTATGTGATTTTCGAGAAACATTTCTTGCTTTTGGGGAGTTTTTTTCCTTTTACCTTTTTCTTCTGTGCATGACTCTCAAGTCAAGTAGTCCTCTGGAATTGCTATCGAAGTGAAGTGAAATAAAATATAATAAAATAAAACGTTCACTATTTTTTTATTTCTTCAGGCACTGAAAGTTTGGATGAGCTGGTATCCGCTATCATGCAGAGGATAGGTGCCAGTACCGACCAAGATCGTCCACAGATTTTAGTGAGTTTCAAAGATTATTTGAAATTGAGTATTTTCTTTTGGCATAACCCTTTTTCATGTTTCTTGTAGTATGAAGACGATGAAGGGGATAAAGTTCTACTTTCAACTGATAGTGATCTTGTTTGTGCCGTAAGTCATGCTAGAGTAGTGGGACAGAAGGTAACTTTTTTTTTTTCCTTGTGCTGACATTAGGGTTGGATATTCTCTTTCAAACAGTGAAAGGCAACTAGAAAAATTCTCTCATAGTTTCATCTGCTATATGAATGTACTTTCTTAACTCCGTACTGTTGGCTTTTCACAGAGTAGAAAAATTTTGTAAAAGTTTGACATAGGTGTGACATTTTCCATTCATGTTTTTGGTCCAATTGTGTCAACACTAGTTTAAATTTCCACTTTTGTCATCAATTTTGACATGATTAAGTATTCATGGATACTGAGAAATTGCTCACCATGTTTTGCCATCTTCTATTGTCAATTTAGATTTATTACAAATAGAAATCTGTATCAGAACGTGCTGACTATAGTGGTGATACAATTCAGGTTTCAGATCAGATATGACATCATATAAGTTAGGCTGCGCCTGGACTAGTTTAAAAAACCCAATCCTCTACTACAAGGGGTTAGATTTGGGATTTGATATAAGTAAGATGGATCAAGGATGAATAGGAACTTATTAGAAAAATGTGTTGAGGATGATTAGAAGTTGATTATTGTGGAAAGGTGTCGGGAATAATATTAGCCTTGTTGAGCTGTTTTAATGGTTTGGGATATCTTTTTGTTCCACATAGTAATCAAATTCTGGTAGCAAAAGTTTTTAAGGGGAAAGTATGAGGCCATAGATGAGAAAGAAGTAGGGAAAGTAGAAAATCCAAAAAAACCTTGAGTTACATTTTCAATTGATCTCATTTACAAACTCAAAAAGAGAAATTTACAACCCTTACACAACCCTCTTTAGAATAAAAGGCTGTAAGATGTACCATTGGGATCAAAACTAATTCCGAACCATTAACTGATACAGTAGTGTAATCAGTACTTACTTGCTAGGTCTCCTACTGTAAGGTTGTTCACTGCTGTTATGCCACTTGCTACAGCAACTTGTATGTTTTTTTTTTATTATCTTTTTTCTGACTTTAAATTCAACCTCAATGATAAACTTAATTTCCAACATCTATTAAATTAAATACCATCATATCTTTTCTAGACACATCGACAAAATTCTTTTTACTCCTATTTGTTCGTCAAACCCCATGAACTTTGAATCAGATTACTTCTCATTGGCCCATCTCTGGTTCTCATTTCACATTTGCAAACAATCTCAAACAATTTTCATCCTATCCTCCAGTCTTCCTTTTATGCATTTGTCCCTTGTATGCAGTCATCCATCTTGGAATCTTCATTTTAGCTACACTTGTTTCATGAACAAGTTTCTTGAGTTCCCAATGTTGTGGGAATTTGTCCTCTAAAAAAGGAAATGTTGAATGAATTGATCATAAATTATGAGATTTTGCTAGTTCTGTACCTTCTAGGGAAGATCCTAATCATTGGGAAAATAGAATTTCCGCAAGGTCTGCAAATCTCATAGAGCAAGACCAATTCTTTGGTTGTCTCCTGATTTTTCTCCCTTTGATTTGGTTGAGTATACAATGATCACATAATACTGCATAATCACTTTTCCACACCATCTTTTTGTCAAGTGTCCTCTTGAATCTCCTCTTTATAGTGAATGATTGATCTCAAATAACAAAAACAATCACTTTCAGTATCTTCTAGGGTCCTCTTCTGTCCATTCTTCTAATTTTACTTAAGAGTTAATGCCATATGCTCTGTTGGCGTGCCTCTTTCTACAAACTATTCCTTCTAACTTCTTCCCTACTTTCCAGGTTTTAAGGTTGCAGTTGGACTATTCTGACTCCATCCAGGAAACAAGAAGACCCCAGACGGGCACAGACACTGTCCAAGGTACTGGAGGGGTGTTTCTCCGCTCTGGGATTTTGGCAAGTGCAGTGATCATAACAGCTGTTGGTTTAATGGTCTACTTAAAGCGTGCCAAGTTATGATGTTCTTTTATTTCTTCAAAGAAAATAGACTCATGGAGTTGAATATAATCGAATGTTCTATCCGCATCTGAAGATCTGTAACAGGACATGAAAACCAGCTTCACACCTAATAATCAATAGAGGTAGAAAATTGTGGTGAAATGATGGGCACTTAAAGAACTGTAGGGGGGATTTCTGGAGAATATTGTTTACATGTTTTCTCTAATGTCATTGCAAAAAACCGAAACATTGACATAGATGTGGCATATAAACTTGAGTCCAGTGGTAGGGCTTTACCACCATACTTATCCTCTTGTTATACCACCGTTGACGGTGCAATATAGTTATTTTGGGGGAGCCATGATGTCGTCATGGGTAAAAATTTTCTGGGAGCTGTGCAAATCATATTTATTTTGCTTCTCACAGAGAGCCAAGTATTCTTTTATTTTATTTTTCCTTCTACAGTGCATGGAATGATGTTAATATTAATCTTTGTTGTGATGACTCCAGTTTTAACCTTCAAGGAAGGATTCTGCTGGCATTTTGTGCACTTGGCTTAGCCCTTGGGCTAAATTGAATCTGTATGTGAAGTTTATTCTACTATACTTGTAGGGTACTTTTGTGATTGAAAAATGAGAGGGATTTGTTGCTTCTTTTTTGAACTTTTTATTGAAAGTAATTTGCTTTCATATTTTAGGGTTTTATTTATTTTTTTTTAAATTTTTTTCTTGACTTATTACTTATTTAAAAAAAATTTGATTGAATAGAAAAAGTTTAAATATTTAATATTTTTTTAAAATGCTAAAAAGTAACATTTGAAAAACTCTTCTTAGGTAGATTTCTTCATTTTCTTTCTTGATCTAGGTTTTCTCAAGGTAGATTTCTCATCCAATCTTGGTTTTTCTCCATCAAATTTATGGACTTATTTTGTTTTTGTGTGTGTGTGTGTTTTTTTTTTTTTTAATATATATGTGATTTTTGGTTTACTTTATTATTTGATTGTTGTGATTTCTGTTTGTTGCTTACATTGTTATTTAATGGCTCATTAGGATGGTTTTTATTTTTATTTTTATTTTTTTTTGGATTTGATATCAAAATTTTTTTTTGGTTCTGTTTGTTTTGAAGGAAAATAATTTTTGAAATTTTTTTCTTGCTAATTGCTTGCCTTGTGTCTGGTTAATTGCTTCAATTTTCATTAACAAAAAACTTGATTCTAACATTAGAAATTACGTGCCATTTTCAATTTTTTTTTTCCTCATGCTTTGTTTCTAGGCTCACATTCCCGGATTGTTCTTGATTTTCTTTACTTTGGCCATTTTGTGGAGGTGGGGATTTTAGGGTCTTGTAATTTTAATTTTTTTAACCAAGGAACCTTCTATGATTAAGTGACAAGATTTAATCTCAGGATTATGTGTCAGTTATTGGGATCACATTTTCCAATGTTCGTCCTAACCAATTGGACTACCTTGTCGGACTTTAGGGTGTGGTAATTTTGTTAGTGCTTATTGTTTGTTATGGTTTTGGGACTTGTGTTTGTGAATATTTCGAATGATTCGGGTGCTTGTTACTGGTTTGGATTTGCTGGGTTCTGGGGTCTATGTCACATCCCATTTCCTGAAATAGTAATTTCTTCTAAATTCACTATGTTACGGATGTTCTTGTTTTAGATACAAGAATTGAAATTAGGTTGTTGAGGATAAGGGTCTCCAAAAAGCCAGCGGCCCGCGGCCCGCTTTAGGCCCGGCTCGGCCCGACGGGCTAAAGCCCGGCCCAAGCCCGCCAGGCCCAAGCCTGACCCGAGCCCTCCGGGCCCAAGCCCGGCTCGAGCCCGTTTTTGGGCGGGCCGGGCCGCGGGCCTAATTTTAGGCCTGGCCCGGCCCGTAGGCCCGCCCCTTTAAAAAAAAACTACAAAAATAAAAAGTATTAAAAAAAATATTCATTTCAAAATTTTATTCATTGAATGTATAATTACATTTGAAAATGTGGGAAAAGTTTACATCACTACAAAATAAATACATCCCAACTAGGTTGGCACCTATTTATTTGTCAATCATCTGTATTTTTCAACCACAAAAAATAAAAATAAAAATATAATATACATTTAGTCATTATTTTCTGGCGGTGATGGCGAACTATCATGCATCCATGAAGATCTTGATAATTTTAAAGATTCCATATCAGCAAGCATTTCTGTTTCTCGAATGGAATCGTACATCCTTTTATCTGCTATTTCCCAATCTTTCACACAAATCCCTGCTTCAATAACATCTGGCGCTAAGTTGCATCATTTTTTACTAACTACTCTTTCACCTGCACTAAAAGCAGCTTCTGATGCAATGTACTCACAGGAACTGTTAGTACATCACGAGCAATTATAGAAAGCACAGGATATTTGTGTTGATGTGATTTCCACCATATTAAAATATCAAAATCTTCTTGATCTTCAAATGAAATTATATCAGTATTAAGATATTTATCTAAATCAGATGTATTATTTGGAGAACTATTTGTTGTCTTTTTTCGACTTTTCAACATTTCTAGAGCTCCTTTATAAAAAGATGAGGAGTTTGTAGATGTAGGTGGTAATTTAATAGTATTAATATCATTACCATATTTTTCTTTATAATAGTTATATAAATTATATAATAATGAATTTATTTCATTTTTAATTTCTTCAATTTTTATTTGGTCATTAAAATAAATAATTGTTAACCATTCATCCAAAGCTTCAAATTTCAATCTAGGGTCCACAATTAAAGCAATATAAAAAATTAAAGGTATTTCTCCCCAATATTTTCTAAATTTTTCTATCATTGCAAATATTGTATCATTAAATATTTCAAAACTTAAATATTTTTGAAGTACAATAAAAATATTAGTTATTTGCATAATAACTCGATTTGAAGTTGGATAATATACACCACAAAAAATGTTTGTTGAAGTATCAAAATTTCAAAAAGATCTCTTAAAAGATCCGCAATATGCCAATCATAATCATTTAATGTATAAATATCTGCTTCACAATCATTGTTAATTAATTGTATTTCATATAATTCGACTACTTTTCTATATTTTGTAATATTTTGTAAAAGTTTATATGTGGAATTCCATCTAATGGCCATATCCAAATTTATATTTTTTCTTTTCATATTTAACATTTTGCAACAATCAAAAAATAATTCATGTTTTGCTTGAGAACTATTAATACTATATGCAATGCCTCTAATTTTTTCCAATGTACTATCAACATTTTTTAATCCATCCTTTACAATTAAATTTAAAATATGTGCACAACAATGCACATGAAATATTTTAGCATGATCTTGTTTTACTTGCCAATATAGTTTTAGTCTATGTATTGCTGCATCATTATTAGCAGCATTATCTAATGTTATTGTCAATATTTTATCACGAATGCCTAAATCTATAATTTCATCATTTATTAAAGATGCTATATTTTTACCACTATGTGGAGCATTTATTAATTTAAATGAAATTATTCTTTTATTTAATTTCCATTCATTATCAATTTAGTGAGCAGTTATACATAAAAAACCAGTGTGAGTTAAAGATGTCCAAATATCAGATGTTAAACAAATATTTCCTTCAAAATTTGCAAAAAATTTTTTAAAAATTTCTTTTTGTGTATAAATTTTTTTCATAATATCTCTTTTAACAGTATTTCCAGACCAACCTTTAAATTGAGGATTAATACCTCGTTGAATTGTTCCTGCAAAATCATGAGTTTCCATCATGTTGAAAGGTTGTTCTGCTCTTATTATATAATCAATCATTTCTTCACGATAGTTAGATTCATCATAAGAAAATATTTTTAAATTTCCACTTTCATTTTTACCTAATTGCATATAATTTCTAATATCTACATTATTTTTAGTTTTACAATTTTCATGATGTCTTTTTAAATGACTTGTGCCCGCATTTGAGCCACCAGTAAGAAATTTATTACAAATTTTACATTTTGCTTTTATTTCTTTTTTATTATTTTCTAAAATTATTTCTATTCTATCAAAAAAATTCCATATATTTGAAGTAAATTTTTTGTTTGATGATATTTCATCACATGGACTAGATGAAGAAGCACTTGTCATATTATAATTATTGATAAAATATTATGCCAAAAATAATAAAGTAATAAATATAAAAAAAAATGTAACAAAAAAATAAAGTAGTAGGGGTGAAGTATGTTACTCAATTAGAGAACCGATGCAGAAATTTCTAGCAAATTTGAACTCTTGGAGCCACCAATGCTTGTTTTGCACCACCAACAATATTGTATAATTTGAGGGAAAAATAAAAGAATTTGAAATATTGTAGAATGTGAGAGAAATAGAGAGAGAAATAGAGAGAATTTGATGAAAAAATAAAAAGGAAGAAAATGTATTTATAAGAAGGTTAAAAAAAAAAAAAAAAAAAAATTCAAAATAATTGGCCATGTGACCGTTGGAGGCTTAGCTCCAACGGTCACATGGGCTGGAGCTAGTCAGCTAGGCTCCAACGGTCACATGACCGTTGGAGCCTTTAATTTTTTTTTAAAAAATAGTATACTTTATTTTTATATACATATAACTAACTCAACTAATAAACATAAAAAGAATGTAGTTGAGTTGGTTAGAGCCTTAAGCCTTAACCATGAGGGGAGGGGTTCGAATCCCCCCCTCTCCCTTCCTTTGAAAAACAATTTTGCCTTAATTCAAAAAGCCCGGCCCGCCCGTCAGCCCGCCACCCTGCGGGCTCACAGGCCGGGCCGCGGGCCTAGCATTTTAGCATGGCCCGGCCCGGCCCGGCCCGTTGACCAGTCAACGGGCCCATAGGCCCGACCCGAGCTGGGCCGCGGGCCTCTTATTTACGGCCCGGCCCGCCCGTTGGAGACCCCTAGTTGAGGATCAGCCGTTTTGTAAAATCCATGGTTTTAGTTTCTTTTTGAGGCCTCCGTCAATGGTCGTTGTTTGCCGCTTGTGCAATCTGGGTTGTGTCCATCTTCAACAAAGACTAGTGTTGAACAATGTGGTCATCATAGGAGATGTATGGAGCCCTGTAGCCATCTCTATGGCTTTATGCGCATATGAGAAGCCATCAACTGCCACATGGGGATTCTTAATAACTTCCTGCGCCCCATATCCGTGTGTGTTAGAATAGTACTAAATATAATATCATGCGTTAGTCTCCCAGTGTGAGAGTAAGTAGAAATGGTGAGAAGAAGCCACTAACCTCAAATATGTATGGGACAGATGAAAACAACGTTTGTGCCTTCCATGTGGACACCTCCACCTCCATCACTCTTCGCCTTACATCCTCTTCTGGCAACTATGTCGTCTGCCTTTTTCCAATTATCTTGTGAAACGGCATGGCGTGGAGTGTACCACCAAACTCTGAGGATTACCATATTTAAGCTTGCTGCTCACTCTTAAAGGGTGCAATGGATTCAAAAATTATTGATGTTCTTACCCCCCACACCATCACACACACACACCACCACCACCACCACCACCACCACACACATACAAAAAAACCTTATCAACCTATCAAATGTGAAACCTAATCTATATATTAATTTATTGGAATTCCTAATTCTTCTATTGAACTCTTACCTTCCAAATGAACACTGAATCACACACACACACACACACAAAAACCATATCAAACTATCAAATATGAACCTAATCTATATGGTAATTTGTTGGAATTCCTAATTCTTCCATTGAACTCTTTAACTTCCAAATAATTTAATTAAAAGAGAAAAAAAAAAACTTCTAAAAAATAAACATGTTTTGAAAATAGAAGATTTGAAAAGTTTGAAAGCACAAATTTATCAAAATAAGTAATTAAAGTAAAGATGACTTTACCTTTTGTATAAGACTTCAATAAATAAATACCATAGAATTGACTCTTGATAATCTAGCTCTAGAAAATTACCCAAATACTCTTGATGGATTAACTTAGGAGTTAAGATTTCTTTGATTAACTTCTCTTTCTTTAATGAGTAAACTTTACAGGTCCAATCCCAATCAGTGTGTCTTAACATTGGAGAAATGGATGATCATACAATAATTATGAAAAGGAAAATATGGGTTTAGAGGACCTAATTTCACATGTTTTGAATTTACATTCATATGGGGGCATTTTTGTTAAGAACCTAATATTCTTGTATAGGGCATGCCTTTGTGGTTCCAATCAGAATCCTACAATTCAACTCATTCAAACCTCAATTTAACTATTAAGGATCAGATACTAGTATGCTTTTCCTTTGTCTTGCAAAATGACTCCCACCCATACAAATCTCAATGTGGCATGATTTTTGCTTGATGTTGAACAAGAAATTGCAAATATGATATTTCCATAGAAAATACAAATATAATATATGCCATGATGCTTCATTTATCTTCGCAATGATACACAATCATACTTTCTTTTCCTTTCTTTTTTATGACATAAATATTTTGGTTCTACATTCTACTTCAGCATCCTTGCTTGCCATGGAAAGATGCCTTCTTCAAGGAGTCTTTGCCCATGTTAGGATCAATGTAGTTGTTGCTAGTTGGAAAGATTGCTAAGATTGGACTTTTCTTCTCCTAGGATGCCACTAGTGTGTTTGTTAAAATTTCTAGTTGTTTCACATAAATTGTGCAATGGATTTGCCTAATTCTAAATTCTTTCTACATTGCTTGTGTATGAAGAAGTTTCAAATTCTTTTTATAAAAATTTTGCATGACTAACTTGAGTTTATTTTTTAACATGAATTTTTTTGTGTAATCTTGATTGGACAGTAGCATGTTAGGTTGGGTATATACATAGTAATGAGTCAAAATGTTGAAATTAATAGGGTAAATTGGATTAATCCCTCCCAAAGGAAGCACTTTATTGATCTTTATCTTTAAGAGGCAAATAAAGACTTTAGATTAGGTAGAGGTTTAAAGCTTAGTACTTGACTTTGAATTGCTAAAGAGTTGGAGAAGTTACTTGGAAGACGTTATGCTTTGAAACAACTTAAGAACAAATGAGATTACTTGAAAAGACAATATCTCACTTGGAATAAAATGATGACTATGATAGGACATGGTTACAAATTCGTAACCAAAACTTTTGATTAGCTAGTTGAAAGATGGGAGGAATATATCTACAAGTAGTTTTTTTTATCAATTTGAGTGAAACAACTCCAACCTCGATCAAGAGGTGTGACTTATAGGACGAGGGTCTCGTAGGAGGGACATTAGACATACTCCAGTTGTTATAGATGCACCATTGACTAGCATTAGTCCATCACCTCATTAGCAACCGATATCATCCATTGCTCACCTTTGTAGGATCAAACTCCATTTAGTGTTGTTGTTACTTCACAACTCCAATCTCGATTGAGAGGTGTAAGAACTAGAGAAAGAGGGGCTCATAGAAGGGGGACTAAGCCTACATTTGTTCTTAGAAATGCACCATCAACTAACATCACTCTACCACCTAAGGAGAGACTCCTATCACACTTGTGGAAGTGCCATCCACCCCACCTATAATATCACTTGTTGCATCATCACCAAAATCATTAGAGACTACATTGGTTGATGAGGAGTTAGTTCCTACAACAAATGATGATCAATGAGGACAAGAGGATGATTGTGGTCAAGGATATGATCGAGGACATGGTTATCGAGGACATGGGGAAAGGGGCGCACATGTCAGCCCAATAAAGCCAATAGTGGAATATGCATATCATCAACGTCCACAACGGAAAAGGAAGACTCCTTCGTGCGGTACACATTGAGGATGTTACTATATATGACTTGTATTTTGGATATTGTTAGTATTTTGCATGCCATTATTTTGGACAAATAGTCATGATGTATATTTATATTTGTTATATTTTGGATTTACTAATTGTTGATATAAGTTCTATAGTATTGTACCTATTTTAGAATTATTTTAGACAAAATAGTATTACTATTATTTTGGAAGGAGTTGACTTAATGGGCATTTGGTTTACTCGTTTTGATTGATATTGGATTCAAAGATCAAAATATTAATTATGATGTATGTGCGTGATAACGTTTAAACATTTGGTTGTAATCAAGATAAAACTAAGTAAGAGATAGATTTTAACTTTTTTTTTTTTTTTTTAAGTTATCTTTTTAAGAGAAACCTTTAGTATAAATTTGATTTTTTTCACATGTGTAACTGATTAAAAAAAATTGTGGAAAGGTGTATGTTGTGAAATTATAGGAGACACCTTTGATATAAATTCAATTTTGTAGAATTGTGAAAGGTTTCTCTTTAAGAGACACTTTTAGTATAAATTTGATTTTTTTTTAATGTGTATGATTGATAAAAAAAAAAAAATGTAGAAATCTATCTCTTGTGGAATTATATGAGACATCTTCAATATAAATTTAATTTTGAAGAGACACCTTTAGTATAAATTCAAAATTTTTCATCGTGTGGTTGATATGAAGAATTGTGGAAGGTGTCTCTTCTAGATACACTTTTAATATAAATTCAATTTAGTAAAATTGTGGAAGGTCTTTTGAAGAAACACCTTTAATATAAATTCAAAATTTTTTACTGTGTGGTTGATATGAAAATTATGAAAGGTGTTCTTACAATAAAAACCTTTAGTATAAATTCAATTTTATGAAATTGTGTAAAGTGTCTCTTTAAGAGACATTTTTAGTATATATTCAATTTTTTTCACTATATGACTAATATGAAAATTGTGGAAGGTGTCTTTTGAAAAGACGTCTTTACTATAAATTCAATTTTTTTTACTATGTGACGGATATGAAAATTGTGGAAGGTGTCTCTTCAAGAGACAACGAAGAGATATGTTTAGTATAAATTCAATTTTGTGGAATTGTGGAAAGTGTCTTTTGAAAATATACATATAGTATAAATTCAATTTTTTTTTTTTTTTTTTTTACTGTGTGATGGATGTGAAAATTATGGAAAGTGTCTATTGAAAATATAGTATAAATTCAATTTTATGGAATTCTAGAAGATGTCTCTTGAAGAGACATTTTTATTATAAACTTGATTTTGTGGGATTCTTGACGTTGTCTCTTGAAGAGACATCTTTAGTATAAATTTATTTTTTTTAATGTGCATAATTGATAAAAATAAATAAATAAAATTATGGAAAGATTTTTTTTTTTTTTTTTTTTTTAACGTGTATCATTGATATGAAAATTGTAGAAGGTGTCTCTTTAAGAGACACCATCTGATGTGGTAAAAAGTGTCATAGATTTGTCAATATTTTTGCAACTACTATTTTCTAAGAATTTTTTTTTTTTTTTTTTTAAAGTTGCTATAGAAATTAAAAAAACCCCAATAGTGAAGAGGGTTGTATCACAAATTGTGGAGTGCATTGGGTGGGAGGCCAAAGAGATTACAAGAGAGTAGGAGAGAAGGGAAAGTGAGAGATGGGGAGGGAGTGAGGCTATGAGATGGTATGAGGTTTTAAGGGTCTTCAATAGGTTGTTTCTATTAAATAACATAATGTTCTTTAAAAGATAGTATAGTGTGTCATCTTTGTCAAACTTCTTCCAAAAATAATATTAAAATGTAAAAAATATAAAAAGTACTAAAATTAATACAATGAAAAAAAAATTAAGGGTATGTTTGGAAAGTGTTTTTGAAAAATATATATATTTTTTGTATTTTTAAGAACAAAATTGTGTTTGGAAACTAAATTCTAAAAAATAGTTTTTTATTATTAAAAAAAAAAAACATGTTTGGTTGAATTAGTAAAAAAAATGATAAATTTTGTTTTGAAAAAATGTATATATTTTTATAAACTTAATATTTTAAATATAAATAATTTTAGATAAAAAAAATTATATCCATTTTTAAAATTTAAAAAATTTACATCCATTTTTATATAAAATTTATTTTTTTTATCATTTTTTTTTGTATTTTTAAACCTTTTGCATTACCCACCTCACTTTTAAATATTTTTTCTTCTTGACCTTTCTTCTTCCCTTAGAGATCTCTCTCCCTCTTGCCTCTCCCTTCACATCATCACTACTTCCACACTCTTCTCTTCCTCTCTCTTCTTGTCACCTCCATTTCCCTACTCTACATATTTTCTCATCTAAACATAGTCCATGATCATACCTACCTCTTATTGCCCCATCTATGTGAAATTCAAATCGCAGCACTACCACCATCCTCCATGACCAATATTGTTGTTGGTCTATTCTCTCATTTGGAGAAGGAAATAGGAAAAAAAAGTTTGAGAACACAAATTTGAGGGTTTGTGGGTTTGTTTTTTGTGTATGTATTTGAGATTTGGTTCAATTTATTTTATTTAAGGGTTTGAGGATTTGTGTCTCTTTGTGTGTTTTTCTTGTGTTGTCCATGTTTTTTTTTTAGTTAATAGTGTAGGAAACAAAGAAATCTTTTGTAGATTGCTTTCCAAAAACATTAATTTGAAGACACAAAGAACAACTTTGAGAACATAGAGAATAATTGCCCAACATGTTTTTGAGTATTTTCTATTTTTAAGAACATAAAACAATTTTTGAAAACACCTTCCAGGCAAGCCCTAATTTTTTTTACAAATAGAATATGATATATATATTTTTATAATTAAATAATAATTTTAATTTAAAAACAATTATAACATAGTATCCATTTATTTTTATATGCATCTTGGTTTCTATTTTTGAAATTAAAAACTAATAGCAACTTTTATATAAAACACAACATCTCTTAAAGGTTTAGATTGAAAAAAAAATAATCATTTTAAAAATTGTTCATATTTTTTTATTATCTCAAATATTTGAAAATTTTTTAACGTGATTTTAAAGATATAAGGTAAATCTATACATTTTATAAAAAATATTCTACTTCTAATATTTAAAAAAAAAAAAAACACTAATTTTCAAACAAAATATAAAAACTTTTAAACACTTATATTGAAAATGTAAAGAATTTTAAAAGCTGATTAAAAAAATTGTGTTGTAAAACGAGAATAAATGCAATGCAAATAAAATAGCGACATATATATATATATATATATATATATATATATATATATATATATATTAGAAAATAGAGTTGAGTTAAGAGAATGAAAAAAAAAAAAATGAGAGAAAGAGTGAGACGAAGAATTCAAGAAGGTTTTCTTTCCTCAAGAATGCTCCTTACACAGGGGATGAGAGGCCTTTTTATAAGCTTTCTAAAGGGCTTCCATTATTGTTGAATGAATGGAAGTCATAAATAATGTTCAATTAACATTTATAATAATGTGGTGGCATTCACCACTTCATTTATAATGCTCCCCGTTGGATATCCACCACATTAGAAGAATATGTCTCATTAAAACTTTGCTAGTAAAAAGCTTTATGGGAAAAACCTAGTGAAGGAAAAAAAGTACAATATTCTCATAATTCTTTAAGTTGTTCTTGGTATTTTAGGATTGCCTTGTTAAAAACATTGTCAGTAAAACCTAATGGGACAAAACTTGGAGGAAGGGAAAAAAAAATAGTACACTAACATTCTTTTACAAGCATACTCCCTCTCATGTCAATATCCTTGAGTTGACATATTCTAATTTTGTGTATTAACTTCTTGAATGTTGAGGTTGACAATGACTTTGTGAATAAATCTGCTAGATTATCACTTGAGGGTATTTGTTGAACATCAATTTCACCACTCTTCTAGAGTTCATTGTATAAAAGAATTTTGGTGAAATGTGTTTAGTTCTATGCCCTCAAATATAACCCCTTTTTATCTTTGCAATGTATGTAACATTATCTTCAAACAACATTGTTGAGTGACCTTTAATAAAGGAGAGTCCATATGATTCCTGAATATGTTAGATCATAGATCTTAGCCATATATATTCACCACTTGCTTCATGAATTGCAAATATTTCTAAATGATTTGATGATTTAATCACTATTGTTTGTTTGACAGATCTCCATGAAATAGCAGTACCATTGCAATTAAACAAATACCTTATTTGTGACCTAGCTTTATGTGGATTTGAAAGGTATCCTGCATTTGTATATCCAATCAATTGTTGCTTTGATTCCCTTGAGTAAAATAGACCCATATCAGTAGTTTCATGAAGATAGTGTAATATATGTTTGATACTATTCCAATGTCTTTGGGGTTGGAGCAAAATTGTATCTTGTTAATAAATTGACAGAAAAAGCAATGTTTGGACATATACAATTGACAAAATACATAAGTGCACCAATAACACTAAGATATGGTACTTCAAGACCAAGTAATTTTTTACATTTTTGTAAGGATGAAATGAGTCATTTTTTACATCAAGTGATCAGACAACAATTGGAGAACTTAAAGGATGTGCTTTATCCATATGAAAACGTTTCAATTTTTTCTTAATGTATGTTGATTGATTTACTAAAACTCCATTTGGAAAATGATTGATCTATAGGTCAAGACAAAATTTTGTTTTTCCTAGATCTTTCATCTCAAATTCCTTTTTCAAATAATTTTTTATTTTTGTGAGCTCTTCATGAGTTCCAACAAGATTTAAGTCATCAACATACATTGTGATAATTACAAATTTGGTTTCTAATTTCTTAATGAAGATGCATGGACATATAGGGTTATTCACATATCCTTCTTTTAATAAGTATTTGCTAAGACAATTGTATTGCATGCATTTAGATTGCTTTAATTCGTACAAAGATCGTTGTAACTTTATTAAGTACATGCTATAAGGCTTTGTACTATTTGCTTCAGGCAATTTAAATCCTTCAGGGATTTTCATGTACATATCATTATCCATGAATCCATATAAATATATTGTAATAACATCCATGAGATGCATATCAAGTCCTTCTAAGACTACTAAGCTAATTAAGAAACGAAATGTGATTATGTCCATGACGAGAAAGTATATTTTCTCTTGTAGTTAATATCAGGTCTCTACTAGAAATCTTGTACTACTAATCACACTTTATATCTTGTGATCTTATTATTCTCATTACATTTTTGTACAAATACCCATTTATACCCAACAATCTTTACATATTCAGGTGTTTGGACTACAAGTCTAAAAACATCTCGTTTTGTTAATGAGTTTTACTCTACCTGCATAGTTTCTTTCCATTTTGGCCAATCATTTCTATGTCGGTATTCTTCCACATTTTGTGATTCAAGATCTTCATCATTTCTTATGATATCAAAGGCCATTTGGAAAGCTAAAATATTGCTAATAACAATATTACTTTGATCTCATTTTTCTCTTGTGTGCACACAACTTGCTGAGATCTCACAAATTTTCAGGTTCTTGTGCCTTTTTAGAGGCTTTTTGTTCAATATGTGCCTTTTTAGGGGCCTTTTGTTCAATATGTGCCTCTTCAAGACCTTTTTGTTTTATTTGTGTCTTTTCGAGGGCTATAGATTTATCAATTTTAGATTGACCAATCATTTTGATGCTCTCTTCTAGAGTGTCAAGTTTTCCTTGTATTATCCTCTTCTGAGAAGTTACATCCTTTGAGTTGATAAGTCTACCATGCTTCAAGCGTATTTTAGAAATTCATTTGTTAACTGTCTTACATGGACATCAATCAGTGTTGGAGTATTTGCAATTAGGATATGTGACTTTGTCACTTTCTTTGTATCAATGAATGCATCTAGTAATTGGTTTGCAAGTTTTTGCAAGTGAATGATCATTTGAACTTCTAGTTCACATTGATTTGTACAAGGATCAAGGATCAAGATGAGACATAATAGATGCATTCCAAGTAATTTTTTGTCGTTTTTCTATAATCGGATTTTTTTCCCTTAATAGTAAGAAAACACTTTTAAAATGACAATCCGCAAAATGGGTTGTAAAAACATCACCTATCAAAGGTTCAAGATATCTTATGATAGATGAAGAATCAAAAGTTACATAAATCCCAAGTCTTCATTAGGGATCCATTTTAGTGTGTTGGTACAATTGGTACATGTACTATACAACCAAAAATTTGTAAGTAAGAGATATTTGGTTGTTTTCCAAGTACAAGTCATGAAGGGGAGTATTCATGGTAAGTTGTAAGTTGAATACAGACTAAAACTACAACATGCATAATAGCATGTCCTTAGGTAGAAGTAAGTAATTTGGTTTTCACCAGTAATGGGTGAGTTATTAATTGGAGACGTTTGATAAAAGGATTTTGCTAAACCATTTTGGATATGGGTATGAGTAACAAGATGCTCAATATTTATCCCTAATGACATGCAATAGTCAATGAATATTTGAGAAGTAAATTCATCAGCATTATCAAGACATATTGTCTTGATTGGATAATTTAAAAATTGTGCTCGTATTCTGATCACTTATGCAAGGAGCCTAGCAAAGGCAAACATTACATGTAGAAAGAGACAAACATGTGACCACCTAGTAGAGGTATCTATTAAGATCATAAAATAAAGAAATGGTCCACAAGGTGGATAAACCCACATATGTTCCCACATATTCTTTCTAAAAAGACCGGTGATTCGGATATGACTTTAGTAAAAGATGGTCTAACTATTAATTTACCTTGTAAGCAAGCAACACATGAGTATTCATTGAGCAAAAGAATCTTTTGGTTCTTTAGTGAATGCCCATGTGAGTGTTCTATTATTTGACGCATCATTGAAGACCCTAGGTGACCTAACCTATCATGCCAAAGAATAAAAACATTTTGGTTGTTGAACCCTAATTCATGACAACATATGATTCAATAAGCTTTATAGTTGTATGATATAACCTAAAGGAGAAAGCCAAGAGTTTTTCCACTATAAGCTTTTGGTCAAATATAAAAGAAGTAATGTAAATAAATTCTATATTACCTTCATTCATAGTTTCAATATGATATCCATTTTTGCAGATATTTCTAAAATTGAGCAAATTTCTTCTGAATTTGCTAGAATATAAAGCATCATTTATATGAAATCTAGTTCCATTTGGTAGCATTATGTTTGCTCTTCTGGAACCTTCAACCAAGTTTGTAATACCAAATATGGTACTTACATTAACTTTTATTAATATCAATTAGAGGAAGTATCTTTTATCTCGAAGAATTGTGTGCGTAGTTGAACAATCTATGAGACATACATCATCTTCATTCATCTTGTGACTAAATAACACATGGATTTTGATTATAACTAATAAAATAAAGCATAATGTAAATAAAAAAAGAAAATCACATGTAATTATATGACATAATAATATATTATTTGATATATAAAGTAACATCAATCAATGTTAGCATTCTTATCATTTATTAAGTGATCAATATTTTCACTAGGATTTCCAAAGAAATCAATGTCATAGTAGGTTAGGTCCAATCCATCACCATCGGTAAAGTTCATCTCTATTTCTTTTCCTTTTGCTTTTATTGATACTTGGTAAAGGTTAACCAAATGTTTGGGTGTATGATAGATATGTGTCCAATGCCCCTTCATACCATATCTATAACAATTATTCTCATGGTTCTTGAAAGGTTTTCCTTATATATACTTCCCATTTTCTTTGCCTTAGTATTACTCCACTTTTGGTGGTCTAATGAGGCTTTCTTTTTATGAGAATTTAAGGGATTATTACCATAAAAACCATGGTATTAGGGATTCCTTTCACGACCATGTCCTTGTCCACATCCACGAGTTTGGGACAATATTGCATTCACTTCAAGAAATGGTTTAGATCTAGTTGGACAAGACTGGTAATTTTTCATCAAAAGCTTATTATTTTGTTTAGCAACAAGAAGACATGATATTAATTCGGAGTATTTTGTAAATCTATGCTTTGGATATTGTTGTTATAGGAGCATATTCGAGGCATGAAATGTACTAAAAGTTTTTTCTAACATGTCTTATTTTGTGATTTTTTTCTCCACACAACTTTAATTGAGAGCTAATTTTGAACAATGCGGAGTTATATTCACTAACAATTTTAAAATTTTGCAACCTTAAGTGCATCCAGTCATATCAAGCTTTTGAGAGAATCACTATTTTCTAGTGGTCCTATCTTTTCTTCAAATCACTCTATAGAGTAAAAGGGTCCTTTATCATAAGATACTCATTTTTTAAACCTTCATAGAGATGGTGACGAAGGAAAATCAACGCTTTTGTGTGATCCTGTAAGGATGATTGATTTCCTTATTTGATTGTAACTCCAAGATTCATTACATCAAAATGTATTTTAGCATCAAGGATCCGAGATAGATAGTTCTTTCCCGAAATGTTAAGTGCCACAAATTCGAGTTTTATGAGATTCGACATTGTCACAGAACTTCAAATAAATAATATTATTATAATTAGTTACAATAAATTTATAGTATTAGTATAACTTTTGGTTATAATCAAAATCACATAATTTTTTTTTATAGCTTTTAACAATATATAACACAAATTAAATGAACAAAATCAATAGTAATATAAATATGTAAAATTTGTTCTATACAAACAACCTCAAGTTTAAGATACGAGAATTACCTTCAAAGTAATTCATGTTGATAACGTGTTGTAAAATGAGAATAAATTGGATCTCGCTTTAGTAGTAGGCCCAACTGGAACATGCAATGGATCCTTGAATGTTTGTTGATTCTCATCAGAGAGAGAGAGAGAGAGAGAGAGAGAGAGAGAGAGAGAGAGAGAGAGAGAGAGAGAGAGGAAGAATTCAAGAAGATTTTCTTTCTTTGGAATGCTCTTTGCACAAGGGATTGAAAACTTTTTTATAAGCTTTCCAAATGGCTTCCATTAATATTGAATTAATGAAAGTCATAAATAATATTTATAATAATGTGGTGGCATTCACCTCTTCATTTATAACAAATTGAAGAATTTAAAATTTTTAATTATATCAAATTTAAGGAATTTTTTATGTCATTTTTTAAAATTCCAGTTGAATTTTTAAAATTTTTCAAAGGGGTCTCACTTCAAATAAAAACCAGTTTGGGGTCATTTAGGAAATACGAAAACGTATTTCTACATCGGGAAAAACCGTTAAGACAGACTTACAGGGGGTTGGAGAGATGGGAGTGACCCGGAGAAAGAGAGGGAAAGGACGAAACGACGCCGTTTAGCTGGAAGGAAAGGTGAGTTTCCTCTTGACCCCTGTTTGGTTGCTCGGAGAACGAAGGAAAATGCAGAAAAACTGTAATTGTCTTTAATTTCAACAAGCAAAGAAATGAGGAACTTGCTTCAATGAAAGTAGAACAGTTACATCTAGGCAGTGTTCGGTGTGAGATTTTTGTTTCTCTGGTTCTGAACAATGAAAAACGAATTCCTCGCTTAAACCACTGTTTATTTACTTGGGAAATGGAGGAAATTGGAGAATTATAGATGTATTTGATTTAAAGAAAAATCACGAACTTACAGTAAGTATATATATATACACTCACGTATGTATAAAAGTGGAAGTATTGCAATTTCAAGGCTATGTATGTTGGATTGGGAATTGACATCAGAATAAAAGAAATAGAGGGGAGACAAGTGCATTATGTATAAAAATAGGAAGAACAACGCAAGTTTTTCACTTAGCCACTTGTTTGGTTACTAGGAAAATGGAACATTATAAATGTACTTAATTTAAGAAACTGATGAACTCACTTGAATGAAAGCCTGAAAAGTTACATTTAGGCTCTGATTTGGTGGATAATTTTGTTTTTTGGGATGCACATGAACTCCCTTCAATGAAAACCCAAAGAGTTACATTTAGGCTCTGTTTGTTGGAGAATTTTGTTTTATATATACCACTGCAAGGAAATGTATGGGGAAAATTGGAAGAAAGTTGCTAGATGACATGAACAAGTGTACCAAATTGCTTCTCAGAATTGGTACAGTGGTGTAGATGCAATTGTTTGAACCATTGGGGATGATTGGATTTATTCGGAGAAGCAATTGGGTGAACCTGTTTGTGGGATTTAGCATTACTCAGTCTAGAAGGGATAAAGTTCAGTTATCTAAGTAAGAAGTATTTGAAATCAATAAGCGTTAGATAAAGAGAATCAATAGGGTATTGAGAATGTGATTTTAGCTAAAACAAAAATAAGAAAGAAAAAAATCCAAGAGTGCAAAAATGAGTCAGTCGGGTTTAATAGTAAATATTGATGGTTAAAAGATGTGTGGGAGCAACTTGCTTCACCATGTGTATTAAGTCAGTTGCTGGATTTGCAATATTAGGGGACAGTGAAAATATCCTTAAAATAGAAAAGACTTCAAATAATGCTGCTAAGTACAATGATTAATGGAGAAGTGGGTGATAGCATTTGAAATGCATTCATTAATGGATATGATACAGCTGCAGTTCTGAGGACAGTTGGCTGGTGTGGTCTAGTCATGTTGAGAAAAGTGTAAGTGCTTGATATTGAAGGAAAAGAAAAGCAAATGGAGACATCATAATTCAATTGTGAGATGGGGTTGGAGTGAATGACTGATTTTTAATTCAACAAAAAATATAATTATAGAAATGATCATGACACAACAAATCGAATCTGTAAATTAAGTGGAGTTTGAACTTTATATAATCAGTTTTTTCAGACTATCAATGCAAAGAAATGGAACTTGAAGATGTACAGTCAGATCTCCACTCATTGAGAAAATTATATGGGCTGCTCCAAACTAGCGGAGATGGGCTGCAGAATGCCAGTTCTGAAAATGTAAGTCTTCTTAGCAACATGACTTCTTTATTTTAGTGGTTTTACCTATGAAAGCTGCATGCATGATTTAATGATAAACAGACTGCAAGTTGTATGCTTAACTCTTTGGACACATTGTAAAATGGTTACAAATATACATTTTTTGAATATCATCATAATATTCATGATTCTGTCAAATTATTTTAAAAGTTTTTGGTTCAAATTCCCTGCGAAACATCATATTTTCCTAAATGATCACTTAATATATGTAAAACTATTTTGAAGTATTAATAATACAGAATAAGAAATACCTGTATCAGGAATTTCTGTATCTATTTCAAACTATTTTTTTGAATGATGTTTTTAGCACTTATTTCCTCGCTTCCTCATTACATTTTCTTGTTTAATTCCTGCACTTTAAAATGTTCCAACAACAATTTTTCATACCTGACCCAGAAAGAAAAATTGAAAAAAAAAAATGTGCATTATATTTTGATACAAGGTTTTCCTTTCCACTGACTACTCGAGTTAATGTATATGTTACTATAGAAGACTTTTTGTGTTGTTTTGTCATCTGATCTTTTCTTTTATAAACAGTTGGATGAGAAAGCACGAGTGCTGCTGAAGAATCTGCTGGATTGTGCTACAGAAAGGGTTTTTGAGACTCGTTCAAAGGTACAATGAATTGTCATCAGCTTCAATGGGTTGCCTTTGGTTCTAGATTCAGTTATTTGATGAGGTTAATTTCAATAACTGTGTTTGGGCATCTAAATTAAGATTCCTGGGTTCCAGCACAATACTAGAATATTAGAATATAACACTGATTTTAAATTTCTGCATTCTAATATGATTCACTTCTGTTCAGATTATAGCAGCTCAATCGGGTGGATTAAACACGCCTCATTCTATTCAATCAGAACAACCCAGGGGCATCCCAAGGTCAAAACCTCCTGTCTCACCAAACACATTGAATATTTCAGAGTGTGCAGTTCTAAACTCCAGCAAAGATTTGAATTGCCCTGAGTCTTCCCAAAAGAAGAAGCGGTCACCGACAAAGCTAATCCCTCATGAGATGGTTTTGGAGCGGTCAAAATTCACCAATTCTGTATCTGAACCTGAAAACAGAAAGAAATTTTGTGCTCACAATCAAAGCAGCATGAAGCAACAAAATTTAGCTAAGAAGATGCAAATCTCGAACAGGAAAGCTGTGCCTACAAAAGATGTTAATAATCGAGTTCAGTTTAGCCACTTTCATGGATCTGATAGAGGGGCAAAAGGATTAGATTTTAAAGAGAAGTCTGTTGAGCCATTAAGAGGTCATGACAAGCCACGGCAGAAAAGAAATCGTGAAGTTCTTCGATGTGATCCAAGGAATATTGAATTGCTGGCGACTTCATCAAGGACCCTAGCATCAGGAGTTGAATGTAGTCTTGGCACTGAGACTGAGAAAAAACCAGAGGATGTGGATTATATATCCAAGGAAGTTGCTGATACCATCAAACGAATTGACTCTTACATTCCACTTGTGCAGCTGATTGATGATCCTGTGGACCTAGGTGGGGATAAAAATACAGCTCAACTAGGACTGTATGAAAAGAAGGCCAATTCAATTCCTATTGCAGATTCAGATAGCCTAAAAGTAATAGAGAGAAAGAGGGGGTTGTTTTCTAGGGCTGAGCTGAGTCAGGCTAGCAAGTTAGGTCTAGCTCAAAATGATTTACTGAGTCAGCAGGGGATTCAAAGGCTTAGGAAGGCTAGTGACTCGAGTATGTTGCATCTAGTGATGAATCCAAGTCAGACGTCCACTTCAGAAAGAATTGACTCACTCGATCTGAACAAAGACAAGCCTAAATTGCCAGATTGGGGTGGGATTCAGACTTTCAAGCCTCTTCAGAAGAGCAATAGCCAACTCAATCAGTTAGCGAGTCGAAAGGGTGGGCAAATCAAGGGTTCTAATTTGCCAGCCAATATGCTGAGCCCATTTTGGAGTCCCAGCACAGGAATAACTAACCCACTGAGTCAGAAAGTGAGCCTGGTCCCTGGACAGAATGCCAAGGCAGTTGTAGAGAAATTTGAGTTGGTGAATCAATCGGCAAGTCAACATGATCCTGTGGCAAGTCCAGTTTCTGATACTATTCAGGGCTTCAGAATTTCTCCAAGTCATAAAGACGAGATTGTCAAGGAGGCCCCTTTACCTGTGAAGGTATTGAATCAGATTCAGAAAGAGAATCGCGACCAGAATCTAATGGCTACGAAAGGGACTATCAGAAAAGGGGTGACATCAAGATCATTAGTGACACCTCAGTCTGTTGGGTCTGCCAAAAAATTTCAAGCTGCTCATGCTGATCAGCATCTGAGTCAGACTGGAACCAGAGAAATGATCAGCAAGGAAAAGAATCTTCCACCTCAGATGATTGTGAGGCCAACTCTGCTGGATTATTACCCCAGCCAAAGAAGCCTCCTACCTTCAACCTCATATACAGATCAGGGAAGCAGGAAGCAGAAGCATACTTATGTTAGCCCACATGGAAAGATTATGCAGCCTCATCACCAACAATCTGAGGAAACAACTTCAAGCTCATGCTCTTCCTCAAGCTGGACAACACAGAAAACAAGCAGTACCTGCAGTGAGAGTAAAGGCAAAGAGCCACTGCCTGGTCAAGCACCATTGCAGTTGAGGAGGTTAGGACATGCCACACACAGGAATAGATTGGAGGAGGACTATTCAGGTGACATTTTGCCCCAGTATGAGCGTAAGGATTCTTCACGTAGAATGACAGGAATCAAAGCCTACAGATCAGGGTATCAGGTTAACTCGCAGAAAGCAGTTGGGAGGCTGAGGAGACTCAAAAACAAGCTAGCAATCATCTTCCACCATCACCACCATCACCACCATCACCACCATCACCATGATGATGAGAGTGAAGATACTGAAGCAGGCCATTCCCGGTCCTTGTGGAAGTATGTACAGAAGATGTTTCATCCTACAAGCAAACAAGAGGCATATGAAGAAGCAGTAGAGAAATTCAGAAGATCAGCTGTCATCAACGGCCCGCATAAGCAACAGGGTAGGCATCATCTTCATGCCATGGTGGAGGGTCTGTTGAGGCACATTCGGAACTCAAAGAAATCAAAGGCGGGCAGAGGTGGCATCAGCCTGGTAGGGAATGGGCAACATGGGAATAAGAAGATGGGGAAGAAGTTGCACTGGTGGCAGAAGATTGGCGGCCATAGAGGGGTGAAGCTGCCTAATAGAGGTCGGATTAAGGTAGCATTTAGGAGTAAAAAACCAAAACTGAGAGCTGGTAAAACGAAGTAGGCTGGAATATGTGGTATCAACGTATCACGACTCCATATTTCTTTATGGCTTAAGCCTTAAACTTTCATTTGGTTGTTGTATATTGTATTACTAGTACAACTTATTTTAAACCAAAATTTTAAATTGCTTTTTCAAAATACAATTCCAATATGTAAAAAAAAAAAAAAAAAAAAAAAAAAAAAAAAAGGGTGGTATTTTCTTATGTTTTGTTTGGAAATTTAGGATTTGTTTGACAATATTTTTTAAAACAATTCTTAGAAAATTAGAGTCTGTTTAGCCATATGATTTAAAAACCGGTAAAAACAACTCATATTTATTCTCTAAAAATTATTCTCTATTTTGCTTTATCTTTAAAATTTGTTTTTAGAGAATAATAGTGTTAGAAATTTTTAAAAACTAGTAATTGGGTTCATGAATTATGGTCAAAAAATAGTATGAGCTACAAGGTATATTGGTCAAAGTTTCACGATTACCTTGTCCCACGCAAATCATCTACTTGTAACCATTCAATATCCTTATGACAAATTGATCACATTGAAGTGCTTCTATGGTTGAATCCACTTTGAATTTGATAAATGCATTGCTTTGTTTTTAAAATTTTCTAACACTATTTGATCATTATTATCTAAAAACAATTTTTAAAAATAAAGTGAAATAGAGAACAATTGTTTTTTAAATTTTCTAATACTGTTCTATTTTTATTTTTTGGGAACAATTTTTAAAAACAATATGTAATAGAGAACAATGTTTAGAGAATAAGTAGGAGTTGTTTTCACTAGTTATTAAAAATAAAAGGAAAACATGATTTGTTTGGCCATGTTTTTTTAAATTTGTTTTAAAAAACTAATTTTAAGTTAAAGAATAAAAAATAATTTTTAGAAACAAGTCTCAGAAAATATGATCAAATAGGTCCTTAATTTTTTAACATAGTCTTTAAGAACAACTTTCAATTATTTTTTAAAACAAAATTTTATTTGAAAACTCAAATATGGAAAATATTTTTTTCATCTTATTTTCGAGGAAAGTACTGTATATTTATGTGTAATGCAAAAAATTTTAAAATATTTTTCATATTTTCAAAACATTTTATTAAAAAATATTTGAAATAATATTACATGTGTTTCAAATTCAACTTGTCTTTGGAACAAATTTTTGGAAAGGAAAAAAGAAAAGAATTTGTTAAATTTACTTTTTTAAGTTAGACAACAGTTTAATTTACCCAATAAACTTTATTCAAAGTTTCAAACAAATTACACCTAATAAAAGAATAATAAGGAAATCAAACTGAAAATTTAAAAGTATAAACATATTAACAATCCATTATAATTGGACACCATAGATAAAAAAAAAAATTAAACAATACTATTATAAACTGCAATAATAAGTTAAGTTGTTATAATCCATGTCATATACTAAATGGTCCATGCCAGTTATAATCCGTGTATGCTATATCAATTTTATTTTGAGATCCTATTCAACGTGAATAATGTACATTAAATTAATAATACAATCAACAAATATTATATACCATAGGTGTTTTAAAACTTTTAATTTGATTTAATTAATTATTAATTTGTTAAATGAAAAACACTCTATTAAGTACATACCTAATAGATATTGTATATGATCAATGTTTATATATAACTTCCTATTTGATTCGATTTGTCATCAATTTTTCAAATGGAAAAACAAGAATCAAATTAATCTAATTTCATTCTATATTTCGAAGTTATTTTTGTTGGGAATATATTTAGTTTCTTCATTTCCTATCCCACAACCAGTTAGGGTGCATGCAGTGCTTCCTAGGGCTTTAGATCTTAGCATTGGAAAATAGATATAAAAAACAACGTATGATCTAGAGATGAATGTCATACTTGAGATCTGGATATTCGTAAATTAGATTCAATCTTTGAAGCAAATAATCGAAACCATGGTAGTCATCATAGATCTTGTGAACCCAGAGATTCTTTTGTCATGATGAGTCTCTTCTCAAATCTCAACACTAGAGGGGTGGAATCCTCTATAGGATTGATAGCTAGATGTCACAAACTTAGTCTTTCCCTAAGCACATGCGACACTTAGACAAGCCAAGACACTTAATCTTACTAAGTCAACCTTACTCTCGATGCTTAGCCTGTTAAGTTAACTTATGTACAAGTATTTACAAGACATGTTTGGAAATCTCTAGAATATCCCATAGGCTTTCCTTGTCTTTCACCCTTGGTGTAGAGATGTGTGGGTGTCTCTAGCCATCCTTAGAACCTTCCACACTCTTCCCACTAATGGCTAAGTGTAGGTGACTCTAGGAGTCTCCAGAAGCTTCCTGCCCCTATATAAGCCCATGAAGAAGGGTCATTTGGAGCATCTTGTGACATAGAGCTCTCTTTCTCTCTCTTTCCCCCTAAATGAATAAGAAGACCATCAAAAGACTAAGGCCCTAACCCTAAAAAGGGGTATTTATAGGTTTTCAATGGGCTTATGTGGCTTGAGCCCACCTTGAACTTGGATCGCTTAAACTACCCCACAAGGGTCCTAATTGATCAATTGACTCAATTAGACTCTA
This sequence comes from Vitis rotundifolia, assembly GCA_030254885.1. NCBI lineage: Eukaryota > Viridiplantae > Streptophyta > Magnoliopsida > Vitales > Vitaceae > Vitis > Vitis rotundifolia. Next base: position 10,912,970 of record CM058170.1, read on the forward strand.
ATTAATCAATTAGCATAGTCTTAAGAGATCATTCACAAGCTCCTATGCAACCTTGCATATTTATCAAAATGCCCTTATGCACATAAGTGAACTAAAAACTCAGTCAACTTTCATAAACAGTGTTATCAAGGAATATAAGTTTAAGTAAGAATCATTAGGATCTATAGAAAAATACTAGCTCCCTTAGAATCCAATTTTGAGATTAACTCAACATCTCATTATAAATATTAACTACACTATAGTATTCTATGTATATTATACAATGAGATATAAGTGTTTAGGTTTATGACTTACTATCCATTGTATGTAGACTCTTTATGAATTGTTGTCTATAATCTAACAGGGTATATGTTATCAACCACTGAAGATTATCTCTTTAATCCTTGAGCTATAGATACTCTTATTATGTGATCAATTGACATATTCTAACATATGTAAATTTTACTCAAGAAATTACTATCTGTAGACCCTAAAATTTATCTAAAGCCTTTTTACATTAATTTTTTATCTACTCATACCATTTTAATCCTAACATTTTATTTTATTTTATTTTCCTTTTTTTTTTTTCATTTCCCCTAATCATAGCCCACCATGCCCTTTTTTTTTTTTTTTCTTTTCTTTTCTTTTTCTTCCTCTTATTTTTTCGCTCTTTTATTTCCTTTCTTTTTCGCCCTTCTAATCACAACACCATCCCTTCATACCCACACCTCCCTATACCCACAACATCACTGCCACCATCGACAACACTAGTCACTACCAATCATCGTTTGACAACCTCCATTCATTGCCCCCCTCCAGGCACCTCCTTATATCTCCCTTTCTCTTTCTTCCCTCTTCTCTTCTCCATAGTCGCTCATCACACCCACAACCTTCACCTATGCCACTCCTCTTGCAATTGTCATCCTTATCACGACCATAATCTTCATCCATCATCCCTTGACCATGATCTTCATTCTTGGGTTGTTTTAGGGCTTAGAGGGATGTTACCCTCATGGTACATTCCCAATAATTAACCTGATCCTCGAATTTGGACTCAGTTTTTGTAAACATGTTTTTCCTTTAAAAAAATGAGTCATATTGGAGTTTTATTTTTTTATTTTTTTTCCTTTTTAAGAATAAACTAAAATAAGTGGTGACTTCAATTTTTTTTAAAATCAATTCTTTATAATAAAAAAATTAATCTTGCCATCGAGTGGGAGCACACATGAAAAATATGAGTCTATACTATGGTTACAAATTTTATGATCACATGTCCTTAAAATCACCAAAGGAGACACATTTTTTCAATTACATGAGATATCATGGTATTAATAATATCCGTTGTCATCAACTTCCATTAATAGTGACCTAATCCATAGGAAATATACGACTATCTTAGGGTCTCACCGATACATTAAAACCACTGAAGACTTTAGTATAAGTTCAATACCTTATCAAGGTTGAAAGTCTATACAGTATAATAGCTTGGTGAGGTTATGATTACCTAATAGTCAATATCATAACTCACTATAAGTCTTATCCAATATGTAACTATACACATTAATGTACTTATTATGAAAACCTCATTCCAATGACCAATACCAATCATTCTTCTAATTATGAGGCAATGTAACCTCAAATGAATTGTCTAAATTCATAAACCAATTGTGAACAAATTATTTACTTAAAAAGAACTCATGATTTAGATCTTTGGTGTAATTCTTAAAGCACTCAAGTCATATACAATACCAAATATATCATACTTAAATGCCCAACATATATAATACATAAATGGGATAGAGAAATGAGAACTAGAGCAATCCATTTCTTGTTACATCATGTCATTATTTTAGGCTATTTGGTTCTCGAAAAATACTAAGGGAAGAAAAAAATATGTTAAAGAATATGGTTTTCTTATATTTGGTTTCATTATAGAAAATATAAAAAAAAAAAATCAAATATAATTAAATTAATTAAAAATTTATACATTTTAAAATTATTTAATCTTTATATAATGTAAAAAAAAAAAAAAAGTTAAATGAATTTTTAAAAATATATAAAAATAATTTATTGACTTTGGATTTATTTTTTGTTTTTCTTGGCATTTTCTTTCTTTCCACTTTTCCTTTTTATTTTCCCCTCATAATCTCCTTTAAATTTTTAGGAACCAAATATAGCCTTAAAGACTCTATCCCCAACACTTTTCTATTTAAATAAGGAAAATATATATTCTTACAATTGAAATATGACTGTCAAAATAAATAAATAAAAAATGATAAATTTAATAACTGAAAAAGTAATTATTAAGTTTGTCAAGAAATAAAATGAAAATTATCAAATATTATCTTTTAAATTTCTTTAAATACCATTTTCAATTAAAGCATAAATTTTAAAGGACTAATACTACCACATATGGCGGAATTAGAAAATTATTTAAATGTAGAGCTTTTAATCCTTATAAATATGTTCATTTCAAAGCTTTCAAGACACAATTGAGAATACAATTATAAAGAATACCATTTTAGAATATTAATCAAAAGGCAGAACTTGGATAGGAGCCATTCAAAGAGTTTTGAAGCTTGATTTAAATTATTCTTGAATCTTCAACTCTTAATCAATGTTATTAAAGTCAAAGAAAGAACCAAACCACGCTAAAGCGTAGCTTTCGCTAAATTCTAAGTCAAGCCACCGTTCAAGTTAAGTGTAAACCCAAATCAAGCCAAAGGTTAAAGGAATTCAAAACTTAAATCATAGGGCTAATTTCATTCAACTCCCTTGAGGTTTTGGTTAAATATATCTAATCTCGTAAGTTTGAAATTTCATTATGCACTTATTTTATTTTGAGTGAAAGACAATTCAAGTGAAAGGCGATGTGAGTAAAAATAAGAAATCAAAATAATAAAAAATGTATTTGATAAAATTTTAAATCTATCCGGATTAGATGTATTTAGTTAAAATCTCAAGGAAAGATAATAAAATTAATCTTAAACCATTTCAAATTAAGCTTTTGTATAGAAATGACAATGAAATGAAAATTTTCAGGTATAAGCATAAGAAAATCATAAACTAGTTAGAAGCAACTTTAAAAATTTTATTAAAACCCACATCGAGTTCAAAACTGCTTACCTTCCTTGGCATACTCATCTTGGTTATATAATTAAATAAAATAATTTTATTTTATTTTATTTTTTTTCATTATGCTTTTTTTTACTCGTACAAAAAAAAAATTCTAATAAAATTATAATATTTATTTATTTATTTATAGCGTATATTTAATTTTAATAGAATTAAAAAATTTAATATTAAGAAAATTTTAAAATAATAAAAAATTATATGGATAAGGTGGGTTGAGAAATTCCTTCACCCCTCCCCACTGCCCCGCCTTGTTTATTTATTTATTTATTGAAATAGGAACAAGGTTATGGTGGGGTGACTCAACTCAAAGCCCAACCACTGTCATCTATACTCCAATGACAACTAAATTCTTCATTTGAGATCAAACTTCTTCGGCCCTCAGTTAACAAGAAGGAAAGTTTTTTTTTTTTTTTTCATATCAATACCATTTTAATTTGACCATATAAATTTTTCTTTAAGAGAAATTTATGTATAGTTGAATTTAGTTTTAAGTATTATTAATTTTAAACCTTAAACTTTAAACCTTAAATCCTAAAACTCATAACAAATAAATAAATTATGTTTTTTAAAATCTTATTTAAAAAAAATGATTTTACCTAAAATAAGAAAAGAATAAAAAAAAATTAAAGAAGTGTGTAAAATCATTTTTTTAAGAAAACAATTTTAAAAGTTTCATTCTTTTATAAATATTTTATAAAATACTATTTTTAAAACTAATATTATTTAAATAAAAAATTTTCAAACATGTGTTATTAGTCTGAAAAATATGTTGTATTTGGAGATATCAAAACAACATCAATTAGGTTGTGTCACATATATACCTTGTATCCATACCTTCATGTCAATTACAATTTATTGATTTCTCAAATCATCGTACTAGAATGATTTGTTTGACATTTACCTATAGTTTATTAAAATTTAATTTTTAAATAAAGAGTTAAATTGAGATATAAATGAAAATAAAGGAATGATATTATAAGCTTCAAACCAATAAAGGAATTATTGGTTATTTAAAAGTATTTATTCTGTGTTAATTGAAAAGCTTCAAACCTTACCCATTTAATTCCCTTGTTGGATACCCAAAGCCCACCAAAAGCACTCTACTTAATGGAGCCCAATCACATGACAAATTTAAAATTTTAATTTAAATTAATTAATTAACTATGGGATGCTTCTACCCCCTTTTAACAGGGAAGAGGAAAAGACAAGAAGTACACAATCATTGCCCTTCCTTGTGACCGTTGGGCATTTTTTTTCCCGTTAATTACAAAACCAAATCAAGGAGCGCGGACGCGGACTTCATCACTCACTCGCTTCTGGAGTTCATCATCCATGGAGATGTTGGCCGGCGAGGACGACCGGAGCTCCGGCTCTCACCATCTTATCTTCTCATGCTCTCTTAGAGACGTCCACTACAGGTTTTTACTCCGTCTTCACCTTTTCCTGTTATGGGTTTTGCCCTTTTCTTTGATTTTTTTTTTTGGGAATGAATTATAATATTATTTGTGGAATGATTTTGGGCTTGGCTTACACATGAACCCATTTCTCAAAGAAGCAGTCATTCAGATAAGAATTCAAACATTTCTCAAGTTTTTGGAATATACGTGTTGGGAACTGCAGTGGGAAACCCATGATCAATTTTCACTTTTTCTTTTTTCCTGTTGGGCTCTATCCAACTTCTATCCCTCTGATGTGGTGGGTATTTGGTGTTATTTAAGCTCCCGCATCATACAAGAAAGGTAGTGGCTTTAGGAGTTCCAATGAAGAGAGGAAGTCTGGGGATTGGGAATTTGGGAGGAGATGCATCCAAGTTGGAGGACTTCTAATTGAAGTCTGTAAGCTGTTTGAGTTGGTTTATGAGCACTTTTGCCCTTGATTTTTCTCTTGAATTGAATTTTCTTTACAGTTTATTCTGCGGCATTTGGTGCGAGCAATACCAAATTGAAGCTTTGTTTAAATAGACAGTGCAGATGAACTTGTCCATGTCCTATAAAACCTATAATTTGATGCTTCGGCCAGTCCTTTTAGCCTTTTTTTAGGGCATGAAACTTCCCTATTCTTTGATTTATGATTGTGATTCTAGGTCATATGTAGCAAACATTGTTACCGTATTCCTATTCCAAGTAATGGGTAGACATACTAAGTTGGTATAGGGCCTTCTTCCTAGCCATGTTCCAAAATTGGTGAGCTCACATCACATATAGTTCATTGTCTGAAAGTTATTAGTAGAGACCAAGCTTTCAAAATATGTTGATATTTCGAATATCGGGAGAGATCGACATGAAATTCCACATCGAAAGTTTGACTGTGCGAAAAAAAAAAAAAAAAAAAAATCGCTTATATATCAGCGGTATATCAGGATTGTCAATTTAATCAACGATGTTTTCACTAGGTCGCCTCCCACCATAGAAAATCGGGGGGAAATAGGAGAAATATTACCAAAATATCGACTATTTTTTTAAAAAATCTACTAAAAATCGATCAGCTTCCTCTTCTCATCCTCCAAATTTGTGATCCAATGGCCAATTGAAAAGTAAGGTGATCTAATGGCCAAAATTCCACTTGTGTTTTTTAAAAACTATCCAACGGTCATATTTGTGATCCAATGGTGGAAAATGAATCTTGACCTAATCCATTGACTAGTAAATGTTCCCAATGGCTAGATCAAGCTCTAATTGCCGAATTTCGATCCAACAACTATAATTGATTTACAACAGTTATTTGACCATCAAATAGCTAGTTTGACAAAAAAAAATTGTACAAATAGTCAAAATTCATTCCATTTCATACACAAGTGAATTGAAAACTTCTTGATCTTGTATTTGCTCCATTTTTCTTTTTTTTTTTTTTTTTTTTTGTGATTTATGTCAAACAATTTTAACTTTGGGAATTTGGTGTTGAAGTTGTGGATTAACTCCAAATCAAGGCTAATGAAGGTATGTCATCGTAAAATTTATTTTTATATATATGCATAATTCAATTTTATTGTTAATTAGTAATAGTATATTATGAAGCATAGATATGATATAGTTTAATTGATATTACCTAATTAATATATTTTCAATCATTTTAAAGAAATTAAATTTTATTATTAGTATTAAAATTAAATAAATATTTATTTTTATATTGAAGTTAATTATAGTGATTTGTATATTAAGCCTTTATTTAAGCCATTTGAGTTCTCTAAAAAATTCCAAGAAAATCCTTTTGTTAACCAAGATTTAATAGAAAGGATAAGTCAAAAGGTAAAAGACAGTTTAATTGTCCCTGAAACATCTCAGCCATTTCATAGGAGAATTAATGTTGTTAATGAGGAAATTAGTTTTTAAGCAAACATTGATGACCTAATCAAGATTTTTAAGGAATCTCAAGATCAAGGAGTTTTAAGGATTTTCCATAACCAAGAGACACCTAAGACTAGGAATTTTTATCCTAGGCCAACCTTTCCTGATGTGTAGTATGAGGAAAGAAACCAATACACTCAAGCCTCTTACACTAGTGGTGCCATTTATGAAAGGAATATGGATAGTATGACCGAGTATAATATACTTACTAAGCTTCAAGAGATGACCATGGTTAGCATAGTTTATAAGTTAAACAATAGACTGTCAGATCATGTTGTAGCTCAGACACTTGTTGCTGGGTTTACAGGTCAGCTAAAAGAATGGTGGTGGAATAACTAATCTCGCACATGATGATAGGAATGCTATACTAAAAGCCTATAGGATAAATGCAGACAATGAAGTTGTTAAAGATGAAGATGGACAAGGATGCAATGGCGACTCGAATATTTTCAATATCAAAACACTTCATTGGAGATCCATAACAAAATTAAGGATAAAACTGCAGATCTCTTAACCAATCTTAAATGTCCCAATCTTCATGACTTCAAGTGGTATAATGACATGTTCCTAACCAAAGTCATGCTAAGATTAGACGTAACCAGTCTTTTTGGAAAGAAAAATTTATCTCAAGTTTACCTAGACTTTTCTCTAAAAAGATTAGGATTAAGATAAGGGAACAATTCAATAGACAAATCCCTTATGATAAGTTAACGTATAGAAAAATCATAAGCATAGTAACTGCAGAAGAAATAAGCCTGTGTAATGACTTTAAGCTTAAGCAACAAATGAAATTTGAACAAAAGTAAAATTGAATGAGAAAGAGTGGAACAATTTTAAGTTAAGAATGTACTTTCATAAGAGAGAAATGTTATATTCTCTTAAGAATGATGTCCGACTATTGATCCAAGAAAAGGCTAGAGCCATGGCAGAAGATAAACAAGTTTTTGTACGTATCTTCAAGACCTTCATCTACATGTCTCAGCTATCCCTAGTCTACATGTTCCAAGTTTAAAATTAGTCAAGGATTTTGAATTCAGCGATTCTAGGTTTTTTAGAATTGTTGAGGATCCTCTTCTTTACCAACAAGGTCTTAAGCAAATGTTCTACAAATGCGACAGAAATTTCATGATCAGTCGTGTCTGTCTGAATTTTCAGTTTTACAAACCAATCTGCCTTCCATACAACCATGAAGAATTGATCATAACTCCAAAACTACTCTTAGATTATGGTTTAGTCCACCAAGTTGTTTGTTCAGACCCTAGTCAAGCTTTGTGCCAAAGTAGGAAGTGGTACTTGGCCTCCAACAAGGCTTTAAGATGAACAAGAAGTACTTTGAAGTCATCATCATTAGCAAACCTCCAAAATGGATTTTTGATGGCAGTTTGTCACTCACTCAGCATATTATCTCTCTCCATTACCATAACAGAAGGCTAACTCTTTTGTCTTGCCTTCTTGATCATACCGATCCTTGCATTGAACCCATTAAAAATCAAATTAAATTTTGGAAAGCTAGAATCATAAGCCATGACTTTGAAGGTTTTCCTAAGGGTTCGGGTTATCTTATTGCAGTAGATTTTTATTATCAAATTTAATATAGCAATCAATCCTCTCCCTATCAAGACCGTCACCGAAGATGCAATGTTGCTAGAAAAGCACCGAAAAGAATATGAAGTTCAACCTTGATTTTCATCAAGTTAAGATTGTTTAAGCACACTATCAGCATTGGAATTCTCTACCGATAGCTTTAAGTCAATTCTGCACCAAAAGTATTTTGGTCTCCAAGCATGTGAAGTAACAATTAAGTCTCCAGTCAAAAGTAGTCAGAAAGCACACAGTAATCCACTGAAAGCAGGATTTGGCCACCAAAGGTCAAAAGTGTTATAGTAAAAGTCATTTTTACTGTTCACTATTCACATCACGGGTGTTAATTCACAATAGAAGTCAAAAAGTCAATAGTGACTCATCAATTGCTTGTACTGTTTAAGATTCTTATTTTGCCTATTTAAGGAGGCTTGGTCCTTAGTTATAAGGATCTTATCTTATCTTATCTTATCCTTTAGTTCTCATTCTCTTATCTTCCATATTAAACTCTCCATTTTCTCTTCTTTCTCTCTTAAGATGTAAGCTCTTCAAGCCAAAGCTTTCTTGAAAGCTTTCCTATCTCTTCCATTGTAAGATGTCATCTCTCCTTATATGTATGTCTTTCAAGTTATGTAATTTTCAAGTTATGTAATATATAAGTTTTATGTTCCTTTTATTTAAATTTCTTTATTTTATATCTTTGTGTTTATTTCTAATTTCTCTTTATTTGTTTTGAGTTTTTGTATAATTTATCATTTCATTGCATATTACCTTGTCTTAGGTTTCTATGGTACTGAAATGATAAATTATGCAAAACTCAAAACAAATAAAGAGAAATTGAACATAAACACAAAGATATAAAATAAAGAAATTTAAATAAAAGAAATATAAAACTTATATATTACATAAGCTTGAAAACATACATTATCTTACAGGAGAAATAACTTACAATGGAGAAGTAAGGAGATAGAAGAAGTGAGGAAAGAGCTTTCAAGAAATCTTTGGCTTGAAGAGCTTACATCTTGAGCGAGAAAGAAGAGAAAAGGGAGAGCTTAATATGGAAGATAAGAGAATGGAAACTAAATGATAAGATAAGATAAGATAAGATAAGATGCTTACAACTAAGGACTGAGTCTCCTTAAATAGGCAAAATAAGAATTTTAAACAATACGAGCAATCAATGAGTCACTGTTGACTTTTTGACTCCTTTCATGAATAGTAACCACCCGTGATGTGAATAGTGAATAATAAAAATGACTTTTACTGTAGCATTTTTGACTTTTGGTGGTCAAATCTTGCTTTCGATGGATTACTGTGTGCTTTTTGACTGCTTTTAACTAGAGACTTAATTGTAGCTTCACATGCTTGAAGACCAAAATACTTTCGATGCAAAACTAACTTAAAGCTGTTAGTGGAGAATTCCAAAGGCTTAAACGACTTTGTCTTGAATGAAAATCAAGGGAGAAAATAATCCCTTCGATGTTCATCAAGCAACTTAGTAATCCTCTGTGATGGACTTAATCGGGAGAGGATCAATCCTCTTGCTGCAGAAGATCTGATGAAAAGAGTCTGCTACAATAAGATGACTATACCCTTGGGAAAGGCCTGAACGTCTCACTAATAATTCTAGTTCTCCAACACTTGATCTGCTTCTTAATGGGTTCAGCACAAAGGTCATTATATTCAAGATTACAAGATAGAGGGGTCGGCCTTCTATTATGGAAATGTAAAGAAATAATGGGCTGAGTAGGTAATAGACTACCATCAAAAATTCATTCTGGAGCTTTGCTTATGATAATGGCTTCAGCAAACTTCTTATTCATCTTACATCATTGTAACAAACCCAAAGTCAGCTTTCTTCCTAAACTCAACATCTGATTGAGATTTGAACAGACAATCTGATGAACCAATCCATAATCCAAGAGTAACTCTGGAGTTAAGATCAAGTCTTCTTGGTTGTATGGAAGGCAAATTGGTTTATAAAACTGTAAATTCAAACAAACGTGATTGATCGTGAAATTTTTGTTGCATTTGCAGAATAGTTGCTTAAGACCTTGTTGGTAAAGGAAGGGATCCTCAACAATTCTACAAAACTTAGAATCGTGGAATTCAATATCCTTGACTAATTTTAAACTTGGAACATGCAAATGAAGGTCTTGAAGATATGAAGAGATAAAAACTTGTTTATCTTCCATCATGGCTTTAGCCTTTTCTTGGATCAATAGTCGGACATCATTTTAAAGAGAATATAGCATTTCTCTCTTATGAAAGTACATTCTTAACTTAAAACTGTTTCACTCTTCCTCATTCAATTTTACTTCACCTACCAGTGGGGCGAACTACTTATTCTCATCTTTTTCCAGTGGGGGAAAAGGGGCTTGATGCTTAAGAACAACGAGTTGGACCTTGAGAAAGTCAACCATTTCTAGTTTACTTTCCAAAGTCTTACACCTTTCATGCAAATCACAAAAACTCTTAAGATACCAAGGTTCTTTATAAAAAGGGTTAGTGTCATTAATGAACTTGAGCTTGCTCCACAAAAGGTAAAGAACTTGAGCTTGTTCCTTTATCCCTGCAAGGGGATGAGGGACTCCTAAGGGATTCTAAAGGTGGTAAATCTGGGGATAAGCTGCAAGAACTTGCAACATCAAAGGGTTCATAGTATAATGGCATGAATTTTTGTGAAATGATAGAAAGGGTTTTCTTAGATTCTTGGGATTTCTTAATGGGCTTTAAAGGTTGTTTTTCCTTTTTGGGGGTCATGATCCCGTGAATTTTTGCAAAATTCACGAGTTAGGAAATTAGGGATTGATTTATTTTTTCTTTTAATATGCTCAATTTGAAAAGCAAAATTACTTAAAATAGCTTGCCATCTTGCAAAAACATGCTTAGAAGCTATATTTTTAACATTTTTTTGCAATACTATTTTTGCTAATTTGCAATAAACTCTTGGTTGAAAAGATCATCTTGAAATTTTGAAATACATAAAACAATGCTTAAAATCTCTTTTTTAATGGTACTGTAGTTGAGTTGAACATTATTCCATGTTCCTGAGGTAAAACTAACCAATCTTTCATGCTTACCATCCATCTGCTTAAGTATCCCACCATAACCTATATTTGAAACATTAGTCTCAACAATCTTAGAAACTGTAGGGTTGGCTAAGGCTAGACATGGTAGAGTCTTGACAGAGACTTAATAGTCTATATATATATATATATATACATAAATATATTACATAATGGAGATACAAGGTTTGGATGGCTTACAATGGAAGAGGAAAGCTTTTCGAAGAAAGCTTTGCTTGGTGCTTACATGGTTGGGAAAGAAGAAAGGTAGAAGGGGAAGCTTAAGAAAGAGAGATTTACATGGGAGAGAGAGAGCTTAGAGAGATATTCTAAGTGAAAGAATTCTCTTCCAAAATTTTCTAATGCCTACAAATGAGAAGCAAGCCTCCTTAAATAGACAAAAATAGAATCTTGAATAGTAGTGAATAGTGCTTAGTGAATAGTAACCGACGGCTACTATTTGCTTTTGACCATTACTGTAGCAGTCAGCATAATCATTAAAGGAGGCTTGCTCCTCATTTGTAGGCATTAGAAAATTTTGGAAGAGAATTCTTTCACTTAGAATTTCTCTCTAAGCTCTCTCTCTCCCATGTAAATCTCTCTTTCATAAGCTTCCCCTTCTACCTTTCTTCTTTCCCAACCATGTAAGCACCAAGCAAAGCTTTCTTCGAAAAGCTTTCCTCTTCCATTGTAAGCCATCCAAACCTTGTATCTCCATTATGTAATATATTTATGTAATTTTCAAGTTTTATAATTTTCAAGTTTGATCTTTGATACCACCTATAGACCCAATCAAGTAATCACCCCTGACCGTCAAATCGCCCTAACAAACGCCTAACCACGGCTAACAATGGGCACAACCCGGCGGGGATCGCCTCAGGCAAACTGCTACCTTTTCTAGGATAGATCAAAAAGCACCCAAAATGGACCCGACTTCCCTTCCCATGGCTCTGATACCATAAACACCTAGGACAAGGTACTATGCAATGAAAAATGCAATTATGCCAAAATTCAAACTGGTTAGAGAAATCGAAAAATAACCTAAATGATTAATAAATAAACTTACAGGAAAGGAACATAAATTAAAATTATCCGGCCATATAGGCGGTATAACAAAATGCAAAATTAAAGCTTAAAACCATCTATGTAGGAGGTACAATACAAAATAAAAAACCAGCCATGTAGGCGATAACAAAGATCAAACTTGAAAATTATAAAACTTGAAACTGAAACTTGAAAATTACATAAATATATTACATAATGGAGATGCAAGGTTTGGATAGCTTACAATGGAAGAGGAAAACTTTTTGAAGAAAGCTTTGCTTGGTGCTTGCATGGTTGGGAAAGAAGAAAGGTAGAAAGGGAAGCTTAAGAAAGAGAGGTTTACATGAGAGAGAGAGAGAGAGAGCTTAGAGAGAAATTCTAAGTGAAAGAATTCTCTTCCAAAATTTTCTAATGCTTACAAATGAGGAGCAAGCCTCCTTAAATAGACAAAAACATAATCTTGAATAGTAGTGAATAGTGCTGAGTGAATAGTAACCGATGACTACTATTTGCTTTTTGACCATTACTGTAGCGGTCAGCATAATCATTACTTTTGGCGGTGCTTTCGGCTGAAAGAGCTAGAAAAGGCTGTCTGCTTAGACTGTAGTATTCACGGGCTTTGAAAATAGCTGAACATCATCAGTTTTTTGATTTTCTTATGGGAGGAAGAATACCTTCACAGTCATCTTCATTATCTTGGAGATAATTAGTAGTAGAATCATCTGATTCATCATAAGAATCTTCTTGAGAGAAGCCAGAACTGCTTTGGTCAAGGATATTCTGAAACTCCTGAGGTGTTCTAGCAACGGCTAGCTTAGCATGGAGTTGCTGCTTTTTCAAGAGGAACTGTGACATATCTTCAGAAGTTGAGGCTTGTGGAGGATGCTTGAGGAAATATTGTTTTACTGCTTGAACTAAGGCATCATTCTTCAATGCATCCCACCACTTAGTCTTGAAAGTCCTTCCAAGGGCTGGAAAAGTTGCTGATTCATCTGAAATAATAATATAGTCCCATTGGACTATCCATGCAAGACCAAATTCACTGAAGAAGAATAACAGAGGGGAAAAAGCTGAAAGTTCTTTAGGAGGAAGGAAAGAGGTTTTAAATAACTCAAAGCCATCAAACACAGGCTTCGGGAGAATCTTAGTAGTTGGACCAAAATAAGTCCACCAGTCATTAAACCAAAAGGGAAAAGAAGAGATTTGATGCTTAGATGGGAAATAGAACATCCATGAATGATGGAAGTCCTTGTTCTGGATTAAAAAAGCGTTGAACCAAGCCCTCTGGTAGTCAATTGAAAAACCTGGGTTTTGAGGGTTTGGAGAATTCCCTTGACAAATTGGGATTTCCCCATTGCTTAACAGTAAGAACCTTATAAATATGGCAGGTGGAAAATGCCAAATCAGAATTACTGAATTTATCAGCATTGTGCTTAATTTTAACAGAGCCAGTTTCCACAAGGACAGTTTCAAAAAACACTCTTGTTTTCAAAAGGTCACCAGAGCGATAGTGAAAATTTTCATGAAAAGCTTTTGCAGCTATCTCTCTGTGGTTTTCAGAGAAAAACTCCCTTTCAATTATTAAAAGAGGTTGATTAAGATCCTTTTACCAATATCTTGATTTTGCTGAAAGAGTTGTGGGGTTGACAGCCACCACAATCTGCTTGTTTGAAAAGGATGAGCACGAAGCTAATTCCTTTTGAGAGAGATTAGTTTTAATAACCTGCTTAAAGGTCTGAGACCCTGATATGGTTGGAAATTGGGTTGCTTTAACTGGCTTGGATGGATCAGAATGATCATAGTATAAGGATAACATTTTATTTGGTAAAAGGTCAGAAGAATGAAGCCTTGCTTCTTCTTCTTCAACTTGTTGGCTCCAAAGCATTTTATGAGGAGAAGGTTCTTTGCTGATTTGGGAATCAGATGGCTTAGGAGGAGTTTGAATATTCTTTTTGGGGGCCATGATTTTGTGAATCCTGCAAAATTCACGGATTAGGAAATCAGGGTTCTAGAAATATTCTCCTTTAATATACTTGATTTGTAAATTTCTTAAAATAGCTTGGTATATATTAAAATAATCTTTGTCAAAGCTTTGGGAAAATTTATCATTTTGAAAATATGGAATGCATGAAACAATTAATCCATTGGAAATGTTAGAACCAACAAAATTAATCTCTTTATTTAAGAGATCAACATTGTCATCCTTGATTTGAATGCTCTGATTCCTAAAAGTGCTGATACCCTCAACATCAGGTGGATTAGCAAATTCAAACAAGATTTCCTTGTCAAGAAGCTTAGTTTTTATCCCTTGACCGTCTACCCACATAGGATATATAGAGCTTAAAAAGGGAATACCTAGAAGGACCTTCTCTTTAAGGTCTTTGACTAGAAAGAAAGTTTGCTTAATACAGATACCTTGGTTACTAATGTGGGCATCTGACAACTTATATCTGATATCAAGGCTTTTACCATTGGCTCCAAAAAGAGTTTTAGTGGTTTCCTCTTAAAGCTTAACAGGCACAAGGTTTTCTTGAATGCAATTTGAAGCTGCTCCGGAATCAATTAAAGCAATAATATCAATAGCAAACTTATTCTTAATTACTATAGTAAGAGAGACTTCCCACCTCTGGAAAATAACCCTATTGACAGTATTTAAGTATGTATCTGCTACTTCATCATTAGCTTGTGAGGATTCTGGAATCTCTTCAAGGTTATCCTGGTTAATAAAATTACCATTAATAATCTTGTTGACTTGTTCTTGGAGATCTGTTAAACCTAAAGTTGTAAACTCTCTTAAAACCTTAATTTCTTTTTTATTTTGCCTTACTTCTTCTTGAAGATCCTTAATGGTCATTTCTTTGGCAGGCTGCTGGCTAAACCTTGTAAATATTTCATTTAAATTATAAGGATTAACTGCCTTCTTAACTTCTTGCTTACTGACGGACTTCTTAAAGACATCATAAAGGTCTTGCTTAGTTTTTTCATCTTCAACCTTTCTTAAGACATCTAAAACTAGCTCTTGTTCTTGGCTTATAATATTAATAGTCTTAGGTCGGCTATCACAACTACCCTTAACGCAATCTGCTTGGTCACTAGAGGTTTGGCTTGAGATTTTCTCATCACTACTATCTAGTCGATTAATATCATCTTCATTATCTGAATCAGTCCTTGATTCAGATTCTATGGAGTTTAATAAGACCTTTTTAAGCATATTTTTTAGGTCTTCAGCAGCGTTTAAATTATTAATTTCCTGCTTAACCCTACAATCTTTTTTATAGTGGCCAACCTTGCCACACTTAAAGCAAACTGGCTTAGACGAAGGTTCTTCTAGCTTAATCTAGGCTTTTTGGGCATCTTTGTTCATCCTTCTTTGAACATGTCTATTATGCTTGGTTTCATTCATCCTATAGTTACCATAAGTTCCACGCTTACTATGGTAAAACTTTTCTTTACTAGGTTTTCTAGTTTCTTTCTGTCTTTGCTTAGAGGGAGGCATAGTTTCTTTCTGGTTAAACCCAGATTGGCTACAGAATGAACCAAACTCATTCTTGTAGATTTTTTGCTCATTTTTTATTTGCTGCTTGAGCTTAAAGTCATTGCACAGTTTAATTCCCTCTGCTGTGACAATGCTTATAATTTCTCCATAGGTAAGCTTATCATAAGGGATTTGTCCATTAAACTGTTCCCTTATCTTAATTCTAATTTTCTCAGAGAAAAGCTTAGGTAGACCTGAGATAAACTTTTCTTTCCAAAAAGACTGATTAAAGTCTGATCTTAACATGACTTTGGTTAAGAACACTTCTTTATACCATCTAAAATCATGAAGCTTAGGGCACTTAAGGTTGGTTAAGAGATCTGCAGTCTTATCCTTAATTTTTGCAGGATCTCCAATGAAATGCTTAGATATGGAATAGATAAGAGTTGCCACTGCATCCTCAATATCTTGTCCCTCTTCATCCTTAACAATTTCATTATTCTCATTAATCCTATAGGCTCTGAGAATATCATTCCTAATCATAAGTGAGATAATTATCCCACCAACCCTTAAGTTGTCCTGTAAACCCAGCAACAATTGTCTGAGCTACAGTATGGTTTGACAATCTATTGCTTAATTTATAGGCAGTGCTAACCATGGTCATTTCTTGAAACTTAGTGAGTACATTGTACTCAGTCATACCATCTATGTTCCATTCATAGATAGTGCCACTAGTGTAAGATGCTTGTGTGTACTGGTTTCTTTCTTCATACTGCATGTCAGGAAAAGTAGGTCTAGGGTAGTAATTCCTAGATCTAGGTGGCTCTTGGTTACCTATAATCCTCATAACCATCTGGTTTGGAGGTTCCTCAAAAATCTTAATTAATTCATCAGCCTCTGCTTCCGAACTAATTTCTCCTTTGACCATGTTAATTCTCCTATGAGAAGTCTGAGGTGTCTTAGGGATCATTATGTTATCCTTAACCTTTTGGGTTATCCTATCAACCAAAGCTTGGTCAACATGGGGATTTTCCTGGAATTTCTTAGAGAATTCAAAAGGCTTAAATAAAGGCTTATTATCTTTCTTAACAAACGTTGTCTTAATGTGGTCTTGTGTTTCCATGATCTCCTCAACTCTGTTGAATTGATCACCAAGAGTCCTAAGAAACATGTTAGTGTAATTAAGTTGTTCCATGACTCTTCTAACATCAACTGCACTAGCAGTTCCCTTATCCTCTTGCTTAGTCTTAAAAGGTGAAGCTATGATAATGGTTCCATTAATGTACTTTTCTATCTTAGCTTCAGGGGGATGGATTGACTCAATGACAGTGTCATCACTAGTTTTCCATACCTTAGTTTTGCTGGATATGACATTAATACGCTTACAGGGATAATCTGGATGATCATCTTGTTTGAAGAGCTCAAACCAGATCCAATACTTAATGTTTTTCTTTTCTTGTCTTAAGTAAGAGTAAAACTCTTCCTGGTAAATGGTTCTAATGACCTTAGGGATAGATCTAAAGAACCAATCACGTTTTTCCTTGTTGACTTCAGAATAAAAGTCTTTCCTTAAGAGATCTTTGTTGATTTCAAAGTCCTCATCACTTATGCTTATAGTATTAATCATCTGGGAATACATAGGAGACAAATCAGGGGACTCATCCTGATTATCACCTTGCTGTGATCCTTGAGTGGAATCCTTTTCCACAGTGTAATAGGGTCTGGCCAGATTGGTTGACACCTAACACTAGTGAGCTTAATGTTCTTAGGATTATCAGAAGTAAAACCTTCTTCTGTCCTAGTGGTTCTTATGGGGATGGAAGAAGTTGAAGCTCTAGAGGGCTCAAAATCTGAAACTCTAGGGATGCTAGAATGACGAAAAGAGTTGGAGAAAATCAGATCTCCTCCTCCATCAGGATATTGAATAATTTGTTCAATATTTTCAGATCTTTGCTCAATAGCTGGGACAGCATTCGAAAAATGCCAAGTTTCAGGAAAATTAACATCTTTCCACATAATTTGCTTAGGGATTATGAAATTAGACTTATTTAGCATATCGGAGTAGAAAATAGTGGTTTCACCTTTGGGGCTGGTGCACAATGCTCCAGATCCAACACTTATAGTCATACTCTTATAGGCGAACCTGATTATGATGGAAACAAGACTGTTTCCTTTCTTGAACTTAAAACCATGGGTCTTAACATGGAGGACAACCGAATCTAAGATGTCGGCATCTTTTAACCTAATAGTAAAATTAGGGAAACACTGGAAATAAACAAGACCGACATTTAATCCTGCTTGGACTGCTCCTATAATAGAATCTCAATAATCGAGATGTCTATTATCCCTTAAACACATGACAATTGAGGTGTTTAGACCTAGTCTTGTTAAAGGCTTAGCTACTATTTGAATCATACCAAAGTGTATGAAGTTGTAGTTGTCACACTTATGCTTATCGATGGACTTACTATCTAAGAGTCTAATGACTTGATCGTCTTGCTCCAGGGTTACTAACTGTTATGAGGTTTTGATGGTGTACTCTGTGAAAAACTTAAAGGTTCCTTTCTATAAATTTCTTGATTAGGCACCTTGGGTAATTTCCAATCGTCTAAATCATTTTGGATCTTAGGATAATTGATCTCTTCACTGTTAACTACAGTGTCTTGAGAATCAGTGGATTTCCTAGACATGGTTCTGAAAATCGAACTCATCTTAGGGTTTTTTAATCTAGAGCCTAATAGCAGATTTACAGACCCAATCAAGTAATCACCCCTGACCGTCAAATCGCCCTAATAAACGCCTAACCACGGCTAACAACGGGCACAACCTGGCGGGGATCGCCTCAGGCAAACTGCTATCTCTCTTAGGATAGATAAAAAAGCACCCAAAACGGACCCGACTTCCCTTCCCATGGCTCTGATACCATATGAATTTTGGCATAATTGCATTTTTCATTGCATAGTACCTTGTCCTGGGTGTTTATGGTATAAAAGCCATGGGAAGGGAAGTCGGGTCCGTTTTGGGTGCTTTTTGATCTATCCTAGGAGAGGTAACAGTTTGCCTGAGGCGATCCCCGCCGAGTTGTGCCTGTTGTTAGCCGTGGTTAGGCGTTTGTTAGGGCGATTTGACGGTCAGGGGTGATTACTTGATTGGGTCTGTAAATCTGCTATTAGGCTCTAGATTAAAAAACCCTAAGATGAGTTCAATTTTCAGAACCATGTCTAGGAAATCCACTGATTCTCAAGACACTGTAGTTAACAATGAAGAGATCAATTATCCTAAGATCCAAAATGATTTAGACGATTGGAAATTACCCAAGGTGCCTAATTAAGAAATTTATAAGAAAGGAACCTTTAAGTTTTTCATAGACTACACCATCAAAACCTCAGAACAGTCAGTAACCTTGGAGCAAGACGATCAAGTCATTAGACTCTTAGATAGTAAGTCCATTGATAAGCATAAGCGTGATAACTACAACTTCATACACTTTGGTATGATTCAAGTAACAGCTAAGCCTTTGACAAGACTAGGTCTAAACACCTCTATTGTCATGTGTTTAAGGGATAATAGACATCTCGATTATCGAGATTCTATTATAGGAGCAGTCCAAGTAGGATTAAATGCCGGTCCTATTTATTTCCAGTGTTTCCCTAATTTTACTGTTAGGTTAAAAGATGCCGACATCTTAGATTCGGTTGTCCTCCATGTTAAGACCCATGGTTTTAAGTTCAAGGAAGGAAACAGTCATGTTTCCATCATAATCAGGTTCGCCTATAAGAGTATGACTACAAGCGTTGGATCTGGAGCATTGTGCACCAGCCCCAAAGGTGAAACCACTATTTTCTACTCCGATATGCTAAATAAGTCCAATTTCATAATCCCTAAGCAAATTATGTGGAAAGATGTTAATTTTCCTGAAACTTGGCATTTTTCTAATGCTGTCCCAGCTATTGAGCAAAGATCTGAAAATATGGAACAAATTATTCAATATCCTGATGGAGGAGGAGATCTGATTTTCTCGAACTCTTTCCATCATTCTAGCATTAAAATTAAACATCTAAGTTATTTACTAATTGAAATTAAAATTAAAATCAAATTATACATATATATGATATTGAATAGACAAACACTAAACTTTAATTTCAATATGAAACTAATTTACAATTATTAAAGTTAAACATCTGAGTTAATTTATTATTATTCTTAAACTTTACAAGTAACATTAGTAATTAAAATTTGAATTATGCATATATATGATATAATATAGACAAATCACTATAAGTAACTTCCATATGAAAATAATATTTATTTAATTTTAATATGACATTAATATTAAAACTAATAAAATTTAATTTTTTTAAATTATTGAAAACATATATATATATTTTTGATAGGAATTGAAAACATATTAATTAGGTAATATCAATTAAACTATATCATATCTATGCTTCATAATATAATATTACTAATAAAAATAAAATTGAACTATGCATTTATAAAAATAAATTTTATGATAACATACCTTAATTTGCCTTGCTTTGGAGTTAATCCTCAACTTCAATACCAAATTTCCAAAATTAAAATTTTTTGAGAGAAATCACACAAAAAAAAAAAAAAGAAAAAAGTCAATACAAGATCAAAAAGCTTTCAATTCACTTGTGTATGAAATGGAATGAATTTTGGTTATTTATAGAATTTTGCTTTGCTAAACTAGCCGTTAGATAGTCAAATAACCATTGTAAATTAATGTTAGTTGTTAGATCGAAATGTGGTTAAAATCTAGCCATTTGATCTTGATTTAGTCATTGGAAACATTTCATAACTATTGGATCAAGTCAAGATTCACTTTCCACTCTTGGATCATAAATCTGACTGTTGGATAGCTTTCCGAAAGCACGAGTGGAATTCTAGTCATTGGATTACCTTACTTTTTAATCTAGCTATTGGTTCACAAATCTATAGGATCTATAGGAAGCCAATCGACCTTTAGCTGATTTTTTCAAAAAATCGCCAATATTTCATAAATATTTCTATGATTTTTTTCCCAATTTTTTATGGTAGGAGGCAACATGAGGGAAACATCGCCAATTAAATCGACAATCCCGATATATCAGCGATTTTCCTCGATTTTTTGTACAATCGAGCTTTCAATGTGGAATTTTGTGTCAACCTCTCCCGATATTCAAAATATTGCCGATATGTCGATGATATTTCCCAAAATTTTATACCTTGAGAAAGACAAAGGAACCATCCCTTTATTGTGTCAGTGAGCTCCCTTTGCTTGGACCTTATAGGAAATGTTCCACTCCATTATCCTCTTAATCTTGGAGGAGTGAAGGGATTGGATCCTTTCTTTGGTGTCTGACTTGTTGCACATCCATACTTTGTGGACGATCAAGAACTCTTGCATTTAGAAAAGGAGGACATCTAAGGCTTTGGGGCCACTTTTCCTTTCCATACATGGTGCTTGGTGTTTAGCACATTTTCCATGGAATTTACTTGTTAGTTAGTATCTATGAGGTTCCATTTGGCTTGAGGATTAAGTTTTTGACAATTATAAGGGGGTGATTGATGCATTTTAAAATTGTGAGGACCAATAGGCTCAAAGTAGAATGCTAACATCAATACATGGTTATCAGGTCTTTACGGTATGCGTGGAAATTGCTAATTGATTTACATGTCAAAATAGAACACTAACAAACACATTGTTTTATTAACCACGCTTGAATTATTCAATCTATCATGTCATATGGGCACACTTATGGGGTTTTATTGTGGTTGCAATTACCATATGCAAATGCATTGTCAGAAAAGTGAGGCAAATCATTCAAGGCAAAACTTTGAATATCGGATAAGAAATCTAGATAAGAAATCTATCGAATTATATGTCTTAATATTGGTAGATACTTGAAACCGTGAATGGAGGCGGTCCTTCCCGCTAACATTTATATAAATTTTTATAACTTTTCTTTTAATATTTGAGTGTTGTCCTTGGAGTTCTGATTTTAGCATTGGCAATGCAGTTATGTGATAAATAGGTATTATTGAAGCTTTGTTGTGTTTGAATTGTGGGGCAATGCTGGACTTACTGTATCATTCATCTGAATATTTTTCTAATTTTTTGGGAGAATTAGTTGTTGGGATGCTTGTTTGCTTCACTACTTTGTAACTGATGGTGGACACATTTTTTGGTTATATAAGATCTAATCATAATAGGACTGATCTTGGTTCTGCCTAAGTGCCTTTTTCATCCTGTTGTTACATGCATGAAGGCAATTGAATATGAGATGGCTTTGATCTTGTGATTTTTGGGACATGGGCAAAAGCACTTTGACTCATACATCGATGTATGCCAGTACTATACATTCTGCCATTGATTATAATGTATGCAATTGGTAGAGGGTGGTAGTTGTATTATTACTGATAAAAAATGAGATTGCCTGTTGATGTTGCAGCTGTGGCTCTTGTGGATACCAGTTAAACCTGAATTCTTGCAATCGCACCTCTGTTATGGGTTCTAAGTATGAGAAATCCATAAAGAAAGGGATCATCTCATTCTTCTCCATTGATGAGACCAGATTTACTCAAACTGATGAGCTTCGATGCTTACCCTACTTCAACTCTAGGACCTCATGGGGTTTGTTTAGAAGAAGAAGCAAGCTTCTCTGCAAAAAATGTGGAAACCTCATTGGTAATGCTTGCAAAACAAACAACAGATCGGGCAAATTGGATTCGTCTGCATGGGATGGGATCTCTGACAGTAGTAGAATGTATGACATCAAGATATGTGCCTTACAGCCTTCATCCTCCCTGGAATCTGATGCCTTCGTCTGATGCATGTGGCTTGGTTTACTTTTAATCACTGTTTCATGGTTGATTGGTTTCAAATAGTTTCTCCCACCCTCTTTTATGTTTTTTCCTCTTGGATTATGGACATTATGAGTTTGATTTTTTTCATATGAAGAATCCATATTCAAGCTTGGTTCTGCACATTCTGTAACTCTTTTTTCTTCATGGAAAACACTCAGCTATGTTTGGTTCTCAAAAATTTGATGGAAAATTGGAGAGAAAGAAAATGGAGAGGAAAAGTAGAAAGAAAATAAATAAATAAATTATAGGAAAAGATAGAATAGCTAACTAGCTAAAGAAGACCTATTGAGGTTTTTCACATATGTAAGCTTTTCTATTTAATAGGTAAAATCTTGGGCTTCTTGGCCTCTAAAGTTAGCTTATTCAAACACCATGATGCCTCTTATTTTCTCACTTTATAGGCAATTGTTCTCTTCAATTTGAAGCATTGGATTGCTTTTAAAAGCTTCCTAGTAGAGGTTGAGAATAAAAAATAAGAAGGGAGAAAGGAAGGAACTAGAAACTTCTTTCAATTGATTGTGGTTGTGGGCAACCAGTAGGCTACAATGATCAGCAGATGTTGAAAGGATGTTCTTCAAGTAGGTACATACCAACTTAATTTGCATTTGGAGGGTATACCTAGAATGAGGTTTCTACCTTTTCATTTTGATGGTGTTAAACTTGGATTCTATTGAAGTAAGGCTTTGTATGAACAAGGATTTCTATCAAATAGGTTTTTTTTTATCTTAGATTTAGATTCTTCTTCTCATTTTTATTTGGCCAAGTTAAGGCCTATTGCTGATGTGAACTTTAACTTTGTGTGATTAATATTCAACAGGTAAAGCATGTAGGGGGAATTTTGGTAAGGGACGTAAGGCCTCTTACCTTGCCAGGTTTGTTAAGTAGGGACCTAAAAAAATAAACAAGGGAATTTAAAATTCTTGCATGTTTTCTCTTTCCTTTTATGTTGTATGATCTAAAATAGAGCCAATTCCTGGCGTTTTGCAATATCCCAAGTCCCAGGAGAGCGAAAAGGTTAACAGAGCACAAGGAAATGGTAGCTCACTTTCAAGTATAGGCTCTAAGGCTCTACTAAATTCTCAATTGGAGCCAAGTATTACTGTTGATGGTTTAGTTTCAAAAGGTTCCATCAAATATATTTCACTGCTTCTTTACATTCTTCAAAGACTTCATTTAGGGCAACCAAATAGAGTGAAAATTAATTATCGATACCCAATGCCTAAAACAAAAAGGCAACAAAACTACCAAAATGATGATCAAGATTTATAGACAAAGATATAATGGTATGTTACTATTCAACCCAATTAATGTCCAAATGTTGTAGGCTCATGAGCCATTTTTGTGCATCTTGAGGAACATAGGGTTTAGATGTTGTCCTGTCTTCGTCAACCACTATATCAGGAGACGCTACAAAGTCACTTCTCTTATGTTTGGTGAGGTTTGGCTGTCTGTTGGGGTGCCTAACCTTGAGGGAAAGAAGACGTGAGACTTCATGAAGACCCCCCCATTTCTCCAGTGCACGCGCAATGTCATAACGGCCTGCAGAAAAATTCCAAAACTATATGAATCAGGAATCTTGAAGACCACATACAATGACCCTTTTCGAGTCAACAATTACACTAGTTTCTTAAAATGCACCTGCAGTGTGAAAAGAACATGGTAAATATTTTCTTTATGTGATATGGATAAATTTTCTTGAGAAATAAAAGCCTCTTAAGGGGAAGCATGAGATAACATTACACAAGTAAAACAGAAATCATTACCCAAGTACACCTCCGCTAAAAGCAAAAATTATGGATCCATAATATGTCTACTTCCTGGTGGGATCAAGCAGGCAACTTCTCCTCCAACCAAACAAAGTAAAAGGCATAGTTTGATCATGGCAATAGAGAGGTCAAGAAATGTTTAATATTCACATCTGACAAGGCCAATGAGGCATACCAAGTCATGGAAACTCAGAGATGTCAAGCAAGGAATGCAATTCATTCAACTGCAAACAGGATCTTTATCTATATCCTAGTATTCCTCTCTCTGTCCAAATCACCCTAAGGGTGGTGAGTAATGCACAATGGCAAAGAACTCTGCCCCTAGCACATCTACCAAATTCCTAGAATGAGATAACAAACATATCTGGAAAGCTTCTGCAAATATTTTAGAAATTAATGCTCCTTCAGTGCAAATCAAATATCAAGTTGAGCACATTCTTTGACACCTTTGTTTAAGTATACTTGTTATGGGGTAACTTCCGCCGCAGAGAAAAAAAGGACTTTAACCTAAGGTTGAAGTTCAAAACCTTTTACTTTGCTAAAGACAACAAAAGACTGAAGTGGTGTTCTTTTTTTTTTTTTACTTAAATTTAAATATAACTTAATTTAACTTAACTCAAAATAGAACTTAATAGTATTAAGTATTAAGTTATTGGTTTTTTATTTTATTTTATTTCTATTCAGTATTAAGTTGTTTGTTTTTTATATTTTAAAACTCAACATCTTAATGCATCAAGAAAATTAATTTTTATATTAATTCTTATTTGATCAAAAAGTAATTTAAAATATTTTTAAAAATCTCAGAACAATATAGATTATTATAATAAAAAATTTATCATTATCACCCTTACAAAAAAAAAAAAAAGAAAAAAAATTTATTATTTTATATTTTAAAGCTAATAATTTGAAAAAAAATACTAGATTGATAAAACTTAAATCAAATTAAAGAAAAAAGTGGTTGTTTGATAGTCCGGTGGGGGTTAGAATTGTGAATCAACTAACTTTTTAGATTTAAAAAAAAAAAAAAACCCCATATATTTTACCTTTTTTCTATTCAATTAAAAATATTGGTAAATAAGTTAAAAGTTCAAAAAATATATATATATATATATATATATATTTTTAAACAAATAGCTGAAGTCTCAAAGTAAATTACATTCAGCATAAAGTTAAAAAATCAAACACCACTTAAGGCTTTTCATTAGTGGGAGCACAACTAGTGCTTGCAAGTATCTCTTGTCTGTGACCTTATTTGCCTCTTAGTGTGCTGAGGTTACAAGGATGTTTTCTTGCCATGGATTCTCTAGTTTTCCTTCAACTCTTCAATAGCTTATTAGGAAATAAATGTAGAGTACATAGACTTGAAAAGTAAGAAAATGAAGCTTCCCGCAACTTGATATTTCCAACACTATATTCTCTTTGGTGGCAGAAAACAAAAAATTTAGTTGTATTCTAAAGCTCGTTGGAGCTTACTCTAGTCAATGAGTCTTGTTTTCCTTTTGAAACTTAAATATTTGCAAGGAAATTAGAGTAGTCTATTTACTTTCGAAAAACAAGCAAAATGAAGGCGCCAACAGCTTGATACAACAAGAGATGGTATCATAATAAGCAATGGAGATATATTTTCCATACCTGCTCGTTCAAAAGTTTTTCTACTGGGCATGTATGACGAATCCATACCCCAGCTCCTCTGGAAACGAGTAATCTGTAAAATTTGGAATGACCAATGTTAACACGATTGAGATAAGAAATCCATATTTAGATTCTTTGATCATTTTTCATTGTCCTCGCTCTGTTTAGCTTACCTAATTCCCATGGTGGAAATAGATAAAAAGGTAAAAATAAAAAAGAATTGGAGGCTTGAATGACCTACCACAAATCAAACTTAAGTTTAATTACCTTTTTTTTTTTTTCCTTTTTCTTTTTTCTTTAAACAAAAACAACCATCTTCATTTATCTTAAAAAGATAAATACAAAAAGCACGAGCAATCCTTCAAGGATGTACAAAAAGGTTAAAGAATAACCAATTGTCAAGCCTCATACAAAAGAAGAAATACAAAGAAGAGAAATATAAGCACACTCAAAGGGGGAAGAAAGTTTTCGACCGAGGAGGCCAAAGGCTTAGCTCCTTGTTTAGCTGAACGAGGAACCCAAGAGAGGAAGCAACCCAACTCACAGACCACATCTAATATTTTGCACATCCAATTGTCAAACTTTCATGAACTTCTTTCCTTATTAATGACCCAAGATGTAACAATAGCAGAATCTCCCTCTTCAGTTAAGGTGGAAAGGCCTAAGGTTTTTGCCTATGGGAAGACAAAATATTTACCTCAATAGTCAACCCCACACCCACTTGCTTGGAGAAAGCTCTTGATATTGTACCAAAGCAATCTCTAATCACACCGCAATACCCGTCTTACCATGGTTACCCAAGGAACATCCATCAGAGTTTAATTATTTTACCTCTTAGTAATGATAATAATAATAATCATAATAATCATTGTTATCATCATCATTTTAACAAGAGTAATAATATTGCATCAAATAAATTACCAACTAGAATATTTTGTATTAAGAAATCCATATTTAGATTCTTTAATTGTTTTGGATTTAAGAAAACCATATTTAGATTCATTAATCATTTTTCATTGGCTTAGATCTTTTTACCTTCATAAATTCTCTGATTATAGAAACAGAAAAAACGACAAAAATCATAGAGAAATGTAGGCTGGAGTGACCTACCACTAGTCAAAGTTTATCTATTTACCTCTTCTTGCAAATTCTCAAAGTTGTCCCAATAACCCTTTGGTTTACGGTGTTTGTAAGCAAGGGAGAGATTCATCAATGAGGCAATCCTTCTGAAGCCACCCATGCGTGTGATTGCCTTCTCAATATCCACCCTTCCATGCTTACGAAGTTGCTTTCTCATGGGCATAAACCCTTCCTGCCCATGCTCTAAAATAAATTTCAGGAGCTCAGCTTTAAGAACTTCAATATTCCTTTGCAAGCCTGGAACCCTGGGTCTTTGTCGAAGCAGATTTGGACCACTGACATCAGAAACCTCGTCAGCTGACTTACGATGATAATCAACATCTCTGCCATTGCTAGATGAAATGAATTGTTCCTCTGAATATCTCACGTGGTCGGATGTTTCCAAAGAATTGGATGCTTCCCTTTTTTCAATGTAATCTCGAATTGCACATAAGTTTGATGGAAGATCTTCATATATAACCTACAATAGTTGACAAAAGTTATTTGTAGAGCTTCTATCAAGGCTCCAGAAAAAGTTGATTGAAATTTACAACTTAAAGCATTATTTGCAACAATGCATGTCATTTTCTGTTTCTTATCAGCTTACAATCATTAGAAATTCCATTCTTTCTAAGCCATAAGTGACAACTTTTCTACGGACATGGCCTCTAAATATTTAAAAGAACCTTTTTTATACAATTTGTTACCCAGATCAATTAAAAAATAAAAAATAAAAATTCTTTTTGTTTTTTATTTTTTTTTTATAAGTAAATTTTTTGTCCCCAATGGGACTTGAAACTGGAAACTCCCACAAACCTTCCCCATTCCTTTGCAACTTGAGCCAGGCCTCCAGTTGACTACCATAAGTGCATTAACCCTTTTTTTTTTTCCTAAGAAAATAAAAAAAGAACAAAACAAAATGCATAAAATACTGAAGGAAGCCTTTTCATACATTTTTCTTTTCTTTTTCCTTATTGGTTGAAAGAATTAAATGGAGCCTAAGCAAAATTGCAAGCCATAGTTGCTACAAAAATATAAGATTTGCACACCTCTTCCATTATAGCTTCAGAAAGAAAGGAATCCCTGTGCATTTTTGACTCCACAGTGTACTTCAATAGTGTGTGTTGATTGCCAAGTTGTTCCAGAATCCATTTCCCCTGGAATGAGTCAAAGTCCCCCTCAACCTGCTCAAAACTAATCTCCTGTTCAAGCTGTTCACATAAGTCTAGAACAACACGTGCATGAAGTACCATATACAATAGGCCCTTGCAGCCTTCCTGAAAAATCCACACAAAATGAAAGCACTTATAAGTAAAAGTTCTTTTTCTCACTTAACAAATTTAAATTAGAGTACAGCCCACAACTTCTCTTGAATTCTATGTAACAATAGAGAAATCAGTAACCCCTGCAACATTTGTAATAATATTGACGTTTTTATAACAAGGAACAAAAACGATGGCACAAGAAAAGTTTCAACTGCATCACTGTTTGATAACATATGTGGTTTTTCAAAATCGTTAAAAGATTACAGAAGAATCAAATGAACACAAGGTCATATGTTCTCCAGAAACTTCATAATGCCCTTGGCAAAGAGATTGGGACTTACACTAGAAACTGGTGCAAGTTGAGAGGTCCTGGATTTTATCCCAAATGCATAATTTCTTAATTTATCCTCTTTATTGCGTCATTCCAATTGAATTTAGGTTCTTATTTTTTTAATTTCCTTTTCTACACTTTCTCTTTCCCTGCTTGCTAGCATAATACTACTACCAGTTTCTTGCCTCATACTTAGTTGATGCTCTTACAACTAATAGCAATCCAAAGCCAGGAAAATTTCACAAGTATATACACCTTTAAGCATGAAAAGCATTTCCTTTTAATCCAGTTCAGCAGGGATAAATAAACATTCTTAGAAGGAAGCATTGTCTCTAACATGTATTATAATGAACATCTGGCATGTACCTGAAGAATTCGAACTTTGTTGTTTTCTCGTGATAAAATCTTACTAATAGCTAAATTTGGAACAATCCTGAAAATGGTAAATTCCATGAAGAAACAATATCAGGAAGATAAAAACAAATGATTGGAAAAGCAAGAAAAGACCTATATTACAAGTAACTTTCTATAGTTTCCTCATATAAGGATCAGTTCAACAGAACAATGAATGCCATACAGAATGGAAAAATCCATGAGGACACAATATCAGGAAGATAAATACACATGATTCAACAAGAAAGAAAAGGCCTATATATCATTTTCCATAATTTTCTGATATTTAACAGGATGAAAGTTACGCTATATGACTCATAGGTGTATATTTTTTCTCTTTCACAATGTTATTGGATTCCTTTTGGTAATGAATAATATGGGCCAAAAACTAAGTTTTTAAAACCATCCTATCAAACCTTGGTATTATTATACTTATAGAAACTAGCATGGTAAGAATTACTGAAGAAACTGAGAATAATACAATTGTATATTCAATCGTGTATAATTTACATAATCGGGTTCCTATTTAACAAATACACAGAGAGCAAAATATGGAAATATAAAAATCAAACCAAACATTTAACCTAAATATCAGATCTAATTGGGGCCTCAATCTTCTACCACAATATCCTCCAAATCACCTCCTAAATCATACGAGATTTCCACACTCCCCCTCAAGTTGGATCATAGATATTGATCATGTCCAACTTGCAAATAAAATCTTCAAAGCTAGATCCCTGTAACCCCTTGGTGAATATATCTGCCAATTGTTCCTTTGTAAGGATATAAGTCATGCAAATCGTCCCCTTCTCAATTTTCTCCTTTATAAAGCGTCTATCCACTTCTATATGTTTGGTCTTGTCATGTTGAACAGGATTATGAGAAATACTAATGGCGGCTTTGTTGTCATAATAGAGTTTGATGGGGAGCTCTACTTTAATGTGTAGTTCTTCCAATAGTTTCTGCAACCATAGTCCTTTACACATACCTTGTGCAACTACTCTGAATTCAGACTCAGCACTGCTTCTGGCTACTACACTTTGCTTCTTACTTCTCCATGTTACTAGATTTCCCCAGACATAGGTACAGTAGCCGGTAGTAGACCTTCTGTCTTTTGCTGATTCCGCTCAATCTGCATCTGTATAGATCTCTACCTTCTTATTGTCACCCTTCTTAAAGAATAGTCCTCTCTTTGGAGAACCCTTTAGAGATCTGAGGATCTTATACACTGTGTCCAGGTGACTTTCCTTTGGTGAATGCATGTATTGACTAACCACGCTTACGACAAAAACAATGTCTGGTTTAGTGTGAGAAAGGTAGATCAGTCTACCTACTAATTGTTGATATCTCTCTCCATCCACAGGTTTTCCGTCGCTTTCTGTCATTTTTCTTGCCTTGATAGGGGTATCACTTAGCTTGCAACCAAGCATGCCAATCTTAGTCAGCAAGTCAAGTACATACTTTTTCTAGGAGATACTAATTCCTTTCCTTGATCTAGTGACCTCCATTCCTAGGAAATACCGCATTTAACCTAGATCTTTTACCTCAAACTATGTGGTTAAGACCTTCTTCAACCTCTCCACTTCTCCTGTGTTATCTCCAGTGAGAATGATGTCATCGACATACACGATTAGGATGGTTATCCTTCCATCGTTGGACTATTTGACTAACATAGTATGATCCGACTGTCCCTGTTGGTATCCTTGGTTCTTAATCACCTTTGCAAATCTATCGAACCATGCTTTTGGAGATTCCTTGAGACCATACAGAGATTTCTTCAATTTGCATACCCTGGTTTCTTCTTCTTCTTTACAAAACCTTGGTGGTAGCGTCATAAACACTTCTTCTAGCTCACCATTCAAAAAGGCATTCTTGATATCAAACTGATGGAGTGGCCAGTCTAGGTTTGCTGCCAAGGATAAGAGAACTCGTATAGTGTTCAGCTTTGCCACTGGTGCAAATGTCTCGGTGTAGTCGATTTCGTAGGTCCGAGTGAACCCCTTTGCAACCAGGCGGGCTTTGTATCGTTCTACTGTGGCATCTGCCTTGTATTTCACTATGAATACTCATTTACAGCCTATTGGTTTCTTCCCTCTTGGCAAAGTTGTCACTTCCCAAATTCCATTTTTTTCCAATGCCCTTATTTCTTCCATCACTGCCTCTTCCCATTCTGAAATCTCCAAGGCTTCTTGAATGTTTTTAGGAATCTGGATTTTATCAAAGTTAGTCGTAAAAGCATGACACTTTGTAGAAAGAGCATTATAAGACAATTTTTGAGATAGAATGGAGAGTACATGAATGAGGTTGCTTCCTAAGAGCAATGGGTAAGTCATTTGTTACCTGATTAGGATTGGAGCCAAACTCCTGAGGGGTTGGAACTATCATCGGTTCTAACTCTTTCAGTGCTTCGGAGGTGAGTGTCTCATTGGACTTCGATTTTGGCCTTCTTGAGTAGATGAGTGTTTCCCTATTTGTTTGTATTTCCGTATCTCCCCCTAAGTTCAAGTGTTCTTCTGTATTGGGCGAAGGGGTAGATATAAGGCACGGAGTGGATTCGAACATAGCAACATCGAGGTAGTCTAAGGTTAAGGGTGGTTTAGCTTCATTCATGGACTTCCCCTGAAGCGAGTAGTAGGGAGTATGCTCAAAGAAGGTGACATCTAGGCTAACATATAACTTCTGTGAAATTGAGTCATAGCATTTGTAGCCCTTTTGTGTGGAAGAGTAGCCAAAGAAGACACATTTAAGCGCTTTGGGATCCAATTTGTTCCGCTTGGGTGCGTGAGCGTGGACAAACACAGTGGACCCAAAGACACGAAGCGGAAGATGTGCACCGAGTCTAGAATGGAGAAAAAACTCTTGGAATTTCTGGAGAGGTGTGACAAAAGATAAGACCCAACTAGGAATTCGGTTAATAAGGTATGTGGCTGTCAAAATGGAGTCGCCCCAAAATTGTGAGGGCATGTGAGAGGTAAACAGTAAGGCATAAGCAACTTCAAGAATATGTCTATTTTTCTGTTCTGCAACCCCATTTTGTTGAGGGGTGTCAACACAAGAACTTTGATGGATAATACCATTTTCTTGTAGATAAGTGCTCAAGGAGTGATGAAATATTGAGTACCATTATCAGTACGAATAATTTGAATTTTAGTGTGAAACCGAGTTTGTATCATAGAGTGAAAGTTCATGAAGACTGATCAAACCTCAGTTTTATCAGTCAACAAATATACCCAACACAGGCGAGTGTGATCATCAATAAAAGTAATAAACCATCATTTATGGGTCCTATTAGGGGTATGTGAGGGTCCCCATAGATCACTATGAATCACAGTAAATGGTATGGATGGTTTATACTTAGATTTAGGAAAAGATGCATGATGGTGTTTGGCAAGTTCACACACTTCACACTGAAAATCCCATGAAACTTTATTTGAACATAGTGAAGGAAATAAATGTTGTAAGTACTGAAAACTAGGATGACCCATCCTTTTATGCCATAAAAAAATTTCCCTTTTCCCAGGACTAGATGCAGAATTACAAACAGTAGGAGGACACTGTCCATTCACATTAGCTTTGTCGAAGTAATATAGCCCCTCACGTTCCTTAGCATTGCCAATTGTCTTCCCCGATAATAGGTCCTGAAAGACACATTGAGAGGGTAGGAATTTAGCTAAGCAATTAGACTATTTGGTTAACTGGCTAATAGACAACAAATTGCAAGATAAATTAGGAACATGTAGGACGGGGTCGAGAGTAATAGACTCAGAAATACGAATACTCCATTTGCCAACAACTGGGGATAAAGTACCATTTGCAATTTTTACTTTTAAATTACCGGCACAAGGAGAGTATGTAGAAAATAAATGATAAGCATCAGTCATATAATCAGATGCACCAGAGTCAATAATCTAGGGAGTATTATGAGATGTGGTGCTAAGTGCTGTTAGAAAGGTACCTTTGTGGGCTAAAGAACTAGAGGACACAGTAGTAGAAGACTGACTAGACGCTTGGAAATTAGAAAGAAGCTCATATAATTTCGCAAGCTGGTCGGAATTAAACCCCGTACTAGAAGCTAATTGATAATTTTCTATGGGTGTTTTGTTTGCTTGGGTTTCGATGGAGGCCTGATGACCATGGGCTTTATTGGGTTGTCTGGGCTTCCAATCCACGGGCTTGCCATGTAAAGTCTAGCAAGTGTCTTTAGTGTGGCCCGTTTTCTTACAATGCTCACAGTAAGTCCTCTTGGACTGTCTTGGGCCAGATCCAGTGTGAGGCCCACAGGTTACAAGTGTTGAAGCCTCGGGCCCATCAGTGATATGTTCCTGCAACATCACTTTCCTTCTACTCTCCTCATGTCGCACCTCAGAGAAGACCTCTCGGATAGAGGACAGGGGCCGACGACTGACAACTCTACTCCTAACGTCATCAAGCTCACGGTTCAGCCCCTCTAAAAACTCGAAGACTCTCTCGTTTTCCATCTTCTTCTTGAATCGCACAATATCACCCATGCACTCCCATTCCTCTTCGCAGCTAAGATCGAGTTCTTGCCATAAACCCAGCATCTCGGTGTAGTATTTCGTGACTTCCCGATCTCCTTGCTTCATCCGCCAGAGCCGTGTCTTAAGTTTGAAGATTTGGGAAGTATTTTCGACATTAGAGTATGTTTCCCGTATCGCATCCCACACATCCTTTGCCATCAGGAGGAACATGTACGTTTTGCCAATGGCTGGCTTCATGGAGTTGATCAAGCATGAGGTGATGAAAGAGTTTTCGGACCGCCATTTCTGGGATGCTGCTGCATCAATCGGAGGTGGTCGTCAAGTCTCGCCGATAAGAAACCTGAGCTTTCCCTTTCCGTCAATAACAAGCTTGATTGTCTATGCCTACTCTCTGTAATTCTTAACGTTCAATTTTTCAATGGTAAGATGGAGTGGGGAGTTGTCGAATGCACCGGCCTAGCCCATGGAGGAGATTATCTCCGACTCTCTTTCCTAGGTTGCCAATTGACTGGACTCATGGCTGTCTCCTTTTTGGGCAGCCATGTTAGGGTTTTAGAGTAATCCGAGCTCTGATACCATGAAGAAATTGAGAATAATACAATTGTATATTCAGTCGTGTATAATTTACATAATCGGATCCCTATTTAACATATACACAGAGAGCAAAATATAGAAATATAAAAATCAAACCAAACATTTAGCCTAAATATCAGATCTAATTGGGGCCTCAATCTTCTACCATAATATCCTCCAAATCACCCCCAAATCATACGGGATTTCCACAATTACATATTTAATTATGTGAATATTAAAAAAAATACAAGAATGAAAATGAACTAGGGCCTGTAAAATTTTGGGTTCTTAAAATCAGGCAAAACTGGCAAGTGGTCTGCAGCAGGTCTAGGGAGGATACCCTGGGAAGCATCCAAAAAGTTTTCTTCCTACAGCAAGGAAATCACAAGCCAATTGATCCGGGGCATTGGCTGCACCTCTTGACTATTAGCCCATGTATGCCCATCCCTGTAGTGGATGGTCCATCATGTTATAATGGGTTACAAGATCAGAAAACTCATTATCTCTGGGTTAATCCTGTTAGAAATTCTTCTCAGTGGGGATCAGACCACATTGAAATCACCATCTATGTATTATAGGTCCTCTCCCTATAAATCCTAATTTCTCCAAGATTTTCCTGTAGCTCCCTATCCTTTCAAAAGCATCCACCAGTACCCTAG
Source organism: Vitis rotundifolia (assembly GCA_030254885.1). Classification (NCBI taxonomy): domain Eukaryota; kingdom Viridiplantae; phylum Streptophyta; class Magnoliopsida; order Vitales; family Vitaceae; genus Vitis; species Vitis rotundifolia. The sequence goes on from CM058170.1 coordinate 10,947,703, forward strand.
AAACAATCCATTCGTAGCCACCATCTATGTTCCGGACTCTACATGAGACTTAATATGCTCCCACCCCATCCTCCAGCTTCAACACCATTCCTTAATCAAACAAACCCAGCCCCCAATGCACCATTTTGCCAATCAGGCCAAATAAATGAATCTCTCAGCTCCAAGAATTTGTCAAAAAAATCTGAAGTACTCTGTTGATCTTGAATGAATAAGCATTACACAGATGCATCATGTACCCCATTTATTTGATGTATTATCAACTTGGAGCCAAATCTTTAAGGTTCACTAAAATGGGTATGAGTAGGGAACTAAAAATTGTTCAGTTATGTGATGCTAGACCAAAAACAGTTTTTGGTTTCAAGCAAGTGTAACAGGCACTACAGACATTTGGTCCCAACTGTTGCTCTGTGATTTGGAGCTTCAACAAACAGATGAATCATGACATTTCTCTAATTTTCTTCTAGTCGTCTACTTAATTGGAATCTCCAAAAATATTAATTGCCAAAAACAGAATTTGGAAAAAAGCATGACAACAAAAAAATGAACAAGGAAAAAAAAGGGAAAAAACTTTAGGGAAATTATTATGTACATAAGTTTGCAATTCACACAGTTTGCAGGAATTTTTGTAGTTGAATCAATTTTTCCTCCTAAGATATTTACATACAAGAACTAATGTCAAATATAAAAGGAGAAAGCTTATCTATTATGAGTTTGGAATTAATCTGAATCTATTGCCCACCTAGGTGACTTGAATTTTTGTAGAACTTAAATATTTTTAATGAGGTTTAAAAGGAAAACGATGGTGAGTTATGGGTTATGAGAAAAAGACATGATAAACAATAATTCAACACAATATACAGCAAGATAGAGGAAAATGGCACAAAAAGGATTCAAGCTGTATTCAGTGTTGGACAAAACACTTTCAGTCATTTGTCAGAATTCCTTGCTCAGATGCTAGTTATGCATATAAAAAGAGGTACACCGCGAACAATTTCATGAAAAAAAATTATCTGGTCCCTCACTGTTTCTCAAAGGCTATATATGGATGGACTTGAAGATTTATTAGACTAAGGCACATAATAAAAATAAATAAATAAATAAATAAAACAAAAACAAGAAAAAAAACAAAAAAAAAAAAAAATGACAAACTTCGTAATAGATCTGTAATGGTAAGGCATAATACAGAAATTCTTTTAATTTTTGAAATAAATAAAGATGGACAGCTTTTCTCAGTATCCAAACTAATATTGGATCTGGTGGACCAGTGTATACACAAGTGCAGTATAGACAATAGCACAACATGCCAAGCATCAACTATCCTACATATTACAGCATAAAGGATGTCTCATGCCTTTTCTAACTAAGGAAACTATACTTCAACTCCAATTCCTTTCCCTTCTATACCATTTCCCATAGAAAGTTTCAGATGATAAAAATATAAATACAGAAAACGAAATTTTCAAGCTTTTTTATTGAGTAGAATTTCCTTGCTGCATGAGGCTATTATGTTCCATTGGGTTTCAATTCAGCTTTAGTTATGACTAATTTATCCAATGGTTGAATGGCTCTTTACAAGAACATAACACTTTGTGTTGGCTATTTTTAGACTGATTTATGCAATGTAAAGATCAAAGAAGGAAGTTGTTGGAAGAGAATAATGACATTCAAAATTTAATTCCCTTCCCAACATCCAGGTTGGCAGTTCGATTACAAGTCCATGAAACAGAAGCATATATTTACTTACTCAGGAAGTGTCTCATAAGCAGTCAAAACATTCCATACTTCGCGAACCGGAGCTTTCACTGTCATGCTAGCAACAACACAGCGATGGACACCTCCATTTTCCTTCAGCCCAAAACCATTTTATCAGTGACTGTCAAAACAAAAGTGCCTTTCTCTGGGAGAGGAAGGCCAGATGAGAAAAGTTTAGAGTCGATCAGTTACCAATAGGCCATCAAATCTACGAAGATGAACTTCATCCACCATGCAAGGCCTATCAAGTTTGCAAACTTTCCCAAATACACCCCAATTACTGCTCAGCTCACTAGAAGATTGGAACAAGGGATCAAAACTAGAGCTGGCATGACTCTTCTTGAAGACTCCTGGAGACGGTTTCTCCATGGATAAAGCACCATCCAGGTCTATGCCAGGGTTAGCAACGTCTGCAATTGATGCTGTACCCAAGGAACTCTCTATGAATGGTATCTTCTGATTCCCTTCAAAATTCTTTTCGGATCTACAAGCCAAGGCTTGAAGATTCACAGGAAGATCTGATCTAATTATCCTCTCCAATAAGATGGCTGGGAAGTTGAATCTAGGAATCACATTGACTTCATATGATAGAGTAGTTGTTGAAGACCTATGAAATGCATAATAATCAAGCACAGAGAAGAAAAGTGAAAAAAATGCTTGACATTTTATAAATGTTGATCATGAAGAATGGGAAAGGAGAATAATTATCCAGGAAAAATACAGCCACCTTTACTTTGTTACAAAATGTTAAACTAACTATGATGGATGTGTTCAAATATGAAAAAGAAGATTTCTTAGATTTATCACTAGTTTCTTTATTATGCGTCATGGAATAGAACCAAAAAAAAAAAAAAAAAAAAAAAAATTCTGATAATCAGTTTCTCCAATAGTTACTAGTCCTATAACTTTTCTTATTGGTTTTTCTACTACCATTTACTTTTGCTTGAATAATGTACTAGCCAAAAAATTGTGCAATCCTAAATTGAGTTTAGTAACTAGTAATTGTACATAATTTCAACAAAGTAGGACTGCCATATTAAAAAATGTCTACATTGCTATTGACATATGGATATGTGGTTCCATCATTTGGAATATCATAACATCCAAAGGAGAATCCATCCCTACAACCTTCAATGTCCAGTACTAAGTAGAAGATAGAAAAATTTTCTGGTTGTAATTCTCTATAACAACATCAAATAATGGACCTGCTCATTCGACCAGGAACACAAGGCATTGCAGTACAAATTGAAGAAGCCTGAATATATAATAAATGAGATGTTTGAAGAGATGCATGGGAAGTTTGATAGTGCGATCCATCTAAATCCCTCTGATGAGGTAATAAACAATATGAACTTAACCAATGAAGTCAAACAAGCCATATGTGAAGGAGTTGTATGGTCTACATACAGCACAAAATGCAAATGTACTGCATCACTTGAATACTTTCAACAGACTAACTTTGAAACTGTTGCAATGGGTAATGTTTGAATAAAAGGGCAAAGTGACCTTATAGTTGGATGGAAAGGAAACTTTGAAATTGGATCATGTTATTGGTGCATTACTGTAATATGAAAAAAAGAACAAAACTTTTTGTGGAGAATAGTAAGGAGATTACTTGGTGGAAGAAAAAAGGAAAGAGGTTGTCAGAGAGGAAGATCATCAAATGGAAATAATTTCTGGTCACAATAACACTCGCATCAAGCCATAGAATTTCACTATTGCCAAAAGAGACATCATAAAATATTGCAAAATTCTGAGAAGAGACCGAGAAGAAAGAATCAGAAGAATCTTACAGTTGCAACCAGTATTATTGAAGTTAAAGATGAAGGAGGTAATGAACAAATTTGTTGATGGTTTTAATAGGTAAAAATCTTCTTCAAAATGCCGGGATTGTGAATTCAGCTTACTCCTACTATATATGCTTTCATAGGGACTAGTTTAACATTTATGAATCACATAATTGTGGGACTATTTTGATGGGCAATGATGCATTATATAAGGTTGTTGAAATAGGAACAATGAAATTTAGAATGTTCAATGGAGCGGTGAGACTTTTCATGGATGTTAGACACATTCCTAAATTGAATAAGAACTAGATTTCTCTTACAGCATTTTATGCTTTGGGATGCTGCCACATGCTAGAGGTGAAAAGTTGAAGGTAGTAAAAGGAGCATTAGTAATTACGAAAAGTTAGAAGATTGAAAATTTATATAATTTAGTGGGCATAACTACTGTAGGTACAGAGTTACACTCTCCATAACAACAAAGTTAGATTTAATTGATGCAAAATTACATCACATATGTCTTGGACATTTGAGTGAACGAAGCATTGTGGAATTAAATAAGAGAAATCTATTAAAAAGTTTGAAAATTGGACTTCTGTGAATTGTGTACGCAAGAAGCAATGCAACGTCAGTTTTAAGTTAGCGTTTTATACGAGTTTAGGTAGTATTAATTATGTTTATTTTGATGTTTGGAATCTTGTCTTAGATCCTTCTATTGGTTATTTTATTTGCATCATTGATGACTATTCAAAAAAATAATTGTTTATTTTATGAAGCATAAATAGAGGTCTCTAACATATTTAAGCAATAAAAGAAGTTTTAAACCAAACAGGAAGAAAAATAAAATATTTTAAATTAGATAATGGGCTTGAGTATAGGAACAAGAAGTTTACGAAGAATAGCAAAAAATCTAATATCACTTGATATTTCATATGTAAAGGATCTGATTTTGGGAAGAGAATCCAATTCTGGGAAGATTTATGGTGGGAAGGTCAACCTTTGTGTTCATGATTTTGAGATCTTTATAGAGTTGCTTCAGTGAGAGATCTTCTCGTTTCAATTGTCCTTGGTAATTCCTATCCGTCTTCTTGGAATTTTAACCTTTGTTGCAAATTGATTTAAAAATTGTACTTCTTGAAAGACTCATGTCTTCGCTTTCTTCAATGCATTTGTCTCTTTTTATCATAGATTCAAGATCTTGGTATTTATCTCCCTCTGGTTTATTCTCAATAAAATCTTTTTTCATGGTCTTGTCCAATTCCTCAAATCTAATCCCATTCCTTCTAGCTAATTTTGTTTGGAAATCAAAAGCCCCTTCAAAGGTCAAGGCCTTTACTTGGTTAGTGATGCACAAGAAAGTCAATACCAACAAAATGCTACAGCTAAGAAGATTATGCAAAGAAAGTGAAGAATCAATTGACCATCCTTTTCTACATTGGCCAAAAACATTGGAGCTTTGGCATAAGCTCTTCAATGCAACTAATATGGATCAGGTTCCTCCTAGGAGTATTGGAGATATGATGATTATCTCATTTAAAAAGATTGGAAAATTCAATCAGAGGCAAGACTCTTTGACAAATCACTTACCTCACTGTATTGTAGATTGTGTAGTAAGAGAGAAATGCTAGGATTTTTGGGGAAAAATACATATCAAAAGGGATATTGTGGGATTTTCACTTCTACTCCTCCTTTTGAGCCTCTTGTACTATCGCTTTTATAGGAGTTCCACTTAATGTTATTCAACTTAGTTGGCTTTCCATTTGTGTGTCACAAGGGGTGGAAAACGATGAGAGAGTTTGATTTTGGTTTCTAAGATATTCTGCACATGTCTTTATCTGTAGTTCTCCTTGTATAGTGGAGAAGCCTAATCTTACTTTGATTATGTTTTGTATTTTGTGGGAAAGACCTCTCATCCTTCCCTTAAACATTACTATTACTAATATATATTTTGTTTCTGATAAAAAATAAATAAATAAATAAATAAACCACTACTAGAACGCACTAGGTGTATGAGATTTGATGTTGTATTACCAAAAAATTTCTAGGCAAAGATTGTCAATACAACCTATCATATAATTCATCTATTTTCATTTTTTGTGATTGATTTCAAGATTCCAAAAGAAGAATTCTTATACAAACCAATTGAATTTTCAATTCTTAAAAATATTTTATTGTCCTACTTATGTCATAAGTCTATATATCGAGTGAAGAAAGATTAAAGTTTGACTTAAAGTAAAAAAAAAAAAAAAATGCATATTTCTTAGATTTGAAAAAGAAATTAAGAGCCATAAATTTTGAGATCTAGAGATTATTAAGTGGTGAGTAAAGATGTGTATGATAAAAGGTGTATATGGAAAGAAAGACTAAGGACAAATGAAACTGTTAACAAACACATTCAACTATAAAACAAACTATTGAGATGAAATTTGAGAAAGAATGAGTAGCTAAAGAAGAAAATGAACATAAAAATGGCAGAAAAATGTCTCCATGAAATTCAATAATTCTTATAGCATTGTCATAAATAGAGAAAGGCACTCACATAAGACCCAATAAATTATGGTTTTGAAAACATGGTTTCTTTTGTGTTATTTATGAGAAGTAGAGGTCCATATTTTTTTTCTTTTTAGATAGACAATAAGAAAAAATAAATTAGAAATACCTAAGCAAAGGTGCATCAAGAAGTAGAGATCCATATTGCTTTTAGGATAGAATAAAATTGGATGACAATGATTAGTGGTTGGATGTTATGTTAGAGGAGATGCAATCATCTCAAAATAATATGACTTGAGAATTAATAAAATTACCAAAAGAAAATTAATGAATTGGATGTAAACCGGTCTATAGGAAAAATGAAGTCATTTCAAAAATAAAAAAATAAAAAAATGAGAAAGGTATAAAACTTGATTGGCAATGAAAAGATTATCGTAGAAAGAAAAAATTAACTACAATGAAATGTTTTCCCCTCTTAGTGTGAAATATGATTCAATTTGAGTTATTGTAGCCATATTAGACATGGAATTAGAGCATGTAGATGTGAAAATGACCTAAATGTGAGTTAGAGGAGAAAACATGCATGAAACAACGGAAGATTTTCTAGAACTAAGAAATAAAGATCTAGTATGTAGATTGAAAAGGTCTCTATATGGTTTAAAGTCCTAGCCAAAGGTTGCATTTTGACACTTAGGGTCCCACAAGTACGTGTGTTGTGAGTATAACTATTGTGTTTATTTTAGACTATTTAATGATAGATCCCCTATTCCGCTTATTTTATATGTTGATCATATGTTCATTGTTGTCAAAAGTAAGAAAGAAATTGAAATTTTGAAGTATATTTTGAGTAATGAGTTCAATATGAGAAATCATGGGGTTGCCAAGAAAATTCATCAGCTTGAACTACATCAATAAAGAAGCTGAAAATTGTGGATATCTCTAAAGAAGTATGTTAGTATGTTATTGTAGAGATTTAATATAAGTGAAGCCAAACATTTGAATACCCCTATTGCTACATATTTTAGATTATCATCTCAATTATGTCCTAGTACAAAAACGAGGTGGAGTTTATGTCAAAAGCCCCTTAAATGTTTTCGGTTGTCTCATGTATTTAATGATATATGCTATGCCTAATATCATACATGGAGTAAGTGTAGTTAGTGGGTATATGGTGAATCCTAAAAAAGGGCATTAGAATGCCGTAAAATGGATTATTACATACCTTGTAGGTGCCTGTGATCCAGAAATTTTATTTGATAGAAAAAGGACAACTAAAAAGTTTGTTAGATACGTTGATTTAGAATATGCAAAAACCTTGATTCCAAGATGTCTATGGCTGGTTATTTATTTACTTTTGCTAGTGGACACATTAGTTGGAGATTTTCATTGTCAGATACATTACATTATCGACAACAAAAGGGGATATAATGAAGAGTTGTTGACCCCCAAGACCCATTGTAATTTCAGGGGATTCGTTGTGCTTTCAGGGTCAATACATAATCCTATTCAAAGTAGGGGCAGCACATTCCTGAAACCTAATAAGAAAATGGATACAAGACACCTCTTACCAAAGAAACATAATGGAATAATGAACACAGAAGGTTTAACTGCTTCCTTAGTGATACACATGTTGCTAGCATGTGGTGTGGCAGGAAACAATCCAATGATAAATACAGAGGCTTTTATTTTATAATTGACAGGAGTGAGCTTTTTATCCAACTTGTCATTGGCGATTTACTTTTAAGAGCAATGATAACTGGCATATGTTTTGGATAAACAAAGAACATGAAGCAAATGTTATTACTGTGAAAAAAAAGAAGCTTGATTCTCTCTGCCACTTTGGTTCAGAAACTTACATTTATCATATAAGCCATTCATTTAGTTAGAAAAATAATCATGTTTAATGATCTAATAAATGGTGTCCAGAAGAAATTCTGAAGGAAAGTGCATGCCTAACATGTGTGAATTTAACATAGTAAAGAAAGAAATGACATTTGAATAAACCAAAATTCAAGTACGAATATATCATGTATCGGAGAAGATGGATACGATATATAGGTAAGATATATCGTCTAACGGAAATATCCGTAAATATAAGTAAATATCAACGATATATTAGCAATATATCGGTAATCACGGATATATTAGTGATACAAGTAAAATATCAGCCCTAAATGAGAAAAAATCACTAAAATTTTGGAGATATATTAGATATATCGGAGATATATTGGTGAAAAAACGATAAAAAATTAAATTATTATAAATAAGTTAATTTTAATTATCTTATAATTTATTTTATATACTAATTAAATATAAAACAAATATAAAATCATAAATAAAATTATCAATATTTTTAAATAAAAATATTTTGCATCAAAATGTACCAATATTTTAAAATAAAAATCATAAATATATTTAAATCATATAATTAGTACATTTGCAATAATTTAGTTTTAAATTAATAATTTTATTTCATTTTGATATTCAAGTGTAATAATAGTATATTAAAAATAAATTAACTTAGTACATTTTTAAATTAGTATAGCATTGAATTTAAATTAGAACATTTTTACAATTAATTAATATATTATCAATAGAGGTAAGTAAATTAACTTAACATAGTAATATATTTGAATCACATAATTAGTATATTTGTAATAATTTAACTTTATAATGAGTGTACACTTACAAAATTCATATTTTTTATCAACCGACACTATATAATTCAATTTAATATTGCAAATCATATCATACATATATCAATTTATTCAACAAAACAACTTTAAAATGTCTATTATACTTTTAATTTCATTTTTAAGAGTTTTTATCTTATATTTTCATAGGTTTTGATCAATTTTAGTCCATCGATATTTTGTGTCAAAATATTCGCCAATATATCTCCAATATATCCGTAAAATCTAAGTACCAATATATCCATGATTATCGATATTTTCATCCTTGCCAAAATTTGAGATCAGAAAGAAGAGTGATAGAGAATGGTATCCTCAACATTCATATAATCATTATTCCAACCATGCAAAAGAATTATACCTTTTTCCAGATTTTAAGGACCATTTGCCTTCAAACTTCTTAAAGTCCCCATCAACCATAGAAAAGCGGAGCTCACGATCATTAGCCTGAACCATGAATATTTTTTAAAGATGCTTAAATAAGAAGTAAAAATTGTTAAAAGCAATGAAAGAAAAAAGAGAACTAGAGAAGTGAAAGATCCAAACCTAAAGACTGGGCTGTTCCCACATTAATCAAATAGTGTTTTTCCTTTCATAACTGATGTACATCCTGTACACTGTATATACCTATTTACAAGCAAGTATTTGGTCTATAAAAATCACTTCTTTACAAAAATTGGAGTTCTTGGTGTTCTAGTTGTTAATTTTATATCTATTGGCCTATTGATCTTGTCCAAATTGTGCAAAGTCTCTCTTTCCATACAGTCTTATTATCATTTTTTTTTTTTACCATAATAATAGATTATCAAAGTTCAAATAATAACACATCAATCTTTTCTCTCACTGAGCATTCACCCTCACAGTCAGTGTTTAACGTACTCCTCTGAATTTGATGCCTAAAGATTAGACACAACAGGCTTATTTTTAAACAATATGAAAACAAGTTTTTATTTATACACAGATTGGGTATGATTTTCTTCCCTTGCTCATCCATTAAAAAGACTGGATGTCTTTCACACTCTTACATGGACAATATGCTAATTTTACTCTAGTAATCACCCAGCTTATTGAAGTAACAGGAACAGGTATTAAACTCTCCTACCAAAATATCAAAAACAACAAAGTTAAGAATTAGATTTCAAGGACCATCAGCTCAAGGGAAAGGTTTGAAGTAAGGTGTTAATGAGAACAAGGGATATACACAAAGCCACCATAGAGTTGTCCATGAAGTTACAGTTTGAAATGGCTGTCTAAGCTTTCCAGCATGAATTGACATGCAAAAACCCTTGATCAAAAAAACCTTGCTAAATTGTCAGGTGCACTTTACATGGTAAGGGTTCTAAAAGATTGGTATAAAATCTGTTATCTGGTGGAAAGGAGAGTGATATAAAGTACTGGTAAGAATAAGAGCAACTCATACCATACCAATCAGCCCAAACCATGGGCTGCAAATTAAGTTCACAGTAGCTATTTCAGTTTTCCACATGGATTAAAGTGGGGAAATCCTCTGCCTTAGAATTCTGGCTTAGGTGTCTGGAAAGATTTCCTTTGTTACTAAGACTTCAATGACATTCTCCTTAATATGTGCACACAGACATTTCAGTTTTTTGAGATGCTTACTGCATTGGGGACTTCTTGCAAATCCAAGACAACACGAGCTTCAATGTGCCAATATAGTGCACGTTGAAAGCCCCTCTGCTCTAACCATATCCTTCCAGGATGTGGACAAGGTATTCTCCCACTGACAATCAAGTGATGTGAAATTCAGTCAAATTATGATAATAATCACATGCTAAGTTTTGCAAAACAGAGTGGAAGGGCCATAATAAAAGCCACTAATATGAGTAATACAATATTACAAGGGCAGCAAAGTGGATAACAAAATGCAAAACTACAACCAGGTTCATTTATCCATTGACATAATTAAAAGCTATGATTCTTCCACAATTTAATATTCTTATAATAGAGCAATGCTAAACTTCATGCTGAGAGTAATAAAAAAGACAATAATTTACTGTTAGAGAAAATTCCAGCAGCATTTTGAAAACAATTTTAACTAAAATACAGATCAGTAATCTATGCAAACTTGAATTCAGATGAAGCTGTATGCCGCTTCAGGTGGTGGCTCATTTTGTTGACTTAATCAGAATGTGATGACCTAATAACTGCTCCCACAAAATTAACAAAACATTATCCCAAATCCCACAAGAGATTGTGATGATAAACAAAGATCTTTCTATTCAAATCCCACAACCCATTTTCAAAATTTTCCTTACCTTTCCCACGACCTAAACAGACGAAAACCGAAACAACAACAACAACAAAAAATTGTCTTCATTCCAATTTGAACGAGAATGGAAATGTGAATGTGAACGTCAATGCAGCAGACAGAGAATTTCAACATTTTCACCCGCTTTCCACCACTCAAACAAGGCAAAACCAAACAACAGCGAAAAAAAAAAATTCATCTTTAATTTAAATGAAAAACGCAGCATTTTGTCATTTACCTTTCCTTTCCTATGCTCCAGACAGAAAGCAAAAAGAAAAAAAAAATGAATTGCATTTTGGAGTATACCTGCAAACGAGATTAGGAATGAAATCAGCGAGCCTCTCATAATCAGTGAGAGCGTCCCAAACAGATTCAATATCAGCATTCACCAGTATTTCGGCCTTGATTCTGCGCTCTCTCCACGATATTACCTCCACTTCGCAATGCACCTTTCTCTCTCCCCCCTCCTCCTCTTCATCATCGTCATCATCATCTATAAACTTGTTCTTTTTCTTCCCACTACTATCACTATGATTGTTATGATTATGCTTTGGAGAATGGGTTCTAGGGTTCCATTTGGGTCTATCAATTGAACAAAAGACCGCGCATTTTCTAGAATTCGCTTGAGAGAGAGACGGTTTCTGTTGATGAAATCTACGGTTTCTGTTGAATGTGAATTGCAGTGTGGCGAAGCTTGAAGCTTTCAAGGCGATCATGGAGTGAGAGAGAGACGAAGGTGAATGGATGCAGAGAGTATTGGATTGTTAGTTCGAGTTCAGTGAAGCGACGTCGTTCTGAAGACCGTTGTTCAATTCATGCAGTGAGTGGAGAGTCTGGAGACTCGTGTTCATTGAGAGAGATGGTTCTGAGCGTGAGCGTGTGGACAGAGAGGGTTCATTCAAACGACGTCGTTTTCCGAGTGTGTGGACAGAATTTGTTCATCGAAACGACACCGTTTTCTAGACCGTTGTTCAGCTCGTGCTGGGTGTGGATAAAGACTTACAGAGTGAAACACTCGGGTGGATGAGGAGACTGTAGGGTGTTCAGTGAAACGACGTCGTTTTCAAAGATGCAGGTGAGAGAACTGAGTTGACAGTGACTGAACTGACCGAATGGTGTCGTTCCGGGGACCGTTATTCAGCCGATGTGGTTGCTTCTGGAAGTTACTCATCGTATCTAGACCGTCCACATCAGTGTATCTTGTGTCCTAGCTGGCGTGGACGGTTGCGATGTGAGTGGGAAGTGGAGGATTCTGAACCAAAGAGAAATGAGGGGTAAATTTCCTAGGGAAAGTTGTATTTGCAAACCGCTATTTGAATGTAATATGATAATATGAATTGGAATATGAGATTTTACCGTTAAAGGGAAAAATATTATCTTTCTCATGCACTCTTTGTTGACTCCATTTTATGTTTCTAGATTGCCCCTTCATGCCTCTATGTCAGCTACAACCTATCTCCTTATTAGCAGAAGCTCTCCATGTCATACGAGAGATTGAAAATTTATAAAATAGAAAAATCTGAATTTGAAACCTATGAAAAATCACCCGACTTGACAACTATCTGTAATTTCCCTAATTTGAAACTTTTCTTCTCCCCGATCTGGGAACATTTGTCTCTCTCTCTCTCTTGGTTTCATCACCCACACGATCCCGAGACCCATCTAAAAATTCCTATAAAATGTCTTATTTGAGAGAAAAAAACCATTAATCCAAAACTCCAACCTACATGTTTCTCTTTTGTCCACATAAAAGTGCAATGAAATGGAGCATTCCATCCTAAAAACGTTCATTTAAAAGATGGCTTCAAGAAGACGCATATGTGATTGTGAATTTACTACAGTGGCGTGTATCAGAACGGAAAGGTGGAATAAAAAATGTTGGCTTTGTGAACAAGATATCTCTCCCTATCATTGAGTGACATTTTGCCCTAACCCCAAACCGAAATTAGAAGGTAAATAATTTTCATTTATTGTTATTTAGTTCACTTATTTGAAATGGAGCATATCAACGATTTTGGAGTCATTGGTGGACTTGAACTTTTGTGTTGGGTTGTGGGAACCATATTATTCCCACATAACCATATGACCCACAAGTCGTATTGAATCTAAATGGAACTTACAACATATTTGGTTGTAAGTCGCATTGTTATTTGGGGGACTATATCATAGGTACTACCTTAATAACCCTTAAGTACTACCTTAATCTACCTTAGGTACTACCTTAACCAACCTTAGGTACTACCTTAGTTAAAGTTGGATACTACCTATCCGAAACCTCAAACCTTCTTTTGTGACCTTTAAAGCATGCCATTATGTGATTACTTTATGTGGTCAAGTGGCTCACCTTTGGTTTTTTGCGGACTATACCTTAGGTACTACCTTAATAGCCCTTAGGTACCACCTTAATCTACTTTAGGTACTACCTTAACCGACATTAGGTACTACCTTAGTTAAAGTTAGGTTCTACCTATTCGAAGCCTTAGACCTTCCTTTGTGACCCTTAAAGCATGCCATTATGTGATTATTTTGTGTGTTCAATTGGTTCACCTTTGATTTTTTGTAGACTATACCTTAGGTACTACCTTAATAGCCCTTAGGTACCACCTTAATTTACCTTAGGTACTGCCTTAATCGGCTTTAGGTAGTACCTTAGTTAAAGTTGGGTTCTACCTATCCGAAACCTCGGACCTTCATTTGTGACCCTTAAAGCATGTTATTATGTGATTATTTTGTGTGGTCAAATGGTTCACCTTTGGTTTTTTGGGGACTGTACCTTAGGTACTACTTTAATAGCCCTTAAATACCACCTTAATCTACATTAGGTACTACCTTAACCAACCTTAGGTACTACCCTAGTTAAAATTGGGTTCTACCTATCCGAAACCTCAAATCTTCCTTTGTGACCCTTAGAGCATGCCATTATGTGATTCTTTTGTGTATTCAATTGGTTCACCTTTGGTTTTTTGGGGACTGTACCTTAGGTACTACCTTAATCGACATTAGGTACTACCTTAGTTAAAGTTGGATTCTACATATTCGAAGTCTCGAACCTTCATTTGTGACTCTTAGAGCATGCCCTTATGTGATTATTTTGTGTGGTCAAGTGGTTCACCTTTGATTTTTTGGGGACTATATCTTAGGTACTACCTTAATAGCCCTTAGGTACCACCTTAATCTACCTTAGATACTACTTTAACCGACCTTAGGTACTACCCTAGTTAAAGTAAAAGGTTCTACCTATGTGAAGTCTCAAACCTTCCTTTGTGGCCCTTAGAGCATGCCATTATGTGATTATTTTGTGTGTTTAATTGATTCACCTTTGGTTTTTGCGAACTGTACTTTAGGTACTACCTTAACAGCTCTTAAGTACCACCTTAATCTACCTTAGGTACTACCTTAACAGCTCTTAAGTGCCACCTTAATCTACCTTAGGTACTACCTTAATCGACCTTAGGTATTATTGTAGACCCTCAATTTTGTCTCTTTGGCACATGTCTTTAAGTTCACTTCTAGTGCTCCACGGTAGTTCCTTGGTGGCCCATTACTACTCATACTACTTACCTTTTTTTGAGCCACCTCGGAGACTCTATTTGAGGGATTATCTAACCTCGTATTGTGACCCTTGGCAGCCCTGATTTAAACTTAGGCTTTTCCTTTATTTTTAGGATAGCTTTTAGGCGCACTTTTAGGACGATACACTTAGGCATGTTTAGGTCACTTAGATAATGTCCCGATCACTTTAGGACACTTAGTTCACATAGGCATGTTCTTGATTTTATTTTTCCGAGATAAGATGAGTATTGGCTTGACTATATATTGCATGAAGTGAATTTTTTATTTTTTATTTTATTTTTGAGGGTTTGAGTTTGACATTTAAATTGTTATGATTCGTCGCATTAATTTAATTTCTTGATTGTTTCTAATTGCATATGTCTAATATTTGTTTCTATACCCTTATCAATTTATTTGTTTATTTACTCAGTTATTTATTCATTTTTTAAAATTCCATGGATTGACATCTTGGATTTTATAGCTATGTGATTTGATTTTCTATTTGATTTTATTTTATTCCCAATTACAAGATTTTTCCTTAAACTTTATTTTTTTAATTTTGCATGAGATTTCGATGGCTGTGCTTAAGGAAGGTGGGCTGCCATTTATCGGAAGGATCATGGTTGGATTTTTTTTGAGAGATATGGCTCACTGGAGACCAAGGTGGAAGCGATTGAACTTACCAAAAATAATATAAGGAGACTTCTTGGAAGGATCATGGTTTTAGAAAGCAAGACACCACGGAGATCTCGAGGGAATTTTTACACGTCAAAGGTGGAAAATTTTAGGAAAATATGGATCAGATATGGGAACCAAAGACAAAGGGGATTCTCGACCACAAGCGGCATCTTGGTGGACTGCCACTTTTCGAAAATAATAGCATGCACAAACAACGAACATGGAGGACGCACATTGAGGACAAGGAAGGAAGGGGGCATCATGGATTCTCTAAGGACCGCATTATTGATTCTCTAAGGAAGAGTAGCCACAAATTCTGGCTGCCACTTTCCCCCACGCTGGAAGCACACAACCATATTCCCCACCATCAAGAAGACCAGCCCGCATCACAGATTCCATTCAAGACATGCACTAGCAGCAGGTCATTCTGGGGGAATCTTCACGGCTGCATCTCCAATGGCACCAGCGCCTATGCCGATCAAAATTTTCTCTCCATTGACGCCCCACTCAGCAATATATCCATCCCATTGTGTGACCACATCTGATTAGTTCTCAAAGGAATGTCTCAGATGACAATGCTGTCCATGAAAGCTCTACCTTTTCTGTAGCTTGAAGAATAGACACAGCCACGTACTGAGGACGACTACCAGCATGCTGTCATAGAAATCTCTACATACCGAACTCATGGCGACTTGAAAAAGGGTGCTGCACTATTCAGGTATCAACAACAGCCGCACCACATGGAAGAATCTTGTAAAAGGTAAGTTAAAATTCTTTAGTTTAGTTTTGATTCTTTGTTTTAGTTTGAAAAAGTCAGAATTTCATTAGTTTAAATCTTTAGTTTAATTAATCATGTTGGATAAATTTCATGTTTTTAATTTGGATTTAGTTTAGTTATAACTTAATCTTTAGTTTGGAATAGTTGATGATTTTAGTTTATTAGTTTAATTAGTCATGTTAGATAAAGTTAATATTTTTAATTTTGATTTCGTTTAGTTTTAATTTATTCTATAGCTTGGATACATTTATGATCTTAATTCAATTGTTTAAATAAAACCTCTTAGGTAAAGATCTTGTTTTTAGTTTCAATTTAATTTAACTTTAATTTACTTATTTATTTTAGTTAAGATGTGTTAGTAATTTTAATTCCCCAGTTTAAGTAATTTGTAAGATAAAATTTATTTTTTAATTCTGGACTAATTTAGTTTTAGTTTATAATCTAATTTGAATGTGTTAGTGATTTTGACTCCTTAGTTTAATTGGTGTGAGAGATAAAGTTTATTTTTTTTTTAATTCGAGATTAAGTTAGTTTTAGTTTATAATTTAATTTGAATGTGTTAGTAATTTTAATTCCTTAGTTTAAGTAATTTGTGAGATAAAATTTATTTTTTAATTCTGGATTAATTTAGTTTTAGTTTATTATCTAATTTGAATGTGTTAGTGATTTTGACTCCTTAGTTTAATTGATGTGAGAGATAAAGTTTACTTTTTCAATTCCAGATTAATTTAGTTTTAGTTTATAATCTAATTTGAATGTGTTAGTGATTTTAATTCCTTAGTTTAAGTAATTTGTGAGATAAAATTTATTTATTTATTTATTTTTTAAATTCTGGATTAATTTAGTTTTAGTTTATAATTTAATTTGAATGTGTTAGTGATTTTAATTCCTTAGTTTAAGTAATTTGTGAGATAAAGTTTATTTTTTTAATTCTGGATTAATTTAGTTCTAGTCTATTTTGAATTTGAATGTGTTAATGATCTTAATTCCTTAGTTTAATTGGTCTTGTGAGGTAAAATTTATATTTTTAATTCCAATCAGTTTAATTCTAGTTTATTTCAATTTGAATGTGTTATCAATCTTAATTCCTTAGTTTAATTGATCTTGTGAGGTAAAGTTTATATTTTTAATTCCAACCAGTTTAACTCTAGTTTATTTCAATTTGAATGTGTTATCAATCTTAATTCCTTAGTTTAATTGATCTTGTGAGGTAAAGTTTATATTTTCAATTCCAATCAGTTTAATTCTAGTTTATTTTTAATTTGAATGAGTTAGTGATCTTAATTCTTTAGTTTAATTGATCTTGTGAGGTAAAGTTTGTATTTTTAATTCCAATTAGCTTAATTCTAGTTTATTTTTAATTTGAATGAGTTAGTGATCTTAATTCTTTGGTTTGATTGATCCTGATAGATAAAGTTCGTATTTTTAAAATCCCAAATTAGTTTATTTTTAATTTAACTATTAATTTAAATAAATTTGTAATTTCAATTTGATAATTTAACCAATCTTATGTTAATTCTTGATTGTTACGCTCAATTTACGTGTTTCTTGAATACTAGACTTTAATTTTGGTGAATGTCTCATTAGTTTATTTGATCTAAGTTTGAATAATTTATTGCTTTGATGGTCTCCCGTAAAATTTACTTTTCAAAGGCCATTGGAAAATCATGAAGATTGGCCTCTATCCTCACCTTTATTAGTTTTGTTGATTATTGAGAAAATTTTACTTTGTGATTTTGTTTTATTTTGGGTTGCCTATGTTTGATCTTTGTGAATTGTTTGTTTGTGAATAATGTCTTTCCTTTTAAAATAAAATACTTTTCTCAAAATGTTCCTTATAAAAACCTATTTCAAAAATTCATTTAGGCTATGTTTGGTTCCTGGAAAATTTGAGGGAAAATGTGAGGGAAAGAAAATACAAAGGAAAAGTAGAAGGAAAGAAAAAGTGAAGGAAAATAAAAAAAATAAATTAAAAGTTGATAAATTATTTTTTTTGTTACTTCAAACTCATTTTATTTATTTTAACTCATCAATATAAAGATTAAATAATTTAAAAATACATAAGTTTTTAATTAGTTTTAATTATATTTGATTTTCTTTGATATTTTTCATAGGACAACCAAACATGAGAAAATCATTTTCCTTAACATTTTTTTTCTTTCCTTTGTACTTTCCGGGAACCAAACATAGCCTTAGAGTCCTTAGAATCAAAAACCCCATTTTCTTAAAATAATGTGCAACCATGTTTTGATCGGTTCGCATCTTTCTCAATTTTCAAATAAAATTTTGGTTTTGAACAAAACACGAATCCAAGCTTGTGGTCCCAAATAAATGAGATAATTCCATGCTAGATTTGTGTATATTAATTGGGGAATTGGTGAAACCCCTACATAAGAAAATATTTTTTAAAATTTATTTTGTTACCACCTTTGCTACTTAGTGAAATCATGTGAATCTATTTTTTAGAAATTATACACCTGACATAAACAATAAGTGATGGTTTCATAAGCTTTGTTCATTTTTTGTTATGCTAGTTAAATAACAAGTATGCCAAACTTTCTTTATTTTATTACTTATTATCTAACCCCTCATGTCTTGTGAAAGCATATTACAAATTACCCATGCTATCTAGGTACGCCCCCCTGACACCGCTTTCTAAATTTTGTGAATTTCTGTGAATCGCGCCTATGTTTGATAATGCTTGGGTATCTTGTTATACCTTCCCGATAAGTAACATGATCCCTGAACCTAGACTCAGGTTTTTCAAAGACATGCTTTTTCCAAAAATTATGGAGTCACATTTTAGGGTTTTTCTTTCTTGTTTTATTTTCCCTTTAAAATAAAAAATAAAATAAGTGGCGACTCCAACTTTTTTTCTAAAATTAATTTTTCACAAATAAAAAGCGAGTCTTGCCGATCGAGTGGGGACGCACGTGAAAAATGCGGGTCCACATTTACCTTAGTTAAAGTTGGGTTCTACTTATGCGAAGCCTTAGACCTTCCTTTGTGACCCTTAGAGTATGTCATTATATGATTATTTTGTGTATTCAATTGGTTCACCTTTGGTTTTTTGCGGATTGTACCTTAGGTACCACCTTAATATACCTTAGGTGCTACCTTAATTGACCTTAGGTACTACCTTAGTTAAAGTTGGGTTCTACCTATCCAAAGCCTTGAACCTTCCTTTATGACCCTTGGAGCATGCCATTATGTGATTATGTTGTGTGTTCAATTGGTTCACCTTTGGTTTTTTGCGGATTGTACCTTAGGTACTACCTCAATAGCCCTTAGGTACCACCTTAATATACCTTAGGTACTACCTTAACCAATCTTAGGTACTACCTTAATTAAAGTTGGGTTCTACATATCCAAAGCCTCGGACCTTCCTTTGTGACCCTTAGAGCATGCCATTATGTGATTATTTTGTGTGTTCAATTGGTTCACCTTTGATTTTTTGGAGACTGTACCTTAGATACTACCTTAATAGCCCTTAGGTACCACCTTAATCTACCTTAGGTACTACCTTAACCGACCTTAGGTACTACCTTAGTTAAAGTTGGGTACTACTTATCCGAAGCCTTGGACCTTCCTTTGTGACCCTTAGAGCATGCCATCATGTGATTATTTTGTGTGTTCAATTAGTTCACCTTTGGTTTTTTTGCAGACTGTACCTTAGGTACTGTCTTAATAGCCCTTAGGTAATTTACCTTAGGTACTACCTTAACCGACCTTAGGTACTACCTAAGTTAAAGTTGGGTTCTACCTATCCAAAGCCTTGGACCTTCCTTTGTAACCCTTAGAGCATGTCATTATGTGATTCTTTTGTGTGTTCAATTGGTTTACCTTTGGTTTTTTGCAGACTGTACCTTAGGTACTATCTTAATAGCCCTTAGGTATTACCTTAATCTACCTTAGGTACTACCTTAACCGACCTTAGGTACTACCTTAGTTAAACTTGGGTTTTACCCATCTGAAGTCTCGAACCTTCCTTTGTGACCCTTAGAGGATGCCATTATGTGATTATTTTGTGTGTTCAATTGGTTTACCTTTGCCAATTGTGATTGGCAGCCCCAATTTAGACTTAGGTTTTTCCATCATTTTTCAGGATAACTTATTTAGGTACACCTTTAGGATAGCATACTTAGGCTTATTTAGGTCACTTAGATGCATCCTAAATCACTAAGGCACTATCCTGATCACCTTAGGTCACTTAGGACTACTAAGTCACACCTTAGGTCACTTAGGCTCACCTTAGGTCACTTAGGCATATTACACTTCACCTAAATTCACCTAGGACACATATAGGCTCACGATAGGTCACCTAGACATATTACGCTTCACCATAGGTCACTTAGGTGCATTGTCTTGATCATCCTACGCTACTTAGACACTTTCTTGATCGCCCTTGGTCACTTAAACACTGTCTTGATCACCTTAGATCACTTAGGCACTGTCCTAATCACCCTAGGTCACTTAGACACTATCTTAATCACCTTATGTCACTTAGACACCTTTTAGGTCAACCTAAGCCCATTTTAGGCACAATTAGGCCCACTTAAGTTTACCTTGGCCCACTTAGATTTACCTAGGCACACTTGGGCCCGCCTAGGTTCACCTTAGCCCACTTAGGTTCACCTTGGCCTTTTTAGGTCACTTTTAGGTAATTCTTGCATAACTTACATAGCTCACATGATTTGCATTTTTAACACTCGCATGTGCTTGATTTTTTTATTTTGTTTTTTATTTTTTATTTTTTTATTAATCTAGATAGTTATTTACTTATTATTATTATTATTACTTATTTATTTGCAAAAAATTGCATATGTTTGATGTTTTTTTGCTTTTATTCTTATTGTCTTTTTAAAATTTGCATTAGATCGATTTTTTTTTTTTAAATTACATAAACTAGTATTTTGATTTCCTTTATATAAATGCATGTGATTCATTGTTTTTGTTTACTTATTTATTTATTTTATATTTTCATGAATTTTAATTCTAAGTTTTCAGTTATTTCTTACATGAAATTTTGGTGGCTTTCAAATAGAAAGAAAGGTCGCATTGAGAAACAATTTTTTGGATGGCAAGGAGAGTAAGGAGAGAAGACCCTCCATATGAGGAAGATATTCACTTGATAGAGTAATATTTTTTTTGGTGAGTCCATGCCATTGGAAAATTGGAAAAGAGATATGATTCTTTGAGACACCATTTTTGGATAAGGAAATTGGAAATACAAAGAGGGGTTGGTAGATTGATTTTTTTATTTTTTTTAAAAAAGAATCCACATGTATAAGGATATCTTTGGAAGGTGTATTCGGGCTGCCACTTGTTTAAGAGAGTCTATGCCATTTTGGAAATATTTGAAGCTTGACTTTGAGAGATTTTTGGGGAGAGGACTCTTATGGGAGTGGGGATTTGATTCATGCGATAGGGGAGATAGAAAATGGGATCTTCTTGGGATTTTTGGGGGGTCACAGTGGGTAGGAAAAGAGGAGACTGGGGTTACAGAAAAAAAGGCCGCACCATAGAGACTTCAGGGGATGATATCCATAGAGGGACAACTAATAGTGGATTCTGCAAAAGCAGTGTGCATAAGAGGATCTCCATGAGGGCTGCATCCTTGAAGATCACACAACCAAATGATTCATGAAGAAAGCCACACATGTGATTCCAAGGACATACAATCGCATCATTGAAGAGAAGCAACTGCACCATTGATTCCCTCAGGCCATCACGTTCCAAGAGGGTATTTTATTCCATGCTAGCTACCATTTGGATGCATCATAGAGGAGAATTCTTCAAGAAAAACAGCCACACACATCCATGGGCTGCAATTGGAGGACCACACAGCAATATGCATGGAGAATAACCACATACAACCCATTTCCTAGAGGATGCAACCTGCATCTCACACATAGCCACCTTTGGAGGATCCACTTGCACCACACAGCCATAGAAGACGTTGTATCAATTGAAAGGGCTTCCACTTTCCACGCATTACCATAGGAGATCTCCAAGGCCACAACCAATAGGACACATGCACCATTTTTCCTTTTTGGTTGGAAAAGGTAAGTTATAATTTTTCACTTTAGTTTTCATTATATTTTGATTTAAAAAGTTTAAAGTTTTTGTTTAATCCAGTTTCGATTTTTTTTTTTTATTGGGTTGAAAGTAGAGTTTTTGTTTTTTTTTTACTTGTTTTTTTTTGAAAAAAAAAAAATGATGAAAGTTAAAGTTTTTGCTAATTAGTTTTTATGTATTAAGTTTGGATTCTTTTTTTTTTTTTTAACTAGATTGAAAGTTAGAGTTTTTCTTATTATTTTTGATTCATAGATATTGAAATGAAGGTTAGGTTGCTTGTTAATTTTTAATTCTTTATTGGTACAATTTTCATTTTGTGTTTTATTTTAGAAATTTTAATAAGTTAGTCTAGTTGACCCAAAGTTGTTTTATTCACTTTTTAAATATGTTAACTTTGATTCTTGTTTGGTCCAATTTCAATTTGTGTGTTTTTTGTAGTTTTAGGTAATTAGTTTAATTGATCCTAAATTGTTATTTATTTTCATGTTCCAAGCCTGTCAGTTTTAGTTCATGACTTATTCTATATTGGTTCATTCACTTTCAGATTCTAGTTAATTAGTTTAGTTGACCATAGGTTACTCTAGTCATGCCTTAAAATAGTTAATTTTAGTTTTTGACACTTTATTCAACTTATGTATTTTTAGGATTCCATGTTTTTAGTTTGATATTATTGTACTCATGTTGATGTGTTTGATTGATCTTATAATTAGTTCTTGCTTGATGTCCCATTATTTCACTTGATCTAAAATGTTTAATTTGATTTTATGAAGCCCTTGGAAAATAGTAAAGATTGGCCTATATTCTCACCACTTTAGTTTGCTTGGTTGTCAAAAATTTTGCTTTGTAAATTTGTTTTCTTTTGTTTTGTTTCATATTTTGTTTCTTATGTTTTGTTGTTTTCAAATTAATTTCTTTCATTTTTTTTTTAAAAAAAACATTTTCTCAAAAGAGCCCTTTGAAAATCTATTTCAAAAATTCATTTAAAACCCTTACGATCAAAATCTTTTTTTTTGAAAAATTGTGCAACTATATCTCATTCAATTTGCCCCCTTTTGTTCTCAATAAAAATTTGGTTTTGAGTGGAACACAAATTTAAACTTGTGGTCTCAAATAAATGGGATAATTTTAGGTTAGATTTGTGAATATCAATTGGGGAATTGGTGGAACCTTTACATAAAAATCACCTTTTTTAAAAAACCTTTTATAGACAGCTAGCTTTTGCATTAATATGAAATTGTGGATCGGTCTAGAAATTTCTTGACTAAAGAGCATTAAAATCATGTGAAGAGCAAGCTAATTTTCCATTTTTTTTTTCACTTGATGCAACGTACAAAGCATATTGGCTTTCTTTTAATTAACTCAAACATTGATCTAGTACTAACTAGAACCATCTTAAAGGAAATTGATCTGAACTCTTTATCATCTTGATCAAATTCTATCAAGTTTATCTTTTATCTTTCTTTGATACACACTTTAATAAACATGTGCGAATCAAATCCTTACTCCATATCATAACTTTCATTGTGCACCACACTCCTAAAACATTAGTGTTACCTTTGTGCATCACAATCTTGTCATGTGTCATAATCCCATCATGTGCTATGTATTTAAATCATTCAAACACTTCATCATATCTACCTTTTAGGATGTAATAAGTGTAAAAGAGAAGCTATGCTTATCTTGGATAATGAAATCACATTTCTTGTATCACATTTTGATGAGAGAACAATTGACTCTACTTTCAACTAAAATTATTTCTACAATATTCTTATGTGTTTTGTTCGCTTTGCCTCTTCTAGAATTCTCAATCTGAGCTTTGACACCAATTCGTCATTCTAGTGAAAGCTTTAGTGTTGATATATTAGTGTTAGAATGCACAAATAAAATAAACAACACACAACAGAATACAAGGTTTTAACATAGTTTAAAAACCATGTCTATATCTACTAATAAGAGAAATCATTCTACCATATTATAGAAAATATTACTGAAGGTAGAAAAATATATACCAATATTAAGCCCTAAAAATCTTATATTTGTTTGTTCTTTATATCCACATCTTGAATCTTGAACCTTCATTTCATTAGGCGTTTTCCTATTATTCCTCATATCTTTATCTAGCATGTAGACAAACCCATTTTATCCTATTACTTTTTCCCCCATATGACCTAGAATATTTATAAAGACATTCTTAGTAATTTTCCTTATTCTATTAAAAAAAATATAATATTGTAATAACATATCAACATAGGAAATCTTCTATATAATATTCTTTATAGAAATGAGTATATATTAATTAGAAATTTGAGTTACTTTCCAACACCGACTAAGGCATACATTTTATAATAGAAGATTACCATTATTACACATTCTTAAATAATTGGTATTTGATTAGTTTGAGTACTTTGTTTTATGGTAATTAAGAATTCACATTCTTGTTAGAAGTTCCAAGGGCCAAATTTAAATGATTTTAGTGTATGTTACTTATTGCTAATATAGTTGAATTTATTTTAGTTGGAATTTTGTAGTGAGGACATCGATTCTAGATTGCCCTGAGATACCGAATACTCTTCATGTTCAACATGTTTCTAAAGACAACTTATTGCACATGGTAATGTTTTGTCATATGGCATTTTTTAAATTTACAAAAGAATAAATATTTTGCTTGCAAATTGAGAACTTTGCTTTTGCACAAATAATTAATGCATTAGTTTTCTACAATGCATTTGCTTTGGGATCATGATGATTTTTGTAGTTGTATCAATATTTTCTAGTAAATTTATTAACTTATAGCATAAAATTTGGAATTTCCATATTCAATTTTCTATAATCAAAGTAAAAAAGCCAAGCAAAAATATGCTTGGACCATCAATCAATGGAGTTAAAGTGACATTAAAAAGTTTAATATATATATATAACTAATATAAAAATCAACTAGCACAATGGACTTACTAAATATTCATACTTTTATGAATATGTCAAAAATTTAATCATGAGTACCAAGGTACTTCAATTCCACTTCTTCATTATGCATTTTTTTTAAGAAAAGGATGTCTTTTTGTCAATGTTTTTGTTTTGATCATGGAACATCATATTTTTTACCAATATAGATGCTAATTTATGGTCCATGTGGATCTCAATTGGTTTTTCTTATAGCATGTTAAGCTCTTTTATTAAAATTTTGTCAAATTACCTAACACACACATTGATTGATGTCAAATATTATAGGGATAGTAGAGTAGAAGTCAAATTCTATTTGATATTTGCATCAATTGTACTCTCCAATCACTCAATTTTGTGCTACCTTGCATATGATCAACTTTCTTACATTTTTTTCTCAATTTTTTAATGGCTTGCAACTATTTTGACTGAATAAGTGCATGTAAAGGAGCTTAGTCAAAGTATAAAAATGGAGTGAGAAAAGTACAAGTACATGAAATAGGGGAAAGAATGCACAAAGCCATTTTCCATTTTAGGCCAATGACCCATGGTGCACAAAATTGCAACCTCCTCTTGCTTATTGCCACTTTAGGTGCCATAATTGGCCCTACGAGCCATGCTTCCTAAAGGTGGTATCCTCTTTGTTAAAAAAAATTGTTTATGCTTGGACACACTTTTTTGGCATTTTTCTCCTAGCCTTTAGATCTTTGGGCTTAAGATGCCTCAACATGTCTCTACATTAGGACAACCTTGGAATGGTATAAATATCCCATTTTGCAATTGTAGAGGGGTTGGTCTTCTCCTTTGGAAGGCCTCTTTGATATATTTCTAGGGTTTAGATTTCTTCATGTTTTAATTTAAATTAATGTAGACTCCTTTTGATGTAATCTTGCTTTGGATGTTTTTCTCTATCTCTCACTTCCATGCTTGGATAAATTTTGGTAAAAATCAAGTATTTCATATTTTTATTCTCTTTATGTAGAGCACATGGTCATGAAGATATTTATTAAGAATATTTTCTTGAAAATATCTATCAAATACTATTCCATACTCTTGACCCTTACTACTTTAAGCAATACAAAGCTTTTTTACAATTCAAAACTTTATTTTTGTTTCCTTTCACGTTATAACCCATGATTTGTTTCATATATAATTTTTCTTCATGATATCCATTTAAAAAAAATTGATTTTGATCATATTTTAAATAAAATTTCCTTGTACTTTAATCTATTAAAGAAATTATAACTTATGGTTTCTATAGATGGTAACTAAATAAAATTACAACATCATGATCAAGGATTAGAATATCAGAAATTATGAAAATTTCAAATTTTAAATTTTACAAAAATATTAGGAAATATAAAAAGTATTGTACAAAAATTTGGGAAAAAAATATTTTTAAGATAAAAATTTATGAAAATTACATAAATATGAAAAAAACTCAAAAAATGGTAAAATAGATAATAATAATACACATTGAAGTTGGTTAT
Organism: Vitis rotundifolia; assembly: GCA_030254885.1. Classification (NCBI taxonomy): domain Eukaryota; kingdom Viridiplantae; phylum Streptophyta; class Magnoliopsida; order Vitales; family Vitaceae; genus Vitis; species Vitis rotundifolia. The sequence continues at coordinate 10,974,204 of CM058170.1, forward strand.
ATATATATATATATATATATATTTCTCTTGATTTTCATGATAAGAATAATTTAGAATTTCACATGGTATCGGAGCTTATTCTAGGTTATTGGTGTGCTTGGCGAAAACTTTGAGTGCCACCTATCCTTATTTTAAGTTTTTTTGTGGTGTTTTGATTCCTCGGGTTTCATTATTGATTTCTTTTTTATTTGTTTCATGTCTATTTATCACTACTATTATGTTTGAAATGTTGGACCATACTCCCGCTATCAGTTCTATTAAGGCAATATTAAAAGCACTACTAAGCCAAACCATAAGGGAACCATAGAACTTCCAAGCTGGTTAGCACTTTATTGAAAATAATTATCTTCAATAGTCTTAGTTGGTAAGGAAAACTGAGCCATTTAATAGGCATAGGATTAAAGCCTGGAGATCCAAACTTTTAGAGTTGGAATGAAGAGGATTCCATATCATGTCTTGGTTATGGAATTCAATGTCCCTTAAAATTAATGGAACATGTCTTTTACAACAACTAAGGAGGTTTACAAAGCCATTCAACAAACCTATTCAAAGGTTTGAGATTGTACTCAAAATTTTGAAATCAAGGTGAAGATTTCAACTACAAAACAAGGAACCGGATTTGTAATTAAATTTGCCAATATTATGAATAATTTGTGATAGAAAATTGACTACTACCATAACATTCAAATTAAATGTAGTAAAGATGCAATAATGCAAAAAAAAATTATAGAAAGAGAATGAAAATTTGAATTTCTTGCTAAGCTTAATGTGGAGTTTAACCAAGTGCGGGTCTAAGTTTTAGGAAAAGAGGAGCCTCCATCCATGAATGAAATCATCTCCATCATTCATGCTAAAGAAAATCAGAGAGGTGTGATGCTTGAACCGTCTTTTATTCATGGTTGCTACAAAGCCAAACAAATTCAACCCAAATCTTGTTAGAGAAACTAGGTGTTTTGATGAGTTGATTAAAAATCTCAATCGTGAAGTACTTTGGTGTACTTACTACTAGAAGCCCCAACACACCAAAGAGAAATGTTGGAAACTTAATGGAAAACCTTAAAACTTGAATTGGAATGAGGGAAATAGAGCATGGAAGAAACACAATCACGAAATTATGACAAATTGTGAAAAAAGCCCTCGAGAAAAACCATAGTTTCAACAATGAAGAATTTAGAAAACTAAACAAAGAAGAGATAGAAAGGTTAAGATATTTTTTAGTACTTTGAATAAACAATCAGGTATGTGTTCTTTAACACAAACAAGTAAGTTTTCTATTTGTCATACTTTAAGGGCCTTATCTTTGTTCTTCATTGGCTCTTGGGTCATTAACTTATGAGACATAGACCACATGACCTACTTTTCTCCTAATACCACAAAGCTCGATTTAAACCAATTTTCAAATAACAATGAATTGGAATCCTTTTGCTACACATACTCAAGAGTCTGAACCAAGACTAGGCAATAGCTTTATCTCTCCTAGTACTTCAAATGTTGACAATGATCTTGATTTACCCATTGGGATTAGGAACATTTATTGTCATTATTTATATCATTTAATAACTTCTCCCAATCCCACAAAAATTCTCACTCATTTGTACACTAAAACCACTCCACAAAACCTTTTTGAGGCACTTAATAATGAGAATTAGAGACAAGTCTTGAGGGTTAAGATAGAGGCCTTACACAAAAATAGAACATGGGAAATAGTAGAGATCTCTAAGATGAAGAAACCATTTGGGTTTAAATGAGTATATAGAATCAAGTATAACTAGAAAGATATAAGACTAGGTTAGTAGCGAAAGGCTAACACAAACCTAAGGGGTTGATTACCAAGCAACCTTTGCTTTCATAGCTATTATGAATATCGTAAGGGTGTTATTATCATTGGTGGCTAATCTTAGTTGGAGCTTACAACAATTTGATGTAAAACAAAAATGCATTTTTGCATGAGGACTTAGAAGAAGAGATCTATATGGAAATTCCTCCACGATTTTACAAAAGTCTTGGTAGAACCAATGTGTGAAAATTAAAGAAAACCTTATATGAATTAAAACAATCTCTAAGAACATGATTTATGAGATTTTCTAAATTGATGTTGGCTATGAAATACAAAGTCAAGGTGACCATAATTTGTTTATTAAGCCTTTGACTTCAAAGGGAGTGATAACTTTGTTCGTATATGTGGATGATATTATTATGATTGATAATGATCCTAGAGAAAGGGAGGCTCTTCGGCAGTATTTAACTAGAGAATTTGACATAAAAGGACTTATTAGATTAAAGTATTTCCTAAGAATCAATGTGGCTCATTCCAAGAAGGATATCTTTGTTTCATAAAAGAAATATGTGATTGATTTTCTTAAAAAAACCAAGAAACTTGGATGTAAGCCAATGGACAACCCCATAGAACCAAACCATAAATTAGTAGAGGCCTTGGAGGATGGGATTGTAGATCATGGCATGCACTAATGACAAGTGTGCAAACTTATTTACTTAGCACATACTAGACCAAAAGTTGCATATGTTGTGAGCATTTTTAGTTTATGCACAATCCCAAAGACACTCATCTTCAAGCAATCTATCGGATCATATACTATGTTAAGGAATTTTTGGTAAAAGGTTGTTATTCAAACAAGCTATAGAGTTGCGCTTGAAAGCCTGCACTAATCCAAATTATGTTGGTTTAATTTTAAATAAAAGATCAACCTTAGAGTACCATACTTTTCTTGGGGGATATCTTATTACTTAGCAAAGTAAAAAGAAGCTAGTGGTTACAAGATCATCTCGAGGTGGAGTTTCGAGTAATGACTCATGGAATTTGTGAATTGTTATGGCTTAAGATTATTTTAGATGATCTTAAAGTCAAGTAGAGACACCCTATGAGATTCTATTGTGATAATAAGTCTGCATGCAACATCACTCATAATTTGGTGCAATATGATAAAATAAAACATATGGAAAAAGATTGACATTTCGTAAAGAATATAAGCTAGATAGTGGTCTTTTTTGGACTCCATATATTGAGACATGTAACCAACTTGCAGATTTTGTAACTAAAGATTGACTAATACCACATTTTAAGGAATTATAGGCAAGTTAGGAATAAAGAATTTCTATTCACTAGCTTGAGGGGGAGTGTTCTAAGTTTAGGTCCTATAATTTAGGATTTTTCTCCTTTTAGGACTCTTCTTGTACAACTATAAATTAGTTAGGACTTTTTTTTCCTTTAGGACTCCTCTTGTACAATTATAAATTAGTTAGGACTTTTCTCCTTAAAACCCCTTTATGTACAATTGTAAATTAGTTAGTAGGAGATTTGAAATTGATTTGAATTACCATGTATATAAGGAATTTCCTAGAATATATATATATATTTGGCAATAATATATGAAACTTGCCAATATATTTTATACTAAAATAATAAACTATATAAAAAATGATGGCATAAGTGTAACAATGTTTTATTAGTGTAGTTATATCATAAATTTATATTTATTTTATATTTAATTAGACATATAAGTTGTCAACTTGAATTTGGCTCAAAGAGAGTCATTTTCATAATTTTACAACTTATTTGTTTGAAGTATATGATAAGATACACTTGTCCTACACTAATACTTGAACGTGATATCTAAGGTTTCATGCATGTAGTTTCCTTATTAATAAAAAGATGTTTGTTGTTTTTCCTAAACTTATTTTATCAAGTTTAGTTCTTCTAACTTGAATTGTATTAATATGAAAAAAAAAATTATAATTACAAGATAAAAATAATGGTATAATTAACACTCCAAGATATAATACATGATAAATAAAATAATTAAAAATTATTTTTTTAATTACAAATTATAAAGGGAATTATGTAATGTACCATTTCAACATAAGTTGTTGAAACTCTAAATAATTCATTTTGTGATAATAAAAATGTAAATGAAAAACACCACATTTTTACCTAATCCTTGAAGCAAATCTAGGCAACAATGTGGTAAAGCACAAATAAATAAAATTATATAAACATGTCATTTATAAATTTAATTGATAGAACATATAGATGATATATAATATTAATCCATTATATAATATCTAATATATTGAAATGGATAGGTCAAAGGTAACAAATCATATTTTATTTATTAGCTTAAAATTCTATTTTCTTATCAAAATGTATTTTCCTTAATTAAATTAACTTTAAAAAAATAACAATTTTATTTTAAATATTATTCTTTTGATTGAAATTACTTAATCCATGCAAAAATTACTCCTCCCTAATAACTACTTTATTATTTCGTATTATTTTACTAATAAAGTGAAATAAATAAATTAATTAAAATGATGACTTTTATTTATTAATATAATGTTTGGATTAACTCACAAAAATTATTTCATTTTTTTTAATATTCTTCTTTTCATTGAAATTACTTAATCCATGCAAAAATTACCCCTCCCTAATAAATACTTTATTATTTTTTATTATTTTACTAATAAAGTAAAACTAAATAAATTAATTCAAATGATGAATATTTATTTATTAATATAATGTTTGGATTAACTCACAAAATTATTTCATTTTTTAAAACTACCATAAACTAGCATTATTTTAATTGATTCTCTATAAACTAATTTTTAATAACCTAATTTATATTCTCTCACATCTAGATTTTTCTATATAATTTGCTTGTTTCCACTAGTCAAAAATTTTATTCTACTCTAAAAACTTGAATTTTAACTAAAATTATTTTTACATTAGTTTACATTTTCAATTTCAAATTATTTTTAGCTTAACTCAAACCAAATTATTATAAAATTTTGTTAAGAAATTAAGTCCATTGGAGAGAAAAAAAGATAAATACTTATTAAATTTAAATACAAATTATTTTAACATTTTAAGTGAAATAGAGAGAATAATCAAGTATTAACAAACATGTAAACAAATAAAAAAACCAAAAAAAATTATAAGGGAGCATACCGGTGGTGGATTTCTGTAGTATAACAGACCTATGAAAATGGCGGATAAAAAGCTTTGTCAGCTCGGTAAACTTTGGTGGAGAATGGTGGATATGACTTGTAGGTGGGGAACGATGTTTTAAGAAGGTAGATGAGATGGTAAAAATGGTGGAAGGTTCAGGAGGTTATGGTAGATGTTAGAGATGTGGTGGGAAGTGATGCTCTTTTTCATTTTCAAAGTTGCAAGCAAATGATGGAGAGTTGGTGAGAAAGTCTTCTCACTTTTCAAAGTTCCAGTGCTACGTGGGTGCTTGGGAGATTTGTTTTTTTCTTTTTTATTTCACTTTCTTTTCATTTCATTTCCCAATCAATACTCCACACCATCCATTGTGCCGTCTTTGCAACCAAATCTCAGTAGCATGTTGCTACAACTCAGCGTATTTAATGCATTTCATGATTTTATATGTTTTATATTATTTAAAATTTTAAAAATTAAAAATATAAATTAAAAATTAGATTAAAAATAAAATTGAAACTTTATTATTTGCCTATTATTGGGACTATTTATTATTTAAAATTTAGAAATTTAAAATTTAAAATTTAAAAATCAGAATTTATATATTAGAAATTAGAGTAAAATAAAAATTGAAATTTAAAGTAAGGAATAAAAATCATAGATTAAATATTTTATTAAAAAACATATAAAAGTGTAAAACAATCCTTAACAAATTAGTTGCTATAATAGTTGCTACTTTTGTGGCATAATTTATGATCTTATTTTAGTAGTTAAGCTAAAGATCATTAATACATCATAAAATTATTTAAAAATTAAAATAATCAATTGTTAATTAAGAAGTGGTTAGATACCTTACAATTTTTTTTTTTTATGTATATAATATATTACTAATATATAATGCATTTTTTATTTTCTAAAATAATAATTTAGTAGTTATGCATATGGTACAATGTATTGTATCATATAATATTTAACTTACAATCATATATTCATTAATGATATATGATATCTTTATAAACATAAACCATATTTGGAATTTATGTCAATAGAATATCTTGACAAAAATTAGGTTATTATTTGATAATTTTTAATATTAACAATTATTTAAAAACTAAACAATAACTAAAAAATATTTTTATTAGGTTAATCTAGGTAATTAAATATTAGTATAAATTTACTTTCAAAGTGAATAAGCCTAAGTGCAACAATTCGTGTCAGCAGGTGATCTTTATCTTTTTTCATTTTCTTTCTCTTATATTTCAAACAAAAATATCAAATGCAATAAAACACTATAAATATAAATGATATACTATTTTATGATATGTTACAATTATTTTTATAACTATATTTGTTTTACATGTTTTATTCAAAAATTGTATACAAATATAAAAACTTCTTTACAAGTTAGTAGGTACAACATTTACTATTTTGTGATATAATTTATGATTTTGTTTTTAATAAGTAATCATTTATGATAAATTAATATTTAACAATTAAAAATAAAAATTTATAATGAGATCAATAAAGTGTTCAGACTTCCCAAGCTTACAAAGTTAACTATACACCACTAGGATAATCATTCATTTGAATTATTAAAGTGCCTACATTATATATAATTATGTTTACACCTAAATTTTATATACATTTTAAATACTAAAATATTAAGATAAAGTTTTAATAAATCTATTAATTTTAAATATTTAATTTTATTTTCCATTTAATTTATTATTGAAAGCACAAAAATCATGAATGAAATAAAAATATAATAATTATTCACATATTATAAAGTAAATAAATTATCATTTTAACATTAAATATGCCTTCAAATACTGTTGATTATTATAAAATGTCACAATTTATATCATTCATATATTAATTTCTTCATATACCCATTATAATATGTGTGTATATATATGACACATTTTTTATTTTGTTATTAATATTATAGTAGTTAGGCATATAATGCCATATATCATATCACATAATATTTAATTGCAATCATATATTTGTTGATAATATATGATATTTTTTATACACACAAGTATTATTTGAAATTTTATGCAAATATAATGTCTTTATAGACATTAGGTAATTTATTTGATAATTTCAATTATGAACAACTATTTAAAAACCAAGTAATAATTATAAAAATCTATTAATTTAAACTAGGTAGTTAAATATTAGTATAAATTTACTTCTTGAGTAGATGACATGATTTTGAATGAGAACAAATTAGAGGATCATTACTTATTCATAGCTAATTTAAGTTTGTTACTATATTAAACTTGCAAAAATAACTTTTACATTGTATAATAAAAAAGATTTAAAATTATTTATGTTTGGTTAACATCATATAATAATATTGAAATTTAAATAAATTTATATTATATCTTGGATTATTTGTTATTATCTATATAAAAAAATATAACATATATATTACACTATAAAAATTAATTGCTTAAATAATTTACCTTTTTATTATTTCATAACAATACTATTATTACATAACAAAACATTTAAATTTCTATAAATCTATATTCTAGTATTTAATTTTATGAATCTTTAATTAGTATTATTATTATTATATATATAAATAAAATATTATAATTTAAATATCAAGTCTCAAAAAATATGTATTATATTATTTTATAGCATAAACCTTTTATCTATTTGTCAATATGACTTATTACTATTACAATTTAGCAACACTATTCAATGACAAAATTACTCATTTTGTCATAAAATAATATATTTACTGATGAAACCATTTTGTAAGCAAATATGGATAAAAAGTTGTAACTTTTAGTAAGGAAATTATTTTCGTCACAAAAAAATTGTATTTAGTAACAAATATTTTCTTTGGCAAATGGTTTTTTTTTCATCATAATAGCGTTTGCGCCAAAAAAAAGCCACCAAATTTTCCCGCCATGTCTTTTGGCGACGAAAAATTCAAATTCGTTACCAAAAGTTTTCAAAAATTTGACATTACCAACAATATCTAAAATTTCATCTATAAAAGTTATTTTTAGCGACAAAATTACAATTCGCCCCTAAATTTTTGTTGGGAAAAATAAGTTTTCTTGTAGTGTTAGCTACAATTCTCTTACAAGGCACTAATCAATGCTTACAACTCTAAGTCTAAGCCAAGGGTTTATACCAAAAAGTACCTACTTAGGAGGAATGGAACCACCTCAAGAAGGTTTAACTCACTTTGGTTGCTCTTTTTTAGGTCCTTGCAACCAGATGCTTTAGTTGGGTTTCATTTCAACTTAGTAGGTTTGTGTTCTACTCAAGGAAATTAGCACTATGATCCCTAGGCATTCTCCTAAGGTTTCTTGACTTGTGGCCATCACAATTATGGCAACATACACTTGCTCCCCATGGTTACTCCTTTTGGTCATTATAACCACTGAAAAAAGGTTAAATGATCCCTAGGCATTCTCCTAAGGTTTCTTAACTTGTGGCCATCACAATTATGGCAACATACACTTGCTCCCCATGGTTACTCCTTTTGGTCATTATAACCACTAAAAAAGGTTAACTTTGCTTGAGTCTTACACAAATCAAACCACTAGAGATTTGAATTGAGCTATGGAAAAATCTTAGCTTTACTTACCCCTTGGAGTGTAAAACTAGCAAAGCATGATGGAAATAAAATGAAAACCAAGAATTGTATAGGCATCCCTCACTCTTAGTTATACCGAATTCCTTAGGTTAAACTGTGGGCAAACTTCATTCCTCTATATTTAACTCATTGATTTAACGTTCCAACATTTTTTTTTCAAAGTAAAGGAATACAAACACTCACATCTCCTTATTACTTATGTAATGAATTTTAGCCTATGAATCCTAAACTAGTTTGCCTAAGGCACTAAGTGATAAAACATCCCTGAGAACCTACTACTAAGCTTCAAGTGGTGGAAATGGATTCCTCAAGTTTTTTTCTTCACTAAATGCTCCTATGGGATGCAAGTGGCATTAGATCTTTTTATTAATCTTCGTTTCCTTTCTACAATAGATCATTCTTTTCCTTAGTTTGACACAACTTCCCTTCCTTGGGAACCCTAGTATTTTAACACTAGGGGATGTCATGTGTAGTGTGCAATGTGTGAGAATGATTTAAGGAAAAATTCTTAGTGGAAATACTCCTCTTTTTGTTTCTCCAAGTACCTTGAGATTCTTTATCATCCATCTAAAGGCATCTAATTAGTCATTTGAGAAAGTAAGTCCACAAGTGGGCTTAAAGCAAAAAGGTTAAAACTTAACTTTCTTTACTTAATCTAACTATTTCCCACAAAATTAAACTAAAAGAGAATATATGCATAAAAATAGGTAAAGAAGTTATTCCTATAAGGGGCCTTTGAAAAACTCAATTGATTTGACACTCTGAGCTCCCTAAGGTGTCTTCCTCTACTCATTTCTTCCTTTCATTGTTACATATTTGAATTCTTCATTGAGTGAGAATCATAAAAAAAAGTTCAATATATCCACTTGTTAGTTTTAAATTCTCATTATATGTTAATATTTGACCGTGACTTTATGCAATAAAAGCTAGAAATGAGGTCAAAATCTATAATATTGTTGTAAGTCTTTTCTGCTTAGATGCTCCTCCAATTGAATATTGTGTTTGGTTGTTATGATATTATGGCTAGCATAGCCACCTTAGCATTCATAGATTGACTTAGTCATTCATCTTCAACTTTTTTCCTTCTCTTCCTTATGCTTGACAGTTAGTTCTCACCCTTTTCAAATTTGCACGATATGCTCTTGGGTATTGGTGCATACAATGGTAATAAAAATTCATCCACCATCTTGCTAATTGAATGTCCTTGAAGTGCACCATCATTGTTCTTCAAGGTGCACTAGTTGGTGAAGATGATTAGAAGCATGCACAGGATGTTGGAGAAGATGGTGTGCAAAGGTGGTGGTTGGAGGAGTTCCAAGTGTGAAGAAGGATGCCAAGGTTGGTTTTAATGAAGGCAAGCTACTTAATTAGAGGAAGGTGGTGCACAATTTAAGTGAGTTAAGGCGCACAAGTTAAGTGAGTTAGAGGTGGTGCACAATTTAAATGAGGTTGGAAGTGTGCAACTTGAGTAATATGAGGGGTGCACAATTTACCTAACACATTTGAGGGGTGTACAACCTTAGTCTAGCGCACCTCTTAGATGCACCAACTACTTTGGATGTCTCTTTTCCAGTCCTTAAGCTTTCTTACTCTTTAGGCTTCATTCAAATCTTCCCTAAAAATTCTGTTCCACTTTAAAATACCTTTAAGATGTACATAATTCTCACAAAACCATCAAATATAAAAGACTAAGGTATTAACAACAAAAGTAAGTAGTGGATCAATTATGAGTACTCCCTCAAACATACTAAAATAAGCTCTTTAGATCCATTAAAGTGTTGAGTTTGAGTTCTCATCATATATATCATCTGTTTTGAAAAGTTAAAATGAAATGAGACAATGCGATAAGAACTTATAAGAACATTTTGAGGTAACAAAAAATCCAAATAAGTAATTTAATTCTTTTTATCTATTCTTTTATTGTTATCAACAAATAGGATTTGAAGAATCCACAAAAATAAAAGATAGAGAGATTGTCGCACCTTGGGTTTCAGACTTAACGATTGATACTCAAATATAACATGTGTGCTTTCAAAAATTTGGAGATACAAAAATTTAAATGTTGAGTTCTTGCTTAATTTTGTGCAAAAAGAGAATATGAAAACCTATTATAAAGATGTACACATCCTGTATTAAACTTTGTAACTATTAGTTAACAAATATGATCCGTCTCACGAAAAGAACTTGTACTACATTACTTTACATATACTAAAACCTCATGGTTCACTACGAGTAGCCCACACTACAAGTGTACATGACAAATATACATTACATCATTCCTTCAAACAGATTGAGTCTTTGTATGATGCAAAGGTAAAGCCTTAAAACACTTTCAAAGCGAGCAAACAACATCCAATCAATAGAAAAGCAATGCTTAAGCATTATTTCCAGCATATGTCTTCTAACTTGCATCTAAAAGTGGAAGTGATAAGTGAGTTCACAATTTAGTAGGAAAGTTTATAACCATCCTAAGCATACCTTAAAAACCTTGAAATTAAACATATAATAGCATGCATGATAAACATTTTATAACCATTAACAAATATGCAATAATGTCAAACACGTATGCATGTGTTTGTTGGTTTCATCTCTGTTTTTCCTTATCCATCCTTACACAATTGATAAAGTGCTAACCCCAAACAATGTACACATCACATATCAATGCTTTACAAGATACTCGGTTAATATAATAATATGACTATTTTGGGACTATAACCCAAGGGTAAATCATACCCTGTGTCTTTAGGGACTAAAACCTAAGGGTAGGACCAACCCTATACACCCACATCGGAGTGTCTTCCTTGAGGGCTTTAGGGACTTTCACCTAAGGACCCACAGTCCCACATAAACAATATATCAAAGGATAGTGTCTGTAGCTTCACATAAACACTTCCCACATATCAATCAATTCTCTAAATATCATCTGTCATTATTCCATATCCTTCTTGCAATACAACCACACCATGAACCATTTCCACAACACTAAACCATGAATCTTTAAACCAATATACGTTCCAATATCGTTGTTATATTTCAATACAATAAACCGAGATGCAATGACACATTAAAACATTTCATGAAATCATAAAAATGACATGAAATTTCAATAAATGTTTCAAGGAAAGAAACCAAGATACACCATGGAAAGGCATAAAATTCCCTACCTTACACCGACTTCCCCTTTGTGATTCTTCTATGTAGGCGATCTTTACCTATTACAAGGAACTGGAATGAAACAACATAATTTAGGTTTCCTAACCATGAAAATTTATACAATTAAAACTTATGACATTTTCCTTTCTTACTAATTTTTAACAACTTACTGTTGCTACATTTTAATACTCATATTCTCTAATATACATGCCCACAGGTTTTTAAATCAAATTTGAATTGAATGAAACAATCTTTACAATGCATATTAATATTCCTTAATTAATTATCAGACACTAATTGTTTTGATTTCCCTAAAGCCTAACCTATTAACAAGTCCCAAGTGTTCAAATAGCCTAATTAATTACATGTTTTACTAATCTATTTTTCAATCAAACCAAACTAAATAAAGATATATGCTGATCTTTCCATCAATAAAATACTTAAGTTAAAACACTTTAAATCTCAATTAATTATGATTTATAACTAAAACATGTTTATAACTAATTACACTCAATTTTATCAATAATTTGTTTCAAAGTATCATAAGTAACCCAAATATACCAAAATTACTAAATTAATCAACTTCCTTACCTCAAATCTTCACTTTCTCTCTCTAGATTCTCTTTATAACCTAGGTTGCTGCAGGGACAATGCTTCAAAACGAGGCTACAGGCCCTTATAAAGGGTCCCCAAGCAACCAAGCAAGTGGTGGTAGGCCAAAAGGCTACCACCAATCTCAACTTTCCAAAATTGCGCTTTAGTCCTTACTGTGTAGTCCTTCAAGTTATCCAATATTAAACCTATAGCTGTCTATTAATCCTTTAGGTTTTCATAACTATAATCAGCCCCTAAGAACCTAATATGCATCCTTAAGCCATTAACTAATCTCACTTAACCTTAATCAAGATTTAATTCATAATTAAATAAGATTAGCACTAAACTAATTTTAATTTCTAATTAAGCATGTTTAAAGTTAAGTACTAAGATAATTTTATTGCCTATTTAATTCATTAGTACTAGGTATTATAGAGATGTTATCAATTGTGACATTAAATTTAAGACTTTTCATACATTGCCCTCTCATTTCGTTTTCCATTACTCCATTTTCTGTCTTTCTATAGAATTAAAATATTGACTTTTTTCATTGATGAATGAATAGTAACTATGTGTTCCTTTTTTTCCTTGTCTACCATCAAGATTACTTTGGCTTCTTTTATTACCATAATTTTCTTCTTTCTCCTTCAAAGTAAAGATTGATTTGAAAAAGGTGCTCTAATTTTCTTCCTTCTTTCATTTTTAAACTTTATTCATAGACTTGAAGAGATCCCATGAATTGATCAATGGTCACAGGATCATGATCTTTAGACTCTTGAATAATAATAACAACATAATAACTTCTTTGATTAAAAGATGGAATAATCTTTTCAATCACTTGAATACCATTCAAACTTTCAATATTTATTTTCATTGATCTAAAATTACTAATATTCTTGAAAAGTAATTGGAAATTGACTTAGATTTCCTCATATGTAAAACTTCAAAATTCTCTTCAAAAAGTTTGAAGTTGAACTTATCATATCTTTCTAACTTTTTTTGAAGAGGTTTCCATTCTCTCCTATGCATCCTTAATGGCCTCACATGTTTCTTGAGTAAGGATTAATTTTTTTCATTTATTGCCAAAATTTTAGATGAAATATTGGCTCCTTATGGCAATTCAAACAATTTCACAATTTTATTTTCGGCTATTGAATTTTGCCACTTTTTTTGGTTTTTTTTTTTTTTTTGAAGTTTTAGATTAATTGTCGATCAATTGGTGATTTTTTTATCATGTGTCACCACATCAATAACGCCTCTAAAATATAAAATCCCTCTTGTATGAATTGATTGATATGCTTCAAACTTTAGTACTCACTATGACTTTAATATAGTTGTTCATGCATACTTTTACAGGGAATCAATTCTACTATAATTTAAGTTTGCCCAAATATTAACTTATTAGGATTTAGGGTTACTGACATGGAAATTCCTACTTAAAAGTAGATTGGGAAAACGTTGTAGAGCATAACAAAACTACATTAAAATATTACACCTTTAGAGAAGTGGCCTAATTAAGTGTGGAGACAGATCCTAGAATCTATAAGGTACACAAAATAAAACCTTAGTTAGCAATGATGAAATGCTAACATGGTTAATCAATATGTTGGAGCTATATATAGAAATTCTTTAAAGACCACATTGTCCTGCCAATAATTAGGCGTGACCTAACCAAGTTACTTCTACCAAGGTTCTTCTCTGCTACACTCCAATGCACGAAAAAACTATTTAATATTTTTCATTCTACCATATTTAGCTTACCTCAACAATTGATAAGATTTTATGAACTTTTCTAAAATACTACTTTTAAGATTAAGAAAATTTTATTTTAATAGATGAAGCACATATTTCAATGGGTGAAAACATTTTTATACTCTTTGTTATTTGCTATGGTACCTTTACTATAAAATATATCATATTAGTTGTGAGGGTTTAAACTTGCTCCGCCTTTTTTAGCCAAATAAGTCTAGATTTTGCAAGTTTATGGGAGATAGATTGTGATCTATATCATATAAGTTAAAAATGTATAGTTCGCATTTTCTTTGCTAGCTTCATGGTAGAATTTTCTTTTATTGGTAAACTTTTTTTTTCCTTTCTTTTTTTTCCTAGTGGGACTCTAACCTATAATCATTTAACTTTGCTAAGTGAGTAACTCTCCTTAAACATCCATAAGCTTTAATTTCTTCTAAAGCAATCTTAAATTTAGAATAATCATTTATTAATAAATATATCATTATTTAAATTAATACTTGAAGTGGATAAGACCGCTTAACTTATTAATTTGTACTTCTTATGATGATAGAGGGAGGTGACAAAGACCTTTGTGAAGATTTTGGAACTATCTTATAATAGGTAATGTGTTTAATTTGCGTGTACCTTTTCTTTTCATAAATATTGTGCAATTCATTATAATATAAATGTTGTTAGGAAACATAAGTTAAAAGAAATTTAATAGTCTTGATATTATAAAACTACCAAGAGAGGGACAAGAGAGAGGGAGGGGTAGGTAGTCCATGAATTAATCCTAAGTTCAAACTTTATTGCCCCTTTACGCATGTGCTCAGAAACATAGGTCAAATAGTTGAGCCCACTTTGGCTCAACATAGCAACTTAATTGGTGTAAAACACCATGAGTGTTCTCTTGACCGTAGATAATCCACTAAATATGAAAATATGGTATATAGATTTACTTAGTTGAATAAATACACTCCTTAGGATCTTAGATGGACAACAATTTTTTCTATCTTCCACGTTCTCAATGTAGTACTCTTTTGTACTCTTGGTGAATCCTTTGAAGCCTTTATCATGTTTGAAACAGTTAGAGCTTAGACCTTTCTTAACGTTGAGAGTACTTTCAAGATTGCATTGAAAAGTGTCGAGATATGGAGTTTCAAGCCTTGCAAATGACAATTTCTCTCTTTGGATTCTCTTAACTTTTTTCTTCAAAACAAGTCAATACTTAAAAAACCCTAAACCCTAAATATGAAGAGTTAGTTTCCAATTTTTATATCTCTTTAAAATCAAGGTTTTGGAATTCAAAATGAAACTTGAAACTTCAAAAAATAGCAAACTATTTGAACACAAAGAGGCGTTTGAACCCTTCTTATGTTGTTGAACTTCTACTTAGTCCATTCTCCAATTTCGCAAGTTTCAAGCTATTTTCAATTGCTTTTTCAACACTTTTGCTTATAATTTCCATTCAAAAAAATTTACCATACCAAAAATGCATCCTTACGTTGAATTTGATGACTTTTTACCTTCCTAAACTCAATTCTATAGTAGCTCAAAGTTTTATTAGTTGTTAAGACCTAAGAATAAATGCATCTCAATTAATAAGAAATGGAAGAAATTTGTCAATATAAAATTAATACATCAATAATCTCCTCCTTTGGTAAGTCTGTGATAAAATAAATACTTATAATGAGGCTCCCCATAGCTCTCATAAAAACCTTACTGAATCCAAAACAAGTTCCAATCTAAACTATTTATTATGCTTGCATGTCTCTTTATAATCTATATACTTAAATAATATACAAGTAAAAAACATAGTATGGCCAAAAATAGAATAAATAAAAATACATAAATATAATCAATGAACTCAAATAACATTTTTACACCCTTTTAATCCTTTTTTTTCACAAAAAAAAAAAATAGAAAAAAAAAATGCATGATTAGGCACACAAGGAAAATAACCAAGGAAAGGTCTATAACACGCCTGCGTAAATTGGAGCTATATCCAATATACAACCTAACATGAATCAAAGAGTAAACAAAGTACCAAAAGATAATCCAAAATACATATAAATACTTTCTTTCTCTCAACCTAATACATCAAGAAATTTAGAGATCCATGTTAGGAACAGGAAAAAAATGGGTACTCACTCCTCTGATCACAAGGAAGTTCAAAATAAGCCCTCAAAAATTCCTTATTTTCACGAGTAGGTTCAAATAATTTCTTAAATTCCTAAAAATCAAGATTCAAAACTTTTGAACACTTTTGGAATATCTAAACACTAACAACGATCAAATTTTTTTATCCAAGAAATTTCTCAATACTCATAGATTTATAATTTTTTTAGAAAATTAGCCATATATATATATATATATATCTTGACAACAAAGGCATGATAAACTATGAGCAGAATCAAAGTAATTTTGATTTCAAGAAGACAAAAGATTATCTATATTTAAAAAAGTAAATAAAATATTAGTGAAAAAACTAAAACTTTCATTTTCAAGAGATAAAACTATTAAACACATGAAATTCTCACTTCATCTCTCCTTACTATTTCAACCACTTAATTTAAAGCCCTAAAGTAGAACTCATTTAATTTAAATTTCATCTAGTCTAATGTTTGTTTAACATTACTTAATTTCTTTCACATAGATATCCATACATATGATGTGATTTTAGAATTTCCCCAAAATTTTAATCTCTACTCTTAATAATTTCTAATTTCTTGTCATGTAAAGGCCATGAGTTATAAGCATGAATCACAAACATTCATTACATCGTTACCATAAATTTTAAGGTTTTTTCAACTTTTGCAAGTGATAGCTTTCAAGTCTAGAATAATGAAACTAAATTTAGAATTTGCTAAAAGTAGATTTTTCACTTCCAAAATTATAATAATATTTTTAAAATCACAAATGAATGAATTAAACATGATGAACACTCTAAGAACCCATAAATTAAGTTGAAGAAATAACCTAGTTTGATTCCTTCTGAAAATTACGAGGAAATAGATTCTCATAGCTTTGAAATTTTAAGAACCACTTAAATCACATTATGAAGTATTAAAAAAATTATTTACTCTCTAGATCAATTATAATGTTTCTAATCATGGATTGAGATAATAAATTCAAGTCTATCTACCCTAAATTCCATGAAATGCTGGAAAATTTTAAGAAAACAATAACTTAAAGTATTTTAAATCTTCTAAGGAATATGAGTTTAGATCTTAGAACCCTAAAAAAATTTCTCCCCTAAATTCAAAAGCCTAAAATCTAAAAGAGATACAATCTTAATCTAGGATACTAATCCCTATGGATTTCCTAAGGTTCTGAAATCTAAGAGCATCTAAGGGATAAGATACTCCATAGAGAAAATTACTTCAACTAAGCATCAGGTCCTAATCTCATAAATTGATAAGCTCCTCCTAAATCTTACACCTAGACTCAATAAAAACTAGCTAAAAAAAATTTGAAATTAAAAAAATAATAATAATAAAAAAAAACAAGACAAAAAGACTTAAGAACTCCTAAAATTGCATATTATAGGGATAAAGGATGAAACATTAAAACTAAACCCTAGGCTATGGAAAAAATATGATAACTAAGAGGAAGCTCCCAAATATTTCCTAGAGGATGAAATAGTAAGAGAATTAGAAGAAATGGACTTAGAACTCACTAGACCTGAAGCTTGAGGAGTAATTAAGTCATCTTTCTTTATCTAAATTTATCTAGTCTTAGAAGCAATGTTATATTAACCTTTCCTAGGCATAAATTGAGATTTACTCTCCCTTTTAATATTCAAGGTTTGATTCCTGAAGGAGTTTGACTCACTCATTAACTCATTGACATGTGTTTAGAAGTTTTTGAAGAACCAACCATAACACTTATTGCCAACATATCTAGATCTATTGCAACTTGTGTATTTAAGTGTCTTCTTTGAGATTGATTCCCCAGAAGAGTAACTTTCTTTATCTTTCATAAAAGAAGTCTTTCATTCATAGGAATTTTAGACTTAGTTATGTAACCTAGGTCTCTTTTATCTCCAAAGCCCTAATGTTTTTATGTCATTTCATTTAAGATCTTAGAGTTAGAGTGGAAGATTTTATTTTGACTTCCTAATTTATTTTGCCAACCATGTCAATTTAATATTAACGACTTATTATTTTCAAGAACAATGTGAAATTTAAATGCAAGAAACTTAATTTTACTAAGAAGATTTTGATGTTCACTTATTACTTCCTTGACATTACCATCCATGTCAACTTTTTGAGATTCATAGGAATTTAATTTTTCATTCAAATCAATCTTCTCAAATTCAAGACATTCAATGAGAGTGATCATTTATTCAAGGTCTTTCATAATTTCATATTCTCAATCTTTAGTTCATAATTCTCATAATACAATGTATTGTATGCCTCTTGGAGGTTATCAAAATCTCATTTTTCCTCATCACTTGATTCAGGGGACTATCAATTTTAGAGGATGTGGGAAGTGAGACACTAGCAACAAGATTGTCATTATTTTCACTTTCAGTTGATCTTGTGGGCTCATTATCATTAAATTCGAAATCACTTTAAGTCACTTGCAATGTTTTTTTTTTTTAGGTGTAGGGCAACTAAATCAGAGTGTCATTTACCTCTATAGTTGAAACACTCAACTTGAGACAATTTTACTAAGTCCTTTTGTTTTATTTTTCTTAGAGAAAGATTTCTTTCTTTCTTTGAGCCATCTTTTGTGTTCTTATTTTGTATTTTCATAAAAAATTTAAATTTTGTAAAAAAAGTTGAAATTTTTTATTGAGTGAGAACATGTTCACTCTCATCATTATAATCATTCTTTTCTTTTGAGGAGGCCTTAAAAGCTACATCTTTAGATCTCCTAGGGGATGGTAGAGTCATCTCATAGGTTTAAAGAGAAGTTGCAAATTCATCTATCAAGTCATATATTTACTTTCCTTTATTGTAGAAACTTTTCAATAGGGTTGAAATCTTCGGTGAGATTTTCATGCTAAACCTTTATTTGAGGATAACATGATAAAAACTTTATATGTATATATATAACACCAAAAATATTTGATGGGTGGATATTGATGAAATTATATTTCATTTAAATTTATAAACTATAAACCCATTTAGGTTTCTTTATGTAAAATTCTTTGTTACGGTTTTGATTTAGAAATGTTGATTATACAACCTTATGATGGATATTTTAATGATTTCATAAAAATCAAAGCAAACACCACATGAGAGAAACTCTGATAGTCAAGATGAAGCTACTATTGTACCAATTTATAGAAATGCCAACTTCACAACCATATAATTGACAAAGTAAACTATAAGAAATCTTGAATATGAGAGAACTCTACATAACCAAGAAGTTCTTCACATAACCATTTTTCATTGACTTTGACTTTAGATATTTGATTTCATTTATCACATACCTAAAGCACTTACTAACTTTGAAATCCCATTTCACATCATTAGTTTTATGTTCTTTTGTAATATCAATCACTTTTCATTAGCCATTTTGGCAGTGTTTTATATAAAATTGTAGATTTGGTTACAAAGTTCAAGTTTTTATTTATGAATTTCAAGCATCTAATTTGGTAGGTCATCAATTGTTGGGATAGAGCCCGTAAAAGTATGACATGATGTATTTATGAGTTTTTAGATTCACTTTACTATCTCACTTTGACATTATGGTTTATTTTAGCATTCAAGACTACATTATTTGTAATATACATGACTTAGGTGCATTAGGAGTTGCATAGAAAATTGAAGTCATGGTTCCTTGTATTTTAATGAGTAGTCCACACCTAATTCATTGACTTAAGCAATTAATTTGAGGTTGTAGTGCATTACCTCCTAATTGGAGATATGACTTGTCTTTGTCATTAGATAGGTTTCCCATACTAAGTGCACTAGTGTGTATGGTTACACATTGGACAAAACTTATGGTGCATCATGACGTTAGCTATTGAGTAGTCATGATTTCACCAAGTGACTATGTCGCATGGTCTCTCAACCATGATAGAATATTGAGCTAGTTCTAAGGTCTTTATATTCCCTATGGATTGAGTTACTATTGATTAGGATAGGTAGCAATAGATATTCTTAAGATAGACACCATGATATCTCATAGGTTTGAGATAGTGTGTCCTCTTAGGTTATCTTAAGGACTTGTAATCATGAAATTTGTAGTCATATTAATTTCTTTAGTAGAGATTAACATATGTTTTTTGTGAGATAGAGTATGTCAATTAATAAAGTAATATGAGGATTTGGGACTCAAGGATGATAGAGCTAATCTTGAAAGAGTGATGGCTTTCACTACATTACATTATGGATATTGGTTCAAACTCCAATGGATAGTAGGTCACAAACTTGAAGAATTTATTAAATTAGCTTTAATCAATTTTCATCTTATGTAATGTCATAGATTATTAGAGCACAATTGACTTTTTTTAATGGAATATTGAGTCAACTTTATAATTAGATTCTAAGAGAGTTAGTATTTTCCTATGGGTCTTAATGATCCCCACTTGAGCTCATAATCTTTGTTGGCATAAAGTTTTAAGGTTTTATGAAGAATTGATCATTTATATGTGTAAGGACATTTTGGTAAAAATGAAAGATTGCTTAAAAATTTATGATTAATTATTTTGAGTATTTTTTTAGATTAGATTAATTAATTAATAATTTAACTTCAATATGGAACTAATTTACAATTATTAAAATTATACATCTAAGTTAATTTGTCATTATTCTTAAACTTTATAAGTAACATTACTAATTGAAATTAAAATTAAAATTGAATTATGCATATATATGATATTAATTACACAAATCACTTTAATTTAACTTTAATATGAAACTGATTTACAATTATTAAAATTAAAAATCTAAGTTAATTTACTATTATTCTTAAACTTTATAACTAACATTACTAATTGAAATTGAAATTTATTAAAATTAATTTGACATTAATATTAAAATTAATCAAATTAGACCATTAATTTAATTTCTTTAAAATTATTGAAAACATATTAATTAGATAACATCAATTAAACTATTGTATGTTTCACAATATAATATTAATATATTACTAACTAAAAATAAAATTGAACTATGCATATATAAAAGCACTATTTACTATAACATACCTTAGTTGGCCTTGAATTGGAGTTAATCTACAAATTCAACACCAAATTCCCAAAATTAAAGAATTTTGAGAGAAATTACAAATAACTATTGGAGCAATAAAAGATCAAGAAGCTTTCAATTCACTTGTGTATGTAATGGAATGAAATTTAGGTATTTATAGAAATTTTTTTGGTCAAACTAGTCTTGGATGGTCAAAAAACCATTGCCATTAAATTCTAACCATTGGATCAAAATTTGGATGAAATATGGCCATTAAATCTTCATCTATCCATTGGAAACCCTTCCTAAAGTCGGATCAAGTCAAGATTCATTTTCCACCCTTGGATTATAAATCTGACCGTTGAAGGCCTTCTTAAAAACACGAGTGAAATCTAGCCATTGATTAGAGAAGGGAGAAGCAATGGAAACATTGCCAACTTTTTGAGAAAAAATTGTTGAAATATTATTGATTTCCTGCAACCAACCTGATTCTTGGTGATGAATTGTCTATTTTATCGACCACACTAATATATCTCTGATATATCACCGATATTATCTGATTTTTCCATTGACCGAGCTTTCAATGGGGAATTTCACTTCAGAGGCCTCTAATATCCAAAATATTGACGAAATATCAATAATATTTCATGACATTTCAAACCTCAATGCTATCCCATTACTAATTAAACATGGGATAGGATATGATATCCCTTATCCTATCCCATGCTATATTTAGCCAACCAAACATAGCCTAAAAGTTTCTGCATACACCTAACCTAATTTTGGGATAAGGAATGGAGAGATTTGAGTATGTCTACAAAGATCGCAGGGTTTTCAAGATTTGCACCATTCTCTTCTTCAATTGGAATTTATTTGGAAACATCCATTTCATAGGTAATATTTTTTAGCACCTAGATCTAGAGTGTTATTGTTTTTAATGCTTTCATTGCCTAGATCTAGTGTTCCTAGGAAGATAGTTGCATGTACCTTGATGATTCAAGGCTTGGAATGGATTTTCCCAATTATTCCAATATTTTACACAACAAAGAGGATCAATCACCTTCAAGTCATGCATCAAGTTTTCAATACAATAAGCACCTTCAACTAAAGTTGAAAAATGAGTTGAAGGGATAAATTACACAACCTAGTAGAGAATGATTTTATGATGAAATTTAAGTTATAAAGTGCCAAGTGATATAGTCAATAAGTATGTACAATTAGTAGCATAACATTTCAAATCATATGGTATCAATAACAGCACCATAAGCATCATCAACCAAGGAAATTCAAATACACCAATCTCTCACAATAGCATTGGCCATTTAAACTTGTATTTTAGGGACATATATCTATACCCCTACTATCTAACTAAGATTTTCCAAAAGTATGTTTTAGATTTTTCACTCTAAGGTACTTTACTCTTCTTTCAATAAGGGCTCTCACCCAAGAACCATTGCTCCTTCATTCATTTACAAGTGCACCTAAAGCAATGCTAAAATCAGTTTTATTTTTTATTTATTTATTTATTTATTTTTATTTTTTTCTAAGGGCTCTCACCCAACAGTCATGCCTCCTTAAATTATAAGGCCACCATTTCCTTGGTGTCAATCTCTATTTTTTTTCTTGTTTTTCCAATGCTTACTTACGTTCAATATCAATGCAGGATTCACCATTTCCTGTGCCTTAAAACACCATCTACAGTACTCACCATTTATAATGTTGTTCATGCATGAGTCTTATGCTGGAGTTAGTTAATTGCATGGTTTGAAATATTGATAAACACAAATATATCGGTAAAATATTGATGGAGATTTTGACAAAAATATGGCTAAGGCGAAAATTATGCAAAATTCATGGAATTATTTGGAAAAACTCTAAAAAAATAATAAAATAAGTAAAAATACACCCGTTAAAGTTATTTTATAAGTGTAATTGATATAGGTATGGTCAAGGAGAAAAATATCGGTAAGAAGGGATATATTGGTCTTAATAATTTATTATTTATCTTATCAAATTAATTTTAATTTATAAAATATTAGAACTTCATTATTATTATTTTTATATCTTAGTATTTTTTGAATAAATTTATATTTTTAATATTTTAAAATAAAAACATTCAAAATTAAATAAAATTAAAAGGATAAATATAAAAATTTAAAGGTGAAGTGATAGTATTTTTTTTAAAATAAGATTAATGAGATAAATGATAATACATTTAATATTAAAACTATAATTTATTTAATCCAAATGCATTCAATAATGTAAAATAAATGATGATACATATGAGATAAATGATAATACATTTATTACTAAAACTATAATTTATTTAATTCAAATGCATTCAATAATGTAAAA
This sequence comes from Vitis rotundifolia, assembly GCA_030254885.1. Classification (NCBI taxonomy): domain Eukaryota; kingdom Viridiplantae; phylum Streptophyta; class Magnoliopsida; order Vitales; family Vitaceae; genus Vitis; species Vitis rotundifolia. The sequence continues at coordinate 10,997,764 of CM058170.1, forward strand.
TAAATGATGATACATATATAATTTTTTAATATTTATATTTTTATATTTAATGATCATATAAATGATATAAAAAAAGACTTGTTAAGAAAATTATAATCATGATTTTTATACTTTTATTAATCAATTAAATAAAATAATTAGAATTAATTTTTTTTTTTAATAATGAACTTTAACATATTTATTGTGAACATATATTTATAAATGCGGATTTGGCCCAGTGGTGGCCAGGGTTCAACCCAAGCCTTTTGGCCTAAGTTCGAACTTATCGATCTGCCAACTGACATAAGCAAAATATCATCGAAGTTTCGTCACATTTCAAACCATGATTATTTGTATATATATATATATATATATATCACAAAGTCCAGCACATGACCCACAACCCACCATGCATCTTATTAATATATTTAATAACTTCATCAAACAATCACTAACTTTGAATTTTAACACATTAACTCCATTGAGTATAACTACCCATTAATATCACAATTCATAAGGATTAATAAAAGATATATCTCTTTGTTCATAAGGATTAATATAACTTTGTCAAAGGATTTTGTAAGTTTCAAACTAAAATCTTTCCTACTTGTGATGAAGATTACCAAGATTCGCTAACCTAGAGTTACCTATTCTAGCTTCAACCTTACTAGCTTTATGTTATAGCCTAAAAAATTTCATGTGGGATAAAGAAAAAGAGAAGGAAAACTTATCAAAATTAGCCTCCCAGTCTTTTATATCTCAATCAAGGAGGTGCAAATAAGATGTTATTAACGTAAACAACTCTTAGGTTTCCTTTGCATGTGAATGATGAGTCTCCCTTACTACAGTTTGTATATGCCACCAGCATTTGCATTAAGGCTTATGTAGTTTGGTTGAAATGAAGACAAGTGGGTTGTTTCCGGCCACACATTAGCGGTGATGTTATTACGAGCTTACAAAATGTTTAAAATCTTGCATCAGAATTTCCTTAGGCTATGTTTGGTTTTCACAAAATTTGAGAGAAAATGTGAGAAGAAAATAGTGAGAAAAAATAGAGTAAAGAAAAATGAAAGAAAATAGAATTTTTACAAAAATTAAGCTAATAAATTATTTTGATATGTTATTTCGAACCCATTTGACTTATTTTCCTTCATTATATAAAAATTAAACAATTTTAAAATAAGTAAATTTCTAATTAATTTTAATTATACTTTATTTTATTTTATATTTTTCATAATGAAATCAAATATAAGAAAATTATTTTCCCTAGGTTTTTTTTAGTGCTTTCCAAAACCAAACATATCCTTAGGAATTTGGTTGTTACCCTCTTTGTACATAGGACAATCATAGATGGCAAAGATGATCAAATCCTTTATGTGATCTTTTAAACCCCCTTTATTCCTATTTCAACAACTATAAAGAGAAGACAACTGATTGTTTTGGATCCAAAAATAAAATTGATCATCTTGCTTTTATATTGGAAATGTTACCTTCCGGCTCGAGGATTATTGATAAATGTTTAATATTAAATGGACCTAGGATTTATCATTGCATTTCTTTCCAAAATGATTAAACACTCATTAAGGTGTTGATTGTTTTTTTTTTTTAACTGAATTTAGTTTAAAACTAAAATAGTATTTAATAGTATTAAGTATTAAGTCGTTTATTTTTTAATATTTTATTTCTATTAAATGTTAAGTTGTTTATTTTTTATATGCTAAAAATCAACATCTAAATATATAAAGAAAAATAATTTTAAAATTAATTCTTATTTGATCAAGAATAATTTAACATATTTCTAAAAATTTTAAAATAATAGAAATTATTTTAAAGGTTATTAAAGTTGAAGCTGTGGAAGAAGAGAAAGAAGGTGGTGGTTCAAGTAAAGTGACGAAAGGGGAAGGTAATAAAGGATAGGGAGACTCATTATGATGACAAGGATTGGGGGTTCAGATTTTTGTGTGAGTTTTTAAAAATGTTACTTTTTTCATCAAAAGAAAATTAAATATTTTGTTTTTTTTTTTTTATTCTATGAAAAATATTTAAGAATAAGTAATAAATTAAATAAAAAACATTTAAAATATGAAAACAAATTATTTTCAACAATAAGTAAAATAAAAAAAAAAAAACAAATGTCCTATAAAACTTTAACATATCAATTCAATCTTATCTTTGATATTCATAACAACGATTGATTATCCGGTAGATTATCAATCATTACTAGTGAATTTCTTTCAAATATTAACTTCAAAACTTGCTTTCAAAATTAAAGATTAACCGTTATTGAAAAGGTGTGTAATAATGTTCTTTTTTGCTTAGTTAATCTTTTCTTGACTTAAATCCTTTCAAATTTCAACTTCCTTTCATAAATGAACTTCTAAACCAAAACCCCATTCGAGAAATTACCGGATAACAAAGAATGGAATAATTTATCTAATTAATAATGGAGTAAGGCAATTGGCAACTAGAATAAACTGGTGTAATAAACTTTACTAGCCTCAACTATAAGGCCAACAATAATCTATTTAAGAAATTCCACTTATTATTTGTATTGCAAATGATCACTTCCTAATGCATCTTGTGTTTGTTTTTTTAATTTAATTTTAAATAGAAATTAAAATTAAATAGTGTTTAATAGTGTTAAGGATTAACTTATTTATTTTTATAATATTTTATTTTTATTAAACATTAAAAAATAAAGAAAAATCAACATATTTCTTTTTATATTTAGAAAAAGTTAAATATTTTATTTTATTTTTTCTATTAAACCAAAAATTTATAAAAAATCCCGAAAAAAAAAAAAAAAAACCACAAATAAAAAATAAATTGCTTTCAGTAAAAAAAAAACTAAAAAAACAAATATCCTCTTACTAAAATTTTAGGTCATTCATATCTTAGTTTTATTCATTTTTTCTTTATAACAACTTTGTTAATTTATGGTAAATTGAATTGTTATGAAATTAAGGTGGTTTGATATATTTTAAGTCAATAAATACAAGAAATTTTTAAAATTGATTTTGAGTAAGAAGTTGGATTTGAGTTTTGCGAAAACTAAAGATCGAAAAGGTCAAAAACTTGTTTTTTTAAGCCAACCCTTGACCAGGCATTTTAAGCCAGCCAACCCAACAAAAACTTGTTTTTCAATTAATTAAAAACAGCAGAATATTTGGAGCAGTTTGCTTGTAGACTTGAAATTCACAATTAAGTTCAAATTAAACTCAATTAAACTTGAGTATTGATAATTTGCTTGTCTACACTGAGAAACCATGCATTTTTACCACCTCTACAACACACAGGAAAACAGGAAAAAATTTCAAAATGGAAACTTCATTTGGATTTCAAAATTTTGATTGGAACAAATTGGGGCCAAATGACATATTTTTGAGAATTTGCTTTAACTCTCTCTACTTATTGTAGTTCAATTTCCATCTTGATCTTTACCCTTTGAAGACCAGCATTTTTCTGTTGGAAGAGTATTCAAATCCTCACATTCAAGGAGTGTTTCAAGCTTCCCACATGAAGCACATGCAGTCCCAAGGCGACTTTTCGGGTTCCAAGCTCATCAACAATGCTCAAATCCTTGCAAACATCCACCTTGAACCTCACCAGGGCTTCAGCTTTTGCAGTCACAAAGACTTTCTCAAAGCCCAGCAAGTGCTTCTGGGGTGAGTTGTGTACTGATGGGGGAGAAGAAAATAAGAAAACCGTATGACTTCCGCTCATGTTTCCCGCATTATTGACTCTTAGATGGATATCAAAGGCTAAATTCTGGCAACTTTCTTGCACAGCGTCCACAGACTTGCATTTTGATGAGTGACAACTGTGACCCTCCTCTATGGGGATGGAGACTGATTTAGGTGCTTGAACAAGGTGGTGGTTGAACTGGGTGTAGCTTAGTCCATCTCCAAATGTGTAAACGGTTTCCCCAGTGTAAAACCGGTAAGTCCGACCAGGGTAGCCAGTGGCAGGATCTGGTCTCATATTCATATTTGTCATCGGAACCTTGTCTACATACGACTGAGGATACCATGTCATAGGTAGCCTTCCAGCTGAAAGATAATGATTCATGGTTATAAGACTTGTACCAAAATGAAAAATGTCTGACAAGTTGAAAACTAATCCAAGGAGAGATGGACTTACTTGGATTGTAAAAACCAAAGATCACATCTGCTATGGCAGCTCCACCAGCTTCGCCAGGGTAACCGACCCACAGGATGCTTGTAATTTTGTCATCATTTTTAGCAAATGATATATCAAATCCCCCTCCAGACATTACAACAAGAATCACGTTTCCTTTGGATGCCTTGGCAACTTCTGTTATCAAAAGTGGCTGCTGTCCTGGAAGCTGAATGCTGACCCTGTCACGGCCCTCCGCCTCTATAGATTGATCAATACCGACTATAAGAACTGTGGCATCTGCTGCTGCTGCTATTTTCTTAGCTTCGTCTATTTGTGCAGTGCCACATGCCACATTGGAGCATCCCGGCAAATACGTAGTTGTAACCAAGGCCGTTAGGCCCTGCAAAGGGGTTGTATATTTACATGGCGTGCCTGCAAAACTTTCCAATAATATCAGCAAAAGTAACAATACATGAATCATTTGGCCACATGGCTAGTTGAGGAGAATGCAGAGATACATAGTGAGATTGCACTAATCATTAAATACCTTCATAGTTTCCGATCATTGTTTTGGTGACATTGGCATTGGGTCCTATTACTGCCAAGGTTTTGATGGCAGTGGGAGACAGAGGTAGGGATCCTTTGCTGTTCTTAAGTAACACGATCCCTTGCCTGGCGGCTTCCCGAGCCATCTCTTGGTGCTCTGATGTGCACACATCTTTTGGACCAAGCTTCCCATAAATTGCCTTACTTGGGTTGCCATCAAAGAAGCCAAGTCGCATCAGTGTAGCAAAATTGTTGGAGACAGCTTTATCAACTGCAGACTCATCCACAAGTCCACCTTTCACTGCAGCTTCAGTGTGTTTGCCAAGGAAAGATCCACAGTCGAGGTCCAACCCTGTTGCATTACAGCAACAACACAAAACCCTTTAGCAACTAACCACTAAACATTCCTATTTGCATAAATCATACTATTTAGTATTGTTCAGAGTCAAGAATTATGCTGTATTAATGTACATGAAGCCATAAATTTAAAGATGTAAGCAGTGAAGTCACCTGCCAATATAGCCTTGGCTGCAGCCTCCTCAGGTGTCTTGGTGTAGTGTTGAGAATTGTAGAACACATCTACTGAATCACAATCCGCAACTATGTATCTGCAGCAGCCCAAGATTCATGTAAATATAACAGAGCATTAGCTCAGCCAAACTGTAAATGTTATTTATAGATTAGGTAGAACTCATAATACCCGTTTAGTTTCCATTCGCCTCGGACAATCCCTGAGAGGAGATCAGGATCAGCACAAGCTGGCTTCCCATTAACTTGGTTGAAAGAACACATAACACTGGCAACATTCCCATCAATTACACAGCTTTTGAATGGGGGTTGAAATGTATCATCCATATCTTGCTTTGTCACCTAACTCACCCAACAGAATATGCAAGAGTGTTGGTTGTACAAAACAGAAATATTAGTGTAATGGAACATACTTCAAACGAAAATTACCACTGCATTGAAGTGCAAGCGATCAACTCCTTTCCAATTTTCCAAATCATAGGCAGTATAGTGTTTGCAGCAAGCAGCAACCTTAAGCCGGTCAGGGCTACCATCATCACTTTGTTGCAGGCCTCTGACATAAGCTGATGCATACTTGCTTGAAAGCAGTGGGTCCTCTCCTGGAGTCTCCTGGCCTCTTCCCCATCTGGGGTCTCGGAATATGTTGACGTTTGGGGACCAAAATGTCAACCCTGCTAATCCAACATTGTACATTGCTCTGGCTTCAGTGGAAACCACCTGCTCATGACCACTGACATCATCTTTCAAGCCATTAAACAGATAAAAATTAGCTGTAATTAACTTGAAATGACCTGGGTATTAGATTTTCCAGCACATTATACAGTACAGCATCCCATCAATGTTGGGAAATTGTCTACTTCATACGTTTTGAAAATGAAGCTGGAAGTCATCCACAAAAGTGCTGTTGCAGGTGGAAGTTTTCAGCTAAATTTAAAATTCCACCTACTTCCTGTGACCAACCATTAAAAGATGATATACATCTCTCGAGTAGCAAATTGCCTGGAAATGGCAGAAATACATAATTTCGAGCCCAATAAACTATGGCTTCTGCTACTACATTTAAACAATTATTTCAATCAATTTGAGAAAAATCCTCAGATTTTTTTCTTATTTTATACTCTGTTACACTAGTGAATCAAATTTAAGATACAGGGGTGAACAGAGCAAAACCACAATCCAAGTCCTTAAGACAACAATAATAGCATAAGCATCATCGAAATCCTCAAACAACAAAGACAGTCAAAATCTTATCCAAAAAGTTCCCAATTGGCCAAGCCAAGAATCATCATGTAAAAGGCTAATCCGAATAGAAGCCATTAACTATAAAGCAATGAATAAAGAACACAAAATGTGGTAGCCACTTGATGTAGTGATGTCTACGGTACAAAGACATGGATCAAATCGAAGACTAGACCTCCTTGTCTTGTTCATGTCATCAAGGGCTCATTTTTTCTAAAGATAGAAACAGAACTGAATCTATAGTATACCTTTCTCAACCTCATAAATTTACCAACAATCTTTGTCCCCCACCATAAAAAAAACCCCAAAATGCAAATATAAATCCACCCCATTACTGAATCCAATTGTGGAAGCAAGCAAATGTGCTTATATGGAATTTATATGATCAAAAACCCATATCCGAAATCAAGTTTTTGAATCAAAAACTCATCATCTGGAAGATCAAACATTAGATGAAGTGAGAGGAAAACAGAGAGAGAAGAGAGAAACATTAGTAAAGGTTACCTTTCCAATGGCTTCAAAGAGAGAGGCATTGAAAGAGGCCGCAGTGAGGATAACCTGAGGAAAGCTGGTGGCTCCAGGGACGATACTGTTGAAATGTGTCCCTGGACCCACATAAGAAACTCCATGTAAAGCCTCAGACCACCACTCATACTTGGGAATCCCAAGCCTGCTCACACTGGCAGCACTGTTCACCAAGAACCCAATCTTCTCCTCCAATGTCAGCCTCTTCACCAAATCTGCGACCCTTGCGGCCGTCTCCAGTGAAGTGTTGCAGAACCCAAACTGCCCCAACGTGGAATTGTTCTCAACATCACAGGCAAAATCAGGGGAAGACTGGGCCAAAACCCCCTTAGGGCTCGACAAAAAATGCGAGAAGCAAGAAAGAAAGCATAGGAAAACAGTGACCTTCGGTGCACTGTTGATTACAGAAGCCATTGGAGAATTACACAAAGCTTCTGCTGAATGTAGTTTCAGTAGTAAGAGTCAGTTTCTCTTATAATAAATTGGGTTTTAAACACGTTTTTTTTTAGCCGCCCGTGATGGATAATGGGAGGGAAACACTGAAAATCCATTGAATGCAGTTGATTGGCTGACCAGAAAGAAAGAGAATCTAGTCGCGGCAGTTTGTGAATCATATAAGAGCCCGTGAATGATCAATTTTATTTCTTTAATTAAGTTTGTTTTTTCTTTTTTTCCTTTTCAGTGTACTGTATGGAGAAGCCTTCTTTGTTTGTTTGGAATCTCTGTATGGTTGGAGCATGCACATATACTCACTGTCGTATACACTTTTTTTTTTGTATCTTACCATTGCTCACGTGTGAGCTACAAGGGCTAATATTTCGGCTTCATAATAGCCAAGCTGGAACTGAAGGAAGAGAAGGCCTTTTCTGCTTTTGGGGTTTCCAAACATGGCCTTAGGGGAAGAGAAGACGAAAGGGGAGACCGGACACCTAAAAAGAGGGCTCCCACGACTATGACATGGAAAACTTGGTACAAAAAGTGTGAATGTTGGTTTCTGAAAAGTCTATTCTGAAAAAATAAAAGACTTATTTCAAATATTTTTCCCAATTATTTATTCTTATTTTATGTATTTGAGAAAGCGAATTGAAGATAGCAGTACAATAAGTAAATACAATTTTATGTTGGAAATCTGTATTTTGAAAATTTTGTACCAAAATTAGAATAATATTAACATTTTCAAAATTTTAATTAACTAAAAATTTACTTTAATAAAATGGTCTACCTTGCAAACCAAAAAAAAAGAGAGAGAGAGAGAGAGAGAGAGAAGGCCTGCTTGGCAATTGTTTTTGAATGCAGAATTTTGTTCTCTAGAACATATTTTTGCTCTGCACCAAAAAAAAAAAAAAAAAAAAAAAAATCCTTCAACAACTAAAAACTATTTTATAATATTTTCACTTATTTTTTTAGGATTATTTAAAAAAATGATTATACAAGTATGTAAAATGATTAAAAATAAAGTACTAGATATAACAAATATTTTTTAAAATATTAAAAACAAGTTAAAGATATTTCGGGTTCTAACATAGAGTTTTGTTCTATAAAATATCTGTAAACCCCGCATTTCACTCGATACGTTCCCACTCAATGGCGAAACTCGCTTTTTATTTATTTAGTGAAAACATTGATTTTTAGAAAAAGACTTGGAGTCGCCACTTATTTTTGTTTTATTTTCTAAGGGAAAAATAAAATAAGAAAGAAAAACCTTAAGTGTGACCCCTGAAGGAAAAACAGATCTGTGAAAAACCAAAGTCAAGTTCAAGGGTCATGTTACCTATTGGGAAGGTACGGTGGTGAGTAGTAGCACCCCTTTAAGCCCTATAATAAGGTCTCTACTAAATAAGGTAAGACAAGTGTGATAATTGATAAAGAAATTAATGGATAACAGTGAAATGATCAAATAATAAAACGAATCATGCATAAAAATAAACAAAGTGGGAGTGAGATTGTACGTTAGCAGCAAGTAATAAAGTGTTATCATGAAACAAGATTAGCTCCAGTATAAAATTATCACATGCATATCAAAGAGCAAGATAAAGATTAAACGATATTCATCAAGCACAGCAATTGACGATTAGAAGAGAAAACTCATATGTAGGGCCCCTACCAAAGCCCAATTGATTTTGCATGAATTAACCCAAAAATTTCATTCTTGGTTATTTAAAATCAAGAGAAACAGAAAATTATTTGAAAATCAAATAAAATTTGTACAAGTGCATGCCAAAATGAGAATGACATCAAACTTATTAAAATCAGGATTTTTGGTGACTTAAAACTCTAATAAATGATAAAGAAAAAAATTGTAGAATTAAAAAAAAAATTAAAACTAGAGCAAAATCAAGATTATTTGAAAGAAAATTAGAATTTTAAAAATTATTTGAAAATTGAAATCTTAAAAATTAAATTCGAAAATTGGAATTTTAAAAAATTAATTATTTGGAAATGGAAATCTTGAAATTTTTTTTTTAAAAATGGAATTTTGAAGAATTATTGGAGAATGGAATTTAAAAATAAATAAAATAATAATAAATAAATAAATAAATGTGAAAATTGGAATTTTGGAAATTGGAAATTAAATTTGGAAATTGAAATTTTTAAGAATTATTTTAAAAAAGAAGTTTTAAAAATTAAATTTGAGAATCGGAATTTCGAAAAATTATTTAAAAATGGAAGTTTGAAAATTAAATTTAAGAAAATGGAATTTTGAAGAATTATTTGACCATGGAATTTTAAAATAAATAAATAAATGAATTTAAAAATTGAAATTTTGGAAAATTATTTAAAAATTAAAATTTTGAAAATTAAATTTAAGAATTGAAATTTTAAAAATTAAGTTTGAAAATTACAAATATAAAAGTTAATTTTTAATATCAAAATATGAAGAATAATAAAAAATGACACATGGTGGATTCACTTAAATGGTTTTACCAAACCATGTACCCTTTGACCAAAAGATGATGGATTAAGAGGATGGCTTTTTGGGTTGCATGTAGGAATGGGGCCCATCTCCAAATGCTTCTTCATTTCCCACTACTCAATTTCAAAAAAATTCAAAGATCTTTTCCCACAACCCACCAACCTTTGGCACAATACCCTATGCAAAACTCCTATAGTTGAAAATTACAAATATGGAAGTTAATTTTTGATATCAAAACATGAAGAATAAAAAAAAAATGACATGTGGTGGATTCCCTTAAATGATTTTACCAAATCATGTATCCTTTGACCAAAAGATGATGGATTAAGAGGATGGATTTTTGAATTGCATGTAGGAATGGGGCCCATCTCCGAATGCTTCTTCATTTCCCACTACTCAATTTCAAAAAAAATCAAAGATCTTTTCCCACAACCCACCAACCTTTGGCACAATACCCTATGCAAACTCCTATAGTTAAAAATTACAAATATGGAAGTTAATTTTTGATATCAAAACATGAAGAATAATAAAAAATGACACGTGGTAGATACACTTAAATGGTTTTACCAAACCATGTACCCTTTGACCAAAAGATGATGGAGTAAGGGGATGGCTTTTTGTGTTGCATGTAGGAATGGGGCCCATCTCCAAATGCTTCTTCATTTCCCACTACTCAATTTCAAAAAAAATCAAAGATCTTTTCTCACAGCCCACCAACCTTTGGCACAATACCCTATGCAAACTCCCATAGCTGTTAGATATTTCATGTGCATGAATTTTATTTTTTTAGGATAGCATGTTCATCAAAATCTCCCCAGTTTCAATAAAGTCAAAACATCCAGCCCCAGATGATACTTTACGCGTGAATCGGTCTTAAAAAAAAACTAGCCTACTTCACAAGTAGATGGACAGAATTTCCAGCATTCCCATGGTTCCAAACCACACAGTCCTTCCCAGACGCAAGAAATGTACTCATGTCAATTAACAACCTGTCTTCAAGTTTCAAAACGTAGCATTTTTTTTTTTTTTTTGAACTTTTGGGGGCTGTTCGGGAGCTATGTGGTGACTAACTCATCCTCAACTCCCTTGGTTTAAATCCTCTATAGTATGTAACATCCATAAGCTAATGATAAATAGATTACAAGTTACCACCACACATGTCTTGTAAGAACAATAAAGTCCTACGACAAGCTATTTTTGCATCAAACTACATAGTTCCATTGTTAATTGTATATGATTCTTGAAAGTACATAACCCAAAAAAAAAATAAATCACTATTTCAACAGTCTCATTCCTCTATTACACATAAGCTATTAAGCTAAGGCTCACATTCACATTCTAAAAAATATCTTCCATTTTCAAAACTAAAAAGAAACATAAAACAAATTAATGATGTGTGTGGTTCTCAATTTTTTTTTTCTAAACAATTTCCCACAAACAGTCGTCCTTGTAAACATAAAAATTTAAGATATAACAAAAAAAAAAAAAAAATCCCAAATATTCTAAATCACAGGGTCATTAACAACAGAAAACAACCATTCTTGTTGCCAAAATTCACTCCATCTAAAAATTTCTTTAACCAAAACAAATTTTCCTTCTATTTCATTCATGCGAAAATGAATCAAAATACAACAAACCCCAAAATATAAGACCTTCGGCCCCAATATTTTCTCAACAAATCCCAAAACTCACCTATGATTGATTAATCCACAGCAAGAGGAAGTTCCACTTCGATTTCCAAAAACCTTAAAAAAATTCCACCTTTGATGAAGAAATATGAAGATATGCCTCGACTTTGGCTTCGTTGAAGGTTTTCGAAAGATGCCTATTGGGTTTGGGTGGTCAGCTCATGAAGAGAGACACACTAGGGTTAGGCCAAAATGAGACGAAGATGGCTTTAGGAAGATGGGTATCCATCGCCTGGTCAGGACGTCAATAAATAGATCGGCTGCCTACCTTCATGTATCAAACGAGTTATGAAAATGCGAATTTCTTGAGATCGAGTTAGGGCAAAACAAAAGGAAGTGATAAAGAGAGTTTCCCCAAATTTCAAATGTTTCTCGCGCGGGTCAGGTGTTTTGTGGGTTTCAAATTTTGGTGCTTATTAATTTGCACACCTTCCTACTGACATGGACATTGGTGGTTGTTGACAAGGAAACATTAAAAGGCAATTTTGGAAATGCAGATGTAAATAGTATATAGTGCAAGAGAAATATGATATTTTCCCCATTAACAGGGAAATCTCATATTTCACTTATGTAGAATTCCAAAACCATATATTTTCTTAATCATAGGCTGGAAACACAAGTTCAACAATTTTCTATGCCCTTGTTTATATATATAAAAAAATATAACATTTTCACCATTTGCAAAACTTATGTTGAAACTAACCGTAATCATTTTATAAAAAATATTTTTTAAAAAAACTTTAATTTGAAGCCTCAATTTTCAACTGAGGTTTCATTTTTTAATAAAACTAAAATCACAATTACCAATTAAGGCTTTAATTTTTAACTAAAATCTCAATTATTGAATGAGACTGTATTTTTTAACGGAAATCTCTATTGTCAATTGCAATATTTTCATAATTGGATCGGTCATTGAACCGAAAAAATTGTCAATTCACAGTTCACTAGTCGGACCAGCGGTAAAATTATGGTTAGACCAGTGACGTCATAAATGTATTTTTATGTATTATTAAAATTAAAAATTAAAAATTAATAATAAATTCTATCAAAATTTTGACAGCATTTGCTTCGTTTGTTGAGTTTTTTCAAAAAAGTTTTTACTTGTAGAAGTCATCAATCATCATATATCATATTTATAACACAATATAAGATGTTATACATTCATAATGTCAATAAACTCAATATTTATCAAATAATCAAACCATTGTTATCCTATAATAACCAAATTATCAAAGAGTTGTTAACTTAACACATTATTCAAAATAGATAACATAAATGTCAACCACAACACCTAAATAGTTACTCAAAATATAACATGTCATTGTTGAGTATTCATGAAGATTTTTGCATACTAATAAATATAAAATTCATGTCTTCATTCATTTTGGAAATTGGAATATGGAGATTAAAAATGAGCATTTGGAAAACCTTCTCCACATCAAGCCTTTCTACAGCCACACCACCACCATCCTCACCATCTACAAAAATATTGAATATATATCAACAAGAAATCATTTTTGAAGAAAAAAATATATAATTATTGAACTTTTATAAGTTTAAATATTCTACTAACCAATGTGAGAACTTGAACCTTTCCCTTCATTTATTAGAATTGACCCTTCTTCATATAGAAGATTTTCCAATTCTTTAACATCTAACTCTACTGGTTGATCCTCATCAATTATCCAAAAATCCGTCTCATCAATGCATGCATAGTCAATGGGATCATAGGTTCTTTTCTTGTTATAGAACCTAAAAAAGAAAAGCATATAATTATTCATAATTGTGAATAAAAGAATTTAAATTCAAAACAACTAAGAAAGCATTTATACCGATTTTTTAGCCACAAATTGTAATGAACGTATACAAGATCATTAAGCCTTTGATGTTCCAATCTATTCCTTATTTTGGTATGTATAGGTTCAAATACACTCCAATTCCTCTCACATCCAAAAGATGATGTAGTTTGGCTCAATATTTGAATGACCAACTTTTGCAAATGTGGTGCACTGTATCCATGTAGCCTTCACCATTCATCTAGTTACCATTTTTACATTAAAAATAAGAAAATCAAAAACATTAGCAAGTTTAATGTATTAAATAGTAAGTAGGTAACTAATGAAAAAAGACAAACACACTAATAAATTAAAATTATTTTTTACCAGGTTGAAGTACTTCACGTGAAGAATAAGCAAAGTCTTTTCCAAAACTTCCCAATCCATCACAAAACAACTTCATTTCATTCATCGTATCAAGCTTGTCTTTTAAAACTTCTTGATCAATAACATCCATGACACCTCCAATAACAGCTGACTGATTACAAAAGTTTTCCTGATCATATTGGAGACATGGATTCAACCAATAAGCTGCTAAATGAATGCTTTGATTTAGTTGTTGATCCCAACGTTGCTTTATGATCTTTGTATAAGGCTTGTATAGTCTTTCGTTGTGGTTAAACAATTTCTTGATACCCAAACGAACCTTATACATGCCTTCATACACATATCCCATCGAAGGTCTCTCATCACAATCAACAATACACAATAAGTGCATTAGTGGAGACATAAGATTCACAATTATCAAACAATCATTCCAAAATCTATTATCTAAGATGATGGAAACTACAACTTTGCTTTTATTATCCCTTAAATATCTAGAGTCCACAAAGAACTTGCTAATCACCAAAGCTTGCAAGTCATGTTTATGATCATGAAGATTCTTGAGTGTAATGAATGTAGTAGCAAAGTGAGTTGCATCAGGTCGGAGAATCTCTATTCATCTTTCCTTTTTTCTCAACCAACTTAACAAAGCAACATGATTATATACAAAAATTGTCATCTTTGATGCACGTCTTATAAGTTTAGCAATATGGTCCATCTTATCAATATCCTTAAAGATCAAATTAAGACAATGAGCTGCACAAGGTGACCAATTGAACCACATTGAGTGGACCCACCCATTCAATTACCTCATCAAATAACTGAAACAAATTAGTTGCATCCTTGACAATGTTTGAAGCATCAATAGATTTCACAAACTATATTTCTTCTGGACAATACACAAGGAAGTTGATGAGTGTTCTTTGTCTATTATTTGTCCAACTATCACCCATTATTGTACACCCAACTTTTGCCCAAATTGCACGATAAAAGTCCACAAGTAACTGAACTTCCTTTTTGGCATCCTTCAAAAGATTAACCCACAATTGATGGTAATTTGAACCCTTATATCCAAGACCACTCGCAGATATAACATCCAACATTGGCTTGAAGTAGAAGGAATTCATAGCATTAGTAGGAATGCATGCATCACAAAATAATCCCCCAACTGCCATAGCTGCTCTTCAAACAGCTTCTTTCCTAGCTAATACACTACTCATGGAAGGTTGAGCTCCTTGAGTATTTCTTGGTGTAAAATACTTATCCATTGTTGATTTTTTTCTTTTTCCACTACTAGCAGCCATAGGACTTTGCATTTCTTGAACCTCTTCTTCACCTTTTGCCATATCCCCTTCAAATTGTTACATATTAGGACCATGAGGATTTCTATATTCATATGCTTCTTGGGTTGCTTTCTTAGAATTCACAAACTTCTGCAAAGAATATTCCATTCGAAATTTGACATTAGGAAGCACCGATTTACATTGACCAATATCCCATTTCACTCCAACAAGATGTTGTTTCATTCTATGAATACCTCCACCTTTTGCAACCTTTTTACAATACAAACAAATAAGAGCTTTCCTTCCATTTGTATATCTTTCTTCAAAAACATACTCCCATGCAAGGTCAATCTTACTTCTAGTTGTTTGTGATTTTTTTTTTTTTACAAAATTAGTTAATAAAATTAATTAGAAAAGTATAATACAAAATGTAATTTTTAGTAGTTTCATCAAAGTCATAAAAAATATCCTCTAAACATATATATGTGTGTGTGTGTGTGTGTGTGATCTCATATGCCTTCATAAGGAGAGAACCTATATGTAACTAGTACTCTCTTCATTTTTGGTCGCTCCCCTCTAACTATAATAGGTACTACATATGACAAAGAAAATTAAAGAACTTAAAGGGAATCAAGATTTCTAAGAACTCCTCCTTTGGATCTTTGATTCTCCTTATGATTAGCCTTTAAACCAAAGATGAACCAACCCCTTTCAAGGGCTGCCCATGGCCCTTTTATATCATTCCCCAAATTAACCCTAAGTTCCATCACGTGATAGTCGTTCCCATGCAAGTTAAGGGCTAGAATTGGTCCCCCACATTAGCCCAACCCATTCCCCCTTCCTAAGACAATTAAAAGGCCTCTTATGTGATGTAATCACGTGAGTTTTAAGGCTGAAAAGGCAACTGCACGTGGTGAAGCCATTGTAAGAACCTTGGTGGTGCCTTCATGTATCAAAACATTGCTCTTGTTTTTCAATTTTATTCCTCAAGCAAATGACCTCCAAAAAATATGAAAATTGGTCAAATTGAAGTTAGGAAAGTGAGGAATACAACAAAAAAATTTCAGCTAGATTGGATATGTCCAGCCCCTTTAACCACCTCAAAACATTTTATTAGTTGGACATGATTGGCACTTAAGAGTTCCTTGCAATTTCCATTTTTTTTGGCTAAATTCACCCTTCATTCTCACATTTGGGAGGTCCCATGAGGATATCAAGATCCCATTATTCAAGAAATATAGCTATAAATGTATAAATAAAAAAAATTAAAAAAAAACTCAAAGAAAATATGAGAAAACCGACATACACAAGATAACATACAAATACTTAGTTGAAATGTGTTTTTAATAGTGAAATCAAGCTAAAGATGTAATCATTGTCCCTATTTTTATACAAAATGTGACCTTAATCAATAAAAGGTTAACAACTAGATATTGCACCTTTGTGTGGGCCAATTTCACCTAAAGATGTAATCATTGCCCCTATTTTTATACAAAATACGACATTAATCAATAAAAAGTTAACAACTAGATATTGCAACTTTGTGTGGGGCAATGTAGTGACGTAGAGGAGCAAGAAATAGACAATGGTGACTATAGTGTTTTGAGGCAGAATTTAAAGTTTTACCACATCAGATTGATGAGTTACTTTAGTTGAAGATATGATTGGATAAACTAAAATTTATAAGAAATGAGCCTATGAAGGTTTACTGTCATAATAAGGTTGTTATCACCATCTCTTGTAACCCTATTCATCATGATAGAACAAAACATATAGAGTTGGACCACCACTTTATCAAGGAAAATATAAAAAAGATGAGCATTTGTGTTGTATACATGCATTCATCACAAACAATGATGAAAATATCAGTAAATACGAATATATCGGTATTTAGATTTTATAGATATATTGATAAGGCGAAAATTATTCAAAATTTATGAAAATACTTGAAAAAACTTCAAATAATAAAATAAGTAAAAATATACATGTTAAAGTTATTTTGTAAGTGTAATTGAGTCAAGGATAATATTTATCAATTTTTTTTAGAAAAAATTATCTCAAATTCCTTTAATATATTTATATTTATGTATTTTATAAATTAAAAACTACTTTTATTTAAAAAAAAAAAAAAACACATTTTATTACATTTAAAAAAAAAAAAAAAAAAACCGTTTTAAGATTTATATAAAATATTGTATTTGAGATTTAATTTCTAAAATTTTATTAATGGTGGTGACAACTTTTTGCTATTAACATTAATTTATTTAAATAATTAAAATTATTAAAATTAAATTAATAATTTATCTTATTAAATTAATTTTAATTTATAAAATATTAGAACTTCATTATTATTATTTTTTTACTAATTTTTGGACAAATTTATATTTTTAATATTTTAAAATAAAAACATTCAAAAGTAAATAAAATTAAAAAATAAATATAAAAATTAAAAATAAAAGTACAGTAATAGTAATTTTTTAAAATATAATTAATGAGATAAATGATGATACATTTAATTTTATAATTATAATTTATTTAATTTAAATGCATTCACTAATATAAAATAAATGATTATGCATATATGAATTTTTTTTTTAATATTTATGTTTTTTATATTTAATTATTATAAATGATAAAAAAAATTGTTAAAAAAATTATAATGATGGTTTTTTCACTTTTAGTAATCAATTAAATAAATTTTAAAATAAAATAATTAACATTTATTTATTTATTAAAAGAATATAAAATATTCTTTAATATATTTGTGTTTGTGCACACTTATTAACAAAGGTTGATTCACCTCAATGGTTGTTAGCTTTTAATTCAAGCCTTTTAGCCTGGTCTGGATCCCTTTGGCTGCCCTGTAAAAAAGCTTTTAATTCAAGCCTTTTAGCCTGGTCTGGATCCCTCTGGCTGCCCTGTAAAAAATTTTAAGGGGGAGATAATATAACAAAAAAAGTGTTTTATTTTTTATTTATTTATTTATTTTTTTCGTTATCTTCTTAGCTTCAAAAACAACTTATTTTTATTAATTTGATCCATTTCCATCCTATGGATATTCCAATCATTAATAATTTCAAAATTTATAATATTTTAATCTTTGATTATAAGATAATTTATGAGCCCATGCAAAAGAAGATATGAAGCCATGAAATGCTACTTTTTGAGTAAAAGGAAAGGAAAACATTATCATTCAAGAATTAAACACTACATTCATGGTCAATATTGGAAAGATTATTCAAATAGCCCCTTGAGAAAAGGAAAACAGTATTAGTATTCAGGAGTATTCAGAGAGCTCATAGAGAAAAGGAAAACATTATCATAATTTAGGAGTTTGAGGGCACTGCTACCCTCCTTGAGATCAGCATGTGCGGGAGCTCCTACCCTTGTGGCTTTATCTGTTGCATTCTCTATCTTCTCCCTTTCTCTCCCTTTGTTTGAGAAGAACTACTTGCCCTTCCTTGAATGTTATTCCTTTCTTGCTTCATCAAATCTCATTTCTTTTCCTTCTTCACCTCAAAAACATCTTGTTTGGAAGTCACAAAATACAAAATCAAAACTGAGAACCCAGGTATACCAATAAAGGTTTTGTGCAGAAAACAAGAACTCAGGACTAAGCAAGACTAATGACCAAGTGTCTCCTAAATTGTATTACAAATACAGTTCAACAAGATAGAATGGAAAGTGAAAATCCCATCCTTTAGAAGAGTTTCCTACTAATGAGCAGTTTATGTATTAGCTTTCTCTATGTACTCTATTGACGCTAATCCTCTTTCAACCCAGCCCATTTAACACATCCACTACGACCACGGACAGGGACAAAGAGAAGGCACAAGAACTAAATTGCTAGCTCAAAAAAATTCAAACACATTTTATAGCATGGGTGTTGGGAGGCACAAAGCAACTTCTAGCAAGCACAGAGTTTAACCATACTAACATATAATAGAGACTGCAATGCTAGTTGAGAATGAATCAGAATTCTGAATCCAATAACAATCAAGCAAACAAAATGGAATGATACAACAAGGCAAATACATTTGAGAGATTCTAAAAGAAAAATATAATCCACCCAATAAAACAAGCAACCTAAGTGCTATACAAATATCTGGATTCAATTGAAGTTTTTCAGAGGCACTTTTGAACCACCAATTCTGAAATTACAAAAAAAGAATGCAAAGTTTCTACTGTTACATATTTCAGAAAAAGAAAAAAAAGGAAAAAAGACTGTTGAAAACTCAATCGGGTAATCACAAGAACGCAAACATCTTTTACATGGTCCAGAGAACAAGATAAGTTGAAGGTGGAGAAAAAAGGGATCATCAACTTTACAGTGGAAATCTTTGCAAAAAAGGAAAATGAGAATCTTAGATATTCCTACAATAAAATCTAAAGCATTATAAGTCCCTTGTGAGGTTAATGCATTTCTTACGCTTAAGCTTCTATGGTTTTATTGCATAATGGATTAGCAGGACCCCACATATGATTCTAACAACAACTAGGGCAACACATGAGTTACTGATTCCTGCCCAATTCAATCTGATCTCTTCCTTGCAGCCTGTCAATGCCAAGAGAAGCTGGATCCAAGGGTGCTTCTGGCCTCTTTGAATCTAATTCCAGTTCCTTCTGCTTCAGTTCCAATACCATTCGCTCATTCTCTAATCCCAACATCTCATTCTCCAGCCTTGAATTCTCCAGATCCCTGCCTTTCTTGCTGCTGTATCTCAACCACTTAAAACATTGTTTCTCAAGCTCAAAACCTTGAGCCATGATGGTGACTCTTTGCTCTTGGAGTTGCAACATCCGGTTCTTTATCCACTCTTTCTGCTCCCACAGAGACTTGGTGGGGTCTTCAAAAATCCCAGCCATTTCAACTTCAAAACTATCCTGACAAGCATCCTGTGGCCAAAAACTGCAATCCTCTTGGTTTACTTTCCTTCTTTGATGAAACTGCCCCATCCTCTGTGCATGCACATCAGCATTATCATACTCTTCATTATCCAATTCGTCATCATCGAAGTCCTCATTTTCCTCAGCTTCTTCCTCCTCAGATCCATTATTATCCTTTGAACTTCTGGCAAGGGGTGAAAAATAACCTTGTAGATCAATATCATGACAATTTGGTATGCTTTTTCCATTATGGTAAGCACACATTTCCTGATAAAACAAATGTTTTGAGCTCAATATTTTTTTCACATCATCCTTCATCTTAGCAGAGAGTTGGGGCATGGAGTCCATAAGTGCAGGGTTTTCCACCACTCTACAAGTAGTTCCCCTCCCAAGAATTTCATTCAACCTCTTGTACCTCTTGTTCAAATCATTGAACTTATCCTCACACTGCTGAGGTGAAACACAACAACCCTTACTAATCATTATCTTTGAGACGGTTTTCCATTTACCCTTCTTCTGCAAAATCCCTGATTTCCTCTTCAGCCCTTCCACACCCTCAAGGGTACCATCATCCCCAACGCAGGCAACCACTGCTATAAGAAGTCTCACCACATTATCTGTCCATTTCATTCGCTGCCATGGAGAGCCCTTTTTACCCTTCACCCCGCTGAAGTTCTCATCTTCTGTATAACTTGGCTCATCCTCATCACTAGAATTGTTATTGTCGTTATTTGCAACACTAACAGGAGCAATCCCCTTCCCTTTACCATAATTTATTGGAATGCCTTTTGGGGTTGAGCCCTTGGCTTCCAGTGTCCCAATGGAGCAATGATCATTCTCAAAACCAGTCATCACATTCATGTGATGGTGATGGGTATGAGGTGGAATACTCATCTGGGCCTGCTGGTGTCTCTGAATAGAAGTTTCAAGGTCTAAAATTCCCGCACTCGTTCCCGACAAAAACCCACCTCTCATACCTGCATTATCCATCTTCTCACACTAAGTTCCAAACCCCCTAATCTGAAGTACGAAAAAATGAAGGGAAAAGGGAAAGAAATCAACTTTCAAATCTTAAAATTTCCATCTTTATAACACACACAAAAAAAAAAAAAAAAAAAGAAACAAACAAACAACAAACTCCACTTCCCTGAGCCTAACACAACTACTTGCCTTAAACCCAAAAATAAAAAATAAGAAGTATAAAAACCAATAACAACAACAACAAAAAAAAAAAAAAAAAAAAAAAAAAAAAAAAAAAACCAATAGAATCTCTGTTCTTTACTTTTCCACCATTTCCCACCAACCAAACAGATGAGTAACTCAAAAACTGAGAAATAATCAAACCCCCCACAACTTTGCTTCTGAAATTACTGACTAGAAACAGAAACCCTTTCAAATGAAATCAAAAACCCTAAAAGGATTCAAACTTCTTACGCATATCGCCCTGTTTAGGCTTATCCAAAACCCCAGAATAGTTCGAACCCACGAAGTTCCCCAGGAAAATTTCGAACTAATGCAAGAACTTTCCCCTGGAAAAGTACACAACAATTAATCATTAAATTGAACCAAAATTAAAAAAGAATAAAGACAAATTAAAAAGGCAAATTCCATCAAGATTACCATTTGATTATGTACAACGGAGATTTCACAAGCCCAGATGCCTGGAAGTGTTGTTTGAGAGAGAGAGAGAAATGAACTGAAAGGGAAGATGAGAACCAAGTCAATGATGATTCAGGTGAGCAACCTATACTGAATTCTTATTGGTCGTTGAAAAATGAGTTTGTCACAGGCAGAGGAGTGTAAACATTTCTGACTTGAAGTTAGAAATTCTCAAATTAGTCTATTTATTTGATGGTAGTATGCCACGTCAATATTGAGACAAACATTACCTTTAGTGAAGCCAGGAGTATGCTTCGGGCTGCTATTTTTTACACGTGGAGGGTCGCTGATGTGGCGTGTAACATTCCACATCAGCAATAAAAAAATAATATTATAACTCAAGATTACTTCTCTTATTTAATAATTGAATTTATTTAAATCATGTACTTCTTCATTTTCTTAAAAAAAAAAAAGGATAAATTTACTATTTTTTCCTTTTTTGTTATTATCTTAAAATTATGAATCTGTCTGAAAATTATTTTTTAAAACGGTTTTTTTATTTTCTAAAATTGAAACACAAAAAACATATTTGATAACAAAAAATATTTTCAAATAACTTTTTTAATTATTTTTTATTGTTTTCATTTGTTTTTTGAGAATTATTTTAAGAAATATTTATACATGTAGAATGATTAAAAATAAAACACTAAATATAAAAATTATTTTTTAAACATATTTAATAATATTAAAAATATTTTAAATTTTCAAATAAACTTTTGTTATATAAAAATGTTTTTAAAAACTATTTTTTTCATAATTATTTTAAAAAATAGTTACCAAATGGACTCTATTATTTAAATTTTAAATTTTGGTATAAATGTATAAAAGATAAAGTTTAAAAAATTATTATAGGTATATTCAACTTGAATTTCATCTATACAACTCATCTAATTTGAGTTTAACTCAAAATTAATTCAAATTTAAAAAAAAAAATTAAAAAAAAGTCATGTTGAATACCTTGATTTAGAAATTGGCATGTGTTCTTATTGGAGTTGAATGTAGCTTGGGTTTGGGTTACTAACAAACTCAACCCAATCCTTCAAGTATTTTAAGAAAATTTAAAGGTTTTAGTAAAAAAGTAAAACTTGATTATATTAGTCCTCCATTTGGATATAATTCTTTAAAAAAAATAAAATAAAAGATAATGTAACTTTTATATAAAATATAAAGTAGTAAAAAAATTTTAATAACTCAATTTCTTAAACAAATTTTAAAGGTTGTTTTTTACAAGGATGAAAATATTGATAAATGTAGATATATTAATATTTGAATTTTATGGATATATGGGAGATATCGATAAAATATATCAATTAATATTCTAATAAAAATATAATAGGACAAAAAATGTTCAAAATTCATGAAAATGTTTAGAAAAACTTTAAAAAAAATGATAAAATAAGTAAAAATAGACATATTAAAGTTATTTTGTAAGGATAATTGACATAGTTATGATCAAAGATAACATTTGTTAGGGTGATTTCATAATATTCCAATAAACACCATAATTTTTCTACCCTTTTTTTGTGCAAAACTAAATAGGCAACATCAACTAGCAACAATAAATAAACTCATGCAACAGAAAAATAAATCAGACACTAGAATTTTTTTTTTATGTAGAAAACCCCTAATGCGAAGGGAAAAACCATGGGACCTAATCCAATTCAAACTTCCACTATCAATAATAATGGGTTACACCTGTCTTTTCTAAAATAATATCTAGAGAGTACCAAATACATCAAGAACACATATAGCCTTGGATTATACAATATCTTTTGGCAAAAACAAAGAAAATTGGAGAAAGTACACCAAAAATGTCGTTATTGTTCACGGATAGTAACATCAGTTCCTGAGCTCAAAATCTGATCTCCACCGTTCAAATTGTAGCTACTTGAGTTTCAAACCTCTCATCCAAATTTCAACTCGATTGGACCATAGATGAAGCGGGATCAGCTCATTGATGAAATCTAGGTAGTGAGATGCATTTTTCTCTCTCTTCTCTCATCTCTGTTTTTTCCCGATTCAAAGCAGTTAGGCTTCGTTCAAAGAAATATGTTTTTTTTTTTTTTTTTTTGTCCTTTTTTTTCTTTTTCCAATGCAACCAACTTGGTCCCCAAGCATATGGGGACTACTCTCTCACATACGAGGGAGCCCTACAAATCTCCCCCTCCCAACTATGTGAGGGGTTCTACCAAGCCCGCTTGCTTTCTACAGAATTGTAGTTTCTCTGTGGTATTGGTTTTGTCATCATATCTAATCCATTCTCATCAGTATGGATTTTCTCAAGGCAAAACAATTTCATCTCTAGTGCATCACAAATTCAATGATATCTCACATCAATATGCTTAGATTCAGAGTAAAAAGTTGGATTCTTACTAAGATGAATAGCACTCTGACTATCACAGTAGAGTAGATACCTTTCTTACTATAGACCCAATTCTTGTAGGAACTTCTTCATCCACAACAACTCCTTGCTAGCTTCAGTAATAACAATATACTCAGTCTTTGTGGTCGAAAAAGTAACACATTTCTGCAACCTTAATTGCCATGACATTGCTCCCCCTGAAAAAGTGATCAAATAACTAGAAGTAGACTTTATGGAATCAACATCACTAGCCATATCTGCATTTGTGCATCCTATAAGCACAAGTTTGTTAGTCCCAAAACATAAACATGTCTTAGAAGTACCCCTTAGATACTTGAGAATCCATTTCACTGTAGCCCAGTGTTCTTTGCCAGGATTAGAAAGAAACCTGTTGACAACTCCAACAGCATGAGCAATACTAAGCCTTATGCACACCATGGCATACATCAAGCTACCCATGGTTGATGCATAGGGCACCTTTCTCATTTCTTTTTTTTTCTTTCTCACTTAAAGGACTTTGTTTGGAACTTAGCTTTAGATGACTTCGAAGTGGAGAACTCACTAGTTTTGCCTTGCCCATGTTGAACTTGTCTAAAACCTTCTCAATATAGCTTTCTTAAGATAGCCACAATTTTTCATTCGTCCTATCTCGAGAAATCTTTTTACCAAGAATCTGACTTGTAGACCCCAAGTCCTTCATTTCAAATGACTTGCTTAACTCCTTTTTCAGCTTATCAATTTTACTAGTATCACGACCAACAATCAGCATGTCATCCACATATAGCAAGAGAATAATAAATTATCCATCAGAGAATTTCTTCACACACAACGATCAGAAGCAGTTCTATCATACCCATGCTCAACCATGAAAGGAATCAAACTTCTTGTACCACTGTCTAGGTGCCTGCTTGAGACCATACAAGCTCTTCTTCAGTCGACACACTAAGTGTTCCTTGCCTTTGATTGTAAACCCTTCTGGTTGCTCTATATATATTTTTTTCTCTAGGTCACCATGGAGGAAAGCAGTCTTCACATCAAGTTGTTCAATCTCTAGATTTATACTGGTAGCCAAGCCTAACATAACTTGAATTGAAGACATCTTAACTATGGGTGAGAAAAGCTCTTCAAAGTTAATGCCTTTCTTGTGACTAAAACCTGTCACAACCAATCTTGCCTTGTACCTTAACTGTGATTTGTTTGGTTCAGGCTTCTTTTTCAATACCCATTTATTCTTCAATGCTCTCTTAACCTTAGGCAACTCTATCAATTCATAAGTGTTGTTCTTATGTAAGGATTTCATTTCTTGATGCATAACTCTTAACCATTTTTTTTTCTTGTCATGCAACAGAACCTCTTGATAATTTTCTAGCTCTCCCCAATCAGAAAGCAATAAATACTCATCACTAGTATACCTTTTGGAAGGTTAATGCTCTTTAGTAGATCTTCTTAACTATGTTTCAATAGGCAACTCTGAAGTAGCTTGTTCTTGTTGCTATTCTAGGCTATCATTCTCAACTGTAGGATTTTCTTCTACATCATCAATTGCAAACTCATCATTTATGTCAAATGTATCAACCTGTTCTTCTTGCATAACTTCCCTGTGTTCATTATGTCTCACAGAGTTAGAAGAGACTTGACCCAAGTCAACTTGTTCTTCATTGAAAGGCTTTGGCTTCTTAACTCGATCCAAGTCTTCAATGGTTTGATCTTTGAAGAAGACAACATCTCTACTTCTTATAATCTTTTTGGTAGCTGGATACCATGACCTATACCCAAACTTTTCATTTGAATAACCCAGGAAGATACACTATTCAGTCTTGTTGTCAAGCTTGGACCGCTCGTTTCTAGGAACATGAACAAATGCCCTACAGCCAAACACTCTCAAGTGCTCAAAGGAAACAAATTTTCCTATCTAAGCCCTCTTTGGAATATCACCCTCTAAAGGATATGATGGAGACAAATTAATCAAATCAACGGTTTTTCTCATGACCTCACCCTAAAAAGACTTAGGCAATTTTACATAAGAGAGCATACACTTGATTCTATCACAGATGGTTCTATTCATTCTCTCAGCAACACCATTTTGTTGCGGGGTCTTAAGAATCATCTTCTTAAGCCTGATGCCATGACTTTTGCAGTATTGCTCAAATGGTCCCCTATATTCACCACCATTAAGAAAATAAAGTCTAATCTTAAATGAGAAAAACACATAAGAGGGGAAGGAGGAGGAGGGGGGGGGGGGGGGGGGTGAATTGAGTTTTTTTTTTAAATTCTTTTTAAACACAATAAATTTAAGCACACGAGAAGTAAGTATAAAGAGATAGAGTTAGAGAAATCAAACTCAGATTTTATAGTGGTTCGACACTTCCTTACCTACGTCTACTCTCCTCAAGCTCCTAACCGAGTGAGGGTTCCACTAACTTGAAGTTTCAATCAAGCTTCTAATCACCTTTACACTTGGATTCTAGCTTCAATGGGCTCTTACACAAGCTCTTCAAGTTTCAACTCACTTGAAAGCTTTAACACTTAATTAACAAGAATGAATCTCTCAACCTAGCTCAACAAAGGCTCAAATACAACTCAAGGCTAGGATGAATCACAAAGGTGCACTAAAGGATATGCAAATGGGATTTAATGCACCAAGAAAAGAAATAAGAGCTTTTAAGGTAAGAACTAGTAGGTAAACAAATAAATTCAGGCGTTCTTTTGCTCATAAATGAAGTGGAGCTCTCTATTTATAGGTTTCTAACCTCGAAAGCCAAGAAAATAAAAAAGCAGCCTCAACTGGTCAAGTTGGGGGTCGACCGGTTCATTAGCTGTTGGAGCATTTAATGCTTGGTAGGTGATCGTTACCTTCGACCAGACCTCGATCGGAAGTCGATTGGGAAGACAATTACCTCGTCCGGTAAGGGAAGGCTAATGGAAGAGAGATAGTGCTTTTTGCACTCCTCGACCAGATCTCGATCGAGAAGAGGGAACCGATCGACCGGTACCCTGGCCGGTTGAGCCGGTTGGCCAGTGCCTCAACCAGTTCACCATTTTTGGCCCCAAAACCTATCTTTTTCTAGTCTTTTCTCTTCTAACAGTTAGGCAAGGTCTTTAGGTAAATTAATATGTCAAATTTAAAGTGATTTGCCTAAGGTTCGTTTGATAAAACTCAGGTTTTAATGAAACTGTAACTTTAAAGAATAAACCGAGTTTTTCAAGGATGCATGAAATGATATGTAAAACCTAAGTGCACCCATGCATTGACCTTACATATGTTTCCTATGATAAAAGGTCTTCCAAAGGTCTTGATCTTGCATCCATTTGGTTCTTTGATGAATTTCTAAATTAACACCTGAAATTCTTTATAATTCAAACTAATTAGTAACTTAACCATGGTTTGTTATCATCAAAACCTGATTAGGAGAACCCTTGGGCTAACAACCACCATTGTCTACTTTGATAGATCTTAACTACTTGCCAGTTTGCCTCTCAACCTTCACATGAAACGTTTGAATACATCAAGTACCTGGTCTTTGGATTTCAAAGCATATGCCCATACCTTTCTTGAATGATCATCAATAAAAGTCACATAATAAAGTGCCCACCAAGAGTATTACTTTGCATAGTACAAACATCAGTGTGAACTAAATCAAGAATATTTGGTTTTCAACATGAAGGAAATCTATGAAATGAAACTCTACTTTGCTTTCCAAACAGACAATGTTTATAAGGTAATAGTGACGTACCTTTAATTGGTGGAAGCTTCTTTCTGGCAAGAACTTGAAGTCCTTTTTCACTTATGTGACCAAGCCGCTTATGCCATAGCTCAATAGAGGCTTCATTCTCAACAATGTTCACCTCTCCCTTAACTAGTCTCGTTTCTGTCTTGTAGAGTATTGTATTTCTTCCGCCTAGCTAAAACAAGAGAACCCTTAGTAAGCTTCCACTTATCCTCTCCAAGATGACTATGGTAGCCCTCATCATCAAGCTTCCCAACAGAGATCAAACTAAAGCACATTTCAAGAATATGCCTGACATATTTCAAAGCTAATTTGCACCCAATGCTAGTTTCTAACTGTATATCTCCCATGCCAACAATTTCACATTTTGCTTCATTTCCCATCATAACCCAACCAAAATTGCCACTGGTGTAGGAAGAGAAGAAATCTCTACGTGCAATGATATGAAACGATGTTGTTGTATCAACTACCTAAGTAGAATCATGGCATGCAAGGTTTACACATGCATCATCACAAAATAATGATTGTATCACTATCAGATGCAACTATTGCGATATCTTTGTCATTTTTCTATTTTTTGCATTTTCCTTTAAATTGTTCTCTTCTGAATTTTATGAATTCTCTCTTAATATGCCTTGGATTGCCACAATAAAAACACTTTATCTATTTTCTTGACTTTGAATTTCCTCTTGACTTGTCACGGTTATAATCACTAGAAGGTTTTCTACTTTTACTTCTCCACTTTCTCTCTGTAACAAGTGTTTCTATATTAGAGGAAATACCTAACTCTTTTCTTCTTGTCTCTTCATTAAACATGCTATCTTTTACCATGTTGACAGTTATCATACCATTTGAGGCTAAATTACTCAAGGATACCACTAAAGTTTCCCAACTTTCTGGTAAGGAACTCAACAAAAATAAAGTTTGTACCTCATCATCTAGCGCAAGTTTCATGGTAAACGACTCATTCAATAGTCCCTGAAAATTACTGAGATGCTCTACAATACTATTACCATCCTTGTACTTTAAATTCATAAGCCTTCTTATCATAAAGGTTTTGTTCTATACAATCTTTCTCTCATAAAAACTTTCTAATTTTTGCCCAAGGCTATATTCATCAACCTCCTTGGCTACATGATGGAAGACACTCTGATCAACCCACTGCCTAATCTATCTAATGGTTTCCTATTTAATTTCTTCCACTGATCCTTAGTTGTAGTAATTGGCTTATAACCCCTGCGTTCAATAGGCTCAAACAACTCTTCGCAATATAGAATATCCTCCATCCTAGTCTTCCAAATTGAATAATTGGAAGCTGTGAGTTTATTTATTCCACTGCCAACCTCCTCCATTTAATTCACACAAGAGATCTCATTAATAATCAATCTTACTCTAATACCACTTGTTAGAGTGAATTCACAATATTCCAATAAACACCAGAATTTTTCTACCATTTCTTTGTGTAAAACTAAATAGGCAATATCAACTAGCAACAATAAATAAATAAACTCATGCAACAGAAAAATAAATTAGACACTAGAATTTATTTTTTACATGGAAAACCCCCAATGCGAAGGGAAAAACCACAGGACTTAGTCCAATTCAAACTTCCACTATCAACAATAATGGGTTACACCTATCTTTTCTAGAATAATATCTAGAGGTTGCCAAATACATCAATAACACATATAGCCTTGGATTATACAATCTCTCTTGGTAAAAACAAAGAAAATTGGAGAAAGTATACCAAAACAACCGTTACTGTTCATGACAGTAACATTAGTTCCCAAGCTCAAAATCTAATATCCACCATTCAGATTGTAGCTACTTGTGTTTCAAACTTCTCCTATAAATTTCAACTCGATCGAACCACAGATGAAGCGGGATTGGCTTCTTGATGAAATTTGGGCAGTGAAATATTTTTTTCTCTTCTCTTTGTTTTTTCCCAATTCAAAGCAGTTAGGCTTTGTTCAAAGATTTTTTTTTTTTTTTTGGTCCTTTTTTGTCTTTTTCCAATGCAACCAACTTGGTCCCCAAGCATATGGGGACCACTCCCTCACATACGAGGAAACCCAACAATATTTATAAAAAAAAAATTAGAAAAAATTAGTTCAAATTCCTTTAATGTATTTATATTCATTTATTTTAAAATTTTAAAACTACTACTTTATTAAAATTTGTTTTATTACATTTTAATAAAAAAAAAAGTTAAATCAATTTATATAAAATATTTTATTGATATTTAATTTCTAAAATTTTATTACAAATATTTTATTTGATATTTAATTTCTAAGATTTTATTACAAATTTTTGGTGATATTTTTTTGCCATTAACATTAATTTATTTTAATAATTAAAATTATTAAAAATGATATTAATAATTTATCTTATCAAATTAATTTTAATTTATAAAATATTATAAATTCATTAATTTTTTTATAGTTTAGCAATTTTTGAATAAATTCATATTTTTAATATTTTAAAATAAAATAAATAAATATAAAAAATTTAAAGTGAAGTGATAATAATTTTTTAAAATAGGATTAATGAGATAAATATGAAAAATAATTAAAAATAAAGGATAATATAAAATAAAAGTAATATAAATTTGAAGATTTATGAGAAGTTAAATTTTTTTTATTAATTCTCTTTCTTTCTATATAATACAACATGGTATATATATACAAGAGAATGGTGCAATCAGCCACCATAAGGACCGGGACACAATCTTAACTAATTGGAGAATAAAATCTCCACTAAACAAGGAAAGACATTAAATTAGAAACTAATAACAAAATACCAAAAATGGCCTTAACAAACCCTAGAATTCCTCACTAACTTTAAGCTAGAATTTCACACTCCCCCTCAAACTGGGGTATAGATATTGTACATGCACAGCTTATGACTCAGTTCTTCAAAGTTAGTTCTTGAAAGAGCTTTAGTGAGTATGTTTGGCGTTTGGGATCTTGTAGGAGTATAGACCAACTGTACAATTGCCTTCTCAATCTTTTCTGAAATGAAATGTTGATCTATCTTGATGTGTTTCGTCTTATCAGGATGTACAGGATTCTTTGCAATGCTTATGGCAGCTTGGTTGTCACAAAACATCTTAATAGGATTTTCAGTAGATATTCCCAACTCATTCAGCAATCTTTGTATCCAGATTCCTTTGCAAATACCAAGAGCCAGAGATCTAAATTCAACTTCTGCACTACTTCTTGAGACTACAGACTATTTCTTGCTTCTCTAAGTCACGAGATTTCCCCATACATAGGAACAATATCCAGATGTTGATCGCCTATCTAACACATCACCTACCCAGTCTGCATTTGAGAAAACTTCAACATCTCTAGTATCATTCTTTTTGTACAACAGTCATTTTCCTGGGGTCATCTTCATATACCTCAAAATTCTATTCACAACTTCCATGTGTGCTTCTGTTGGGTTGTTCATAAATTGACTCACAACACTAACAGAGAATCCAATGTCAGGTCGAGTACGTGAAAAATAGATAAGACGTCCTACAAGTCTCTAGTATCTCCCCCTGTCAACTGGTGTACTGTTCTTCTTAGTTCCTATTTTCTTGGTTGAGTCCATTGGAGTATCTGCAGGTTTACATCCAAGTATACCTGTCTCTTTTAGTAAGTTTAGAACATACTTACGTTGGGAGACAAATATGCCTTTCTTAGATCTTGCCACCTCCATACCGAGAAAGTATCTAAGATAGCCAAGGTCTTTGATTTCAAATTCTTTGGCTAAGTGCTTCTTCATTCCCAATAGTTCCTCTTTATATCACCTGTTAAGATGATATCATCAACATACATTATAAGGACTGCTATTTTCTTTTCTGAAGAGAGCTTCACAAATAGTGTATGATCTGCTTGACATTGAGTATATCCTTGCTTTGTAACTGACTTTGCAAACCTGTTAAACCATGCTCGAGGTGATTGTTTGAGTCCATACAGAGATTTCTTAAGCTTGCACACCCTGTTGTTGTTGAAAGAAGTCTCCAACCCTGGTGGTATCTCCATATACACTTCTTCCTCCAAGTTACCATTCAGAAAAGCATTTTTGACATCAAGTTGATGTAATGGCCAATCTTGGTTCGCTGCAAGAGAAAAAATAACTTGAATAGTGTTGAGTTTGGTCATTGGAGCAAATGTTTCTCGATAGTCTATTCCATAAGACTGAGTAAAGCCTTTGGCAACAAGGTGAGCTTTCAATCTCTCAATACTTCCATCAGCCTTATGCTTAATGGTAAAAATCCACTTACACCCGCCTGGTTTCTTTCCATGAGGAAGGTAAGAGATTACCTATGTTCCATTATTCTCCAAAGCTCTAATTTCTTCACTAATTACCTTTCTCCACTCTGAATTCTTGAGAGCCCCTTAAATAGAATTAGGAACTTGCACGCTATTAAGAACTGAAACAAAATCTTGGTAGGAGGGAGACAATCCATCATATGAAATAAATCTGCAGATAGGTTGGTTTATACAAGTTCTAACACCCTTTCTCAAAGCAATCAGAATATTTGAATCATCTACAAATAGTACTAGCTTCTCAAGATTAGTAGTTCCCTTACTCGAGTGAATTTGAGTAGGACTTGGACTCGATTGAGATTCTTGGTCATATGTGAGAGGAGTTGGCTGCTCTGTTGTTCTCTTAGGCCTTTTTCTCCTAATGTCGGCATTAAACTCATTATTTGCAGTTTGTGGTGATTTAGAGTAATTATGGACTGGAGTTTGAGGTGAGGTAGTAGGAGGATGACTCTTAGGTTCAGGTTGTGCAGGCATTGAAATTTGAACTAGAATTTGATTAATGACTTCTGGTTGTTGACTGACAATTGACTGAGAAGTAGGAGGAGGTAATGGTAGGGTGTCCCTAAGATCAAGTGTCTCCCAAAATTGAAATGCTCTCATGTTCTCCCCTTGCATGTCAGTTTTGTGGTAGTAAGCTTGATGTTCAAAAAATGTCACATCTATAGAGTTGTATACCCTTTTGGTGATGGGAGAATAGCACTTATAACCATTTTGGTGTGAAGAGTACCCTATAAAGATACATTTGATGGATTTAGGGTCTAATTTGCTACGATGTTGCTAATGTATATGGACAAAAGTTGAACACCCAAATATTTTTGGATCTAATGAAGAGATGATTTTTGTATGTGGAAAGATCTGGAGAAGGGATTGACAAGGGGTTTTAAATTTAAGAATTCTAGATGGCATTCTATTGATGAGATATGTGGCTATAAGTACTGCCTCTCCCCAAAAATGTTTAGGAACGTGAGTGGAAAACATGAGTGACCTAGTTACCTCTAACAAATGTCGGTTTTTTCTTTCTGCAATCCCATTTTGTTGAGGGGTGTCAACATAAAAACTTAGGTGGACTATTCCTTGACTTATGAGGTAACTACCCAAAATAGACTTGAAGTACTCTTTAGCATTATCAGTTTTTAGAACTTGGATTTTGGTCTAGAATTGAGTTTGGATCATGGAATTGAAATTTTGAAAAATTTGTCAAACTTCATATTTTTCTTTCATCAGGAATACCTAGGTCAATCTAGTGTGATCATCAACAAACCAGACAAACCACCGTGCTCCTATTATATTGTTTTTCCTTGAGGGACCCCACACATCACTATGAATCATGGAAAATGGGTGAGATGGTGTATATGAAAGACTAGGGTAACTACTACGAGTATGTTTTGCAAGCTGGCATATTTCACAATTAAAAAATTTTGGACTTTTATTGACGAATAAAGATGGAAACAATTTTTCAAGATATATAAAATTTGGATGATTTAGACGATAATGCCATAACATGACCTCATTATCTTTATTAACACAAGAATCTAAAATTGACTGACTCTTAAGCGACACACAACTTGCATTTTGAGTTTGTCTTCTTAGAGGAGTATCGCCCTTGAGACGATAGAGTCTAGAGCACATCTCAGCATTGCCAATCATCCTCCCCGAATCCAGTTCCTGAAATTTACATAAGCTTGAGAAAAATTTAACTTCACAATGAAGATCACAAGTTAATTTGCTGATTGAGAGTAAATTACAGTCCAAATTAAGGACATGGAGAACATAGTTTAGATTCAGGTTGTTTGTAACCCTGATTGAGCCTGTTGCAGCAACTTTGGATAGAGATCCATCAACAATCCGAACTGTATATTTCTCTTTACAGGGGTTGTACTCATGAAATATGGTTCTATTTCCCGTCATGTGATCTGATGCTCTAGAGTCAATAATCCACGGATTCAAGTGTTGTTTATTTATTGCAAAGGCATTTGAAAATTTACCTTTTTGTGTCAACATGCCTGTACCAGATGCTGAGTTACTGGATTGAGATAGGGAGTTTTGACTCATGAGTTGTTGAAGCATCTCAAGCTGCTCTTTGGTGAAAGGACTGGTCTTGGTTGAGGTTGGCTTGTCTTCTGAGACAACAACATTATGGGCACTACTTTCTCTATCATTGAACGGTTTGGATGGCTTCTAATCAACTAGTTTGCCATGAATCTTCCAGCAATTTTCTCTAGAATATCCCAGTTTTTAGTAGTGGTCACACTAAGGTCTCCCATTTTTTTGGCGATTTTCACTATTGGTATTTGATGGAGGTCCTCGTGCTACAAGGGCAGATCCTTCAATTGATAGGGTAGAATTCTAAGATCCCATCATAACCTTTTTCTTACTTTCCTCATGACGAACTTCTGAGAATGCCTTTCTAATACTTGGAAGAGGTTTGGTCCCCATCACTTTCCCCCTAACCTCGTCCAAATTCTTGTTGAGGCCAAGGAGAAACTTGAATGTTCGCTTTTGCTCCACAATTTTCCAGTACAGTGCAGTGTCTTCAGGGCACTTCCAGGTGTGAACTTCAAACATGTCTAGTTGCTACCACTGACGAGAAAGAATGTTGAAGTATTAGGTAACAGAGAGATCTCCCTGCCGAAGGTCGTGTAAAGTGGCTTCAATCTCAAATATTTCTGAAGTGTTTTCAGAATTTGAGTATGTCTCCTTTGCTGCATCCCATATTTCTTTGGCAGTTCCATAGAGGAGGAAATTCTCTTCTATGTCGGTAATCATCGAATTAATCAACCAAGACATCACCATGTGATTCTCGGTCTTCCACACCCTGAATTTGGGATCGGTCTTCTCAGGGATAGCTACTTCACCAGTGAGATATTCATCCTTGCCCTTTCCACAGACATACAACATCACTGACTGAGACCACTGGAGAAAATTATGCCCGTTGAGTTTGTGACCTATGATGAGCAGAGATGGGTTCTCGGCTCCTCCATGGTTGTTCATCGTTGGCATCGTTTTTGGATTGGAGGTCACTTCAAAGGTTGAGATTTGTCTCTCAGTAGCCATGATGAATTTAGTGATGTGGGAAATTAGGGTTTTAGAGGGAAGGCTCTAATACCATGAAGATTTATGAGAAGTGAATTTTTTTTATTAATTCTCTTTCTTTCTATAGAATACAACATGGTATATATATACAAGAGAATGGTGCAATCAGCCACCATAAGGACCAGGACTCAATCTTAACTAATTAGAGAACAAAATCTCCACTAAACAAAGAAAGACATTAAATTATGAACTAATAACAAAATACCAAAAATGGCCTTAACAAACCCTAGAATTCCTCACTAACTTTAAGCTAGAATTCCACAAAATTTAAAATAAAAGATAAATTATAACAATTTTTTTTTAAAAAAACACATATATGGCTTCTTCTTTTTTAAATCATCGAAAATTGTGGATTTTTCAATGAAAAATCACGTATTTTTTGGCAATATTTTAAAATTTAATTGATTTTTCTACGATTAATTGTCAATCTTTTGGCTCCCATGTGCACGTGTCATACCATCCCACGACAATAAATCGATCATACAGATATATCGACGTAAATTTTTTTGGCAACATTTTCTTTCATCAATAATCGGTCTAATTTTATATCGATCGCCACTAACTACCATGGATTTCCGATATTTTGCGAAATATGGGTGAAATATCCTGAAATTCAATCAATGGTTTTTTTAGGTAGTTTGAACGTTCTTGCATTTTATATAAAAGTTCTTCTCATTTTTTTATTTTTAAAAAGAGAAAATAAGAAATATATCTAAAAGACATGTTAATATTTCATTTGAAATTAAGACATACCTTTAAAAAAAATAGACTCTAATTAAATCATGAAAAATTATACTCTATTTAAGATGTAAGATAGAGGAGTAAAGAAAGAGAATACAAAAATATAAAAAAAAAATGAAAGAGAAATAAATTTAAATTAATTTAAAATTCTCATTTTAAGTAATTTTTATTCATGGTAAACCATGTTCCCCATGTTCTCAATTTAGAAAGCATTTTATTTGGCTCATAGCAACTTGTTAGGCTTCTTTAATGGATGTATTTGCCCATTTTGTTCCTTGAACTTGAATATCTTTTAGAGTTATGTCCATCAAAATCCTAAATTATCAAAATAATATTCAAGTGATATATAAACCTACAAACCACCTTCCAAATATGATGAAAGTTATAGCCTAAAGCATCCAAAACTGACAAAAAAAAGGTTAAAAACTTCTTAAGTTCAATACATATGACAAACATTCCTTGTAGGGCCTAATAGATAAAGCCTAAACTTGACTTTAATACCATTAATAATGGTCAACTTTCTCTCATGTGGATATTGTCCATTTTAGGTTCAATTGACTTGTATGGTTTTAAAACGCATCTAGACAGTTAAGATGAGTTCATTACAATACTACATATGTAGTGTTAAAAACTTCCTCTCCTAAATGTGGATATTACAAATAATAAGGTAAAATCATAATCAAAAAATGTTTTTCCTTGATTTTCTTCACAAAGGCATTCACCTCCCTAACAAGT
The DNA here is from genome assembly GCA_030254885.1 of Vitis rotundifolia. Classification (NCBI taxonomy): domain Eukaryota; kingdom Viridiplantae; phylum Streptophyta; class Magnoliopsida; order Vitales; family Vitaceae; genus Vitis; species Vitis rotundifolia. The sequence continues at coordinate 11,034,268 of CM058170.1, forward strand.
ATTTCTAATTTTGAAAAGTTTCCCATGGCAACATAGATAATGATCCAATTGACACCGGAGCTTTTTTCATATTAGCAAAACAACTTAATGAAGATTTGTTAGCTTTTTTCATATAATGTGTGGCCATATATAATTATATTTGCATAAATATTATTTAATGGTATCAATTGATAGGTAGGTGAATCAATTGATTGGGCATCTAAGAGTCTTATGTATGGAAGACTCAAATTATAAATGGTGAATTAGAAAATTTAATTTATATGAAATTTAATTTGTACATTATGTTTATGAGTAGCGGAGGAAAATAGAGAAGTATAACCTATGCAATTATATAGATACATTCAAGTTCATAACCCACCATTACCCATTAATTTGTACATAATGGTTGTAAATAATGAGTATAACTCTCATATAGTCTTTGATGGGAAGACTAAGAGATGTACAACTTTTATAAGTTAAGGTCCCAAGCCACACTCTAATTCTTATGTCCTTTTGTTGTTTTATTTTTAACAACATACACCACACAAGTGACCCATCCACTATATGACAGTAGTGAGTTGAAGACCTTGACAATACAATTCAAGAGGTGACTCAATCTCACTTCAAAAGTGTTATTGGTATCATAGGTCAAGGTAAAAATATGGTCATTATTTTAGTACTTATATTTATTTTGTTTTATGCATCCAATTTTTTTTTTTTTTTAAATAATTATTTCCACATAAAGTTTATAAAAGTTTGGTTAACAAGACTAACCTTTCTATTCCACAAAAATGTGATGCTTCAATCAATTCCACAATTTCATGGTCTTCAAATTTGTAAATGAAGAAGAAATAGTTATTAGGTTTACATTGTTGCTAGATTGTAACTATTTCACTAACCTAGATGATATAAAGTGCATACCATACTTGATAAGATGCAGATATCCTTCACAACTCGACAGTAATAAAATGAACTTGTGGACCCACATTTTTCATGTGTGCCTCCACTTAACCGGCGAGACTCACTTTTATTTGGTGAAACATTAGTTTTGAAAAAGTTGGAGTCACCACTTATTTTATTTTTATTTTAAAGGGAAAAAAAAAAAAAAAAAAAAACCCTAAAGAAGTGACTCCATAGTTTTGGAAAAGCAAGTCTTTGAAAACCCAAGTCTAGGTCCGAAAATCAGGTTACCTATTGGGAAGATACCTTTAAAAGGTAGCACCCCTCTAAGCCCTACAAAGGTCTCTACTAACTAACTTGAAGGAAATGTGACAATTAATTTGGTTGATTATAGATACCTAGGTAGGCTAAGTGATTTCAAAAAATAGCATGCCAAACAAGAAAACCAATCATAATCACAAAGGAAGGTTAGGATACGTATCTAGACTGTCTCTCAAGCGCTATCATAAGACATTAAAGTTAGTATAGAAATATAGTATACAACATGCATTTTATCCAAGAAAATCTAATCTACATCTAAGCACCCAATGATGGAATCAGACATGGATATGGCTCACAACAACATGCATGTTCATGGAATTCCGAAAAGTAAGTGATAGAGAGCATACCTTGATATAGCATGAATAATTTATAAGATTTCTCAAAAAAGGCTAGAGTGGTTAGGACAAATATATATTATATAACATCTTTATTATGTATAATATACAGTGCCAACGCCAAAATTGAGCTAAGATAAATCAAATGACTCCAAAAATAATAACAATTTCAAGTAAAGTATAAAACCATCAACATTCAGTTAGAAAAGGAAGCATCATAAAACAATTTCTAAAAAATGGCTTAGACTGGAATTTAATTAAGAAAAATTTCAGGAAACAACTCCTACACATTTAGATCAACATACTGAAAGCCAAACACTCATTCAAAAGACAGACCGCAGCAAAGATGCCTAAAAGTTCTACAAAATCCAGATTAGATAAGAAAAAGTGACATGCATAAATGAATTTTTAAAAAAATAATAAATGATCAAATAAAATAACACAATAAGTCACACACATATTTCAAAGTGTCTATATCACATAAAAAATGAATCTAGGGTTGGATAGTACTCAAAAATATTTTTAAGACACTCAAGCTAATCAGATGTCCAGAATCCAACATGTGCAGTAGGTACGACTTTGAAAAAACATATCTCCCTCAAAGAAGCATATTTTTTAATAGTTTATGTGTCTAAGATCAATTTCAAGAAGCCTAGAATTAAGAAAAAATATCGAATCAAATTTAAAAATTCATCTGTTATTTTATTTTTGCAAAAAGATCTCGGGTGTCTAGAACTAGGTGAAAACGGAGCCCCCCTAAAGACTCATTCATATCTTCTATTCTGGAATTGTTTTTTAACCAAACAAAACTTTAAATTCAAGTTCAAGGAGCGAGGAAAGTCATACAAGTTTTAAAAATTTTATAAAAATATTCTGAAGTTGCCAAAACGAATTTTGAATCTAAAGGGTCAATGGTTGAGTGTACCATGTCAACAGATATAAGAAAACTCCTCTGATAACTATTGACATTTTAAACTGACCACTTGATGTGTAATGGTGCATGCCACGCAAGGTTTTGGATGAAGAGATTGTGTGAGAAAGGGGTGGCATCTGTAACTTGACTATGAATCATGGAAAGCCATTTGGATTTTAAGTAAATAATGATTAAGATTTGAAGAGCTTCAAATCCAAAGATAATGGACCTAGGATGCTAAAAAGAATGAAATTGACGCGTTCCAAGACGACCATGCATGGGTGGGGCCTAAGACAAGAAAATTAAATTTTTTTTTTAAAAAAAGTCATCCATGAAAAAAAAAACCTGTTAAGGTTACAGAACTGCAGCAGAAAAAACTTGGCAAGCCTCAAGAGACCTCATCCATGAATATTAGCAGCTTCCCAAACCAAATTCTTTGGGATAGGGCTGGTAAAGTCACGAGCCTGCAGAGCAGTAGTTCTTAGTGTCCTAATTGTCGATACGTTGGCCTCCCAAAACGATAAACCCCTATAAGGCAAATTATCCTTTTTGCAAAGGTCCTTCACCAAAGGAGAAATGCTACTCAAACGACACCTTGGCAATCGAGGAAACAAATGGTGCTCAAGCTGAAATTGCAAACCACCATGAAACTAGTCCATCCAAGTTGAGCATGAAATATCAATTGTCCTACTAGTCTACTTCTCAAACCAATCATTCCCACTAGGCATCCCAACATATACATTAGCTAAAAAAAGGTTCAAAGTGAATTGAATATGTTGAATTGAAGTCACAACCATGCTCGCAAGCACAAACATCACCCTCTCACCCCAATTGGGCAAACATGAAACAAAAAGAGGGTACCATGCCTAAAACACACAAATCCCCATAATATTCAAAGCTCTGTCTGGAACATTCCTCCCAAAAAACAACAACAATAATGTTTACAGAAACAAATTAATCCTTGCCACACATATAACTGGATAATAGGTCCAGTGCTAGTTACTCACAAGAAACCTAGCAATAGAATCAAATTTCAATATTCTCCCATAAAAGATAGACTTTATGGAATTGAACAAAATGGAAGAAACTGCAAACACTAGATTATGCTGAAGATTAGGATCATAATCAAGACTATTACAAGTTATATGATGGGCATTATGAGTCCACTTCCACCACGCAATGCTTATCCCGATTATGCAATTCCCAACAAAAATTTGAGCAAGCTTATTAACAATAATTTAAAAACTAGACCAAACCATCTGGTTCAACCGATTGAACCGTCGACCAAACCCTGATTCAGTCCGGTTCAATTTTTGAGCCAGAAGGGGCTTTGGACCAGTGTTGAATCAGATGGACCAACAGTTGAACCGTCGAACCGAATGAACCTTCCGGTTCTCTATAAACTGGTCAACGTGGGTCAACTAAAACGTCATTGGGCCTAAATCATCCTAGTCTTCCATCAACCTAGTAGGCCTTGCAGCATTGGGGACCCTTCCCACCAGCAGCGACTCATCACAGCCCATTGGGCAGCTTTCCTCTTCCTTCAATGAGCAGATTATTTATGGAGCTCATTAAACTTGTGAGTTTTCGATGTGGGATGTGATTAAAGAAAAATAAATGATTGCATTGTGAGGATTTGAACCTCAGTTCTCAGGTTTACACAAGGTGTTGGCTACCATCATGCTACACAAACCTTTTATTAAATATGGGTAACAATATTTTATATTAATGCTCTTTGCAATTTTTTATAATAATTATTAACAATAAATATGAAAATAATATAAATTAATTAATATTATATTTTTAAAATAATAAAATGCATAGATATGTAGATAAAATTAAATGTTATAATTTTCTTCTCATATGTAAATATTATATTCTATTTAATAAAATTTGATATATTAATACATTTATATTTATGTTTATAAAAAAATAAAATGCTATAATTTTAATATTATATATATATATATATATAAATTTCTTAAAATTATTTTTAATTTTAATAAAATATAAATTATATATTTATGACATCACCGGTTCGACCGCGGTTCGACCACCGGTTCGACCAGTGAACCGTGAACTGGTAACTTTTTCAATTCAATGACCTGTCCGATTTTGAAAACATTGCTTATTAAACCCAGGACTGGACATTATTTGATAATGCCCATAATCATGACCCACATAAAAACTCTGAACCCATATAAAACCCCAGTAATGCGGCACAACCCAGATGAACCAAGAAACTCTCAACACACAAAACACCATAAATATACCATGAACAATAATAGTAGATTCAAGCAAACAAAGACAACCACAATTCTCATGTAAAGCACAGTAAATAATAATAATAAAAAAGACGGAGCCTTTCATTCTCAAACCAAAACTAAGGAACTCCAGACAAAGAGGAATTCAATAGCAAGAACTATATAGGCAATCGAGCACCAATGCCAACAAACATACAACCTTTATCATTCTAATCCAAAGCATCCAGGTGAAACTCAAAATCCAATAAAGATAAATGTATAACCAAAAGATAATGGGAATAAAAGAAAGATCTGTAGAAAACGTACCTGGAAACGCTCTCCTTGGTAAGAAAATCATCGCTGGTATATCGTCTCAGATCTCTCACTCTACTTTTTCGTGCTTCCTTCCTCTCTCTACGAAGACAATCTCCAGCATGCCCCCAAAACCACCAGCTAATGTTTTTTTATGGCCATTGGCAGCTGTCCCACCTTAGGACTTCTTCCCTCTATTTGAATTCTATCTCATCCACTAGAAAATTCCTTTTTAAATTTCATACAAAACCAATCCATGCATATCACCTAAAGAGTCCCATCTTTTCCAAAAACTCTTCATCCCTATTTTAGCTCTCCGGAAGAGTTCCTTTCCTTTTCAAAGTCTTGCCAATTTCAAAATTCTTTTTCCTCTAGTTGGTAGATTTTCCTATAAAAACATCAAATTATTAAATTAAATAAATGAATAAATAAACTAGAGAATGATAAAAACAATAATAATAATAAATGAATAAACAACAAGATAATAAACAAATAAATAAAAATAATAATAAATAACTAAATAACTAAAAGTGATTGATAACAATGAAAAATAAATTAAAATAAATAAATAAATAAAAATATAATAAATAATCAAATAAAAGTGATTGATAATAATAATAAAAATAATAATAAATAAATAAGTAAATGAGATAAATGAGTCATGCAACCACATAAGTCACGCTAAGAATGTCTAATGGGCCAAGTGTGCCTAAGTGAACCTAGACGAACCTAAGGTGCCTAAATGGGCCTAAAGTGGTGCCTAATGGGCCGGGTATACCTACACGGGCCTATGGTGAGACTAGATAGGCCTAACTAAGTTTAACCTAAAGTGCACCTAAGTGAAGCCAATCTAAACTTGAAAGGCAGCCAAGGTCATAATGTGGAGCAGGATAAACTCTTCAACCAAAGTCCCCAAAGTGGCTCAAAAAAGATAAGCTATATGAGTAATAATGGGCCATCAAAAAAAATTGTGAAGCACTGGAAGTGAACTTAAAGACATATGCTAAATGAACAAAATGGAGGGTCTACAAATATGTCGTTCTTCGGTAGAGATCACGAGTGTAGAGAGTGTGAGTTGAAATACAAATAATGAGTGGAACGAAGTGAACTGTACTGAAGAATTAAAAGGAAGAGACCAAAGATTTTGTCTTAGCACATGAAGAGGTAAGGTCAAAAAATGGGGTTGCAATGATATAGATGAGATGACTTTAAGTGGAGAAATGACAATGAAGGGAGAAAAATGTATGATGAGTAGTAAAAAGATGGAAAATGATGAAAGGAATGACTCAAGGTCATGGATGGGATGAATGACTTAGGGTCATGGACAAAGTGAACGACTCTAGGTTAGAAACAGGATAAATGACTCTGGGTCATAAAAAGAAGAATGACTCTAGGTCGTGAGCTTAGGTCTCTAAGTAGATAGCCGATTAGGATGCTTTCCGACTCATGGTGTCAAGTCGAGGCCACTCACAAGTGGCTACAATGATGAAAAATGAAACATCTCAAAGATGTGAAGGATACGAACAACTCCGAGTCGTGAGTAAGAGTTGGGATGCCATGAATGACTCTGGGTCATGGATAAAATGAATGACTCAGCATCGTGATGCAATGAGTAACTCAAAGTTACGATGAATAGCTTAGGGCCATGGATGGAATGAATGACTTTGGGTCATGATGCAATGAGTAACTTAGGGTTACAATGAATAGCTCAGGGCTAGGGATGGAATGAATGACTCTAGGTCATGATGCAATGAGTAACTCAAGGTTACAATGAATAGCTTATGGCTATGTGAACAGCTCGGGGCTATGAGCTCCAGGCTCTGTGACTAATCGACTAGAAGGAGAGTGAGATACGCAAACTCCAAGTTAAAGCACTCATGGGCGACCAAATGATGAAGGCTGAGCTCAGGGCTAGAAAGACTCCGGGTCTCAAGGAAATGATAGCTCAAGGCTACCAGGCTCAAGGCCTAGAAGGAATGGATAGCTCAAGGCTATAAGACTCAAAGTCTAGAAAGAATAGATAGCTTAGGGCTACAAGGCTCAAGGCCTAAGAGGAGAGGGATAACTCGGGGCTGTGAGACTCAGGGCCTAGAAAGAATGGATAGCTCAAGGCTACGAGGCTCAGGGCCTAGAAGGAAAGAATAAAGAAGACCAACTCGAAAGTGGATAGGAAGTAAATGGGTTGGAAGTTGTATACTCAAAATGCCAAGAGTAGGACTACTAAACTTAAGAAGGGAAATATGCCCCAGTATCTGGGGTGCTCGCACTGTTGAAACAACCAATAAATCAATCATCCGCTGAAATCAATGGGTTAGAAACCGATGCATCATGACAAACCTCTTAAAAGTCTAAATTGAAAGAACTCTCTGTGTCTGAAAAGCTGCTTTGTCGACAAATCTCAAAAGGTAAATCTCAAAGTGTGTATATCGTGGCTCATCTAAAAGCAAATCTCAAAGTGCACAAAATACTGCTCATCTGGATAACCCAATCTACAAGGTAACAATGACGAAAGTAATCTATCTCATGAACATCTGGTTAAAGGATCTACTCATGCTCCTTGGGTAAAACCTGATGTAATCCATCTCTATCTCAACAAATCCATGTAGGGAGGTCCTAATACAGTAAATTGTTGAAAGCTCCAGACTAGTACTCAATCTAAAACCAAGCTGGCCATTGTCTCAATCTCAAGGATACTCAAAGAAAATGGGAAAATATGCCCCAGTATAATATCTAATGTCAAAGTCATGAGGTAAATAACCAACACCTATCATCCATCCTCATACTACTATGCGAACGAAATCTCATTAAGGAGAGAAGAATATGCCCTAGTATAATGTATGATGTTGAAGCCATGAGGTAAACAACCAACAATGATCATCTTTCTATGTATCGCTGCCCAAACAACCTCATCATGGAAATGGGAATATGCCCCAGTATGGATATCTGATGTACAATAAAGAATCCATCAAAATCAATCAAACATCTCCATAACCATAAATAGGGATAGCCATACTGTCCAACAACAACTAGGAACCTCGGAGAAAGGTGGAAATATGCCCCAGTGTGGATATTTGATGCACAATCAAAAGGATGAATCCAATATCATCAATGGACTATCTTCAAACTTAAAAATCCATCAAACATCAATATGCCAAGCAAAAGAGAGAAACCAAATGCTTCCAAAAGTATCTCCCATAAGAGAAAACATAGTAACGACTATACTTCAACCAATCTACAAAAGCTCGTACAAGTGAAAACTATCAAAGATAATGTCTAATCTCATGGCCTCAGGGTGGTCTTAAGACATGGGACGTAACGTAGGCCAAGGTGAAAAGGTAAAGAGACAAAAGAAAACTAGGCTCAAATACCCAATGATCAAACCCATACCCTCGTGTATAGTGTACAACGCATAGGAGAATCTCATGAGCATGTGAACTTAAGAAGGGTCAATGAGAATGTTGATGGTGAAATAAGAAAGGATGAGAAGTGGTCAAGCCATCAACAAATCATGTAAATGGTGTGAAGAAAGGTGTTGAATTAGGAAGGTGTATAGGTGTTGGAATGGCACGAAAAAAAAAATAAATAGTAGGAAAGAAGTGATAGGAAATCAAATGAAGCTAGTGAGAAAGTAAAAAGGAATGATGAGCCACACATATCAATACAACAAAGGTAAATCATATCACCCGATGAAGTAGTAGAGAAGACACTGATTCGGAGACCTTAGTGAAATGTTACTCAACTCTCATACTTGTAAAGTACAACAACTCTGATTCAAGAAACAAAAGATCTCACAAAACTCAAAAATCTCACGAAAAACTCTCATCCTTCAAATTGCATAATGAAAGTGATTCAAGTAGCAAAAAAGTCCTCATGGAAAACTCCCATAAACCCTTAGTGATAAACTCAATAAACAACCCTCAAATAACAACACATGCTCAATGGAGTAGGATATCAAGTACAAACATATCATTGCGCTTTTTTCTTCTTATTTTTTGTTTTTTTGTTTTTTTTTTTTTTTTTTTTTTTTGTGATGAATGCACATACCCTAGTCATCAATAAATCATACTCCAATGAGAAACTACAAGAAATGAATAAACTCTCTCAAATCACTAATGAACACATGAAACCCCACCCCATGAGACAACCTCACAAGCTAAAATCTCTGAATCAATGTCAAATGATGGAATGAAGAGAGTGGTTCGACTACCCTATATGCATCAATATGTGAAGAATCAACATTCCAAGTGAAAAAAATATGAAGTGCAGCAACCAATAGTGAAAGCTAGGATAGAGATGAAAATGTGAAAATAATGGAATGTAGTAGATAGGGTGATGAGGGGATAATAGCAAGGATGAGAAAGATAAGCCTATAAGTCCAAAGTTCATGAGACTTTCCTAGCAAAGCATAACTATACATCAAAGGGCCTCAACCCGGGTGTAGAAATAATAAGTAGGGCTATAGAAAAGAAAAGGCTATAGCATACCACGTGAGGCTCAATGGGCTAGCAACGGTCTAATATATCAATAAAGGTGATAAGGTGTAAGGCTAATTGAAATGATGGCCACCCATCTTGCGACCATAATCTCAAATGTAATACTTCTTCAGTTGATCCACATTGGTAGGCTTTGAAAACTGGTTTCCATCTAAGTCGGTCAACCATGCAGCCTCTTCTAGAGTTAACTCTCGAATAACATAAGACCCACTCCAACTAGGTCTGAACTTTCCTCTAGGTTCTCCAACCAAACCTTTGAGAATCCTCAAAACCAAATCCCCTTTCTATAATGGTCTAGGCTTACCCGTTTCTTGAAGACACAAGCCATCTTTCTCTAATAAGCCATCTTTCTATACTGCTCAAGGGCTACTCTCAATGAACCCATCTTTTCTTGATTGGCAAAATAGCCTCCATACCACACACCATAGAGTAAGGTGTAGCTCCTATAGAGGTGCGAAAAGAGGTACGATATGTCCATAATGCAAAAGGGAGTTTCTCTGACCAATCTCGAGAAGTCTCAATCATCTTCCTCAAAATCCTCTTAATGTTCTTATTTACTGCCTCTACTGCCCCATTAGTTTGTTGCCTATATGCAGATGATCTGTGATGCTGGATATTATAAGTCTATAAATAAATATCTACCTCAGCTCGGAAATGTACCCCTTTATATGAAATCAACTTATGAGGAACCTCGTAGCGGCAAATGATGTATGATCAGATGAAACTAGCAACTCTAGCAAATGTTAACCTAGCATATGATGAAACCTCCACCCACTTGGTGAAATAATCTATGGTGACTAGGATGAACTCGTGACCACTAGAAGATTTTCGTGAAATCTTCCCAATAATATCAATACCTTATACTGAAAATGGCCATGGCGAGGTCAAAGCGTGTAACTCTGATGGCGATGCATGAATGAGATCACCATGAATTTGACACTCTAGGCATTTTTTAACAAACTGACAACAATTTGTCTCCATAGTCAACCAGAAATAATCTATCCTCATAACCTTATAGGCTAGCATGTGTCCTCCCATGTGCGGACCACAAACTCCTGCATGAAAACCTCTCATCACTCGATCTGCAGATGCTCAATCTAAACACAATAGGAGCATACCATCAGCTAATCGCCTGTATAAGGTATCTCCACAAATCACAAATCTAGTGGCTAACTGCCTCAATGCTCTCCAATCTTTGGTTGTGGCTACCTCAAGGTATGTGCAAGATATGAGAAACTGATAAATGTCATGATACCAAAGTAGATCATCCTGGACCTCTGTCTCTCGAATCAAACAACAATAGGCAAGTGCAGACCTCAACTCAATCAGCAATGGACGTACAACTACATCAATTGGAATGTCCACAGAAGGAGCTAGGGTAATTAAGGCGTCAGCAAAAGGATTCTGCGCTCTAGGTAGATGAACATATCTCAAGTCATCAAATCTCCCAACCAGTAACTCCAAATAAGCATGATACGACCTAAGCTTAACATCCCATGTCTTTCAATCTCCCTAAATCCATTTGTGTACCAAATTGGAGTCACCAAATACCTCTATCTGTCTAATGCCAAGCTCCAATGCAATCTCTAAACCAAGGATACAAGCCTCATACTCAACTATGTTATTTGTGGTAGGATGTCGATCAGAGAATGCCAAACGAACGGACCTCGAAATATGATCACCCTGAGGAGATACCAATAGAACACCTATCTCATACCCTGACTGATTGGCAACACCATCGAAGTATATGCACCATCCTGATAAGCTGGTTATAGCAACAAACTCCTCATCTGGAAAATCATCATCAACCGGTCTATCCTCAAATGTCGGTAGTGAGGCTAAGTGATCGACGACAATGCTTCCCTTAATAGACTTCTGAGAAACATATTGAATATCAAACTCCATCAAAAGTACGAGTCATCTCATCAGTCTACCAATCAATGCAAGTCTGTCAAATAAGTATCTCAAAGGATCTAGGTGGGATATCAAGTACACTGAATACTCTATCATGTAATGTCTCAATCTCCTTGTAGCCTAAACTAGTGCTAAGCAAAGGCGCTCAATCATAACATATCTCATCTCATACTCTAGCATCCTCTTACTCAGATAGTAAATAGCTTATTCTTTCCCTGAGTCATCAAGTTGAGCTAACATACATCCCAAGGCCATGTTTGAAACGGACAAATATAGAAGAAGTGGACGTCCCAACATAGGAGGCATTAAAACAGGATAAGAAAGCAAATACTCCTTAATCTTCTCAAATACAAGCTAGCAATCATCATTCCAAACTATTGTCTGGTTCTTCCTCAAAAGACGAAAAATGGGTTCACATATGTTTGTCAATCTGGCTATGAATTGACTGATGTACTGTAACCTGCCTAAAAAACCCATGATCTCTTTCTTAGTCCTCAGCACAGGCATGTCAAGTATGGCTTTGATCTTATCTAGGTCAACCTCTATGCCACGCTCACTGACCATATGCTCCAATAATTTCCCAGAAGTCACCCCAAATGTGCACTTCTTAGGATTCAGCCTTAATCTGAATTTTTGAATCCTCTTAAAGAATCTCTCTAGAGTTGCTAGGTGATCTACTCCGCCTCAAGATTTCACAATCATATCATCTACATAAACTTCAACATCCCTATGCATCATGTCATGAAACAAGGTAGTAGCAGCCCTCTGATAAGTGGCTCCTGCATTCTTCAATCCAAATGGCACAACCCTGTAACGGTAGGTCCCCCACTCAATAATAAAGGTTGTCTCCTCCATATCCTCTAGAGCCATCAAAATCTGATTATACCTTAAAAACCCATCCATGAAAGACAACATCGAATGGCCTGCGGTGTTATCGACTAACAAATCAATATATGGGAAAGGAAAGTCATCTTTAGGGCTGGCTTTATTAAGGTTTCTAAATTCAACACAAACTCTAACTTTGCCATCCTTTTTGGGAATAAGGACGACATTAGCCAACCATTCTGGATACTCAACCACTAATATAAATTGAACACAGAGCTGTTTTTGAATCTCCTCTTTCACCTGTAGACTCCAACATGGGTGCAATCATCTCAATTTCTACTTAACCAGTCTAACATGTGGCATGATAGGTAAGTGGTGTTGGACTATAGAGGGATCGAGACCAGGCATGTCCTTATAAGACCACGCAAAGATATCCAAGTATGACCTGAGTAAATGTATAAGTCTATCTCTCTCATCTGTGGATAGGAGTGAACCAATCTTTAACTCTCTAGATTGGTCATCTGTGCCAAAATCAACAGTCTCAATATCCCCTGTAGTAGGTGAAACTCTCTCATCTATAGGATCAGAGTCATGATCAAAAGAGTCCCTATCTGAATCGGGTTGTGCAATCTTATCATCTATATCAAATATCTATGGAATGGTAAGTGGGGTGTAGATATAGAGATACTATCACAAGAGACAGGCGAGTACTAAAAAATACTCAAATCCATAAATGAAGCAACAGAAACATTGTCAGAGCGGGAGACAAATCCCGATAGAACATCAAAAGAAAGAGGTATGGGTCCACAAGGTCAGACACTCCCTCAACTGGGCTACCAGTGCCCTCAAACAAACTACTATCATCCTCTAAAAGCTCTAAAACAGGAATAGTCTGGGTCTCCTCGACAACTTCAGTGGTAGACACATCGAACATGTTAAATGGTGAAACAGGCTGAGGCTGAACAATGTTGGTAATCTAACTCATAGTCATCATGTCCATCTCATCTCGATACTCATCATGGAAAACAACTCTATCAATCATCTTAGTGGGATCAATGACCACTTCATCATCAACGACCTCCTCTAGGAAGCATAAGGACCACAAACTAGCTCGATTTAGAGACAGAGGAGCAATCGCCATAAAAATAAAAGAGCTAAGAGCCCCATCACTCAACTGTAACTAGTGAAATAGATGCTAAAGTTCAATTTCTCTATCTGTATAAACCACACCATCAATTTCCTCTATACGAGGTCAAATCTCTGATCCTCTAACAAAGTAGTCGGCCAAACTCATTGTATAGGTTTGAATAGGATAATCAAATGGTGTGTGAGACAATCAGGCCCTCACTCTTTCTTTGCGCAACCATGCCATGTATCGGTAATTGGTCTCAATAGGAATGAACCCAAGGCCAAATGTTGTATCATAGTCAATGGCAGCTATAAACTCAAGGGTCCCTACTAATGTAGTCCTAACCCATACCAGGCAGAAATGACATACCCCTCATCATGTCAAGAACCACTATGCTGTTGTGCTGATCAAATGACATAGCTACAAAGTCTCTGCAAAAATCCTCAATCTCAAGAGTCTGTATCTCATCAAAAGTAAACCTAGTAAAAAATAGGTCGTCCTCACTATGATTGATCTGAAGTATTGGCTCGGAAGAGGCAAACATATCTTTGGTAGATTATACCATGATGACTTGCCCATCATGAATGAACTTCACCTTCTGATGAAGGGAAGAAAGGATAGCTTTAACTCTATGAATCCATGGTCGGCCTAGTAGTAGGTTAAAGGATGTAGGAATCCTCAAAACCTGAAACAAAGTAGAAAATATGACTGGACCAATCAGCAAATCGATCACCAAGGAACCCATAACCTCCCTCTGGGTGCTATCATACACTCTGATTGTCTTAGTAGAATGACCAAAATCTGAATGTGTGAAACCAAGGGCTATAGTAGTGGGTAAAGGGCAGACGTTCAGGGCTAAACCATTGTCCAATAGGACAGATAGAACTTTATGGCCTGAACAACCAACTGTGATATATAAAGGACGTATGTGGTCTAAACCCTCGAGTGGCAAATCATCATCTGAAAATACAATACAAGTGGCCCTGTCAGTCGTCATTATATGAATCAAACTCTCTGAAATGATGGTAGTCTCTACCCTGATTTGACTCAAGGCTCGAATCAAAGCATCTCTTTGAGTACTGGATGATGCTAATAAACTCTAAATAGAAATACGAGCCTGAGTGCTCTGTAACTGTCTCAAAACCTCATCATCCTTTCTCCTAACCTCCTCATAAGATACTGCACCCTTAAATGGCCAAATTGTTGGTGGTAGTGGCTGAGCTATCCTCCCACTACAAGTCACAATTTGTATATTTCTTCCATTTGAATCATCATCATCTGGCCACAAATTAAACGAGACAAAGGTATCCTGGCGTCTGATAACCAAAGGTGTAGGATGAGTCAATTGGAACGACGCCCCATCTAAGATCAAATTGAACGGTGTAGAAACCTAAGAACCCAATAAGACCCCATCAACCTCACTACTATCATATAAAACAATCGGCTCGGGTAATCCATCATCCCAACTCAACCTATGTGAGAAAATAAAGGTTATGCTTAAATGAGAAAAACACCCAAGAGGGAGGTGAATTGGGTTTTTCAAAAACTTTTTCAACACAACAAGTTCTAGCACAATATTATCAAAAATAAAGAGATAGAGTTAGAGAATTCAAACTCGGATTTTATAATGGTTCAGTACTTCCTTGGCTACGTTCACTCTCTTCAAGCTCCTAACCGAGTGAGGGTTCCACTAACTTGAAGCTTCAACCAAGCTTCTATACTTCTTTACACTTGGATTCTAGCTCCAATGGGCTCTTACACAAACTCTTCAAGATTCAAACCTCTTGAAGGCTTTAACACTCAACTTTTACAAGAATGAATTCCTCAACTTAGCTCAATGATAACTCAAATACAAATCAAAGGTAAGCTAACAAACACTTGATCTACTGAATTTGTGGATGAGTGTAGTAATTTTTAAGAATCATTTGAAACTAAAAAAGTCTAGATCATAACTATATTGTTTTTATTTTGCACATAACTTTGTCATTAAGCAAATAGATTTTAAAACAAGTGAGAATTAATTTTTTATGAATTTACTAATTTTTAACAATAATTTGGAATTTAAAAAACTAACTCAATTAATAAGAGAATAATCTATCTTTAATTAAGTAATAATGTGCACATGTAATGCAAAAACCTATCTTATTTACCTATTTAAAAAAATCGAATTTTGTAGTTTTTAAATTCATCGTCAATAAAATATTATTAATCATTATTATTTTTAAAACATTATACATTTAAGAAGATATTAATATACATATTTTATTATATCTACTAGAATAGTATTATTATTCTAAATAAAAATTATAACTTATGATTTTCCTATAATAATAGTATTGATATTTGTAATTATAATTTACAATTTTTAAAATTATAGAACTATTTTTATTTTTAAAAATAATTAAATTTGATTTAATTAATATTAAGTATATGAAATGAGTTTAGAAATTTAAGAGGCTTTCTTCAATTTTTCTTCACTTGTTCACCGTATCCATGAAGTTTTTTTGGTTATTTTTGGAAAACATTTTTACCACCTTTTAGGAGGTTTTGGCAGCAGGTGTAGGAGATAGTGGGTTGGAGCACTAACCTTTTCTTGAAGCAACCAGCATGTGACAGGTGGCATGATGATTCAAAGGCCGTTGGGAATGAGCTTGGGCAGCAAGGTTTCGGGAGTAAAAATAGAGCATGAAGGGGAGTGAGAGAGGATGGGAGAAGAGGTTTTCTTGGAGAGAGCTGAAACAAAGGAAAAAAAAATGAGAGCAAGGAGGAGAAAGTGAGCTAGAAAAGACATCTGGAGCAAGAAGAGCTATAGGGAGGTGATTTTGAGCTAAGCAAAGGAGTAGCTTATCATTTTGGTCCAGGTATGTTTATAGCATGCTTTACATTTTCCCATTTCAAATTGTTCTATCCTATTTCCTGCTGATTTTGGGTTCATTTGGGTGCTTAAATGTGGATATTAGATACTATGTATGTTTGTAGAATCTAAGACCATTTTTTACACTTTTTTTTTCCCGGTTCTAGTCCGTCTCTTTTGGCTCTGTTCATGAATAACTTGTGCATTTCTCTATTTATGAATGACTTGAATATGGACCCATCACTGAATCTGATTATCAAATATTATAGTCTTGTTTCCTTTTGATTCCACCTATATTAGCCCTGGATGTCATCTAAAATGAGGCTCTATACGTTCATGACTTGCTTGATTTCCTTTGGCTATTTCTTCAGTCCTTGCCCTGCTCCTATTCTTTTTTTTTTTTTTTCATTCCCTTGTTTTTGGTGAGTTCAGGATGTTAGTATCCCATTTGGGCTGGCCATTTTGGTTAGGTGCTTTTGAGAAAGCCTCATGAGAGCCACTTTTCATACGATTGGAATTTTCTAGGTGCCTAAAAAACTATGTGGATTGCATTGGAAGGTCTAGAGAAAAGAGACCTGGGTTTAATTATCGTGAGAAGGTTGGTGTTGTGAATGTTTTGGTCAAAGCCTCTGCTGTGCTTACATATACACCCTATCTATTGAACTTGGAATATAACCACTACATCAATGACAGTAAGGCTGTTAAGAAGATTATGCTATACAATGGACTGGAAAAGGACGAATGGCCCTCGTCATTTAGTTCAAGGGATCAAATCAGAACTGCATGTTACATAACTTGCTCTTCATGTTGACACATGAGATATTTGGTTCATTTCCTTATACAAAAATGAAGCATCATTTGTGCCTGCCGCTCAACTTGTGTTCTCATATGGGCATAGTTATTTTGAACTTGGGTTGCTGTTGTTTCATTGCCCATGGAGTTGATAAGTTATTCTGCTTTGAGTTTGTGACTACCACATCAGGAGTGGGAATTTGCTTAATTGAGGATGCTGAAAATGGTTCAAGAAAAGGGAATTCTCTCTCACCTAAGACCCGGGCCCTGTTGAGATATTAGGAATGTTGAAATATTAGGAAAATTGAGATATTAGGATATTAGTTGTTCTTTCTTTATATCATACTTTCTTTGTATCATTCTTTCCCATTCTTAGAATAGTGATTACCCTCTATATATACTCTGTACATGAACGAATGAAAAAAAGAATAAAAAACTACCATTCATCAATTTGAAGATGGTATCAGAGCCATGAAACTGAAATCCTGAATATTTTGTCACTATAGTAGTTCGACAGCGATCAACCCAGAATTGGTAGGACCAATCTAAGACCAACCATCCTAAGACAAGCCCTAATATTGATAAGTCAACCTTCAAATGCATTCATTGCAATAAGACTGGTCATACCAAGAGTCGTTGCTTTGAAATTGTGGGATATCCAAATTGGTGGGATCATAATCGTGATCAACAGAAGAAGGTTTCCAAGAAAACCTCGACTGCAGTTGTTGCCGAACTAAAAATAGAGGCTAATGTTGTTGAGAAAGCCTCTCCATTGATAGCCGTTACAGATTATGGTGGTAAGTTTTTAAATACTTCTACACTTGTTATTAATAGTGCATGAATAATTGATTCTGGTGCTACAGATCATATGACTTTTGATTCTAGACAAGTTTTACCCCTTAGACCTTTCTCACAAAAAATTGTTTCCACAGCCAATGATAACACAACCCCAGTCATTGGGGAAGGATCCTTAACTCTTACTGATACTTTGAATTTGGATTCTATTTTAGTTGTTCCATCTTCAGATTACAATTTTTTTTCAGTTTCTCAAATCACTGCAGCCTTATCTTGTATTGTCATTTTTTGGCCTGAATTTTGTGTTATTAAGGACATCCAAACAAGACAGACGATTGGTTATGGTATTAAACGAGGAAAACTCTATTACTTGGACTTGCAGTCAAAGGATTCAAATAAGTTGCAACAAGCCTTGATGGTAGATGGATCTGAGGAGGAGAAGAAAAAGTCTGAAATTTGGTCGTGGCATCGACGTTTGGGACATACTTCCTTTGGTTATTTAAAAAAATTGTTTCCTAGTTTGTTTGCAAAGAGTGATATTTCTAGTTTCCATTGTGATATTTGTGAATTGGCTAAAAGCCATCGTGCTTCATTTCCATTAATTTTGAATAAAAGTCTGCTTCCTTTTGTAGTTATACATTCTGATATTTGGGGCCCATCCAAAGTCCCAACTTTGAGTGGCTTACATTGGTTTGTTACTTTTATTGATGATTGTACCAGAATGACCTGGTTATGCTTGATGAAGACCAAAGATGAAGTGAACTTGTTGTTTCAAAAATTTAAAATGATTGAAACTCAGTACAATGCAAAGGTTCAGGTTCTGCATAGTGATAATGACGGAGAATATCAAAGTTCTGATCTTCAAAAGTATTTGGAAGGACATGGCATCATTCATCAGACTACTTGTTCCAATACACCCCAACGAAATGGAGTCGCTGAACAAAAAAATTGGTACTTGTTAGAGGTTGTTCGTGCTTCCTTGATAGCAGCAAAAATACTGATATCTTATTAAGGAGAAGCAATCACATCTACTGCATACTTGATCAATCGGGTACATTCCAGCTCAATTGACTTCTAAACACCTCTCCAAGCTCTTACTAATGTCGTAGTTGCCCCAACTGTCCCAAATCTACCTCCTCATGTTTTTGGTTACATGGCATTTGTGCATCTACACAAACACCAACGCACCAAGTTAACTTCCCGTGCATTTCAATGTGTTTGTTGGATATGCATTGCACAAAAAGGGATATCGATGTTACCATCCTCCAACTCGACGAATGTTTATTACGATGGATGTGGTGTTTCATGAAGATTCGATGTATTTTTCATTTGAGTCTGAACTTCAGGGGGGGTACTAGAAGTAAATTCAGACTCTTGATTATGATTATCATATCTCTAAGGAGAATGAATATGGACAATCTGAACTAGTGAACCAGGAAGCGGGTGAGTTGGATATGAGTGGTACAACTTTAGAATCAAGTAGTAATGACCACCCAAAAACTGAAGAAATGATAGAAGAAAGAAGAGACAGTACAATTGAACTATCACCACCATCAGAACAATTTGGGTCTGAAGATGTCTTCACTAAAATACCAAACCAATCGTCGTCTAATGAGGCTGTTTTTAATTTGAAACCTGATCCATTCATGAAACGGTTACCATACTATCATAATAGAGGTATTCCTAAACCTACATATGAACCCGAATTGTCTACCAAAGTCAAATATCCCATGAGGAACTATGTATCTAACCATCGGTTGTCTGAATCAAATAAGTCATTTGTAAATCAATTATCTACTATAGCTATTCCTAACAAAGTGCAGGAAGCCTTAGCTGATCTAGGGTGGAAAGCAGCCATGAATGAAGAGATGAAATCATTGCAGAAGAATGAAACATGGGAACTCGTAGAATGTCCACCATGAAAAAAGCCAGTTGAGTGTCGTTGGATCTATACTGTGAAGTACAAGGTAGATGGTAGTATTGAACGAATTAAAGCAAGACTGGTAGCAAAAGGGTACACTTAAACTTATGGAATTGACTACACAGAGACATTTGCACCTGTAGCTAAGATCAACACAGTTCGAGTATTACTGTCTTTAGCTGCAAACCTGGATTGGCCATTACAACAATTCAATGTGAAAAATGCCTTTCTGTATGGCAAGTTATCTGAAGAAGCATATATGGATCTTCCACCAAGATGCATGGTGTCAAAAAGCAATGTCAGAAGGTGTACAAATTGAAAAATTCATTGCATGGGTTGAAGCAATCCCCGAGAGCATGGTTTGGAAGGTTCACAAAGTCAATGAGAGCTTTTGGCTATCGTCAAAGTAATTCAAATCACACTTTGTTCCTGAAAAAGCAACATGGTAAGATTACAACACTCATTGTATATGTGGATGACATGGTAGTTACAGGAAATGATCCTGAAGAAAGAAAAGCTCTGCAGAATTCTCTATTTAGAGAATTCGAAATGAAAGATCTAGGTCCTCTGAAATACTTTCTTAGGATTGAAGTTTCTCGATCAAGTGAAGGAATTTTTCTGTCTCAAAGAAAGTATGCCTTAGATCTTTTACAGGAGACTGGAATGTCAGGATGTCAACCTATTGATACACCAATAGAAGAAGGTTTGAAATTGTGTGTTGAGCCTAATCAAGTATCAACCGATAAGGAAAAATACTAGAGACTTGTGGGGAGATTAATGTACTTAGCTCATACAAGACCAGATCTTGCTAATGCATTGAGTGTAGTGACTCAATACATGCATAATCCTAGAGAGCAACATATGAATGCAGTTATACGTATTTTGAGGTATTTGAAGAATGCTCCTGGGAAGGGAATTTTGTTCACTAAAAATGTTGATCATCAGAGTATAGAAGTATATACTGATGCTGATTGGGTTGGTGTAGTAGATGATAGGCGATCTACATCTGGTTACTTTACCTTTGTAGGTGCTAATCTTGTGACATGGAAAAGTAAAAATCATAATGTCGTCGCTTGTTCAAGTGCAGAAGCGGAATTTAGGGGTATGGCTCTAAGACTTTGTGAGGCATTATGGCTAAGACTCTTTTTACAGGATTTAGGTTACCTATCTAGGCAACCAATCCGATTGTTTTGTGACAATAAAGCCACATGTGATATTGCTCATAATCCAGTACAACATGATCGTACAAAACATGTCGAGGTGGACAGATTCTTCATTAAGGAGAAGTTGGATGATAAGATTGTGGAATTGCCTAAGATTCGATCAGAAGATCAATTGGCCGATATCCTCACCAAAGCTGTAGTCTCAAGTCGAGTGTTCTCAAAATTTTTAAACAAGTTGGGCATGTGTGACATCTATGCACCAACTTGAGAGGGAGTGTTGAGATATTAAGAATGTTGAGATATTAGGATATTAGTTGTTCTTTCCTTATATCATTCTTTCCTTGTATCATTCTTTCCCATTCTTATAATGGTAATTACCCTCTATATATACTCTGTATGTGAACGAATGAAAAAAAAGAATAAAAAACTACCATTCATCAATTTGAAGAGGCCCCACCTGTAGATGGCTTGCATGGCCACCTTGCACTACTTGGAGTCACTGCGCACACCTCATCTGGAACTAGCAGAGTGATGTAGCTCTCTTACTGACCTGTATTGAAAGAAGCTTTGGCATCAACTCACCCTCAAGCCTGAACAATTCATCACCTTGGGAGTCTCAGTTTCTGGGCATGATACAGAGAAAGCATCTGTACTGGACCCTATGCCGAACCCAGATCGTGGTGAGCACATGCCCCACAAATGCCCTAAGCCATCCCAGACCTGAAGACTATGCAGCATGTGGAGAATGATTGAGGGTGCTCTCATGAAGCCAGGCAACAACTACTACAGGGACATATTGTTGGAATATATGCCCATAAACAAATGAGATTTTTTTTTATTTTGCTGATTATTAATATTTTTTTTAAGGAATTATTTCAATATTATTGTTGCATGCATGTTATAGATGCTTTATAAATATCGAAAACCCTAGATTATTTAATTGTAACTTTAAATATTGTATATAAGTGTTATATACAGGAGGATAATATTTAAAGTAAAATAATCTAATATGTTCGTAATTAAAAATTAAAGTTGGGATCTTTAATTTAAAATTACTAGCGCGGTTCATTACATTCTGAATGAAACGATCTTATCCGGATTGTTAATAATGAGATTATTGGAATGAAAGCGCTTTATATAATTTGATTATATAGGACTAGAACACGATTAATTATGAATCTCTGATAAATTCCGTTATAATATAGAGCATTCAATATTAATCAATGATGGTCATATATGCATTGATCTTAATTCTGAGTGATTAATAAACTCCTATTTATTGTATTGTAGTTTTTGACATACCGGGTAATGACACAAATCTTTAGTGTCAAATTCTTGGTGTATTGGAAGTATAATAAAATAAATAGTGGGGAATATTAATATACAAGATGAAATCCATTCCTTCATTGAGAAGTCAGATGGACGGTTCCCATAAGTATTGGTTCGGGCCTTGAATGATAAGAGCGCTCAATTTATGATTAGACCATAAATATATTATTCATTAGAGAACCAATGGCACTTAAGGAGAAAGATATAATTAAAGAGGTTAACGGAAAAACCTAGCTTTAATTATGAACCGTTTATGGAGGATTGACTCATATGTAGTGACTATATCAATGGGCAATTCAAATCCTTTGAATATATTTAATTTTATAATTTTAAGAGTGCAATTCCAAATTTTTAGTGGAGTAATTTTGGAATTAATAATTTTGATTTTTTAATTAAGTTGTTAATTAATTGTCAAAATTATTGGAGCTTAAAATTATAATGTCCATAGTTCCTCTCAACAGCTCCATTAAAATTATATGAACATTTTTTTTATGTTGGGTTGATTTTATTAGTTTGGAATTTTGAATTCTAAATTAATTTCACACAATCTTGATTTGATTTATTTATTTTATAATTTGATTATTTAAAATATTTTTTGATACAATGTGGTGAAGACCACACTTATTTGTATTCCCTAAGAAACACTTTTTAAGTGGGGATCATGGGGAGAGATATTCTCTCCCATGTTTTTCAAAATTCAAAATATGTCAGTTATTTTTTTTTCTTCATGGTATTAAAAAGTTTTTTTTTTCAATGTTTTTCGGATGATGGGATAAGAATACAGGTTTTCAATATATTAAGTTGTGTGATATAAAAACCCAAAAAGATATAAAAAAAAAAATGACGCCCACTCGTTTTGAGTTCATCATTATTTGGAGAAACGTTAGAGAAAGATCCATGGTGCTTTAGAGGATTTGGAATTCTAAGATCCTTTTGGTGGAGTTCAAATTTATCAGCCTAATCGCAAGGTACAATTCTAAATTACCTATATTTGTTATTTCATTAAATTAATACAAGTATTGATCATTGAACAAAAAAAAAAAAATTTGAGAAATTTTTTCTAGCTTCCGTTTTTTCTTTTATTTATCTGGTTTCAAAACCAACAATTGGTATCAGAGCAGGTTGATACTCTGTATTAATTTAATGAATGATTATTTGATAATCTTTGCATGGCTTTCGGTAGGCACTTTTGCATATTGATGTTTGTTTATTTTTATGTATGGTGATGAATGTTTGTGGGAATGGATTGGTCGTTTTTTTTTATTGGTTCCATGGATTTTGTTATTTTTGTAATAATTATTTTATTAGATCTTTTGTAAATAGGTTTACTACTGTAATTGTAAATTGGTTTTGGGTTGAATTTTATTGAATTTGAGAAATTCAATGGAGACCACCACCTTTCAAGGAGAAGATGAAGATGTAGATTTACAGGAAGACCCAGTTTTATTATTTGTATTTTTTTTTTTATTTGGGTTGTATTTAACGTCCATGGAACCCGGTCATTTCCGTTTTTATATTTATAAAGTTGATGATTACTTTGTCCTGCAAGGGGTGGAGCCAAGGGATTCAAACCCATGAAGGATGGGTATTCCCTGCTAGTACCACCAGGCTATGGCTCCTGGCTGGTTATGTATATGAAGAAGGTTTATTTCACGTTGCCCTGAACTTTATCCCCGGCTCCACCACTACCCTTGTTTTAGCATGTCATTTTAGTTAGAAAAGTGCCTACCTATTTTTTGCATGTCATGCATTCATGCGTTTATTTTTATTTTATTTTATATAATGTCACAGATGACTTACTTTATAATTTTAAATTGTTTAAAATTATAAAGGCTTAGTAATTTAAAATGTTTAAATTGTCTAAGGTTTATGAAACAATAGTTGTTTTATAAATTAAATGCACCTTTTGCAATATAATGAATGGGAGCGGGTAATATTACAATATAAACCCTAGGTCTCCACCATTAATACAACACTGTGAGTTTTTAGTAGCGCTTAGAGACGCTTTGATTTCGTCCTCCCTACGGAAAGTGTCTACTAATTTCAATAACAAGGTTGTCTTCCATGAGACAGGATTTTAAGATGTATTTTAGAATTGACCTACCCTACGGCGGCAATTTCTAAATTAAGTCTTAAAAATCTGATATGGTGGGTTACACTCATAAAGATATAATTAAATTGGTTAATTATTTTCTTGACCGAACTTAAAGGGAATTAATAAGTATTAGAAATATGAGATATTTTGGATAATATTTATTAATTGAGAAAGTCTCATTTTAATTAACAATTATTTGACCTACCCTACGGCGGCACTTAGCTGTGGTAATTAAAATTCCTTAGGCTGTTAAAGTATATTTTTTGGTGTATTTTATCATGAGCATTCTTGCTTCATATTTACTTTGCCTTTAATTTTCTTATGATATTTATGCAATTATTTATTGAAAATATTTCTTATTTTTGTTCAGCAAATATGTCAAACCCAATTTTCTCACTTCTCGCCTCTCAAGTTTTAACTGGTGAAAACTTTGTAAAATGGAAAAGCAACATGAACATTCTTCTCATTAATGAAAACTACCACTTTGTCCTTAAGGAGGATTGTCCTCCAGTGCCTCCAGCTAATGCCTCCAAGGCTGTCTCAGAAGAGTATAACCGTTGGATTATTGCAAATAACAAGACTCGCTGCTACTTGTTAGCAGCAATGAATGAAGTGCTTAGAACTAAGCACGAGGGCCTTGAAACTGCAAGCGAGATTATGGAATCTCTACAGCAGATGTTTGGACGCCCCTCTGAGCAGGCCCGCCACGAAGTTGTGAAAGCTGTTATGAACAGTAAAATGAAGAATGGTTCTTTAATTCGTGAGCACGTCCTTAAAATGATTCATCACTTTAATGAGGCTGAAATCAATGGAGCTAAAATTGATGAAAAGACCCAAGTTGGCATGATCTTAGAGACACTTTCTCCCTCTTTCCTCCAATTCAGGACAAACTACATTATGAACCATAAGAAATGTAATTTGACAGAACTCCTGAATGAGCTGCAATCTTATGAGACCCTTATAGATGATAAGGGAGGCAAGGCAAATATTGCTGAGGCTAATGCAGTTGTGGGAAAGGCTTCTTCTTCAAAGAATAAGAAGAAGAGAAATGTGAGAAATCAAAAGGACAAGAAGAAGATCCAAAAGAAGAAAAGGAAGGTTGTTGAGCCTAAACCTAAGGGGAAATGTTTCCATTGCAATCAAGACGGCCATCGGAAAAGGAACTGTAAGAAGTACCTTGATGAGCTGAAACAAAAGAAGAAACAAGGTAAATTAGATTTATTAGTAATGGAAACATGCTTAGTTGAGAATGATTTCTCAAGCTGGATTATTGATTCAGGAGCATCTAACCATGTTTGTATTTCTTTGAAGATGCTTGAGTCATCTAAGGATCTTGAAGAGGGAGCTTTCATGATGAGAGTTGGCAGTGGGGCAAGAGTTTCAGCGATAGCAGTTGGGACAGTACGACTGTCATTTGCTAATAATAAATATTTGTTATTGCACAATGTTTATTTTATTCCGGATTTCAAACGGAATTTGATTTCGGTTTCAAAGTTACATGAACAATTTATTTATGTTTCTTTTGATATTGACTCTGTTTCAATCTATAAGAATGAAATGAATATTTTTTCAGGTTATGTTGATAATGGTATATATTTAGTTAAACCAATTTTCAATAATTTACTTCAAACCAAAATGTTTAAAGTCGCTGAACCAACCCCTAAAAGAAGAAAGATTTCTAATGATAAAAATGACACATATTTGTGGCATTTAAGGCTTGGTCACATTAACATAGATAGAATTGAAAGACTAGCAAAGGATGGTCCTTTGAGAGAGCTAAAAGTTGGCACTCTACCAGTTTGTGAATCTTGCCTAGAAGGCAAAATGACTAAAAGGCCATTTTCGGCTAAGGGTGAAAGAGCAAAAGTACCTCTAGAGATCATACATACTGATGTATGTGGACCTTTGAATGTCAAAGCAAGAGGGGGCCATGAATATTTCGTCACATTTATTGACGATTATTCAAGATACGGATATGTATACCTGATACAAAGAAAATTCGAGGCTTTCAAAAAGTTCAAAGAATTTCGTGCTGAAGCAGAAAAACAGCTTAACAAATCAATCAAAACTCTTCGATCAGATCGAGGAGGAGAATACTTGGTTTATGAATTCAAGGACTACTTGATTGAAAATGGAATATTATCACAGCTCACGGCACTTGGGACACCTCAGCAAAATGGTGTAGCCGAAAGAAGAAATCGCACTTTGCTTGACATGATGAGATCAATGATGAGCTATTCTTCTCTCCCAACCTCATTTTGGGGATATGCATTACAAACGGCAGTATATATTCTAAACATAGTTCCATCTAAGTCAATCCCTAACACTCCCCTAGAGTTATGGAATGGTCGCAAACCTAGTTTGAGACATATTCGCATATGGGGGTGCCCTACGCACGTGTTAAAAGGAAAGACCGGGAAACTAGAACCTCGCTCTGAGGTATGCATGTTTGTAGGATATCCTAAAGGAACAAGAGGAGGTCTGTTTTGTAGCGCTCAGGATAACAAAGTATTTGTGTCAACAAATGCTACGTTTCTCGAGTATAACTATATGGCAGATTTTAAACCTAGAAGTAAAGTAGTTCTAGAAGAGTTGCTAGCTGATGAGATCAGCCCCACGCCAACAACAGTTGTTGAACGACAAAGAAAAGAAACCACTGCTCGAGATCTAACACCACTGCCACCACGACGTAGTGGGAGGGAAATAAGATTGCTCATTCGCTATCGTGAAAATGGAGAAGCACAAGTTGCAGTCACTGATGGCAGTTATGATGATCCATTGACATTCAAAATGGCGATGAATGATGTTGATCGAGAGAAATGGCAGGAAGCCATGAAACTCAAAATAGAGTCATGTACTCAAATTCAGTCTGGGAGCTTGTAGATCTACCAGAAGGCATTAAGCCTATTGGTTGCAAATGGATCTATAAGAGAAAAAGAGGACCTAATGGGAAAGTAGAGACTTTCAAGGCAAGGCTGGTGGCAAAGGGTTTTACTCAAAAGGAAGGAGTAGACTATGAGGATACTTTTTCACCAGTCGTCATGCTAAAATCCATTAGGATTCTCTTGTCCATTGCTGCTTATTATGATTATGAGATATGGCAAATGGACGTCAAGACAGCATTTTTGAATGGCCATCTTGAAGAGACTATTTATATGGTCCAACCAGAAGGTTTCGTGGTCAAAGACCAAGAGCAGAAAGTGTGCAAACTACAAAGGTCCATTTATGGACTTAAGCAAGCTTCTAGATCTTGGAATATCAGATTTAACGAAGCCATAAAGTCTTATGGTTTTGAACAAAATCTGGGTGAACCTTGTGTCTATAAGCAAATAGGAGGAGATAAAGTGGTTTTCTTAGTTCTTTATGTGGACGACATTCTACTCATTGGAAATGATGTAGAATCTCTATCCAAGGTAAAGAACTGGCTAGCCAGCCAATTCCAAATGAAGGATTTGGGAGAGGCAAGCTACATTCTTGGTATCCAAATGACTAGGGATTGTAAGAATAGGCTTTTGGCATTGTCTCAGGCAGCATACATTGACAAGGTGCTTGTCAAGTTTGCAATGGAGAACTCTAAGAAAGGGAATTTGCCTTCTCGATATGGAGTTCATCTCTCTAAAGAGCAGTGTCCAAAAACACCGCAAGATGAGGAGAAAATGAGACGAGTTCCCTACGCATCAGCAGTTGGTAGTTTGATGTATGCAATGTTGTGTACAAGACCTAACATATGCTTTGCAGTGGGAGTGGTTAGTCAATACCAGTCAAACCCAGGATTAGATCACTGGGTAGCAGTCAAGCATATACTTAAATATCTGAGAAGGACGAGAAACTATATGTTGGTATACTCTAGTAGGGAATTGATTCCTATCGGATATACAGATTCTGATTTCCAATCAGATAGAGACTCTCGGAAGTCTACTTCTGGGGCCGTTTTCACTTTGGGAGGTGGAGCCATTATATGGAGGAGTGTCAAGCAAACTTGTGTTGCTGATTCAACCATGGAGGCTGAATATGTAGCGGCTTGTGAAGCAACTAAAGAGGCAGTCTGGCTTCGCGAATTCTTGAAAGAACTGGAAGTTGTTCCAAATATGCATGAGCCAATCAGACTCTATTGTGATAATAGTGGAGCAATGGCTAATGCCAAAGAACCCAAGAACCATCGCAAAGGAAAACACATAGAACGGAAATTCCACCTAGTAAGAGAGATTGTCAGTAGAGGAGACCTTTCAGTTGAAAAGATCGCATTTGCGAACAACATAGCTGATCCGTTCACTAAGACTTTACCGGCTCGGAGTTTTGAGCAACATCTTGAAGGGATGGGACTTAGAGACATGTCACATTTGATTTAGGGCAAGTGGGAGATTGTTGGAATATATGCCCATAAACAAATGAGATTTTTTTTTATTTTGCTGATTATTAATATTTTTTTTTAAGGAATTATTTCAATATTATTGTTGCATGCATGTTATAGATGCTTTATAAATATCGAAAACCCTAGATTATTTAATTGTAACTTTAAATATTGTATATAAGTGTTATATACAGGAGGATAATATTTAAAGTAAAATAATCTAATATGTTCGTAATTAAAAATTAAAGTTGGGATCTTTAATTTAAAATTACTAGTGCGGTTCATTACATTCTGAATGAAACGATCTTATCCGGATTGTTAATAATGAGATTATTGGAATGAAAGCGCTTTATATAATTTGATTATATAGGACTGGAACACGATTAATTATGAATCTCTAATAAATTCCGTTATGATATAGAGCATTCAATATTAATCAATGATGGTCATATATGCATTGATCTTAATTCTAAGTGATTAATAGACTCCTATTTATTGTATTGTATTTTTTGACATACCGGGTAATGGCACAAATACATAGTGTCAAATTCTTGGTGTATTAGAAGTATAATAAAATAAATAGCGGGGAATATTAATATACAAGATGAAATCCATTCCTTCGTTGAGAAGTCAGATGGACGGTTCCCATAAGTATTGGTTCGGGCCTTGAATGATAAGAGCGCTCAATTTATGATTAGACCATAAATATATTATTCATTAGAGAACCAATGGCACTTAAGGAGAAAGATATAATTAAAGAGGTTAACGGAAAAACCTAGCTTTAATTATGAACCGTTTATGGAGGATTGACTCATATGTAGTGACTATATCAATGGGCAATTCAAATCCTTTGAATATATTTAATTTTATAATTTTAAGAGTGCAATTCCAAATTTTTAGTGGAGTAATTTTGGAATTAATAATTTTGATTTTTTAATTAAGTTGTTAATTAATTGTCAAAATTATTGGAGCTTAAAATTATAATGTCCATAGTTCCTCTCAACGGCTCCATTAAAATTATATGAACATTTTTTTATGTTGGGTTGATTTTATTAGTTTGGAATTTTGAATTCTAAATTAATTTCACACAATCTTGATTTGATTTATTTATTTTATAATTTGATTATTTAAAATATTTTTTGATACAATGTGGTGAAGACCACACTTATTTGTATTCCCTAAGAAACATTTTTTAAGTGGGGATCATGGGGAGAGATATTCTCTCCCATCTTTTTCAAAATTCAAAATATGTCAGTTATTTTTTTTCTTCGTGGTATTAAAAAGTTTTTTTTTCAATGTTTTTCGGATGATGGGATGAGAATACAAGTTTTCAATATATTAAGTTGTGTGATATAAAAACTCAAAAAGATATAAAAAAAAAATGACGCCCAGTCGTTTTGAGTTCATCATTATTTGGAGAAACGTTAGAGAAAGATCCATGGTGCTTTAGAGGATTTGGAATTCTAAGATCCTTTTGGTGGAGTTCAAATTTATCAGCCTAATCGTAAGGTACAATTCTAAATTACCTATATTTGTTATTTCATTAAATTAATACAAGTATTGATCATTGAACAAAAAAAAAAAATTTTGAGAAATTTTTTCTGGCTTCCGTTTTTTCTTTTATTTATCTGGTTTCAAAACCAACACATATTGGACAACAAAGGCTTGTTGATAGTGGACCACTTCTACATGGGTTTCTGACATGGAACCCATTTTCAGACGTATCAGCTTGCTTCAGTGTTGTTTATCATCTAGAAATGATCGCCTTCAATGAACCCCAATCTATCCCCCACTCATTCAATCAGATTTAGACTAACTTCGGACCTTTCTGCCCTTTAATATGAAACTTCGAAACTCCTCAGAAAAGACTTCGAAAATTCTGAAACTTGCACTCCGCAAGACATGCGAAGTCCATGCATATGTCATAAAATCTGGACACTATTCTGATATTTTCACGCAGAATATTCAGCTTCGTTCATATGTGCATTTTCTGCTAGAAGGGTTACAATTGGTTTACCATCAGTCTTGACGAGTTTGGGCGTATATTAACTCTCCAACAAATTGAAGTTTGCCAAGTGAAGAAAATTGGAGGCAGCAATTGGCCTTCTACATGCAAGGTGTCATAGCGATTCTCTTGTGATTGAGGGCACTGTATTTTCCACCCTTGCTCCACTACTCATCCCTTACTCTTTGATTTCTCCATAAATTTAGCAGCATCCCGGAGTTTTGCCCGAAAGACAGAGCATGCCTTAAGGTTGGAAAAGACTGTCGGGTTTACCGGCTTCACCTCCTGCCGTATCTTGGAACTGTTATGTGTCAACTCTAACTTTATCTATCAGCTCTAAGAAGGAACCTCAAAACCCGAGTGCTGAGTTACAAATTTGGGAACGCGAAGGACCCGTAACTTGTCTCATTTTGGATACTAAGAGAATTTACAATGGCTCATGGAATCAAGAGGTTTAGTTTTCTGTCTAACTTCTCAACTGTGAAGTCGCCTACTTTCTTGTAGAGGATGGTGATGATGGGTCAAGTGCAAAAATGAGATAGATTTCCGAAAAAAGCAGGCTTGAGCAGAGGTTAAAGGAAAATTAACCCAAATTTGGGAAGATGTAAACAAGTATCAGAGGAGACTTAGAAAATTCTGGAACAGGTACACCACAAGACATTCAAAACCCAAGCGCATCTAAAGCACAACTAGTAG
The DNA here is from genome assembly GCA_030254885.1 of Vitis rotundifolia. NCBI lineage: Eukaryota > Viridiplantae > Streptophyta > Magnoliopsida > Vitales > Vitaceae > Vitis > Vitis rotundifolia. Next base: position 11,065,633 of record CM058170.1, read on the forward strand.
TTCAAGTGAGAGAACCCAAAGTTACATGTTCAATGATGTGGTTCAGTGACCAGCTCCTTGACACCCCGGGCCCATTTCTACACCCACACATAGTCAACTTTTTTTTTTTTTTTTACAATCCTTGTCCTTATTTTCTCACTTCTCCTCTTGGCTTTCAAACTATAATTTTCAAAAGTCCAGCTTCCAAAGAATATGAAAAGCTACATTAGAAAAAGCATGATATGTGATTTTCATTTGTTTACCCTACATTTCCTATTGTGATCTAAATAATACATCTTTACAACCTCTGAGACATTCTTCAACCACTTGCTAGAGAATGGCTCCTGCACCATGCTTGTTCTCTCACAAAGCCCATGTTCTAAACCCTTAGCAAATGTGGAAGTCTTTCAATCATGGTAGCCTAAAAATGTAGTAGAAAAGGCAACATAATCTCACATCATTAGGAGAGTTGAGAATTTCATCATGCTCAAAAAAAATTTCCTCTAAGGGAATGGTTTATCATCCTTGCTGTCATATTTTGTCCTTAGTGATTGCGAGTAGAATACTTTTATTATTGACTTACCTGCTTCTGAATTCCTCACTGATTAACATTTGACTAGGAGATTTTGCTTTAGACTACTATAGGCTCTGAATACTAACATCTTGCTAAATAAATTATCTATATGCATCCAAAAACTCTAAAATCGGGGAATGTGCTCTTAGCTTTGTCTTTATTCGTTAAAGGAAGTCTTTCCTGCCACACTTTAATCGTAAGTTGTGATAGAAAACAATTTTCAAAATATTGATTTTACCTTTTGGTAATGATGGAATTTATGTTGTACATGCGGATGAAAGAAAAATTTCTTGCCTTAGGGGCAACTTATTAGTAGGTGCAAAGGTAAATATCCTAAACATGAGGTTTCTATTTAATGAAAGCGGAATTTCTTGCCTTTGGTGCACCATTCTTTTTTAGTTTTGGTACATGTGATTCCAATTTCATGTTAGAAAGTTTTTGTTAATCACCTCTTGCACTATTCTAAGAAGGTTTTGAGGTCATGCATTACATATAAAGTCTCATCAATTAAAAAAAAAGAAAAAAGAAGAATTGAGATGATATGAGTTTTCTCCCCCTTTCGTTTAGTATGGGCAAGTGGTGTTACTAGAGGTCTGAGGTTCTTAAGGAGTTAGAGACCTTTATCAATCAAATCTTCAATAAATGATAAGAGAAATAAAATTAGATAATGGAGAGAAGAAAAAACTTCAAATCTAGAACAAGCCTTTGTTTTATGATTTCCATGTTTCAAATTGAGCTTTTAATTTGGTATCTCAATCTTTAGTTCTACTCAGCACTTATTTTTTATGATCTAAATAATTGAGCTTTAATGTTATTCTATAGAAGATATGAGTCTTCTCTTTTATCTTGTCTCAACAGTTCTTGCATTTTTAAGCATCATGTGTCATTCTTTTGAAGGTTATTCAATTTTCAGACTCCTACTTTACTCTAATTTTCTTGTGGGATTCAATAAATTCTCATAATTGTAGGATATGGGATGGGATGGGATGGAGAAATAGGAACTGATGTTATCTACTCCTTGGAAAGAGTGTGGATGAATAAAATGTGATTTGATTGTGTAAAAATATGTTTTATATGTATTTTTATCTTTTGATTGAGCTTTTGGGATGTTTTCTTTTCATAATAAGGTTAAAGTTTCAATATTTTCTCTTGTAGTTCACACTTCAAATGAACATTTGTAAGTTTGATATTGTTGTAAGCACTAGTCTTGTAGATTCTATTTTTATTTTTTATTTTTGGATGCTTGTGACAGTTTTTATCTCAAGAATAAGATGAATTCATATTATTATTCATCACATGTTCTTTCTTTGAAATCAAAATATGGATTCATCGTGTGAAATACGCTTGGGAGTGAAAAAACCCTTCTTGGGAGCCCTAGAAACTCTTGCATTCTTGGCATGAACTTAAAATTTCAATCTATAATGAGGTAAGAACAAAGGATTTGTATTATTTAGTGGCTTGTTTTGGACAATATATTGCCTGTGACAAGTTAAAATCTCAATGCAATCTTAATTACACGTTTTTTCTTTCTAGAATCATTTGAACAGGGTAATTCAACTTATGGTTTTGTTTCCTCCGTCTTGAGTTTCAACATATGAGACTTGTTTCATTTGAAAAGAAAGGAGCTAAAACATTTGAAAACCTATGCCATCAATGGTTGTTTTTGTTTTAGTTGTGAAGGAAGTTTTCATATATGGAGAGAGACCAAAAGAGGATTCTCGATAAGCTTGACACTTCTACCATTCTCTTCACCTGGCTACTAAAGTGAAACACCAATGGGTTTTACCTAATTTCTAGTTCCATGAATTTATTGACCATTTGTAAAATGAAGCAAGACAAAAATGCTCTCTTCCATAGAATTGGAAGTTATTTGGAGAACAAAAATTGAGTTGGGGCATGCTAATTAATACTATTTTAATCACCTTCACCCATAATATTAATATTTAAATATAATTTAGATAGATAACCTTTTGGGGTTTCTCTCCCACGCTTCCAAAAATATGCAACACTTGATCTTCTCTCTCTCTATCTTCTTCTTTTCCATTGCAACCATGGACTATGGAGCACCCTTTGCTTATTGCTCCAACACCTTACCTTTTTCCAACCATGGAGAACTTTTAACTTTTCTCAAATATGATTAGACTTTTAATTTTTTTTTTTTCAAGTAAAAAAAAATTAAAACCCCTTTTTTTAATTTTTAATCTTATTATTTATGGCTGTAAATACATATCTTTAAAGATGTATGTTGAAACTAACTCTCAACTTTAATAAATGGAAACATAAAAATGAGAGGAAAAAAGAATAAAATATAAATTTGAAATCTTTACTATCAAACTTTTTTAAACAAAGAATATATAGACAAAAGAAATACAAGTTTTAAAATAATTTTATTATATTCTTTTTTAAAAAAAAAATTATTAAGAAAAAACAAAACTAATGTTTCTATATTCAATTATTTTATTGGTTTTGAGATTAATATGGTATAAATTAGTCGCAACAATTATTTTTGAAATATTTAGTCATTATTTGTATTACATATAAAAGGATAAGGTGTACGTTTTTTAACTTTTGTCTTCTAAGATAGCAATTTTGAGGCTTGGGACATACCATCAATTATTCATGAGGGCACTTGGTTGTGAAGCTGTCTAAGATTCAAATGCTCAATGCTATAGTTGAGAGTTTAAGGATATGAGATGCTAAAACGTTTGTTGGATTCATTTTTAAATTAAGTAATATTTTCAACTTGAGGTTTAACCTTGGGAAAAAGATTCTTGATTCTAAGGTAGTTATGAAAATCCTTAAATCTCTTCCTAAAAGGTTCATACATAAGGTAACTGTTATAGAAGAAAACACGAACATTGACTCCATGAGAGTTGATGAAACTTATAGATTTTTGCCAACTTATGAGATGTCTCTACTATTTTCAAAAGTCTTAGGGTGCAATCTTCAAAGCTTTTAATAACAAAGGGAATGAGTTTGACCATGTTTTTTCATTCTTTTTTTTTTTTTCTTCTATATTTATGCTTTTGATATCATGCATATCTAGATTTGCGCATGCTTATTAAAAGACATACATGACTCTCTACTTACATTGAATTGACCAATTTCTCTTTTCTTGGGGGAATGTATGAAGAAGAACATGGTGTTGTTATCCTTAGGAGAATATTCAATAATAGTGAACATGACTTTAATAGTTGAGTAATAGATTACAATACTTAGAGGATTTAAGAACATAGGTAGAATAACAAACAAGGGCCTTCTACCTCAAGAAGTAATTTTAAAAGGAAAGGAGAAATCTCCCATAGTAGCCACAAGGGCTTGGACAAATTTTAGTGTAAAGGTAAGACTGTTTTAGGTGTGGGAAAGAATGGAGAGAGTGTCTTGTGTAGGATTTCCCCCAAACCAAAACCAGAGGACTTTTGGACAACAAATTCGTCCTTAATTTTTGCAAAACCATGTCATTTAACCTTTCCATCACAAACCAAAGAAACTAACCATTTAATTTTCAATAGAAATCAGGAGTTCATGGAATTTAGTCATGATCCTAATAGGAGTTAATGTAATTAAGGCGGTATTATTCAAGGACGTGTGTATGTTATAGATAAAGTGAAGGAAGATAACACTCTTGCCTTTTTGGAAGGTGCTATCCTAGTTTATAATTCTTGAGCAAAAGTTCTATTTGATTCTAAAACAACTACTCTTTCTTTTTTGCCTTCTTCATGAATGCACTAGAATTAGTACTTAAGGTGCATAGATCCTCTTTGTCTATTAGTCCTCCTATGGGACAAAACTTAGAGAGAAAAAGAATGTGTACAATATGTATTATGACAATTCTAAATCATGAATTAAAAGGAGATTTAGTTGTTTTAGAGATGTTAGAATATGATGTAATTTTAGGCATAAATTTTTATCCTCCCCACCATGCTATTATTGACTATTTAAAAAGAAAGGTAAAGATTCATATCTTAGGAGGGGATGTAGTTTATTTCTTTGATGATAAGGGTGCACCATTTTCTTGTCCTCCATTAAATTAGTATTATCAATTAAGATTAAAGAAAGATGGTAAATACTTTTTGGCAAGTGTTTAAGTAGAGATTAAAGGAAAAAAAGATTTGCAGTCCATTCATGTTATTAATTAATTTATAGATGTTTTTTTTTTTGAAGAAGAAGAATTACTTGGATTGTCTCCTAAAAGAGAATGTAACTTTACCATTGAAGTTTGTCCAAGTATACCTCCTATATCAATTGCACCCTAGTTAAGTTACGAGAATTGAAGATTCAACTTCGAAAACTTCAAGATAAGGAATTCATTAGACCAAGTAATTCTCCATGGGGTGCTCCTATACTATTTTTTAAGAAGAAAGATGGTTCTTTAAGTTGTGAATTGATTATAGGAAATTGAATGAAGTCACCATTAAGAATAAATACCTTTTGCCAAAGATTGATGACTTGTTTAATTAATTAAAGGATACTAGATATTTCTCCAAAACAAGGAAGAGAACAATCACACTCCTCCCTGACCATCACCCTCTTCTCCTTTACCCTCCCTGATCTCTTCTACCTTATCCACTTCATCCTCCAATACAACCTTTTGATGACTCAATTGATTCCCTTACTTGAAATCAAAGCGAGCTTGCTCTGTAAAGGAGGCAGTCAATGTTACGGAGATAGTAGAAGTCTTAATACATATTGCAACAACATCAACAATTGAAGATTTTATAGTGAAAGCTTAGTTATTTGTCTCTTGAGACTTTCTAAAGTTTCCATATAATCAATAATCCCTAAATTGTGGTTAAGAAGACCATCCTTTAATCAACTTTCAATATGTGACATAGAAATCCTCTACCATATGTTTAGCTAATAAGGTGGAGCACCACTAGCGCCCATCATCTACCACAAAGCTATTATGAGACCCACCACATTGTAATGCAATAAATGTGAGTAGACTACTACCATCATCACATCACAAAATGGGTCATCCCCACACAAAAGAGGACCACTATTTGGATAATACAACCACCTACTTGAAATACTGACCTTCGCACAAAGAGCACCCTTGCATTAATTATAAAATGGACATGACCCCCTCATTAGTCAAATAATGGTTAAACCTTAAAAGTTGTTGAAAAAACTATTTATTGTCCTAACAATTATGTCATAATCATCTCATAATGATTAAAGCCTTAAAGATGAACATAATAGAAATCATTTAAAATAATACCTAACGAACATCTCATTTATAGTCTTCCCCTAATCAATCTATCAAAAGGCAACTACAAGAAGAAGACCATATTTTAGAACAAGGTACACACAATGAACTCTATCTCATATCTCTTATTCCTACTTTAATCCATGACAAACTTGATCATCTAGAAAGGGTTGGCCTAAGCAACCCAACCTTTTCTCATCAGTCTATCTCTCTCTCTCTCTCTTTCTAATGTGCTGGAGAACTGTGATGCCTAGTTCAACCATAGTCGAAGGAGTATGTAACAAATTCCAAATCTAATGAGACTTAACGCATAGGATTTGACAATTTTTAAAAATAATTTATAATTTAAAACCAATCTAATTAATACTATAAAGTCATGAAACTAAAAAAATTGATCCAATTAATACTAGAAAGTCAACCAAAATTGATTCTGAATGGCTTTGTTTGTTTCTCCTTTACATCTAACTATAAACCAAAATTTATAAGGTTTTTCGTTAAGAAAATAGAATCAAAATCAAATAAGACTTGATGTGTTAGATCTATTAACAAGTATTAAAGAAAATTAGAACTCAAACACCAAAAATTACTATCAAAGATTCTTGAACCAGATTTGGTGCTTGAATGACTATTATTTCTCTTTTACACATAATGAAATTTATATGAATTTTCTATGTAGAAAAATATACTTCAAATTAAGCAAAACTTAGTACATTAGATTTATTAAAAAGTTTAGTAGTTTTTTTAATAAAGAAATAAAAATGAATTACTAAACTAATTAATATTGGAATTTGTGGCCAAACTCTTTGACATAGAACTATAATTCTCAAAATTTTCTAACTAGACAAGTAAATTCTCTTCCAAATTAAACAAGACTTAATATATTAATATTGTTAACAAGTTTATTAATTTTTAAAAATAACTTAAAAATAAAATAATAACACAATTATTATTAGAAATTCATAGCATAAAACTAGTCCAAAAAACTTTGTTGTTTCTCCTCTGCATATAATTATAATTTTATGAATTTTTTGGTTAGGCAAAGAAACTCTAAATTAAGCAAAACTCAACATATTAGATTTGTATATGAGTCTAGAAATTTTTTAAAATAATTTAAAATTCAAAAATAGAATCAATAAAAATAAAAAAAATAAAAAAAAGACAAAAATTAGTCTAAAATGAGCAATAATTATATTGTTTCTCATATGCACTTAACTATACCTTCTCAAATTTTTTTATTAGGTAAAAAAATGTTAAATTAATCAAGCCCAAATCAAATGAGAATTAATGTTTTAAATTCTCTAATGAATTTACTAATTTTTAAGAATAATTGAGAATTCGAAAAACTAACTCAATTAATAGCATAGCACTTTGACAATGGCTAAATAGTAAATGCGCACAGGTAATGCAAAAACTTAGCATATTTACCTCTTTTATATATATATAGAGAGGTAGATAAAAATAAACTTTATTGTTTTTAAATTCACTTTAAGTAAAATATTATTAACCATTATTATTTTTAAAGTATTATTATTTAATTTTAACAAAAAATAATAATAATAATTATACCTTTAAGAAGATATTAATATCCATATTTTATTATATCTATTTAAAATTATATCATTTCTAATTAAAAAAATTTACTTATAATTTTATTATAATATTAGTATTGGTATTTTACAAAAAATTATTTATTTTTCATTATATAATTATTATTTTCTATTTTTATTAAGACTTGAATTGAATTGATACTAAAATAAAATGAGTGTACAATTTTTTTTTATATATAAAATAAAAATAGAAAAACTATTTTTAAAAGCAACAATAATTTACTTGTCCAAAAGTGTTTTTGTTTTTTTTTTTTTGCTCTTTGACAAACATTTTTAAAAACAACTTGCCAAGTATTATTATTTTTAAGACATACCTAAAAAACTTTTTTTTTTCGTTTTAACTTAAAAAATATTATAAAAGCAAGGTTAAACATATATGGACAAACATGCCATTAGACTTTCTATATTCCTAACTTGAGGACTTAGAAGAGGCTTTCTTTACTTTATCCAAGCTCCCTACCATCAATTATTCTTTGTTTCCTCATATTAGTGAAACGTTTTGGTATTGGAAAAAGAAATTTGTAGCTTAACTCCTTCAGAAGTTTACATATGCCAACAAAAGAAAAACTTATCCAATCCCTCGATAGTTTTTTCCGATGCTTTCTCCATTCATAAGCATGGAATAAGGTGCTTTTCTCCCTTCTTGAGAGCTTCCCTAGCTTCTTAGCAATCCATCTGCTACCTTTCCACTGCATCCTTTTCCTTTGTGTAGGCCTACCTACAATATTGTGCTACCTAGGCAAAATTGTTTAAGTTTCTCAATTACTTGCTCTTAACTTCTCCAATCCCTACCAATAAAAAAAAGTAATTTTTGTTTGTTTAACGATTTTTTTCGTCTAGTACCAAATCAATCCATCAAATAAATGGGTTAAGATTGTATTATTTGGTTATAAAAGAAGGTGAATGCATTACATTTTTGTAACAATTTTATGAATTTTTTTAACTAAGTAAATAAATTTCAAATCAAATAATACTTAATGCATTTGATTTATTAATAAGTTTAGTCACTTTTAAAAATAATATGCAAACAAAATACTAAAGTACTTAGTATCATAAATTTAAAAACAAACGTGTTCTATATAGAACTATAATTTTGGAAATTTTCTAACTAGACAAGTAGATTCCGAATCAAGCAAACACTATGTGTTAGATTTGTTAAAAAGTATATTAATTTTCAAAAAATAGTTTTATACTCAAAAAACTGTAAGGAAATTATAGAACTATCATTGATATTAAAGTCTGTGCCAACACAGGAGTTCGGATTTAATCTACAGATCTGTGCTTATTTGAATAAGAAATTTGAAGTTTAATTAACTTCTCCAATCGCTTATAGTTTTTTCAGATGCTTTCTCCATTCCTAAGCATGGAATGAGGTGCTTTTTTCCCTTTCTGAGAGCTTCCCCCACTTTTAAGCAGGAGTCCATCTGCTACCCTTCCACTTTATCCTTTTCCTTTGCGTGTACGCCTGCCAAAATTGTATTCCCTTATTCCCTTATTCCCTAATTAGCGAAATTGTTTCCGTTTCTCAATTAGTTGCTCCAAGTCTCACACTCCTGACCAATTTCCTCTTCTTCTCTTGCTTACGTACCTCTCTCCCTAACTCGCTCAAAACTAAGAAACAATGGAGGTTGTTGGAGAGGTTGTTCTTTCTGCTGGTCTTGAATTGTTGTTGAAAAAGCTAGCCTCCTCTGAGTTGCTCAAATTTGCTCGCCAACAGAAAGTCTATTCTGAACTCAAGAAATGGGAGGACAATTTGCTGACTGTGAATGAAGTGCTCGATGATGCTGAGATGAAGCAGATGACGTCGCCTGCAGTGAAAAACTGGCTATGCCAGCTCAGAGACTTGGCTTATGATGCAGAGGACGTACTGGATGAGTTCGCCACCGAGCTTCTGCGACACAAGTTGATGGCAGAACGCCCTCAGACCCCCAGCACTAGTAAGGTACGAAGCCTTATCCACACTTGCTGTACTAGTTTCAATCCATGCCATATCGTGTTTAATGTTAAGATGGGGTCTAAGATTAAGGAAATAACTAACCGCTTAGAAGAGCTTTCAACTAAAAATGTTGGGCTTGGGCTGCGAAAAGCCACAGTTGAACTGGGTTTGGAGAGAGTTGATGGAACAACTTCTACTTGGCAACGACCCCCCACTACATCTTTGATTGATGAACCTGTTCACGGCAGGGATGATGATAAAAAGGTTATTATTGAGATGCTGTTGAAGGATGAAGGCGGTGAAAGCAACTTTGGGGTAATTCCCATTGTTGGCATAGGTGGGATAGGGAAAACTACACTCGCCCAGTTGGTATACAGGGATGATGAGATAGTGAACCATTTTGACCCAAAGGGGTGGGTCTGTGTATCAGATGAGAGTGATATAGTGAAAATAACAAATGCAATTCTTAATGCATTCTCACCTCATCAAATCCATGATTTCAAAGACTTTAACCAACTCCAGCTCACATTGAGCAAGATTCTGGTTGGAAAAAGGTTTTTGCTAGTTTTGGACGATGTGTGGAACATTAACAATTATGAGCAATGGAGTCACTTACAGACCCCCTTTAAGTCGGGGGCTAGGGGAAGTAAACTTGTAGTAACGACACGTCATACAAATGTTGCATCATTGATGAGAGCAGACAACTACCACCACTTGCTCAAGCCTTTATCTAATGATGATTGTTGGAATGTATTTGTGAAACATGCATTTGAAAACAAAAATATCCATGAACATCCAAATTTGAGATTGCTTGATACAAGGATCATAGAGAAATGCAGTGGCTTGCCCTTAGCAGCAAAGGTGCTCGGTGGGCTTCTACGCTCCAAACCACAGAATCAATGGGAACATGTACTGAGTAGCAAAATGTGGAATAGGAGTGGTGTTATCCCAGTGCTAAGATTAAGCTATCAACATCTCCCTTCACATCTAAAAAGATGTTTTGCTTATTGTGCATTGTTTCCAAGGGACTATGAATTTGAGCAAAAAGAGCTAATTTTATTATGGATGGCGGAGGGTTTAATTCATCAAGCAAAAGAAGACTACCGTCAAATAGAAGATTTAGGTGCTGATTATTTTGATGAATTATTATCTAGATGTTTTTTCCAACCATCAAGCAATAGTAAATCCCAATTTATAATGCATGACTTGATCAATGATCTAGCTCAAGATGTTGCTACAGAAATATACTTCAATTTAGAGAATATACATAAAACCTCTGAAATGACTCGTCATTTGTCATTCATACGTAGCGAGTATGATGTATTCAAAAAATTTGAAGTCCTTAATAAACCGGAGCAATTAAGAACATTTGTTGCATTACCCGTCATTGTAGACAATGAGATGAAATGTTACTTAAGTACTAAGGTGCTTCATGACTTGTTGCCAAAGTTGATACAATTAAGAGTGCTCTCTTTGAGTGGTTATGAAATAAATGAGTTACCAAATTCAATTGGTGATTTGAAACATTTACGGTATCTTAATTTGTCTCATACTAAACTCAAATGGTTACCTGAAGCAGTGAGTAGTCTCTACAATTTACAATCATTGATATTATGCAATTGTATGGAACTCATTAAGTTGCCTATTTGCATCATGAATTTAACCAATCTTCGACATCTTGATATTAGTGGTTCAACTATGTTGGAAGAGATGCCTCCACAAGTTGGAAACTCGGTAAATTTGCAAACATTGTCTAAGTTTTTTCTAAGCAAAGGTAATGGGTCACGAATAAAAGAATTGAAGAACTTGTCGAATCTCCGAGGAGAGCTTGCCATTTTAGGGTTGGAAAATGTTTTGGATCCAAGAGATGCAATGTATGTCAATTTAAAGGAGAGACCAAATATTGAAGACTTAATTATGATCTGGAGTGAAGATTATGGTAATTCAAGGAATGAAAGTACTGAGACAGAGGTCCTTAAGTGGTTGCAACCTCATCAAAGTTTGAAAAAACTGGAAATTGCATTTTATGGTGGCTCAAAATTCCCACATTGGATAGGAGATCCATCCTTCTCCAAAATGGTTTATTTGGAACTCACAAATTGCAAAAATTGCACATCGTTGCCAACACTTGGGGGTTTACCTTTCCTCAAAGACTTGGTGATTGAAGGAATGAATCAAGTTAAAAGCATAGGTGATGGGTTCTATGGGGATACTGCAAACCCTTTTCGGTCTTTGGAATCTCTGAGATTTCAGAATATGGCAGAATGGAACAATTGGTTAATTCCCAAATTAGGCCATGAGGAAACTAAAACATTGTTTCCTTGCCTTCGTGAGCTTGAAATCATAAGATGTCCAAAATTGATCAACTTACCAAATGAGTTACCTTCCCTTGTGGATTTTTCTATTGAAGAATGCCAAGAATTGGAAATGTCAATCCCACGACTTCCACTTCTTACTGAATTAACAGTAGCTGGGTTGTTAAAAAGTTGGGATGGTGATGTCCCCTCACTTACCCAATTAGACATTTGGAGAATTTCGAGATTGAGTTGTTTATGGGAAAGGCTTGCACAACGCTTAATGGTCCTTGAAGATCTGGAAATAAATGAATGTGATGAGTTGGCGTGTTTGAGGAAGCCTGGATTTGGACTGGAAAACCTTGGTGGTCTGCGACATTTATGGATCAAGGGGTGTGATGGGGTTGTATCGTTGGAAGAGCAAGGGCTGCCTTGCAATCTTCAATACTTGGATGTGGACGGATGCTCCAACTTAGAGAAGCTGCCAAATACATTGCACACCCTCACATCTCTTGCATATTTGTTTATTCATAATTGCCCGAAACTCATGTCATTCCCAGAGACAGGTTTGCCGAGCATGCTAAGATGTCTTGCGGTGAAAATTTGTGAGGGTCTAGAGATTGGAATGATGATTAACAGTTGTGCCCTTGAGTACGTGGAAATTGAAGATTGTCCATCTCTTATTGGCTTTCCAAAAAAGGAGCTACCTGTCACCCTTAAGAACCTGATAATTAGAAATTGTGAGAAACTAGAGTCTCTACCTGAGGGAATTGACAGCAGCAACACTTGTCGTCTTGAATTACTATATTTATGGGGATGTCCATCTCTCAAGTCCATTCCAAGAGGCTACTTTCCCTCCACACTTAAGTTACTTTCCATTTGGGAATGCCCGCAATTGGAGTCAATTCCAGGGGATCTGCTGCAAAATCTCACATCTCTTCAATATTTGAACATATGTAATTGTCCAGATGTGGTGTCCCCTCCAAAAGCATTTTTGAACCCCAACCTTAAACGACTTTCTATTTCAGATTGTGAGAATATGAGGTGGCCTCTATCTGAGTGGGGCCTCTGCACACTCACCTCACTTGATGAGCTCTTGATTCAAGGCCCATTCCCAGATCTGCTTTCTTTTTCCGGCTCTCACCTTCTTCCTACATCTCTCACCTCTCTCGCATTGTTAGATTTCTACAACTTGAAATCCATAGCCTCCATAGGTCTCCAAAGCCTCATCTCTCTTAAAACCCTTGAATTCTACCGTTGCCCTAAGCTCCGGTCCTTTGTGCCAAAGGAAGGGCTGCCACCAACACTTGCAAGACTTATAATCTGGGGGTGTCCTATTCTAAAAAAAAGGTGCCTCAAGGACAAAGGAAAAGATAGGCCCAAGATTGCTCACATCCCCTATGTGGAAATAGATGAGATTGTACAACAATAACAGCTTCAATCAGGTACTCCCAATTCTTTGTAATCTTCTATCAAAGGTTTTACTTACTTATTGGCTATTGCTGCTTTCTCCACAATATTTGAGTCTCCCTTTTGTTCCGTAATCAAGGGCTGTCGTGGTCAACAATAAGTTGTGGAGTTTTGTGCTCAAAACCTCGACTCTCATGAATGTGCCCTTAACGTTTTCCTTATTTTTCCAAAGGAAGGCCCTTGCCCTCTTCCAAAACAGAGGTACTTATTAATGCATTGAATTGTAAGTTTTGATATAACACAATTTTCACCATTTTCAACTAAAAATATCGCTTTCATTTTCTGATAATGATGGAATTTGTGCTGCACATATAGAATGGCATTGATGTAGATGAAAGCAAAATTTCTGGCCATTGGTGCAACTTATTTGCAAGGGGAAATATCCTAAACATGAAAGATTTATACTAAATGCACCATTCTTTTTTCATTTCAGGGTTTACACATGCAATTCCAGTCTCCACTGTCAATTTTTTTTTGGTAATCAGGTCCGAAAGTAGTTTTAAGGCCCTATCAAATTTGGCACCAACTTCATTTCCTACAATAAGCTAAACAGTTTTGTGCTCAAAAACTCACCTCTCTTGAATGTGTTCTTAGCTTGTTCCTTATTTTCTTAAGTAAGGCCTTCCTACCATAGTTTAATAACTGGATATTTGGCACTTTCAACTCAAATTGCTTTCAATTTCCAATAATGATGTCTTGTACATATAGGATGGCAGGAAAAGGGATTGATGTAGATGAAAGGGAAATTCCCTGCCATTGATGCACCTTATTCATATCTGCAAGGGGAAATGCCCTACACATGAAAGGAGATGTATTAAATGCACCATTCTTTTTTAATCTTTTACATGTGATTTCAGTTTCATGTGTAAAATTTTTTGCTAATCAGGTCCAACAGAAATTTTAAGGCCCTATCAAATGTGGCACCAACTTCACTTCCTACCAAGGGATGGGCAGCTTGGCAAAATTGCAGAACCTAACCCACAACAAGAGGCCTTGTATCTAGTGCTTCATTTTGCTTAAAGCCAGTATTCTATTTCAATTACCATTAATTAATAGAAGGTATTTCTGATCTTGTTTTAGTTCTATTTCATTCCAGTCTAAATTTGCATCTTAGTATCTTAATAAAGCCCTTCTATCTGATTTTGTTTTGTACTTTAATCACACAGGAATTCTCCCTTACTAAATACCAAGGTTTTCTGGGATTCTGCCATCAGCTTGGAAATATGTATTGCAAAATGGGGGAGAGGTATAACTTTTTCAACTTTTAAACTGACCAACTTTCTCATCTTTTTTCCCTTTTTCTTTGTTGATGAGATCTTTTTCCCTTTTTTCTACTTTTCCACTTAAAGTATTTTGACTAATTACATGATATTGTAATTGTTGTTGGCCTAGACCCTTACTACTGGCAACTGGTATGTCAAGCAGTTCAGGATGCAGAGAAAGGGCATATATCCCAGGTTGTTCTCTTTCTTATTCTCTCTCTTCTCACTTGTATCGATTTAAAATGTGCTCTTTCAAATTTAGGTCTTTGTAAGTAAGTTGTTGAAGGTAAAATCCCCTAATTGGGGCACATGATGATTGTAATCTAGCCAGGTAAGGTGATATTTTATTACTGTCTTTCTAGCTTTCACATTTGCATATTTCTGTATGGTTGCGCAGGCTTCTGCAATAAAATTCTTTTGACTTAGTGCTACATAATTTTTTATTTTTTATTTTTATCATACTGTTTGCTACAATGGGCATGCTCTGCCCATGTGATACCGGAAGGTGAAGGTTGTGGATTAGTAAAAGACTTGGCCCTGATGACTCATGTTACAAACTGATGAAAAAGAGAGTCCACTAATATCTCTAGTTAGTCTTTGTAAAGTAATTACTTAGGCCCTCTTCCATAATCAGTTTGTATTTGGAGTCTCATTTGTATTTGGAGGATCACTTCATGTAGCATTAATCTGCTCAATCTAATAGGGATAATAGGCCCTCTTTCATAATCAGTTTAGGGTTGAAGAGAGGGCAATTATTGATTCAATCAACATAGGGAAATGAGATTGAACCTCATGCCCTCCACTTCTCACCTTTTCGTTTAGTTTTTATGTTTTCTCTTTATACTGAACCTCATAACCCTCTAGAAATGCCTCTCAGAATCCTGGCAAGAAATTGGTGAATTGTAAAGAATGTTTGTGATGGTAGGAATGTTAAGATTGTAGAATTAAAAAAATAATCTGATGAATTTACTGAAGGCAGATTTGATAAGGGGTGAAATAATTTCCGTAAGGGAAGGAAATTACCTAACCTTGAGAGGGAAGAGTGGATCCTTTCCATGCTATGAGGTGTTTGAAAAGAGGGAAGAGTTAAAGAAACTAAAATGACAACCCTTGGATCCCTCTTAATCTGTAGAATTTAAGGAGTATGCAAGGCAAAAGTTATTGAATAGCAGGACATGTGCATACATTTGGACTTGATAACAACAAGAATAATTTTAGTGGAGGTAGAACCAATTAGGTTTGCCCATGTAGCATCTCCAGCATTTCTTTGACTCTAAAGCTTTTTTAGATTCTCCCTACTTCTTTTCCATTCTTTGTCAAGTGTTTAGCTGCACCTGCATGTTCTTTGTTGGTAAACATGACAAATAGTTATGTTCTTAGTGCTTTTCATTTAGTGCTTCAATTTATATATATACATATATAATCAGAATTTATTCCTCGAATATTAATCTATAAAGAATCCATATACCCTTGATTTTCACTTCTCTTTGCATTCCGCACTTATGCAATCTATAATTATTGTTGCATTAGGGTTTTTCTTCAGGTGTTGAAGACGTGGATGGGGTTCATACACTAGATTCTTACTATATATTAAATAAGCTAAATCTTGGCAAGCATAGGGGGCCACAAGTACATAGTTTTTTTTTTCTCCATTAAGATGGTATACACAAACACATATTTATGTGCTAGTGTGTGATTTTATAATTTTCCACTCCTTATGTTATACAATTTATTTCTAGATTAGCATTTCGCAAATGCATTGATGAAGTTACAGAGAGCTGGTATAATTGGGGAGTTTGTAAGCATTTTTTGTAAATGAGTAGGTAAATTCTTGTCTCCTAATTGTACTTTGTCTTAGCTTACTTTCTGTTTCTTATCTTCTTTTTTGCTTCACATTTGGTCAATAGAGAATATCCCATTGCAGTCCTTTTCCACATAAAAGAATTGCAATGGTGTAAGGCTGAATGAGTCCTAAGCTTCAACCCTTATTGCAAGAAGAATAAAGAAAGGACATATTCATCCATTGAAAGATTCATATTTTCTCTTAATAGGGGAATAAGCAAAGATCATGTTTCCCTCCTTATATGACAAATTTTGCTTCTACGCCTTTGCTAAATTTGAAAAAAGTTTTTATTTTTATTTTTATTTTTTTATAATAATTATAAACTAATTTCCCCATTATATAGTGTGTAGCATGGCTTAAAAGGTGTCATTCTTGTGAAGTGAAAGAAATACAATCACCTTTTGCACTATTCTTTGTTGATTTTGGAGTAATGCATTATATAAAGTTTCATC
Organism: Vitis rotundifolia; assembly: GCA_030254885.1. Taxonomy (NCBI): domain Eukaryota; kingdom Viridiplantae; phylum Streptophyta; class Magnoliopsida; order Vitales; family Vitaceae; genus Vitis; species Vitis rotundifolia. Next base: position 11,082,259 of record CM058170.1, read on the forward strand.
AATGTTTCCATGATATTTTATGGTGAAACACACCCTTAAGACACAAAAAAGTATGATTTTATTATTATTATTATTATTATTATTATTATTATTATTATTATTATTATTATTTTAATTTGTTCTGTTTTTTATATGATACGAGTTTTTTCTACTCATTTTCCCTCTTTTTATTTGGTATGGGCAGGTGGTCTTAATAGGGGTTCAAAGATGTCTCTTATTGGCTTTCTAGAAGGTGAGCTACCCACATTGACCCACCACCAACACTTGTAAGAGTTGTAATGGGGAGATGTCATATTCTAAAAGAGAGGTGCCTCAATGACAAAGGAAAATATTAGCCTAGGATTGCTCACATCCCCTATATGGAAATAGATGACATTGTAAAATTACAATGAGTTTTACTGATAAAAAAAAAAAAAAAAAAAAAAAAAAAAAAAAAAAAAAAAAAAAAAAAAACTATAACGAGTCCAACCAGGTACTCATAATTCTCTTTATTCTTGCATTAGAGATTCTATCTACTAATTATTATTTTCTCTAAAATATTCCAATATTTTATTGTTGTTCTATACCTTAGGTTCACTTATTTCTCTTAATTCTATTATTTCTAAAAGAAGCTTAAAAGTAACATATAATTCCACTTAATTGGAGATAGATGACAATGTACACCAGTAAAAAATTTCAATCAAGTACCCCAATTCACAACAATAAAATGTCAGCATCTATGTTTTATTCAATTCCAATTCCAACTTCATTTTTTTTTTAATTGCAATTTTTCTTTTTTAAAAAAAAAAAAAAAAATTGTTTATGCATGCAATTTTTGTTTTGGTAACATTTAATAATTGATGGTTCCTCCTTAAATTTCAGGTTTTTTTGTTGCTCACATGCATCATTCTATAGGATTGGAATTTTAGTTTTCTAATTCATTAGTTAATAACTTAACCTTAACCTAAAACTTTGTGTAAAATCTCAGAGCCTTCCCACCACACACCTTCCCCCTCACCCCACTTTTTTTTTTCTTTTTCAATTTAGCAATGCAAATATGGATATACAAATATATTTTTACCATCTTATGCTTATGAATATAGGTATACAATTATATTTTGCATTAACAGTTTTTTTCCAGTTAAATACTCAAAATAAAATGCTTTTAATTCTATTTATTAAGCTATTATGTGAATAGCCTGATAAGTTTTTTTCATTATTACCCTAATAGAAAGGAATATTGAGTTTCCTATTGGAGACTCCATGTTTGAAGTGAATATGGTGTAAGTTCTTGATTCTCTAGCATGGCTATAGTGAAAAGAAGATGAAAAGCTACCTTAGAAAAAGCATGGTATGCAATTTTCATTTGTTTATCCTATGTTTCCTATTGTAATCTAAATAATACATCTTTACAACCTCTGAAACATTCTTCAACCATTTGCTAGAGAATGGCTCTTGCACCACGCTTGTTCTCTCACAAAGCCCATGTTCTAAACCCTTAGCAAATGTGGAAGTCTTTCAATCATGGTAGCCTGGAAAGGTAGTAGAAAAGGCAACATAATCTCACATCATTAGGAGAGTTGAGAATTTCATCATGCTCAAAAAAAATTTCCTCTAAGGGAATGGTTTATCATCCTTGTAGTCGCATTTTGTGCTTAGTGATTGTGAATGGAATACTTTTATTATTGACTTATCTGCTTCTGAATTCCTCACTGATTAACATTTGACTAAGAGATTTGGCTTTAGACTGCAACTATAGGCTCTGAATACTAACATCTCACTAAAGGATTCATCTATATGCATCCAAAAACTCTGGAATCAAGGAATGTGCTCTTAGATTTGTCCTTATTGGTTAAAGGAAGTCTTTCCTACCACACTTCAATTGTAAGTTGTGATAGAAAACAATTTTCAAAATATTGATTTTACCTTTTGGTAATGATGGAATTTATGTTGTACATGCAAATGAAAGAAAAATTTCTTGCCTTTGGGGCAGCTTATTAGTAGGTGCAAAGGTAAATATCTTAAACATGAAATTTCTATTTAATGAAACGGAATTTCTTGCCTTTGGTGCACCATACTTTTTTAATTTTGGTACATGTGATTCCAATTTCATGTTTGAAAGTTTTTGTTAATCACGTCTTGCATTATTCTAAGAAGGTTTTGAGGTCATGCATTACATATAAAGTCTCATCAATTAAAAAAAAAAAGAATTGAGATGATATGAATTTTCTCCCCCTTTCGTTTAGTATGGGTGAGTGGTGTTACCAAAGGTTTGAGGTCCTTAAGGAGTTAGAGACCTTTATCAATCAAATCTTCAATAAATGATAAGAAAAATAAAATTAGATAATGGAGAGATGAAAAAACTTCAAATCTAGAATGAGCCTTTGTTTTATGATTTCCATGTTTCAAATTGAGCTTTTAATTTGGTATCTCAATCTTAAGTTCTACCCAGTGCTTATTTTTTGTGATCTAATAATTGAGCTTTAATGTTATTCTACCGAAGATACGAGTCTTCACTTTTACCTTGTCTCAACAGTTCTTGCATTTCTAAGCATCATGTGTCATTCTTTTGAAGGTTATTCAATTTCCAAACTCCTACTTTACTCAAATTTTCTTGTGGGATTCAATAAATTGTCATAATTGTAGGATATGGGATAGAATGGAGAAATAGGAATTGATGTTATCTACTCTTTGGAGAGTGTGGATGAATAAAATGTGAATTGATTATGTGCAAAAATATGTTTTATATGTATTTTTATCTTTTGATTGAGCTTTTGGGATGTTTTCTTTTCATAATAAGGTTAAAGTTTCAATATTTTCTCTTGTAGTTCATACTTCAAATGAACATTTGTAAGTTTGATATTGTTGTAAGCACTAGTCTTGTAGATTCTTGTTTTTTTTTTTTTTTTTGGATGCTTGTGACAAATGTACATAATAAGGAAGGCCCCTGCTCTTTTCCAGAACAGATGTACTTATTAATGCATTGAATTGTAAGTTTTGATAGAACACAAGTTTCACCATTTTCAACTGAAAATATTGCTTTCATTTTTTGATAATGATGGAATTTATGTTGTACATGTAGGATGGTAGGAAGAGGGATTGATGTAGATGAAAGTAAAATTTCTTACCATTCATATCTGCAGGGGTAAATACTAAATATCCTACACATGAAAGAAGATGTACTAAATGCACCATTCTTTTCTAATTTGGGTTTACATGTGATTCCAATTTAATGTGTAAATTTTTTTGTTAATCAGGTCTAAAAAAAGTTTTAAGGCCCTATCAAATTTGGGCAACAACTTCACTTCCTACCAAAGGATGGGCAAAAGGCCTTATGTATGGTGGCTCTTTTTGCTTAAAGCTCAGTATATTAATTCAATCACCATTAATTGTTAAAAGGTATTTATGATTTTGTTTTAATTCTCTCATTCCAATCTAAATTTGAATCTTATTATGTTAATGAAGCCCTTTTATTTGATTTTGTTTTGTACTTTAATCACATAGGAATGCTCCCTTATTTAATACCTTGCTTTTTTGGGATTCTGCCACCTTCTTGGAAATATGTATTGCAAAAACAGGAGAGGTACAACTTTCTCAAAATTCTAAACTGACCATTGCATTTCATCATATTGTTTTTAGCTTTCTCATATTTCCCCCCTCAAATTTACATCTTTTTTAACTAATTACATGACATTATAATCATGGGATGTCCTGTTCTAAAACAAAGATGCCTCAAGAACAAAGGAAAAGATTGGCCCAAGATTGCCGACATCCCCTATATGGAAATAGATGGCATTGTCTAACAATAACAAGTTCAATAAGGTACCCTTAATTCTCTGTAATCTTCCACCAAATATTCTACTTGCTAATAACTCTTTCTTTAAAATGTTCTATTTTTCATGTTGTTCCATATCTCAATGCCACTTGTTAATTCAATTGATTTTATTATTCCTTAAAGAAGCTTAAAAGTCACACAGAAAGAGCACAGTACATTATTTTTCTCTGTTTATTTTCTTTCTCCTTTTTAATCTAAATCATTATCAATTTTTTTTAAAAAGTTGTCTTCAGATACTTGTTACAAAGGGGCTTGTGCTTAGCCAGTGTTTGACTCTGGAAACCCCACATAATGATGCATGGCAACAACTGAGTCTTATCGATGCTTGCAACACTACAAAATCAAGAGAGATGTCCTATTCTAAAAATGAGGTTCATGAAGAACAAAGGAAAAGAATGGCCCTAAATTGTTCACATCCTCCCATATCCGGAGATAGATTGCATTGTACAGCAGTAAAAAGGTCAATCAGGTACCCCAACTGCCAATAGTCGCTCTTTTCTTTTGTTGCTCACGTGCATCCTTTCTATATGATTGGAAGTTTAGTTCTCTAATTCGTCTGTTATGTACAAAAATATATATTTGCATTAACAAAATTTTCTGAATATATATTCAAAATGAAATGCCTTTGATTTTATTTTCCAGGCTTTTACATTGAAAGCATGATATATAATCCTTTTTCATTATTATACTAATAGAATGGAATATTGAGTTTCATCCTGGAGATTCCATGTCTGAAGTGAATATGGTGTTGGCTGTTCATTCTCTAACATGGTGATGATGAAAAGAAGATGAAAGGGCCTAGAAAACGCATGGTATATATGCTATTTTAAGTTTTGATCATATATTTTCTATTTTGATTTTAAAAGAAAATGGCCACTGGGCCATGCCTTTTAAATCATGTCAACATGGAAAAGCAGTAAAAAAGAGTTGGAAAAATAGCCTGCTTTATGATTACCTTCCTTAGTTTGCCTATAGATCTTGGTTTGGATATGGTGCAGAGGAAGATTTTTGCAAGCAAGCCTATTCAAGGTATTTGGGACTGTCCTCTTCCAAATACAGGTGATTATTAGTCTATTGAATTGTAAGTCTGATATAAAAAACCATCTCCTCCATTTCTAACTCATAATATTGCTTTTGCTTCTTAATAATGATGGAATTTACACTAGCAATCAGAGGGACTGATGTAGATGAAAGCAAAATTCCTGGCCATTGATGCAGCTTATTAGTATCTGCAAAGGTAAATATCATAAATGTGAAAGAGCAGTTACCCAATGCATTATTACTGGCCATATAAAACTTTTATTTTTTAAATCAAGTACCAAAAACATTTTAGAGAACCTATCGAATTTGGCACCAGCTTCACTTGGCAAACTTACAGAACTAATCGATGGCTTTCACATGGAGATACATGGCTGATACACCTATTAACCACGCTCTTTATATCTGGTGGTTCATTTTGCTTAAAGCCAAAATACTATTTCAATCACCATTAATTAATATAAGGTAATTAAGATTTTACTTGAATTCCATTTGATTCTAAACCAAATTTGCATCTTATTATTTTAATGAAGCCTCTTATTTGATTTTGTTGTGTACCTTAATCACTCAGGCATGCTCCCTAATTTATTTTGCCCCTCTGCTTGGAAATATGTACTGCAAAAAAGTAAGAGGTATCACTCTCTCAAACTTTTTAAACTGCCTGGTAATATGATTCATTTTAACATGTAGCATTTCTCGTCAAACCTTTTAAACTACTTGGAAATATAGTTGTACATCGTGTTTCTCATCTTTTGTTCCATTTTTCTGCTTATGCGTACAAGGTAGCAAGCTGAATTGATAGGACACTGATAGCAACAATATTCTCAGTAGGTTTTGAGGTCATACATTACATATAAGGTTTCTTCAATTTTTCCAAGATGGTTTATGGTGAATTACACCTCTATGACACAATGCATACGCAAATGTTTGGTATGGGTAGGTGGTTTTAACAAGGGTTTATGGAGCTAAAGGAGTTAGAACTACAGCCTCACTGTGCCAAAGTGAAACAGTTAAAGCTTGTAATAAGTTCTAGCTAACGTAGGTAACTTTTACTATATTTTGCTTGTTTTCTTATCATATTCAATTAGGTGAATAACAAGTCTAATATGAAAAAAAATCATAATAATAATAATAGTTACTTAATCACACATTTGTCTTTCCAAAGTGTGAGAACTTGGCAATTCAACTCCCCATGCTCTATCTCATTGTTATATTGCTTTGTTTTGAATTTTAGGATATGGACCTGGTTTCATCCCAGAGCTTCCTACTATTGAACTTGAAAATAATAGAAGACAGAAAAACAAGGATGTCTTCTGGGAGCAGCAAAAACCCAAGTTTATCCCATATTTGAAAATTTATGCATCAAATATGTGAAATGGTAATTGTGAAATTGAAATCCTAACCATGAGACTAGGAGATGAATCTTGATGAAGTTGAGAGTTTAGCCATTCTATTCCCCTGTGGATCATTCTCAATACAAGTTGTTCTCTTATTATATTTTAACTGTATGTAAGACTCTAAATGGTAAATTATGCCTCAGTTGATTGTCTTTGAATTAAAATTAGATGTTATTAATGTTTACTTCAACAACTAAATTTTTGTACATGATCTATGGTTTATTTTTTAAACAACGTTTTAAGTACAATGGATGGTAAAAATATGGTGACAATTGAGTTTGATTTCTCTTGAACAAATTTTTTGCCAAAGCACCTCATCAAAAGGATTTGGAGGATCAATTACAAAATATAAATTGCACAATCAATTTTCATTTTTAGTTTTCATAGTTACTAAAATCAACCATCCTAATGAAGATTAAGTATCTAAGTCACATTTCTCTGTTATGTAATATTTTCTAGTATTTTAAAAATCGAACCGGATAGGTCAGTTCTACCAGTGGCCTTTCTAGTTCGATTCCCCCTTTTGACCCGTCTACCCATTGGATCAATTTCAAACCACTTGAATCGATGGTTAGACCAGTGAACCAAGTGAGCTGGACGATTATTCTAGAACCGAACAGGCCAAGATCATCACCGTTTACCATTTTTTTTATTTTTTTTTGCAAAATGAGCCAAATTTCCCCCATAGCCCAATATTACATGGCCACTCATTTTTACACCTTTTACTTTTTAATTGCATATTACGGTTTTTTTTTTCATTTTCAATATGTTTTCATATTTAAATACAATTTTTTTTCCATTTTCAATATATTTTCATATTTTATATTGTATATATTTTGTTTAATAAATTTAAAATATTAATACATTTATATAAAAATGAATAAATAATATTACAAATATTATTAATTTTTAATTATATATATTTTTAATATTTTTAATTTTAATAAAATATAAATTATATATTTATGATGTTAACGGTACGACCACCAGTCCGACTAGTAAATCGTGAATCGAAAACTTTTTCGGTTCAATATCCAGTCCGATTTTAAAAACATTGATATTTTCTCTACTTAAGTTCACTTACTATTAACAACAACTAGTATAATAAGATTCTTTTTTTGGGTTACAAACTTCATTACTATAAAAAGAATTATTTTGTAAAAGGTTCAAGTAGTGACCCATCAATCATTTGCAATTTTTGAAGGAGAAATATATATAGTACTTGTCATTTGAGAAAATTTCCCTACGATACATCTACTTTTAAATCCATTTGGATTTAAAAGGAAAAAAAAAAAAAAGGTATCCCTTAAGGACTTAAGAAAGCGTAGGCATCAAAGGTGATCTAAATTATTTTTAAGTATCCAACTAAGAAGAAATGATGGTGGATTATTCTTGTATATAATGCAAAAGAATGATGATTAGTATTAAAAATATCGGTAATAGTATCTCTCCTATTATTATTAAAAAAATCTTCTACTTTTTTATGACTTGGAATGCTATTTATAATGTAGATGACATCTTTGTGATAAAGGACTTCAAGTTATTTTTAAACTAACATGTTTCAGCATATAAGGATGTTCAAAATGATCAAACAATTAATTTTTATAAGTCATAGAAATGAAATGGTTTACACCATTGATATGTAAAAAATAATGACTATAACAAATGTTTTTCAAACATGCATAATCACAGTTAGTTATAACAATGGGGTGTGGCCAAAATTATTGCTATATATCCCTTAAAAGCAGGACATAATATAACAAAATTAGATTATATATATATACTTTTAAATTTTCATTTCCATTATTTTATCCATATTTGCATTAATATTTTATTTAAACATTTAAACTTGCATCACTTGCATTGTACATAACTTGAGTGCATTAAAACTTGCATGAAATATCTTTAGTTATGAGTTTCTTAAAAGTTGATGAGTTGTTCATAACTAGTTCATGAACTTAGACAATCCATCTGAGGCTATATCCTAATTGGAGAGATAGTAACTTGTCTATTAAGGATAAAATCCTTAAAATCATGACATGATGTAACGAATTAGATTTTATTTTCTACTATTACATTCTTATTTGCATTAATATTTGTTTGAGCATTCATGCTTGCATCATTCACATTACATGAATGTATTTGGAGTTGCATGGAAAATCTAAGACATGAGTTCTTTGCAAGTTGATGAGTTGTTCACAATCAGTTCATGGACTTATGCAATCCATCTAAGGTTGTAGTAAATTGTTTCCTAATTCAAGGACTAACTAATCTTGATTATTGGGATAGGTTGCCCATAATGAGTACACTAGTGTGTATGGTTACACATTTTATAAGACTTACAATGAATCATAACATTGACTATTGGGTAGTCATGATTTCACCAAGCTACTATACTACATGAACTCTTAATTTTGAAGGAATATATCCTTTATGAATTAGATCACTATTGATTAAGGCAAGTAAAAGACAACATGATATCTTATGGGATTGAGACAATGTGTCCCATTAGGTGATCCTAAGTGTGAGACCCTACATCTATCCAGGCATAAATCCCTTTCCCATGCAGGTATCAAACGGAAAAAAGGTTATTCGGGCAACGTCTATATTCATTGCACAAGTAATAAATGTTTTGAATTGTTACGACCGAAGCAATCATGAACATAAATGCTTGACTTAAGACTAAAAGTTGTTATTTACAAGGCCGATTATTGGCATTTAAAGCAATAAAGACACATGTGAAACCTTATAACTTGATTAGAATAAAAAGCCACCAAACATCAAATTTAGGTATGAGATAGGCTTCCGAAAAACCTATTATCTATCTCTTCCAAAAATTGACTTAAGCTTCAAATGGGCATGCTCAAAAAACCATTCGAACACATTTTATTGAAAGTACACTCATCCTTAACTCAAAGGAAGCTAGTCAGAAAAGGCATTGTTGGCCGCCACCAACAATTGGCGTTGTTTGTGGGAAACGAACTAAAAGCCTCAAGTGTAGATGACTAACTTACCTCCTAGAATGCATCCCTATTTAGCAAAGGTGGACAACTGATTCCATGCATGGCGAGTCGAAATAGAGAAAAGACATGAAGATTATGAACGATGCATGCAATCCCTACTGACCAACTGAAACAAGAAAAAAAAGAGTTACGGGAGCAGATGGCCTTGGGACATCATGAAAACTGAAAAAGCCACCGCATACCCAACCAAATGACTCTAAAGCCAACATGAAGCTGGACGATGAAAGCTCTCTTGCCTGATAGAGAATCATCGCTGCAAATAGACAATAAATTATTTGTTAGTAGCTTATCAACCTTACTAGAACCAAGGAGTTCTAGAATGAGACAAGTAGCTAGGAAAAATCAAGCAAACGAATTCGACTATGTGCTTACTAAAGACTTAACTGAACTACAAAAAACAGAAGAACAAAGCCAAATTCAACTACGTGCTTACCAAGCACTTAACTAAACCACTAAAAATGAAAAAACAAAGTCGAATCTGGCTATGTGCTTACTTAGTACTTAACTAAACGGCTAAAAGTGGAAGAACAAAGTTGAATCCGGCTACGTGCTTACAAAGCACTTAACTAAATCACTAAAAGCAGAAGAACAAAGTTGAATTCGGCTACATGCTAACAAAACACTTAACTAAACCACTAAAAGTGGGAGAACAAAGTTGAATTTGGCTATGTGCTTACAAGGCACTTAATTAAACTACTAAAAGCAGAAGAACAAAACCAAATCCAATTATGTGCTTACAAAGCACTTAACTAAATTGCTAAAAGCGGAAGAACAAAGCCGAATTCGGCTATATGCTTACTAAGCACTTAGTTGATCTACTAAAAGTAGAAGAACAAAGTCGAATCCGACTATGAGCTCACAAGCACTTAACTAAACCACTAAAAGTGGGAGAACAAAGTTGAATTTGGTTATGTGCTTACAAACACCTAAGTAAATCGCTAAAAGTGGAAGAATAAAGTCGAATATGGCTATATGCTTACAAAGAACTTAACTAAATCACTAAAAACATAAGCATAAAGCCAAATTCGATTACATGCTTACAAAACACTTACCTAAAACTCTAAAAACAGGAGAACAAAACCAAATCTAGCTACATGCCTACAAGCACCTAACTAAACCACTAAAAGCGGAAGAACAACACCAAATCTAGCTAAATGCTTACAAGCACCTAACTAAACCACTAAAAGAGGAAGAATAACTCCTAATGACATGAGCCTAGGTCCAATTGTTTAAAAGAAAAAGTAAAAAGCAAAGCCAAACGGCACAAGCTTAGGACTAATTACCTAAAAGCAAAAGTAAAAGGCAAAAACCAAATGATACAAGCAAAAGCAAAAGGTAAAGCCAAATGGCGTAAGCCTAGTCACTTAAAAGCAAAAGCAAAAAATAAGTTAAATAACACAGTAATAAGATCCAAAGCTCAAAATAAGCAAATACTCGAGGCATATATTCAATGTATTACACAAAATCCACACAATAGTAGAAAGAAAATATCTAAAAAAAAACCCAAAGAAAAAATTATCCAATTATGGAAAATAAAAAATAGTTATAAAATACTAAGACCATTTAGCCACAAGCCCATCCAACCATAAGTCAGCTAGCCACATTGCTTGATTGAGCTTCAGTACCACTCTTATCAGAACACCCTACCCATCTTAAACAGGGACTTCCTCATCTGCCTCTACCTCGCCATCAGAAAGAATAATAGGTATATCATCTGTGATCCCTTGTTTTTTCATGCAACACCCCTTCTATCCATGTAGATGGATGAAATGAAGGTCAAATAGACACCTGTGCAAAGGAAACACAAACGAATTAACCCAACTTCCCCTAGACCAAGACATTGAGGGCATCAACCTGAAATTCGATTACTGCTAAGGAAGTTTAATTGCCTAGATGGCTCAAAGTCATTTGCAAAGTATTGACGACTCAAAGCCACCTGAAAAATTATTGATTGGCCAAATCCATGCTTTAGCTTTAAAAATCCTTCGCAAATCAAGCAAAACGCCCTCACATATCACAACTTAGGCAAAACTATGCAGAAACCCTAGCACAATGCCAAAAAAAAAAAAAAAAACATGAAGTATCTGAACAATAGAGGAAGAAACCTAACTTGGCAAAACAAAGCAAAGGTATCCCGGTACCAGTGGTGAGGTTGTAGTGGCACTAATGACGAACCTTCAGCAATATCAATGGTGAAAACAATAGCAACAAAGTCCTCAAATGCAATCGCAAGAAAAAACCCAATCCAGAAACAAGAAATTGAAGTCAAATTGGCTAAAATAACATTTAAATAGGTTAAAAAATTGGCATGATGATCGAGTCGTTTGAAAAGACCTATTGCCTATCAGCCACTATAATCATGCATCACCTCAAACCTTATGCATTGGGCATGTGTCCCTTTGGCGTCAAAGCAAAAATTTGAAAACTTTTCCAATAAGCAAGCCGATAGTAAATTCTCTCCAACCGTCTTTCTAGTTTCTTGACAGATTTGGCTGAGAGAATTGGGGGGCATTGTGGAACCTTCCATCTGTCTAGGCATAAATCCTTTTCTCATCCAAGTATCACATGGACAAAGGGCTATTTGGATAGTGTCCATATTCACGCAAGTAATAAATGTTTTGAATAGTTATGATTGAAGCAATCATGAACATAAACACCTAACTTTAAACCCAGAAATCATTATTCACTAAGCTGATTATTGACATTTAAAGCAATAAAAATGCATGTAAAATGTTACAACTCAATCAAAATAAAAAGCCACCAAAAATCAAATTCAAGTATGAGATAAGCTCTTTAGAAGACTATTACTCATTTCTTTCAAAAAATTGTCTTAAGCTTCAAAGAGACATGCTTAGAAAAACCATCCGAACACACCTTGTTGTAGGTATGCTAACCATTCACTTGGAGAAAGCTAGCCGAAAAAGGCATTGTTGGTTGCCACCAACACTAAGAACTTGTGATCATTAAATCTATGGCATCATATTCATTAGTATAAGGGAATTTAACATATGTTTTTAATAGTTAGAGCATGTTATTTGATGATATAATAGGAGGATCTATAACTCAAGAATGATAAAGACAATCTTGAGAAGATGATAACTAATACCTCATTAGATAATAAACAACAATTCATAGGAAGCCTACTTGTAGTGGATAGTAAGTTATAGACTCAAGAAATTAATTAAATTTAATGTAACCAATTTATATTTCAATATGATTTTAAGAATATATTGAAGTGCAATTGACTTTCTGTAATGAAGTGTTGAGTTAACTTCAAAATTGAATTATGAGGGAGTTAATATTTTCCTATAGGTCCAAGCAGTCCTTACTTGAGCTCACATTCTTTTGTTTCACGTTATTTTAGGATTTATGAGTTTCTTATTTATATGTGTGCATAAGAGAATTTTGGTAAAAACTCAAGGGGGCATAGGAACTTATTGGTGGTATTTTTGTATTTGATTAATTAATCAATTGAAGCTCAACAAGGATAGCTTCGAAGTAGTTGAAAATGAGGGAAATTTTTTGTTATAAATATGAGAACTATGGATAAACATATAGAGATGGGATGATAGAGTGCACTAAAAAATATGCAAATGAGGCTTTAATGTACTAAGAAAGAAATAAGAGCTTTTAAGGCAAGAATAAGTGAGTAGACAATTGATTGCAAGTGTTCTTTATATCATAAATGAATAGGAGCTCACAATTTATAGGTTTATAAGCTCAGGAGCCAAGAAAAGAAAAAAGCAAGCTCAACCGGTTGAGTTGGGGGTCGACCGATTCACTAGCTGTCGGAGCATTTAATGCTTTGGCAGGTTACTATTGCCTCGACCGGACCTTGATCAGACCTCGACTGGAGGTTAACCGGGAACGAGGGAACCTTAACCGAGAGGGGAAGGTTACTAGAAGAGAGAGAGTGTTTTTTACACTCCTCAATCAGACGAGGGCAATCGATCGATCGGTTCTCCAATCGGTTGAGCCAATTGGCCAGAGCCTCAATCGATTCAACCTTTTGACCCCGAAAACCTATATTTTTCATTTTTTTTTTTCCTTTCTAACACTTAGGCAAGGTTTTAGGTAAATTAATATGCCAATTTTGAAACGTTTTGCCGAAAGTACATTTGATAAAACTTGGGTTTTAATGAAATCGTAATTTTAAGGAATAAACTGAGTTTTCAAAGATATATGAAAAGATATGTAAAACCTAAGTGCACCCATGCATTCATCTTACATTTGTTTCCTATGATCAAAAGTCTTCCAAAAGTCTCGATCTTGTATCCATTTAGTCCTTTGATGAATTTCCAAATTTATACCTAAGATTCTTTACCATTCAAACCAATTAGTCACTTAACCATGGTTTATTATCATCAAAACCTGATTAAGAGAACCCTTGGGCTAACAATATGTATACTGTCATCCTCTATAAGGTTTATGTGATGAATATATCTTGGAGGTGGAAGCACTACGAGCGTAGAATGGGCAGGAAGATGGTTAGTGGTTACACTTGGTTGTCCCAAGTTAATTAAACCCTGATCTATCAAATCCTAAATAGCATGTCAAAGTGTTGCAATGGTTCGTGTCATGCCCTGGTCCCTGATGATAAGAACAGTGTAAGTCTAATCTAAAACGGGGCAGCTCTGGCTGAGGTACTGGCTTAGGTGCCAATGAGTCAATAATCCACCCTCCATGAGCTTCTAAAAAACTCGACTCAAAGGCGTACCCAACTGAGCAAACTGACGTGATGGCCTCTACACAAAAGTAGTAGTCTGCAGAGCTTTAGGCCGGGTGTATGGGGCAAGAAGTCTCTCTGTGACATGTGCAGCAAAAACGGGTTGTGAGACCGGATGTAGATAAGTAGGAGTCATGGGTCTGGAGGGAGCAAGTGGCCTATACTGCATATGAGATGAGGGTGGGTAATAGAATCCAGAAGTCTGTCCAATTGTCTAATAGCGCCTAGGAGGTCTCATCCCTACTGAATTGATAACACCAACATCTCCTGATCTCTGTCCTCCTAAAGGCTTCTTCCCCTTAGAGTCAGTAGGGGAAGACTCGGGCCACAATCCTCTATTAATGTCCTCCTCTATACCATACAAAGCCTATACCAAAGATGTAAAATCTGTATAGGGAAATCCCATCAAGTGTTTAGTAAATCTAGGCTGTAAGCTCCTCAAAATCATACTAATTTGATCCTTCTCTAAACAATGATCAATAATCTGTGAAATCTTCTCCCTCGAGCAGGAGATGAATGAGGTGGCTGACTCCTCTGGCCTTTGTCTCAAAGCCTCTAACTCTCTTCTCAAAACATCAATGACAGTGTTAAATGCAAATTGTCTTAAAAACTCCTAGGCCAGATCATCCCAAGTCTGGCAGCGTGATACATCCAATGAAGCAAACCAAAGCTGCGCCACACTGCTCAAGGACATAGGGAAAAGCATAACCATTTGGGCCTTATCCAGTCCATGGGCCCTCATAATCGTACTATAGAGCCTCAAATAGATGCGAGGACATGCTATGCCCATGTATCTCTCAATCTCAAGCATCCTAAACTTGGCCGATAAACTGGCCACTAGTGCTCCATCTAAATCCTCCCAGGTAATAGCTCTATTTGAAGTCCTCATCTGTCTCATCCTTTGCTCAAGTCTATCCATACGAGCATGTGGGTCCTCTGAGATCAGGGTAGGCACTATGACAAGAGGCGGGGCAACCTCAGTCTGACTATGCAAAGTAAATGGTACAAGCTACGGGGCCGACTGACTGGGTGGAGGGGGTAGTGGTATTGTAGGGTCGTATGGGGCACCCTTTTGAACTATGACCTATTGGGCCTGCTACCCATCTATCATCTGACCAAGATTAGCTATAGCTTCCTAGATCGAAGCCATGGCTGCAACAACTTGGTCAACGATAACTATCTGTGAGTCCATATCTCTTTAATATGATCTCTGGTCTAACTGGTCTAATACTTTGGTCAATCTAGCTTCAACTGTAATCCATAAAGGCGAACCCAGATTGGTCATGGTAAACCCTCCTACAAATGTGGAAACACTGGATAAGGTACGGTACGAAGGTGACTTTACAGGAATCAACTTAATAGTGCGCATAAATATAGCCCAAATGTAGTCAATCCAATACCGATCTCTGATCACACCAAAAGGAGACTACGAAGAGGGTAATCAAACCCAACTGTGACCTTGGTAGCTCTAAAGGTCCATAGATGCACCCACGCGTAGGAAAGAAATCTTAATTGGGTCTAAGCTAGCTTACAAGGTTGAAGTGGCTCTATAAGATAAAATTAATGGGTTAAAAGATCCCTAACAGAAGCGATCGTACCCTCCGGCGATACACAACCCTTTGCACACCTTCAAGGAGACGGGGTGCTTCCATGCAAGGTGGTCATCACCTCCACACATGCATTTCCTCACTTTACCAAGGGGTTTCCTAACGGTGATAGCTCTCCCATCTCTGAACACTCAAGGATAATCTAAAGTGCACAGTGAAGGATGTGGGTGCATTTGAAAAAACCTAAGATTTGAAGTGAGATGGTAAACAGAGACAAGCAATCATACAATCATGCAGGAGTAAGAGTTGTCATGCAACAAGCAGTCATGCGAAGCAAATATGTATCATATAAACAAAGTCTTATCAAACATATGTGAGAGTGAATCATACTGAAGTGAGCAAGCAATCAAGTGATCATTCAAGGCAATCAAACATGTTAAGATAGCATACCAAACAAGAGAACAGATCGAATCACCTCGCCTAAAACAGGGGGTACCCTCTAATTGACCAATTAAATGCCATATTTTCCTCAACTAGTGTTCAAACTTGATCCTTAAGATCCCCAATGAAGTCACCAATTTGTGAACCCGCATTTTTCACGTGTGCCCTCACTCAATCGGCGAGACTCACTTTTATTTGGTGAAAAATTAGTTTTGAAAAAGTTGGAGTCGCCACTTATTTTATTTTTATTTTAAAGAGAAAATAAAACAAAAAAAAAAAAAACCCTAAAGAAGTGACTTCATAGTTTTGGAAAAGCGAGTCTTTGAAAACCCAAGTCTAGGTTCAGGGATCAGGTTACCTATTAGGACGGTAACTCTAAAATGTAGCACCCTTCTAAGCCCTACAAAGGTCTCTACTGACTAAGTTGAGGGAAATGTGGCAATTAATTCGGTTGATTATAGATACCTAGGTAGGCTAGGTGATTTCAAAAAATAGCATGCCAAACAAGAAAACCAATCACAATCGCAAAGGAAGGTTAGGATATGTACCTGGACTGCCTCTCAAGCGCTATCATAAGCATCAAAGTTAGTATAGAAATATAGTACACAACATGCATTTTATCCAAGCAAATCTAACATATATCTAATCACCTAAGAATGGAATTAGACATGGATATGGCTCACAACAACATGCATGTTCATTGAATTTCGAAAAGTAAGTGATAGAAAGCGTACCTGGATAGCATGCATAATTTATAAGATTCCTCAAAAAATGCTAGAGTGGTTAGGACAAATATGTATTATATAACATCTTTATAATGTCTAATATACTGTGCCAAATCCAAAATTAAGCTAAGATAAATCAAATGACTCCAAAAATAATAACAATTTCAAGTAAAGTATAAAATCATCAGCATGTAGTTAGAAAAAGAAATATCATAAAACAATTTCTAAAAAATGGCTTAGAGTGGAATTTAATTACGAGAAATTTTAGGAACAACTCCTACACATCTAGATCAACCTACCGAAAGCCAAACACTCATTCAAAGGACAGATTGCAGCAAAAACACCTAAAGGTTCTACAAAGTCCAGATTAGATAAGAAAAAGTGATATGCATAAACAAATTTTTTTTAAAATAATAAATGATCACATAAAATCATAAAAACAATTAGACGCATAGTTCAAAGTGTCTATATCACATAAAAAATGAATCTAAGGTCGGATAGTACTCAAAAATATTTTTAAGACACTTAAGATAATTAGATGTCTAGAATCTAACATGTGCAGTAGGTACTACTTTGAAAAAACATATCTCCCTCAAAGAAGCATATTTTTTAATAGTTTATATGTCTAAAATGAATTTCAAGAAGCCTAAAATTAAGGAAAAATATTGAATTAAATTTAAAAAATCATCTGTTATTTTATTTTTGCAAAAAGATCTTGGGTGTCTAGAATTGGGTAAAAACAGAGCCCCCCTAAAGACTCATTCATATCTTCTATTCCAGAATTGTTTTCTAGCTCAAACGAAACTTTAAATTCAAGTTCAAGGAGTGAGGAAAGTCATACAAGTTTTGAAAATTTTAAAAAAAGATTCTAAAGTTGCCAAAACAAATTTTGAAACTAAAGGGTTAGTGGTTGATAGAAAACTGGCAGCAAGAAAAAGTTTTGAAATTTTTTTTTGTGTAGGGGTTCCATCAAGTTTTTGTCCGTGCAATGTAATCAAATTCCCCATTGATATACCCCTCTGAGTATCTGAACCTGGAGAAGAGCAATGTCACTATAGATGGTGCTGAATCATCTTCGGTCTTCAATTAGTATCAATTTCATTCGAAACCATGCGATCTACTCGTGTAGTGCTTTTCAAAATCCTTCTCTGCTTAACTTTGAACTCAATAAGTGCTCTTAGATCCAACCATGAGGTCATGATTATCCATGTAATTAGAGTGTAGGGAATGTACCACATCAACAGATACAAGAAAACTCCTCTGATAACTACTGATATTTTAAACTGGCCACTTGATGTGCAATGGTGCATGTCATGCAAGGTTTTGGATGAAGAGATTGTGTGAGAAAGGGGTGGCATTTGTAACTTGACTATGAATCATGGAAAGCCACTTGGATTTTAAGTGGATAATGATTAAGATTTGAAAAGCTTCCAATACAAAGATAATGGACCTAAGATGCTAAAAAAAATGAAATTGACATGTTCCAAGACGGCCATGCATAGGTGGACCCAAGACAAGAAAATAAAAATTAGAAAAAAAAAAAAAAAAAGTCATCCATGAAAAAGAAAACCTGTTGGGGTTAAAGAACTGCAACAACAAAATCTTAGCAAGCCTTAAGAGACCTCATCCATGAATATTAGTAGCTTCCCAAACCAAATTCTTTGGGACAAGGCTGGTAAGGTCACGAGCCTATAGAGTAGCAGTTCTTAGTGTCCTAATTGTCGATACGTTGGCCTCCCAAAACGATTAACCCCTATAAGGCAAATTATGCTTCTTGCAAAGGTCCTTTACCAAAGGAGAAATGCTCCTCAAATGACACCTTGGCAACCAAGGAAACAAATGGTGCTCAAGCTGAAACTGCAAACCACCATGAAACTAGTCCATCCAAGTTGAGCATGAAATATAAATTGTCCCACTAGTTTGCTTCTCAAACCAATCATTCCCACTAGGCGGCCCAACATATACATTAGCTAAAAAAAGTTTCAAAGTGAATTGAATATGTTGAATTGAAGTCACAGCCATGCTCGCAAGCACAAACATCACCTTCCCACCCCAATTAGGCAAACATGAAACAAAAATAGGGTACCATGCCTAAAACACACAAATCCCCATAATATTCAAAGCTTTGTTCGGAATATTCCTCCTAGAAAACAACAACAATAATGTTTACAAAAACAAATTAATCCTTGCCACACACATAATTGGA
Organism: Vitis rotundifolia; assembly: GCA_030254885.1. Taxonomy (NCBI): domain Eukaryota; kingdom Viridiplantae; phylum Streptophyta; class Magnoliopsida; order Vitales; family Vitaceae; genus Vitis; species Vitis rotundifolia. The sequence goes on from CM058170.1 coordinate 11,101,176, forward strand.
TAATAGGTCCAGTGCTGGTAACTCACAAGAAACCTAGCAATAGAATCAAATTTCAATATTCTCCCATAAAAAATAGACTTTATGGAATTGAACAAGCTGGAAGAAATTGCAAACACTGGAATATGCTGAAGATCAGGATCATAATCAAGACTATTACAAGTTATATGATGGGCATTATGAGTCCACTTCCACCACGCAATGCTTATCCCAATTATGTAATTCCCAACAAGAATTTGAGCAAGCTTATTAAACCCAATATTGGACATTATCTAATAATGCCCAAAATCATGACCCACATAAAAACTCTGAATCCATATAAAACCCCAGTAATGCAGCACAACCCAAATGAACCAAGAAACTCTCAACACACAAAGCCCATAAATACACCATGAACAATAATAGCAAATTCAAGCAAACAAAGACAACCACAATTCTCATGTAAAGCACAGTAAATAATAAATAAAAAAAAAACGGAGCCTTTCATTGTCAAACCAAAACTAAGGAACTCCAGAGAAAAAGAAATTCAACAGCAAGAACTATATAGGCAATCTAGCACCAATGCCAACAAACATACAACCTCTATCATTCTAAACCCAAGCATTCAAGCGAAACTCGAAATCCAATGAAGATTAATGTATAACCAGAAGATAACAGGAATTGAGGAAAGATCTACAGAAAACGTACTTGGAAACGCTCTCCTTGGTAAGAAAATCTTCGTTGGTATATCATCTTAGATCTCTCACTTTGCTTTTTCGTGCTTCCTTCCTCTCCCTACAAAGACAATCTCCAGCATGCCCCCAAAACCACCAATCTATACTTTTTTATAGCCATTGGCAGCCATCCCACCTTAGGACTTCTTCCCTCTCTCTGAATTCTATCTCATCCACTGGAAAAATCCTTTTTAAATTTCAAACAAAACCAATCTATGCATATCACCTAAAGAGTCCCATCTTTTCCAAAAACTCTTCATCCCTATTTTAGCTCTCTGAAAGAGTTCTTTTCCTTTTCAAAGTCTTACCAATTTCAAAATTCTTTTTCCTCCGGTTAGTAGATTTTCCTATAAAAACATCAAATTATTAAATTAAATAAATGAATAAATAAAAATAAATAAATAAACTAGAGAATGATAAAAACAATAATAATAATAAATGAATAAACAACAAGATAATAAACAAATAAATAAAAATAATAATAAATAACTAAATAACTAAAAGTGATTGATAAGAATGAAAAATAAATTAAAATAAATAAATAAATAAAATTATAATAAATGATCAACTAAAAGTGAATGATAATAATAATAAAAATAAAAATAAATAAATAAGTAAATGAGATAAATGAGTCATGCAACCACATAAGTCACGCTAAGAATGTCTAATAACTCAAGTGGGCCTAAGTGAACCTAGACGAGCCTAAGGTGTCTAAATGGGCCTAAGGTGAACCTAGATAGGCCTAAAGTGTCTAAATGGGAAGGTGGTGCCTAATGGGCCGGGTATAACTACACGGGCCTATAGTGAGACTAGGTGGGCCTAACTAAGTTTAACATAAAGTGCACCTAAGTGAAACCTAATCTAAACTTGAAGGGCAACCAATGTCATAAGGTGGAGCCGGATAAACACTTCAACCAAAGTCCCTAAAGTGGCTCAAAAAAGAGAAGTTACATGAGTAGTAATGGACCATAAAAAAACTACTATAGAGCACTAGAAGTGAATTTAAAGACATGTGCTAAACGGACAAAATAGAAGGTCTACAGAACTTCTTTGAGAGTTTTGGGAATATGAAGGTAAATTAGGTTTTCTCAACATTCGCATCCAACTAAAAACCTTTTATAGGATACAAATACCTAATGAACTCAAATTAGGAATTTCAAAATAAATCTAATTACAATTATAAAATAAATCCAATTATATTTATAAAATTAATCCAATTACAATTGTAAAATTAATCTAATTAAAATTATAAAATTAATCCAATTACAACTATAAAATTAATTTAATTATATACAATTGGAATTCTGTAATGAGTAGTTGAACGCCTTTAAAAAATTTTTAAATCATTTTAAAAACATTTTTACTCAATTTAAGAAACCTTTAGCCTACCACAAGTCATATATAAATCCTAATAGCCTTTCTCGGGCCTTTTTATACTTACCTTTATCATTTTGGTTGATCATGCTATAACCTTGAAGCTTCAATTGAGAGCAAGACACACAATCTAAAAAAGTATTATGCCAGCATAAATGGAACAAAATTTTTAACTGAAATTACATAGCCTAATGTATCAATAAAATCAGTGACTGAGAAGAATCCCAAGTTTCTATTTAAAGGTATTTTTGTTATAATTTGACTCATTAGGTTTTGATTTCTTTGTGTTTTGATGATATCAAAACATATTGTGTGCTTTACTGTTCAAGAAAATTGATAAGTGAGCATTGTTCTAAATATTTGAAAATATATCCAATATTGGGATGATGTTAATCATTTGTTATCGTAAAAGTACATTTAGTGACAATGAAAGGAATCCCTTTATTTGTTTATTTATTTATTTGTCATTCATCTATATCTGAAGTCATTTCCTTTACTAAAATTTTTGGGTCATCAAATTAGCTTAACTTGATTAATGTCTCTTATTTGCTATTTTACATTGTTTCATTTTCTGTTGTTATTCTCAATAAGTACCCACATTTAAGAGATGTCATATGTTTGTATTGTAATTATGTCCTAAATGACAACTACAAGGGTAAGGTTAAACCGTTGAATCTTGGGTTTTTTTTTTTTTTTTTTTTTTTTTTTTTTTTTTTTTTTTCTGTTATTCGATAATATGTTTGATCAAATCATGAACCATAATTTCTTTTATATAATTTTGTGTGTTAGGATATTGAGTCTTGTTTGTATGTTAGCAATTTTGTTCCTTTTTATATTTGGTTATAGAAGTCTTTTTAGATAGTGACTTACTCTTCATTGAAAATCAAGAGTTGTTGTTCATCTAATCGAGAAGTCACAGGTACACCTAAAAAGATTTAGCTTGTGGCATATAAAGCTTATTTGAGGTATAAAAAGGTTTGGTATCATTTTTGGACTTCAAATGCTTCTAAAATGATTTTTCAAGAATCAAGGGTCGCTCAAGCGATAAGGACCACTCAAATGGAGTGCTCAAGCAGTCTAAGTTTGCTCAAACAATCATGATAGTCTTGTCAAGCTTAGAAATGGATTTTGGATGAATTTCACTTAAACTCTAATTTAGAAACTTAAGATACCGAGACCTTTTTGGCTTTTGCTTATGTATACCTCATGATAACCCCTTAACGGTTAGAGATTTGGGTTTAGAGCTTAGAAATCGTGGAGATCTTAGAGTTTAGAGACCTCTTATGCTTTAAAGGGACTCCTTGAGAGAAAGCCTTATTGTCACATCATTGTCAATCTCTCATTCAAGGATTTAGATATTTGAATTGTTGGTTGAAGACCTTAATCCCTTTGGATTGGTTGAAAGATCTACTAGGAAGCAACAGGGAATTGTTGCGTCGCGGACGTGGAACAAGCTATAGGTGTTGGAGAGTAAGTCTTTAAGATAAAACAACCAGGTAAATCTATGTAACTTGATTTCGAATAATAGATTTAGATTGGTAGGTCTTCAACTTTGTGGTTTTTTTATCTCCATAGTTTGTGGGGGCTTTCTATGTAAAAATCTTGTGTCTCATTGCATATTTTTCTATTACTGCATATATTATGATTGATGATCATGATAAACCTTTTGATTGATTGGTTAATTGGTTATTGAGATTGTTGGGTTGGTTATCTTGGAAGCCTCTTTGCATATTTTTTTTATTACTACATATATTATGATTGATGATCATGATAAACCTTTTGATTGATTGGTTAATTGGTTATTGAGATTGGTTATCTTGAAGTTTATGGTTGTTATATTTATAACAAATTATTGTTATTCCTAACTTTTCTCATGATATCATTTGATTGATTTGTTGAAATTGTTACTGAGTTTGTTAGGGTAGTCATTATCGTGATTATCATTATCCTTTACATATCTCAATATTCATATTTCAATATTGACAATTATACTATCTCTAACAAATTGTAGGGTATCCTAAAAGTTAAAAATCATATTTTTATATACCTAAAGATTTTAGAAATAACCATTTATTTGTTTAGGAACTTATATTTTTATATACCTAAAGATTTTAGGAATAAACATTTATTTATTTGGGACATCTCTAATATCTCTTAGGGAAAAAAGTTGTTATAATTTATAAATATTGTTTTAGGTTTTTTAAATCACCTATTCACCACCTCTCTGGGTGTTCCCTATTGGATTTTCAGTTATTATTTAAGTGGTACTTGAGCAATACGCATTTTTCAATTAGTATCAAAGCAATACCATTTTTCACAAAGTACAAAAGAAAACAAACAAAATGAAAAGAAAGTTCACTTCAATAGTTTGGAATTTCTTTGAAATGCCTCCACTAAGTGCTGATAAAAAACAAAGATGTAAGTGCAAAAATTGTAGAATTATTTTTTTATAACAAGTAAAACAAAAAACATGTTTAAAAGTTTTTTTTTCTTTAATTAACTTGATATTGTAAGTATATAAATAATTTTTAAATTTATATTTTATTTAAATTAAAAAACTTATTCTGAAATTTATTTATACCTGTTATAATTTTTGTTAACTTTTAATAGATAAATATGAACATGGAGTATGATATAAATAAATAATTTTTATTAACTTTTAACAGATAAATATAAACATGGAGTATAATACAGATAAATAATTTTTATTAACTTTTAGCAAATAAATATGAAAATTGATAAATATAACTACCAACATATAAGAAAAATCACTCAATTCGACAAAGACCAGCCTATGATTCGGTTCCTTTTCCATACCCACATTTCTTTACATTTTCCTCATTTTCCCTCCATCCAAACACCCTTTCTTTTTTCTTATCCCATTTAATCAAATATTTCCTTTTTTTTTTTTCTTTTTTTTCTTTTTTAATTCTTTTCCTTTCTCATTCCAATTCATAGTTACTACCCACACCCCTGTCGTCAAAGTAGTGCCGACATTGTCACTATCTCCAAAAACCCCACAATACCATTCCTTTCCACCCTATTGCTGCACACTGTCACTCATGGCATCTTCGCCCGTGGCCTTGCCCTTCAAAGCACCGCACTGTCACTGACGCCTTTCACACCCATGACCATTCACTTATGCCAAGACCACCATGGTCTCGATCATTGCCTCTGGTAGCCAACATGGTTGTCATTTTCATTCTCCATAGCCTTCATTTCATGTTATTGGAGGAGAAACCACATACAAGGAAACACAAAAAACAGGGAGAATAATTATTTTCTAAACAATGAAGAAAACAACCAAAACACCTTTTTTTTGTCTATGAAAAGAAGCCTTTTGAGAACATGGGAAACACAAAAAAACAAAAATCACCCCCTTTCCCAAACATGTTTTCAATGTTTTTTTGTTTTCAAGAACAGAAAATAGTTCTTAAAAACAACAACCAAATAGACCCTTAGTTATTTGTGTGAAGAAGTTAAACAAATCACTAGGAGTGCCACCAAATAGATGTGTTGAAAATGCATAAAAGAGAGAGAGAAAAAAAAAAGCTTCAAATTTTGTTAGAAGTGGCTAATTGTATAATTTCTTTGACATGTGACTTATGGACTTCTATAACCACTAATGGACACTTATGTATCACATCACATTTTATTAATCAAGATTGGAGGTTGCAAAAAAGGGTTCTTATTTTTTGTTTCATGCCATCTCCACATACTAGTATTTGCTTGACTGAGAAAATGCATACATTATTAATTCAATGAGAAATTGAAAAAAACTTGTTTTCCATCACTTTGGATAATGCTTCCAATAATGATTCATTTGTTGCGATGTCGACAAACTGAATGTTGTGTGGTGGTAAACACTTCCATATTTGTTGTTGGCTCATGTCCTTAATCTAATAGTGCAAGGTGGATTGAAAGAAATAAATGGAGCTGTAAAGAAGATTCATTTAAGCTTTAAGTATGTTAGAGGTTCTCAAGTGAGAAAACAAAAGTTCTTGGAATGTGTCAAACATATTTCTTTGGAACCTAGAAATGTTCCTACTAGATGGAATGCAACATTTCATATGATTAGAAGTGCTTTGTTCTTTCATCGTGCCTTTTGTCATTTACAATTGAGTGATTCCAATTACAAGCATTGTCCATCTCAAGAGAAAAGATCAATGAGTTCTTAGAATGATGACAGGTTGTAAAAGATGGACTAAATTTAGATGAAAAAGAAATACCCTTTTACATGGAATGAAAAAATGAACCTTTTTTTTTTTTTTTAATTCTAAAAGAAATAAATTTTTGTTTTTTTTTTTTTATTTTAATTTTATGAGAAGTAAATTCATATTTTTATTTTATGTGTTGAAAATGAGAAAAAAATTTAATTGTTTTTATGAATTTGCTTATACAAAAAAATTTTAAAAGCCACCCCTAATTCTTTTTATGCCCGTCGTTTTCTATCCCTACCTACAGGCTACAAGGAACCATTTTTTTCCTTCCAAATTTCAAAATTGTAGTAATATTTTCTCGCATTTTCCCACGAAAATGTAAGACAATTCCTTGTCCCGCCATGCGTATATTTGAATCCTTGTGCTCTATTACCGTCTAATCCCATTCTGAATTCCACTGAAACAGAGTGTGGTGGTGGCGTCCATGGCGACGGCGTGGTTGTTGTTTGAAAAGCTGCAACTGGAAGATCCATGGCTTCCTCCAAAGCCTTGGGAATCAATATCCTCTGAGGGCCCATCTTTTCAGCCTCAATCGTGTTCTTCTGTTTCTCTCTACAACACCTCTACTCTATCCGTAAGTTCCACTCTTCTCTTTTCCCTTTTCCAACCTTCCGTTACTGTTTAAACCCCGTCCTTCCGTTCTCCCTGGAAATGGAAATTTTTGAAAACCCTAATTAGAGAATTAACCCCGAAATGATAAGCCATGTTGGGGACTTTTTTTTTTTTTTTTTTCTTGGTTTTCAATTTCGTGGGGTTGTAGGTTGATGTGTAGGTGTGATCCTTGCAACGACTCACCACTGTTTGGTAGATGCCATGATTGGTTGTGTGGAATTGAGGCATTTGGAAGTGAACTAAGTATAAGATAAAATTCCAAATCCACGAAAAACAAAAGCACGATTTTCAAATTCCATCGACAATCAGGAGTGTGAGAAACCCTTATTTTAGAAAGCACCCAGAAATGTGCACCAGCTGAAGGAATTGTGGCTTAGGACATGTTTGTCTACATATGTGAGTTAGGGTTTTAATTTTTTAGGATTTAAGGATGAACAACAATAAAACTATAACAAGAGGAAAAAAAAGAAAAATATTAAAAAGATAAAGAAGAAAGATAGGAATCGTTAGCGTATGACCAAGACATTGTAGGAGTTCGATGGAAGAAAGGTAACAAAGTGCTATTTGGTAACTATTTTCGAGAACAAATTTCTATTATTCGGAACAAAAAAAAAAAAAAAAGGGGGAAAACATGTATGACAACGAAAAACTATTCTCAGTTCTTAAGAACAGAAAATAAGGTGTTTTTAAGAAATATCTTTTAATTGTTTTATGTTGTTTTCACTTGTTTTCTGAGAGCTATTTTAAAAAATAATTATATAAACATGTATAATGATTAAAAATAAAACACTAGGCATAAAAAATATTTTTAAAACATATTTAAAAATATTAAAAATAGGTTAAAAATATTTTAGATTTCCAAATAGATTTTTACTCTACAAAACATCAGAGAACAGTTTTAAAAAACCGTTCTAAAAAATTGTTTTTGAAAACAGTTACCAAAGGCCTAAAGTTTCACCACTGAAAAACATGCTAAATTTAATATTATTGTATTATCAATGATTAATCTTATTCTATATCAATTAGTCTTATTTATAGGCTTTAAAAAATTCCAAAAATAGAATAAAACAACAAAAAAGTGAACTAACCTATTCAATAACTTATTATTAGGATTTGTTTTCTAATAATTATTAGATTGTTTAGAAAAAAAAAATTACGCATGTTTGGTTCTAGGAAAGTATTAAGAAAAGAAAAAAATATTAATAAAATGACTTTTTTCATGTTTGATATTTTAATAAAAAATTTGAAAAGAAATCAAATATAATTAAAATTAGGTAGAAAGTTGTACATTTGCAAATTATTTAATTTTTATATAGAAGAGTTAAAATAAGTAGTAGAACATCTTGTTCAAAAACTATATATAAAAATAATTTATTAACTTTAAATCTATGTCTTATTTTTCTTTGCTTTTTCTTTCCTTCTACTTTTCTTCTTTATTTTTTTTTTCCCTCAAAGTTTTTTAGAACTAAACATAGCCTTAAACTTTGTAGAAATTTATTGGAATAAGAGTTTCTAATGAAGAAGACTTTTAGATGCTAAGGGACTCAAATAGAAACTTTAGAAAGACTTGTTTCTTTGGAAAGAATAGAAAGCTTAAAAATATTGAAACTTCTTTTAAGGTATAAATTTCCAATGAAAAATTCCCAAATTCTATGTGTAACTCAAATACCAACTTCTAAGTAATTATGACAAAAATATTTTTTTCTTTTTCCTTTTAGGAAAAATAGAAAGCTTAAAAATATGAAAGCTTCTTTTAAGGTTATCATTTCCAATAAAAAAATTCCCAAATTCTACATGTAACTCAAATATCAACTTCTAAGTAATCATGACACTATAGAGCCTTAAAAAAATTGAAAAATTAACTAAATACTATTGATATTTTTTATTTCCTCATTGATTTCTTGAGTGGATCTTGGATATTCATCCCCATCAATCTGTCTGCAAGTCTATTATTATTATTATTTTTGATTATCAAGGTCTATTATATAGCAGTGTGAAATTGATAATCTATGTCTGACCTTTGATACATCGCTACTTTTTTTTTTTTTTTTTTTTTTGTACATGCTCTGTTTGGTTGCATGGTGCTGAGGCATTATAATTGGATTTGTTTGGAATTGGACTAAATGTCATAAATCCCAAATTTGCAAAAACAATTTCCATTAGAAAAGCAAGATTTTAGAATTGTGCACAACTCTATGCAATGAAACCAAATGGAGTTTGAGCTTTCATATTTGCCTTTCATCAGGAGACCAGTTTGGTGAGGCTTGCAATGAATGCTCTGCAAGGTGTAAATTCAGCTCTCATTAGTATTGACAAGCTATCTGCAGCATTTTGTTCTCATCCTGCTGACAGAACCTTCCATCAAATCCCAAGTTTGTGGAACCGGTCTTTGAGCACTTATGCTTTGGGAAACATCCTCAGATCCATAGGCTGCTCTGGTTCTGTTGTTTTCCTTCTCCGTAAATTTGTGGATTATTTTCTGTGTACGGATTTGAATTTGGATGGAAATTTGAAAAAGCTACTAGAGATTCAAAATTGTGGTGAAAGTGAAGTGGAGGGGCATCCTCATTACAGTCTTGTAAATCAGGCGTTTGCTGTTGCTGTGGAGAAGGTTCTCGAAGGATACATGGGGGCACTGGACACGCTGTATGCGTCAAGCCATTTTAGGCGCTTGTCAAAGAGTGTTGATATGCCCTTTAGAATGGGAAGTCTCACGAGTGTGGTGCATTCTGAACTTACGTTGTTGGAAGTTTACTTGCACACAAAAGAATTGAGAACTCAGATACAAGCTCTTGGAAATGTTTGCAACCTACCAAATATAGCTCCTTGCTCTTTGGAATCAACTTTTGAAGATATTATTTCTAAAGCAAGCTTGGAATTTTGTAATTTCCCTAGAGGAGGGAATTTGCTTACTTATTTGTATACACAACTACAGGTCAGCTTAGTTTAAAAGTATTCACAATGCTTCTTTGTTATTTTGATGCTTGACTTTGTAATTTTAGTTGGCAACATTCACTTCAAGTTCCATATGTATAACTTAGTGTTTGTTTGGATTCACCTTTTGTTTTCTATTTTTAAAACCAGAAACTTCTGTATAAAAAAAGTAGAAAATCTTGTTCAAAAACTATGGATTTGCCTTATGCCTTGAAAAATCACTTTCAAATTTTTTTAAAATTTGAGGTATCAAAATACCTCAATTTTTTTAACCAGTTTTGAAAACTATTACTTTTTCAATGTAAATCTATAAGAGCTTTTGTGTCTTATATAAAAGTTACTACTATTTTTTGATTGCAAAATAAAAGAACAGGAGCTGTATCCTAAGAGACTTAGATATCAATTTCATCTTCATATTGATTCTTGTATTGTGTGTCATCTTCCTTGGAGGACATGCTTTTATGAGTGTGACAGAAACCATTGTTGAATGGTACATGTTGCACTGACTGATTATGCCTTGACCCCTGAAGTTATTGCTCAAAACTGTGCTGAATTGAACAGTTTTTGTTCTGTTTACTTAGACATTATGTCTTCAGTATCTGGAAATTTCAGACCTTGTCTAAAATTAAACAATGAATAACCTTTTTCATTTTCTTTCCTATGGATCTGCTAACTGGCATTATTTTTCTTTTAGGTTGCTGATCCTGTTCATCATGTGCTTCTTAAGTATCTCTTTCTTCAGTCGTGTGAACCATATTGTGGATTTATTAGATCATGGATTTACAAAGCTGAGATAAGTGATCCTTACAGGGAGTTTATTATAGATTATGCTGATGATCAACCACCTTTTACACATGGTAAAGCTGGCGTCTCTGTTGATTTCTCATCTGCAAGAATTAGGGTAATGCTATCTATTGTGATGTAAAAGCTTTGTTTCCAGAGACTGTTCAGATGTATTATGCTTTTAGCATTCCTTTTGAGGCTGTTCCTCACAAATTTTCTACTTCACAGGAGCAAGATGGAGTTGCTGTTCCATGTTTTCTAAAAGACTTATTGGTTCCCCTTTTCAGAGCTGGTCAGCAACTTCAAGTACTAAAGAAATTGCTTGAAATATGTAATTATGTTGCCACTGATGACGATACGTATGAGGATATCCTTCCTTGCTGGAGGGGTTTTTCAAGTAATCATCCATCTTGTGCCTCCCTACTGACTTTTAACAAAGGAAACATTGAAGCTATGGTACTTGCAAGGAACCATTTTTATGAGAGGATGCAGCAGAAACTTGAAAATCTTTCAACAAAATTGGAAACCAGATATCGACAGGTGATTAAGTTGCAGCAGTCTAGTTTTCTCTCAATGATTAGTAAGCCATATTTTTCAAATATAGAAAGTAAAATATGGTGTTAAATAACTCCATCTTATTCTGTGTCATGGTTAGTAACTCTGAATGGTTTAAGCACTGCTCTTGTTGTACCCCATAATATTATTATGCATGCTGTCCTTGCCATTCATGATTCCTAGTCCATGTAAGTTTATAATCCTGCATCTGCATTTATTCATATCTTTTGATGAATATATTGCTTTGGTTGATTTACTTTCTTTGAAACTTAATTTTCTCCCCAAGAATGACCATTATGTTCTTAAGGTTTCATTTTTTGAACTTCTTTCTGGTATAATTTATTTATTTATTTTTTTTGATAAACTTTTTCAATGTTGTTATGTGGAAACCCTGTGTTTGATGGTCAAAAAAGTAGATTTCTCTTATGTTTTAGTATAGATAACTAATTTGAATGAAGCAAAATCATATTTTCACAATGACAGGGGTCCCTCACTCAGTTGTTGGACTTGGCATTCCTGATGCACTCCCTGCCTACTGGATTGTGCCCGCCATTTTCTGTTAGGCACTTCATTTATAAATTTTTATTTGCCTACCAAAAGAATAGAAAAAGAAAATTTTCATATTGCTTTCTATCTGGTTCTGTTGCAGTGATGCTGCCTCATTATGTAGTAGCCTTTCTATCTCTTAAATGCAGACTTCTTTTTTCAGGTAGTTCCAGCTGCCACTGCATCTGTTTTTCTTGATAACAATCCAGGGGGCCTAAACATCCCACTTTCATTTACATTGGAAGACACCTTGGTTTCCCCTTGTTCTGCCGAAGGAAGAGACTCAAATGGGTATCTCTCTCTCCTGACCTCCTCTTACTCTTCCATCTCTTTCCCCCTCCCTCTCCATCTCTCTTCTATGTGTATGTTTTCCCTGAGTAAGTTAGCATTAGTAGAGGTAGACCAACCCTTGCTGTCATTTACATTGACGTATTTATTTATTTCTACGTCATTTGTATTCTCTGCTTGTAGTTCTTTTCTATCTTGTCATGTTTCCTCTCAAATGTTATTATTGTTCTGCTTCAAGTTAAAGACTTCTCTTGTTCTCAGGCCTGTTGGTACTGCAGATTCCGAGGCCTGTAGCACAACAGATGAGTTTTCTTCTGTGATGGATGCATTGGAATTATCTGAATCTGCATCTTTAAATAGTTCTGAAGAGCAAAATGATTTTGAGCTTCCTAGGAGTTTGGTTGGGCTTGAACAAAAGTATTTGTCTGCTCTATGCTTCGTCTCCCCAAGTATCTCCATTAATAATTCATTGCAAAAGCCTCCTCAAAATGAAAAATTGTACTCTACGGAAAATAAATTGCATGAAATTTGTAAAAGTGCAGATTCCAGTGAGCATTTTGAGTTTTCTCATCGTAATGGAGCAATTTTGAGCCACATTCCTGTGGATTTTGAATCAGAAGAATCAAATTGGTCATGGATGTCTGAGGATCAATATGCAGGTAATCAGCATGGCTCAGGCTGGCCGCTTGGTGGCCTTCTAAAAAATCCCTTCAATGACATAAACAAGACAAATTTACCTTCATCTGAATGTGGCATTAAGATGAGCAATAGAAATGTGGGTGTCTTGAAGGAAGAAGATATATCACATTTTGGTAAAAAGATTGATACTTACAACTCTTTAGCTGTGAAAGCCAATGACAAGGATCAACATGAAAATCGAACTTATGCTTCACCAAATTCTTTTAATTCACAATCATGGAACCTTAAATACCATTGCAATATTCTTAGTATGAACCCAATGTTGACAAAAAGTGGTTTCCTTCACACAATGAGCAATCCTGGAGGGAGGCACAGCTCAGACCATGGAGAGTCTTTTCCTTTCTTTGACTTTTCGTATGTAGAAGATCCTCTTAAGTTATGTGTGGAAAAGTTAAATGTTAGTTCTGGACACGGATTTGGATTTGGAGCAGGAGCTGAGAGTCCATCGTTTACAGATTCTGATGCTTCTGCTATAAGCGATATGAGAAATTACCATGATAAAAAAGACTACAATGGAGATGATGCCTCAATTGATAACACCAAATCATATATTTGTTCAACTTTGGACGTAAATCAATGCAACCAAGAGGATGTTGTTTCAGCAAATGTTTCAGGGGGGAGTAGTTGGGAGACTTTGCTCGCAAGTTCTGGGAATGCTGTCAATTATAGTGTTGGACAGCATACACTGAGTTTGGGAGGTGTGTTTGAGATGCCACTTGAATTCATCATCAACAAGTGCCTGTTGCCCGAAATCTTGCTTCAGTATCCTTATTTTGTTGGTAGATGAAGATCAGAGACTTACCTAGTCTTATTATTTCTAATGGTGTGAGTCCCTATTCAAACTTAGCTTTGTGCTAGGGTATGCAACTTTTTTGTTTTCCTTTGATCAGATTGCATTGATTGTTTTGTCCTGATTTTTTCCTTTTGGTCATTGATTGCCCTGTGTATTTTCTTTTTTAAATTTTATTTTTTGGATTGCAAGCTGCTCTAACCTTGCTACCAAGGAATTAGATGACTAACTAAACTTAAAACAGAAAACTGCCTGAAATCACACGTAATTAAGATTGAAATATGTTCATTTTATTATCTGAAGTTTAATGCATGCTTTATTACATTTACTCAGGAATGATGCCTTTGCATCAACGGCCAATTAGTTCTGATGGCCTGATACTCAAGAGATTATTTGAGGTAAATGCGTTGAGGTACCACTTTTGCTACATCTATTGATCCATAAAAGGGTGAAATTTTGGAGGAACTTTGTAGAGCTGGATCTGGTTGGCTAAATGTTAGTTGATCACAAATTCTTATTAATCTAATTGAAAGAAATTTTCTAAAAGTTCAGGAGGTGATATTGTGACTAGTTTTGTAGTTTCGAAAGATGACAAAACATCATCCATAAACTTGTGATGTTGGCGATGTGTGAGTGAAACCACCAATATCCAGGAGTAATCCGGTGATAAAATAATGAACAAGTCAAATGAAATGTTCTTTTACATGTACAAAGAGGATCAATGACAGCTCCCATGAAAGTCTCAGGTCACTTATAGTTGCACCATGTGAAGGTCTCAGTGCCATCTCTGCTATTGGAGTTGGTGTATCCTGGAAAAATTGCAATGAAAGGGCAAGGTTGTGGAGTATGATAGAAGAATGGATTGATGGGAGGATTTTTAGAATCACATTATAGGATTAGATTGGGAAATATTAAGATTCTAATAATGGAAAAATTAATAAATAAAATTACTTTCATATCCAATCAAAATGACTACTAAAATATCCATATTTTCATAAAAATATAGACAGATGGAAGAAACACCTCAAGTGTATGATCCATCACTTGCCTTGACAAATTTGGGAATGCATCTCAAAAGGGAATTTGCTTGATCACAAATTATATTTTGCGATTTTCAGGTTGTTTGATTGAAGATTAAGAGTTTAAATACTTTCATTCCATCTTCACTTATGACCTGTGCATTTTAGAATCAAAGTATTACTTGTGTTAATGGCATTGAGCAATCAGTTTGAGGGATATGTCAATCTATTCTCTCAAAGTGGCAGCAGGTTTGGAAAAAGGATCTTAAAGTGGAATATACTGTGGATAATGCTGTTGAGACTGCTACTGCCTTAGAAACTCTATCAACTTAAGTCCCCAGGTAGGAATCCTTAAGCAGAAACATTCTCTCGTATAACGTACGTATCCCTATTGCTAATCCTTTAGGATGCTGGTTGTGTAAGAGATATTTTGGACCCATTATCTATCTCCTCATTTCTTTCCTGCTTGCCTTTAGAAATTCATTCTCACCTTAGGTTTTTATGGTGTCTAGCCTTGTGTTTGTTGGTTTCATAACGCTGTTCCATGATTCCATATTTGTTTTGGCAAGTGGCTTTGTTTGGTGTTTGGTGATTCAGAAGGGGCATAACAGGGCATTTTTTGAGACATGAGGACTTTGGGATCTGGTGGTTGCATGGGTGCATCCTTCTTATTTCTGTAGGGTCCTTCTGTTTCTAGTTTATAACTACCTTGTTAAGGTTCATACTTCTACTCCTTTTTATATAAAAGATTAGAGAAGTTTGTACTTCGACTCCAAAAAACTATGGAAGTTGTGAATATATTTTCAATAAAAAATATAGAACATTCTGGTCAAAAAAGAAGAAGAAAAAAAAATTGAGCCGTATGTGATGGAATGTCATCACGCATGAAAGGAGTCTCACATCTTTAAGAAAAGGTCTGGAGAGCTGTAAAATTTCAGGTTCTCATGATTCATTCACAAGAAAATAGAAGTTACTAGCATATATCTCTAATTATGGTTTTCAGAGAGTGACCTTGTGAGCTAGAAGAGGTCTAGGGAGTTCCATGTTGAGCCAAACTTGAAATTTTAAAGATTTCAACTTGGGTTATCATGAAAATTCTTGAGTTCCCCTTATTGCCAAGCTGCCAAACTAAGTGTTGGGTTCTCTAAAACAGGATGTGCTCCATGAAAGATTTTTTCCAGTATTATTAATAAGTTTCCATATTCAGGATCCCAGCAAAAGTTTAGGTGAAACAATTAACAAGATTGAGGCAAGCTTCCCATGTTTGGATTTAGATGAAGAAAGGAGAAGAAAACCTTATTGAATTTTCTTTTCTATCGGGTTTGAAACCATTAGGAGACCTAAGAATTGATAATGTAGTTGTGATGAACTTGGCCTTGGAAAGCATATAATTGAGGAGGCTCCTTTCTTTCCTGAGCTATGCTTCTAGGTTAGGACTTGGAAGGAAAAAACAAAATCTTCCGATAATGTTTTCTTTTTTCCTTTTTTGGGAGATATTCATTTATGATCTACCCATCTAGGCTACCCTGGTCTTTATTGTTATTCAAGGGGTGGAAACATTTTAGCTAAATCATTCCTTGCCCCTTCCAACTAGTGAATTAGAATTCTGTCTATCACCACCATATTGAGTTGTAATTTGTAAGAACTTGTAGAAATTCTTGAAAGATGTCATTATACCTATTTCATGATTGTAGAGTATGGTATTGGATTAAGCAGCACCCTCTATTATTAATCTTTCTTCAAGTCTATTAATGATACTTCTTCTTTAGCTAAGACAGCTTAGTCCTTTAAGTTTCTACCAAAGTTGAAGTCTTAGCTTCTCCTGTAGTCCTCAATCGGATAAAGATAGAGGGCATGCTACAAAGGAGAATAAAGAAGAAGCCTGTTGCACCAAAGGAGAATGAAGAAATGTAGCTATTGCTCAGCATGTTTGTCTCACATACAAGGAAGAGAAGATTACTCTGATTACCTATTTTCCTACTGTGAGTATTTTTCATAATTTTTTTTCTTCTCTTCCATTTGGAGGTAACCATTTGAAAGGTTGTATCTTGACCTTTATTTGATTTTGTTTAGGAAGAAAGCCAAGGATCCAGTAATGGACAAAACTTTTTATGCCATTGCTTTTTTAGTTTTGGTATGGCCTCCCATTCCATGTTGTACTAAGGACTGGAAAGCTTGACTTTCATGTGCCCCATGGGTTTGAGAGGTCACGAAGGAAGCTCTATTTACCTTGCTAAGCCCTCTGGTCATATTCTACTAAATTAGAGAGGAAAGCCTTTGTTGGTTCCTAGAAGGCTGGAGTATTGACTTCTATAACTTGTAGATGGTGATAGATCCTTCATCATTTGGTGGACCTTAAAATGGAATAGAAAGCTCATGAAGTTCTAATCTAATCTACCAAGACAAGCAGTGCATATTTTTAATGTCTTGGATTGCAGGCAACAATTTTGAAAAGCAAGGTTCTTTGGTTGCAAAGATTATTATCAGGGCCAATATGTCACCTTCTTATTTTGCTTGAGTAGCCTTGAGCTTTTTGTGTAGTTTCTTTGTATAGTTTTTCCTTAGGGATTCATTATTGTCTTTCTTTCTCTCATTGAACTTTCTTTTCTGGATTAACAATGGATTGTCATGCTCAAAAGGTTGCAGCTAGATGAAGTATAATTTCATGCCAGTTGTATTTTTCCTTAACAATGCCAGATATAAGTATGTGAGCAAATTAACTATTAAGTTGCTTGAAGAAGGATTTGATTTGCAAGAACATTTTCTGGCATTGCGGCGGTACCATTTTATGGAATTAGCAGACTGGGCTGATTTGTTCATCATGTCGCTTTGGAATCATGTATTTCTATCTAGTAACTTTAGTACACTACTTTTTCAGTTATTGGATCATGAAAGCGTTGTCCCTTTTGATTTGATTTATCTTACTTCAATCCACAGAGATGGAATGTTACAGAGGCAGACCAGAGATTATCAGAAATTCAAGGGCTCCTTGAATTGTCTCTCCAGAGGTCTTCATGTGAAAGAGACCTTAAAAAGGATAAGTTATTTGTGTACATGAAAGGGCATGCCATGACACCTCTTTCGACTTTTTCCACTGGTACATCTTTTAGCGTAATTCTATGTAGTTCCTCTCTCTCTCTCTCATTTGGATTTGATTTTCTAAGTTCATTCCAGGCATTTTACTTATTCTTCAATCTGTTGTGAAGCTATAACCATGCTATAAATGGCAGGAGTGCATTCCTTCAGCTTTTTAGGTTTGGGTTACAGAGTGGATTGGCCAATCAGCATCATTTTGACCCCAGGAGCATTGAAAATATATGCTGATATATTCAGTTTCCTGATACAAGTAAAGCTTGCTGCATTTTCGTTAACTGATGTATGGTGTTCATTAAAGGTACAATATGTAGTTACCTGTTTAATTCATAGTTTTTTAGAGAAAGACTCAGTTTACATTAAATAACTCCTGGTGTATAACTTGCTACCTTAAATTCTCTGCGTCCTCCCAAATAATTTTTTATGGATTTATACTTTATGAGGCCCTGAAGATATCCAAATGATAGGATATCACTGCTGATCTATTGACTATGCATAAAATAACATCTTTTTTATAGAAATTAAAATAAAACTCTAATTTGGAGTGTTCAGTGGGTGGACTATGGAAGAGCTCTTAATCTCTAATAAACTTGACATTTGACAAACAAAAGGAGTGTGGCACTATGGGAGACATACATAATCCAATAGTGCATTTTTCTCCTTCTGTGGCATATTCAAGAGCTTGGTCTTTGTCCTCATCAAACTTGTTTATTGTTAAATTTTTTTTCTTGGCCTTGTCGAATTTCTCAAATCCTATCTTGTTCCTTTTGGCCAAGTTATTGTGGAGATCAAAAGCCCCTTCAAAGGTTAAGGCCCTTGCTTGGTTAGTAGTACATGGGAAGGTAAACACCAATGACAAGTTGCATTTGAGAAGACCCTACAAATCCCTTTGTCCTCAGCATTCTATGCAAAGGAAATGGAAGATCGATTGACCACCTTTTTCTACATTGCCCTTTAACTATTGGGCTTTGGCACAAGCTCTTCAATCTAGCAGGGTTGGATTGGTTCCACTAAAGAGTATTGAGGACATGATGATTATTGGATTTAGAGGTTTGGGGAATTCAATTAGAGGCAAGACACTTTGGAAAATCGCTTGCCTCACTTTGGCAAATTGCTTGCCTCACTTTGGCAAATCGCTTGCCTCACTTTGTTGTGGATTGTGTGGGAAGAGAGAAACGCTAGAATTTTTTAGGATAAGGGGAGATTGGAAGGGATGTTATGAGATTTATTTTATTTCTATTCCTCTCTATAGGCGTCTTGTACTATTGCTTTTACTGGAGTTCCTCTTAGTATTTTACAACTTAGTTGAACTGCGTTTTATGATTCAAAAGTTTGAGATAGTTGGGGATTATCTTTGTATATAGTTTTCTATAGAGGAGTGTATTCATACTTTGATAAGATTTTGTATTTTTAGTGAAGGACCTCTCATCCTTCTTTTGTATCTTTACTACTATTAATTCAATATTCTTTGTTTCTAATAATAATAAAAAAAATAGTGAACTTGGGAAATGTGGGGTCTCATGAAAATTTGTTTTTTTGGGGGGGAGGGGGGTGGGTGGTTAAGAGCGACTAGGCTCAAGACACAACCACTCTCTAGCTATAGGCCTCACCTATCAAGGCTCTGCCTTGTTTGAGAGATGCACCCCATCTATTTTCCCTTTTTTTTTTAGAAAAATGTTTATTCTTGAATTTCATGTGGTGCATTGAAACTCCATATAATTTCATTGGTTTTTTGTTGGATGATTCTTTAAAATGCTTGACATATTGAATTTTTTGTTAGTTTAATTGAATTTTGGTCATATTTTATAAAATGACATGCGTCCTAAGTTGTGTTTCATTTCTTTCAGGCGCACACCTTGTGTTGTGTCTTGTGGCTAAGCTCTTTTTGCTCTTTCTATTACGCTATTCTTGGAATCTTAGAACTGCATGGATGCTATCTTGCTTGAAACAATTTCAACATCAAAAACAACAAAAATTAGAGCAAGCACTAATCTTTCTAAAGAATTGGCACAATGACTCATTTTTTGAATTATGGAATCCACCAAAAAGGGTTATTTTACACAATTAATTATTGTTTTATTTCTTGCGAGATATGCTTCCAAAACATTACTTAGAAATTTGGATTGCTTATGGATTTCGAATGAGCATTTTCAACTTTGACTTAGTTTGGCATATAACATCATGAACATTGTGCTCAGTTCATACTTCATTCACCTTGGTGGGGGATTTAATTTATGGAAATTTGAGGAACTCTAAATCACGTTAAGTTTCTTAATTTCCTTTTTTTTTTTTTGGTTAACAGGATTTAATGCATTCAGTTAGTCAGAATCGTCATTCTAGCTTACATGGACAGAAAATTCAACATTTGCATATCCTAATAAAAACAAGGTAAGCTAAAAGTGGTTCTTGCTGTCTATACCTTTCAATTTTTATCCTTGTTACTATGCTCTCTTTTAGGCAGTTCACTGTGGTAAAATCTCTTAGTTTATTGGTCAAGCTATCTGCTTCTCTTTTAGCATCTTTTGATATTCCTGATTAAGATTTGGGAAAGAAAGAGATGGAAAAAGAAAATATCCGAAGGTCCTCATTTCTCCTTTCACCCATGTGAATTGACGATAACAGAATCTTTCTCCACAAAAGAAGTCGGATGAAAGGGCATAAAATATCTGCTATTGACCCGCACGTGGAGAGACAAAGCAACAACAATTAAGATTATAGATAAATAAATAGGAATGGTAGCAGCAGGAGAGGCTTGAACTCAAGACGTTTAGTTGATCATAACTCTAATACCATGTTACGCTACCAACTTTTCAAAAAGCTTAATTTGTTAGGATATGGGACCAAAATGTATGCTAGTTCAGAATTATTGAGTTCGCCCTATGCTATCCTTCATTGTTCTTTGAATCATCAGTGGGACGATCATCAAACAAAATTTGTAACTTCTTTTGAACTAGATACACTTTCATGACTTTGGACCCAAATAAATGATTAGATTCATTTAATTATATGGTATAAATTTTGATACCAATATTGCTATGAGTTTTGGATTCCCATAAACAACACTACTATTAGAAGCCGCATATATATATATATATAAGATTGAAGTGACTTAATTGTATTGAAAAAGAAGCCAGGAGCAGCAGCTAGCAGTCATACAAAAGAGTGTAATAAGCAGTCATCATGCTAGAGGCAACCAAAAGGTTGCCTAGAACATAAGGGGAAGAATTCTAAAAGTTAATCAACGCTCTAGTATTAAGAAAGCATTGGTTGTGTTGTACAGAAAGTTATTCTTGCTTACCCCATCCCTTTTGTTGAAAGGTCTTCTTTATGTCTAGTTGAAATCAGGTTTGCAAATCATATCTTTGATGCTGTATTATGCTATTAACTTTCCTAAAAGCTTAAGCTGTTAGGATTTGTGCCCATAATGTATGGCAGGCTAACAACCACAATGACGCCTAGTCACACACTGATCTCTTACTCTTGAGGTTTCCAAAAGAGCATCTATCAAACTTGAGGTTACCTGCAGGAGGTCTCCATGCAGCTTGCACCTCCATGACCCAAGCAAGCCTCCAATGTGATAATATTGTACTCAGCTGTGATAGGACATTTTGTGGATGAAAATTACTGCATGCTAGAACTTCTCTCCTTTTGAGTGTGAGAACTACTAGGATTTGAACTGAAGAAATTTAGATAGTTTCTTGGTTAAATTTTAGGAGACTTCCTGCCTCCCTGAGTTTCCCAGGGACTTTGGTTGTTTGATGAAAACTTTTACTTTCGTTTGTTGTTGTAGCTCTTTTTGTTTATTATGTTTCTTTTGAAGATTTCTAATCTCTCTATGCATTCTTTTTATTATTATAAAAGGAGGTTAATCTATTACATTTGTTATTCATTTTTAGTTGGAGAACTAACATTGGTAGTTTACTTACTGATTTCCTATTTGGCAATTATGACGAGCTCTAAGTTCCTTGGCATATCTAATAAACATTTGCACTTTGTGGCATGTGTGCCTGGAGCTGCTGTTCTTTCCTGGATGTTGAAGTGTGCAACATGATCCATGATTGTAGATTTTCACTTGAAAGCTTTTGTTAACACTGAATGATTTGGTTACCAATAAAGATACTATGTTTTTAGATCAACTAAAAGTTTCTTAAAGATCTAATGTTTTAGTAAGTTACCTGTATAGTCTACATTGAATGATTTGGTTACCAATAAATATACTATGTTTTTAGATCAACTAAAAGTTTCTTAAAGATCTAGTGTTTTAGAAAGTCCCCTGTATAGTCTAAATTTAGCCTGTTCTTTTAATTTTAAATTTTACAATGAAGTTATGAGTACTAAAGAAGCAGAGATAACTTATGCCCTCTTTAATGTAGCAGGGTAACAAAAAAAAAAAACTAAGCAAGCAAGTGTTTGACTTTGTGTCTTATACTGATTTCATCACAAATACTTTCTGCCTCCCACGGGAATTTGAACTTCTGCAGACATTTAAATTTGAAGGTTGCTTAGTTTATAATTCTTCATTTGTAGTTGGTCATGTTTCTATACAAATAACTTAAAGCAATTTCTTGACTCTTTCTTCTATTTCAGGCACCAGGTTAATCATTTTGTTTCTACATTACAGCAATATGTGCAGTCACACTTATCACATGTATCCTGGTGCAGGTTTCTTCAATCCCTTAACCATAAGGTTTGGTGGAACTTGCATTCCTTTGTATTTTATATGTTCTTTTATTCCATAAACTATGGTTGGTTGGCTGGATAGAATATATATATCTTGGAATATAATTTTCAATAGGATATAATATCCTTGGATTCTATGTCCAATGGATAATGATTCTGGGATATTATAACCAACAAGATACGTGATATCATGATAGTGTTTGGTTTGTCAAAAGAAACAAAAATTTGAATAAAAAAATGCCTTTTTAATATTAAGTTATTTTTCAAATAAAAAATGTATTGCTTCCAGATGTTTGGGTTTTTGGAAAAAAGTATGAAACCTCTCATATTTAACATTATTTGAAGATCTCTCTATTGTTTATTTTTCAATAGGTAAATTTTATTTTATTATTAATTAAAAATGTTTAAAAATTTGTAAATAAACAATATTACATTTTCGAACCAAAAATTTAATTTTTTTTAATTAAAATTTCTTGTCTCATAAAGTGACTAAAATGAACAAAAAAAAAAGAAAAGAACATAATAGATGAAAGAAAGAATTTGTATTCCATGGTATATGCATATCCTATCTCTTTTAATGGGATTATTTTTTGATAGGAAACGACAAAGAGATATATTGATAAAAAAGAAGTACAAGAGAAGGATGAGAAATCCTCCCAACAGAGAAAACAAAGCTAAGAAAATACAAACACTAGATAGTAAATAGAAGAACAAGCAAGCTCTCTAAGAAGGACCAATCCTTAGGGATTACACACCGCTAGCCAATCAAGTTGTAACACATTAAGAGGAATCCCCTTAAAATCCTTGGAACAGAAAGCCCAAAGAGAAGCAAGGAAAAAAATAGAATCCCATAGATTCTCTGAATTCCTCGCTTTTTCCTCAAAAATTCTCACATTTTTTTCCCGCCACACAACCCGAATTAAGGCGATGCTAGCAGCTTGCCACAAAACTAAGCCCCTCTTAGATGAACCAAAACCATTAAACTTGATGGACATCATGTCAAAGATGCTCCTTGGGGGGACCCAAACCATCTTGGCTAGCTGAAATAATCTATGCCACAACCCCAATGTCAAAGAGCAATGTAGGAAAAGATGATCAGCTGATTCCCCATGCTCCATGCACATAATACAAATATCAGGACTCAAAGCTTTGTAGGGTCTTCTCAATTGTAGCATGTCATTAGTATTTACCTTCTTGTGTGGCACTAACCAGACAAAGGACTTCACTTTGAAAGGGACTTGAGATTTCCAAACAAACTTAGAGGGAAAAACCTGAGAAGATCCTGAAAAGTGGGATAAGGCTAGAAAGAAAGATTTAACTGAGAAAAGCCCAGAAGAAGATAATGG
This sequence comes from Vitis rotundifolia, assembly GCA_030254885.1. Classification (NCBI taxonomy): domain Eukaryota; kingdom Viridiplantae; phylum Streptophyta; class Magnoliopsida; order Vitales; family Vitaceae; genus Vitis; species Vitis rotundifolia. The sequence continues at coordinate 11,124,825 of CM058170.1, forward strand.
CCAAGATCTGGCATCTGAAACCGAAGGTAAAAGATGCAAACCATCCAGTGATCTCATAAAATCCTCTAAATCTTCAATCTCAGAATCTGAAAGGTTACGGCGAAAGTTAAGGTTCCAAGAGAAAGGATGAGTAGGACCTAGAATTGAAGAGATAGGAATATTTTTATCCAAAACTACTCTAAATAATCTTGGATATTGGGATTCCAAAGGTTGATCCCCCCACCACAAATCTTCCCAGAATCGAATTCTTTCCCCATTTCCTACCACAAACCGAGTAAACATGGAAAACTCCTGAAAGACTTGTGAAATAGCCTTCCAAGGACAATGATGTGACCATTTGACTACAGTGCTAGCATCCCAACCGTTAGAGTGTGATCCATAAATGCTTAAGATGACCTAATGCCAAAGAGCTGTACCCTCTCTTGGGTATCTCCACAACCATTTCCCTAAGAGAGCGAGATTCCTAAGAGAAATCTTCCCAAACCCCAAACCCCAAACCCCCTTTTGCCTTCGGAATACACACTACATCCCAACTAACTAGGTGATCTCTTTTCCCTTCCCCAATCCCAGACCATAAAAAATCCCTTTGCATCCTCTCAATTTTTGCAGCCACTGAAGCTGGAATTTTAAACAAGGAGAGGAAGTAACAGGGCATGTGTGTAAGGCAAGATTGGATAAGAGTTATCCTTCCTCCAAAAGAAAGGTATGCCTTTTGCCACCCATCTAATCTTCCTGATATTCTCTCAATCACTGGATCCCAAAAGCCACATGCCTTGGGATTCCCCCCCAAAGGAAGACCCAGATAGAGTATAGGCCACCTAGAAGCCTTGCAATCAAGCAACAATGCCAACCTGGAAAGGTGATCCTGATCAAGATTGATACCATAAATAAAACTCTTGTCAAGGTTGACCTTGAGCCCAGAAATGTGTCCAAACACTAGCAAGAGACTCTTGAGAGTCTGCAGGTCTTCCTCTATAGAGTTAGAAAAGAAAATGGTATCATCTGCAAATTGCAAATGGGACACCCTAGTTCTGTTTCTTCCCACCCTGAAACCCTCCAACAAATTTCTTTCCTCTGCTCTCAATAACATCCTGCTCAGGACGTCTGCAACTAAGGTAAACAAAAAGGGGGATAAAGGGTCTCCTTGTCTTAAACCTCTAGATGCCTTAACCCACCCTTAAGCATTTCCATTCACCAAGACTGCATAAGACACCGAGGACAAACAACCACACATCCATTTCCTCCATCTAGGACTGAACCCCTTCTTCTCCAAAACATGATCCAAAAAATCCCATCTCACATGATCGTAAGCCTTTTCAAAATCAATTTTGAAGACGACACCTTCCTCCCCCGACCGTCTTCTCTCATCCACTATCTCATTGGCTATGAGGACAGCATCCAAGATTTGTCTCCCTTGGACAAAGGCACCTTGGGTTGAGTGAATGGTTTCATGTAGCACCCCTCTTAGACGCCCTGAAAGCACTTTGGCTATTATCTTGTAAAGGCTAGTGATCAAACTAATGGGTCTAAAATCTGAGATTTTCTTTGTCAGACTTTTTTTGGGTATCAACACTATGAATGAGGCATTGGTGCTTTGATTGATAATTCCACTCCTGTGGAACTCTGCAAACACTCTCACCAAGTCCTCCTTGATCACATCCCAACAATCCTGAAATACTGCAATGGTAAAGCCATCAGGCCCCGGCGCCTTGTCCCTATCCAGTTGAAAAACGGCCTTAGAAATCTCTTCTTCAGTGAAAGGGGAATCCAATCTAGTCGCACTCTCTTCCGAAATAGGGGACCAGTCTAATCCTTCAACACCCCAAGGCTCTCCAACAGGGCTCGCATAGAGCTTTTCAAAGTAAAGTAAAATCTCCTCTGTGATACTCTCGGCTTTATTCAACACTAATCCCCTCTCATTCTCCAACACCTTGATAAATTTCCTGTTACGCCTTCCATTAGCCACTTTATGAAAAAATTTTGAGTTGCAATCCCCTTCCTTGACCCATTTCACCCTAGCTTTTTGTCTCCAAAAAATTTCTTCCCTCAAAATTAGTTCCTCTAGCTCCCCTTTTCTTAAGGCTCTTTGAACTAAAAGATCCGGAGTAAGGCCCCCCTCTTGCTCAATGGCATAAAAAATAACTAAATCATTGAGGATGCTTTTCTTTCTTTCATTTAGCTCTCCAAAAGAAACCTTATTCCATTCTTTCAAATTGGCTTTAACAAATTGTAATCTCCTTATGAACTTGTGACCCTCGCATCCATTTCCTTGAAAACCTCTCCACCAGTTCCTAAAATTCTCCTTGAAGCTAGGATGTTGCAACCACATATTCTCAAACCTAAAAGGTGTTGGACCCCACTTGAACGGGTTAGTTTTCAAAACAATTGGCCAATGGTCCGATGTCCTTCTAGGAAGGACTTCTTGAAGGCCTTGGGGGAAGAGCTGCCCCCACTCATTTGAAAAAAGAAACCGGTCCAATCTCTTACACACGGGAGACTCTTGCAAGTTTGACCAAGTGAAGGATGCGTTTCGTAAAGGTGGGTCAAGCAATTCACATTCTCTAATAAAGCTGTCAAAGTCCTTCATGCTTGAGGTTAGACTAGAACCCCCCATTTTTTCTGAACTTCTCCTTATGACGTTAAAGTCGCCGCCCACACACCATAATGGAAAGGAGAGGCCAAATAAGTCAACTAACTCCACCCAAAAATCCTTCCTAAGAGATGGGCTGTTTGGGCCGTAAACTGCGGATATCCAAAGAGGGCCACATCCATCCAAAAAGAACTTGATTGAAACCGAGAAGGAACCTATTACTGTCTTCTCACTACGTAGTTTTTTGGAATCCCAAATAATTAGGATCCCACCCAAAGCCCCGCACGCCGGAAGAACAACCCATTCCTTATTTCTAACCGTCCAGACGCTACCCACAAATCTTCTATCGCACTTCATCGTTTTTGTTTCCTGAATCATCACCACGTCCGGATTTTCTGATCTTAGGAAATCTTTAACCACCCTTCTTTTATTCCTTGAACCCAAACCCCTAGTATTCCAACTTATGACTTTCATTGAGAAACTTACAGACCCTTAATCACCAAATCGGTTCCAACAAGACTCAAATACCTGTAGAGCATCTGTTCTTCTTCCTGGAATAAACTTTAATATTTAGAGAACACAAGACCTCTCTCACTTTAGCCATTTCCATGGGGGACAGACCATCTATCTGGAACTCCCCCGATGGGGAGACCACGGTGACTCCCTGGCTCCCTGTAACCAGGTTGGAACCCTCCTTAGGCAGGCTGGTGTTGGACTTACAGGGATTGACACGCTCAGACACCTGATTTGATAAAGCACACTGGATCTCCTCCTCGTCTCGGCCTGGGATGCCAACAAATTTTTGATAAAGCGAGCCAACAACGTCTTTTTTTGAAAATATTTCAGACTTTACCCGATTTTCCATAGGCGACTGAGAAAGAGAGACTGATCTAGGAAGATTTGGACCAGAGGGACACGGCAAAAGAAATGCTTGACCATGAGAAGGGAAAGAAAGGGACTCGGGTGGCTGAGAAGATGAAGACGAGCTTACCTCCAAGTTTTCCCCTCCCGGCAATTCACAACTCCCCTCAAAGATGAGCCCTTTACCTCTGGTTTCTGGACTAGACGATGAATCCATGACTGATGAACCACGGAGATCGGACCCTACTCGGCCCGAAGAACCTTCTTTGTTTTCTACCTCATGGGTGATGCGCGGAACTGCTTCACCTTTTGCTGACGAGGACCCTTCCCCCGAACACCATTCTTGATTCGCAATCAAATGACAGTGAAAGATAGGGCTCGCGTTGCTTTGACGCTCTGTCTGAGGTCCCGACCCTAATTCCTCTCCCAAAGGATAGCCTCCGCCTTCTGACGACGACTTCCTGAGGACCAGAGGCTCGCTGCGGCTCCTAAATCCTTGTCGACTGTCGGAGCCTAGAGGGAAGAGGGTGGTCCACATCTCCTTAGACACTGCCTTCTTCTCCTTCTGCTCAAAGCTTCTCATTTGCAACTCAGAATCTTTTCCCTTGCTCGCTGCGTCGTCTTCCTCCTTCCGACTCACAGAGGGTGTCGTTCCTCCTCGACGCAGACCCAACCGCGACGGGCCTTTTAATTTGCAGCCCACAAAAGCAGGTGGGCTAGGGTTGGGGAGAGACTGGGCCTCTATCACAAAGGCCCTACCCTTCCCTTCACGGATCACCTCGTCGCCGGCCCTATCCTTGACTGGACCTGGGTAGCATGCGTTCATCGGGGTCGTCTTAGCAGAAGAAACTTCTTGTTGGAGTGTTGAGGACAATGATGCTACAGGCTTTTGGCCTGGATCCGCTGGAGGCCCGCATCTTCTCTTCTCTCTCTAGGCCCTAACTGGCTGGGCCTTGCTCTGGCACTCAGGCTCCATGGGCCCAAGGGTGTTTCGGGCCTCTAGGCCCAAAATACACCTTCCCCTTCCATTCTCCCTTTCAGACGCCAATGTTGAAACTGAAGCGCGATGACGTGACCGGAGAGGAAGCCTTCTATTGTAGCACTCATTATCCCTAATGCTACCTCGTAGTCCCTCTGCATTCTTTGACATCTGAGAGACGCCACCTCCCTCTTTCACCAACTCGTCCCTGCAACGAGTTGATTCAGGCGTGATCAAATCCCTTTCTTCATCTTCTCCGATGACTGAAACTGCTACTGTGAAAGTCCAGTCGCCATCTTCCACCTCTAGCAACGCCAGTAGGACGACATTAGGAAGCATCTCCACCCACAACTTCACCTTTGACAAGTCTACAAGTTTCAAAGATTCCTTTGCCACCTTCGTTACCCTCCCCCATTTCTTCATAATGAATTTCAACTGCTCTTCATCCCACAAGTAGAAAGGAAGACCTTTCAATTCTAACCAGCCCCTTCTGAATTTTCCGAACACTACCGTATTTTCTCTTGGCGACCATCTCCTCATGAAAAAGGACCTTTCTCTCACTAAAAAACGTCCCTGCTCATGGAGCCATTCAGCGCTCCTCGCTAAATCCACAAAGAAGCACCCCTTGAAAGCGGAAATGGGAGTTATAGACACCATTCCTTTCATGCCCATCAACCTCGCAACAGCTTTTCCTGTGTAAACCCAGTCTTGGACTTTTTCTTTGCATTCGCAAGTAACGGCTCTGACCCATTTTCCAACTGTTATCGGAGCTCTTTTCCTGGGTCCATTCTCTGCGACCACTTCTGCATATGACCGGCCACCTCTGTATAAGCCCGTACTCGCCTGAGCATCTTCAAACGTCTCCTTTGAAACTCTTCCATCTTGATCTGAAAATTCTTGCACTGAAGCAACCGCCTTCCTAAGGACTTCCCAGCCAAAGCCATTATCTCCCTCGGGGACGATAAGGATTAATGGTGTCCTTCTTGTACCAATTTCAGTTATTTTCATGAATCGCCCTCTACTATTGAAGCAAACCTCCGTCAAGTGAGTCCTAGTCTTGCCCCTGATCTTTCGTATAAAGCCGTTGGACTCCTCCAACTCCACAACTTTCTTCAACAGTTCCGTCAACCAATCCATCTCCTCCTTTCCGAATCCTACTGAGACAGCCAGCCCTCGACTCCTTTCTGTTATCGAAATCCAGATTCCCCCATTCGTTCCTTCAAACTTAACTTGGAAGGACTTTTTCTCCACTTCAAACCTCTCAACCTTCATCTCGTTCTTTATCCACAATAAAGAAGTCTATATTGAACACAATAAGGGTTTTAAAAAAATATCTTCTTTTAATGGGATTATTAAATCTTATGTATAAAGGATATGAGACAACGGGTGGATATATTATCCTATATTTTATTCCATTCTCAACTAAGTGGGATAGAATAGAAAGTGAGATAACATATCCTATGCCATTGTCGATTAAACATGGGATAGAATATGTTATCTCATTTCTTATCCCATCCCATGTTATTTTCAACATACCAAACATAGCCATAGTGGTTTGGTTTTGTTTTGGCTTTTTCTTATTATTATTATTTTTTTTTTTTACCTTTCTTCACACAATATGTTTTTTTTTGCATATTGCTTTAGAGTAAATCATAGTTTGTTGAGTGATTCTTCCTATGATTTTCCATGGTTGTTGATGGATGCTTTGTAAAAGAGGACATAATACTGTGCCATCTCTAATTTCTTTAGTTAAATTTCCATGCTTGTAGCATGGTTAAAATTGTAAGTTCTTCAGAAGGATTTGTGTGGTGCCTTACTTTTGAAAGGTACAAGGTATATCCATACTTAAAATTGCAGAACTTCAGTCAACTTCTACCAACTTAATTCAAAAGGTTTCCTTTCAGATGAATTTTGGAAAGAAACTGTTAGTTCCTCAAATGGTTTCAAGAAAAATCATAAAATATATGCTTTCGTTGATGCATTAAGATGATGATCCCTATAGATCGCCTTTAGGTTAGATTTTGAATTGTTTATGTTTTCTTAATTGATGGGAAAGAACCCATTTGTGACTTTAAATGTATTAGAGTTTGAAAAAATTAATTATTGTCATAATCTACTATTAATATTTATTTAGGATACACATTATGCACTAGTAGATACATATATCTCTTTGACACCTAAGGACATGAATGGCACTTGTTGATAGAAAACTTTAATAGGGCTTACAAACTCATCTATTGTTCAAGTTGAGTCATTGATGGGAAAGAACCCATTAGTTACTTTAAATGTATTGGATATGTCTAAGTTAGAGGGTAAAAGGTGTTTTTTTTTGGTATTGAATGAGCATGGTTCTCTTAAATGTAGAGCTTAGTTATGGAGTTTCTCTCACCTGTGAAGTTTGGTAGAATAATTTCCAAATAATGTAAAATATGTGAGACATTTCATACTTTTTTCAATCACAGATATTGGGATGCAATATTTTTTTTTTTTGAATAAATATTGAACATTGAAATGTAATATGTTTTGCATTTATTTTTTATTCTTTTTACAAATCAAATATAATACCTTAACATGTCATTTCCATTGGATATAATATCCAAGGATATTATATCATATTAGAAATGATATCCTAGGTTAGACATATCATATCCAATGGGATATACTTATCCAAGGATATACATGCATATCCTATAAAAACAATTTGGTTGTTGTTTCCATGAGATATAAAAACAAAATTTTTATATCATTTCCATTGGATATAAAAACAATTTTTTTTTAAAAAATTTATACCACTATTTGGTTCAAATCAAGTGAGACTTTGTATTGAATTTATTAATAAGTTTAATAATTTTAAAAAATAATCGAAAACTCAAAACTCAATATATATATATAATGACTATAAAAAATAATAGACATAATTAATTTTTAAAATTCTTTAATAGATCTTGTAATTTTTAAGAGTAATTTGAAATTAAAAAAACAAATTAATTATTTATAGGTTGAATAAAATAATTAATTGAGTAATAAATGTATGCATATAATAAAAAAATTAGTTCATTTATACTTTAAAAAAATTAAATTTTATTTGTTTTTATGTTCATTTAAAATTATTAATTTTGAATAATTATTCATTATTTTGAACAAAATAAATTAATTATTCTTTTATAAGATGTTAATATCCATATTTTATAATATTTATAAAATCATATAAAAAGTATTGGAAATTATATATTTTGAATTATTATTATTTATTTTTAACTAAATAAATCAATTAATGTTGATATCTATATTTTTATAATATTTATAATAATATAAATATTTGTATTAATATTCATAGTTTATTAAAACTATTTATTTTTTAATTTATTTGTAATTAAAAAATTGTTTTTATTTTTAATAAGGCATGAATTAAATTTAGTTTACATTATATAAATTGAATTTATAATTTGTGTTTTTTTACAAAATCAAAATAAAAAATTATTTTTAAAAACAACTTATCTAAAAAAGTTTTTAGTTTTTTAATTTTTAAAAATAACTTGCACTAGGGAATCAAAATACCTCCTAGTTGGAGACCTACTTATAAGTAGGATTTCATTTCCATTGGAATCACTTTTGATTCCATTCCCATTATGATTTAAGTTATCCAAACATGGAAATGGAGGAGAAATGAATGAGATGTCCATTCCCACTCCTCATTCCAACGTACCAAACACGCCCTAAAGATTTCAAGGGCAAAACACAAAGAACCTTTACCACATAAAAGTAATATCTAAAACTGTCTTATGTAAAGCATATGATACTAATTGCTCGACAATGTCTTCATTTTGATTGGTGATAGATTGAACATATTAGTTGGGAAAGCTCTAATGGGTCTTTGGACCTGAGGTTCTCATTGGCATTAATATTTTTATGACCCACTGGTCAGGTGAAGAACTATACTTTTAAATCAACTTGGTTGTACCAAAAGTGTTAAGATATTTTTCTTTTTTAGAAAGGACTTGAAAGAGTGATGTCAAAGAGGAAAAGCATAGCTATCCAATTCCAAGAGCTTTCATCCATATGCAAATCATTCTGTAGAATCAGCATCAAAGAATATAGGAGTAAACAAAGATTATAAGTCTTATGATTGTTTGAAATTTTGAAGAAATGAAAGTTCTAATAGATAGGGCCATTGCTGTAGTTATCAGCTGACTAAAGCTGATATAGGGTTTTGTCCTTGCAAAAGGACATAAGGATAGTGTTATCAGCTGACCAAAGCTGTGGTACCTTAATGCTCTCTTTCCACATAGTCATAGTCCTTGAAATTCACTGTCAACACTTAAACTTTCTTATTATATCCATAACAATCTTCCACAATTTCATTGACCAGCAAGAATACATCAAAGTGCCTTGAACCTGGATGATTGTGTCACGAACTATCTTGTGAAGCCTCCTAGTAAGAACCCTAGCAATATTCATGTACAAACTAGTGACCAAGCTAATGTGTCTAATCTTTATTTAAAGTTGAGAACACAAATACATGTTTTTGTTAAGGTTTCTCTTTTTTTGTATCTTGATTACATCTGGACATATCTGTTAGATTTTGGATTTTTTTATTTATATCTGGCTTTCCCATTTCTTTTATTTTTTCGATTGATAACAATGTGATTACACTTTTGATGATACCTGTCATTAATTTATAGCTCTAGGCTTTTTTAGAATAGCAATAGTGATGTTTCTAGTGATTCTTTCTCCAACATCAATCTGACTCTTGCTCTGATATAGGTCAAAGACATGATGGATCTTGAGTCAGTTCATATGACATATCTAATGGATTCACTACACGTGTAAGTTTAGGTTTTATTCTTGTTTAAGGTTTCAAGAGCATTAATGCCAGAAAATTTGCCAATTGCAAGCCCTTTTCTCAGTTAATTGTGATTTGAGACATGAATGTTGTCCTGACATTCTAGTCCATATGGCAATATATCCTTTTCTTTTTCAATGGTCCTGTGACTTCTCAAACTAGTAGCCATATTGGGATAGGTGGCATTTTTGGATTTCTAAATGAGGAACAATAGAAGAAAAGACATGGAGAAGAGAGAAGGGGTTGTTTGATCCAGATGAGTACTCTCTTTAATTGTATTAATGTGATAAACAAAAATAAGGGTAATATACTTGACAGGAGTTGTGAAAAAATTACTTGGCTAATCCTCCCCCTCAAGGTTGTGCTTAGATAATTTTCACTTTTGACTTGCCCATATCATCATTGTTGATCTTTTTCACTAAACCTTATTATCTACTCAGTAAAATATTTTTAAGATGCTGATTCTTGATGATAATGAAGTAAAAATGATCCCAGATATTAGTCTCATGAAACTTCTGTTAGTTCTAAAGGTTGGAGCTGGATGGCATTAATTGTCCAACTCCTATGACAAAAAAAATTAGTTGCACCAAAATTTTGTTGCCTAACAATCTGTTGAAGAATCTGTGCAGCCTGAATGGGCTAAATCATATTATACATTGTATGGGCTGTAGAATATTGTAAAATAGAGTTATTTTCTTAGTTGTATGGTTAACTACTCTTTTCCCCATATTTAGTTTACAATTAGGTGTTTTCCTTTTTGTGTTTTTCTCCGTAATCCCTATGTATTTTATTCATTAATGAATTGAGAAAAACAAAATATTCTCTTAATTTTTCCACATTGTCCCAGAGCTGGTTAATACTTGACTCATTTTTTGTTTCATGTACTTGGCCTTCATTTCCAAGTATAGTTGCTCCTTTGTCGGCCTTCATTTCCAAGTGTAGTCGCTCCTTGGTCGGCCTTCATCTCAATTACTTCTTTCTGTCCAACATTTATTTACACTAAACCCTTTGCTAATCATGTTTGAAGATCTGGATCCAATTCCTTTGCTACTACTCAAACCATAGTTCTAAACCTTGCACCAGACTAGTAGCAAAATCTCCCTGTCCCCTTCAAACTCAATGGCGGTAACTACCTTGAATGGTTGCAATGTGTAAAGACTTTCATAGAAGGGAAAGGAAAATTGAGCCATCTCATTGGACCAGAGCCCAACAAAGATGATTTGAGTTTTGCTTCTGGGGATTGAACTCCAAGCAACCTGAGATTAGTAGGACCTGTATGCTCCTCACAATAGTAACAGAGATTTGGGAAGTGGCTCATTAAACATATTTTAAGGTGCAAAATGCAGGTTAGATATATGAGATAAAGACTAAGATCAATACCACCGAGCAAGGTACTCTATCTGTAACTGTGTACCATAACACTTTGAAGGGTTTATGACTTGAGTTGGACCATTATCAAAATTTTAAGATGGAGTGCAGTAAGGATATTGTGATGCATAAAAAATTTATTGAAAGAGAGGATGTTTTATTTCTTTGCTGGTTTGAATGTGGAATTGGATCAAGTTAGAATCCAAGATCTTGGAAAGGAGACCCCACCTTCCTTGAGAGAAGTCTTCGCAGTTATAAGAGGAGAATGGAGTTGGAGAAATATAATTTTGGACAATGCAACTATCTAAGGAGGAAGTTTGGTTGTTTCTAAGTCAAATGCCAATGAAGGGGCTGTTGTTGCTGCCATTGCTGCAATCTTAGGAAGGTTTAAGGGATGTAAAGCCAGTGATAATGACTCTCAGTGGTGTAATTATTGCCATAAGCGGAGACACACTAGAAGAACCTGTTGGAATCTCCACAGAAAGCCTCCTTCCTTTTCTAGCAGAGGAAATGGAAGTTGAGGAGAAAATTCAAGGTATAGGCCAAAGGGAAATCCTGCTAATATGGAAGAAAAATCTCAAGAAAATACTTCTACAGTTTAAGTCAGGAGGTGGAGTTCAACAAGGAAATAGACAAGATTAAGTTGGTCATTATGAAACTTGAAAAACCAGAGGGATTGTGCTCCTTTGCACAGAAAAGGTAGGTATTCCAGGCCCTTAATGCCTCAAAAAATCAGCTCTCAACTCCTTGGTCTTAGACTCAAGAGCTTCAGACCAGATAATGAATTCATCCAATTTTTTCACTACTTACAGCCCCTGCTCAGGAAGTAAAAGATTAAAAATTGCCAATGGAACATTAGCTACTATTGGTGTCCTGTAGCTGGCATTTGTTAACCCCATCCTTAACTCTAAAATCCTTTTTTTAATTTGCTGTCCATTTCTTAGATTACCAAAGAGCTTAATTGTTCAGTGAATTTTCCTCGTCTAAATGCATTTTTTAGTAGTTATTTACTGAGAGAAAAGAGGGTCTGTACTTTCTTAAGGTAAGAGTGGCAAAAAAGATTCTATTCAACAAATCCATATCCAACAAAACTCAACTTTTGTTCTTATTGTTGTTGTGAGGAACCTTATTCTTGTGCTACTGTTTAACATCTGACATATCAAGCTCACGGTAACAAAGGTTTCTAGATATTTCCATCTTTTCAATTTTGTTTCAATTGCATTTTGTTTTTTCCCTTACTAGGACCTTTGATGCCTCTTGAAAGTTTTCTAACAATTTTCTAAAAAACAATATAATTTCTCATCTTTTCATTAATGTTCAATTTAACCTTCACAGATGCTTCCTCTCTGATGCAACACGATCAGTAGCTACTGTCATTGAGAGCATATTGCAATGTGCAGTAGACTTCCGGTTTTGTCTTACTGGTGGCACTTGGGAGGTTAAACAGGATCAAGGAGATGTGTTCAGTAAACTTTCTCAGATCAACATAACACAGGTGATTCTTATGTATTTATCTCTGTTGGTTCCTATGCAATCCCTTTATGCTTTGATCTCAATAATTTAAATAATAAGGAATCTACTTTGATTACTGAGATGAACATGGGATTGCATTAAGAGATCATTAGAAGATATTGCACACAACTACTTTTTAATTTGTGTCTTAAACAAAAAACTTCTTGATGTTTTCAGAGAATAGAACTCTATTTGGGAAGTATTTTTGAAAACAGTTCTAAAGATAGTTTTTGAGAACTATTTTGAAAACTATTATATGATGTTTTGTAAATTAGAAGTCTGTTTAGGAATTTGAAATGTTCTTGACCGGTTTTCTATGTTTTCAAATTTTTTTTTAAGATTAACTTATATCTCTAGTGCTTTATCTTTTTTTTATTATTCTTTATATTTGTATAATTATTTTTTAAAACCAATCCTCAAAAAACAAGTAAAAACAACTAAAACATATTCTCATAAACCACCATGTTTTATATTTTTAAGAACAAAAAACCATTTTCTATTTTCTGGTTGCTAAGCATATTTTTCTGTTTTTGACAACATAAAACTGTTTTTGACAACAACTTCCAAACACATCTTGAACATCTTTTCCTATTTTTTTATATTTAAAAGCGGAAAACTGTTTTTGAAAATAGCTTCCAAACTTTTTGGCCAAAACTTTCATAGAACAGTTCTCTGAGGACAGATTTCTAAACAATTGCTTGCTATTTTCTGCTGCATCAAGAACAGAGATGTTCTTTGGGAATAGATCCAAAGACTCCTGTACTTCCCTTTGTCATTATATTCATGCCCTTGTCTATTGGTGTTTATAGCCGTAACCCTGGGTGTTCTTAAGTGATTCTATTGATCAAAACAGTCATTTTCATCTATTAGGGCTCCTGCTCTTCAAAGCAGGAAATGCACTTCCAAAATTCCGATCAAAGAACAACTAAAATGGAGGAAATCATTTCCTTGTTGGTGAAGTTTTTTACAGAAAGCCATCCATTTATGCGATTCAAACATGGAATTCCATGGGACATTATCCACGTGATGATCAATGTGAAAACCTTGATGTAACTATTCATAAGTGAGAATGTAGAATATAATTAAATTAATTGAAATATGCCCAATGTAATTGTGTAGGCATTTTGAATACATATATCTGCTTAACATAATAGCTGAAAACAGGACTTAAAGCTTCTGTATTCAAGTATGCTCCTGCTATAATATTATTGAGAAAGATCTGTATGTGGATGACAACACCCAATTGATTCTTTTATGTTTGACTTGCAGGTGCTTGCTATAAAAAGAGCATTTGATAAAAATCTGAAAGAATTGTATCTATGTTATCTCAAATCCCCTAAACATGGTGAGTTTGGTCTTTCTCGTTTCTGGGGATATCTCAATTACAATGAGTATTACTCAGATGCTAATGAAATAGGAAAATGGTGGTGAGTAGGGTCTTCTCAAAATCATGTAACCTGAATGTCTTCTTCTTTTGTTGGTGTTCTCATTTGAGCCTTGGTAGGCCTATTATCTTCAATATTCTCTAGTTTCTCGAGGGGTGATGCTAAACTATGACATGGTGCCAGGGTAGTGATCCCATGTTTTTGGATGTTGAACCAGGGGTGAGAATTGTATATTGTGATTTCTTGTTTTAGGAAATGTGAAAAGGAAGAAGTTTCACTTGTGTTGTTGAACCCTAATGCTTTTCCTTGTGTATTGTTGTTATGATCATGGGAGGTGAGAAACTCACTCAGCTGCATGATGTCAGAAGAGTGATTGTTACAGGATTTTCTTTCAAGTTTCAGTTTCTGGGTATGTTTTCGTCTTCTTTCCCATTAGGTGGTTTATTGGTGGGTGGTGTTGGTGGGCAAAAATGATGCTTGGGAGTTGGGTGTAATGTTGAATGGAATAACAAAAGATTTTACCTCGTTAGACGATTTTCAAGTGAAATGTCCAAAACCCAATCCAAGGGTAGGACACTTAGGGACTGTTTGGGAACCTTTTTATTTTCGAGAATTAATTTCAAAATCAATTTTATGACTTTTTTTTTTTTTTTTTTTGTAATAAAAATCCGTTTGAAAGTTTGGAATATTTTTAAAATAAATTCATGGGAGAAAATTGCAAACAAGTGAAATATAAAAAATTAATAAAATAAGGTTTTTAATATTTGATCATATATTATTCTTTTTTTTGTCATTTAATATTTAATCATATATAAGTTTTAAATAAAAGTTAATTTAATAAAATAAATTATAAATGTGCTTTTCAATAATTTTAATAATTTGAATAAACTAATAAACTAATAATAAAAATATGTCCAGAATTTTTTAAGTGACTTCTAAAATGAAATTGAAAGGTTGTCTTGATCTATGTTTTAGAATCGGATTGATTAATGAATTGGAAAAGTTACTATTTCACGGTTAGCTAAATCAATAATTAAATTGATAATATTATAAATATGTATTTTATATATTATTAAAATAAAAATAATAATTTATATGTTATTTAAAAATCAATATTTTATTTGAAAAAAAAAATAGTTTCAAATATGGAATTTAAATTAAAATCAGAATTTTAATTTCAAATTAAAAATTTTAAAATTTATTTTTAAATAAAAAACTTATTTTAAAATCAGAAATTTATTTAAAATATGAGGAACAATATTTTCAAAAATTTATTGAAAATAATAATGTTTTCATTAATTTAAATTAAAATCACAAGTTTTAAAAATGATTAAGTTAAAAAAATAACAAATATAAAATAAAATAAACAATAATGGGGATAAACTAATAAAGTAAATAAAAATAAAATACATAAAGGGGGGGGGGGTGGTGGGGGTGGGCAGAGGTGGAAGAGGGAGGTTATTTTGAACCATTTGGTTCACCCAAAACCGACCAGGTCAGCTGTTTTACCAGTCCGACTGTTGAAAGGCTACTTGGCTCAAAGGGTTGAGTTGAACCAGATTGGTGACTAGTCGATGGTCGGACTAGTCACACTGCCCGATTTGATCCGATTTTTAAAACATTGGTCTTAATTGATGGAACTAGTTTGAGGTGATGAATAGGTATTTTAAGGAAGATATCCCAAAATGTAGACTTCCATCTTATTTTTATTTGTTTAATTAAAAATGAATCGTACAAATACAGACCACATTTCAATGGAAAAACCATATACTATGTAGATGTAAAAAAATTCATAGATGGTCAATCAACCGTAAATAATCCACTAATTTGAAAGAAAAAAGTTTATAGTTTTATCTAATTTGAATGTACTCAACCACCTACTAAGTTTGGTAGATCAAACATTTTTTTGCTAAACATTTTTTTCAAAAACCTTTTTGAAAGATCAAGATGGAGTTCATGGTTAATCTATCGAGCATTAATTTTTCAGCTAGATAAAATCAAGTATTTATACTATAAACTAAGGATGTTGATTTCGAAAACAATTCTATTTTTAACTTTACAAATATACCCTTGAAAATACAGAGAAGAGATTAAAACCCCACAAAAAGTAGTTCAATGTTTGCTAGTCCCATAGGGGATATTTGAACATTCCCTGGTCAATGTTGAACATCCTCAAGGCATTTGAGTGTTCTAATGGGGTTTTCTAGCACTCCATTGAAGTTTTCTAACGTTTAACCCCTTTTCTCATGTTTTCAAAAAACATGAAAACCATATGAACTAAGTATAGTCATTCCTTAGTTCTAACAACACTAAATG
This sequence comes from Vitis rotundifolia, assembly GCA_030254885.1. Taxonomy (NCBI): domain Eukaryota; kingdom Viridiplantae; phylum Streptophyta; class Magnoliopsida; order Vitales; family Vitaceae; genus Vitis; species Vitis rotundifolia. Next base: position 11,140,679 of record CM058170.1, read on the forward strand.
CATGCATAAGAAATTATTAATTTTGATAAGACTCTTGGAAGTATGAGGCATTGTTCATTGTATGAAATAGAACAAGTTTATCAATCTAAACTAATACTTCAATATAAGGGTTTATTTGATTATATTTTCTATAACTTATTTTTAAAAAATTATTTTTAAGTTAAAGAACAAAAACCAAATTTCTAGTTTTTTTATAACAATAAGGGTGTTTGACAAGTTGTTTTTAAAAATAGTTTTGTAATTAAAAAAAAGTTTAAAAATAATTTTTTTAATAAAGTATGAATAATAGTATTACAATAAAGTCATAAAATATATTTTATTTATAAAAAATATTATTTTAGTATATCTTAGAAACATAAGGATACTAACATCTTTGTAAAAAAAAATTTGGTAAAAAATGAATAATAATAATTTAAAATAATATTTTTAATAATATTTTATTTAAAATTAATAAATTTTAACTTTTAAAATTTGTAAATGAATCAAGTAGTTTTTCATTTAATCTACAATTAATTAGATCAGTTTTTTTTTTAATTCAAAATTATTCTTAAAAATTAAAAGATTCATTAAAGATTTTAAATTATTAATTATATGTTAATTTATAATTTATTTACCTAAATTCGAGAAATATATTTGTATGTATAGAAGATATAATAAAGTCATGACTTATAATATATCAATTTTGATTTATAATTATTTTTAATGATTAGATCTATTTTTTGAATTCCAAATTATTTTTAAAAATTGATACACCTATTAATAAATTCAATATGAAGTGTCACTTGATTTCAAATTCATTTTCATAGTGAGAAAATTTATAAAAATATAATTAAGTGAAAAAAATAATGATAGAGTAATTATGAACCAATCTTTTATTCATAAGTTTTTGGTATTAATTAGTTTATTATTTGAGTTTCAAATTATTTTTAAGAATTACTAAACTTATTAATGAATCCAATATATTAAGTTTTGTTTAATTTATGTGTCTGATTAAAAAAAGTTAGAAAATAATGATTCTTTGTAGAAGAGAAATAATAGGGTCATTTTAAACAAATTTTTATCATTAAGTTTCTGGTATTGATTGGTTTTAAGTTATTTTTAAAAATTACTAGACTCGTTAATGAGTTCAATGCATTAAGTTTTGTTTAATTTAGAGTTCGTTAATATCTTGACTGGCTCTTTGTTAAAGGTATCACACATTTGCATTATTATGCTTTGTGAGTCATAAAATAAACCTGAAATTTCTGAATTTATGGATAATACCTTTTCAAATTTGAAATATTCCAAGGTCGGGATGCATGCTCCCCATTCATTTTTTCTAGATAATAGGCGCCCCCATGGCCAACTTTAATTACCCTATAAGGCTCATCCTAGTTAGCGTGCAATTTTTTGATTCCAGGGTCTGTCATGTTCTCAAACATCTTTCTTGGCACTAGATCTCCAACTTGCAGTTGTCAAGGCTTGGTTCGCCTATTATGGTATGCCATATCTTGGTGGCCATAAGCCTCCATTTGAATTAAAGCCATCTCCCTTAATTTCTCTGCCCAATCTAGATTGGCTTCAATTCCTTGACCTTCGACCAGCTTCTGGGTTGTTTATAAGGTGGGCATCCCTATCTCAGTTGGGATGATGACTGCCATCCCATAGGCCAAGGAGAATGGGGTTTCACCAGTTGGACGTTTGCGAGTTGTTTGATATGCTCATAATACCCTCGACAACTCCTCCACCCAACATCCCCCGGCTCCCTGAAGCCGTTTCTTTAGGGCTTCTAATAGGGATTTATTAGTTGCCTCTTCTTGCCCATTAGTTTGTGGGCATCGCGGGGAGGAATGCAAGTTCCTAATCCTTAGCTCCGCACAAAACTTTCGATAGCTGGAGTTGTCAAACTGAGGCCCGTTGTCTAATATTAATATTCCCTGGTCAATGTTGAACATCCTTCAAGGCATTTGAGTGTTCTAATGGGGTTTTCTAGCACTCCATTGAAGTTTTCTAAGGTTTAACCCCTTTAAAGTTATCAATTATGTTTTTCTTATGTTTTCAAAAAACATGAAAACCATATGAACTAAGTATAGTCATTCCTTAGTTCTAACAACACTAAATGCATGCATAAGAAATTATTAATTTTGATAAGACTCTTGGAAGTATGAGGCATTGTTCATTGTATGAAATAGAACAAGTTTATCAATCTAAACTAATACTTCAATATAAGGGTTTATTTGATTATATTTTCTATAACTTATTTTTAAAAAATTATTTTTAAGTTAAAGAACAAAAACCAAATTTCTAGTTTTTTTATAACAATAAGGGTGTTTGACAAGTTGTTTTTAAAAATAGTTTTGTAATTAAAAATAAGTTTAAAAATAACTTTTTTAGTAAAGTATGAATAATAGTATTACAATAAAATCAGAAATTATATTTTATTTATAAAAAATATTATCTTAGTATATCTTAGAAACATAAGGATACTAACATCTTTGTAAAAAAAAAATTTGGTTAAAAATGAATAATAATAATTTAAAATAATATTTTTAATAATATTTTATTTAAAATTAATAAATTTTAACTTTTTAAATTTGTAAATGAGTCAAGTAATTTTTCCTTTTATATACACATTTAGTATTGAATTACAAACATAATATTTTAAAATGTTTTTATTTAATCTACAATTAATTAGATTAGTTATTTTTTTTTTAATTTAAAATTATTCTTAAAAATTAAAAGATTTATTAAAGATTTTAAATTATTAATTATATGTTAATTTATAATTTATTTACCTAAATTCGAGAAATATATTTGTGTGTATAAAAGATATAGTAAAGTCATGACTTATAATATATCAATTTTGATTTATCATTATTTTTAATGATTAGATGTATTTTTTGAATTCCAAATTATTTTTAAAATTTGATAAACCCATTAATAAATTCAATATAAAGTGTGACTTGATTTCAAATTCATTTTCATAGTGAGAAAATTTATAAAAATATAATTAAGTGACAAAAATAATGATAGAGTCATTATGAACCAATCTTTTATTCATAAATTTTTGGTATTAATTAGTTTATTATTTGAGTTTCAAATTATTTTTAAGAATTACTAAACTTATTAATGAATCCAATATATGAAGTTTTGTTTAATTTATGTGTTTGATTAAAAAAAGTTAGAAAGTAATGATTCTTTGTAGAAGAGAAATAATAAGGTCATTTTAAACCAATTTTTATCATCAAGTTTCTGGTATTGATTGGTTTTAAGTTATTTTTTAAAATTAGTAGACTCGTTAATGAGTTCAATGCATTAAGTTTTCTTTAATTTGGAGTTCATTAATATCCTGAGTGGCTCTTTGTTAAAGGTATCACACATTTGCATTATTATGCTTTATGAGTCATAAAATCAACCTGAAATTTTTGAATTTATGGATAACACCTTTTCAAATTTGAAATATTCCAAGGTCGGGATGCATGCTCCCCATTCATTTTTTCTAGATAATAGGTGCCCCCATGGCCAACTTTAATTACCCTATAAGGCTCATCCTAGTTAGCTTGTAATTTTTTGATTCCAAGGTCTGTCATATTCTCAAACATCTTTCTTAGCACCAGATCTCTAACTTGCAGTTGTCAAGGCTTGGTTCGCCTATTATACTATGCCATATCTTGGTGGCCATAAGCCTTCATTTGAATTAAAGCCATCTCCCTTAATTTCTCTGCCTAATCTAGATTGGCTTCAATTCCTTGATCTTCGACCAGCTTCTGGGTTGTTTATAAGGTGGGCATCCCTATCTCAGTTGGGATGATGACTGCCATCCCATAGGCCAAGGAGAATGGGGTTTCACCAGTTGGACGTTTGCGAGTTGTTTGATATGCTCATAATACCCTCGACAACTCCACTACCCAACATCTCCTGGCTCCCTGAAGCCGTTTCTTTAGGGCTTCTAATAGGGATTTATTAGTTGCCTCTTCTTGCCCATTAGTTTGTGGGCATCGGGGGGAGGAATACAAGTTCCTAATCCTTAGCTTTGCACAAAACTTTCAATAGCTAGAGTTGTCAAACTGAGGCCCGTTGTCTAATATTAATATTCGTGGAATACCAAATTGACATATCACATTTTTACAAAGGAACCTTGTTACGTCCTTATCTTTTATTGTGGCATACGCCTCCACTTCTATCCATTTGCTAAAGTAGTCCGTTGCCACTAATAGGAACTTTTTTTTAGTGGTGTTATTGGAAAAGGACCCATTATATCAATCCCTTATTGTGCAAATGGTAAAGGGTTGGTCAAAGGGGTAAGAGATTCTAATGTTAGTCAAGGTATATGCGCATATTTTTGGCAACTATCACATGTTTGAACCAGCTTTTGGGCATCCCCATGCATCGTAGGCCAATAGTATCCTTATGTCCGGGCACGATGGGCTAGTGTCTAACCACCTAGGTGGTTCCCACATACACTTGCATGTAATTCTAAAAGAACATAACTTGCTTCTTCAGGGCCCAAACACTTCAAGTAGGGCCAATTGTAAGATTGTCTATACAATTGTCCTATAATAAAACTAGGGAAAGTTGTGTTTTCATGGGCCAATATGTTAAATATATGGTTTTTGGAACCCATGTTTGTGAAATATGAAAAACATCGGTTAATGTGGAAACTTACATCAGTTTCATGCACTCTGAGCCGGCTGTGTTTTTTCTACCGAGATTGCCCCTCCCAGCATCCAGGTCAGCAGCCCATGTCAGCATGGGCTGAAACTGAACCGGATGTCTTTTTCAAAATCAAATATTGAGCTTCCCACAAAAACACCCTAGGCGATCGACCGTTCTTCCTCCCTCTCTCTCATTTGGTACCCATTCCTCTCATCTTTCTGCACTCCGTCACCGAGGCGAAGCAGAGGTTCCCACAAGAAAACCCTAGCCGACCGACCGTTCTTTCTTCCCTCTCTCTCATTCTGGAACCCATTCCTCTCATTTGTCTTCACTCTGTCACCGAGGCGATTTGAGCTTCCCATAAAAATAGTGTAGCCGATGTTTCTTTCTTCCCTCTCTCTCATTTGATACCCATTCCTCTCATCTTTCTTCACTTCGTCACCGAGACGAAGCAGAGAACCGTGTAGAGTTTGAAAAAAGTTATGTCATTCAAGTTGAGAAGGCCTTAATTTGATTTGTCTTATCTCAGATTTTCTCTGTCGAGGTAAGCCATTCGTTCCGTGTTTTGCATTCGCATTCTCATTCACGAAAATATGTTGTTTGTGTGGGTTTTTTCTGAACCAGGCGTGGCTCAAATGTTGGCATTTAGGAGTTGGTACTGAATTTTTAAATCTGTTCGTAATGAATCATCATCGTCTTTTTCAATTCTGAGTTTCTACTGTTTTATTTGGATTGGCAAATTCTCGAAACTCTGTTGTTTTGATATAAAGTGAAGGCAAGAATTTGGGTTGGGAATTGTTTCGCTGAAAAAGCCATTTGTTTTGGTTGTGGTTTAGAACTGGGAAAAACATATTTTGAATTGATTAGCGAAAAAGGAATTTTTTTTTTTTCCGTGGTGTTTTTGGGTATTGGGAAACAATGCATTTTTAGTGAAACCCATTTATTGGATTGTGTTTTTGGATTGGGCTATGCAGTGGATGACCAAAAGGGAACACTTTTTCGGGATGAAGTTTTTATTTTGAGAGCAAAAAAAGTGCGTATGAAATGGTGATTTTTAGATGGGAAAGTTGTTCCAAATTACTCAGGTTTTTGGGTTTTTGTGATATTGATGGTTGATGGGTGCTAAAGTTTTCGTTGTGTTTTTTTGTTTTTGTTTTATATGTATAGTTTCAAATCACGTCCCATTTCTTCAAATATTTTTGGTTACTATATGTTACTGTTCTTGTTGATTAGTAATTGATATTGATTTAGAGATCCGTTTTAGAAGATGGGAATAGGAAAGGCTATATAGGAACTATTGGTATCCATGCAGTGGTTTAATTCCCTTTATAACATAAATAGGAAATAGGGAATGCAAGTAGAATGGATGAAATGCATTTTGATCTATATATTGTTTGTTTTAGTGATCAGTTGGTTAACCTTATTGTATTGGTAAGTTAAGCTTATGTACTAGCTCATTATTCCTGAATGTACGACCTTAATCGACTGTAGGTACTGCATTAGTCAACATCAGGTACTACCTGAGCCAACCTTGTGTACAAACTGTGTGATGACTGGAAACTTCATTTTTTAAGATTCAAATAATTCATATGTGAATAAAAGTTGTTTTTATTGTTAACGCAATGGGGTTCAGTTTTTCAAACATAGGACCCACAGGTTGTTTTCAAGCCATGCATAAATTAAATTGTATTCACTTCCACATACAAGTTATCATGACATTATGTGTTTGACTACTCTGCTCATTTGGTTCCCCTTACCTTTACTTGAGACTGTACCATAGGTACTATCTTAATTAACCTTAGGTCTAACCTTAGTAATCTTTAGGTACTAGGTTAGAGATCCTTAGGTACTATCGTAGTTGGACTTGCACACTACTTGTGTGCATCAGCCAATTAGCATGTTTGAACCTTAATTGCGTAATTCCTTGTTGGAATCTTCGAAAGTGCATATGTGACGCTTATATATTTCCTACATCAAAGTATATGGAATCAACATGCATAATTCCTCAATCTTTCGTTGTTGTATTGTTTTTAACAAATCTTTATGTCAATAAGGAAATGGAAGAGGAGATGTTTTGTTACATTCATGAAGGTGGTGAGCTTGTTAAGACTGTTGTTGGGTCCGTCGAATATAAGGGAGGTCGGATCAATTGCAGTGTTGTTAGCAAGAATATCTCACATTCTGAATTCATTTCAAAAGTATGTGGTGAACTGAACTTGGATTCCAATTCAATTAAATTGGATTTCACAATCAAGTTTGACCCATCATGTCTACTGCCACTGTATAATGATGGCGACATAGTCAATATGTTCAAATTCAACGACATGTTTTGTCGCGTCTACGTCTCCCAATGTACTGAAGGTGGTGATGACTTCATTTGCCATACTAGGTACCTAATGTCTTTCCACAATAATGTTCTCTTTTGTATAATCGCTTTTTCACACCTAAGTTGCTGGAGGATCAATTTCTTTCCTTGTGTTTTTTGTAGTGCCCCAACCCCCATTGTTGCTTCAAACTCAGCTCATGTTTCCTCTATAGGCGAGCCTCCATTACACATCTCTAATGAGTCGCCCACAATTGAGTCATTTGGGTTTTCCTAAAGATGTGTTGAGACAAATACCGTTCAACTTCAACCAAGCCGGTTCGAACATTCAATTGTAGGTAGTGGACATACCTTCCCAAATGCGTCAGGGTTTCGAGATGCAATCTATTTGATGTTTTTGGCTAGAAAATTTCGATATTCTTACAAAAGGAATAGTCCAAAACACATGACCGTAGTATGCACAATTAAAGATTGTCCTTGGAAAATCACTGCCCGTGCAATAGGGGATTCGAACATTGTTTAAGTACACACATTCTGAAATGTGCATAACCATTGCTTGAAAAATGTTGCCTTGTCTCAACCTTTAGTGAGATCCACTCGTGCGTTCTTGGTCATGATGATGTCATTTGATCTACTCCTGAATACCAACCACGACAAATTTGTAAGGACTTTGTAAGGCAACATGGCATCCAATTAACTTACCTACAAGCATGGCAAATGAAGGAGAAGGCTAAGGAGCGCATTTATGGACAACTCAAGAATTATTACAAATTGTTGCCATGGATGTGTGAAAGAATGCTTGCAACAAATCTGGGATCGAGTGTTGAGTTGAGTTATTCCGATGACGACCATTTTGAGAAGCTTTTTGTTGCTCATTCAATATCTATCGAAGGGTTTGTAAGGGGGTGTCGACCAATCATTGCAATTGATTCGACCCATATGAGTGGGCCTTATGGTGGTGCTCTATTTTCAGCCACCGCCTACGATGCTAATGACTCCATGTTCCCCTTAGCCTTTGGAGTGATGAGCTCAGAAAATTATGAAGATTGGTGATAGTTCTTGGAAAAATTGAAGATAGTTGTGGGAAATAAGGAAGTTATTATTATCTTAGATAGACATCCTGCTTTGCTTCGTAGTGTCCCTGAGGTGTTTGGCATTGAAAACCATGCTTATTACTACGGTCACCTGAAGGAGAATTTTAGTAGTTTCTTATCCAAGCATAAAACACGAGGAAACAAGGGTAAAGAAAATGCATTGCAATTCCTAGATAGCCTTGCGTATGGAAGGTTAGAACATAATTATAATGTTTCCATGTTTGAACTAAAAAAATACAACGAGGCTTTAGCCACATGAGTTGAAGAAAATGCGCCACACCATTGGGCCATGTCCAAATTCCCAAAACAAAGATGGGATAAAATGACTACCAACTTTGCCGAGTCATTTAATGCTTGGTTACGAAATGAAAGACATCACTCCATTTGTAACTTTTTATTGGAGCACATGTCTAAGTTAGCTGCTATGCTTGTGAAGCATCAAGAAGAGTCCAAGAATTAGAAAAGGTGTATAGGGCCAAAATTTGAAGCTAAGGTGCAGGAAAATATTGCAAAGGGTGCGGTGTATCCAGTCACAACGTTCATGAATGGAGTATTTGGGGTATGTATCGGGAGAGCCTTATTGAATGTAGACATTATGAACCGTACATGCACTTGTAGGGGTTGGCAAATGTTGGGAATCCCTTGTGAACATGCCACACCGTCATTATTTCCATTGGTCAAAACGTTACTGATTTCGTTGATGATTGGTACAAATACCCAATGCAAGAGTTGATATATGGGGGCTCTTTCTCCGGCATAGAAACCCATGACATGCCTACTGTGGATGATGATGGTTTGGTTTGATCTATCACCGGGGAGGTGTTCTTCTCTCTAAAGCCTTCACATACAAAGCGCGCTCTCGGAAGGCCAAATAAAAAGCGCATTGAGTCTCAATTTCAAGATAAACGAACTGTTTATTGCTCTTGTTGTCATATGTCCGGCCACAACAGAAAAACCTGCAGAAATCCTTTGCCCTAAATGCATATTTGTCCACTTATTGCATTCTGTTGATCTTGTATTACTCTATTTCAACTAACCTAATTGAACTGGTTGTCACCTAATCAGCGTTACTATTTGAATGTTTTGTGCCTTTCCATTCACCTGCAATGTTCATTGAGTTAAATTATATTTCTCTGCTGATTAAGTTCTTTCACAAAGTCCGAACTATGGTTGCACCACATCTTGTTTTAATGGTATTTACTCAAATCCCATGTATTTGCCGCCATTACCTTGCTTAAGCTATTTTAACCATACTGCAGTTTCTGTATCCATGTATAAAGACTACTGCTGGACTGTACTATATACTACGCGAATCCAACAACTTGAAATAGGTACCGTTGAATGCATGTATTTTGTTATTCTTTGTTTTCCCACCATTTCCCCTTTCTCTCGCCGCCACATCTTATATTGTCTAACTACATACATGGTGGTTATTATCCCACTTTTTTATGTTCTACATGAATTCCTGCAGAATAGATGTGTAGCTTAGGCCACCGCTGAATGTAATGTTGTTGTTCTTGTTGACAATAACAATTTCGCTTTACATTGCATATATAAAATTGATGTAGTGGAAAAAATAATTTTATTTTTCTTATATAGATAAGTAACTTTCAGTTGGTAAGAGTGTTCACTCTCAAAATCATCTACATGGTTCCTAAGATTACTAGCCTTGGTGTTTAGTAACTGGCCGGAATTCTAAGAAGGGCACTAACCTTCTTATATTCTTCCGTGAATGGTTTTTCAATCTTGTTATAGTTTGGACAATTCTGGTATGTTCATTCTTCCATACTGACTTTATACTAGTTAAACATGAGCTATAAATCTGGGAAAATAACAATAATCTGCTGACTTTCATGGTTCATTTTTCATGCGTCAGAAATGAAATGCGCATTCACTTTGAGATGGGGCAAAAATTTATTGCTTATTTTGTAATTTCCTAGGATCATTCTTCCCATAAGTAGAAAATATAGTCTATATGAGTCCAGCATTTTTGGCATATTACACATTTTCTGTGCTATATAGTGCTTTTTATAATTGTTTTTTGATGGTTCTAAATGATATTTTACTAGCATCATATTGTCGAAGTTAATATGGCTTATGTGTCTTCTTGCATATCACTCAACTTTATGGGTTTTATGATGAATACCTACGAAAGTTAGTTTTTTAGCATCTTGATTGCTTGGGTCCCATGCTTCAATAAAATTAAAGAAATTTTAATACTTTTGTTTGGAATTTCTGACCCGTGTTTGGAATCTCTTTGCATAAATTCTAAATATTGCTTAAATTGATGAGTTTGAATGGAAGCTTTCTAAAACACAGTTTGATATCATTCTATTCAATGGAATTTATTTTGCACAGAGACATACGAGCCCTCCCGAGGGATGCACCTCTGTGTGATCTCATATCATGTCCCTTAGACTTCATGTCTCTTTGCAAGTCTGTGATGTTTAAGTGCTGATAATTTGTTTGTTCTTGGTGGACTTCCAGGTATGGAAATGCAATTAATGTTTGGAAGATCTTTACAGATTTATTCGATTATTTCCCACTGACAGCATTGGTTAGTATTTGTTCATATTTTCCATCTTCTATGGTTCTTTAGTCATCTCAATTTAGGTCTCACTGTCGTGTCTATATCTCATCAATTCTTGTGGTGCACAGATTCTATAAAATTTCCAATTAAACCGTTATAACTATGGGCCTAGAGTGAAGTTGGATGATCTCTAAAAAGAATGAGAGCATTTCCCTTTGAAGTTGAGCTAATCATTCACCAAAATAATGTGGTAACCAATGGCCAAATGATTCTTGTCCTAAGTACTAAAGCAGAAGCCTTTTAGTTGAGTGGGTGAATGTGCTAACCATCAAATGCTTGGAAAGAAGAAAAATACTCCTTCAAAATAGCAACAAAAGATCTTATCCAAAAATAAATACTTTGAATGACTGGCATCATTTGGTGGCATTTTTAGAGTCTGGTTGCTAAAATCAGTGTCAACTGGGTAGTTCTATTTAATTATCTACAGACTTGCCTTTTGATTTGAGTGTTATTTTCTTTTATACTCCCCATGGTTTCAATAGTGCCATCAAACAAATTTTTTCCCTCACCGTTGGTTCATTTTTCATGCACTCTAACAATTTTTTTTTTTAAATGAACTTCTTCATGGCTTGTGCAATACCAACTAGCATTGTACACTAACAGTTCTTATTTTGCAGGTTTAAACACTTGCGCTTCCATTATTTCCATCCGAATATAAAGGTCATCCAATTATACGCATGGCAACAGTAAAGAGGAAAATGAAGGAACATGTCCCTGCAACATGCTCACAGGTCAGCAACACGGATTTCATTCAACAATGCATTCAATTTTCAATTTCACCCTTACTGCATATTTCCATATATTGTATTTTCCTGTCACTGACCAATCTTTAATTTTAAATGTAGGAAAAGCTTCCAAAGTCCCGCTGTTCTGGTAGGAAATTCATAATTGTGATTGCACGCCTAGCACCTAAAAAATAGCAAGCCATTAGAGATATGGGATTTGGGGGCCTGCTGACATTTGCTTGTTGGGAGCTGAGATATGAGCTATACGGGTGGCTCATCTCTTAATATGACTTTACCTACCATAGGCTTAATATGGCAACCGGTAGTGCTGTCACTGTTAATGAACAACATGTCAGCCAAGTCATAGACATCCCTAACTCCGGGGTAAACTTGGTTATCGTTAAGAGAACAGGCCCCTCCAATTGCACATACACTCTCAAGGTATTGGAGCAAAACCTTAACAATCTGCCCGTTGGTGATGATTTTTTTAAATCTTTTTTAATTTTTTCATGTGCCACTCTACTGGCACCTAACTTGAAGCTTGAAGGAAGTCATGACTTATGGGACACCATATGAGATTCTGATCTTGGTGTCCAAAGGAATTAGGCAAAGTTTCTGCTGCAACACTTAGAGGATGACATTAGGGAATATTGGCAAAAGCAGCCTACTTACATCAGAGGTTGCCTCATGTTCCTCCAGGTACAGTCAAGGGTCCACAGTGTTCTGCAATTAGGATGAAATTAGTTTACATTTTATTTTGAAACTCATCCTTACTGCAATTCGCTAATTTAATGCTCCTTGTTTCATATACTACCCTTGGACAACTCTTTTATATGGCATTCTTCTACATGCCATTAGTTAATGTTGAGGTGACCAAGCCGTTAGCTGTCGCATGGAGTGACGATGTCATAAAGCGCCGCTTAGCAGCTGAAATATCAACTTTCGGTGGATATGGGCATGTGCATGTATACTATAACTCAACATAGCTTTCCGTAGTAGTTAAATGACCATATTAGCTTATTCAAGTGAGTCCCAATTTGTTGCTTCTCTAATTCAACTAATGATGCATTGTGCAGGCACAGGAGCAGCCACAAAGCACAGCTCACATGCATGTACCATTAGTAGCCTCAACCTCCACAGCCGGTGACGATGCTATAGAGGTAGTGCATGGCCACTAACCACTCATACAAGTTAATCCATACAGACTCCATACAATACTATGCTAATAATATTCTTTGTTCCACTTTATAACAGGTTATTGAAGCCTGCATCAGTGAGACATCGGAGACTATGCTAAGATTAGCTTTGTCTTTGGTGTGGGATGTGGGTGCATTACGTTGCCGACATGGTGGATCAGAGGGGAATTCTTCAGTCCCTTGCCCATCAGCAGAGCACCATGCTGAAGATCAACCAATGCACCCAACACTAGTCAGGCAGCCGTCAGCTAAGGAAATTGAACTAGAAGACAGCCTCGTACCAACCCCCTATTCGCCAATTGGAATGGGACCATCACCAGTTCCCACTTATTCCGAGCCACTGGTTCCACAGTCTCAGGCAGAGGCATCATTTCCAGCTGAAGTGACAATAGAGGAACCGCAAGAATGTGAAGGGGCAGGTGGGAGTGGCAGCCAAGCCCTTAAACCTTCATCTATGAAGAGATATCAGCGGACTGCTAAGAGGATTGTCAAGCGTCCTCCCGCTTGCAAAAGTCCGTTTGTAGCCCAATGTGTTAAACAATTCCCTAAAATACCCCATATAGATCGGGTAGTAGCAGATTATGCTTTGACAGAAATGGTTGATCCTAGGTACACTTAAGTTTTTTAAAACTCATTCTTATAATCATTTTATAGGTGAATAACTTTATATCATCATGACAAATTTACTTTCATGTCATTGTAGTGAGATTTTGTGCGAGATGTATGGGATGTACATTACACGAGAGAAACTTTCTTGTTTAAATGCAGGGCGGTGGGTTAATTCATTGGTAGGTTACTTATCCTTATGCCTTATTGAATTCACAATTAATAAGTTATATGAATCGATAAAGTGTTGATGGAGGTTGTAAAATATGTTCGTTTACACAACTTTGGCAGATTGTTGCGATTGTCTCTCGCATGATGAATGGACAGCAAGCACCACCAGCTCGCACACACTTTTTTGAGCCTTCGTTATCGGTGAGCCCTTTAATATCCTAAATTCACTTGGTCTCAAACTAGAAAAGTAGATGTTGATGTTTGTATTGATTAACCCCACTGTTGAACAGGTTGTTCTCAGCAACCTCAAATCTAATACAACCACACAAGTCATCATGGAAAGATGCACCATGTATTTGGATCCTGACACATTGGGCCATGATCTTAATTCATGTGACATGGTAAATAATGGTTGTTAAAGTTCAATTCCATAGTAATAAATGCAATGGCATTGGGAATGACTATTACGTAATAACATAAAAGCTAATTACTCTTGAATTGTTATGCAGATGTTCATCCCGGTTTGTGAGAACAATCATTGGCACGTGCATGTTAATTTTGTAGCTGGAAGAGTTGGGATACTTTCCTCATTGCCCCTGAGGTGGGGCAACAACATTAGTGCTGCAACAAGATGATTATTAGTGGCAATCCACAAAGCACTGCATGCATATAGAATTCATATGGATGCGGATGTCTCAACTTTTGTGCATGTCCAACCACACCTTCTCTAATAGCTGAATGGGTAAAGTATTCATATATCCCAACGAAAACAAACATTTGTAATGAATTTTATTTATCACATTTCTATTATCTACATGACAAGCATAAATGTGATGTGTGATAGGTCCAACTGTGGTGTCCTTGCTCTAAAGTTCATGGAATTTTGGAATAGGGCGACCTTAACTACTTCAGTGGCAAAGGTTAGAGCTAGTTTATACTGTCAAATTTGGACTATTTTTGTATGTTTTTTTCCCAACCGCATGGAATAAGTTTTTCCCATTTTCGTAGGAGAAGACGAACATGTACAAACTCCAGCTAGTGCTGCAACTAGTTCTCAATGAACACAATAGTGTCAGAGATACAATTATGGCCTCATGTCATTTGTGACTTCATGGTTCATGATAAGTTTCTTCCCATCTGCTGCTACTTACCATATAAAGCAAGGGTTTATTGTAGTTTGTCCAAAAATTTATGAATTCATATCTTGCTGTGTGCTGATGTGATTTTGTTTCAATTGTAAAACCATTATTTATGTTCTATATGTGATGTATCTGATGAAGTATTCCACATCCCATTGTAACAGTGGCAGTTGGGTGATGCTGAATGTGAGGACTTTATGTACAATAATGGCCAACGTGTAAGGGAAAGGAAGACTACTTGGTGATGTTGTTGCTGTAGCCTATGGGACGGAGTAACATCAGTGTAATAGGGTTGTTCATTTTTCCTTCAATATTGTATAGGGAACGAAGTAGGAACATGGAGAAGACTTAGTATTTGTTATTTTTTGATGGTGAAGGGTGTTGGTCAGTGTTGTATTGGCGACTGATTGGACAACATCTGTATTTGTAAGATGTGATCCAAAGTGATAGGTTTATTATGGGGTATGGTACTAATTTTCATAAGAGAACAACAAACATAGACTGGAACCTATTTGTTTGTACACTGATGCAGTTTCAGTTTATCTTTCTATGCTCACATTAGTAAATTGTTTGTCGGCTTTCCTTTCATATTTAGTTTGTGTAAGCTTTTACACAGCATTTTCTGTTAATGTTATAGGTAGGATGGAGGTTTGTTTAGTTTGATTGACTACATTAGAAACAGTTTGCAATGACACCCTTCAAATCCTGATCTACCAGGGTTCAGGACTATTGAGCATCCTCATTTGCAAGGGCTACTCAGGGTTCCAAAATTTATCAGGAGAGCAAAATTTAGCAGGAGAGTGAAAAATTGTCAGGAGAGCAAAATTTATCGAATATGCAGTAAGGTAGTACCTCCAGTACATTAAGGTAGTACCTGAAGACCATTAAGGTAGTACCTGATGTGCATTATGGTAGTACCTGAAATTTGTTATGATTAGATTAGCTACCAATGGAGTAACCTATGAGAACAAATAAATTGTCATGCTGCAATAGGTAATGAAATGAACTAATTGTGTTTGAAGTCACAAAATAGCTACATTTCTCGCAAATGCGTTAAGGTAGTACCTGAGGTACATTAAGGTAGTCCTTAAAGACCATTAAGGTAGTATCTTAGGTGCATTAAGGTAGTACCTGAAATTTGTAATGATTACATAAGCTACCGATGGAGTAACCTATGAGAACATAACAATGTCATGCTGCAATATGTAATGAAATGAACTAATAAAAATCTGAAGTCATAGAATAGCTACATTTCTCGTAGGTGCGTTAAGGTAGTACCTGAGGCGCATTAAGGTAGTACATGAAATTTGTTATGATTACATAAGCTACCGATGGAGTAACCTATGAGAACATAACAATGTCATGCTGCAATATGTAATGAAATGAACTAATTGTGTCTTAAGTCACACAACAGCAACATTTCCCAAATATGCACTAAGGTAGTACCTAATGTACATTAAGGTAGTACCTGATGCGATGAAACAATTCTGTCTTCATTGACGAAAGATGTACACTCAAAATCCAACAAACATTACAAATTCACAAACACTACCAATAATTGCTACTAACCAACACATAATTTATGCATTTTAATTATTATTATTATTATTATTTGTATTCTCAACATATATGATTGAATTATCAAGTTTTTCACCAAAATATGATATTGCCTAATTATATTCATCAATTATTACCATCAGTCTAAAAATCTTAAAAAATACATAGGTTTTCCACCCAATTTCTATATATCTCTACAACATTCTTTTCACAATAAAAAATACATAGGTTTTCCACCCAATTTCTATATATGTCCACAACATTTTTCCATTTCATGAGTCTCCAATACACAAAAATACTAAGATCGAACATCCGATCATGCAATCCAAAATCCACATGCGCCTCAACTTATGCCGTCACCAATGCACGAAAAATTCCAAATACAACAACCACTCGAAAATCACTCTTCTGCTCTATTTTAAACAAAAAATAAAAAAATAAAAATAACAAAACAACCCTAAATACAAATTAATTACCTTCACATTTGATGTGAAGCTTATAGAAAAATGTCATCCAATGAGAAGGAGACGAGATTTCTTCTTCATGAACCCAATATATCAGAGTTGTCGTTTCCATTCGGGTTTGCTATCCTAAACTAGATTTTCAGTCAACATGTACCCTCCTTAAGCCGTCTTCTTAACTCGACCTTGTTTCGATGAAGTGCTCCATTTGGGTCTTCACAATTTCCACAAGTAACAAAAATTTCGATTCAGGTTTTCAAGTTAAGGTTTACACTTTCAAATGTGTGAAATTTTACAAATTTTCACACCCTCTTCAATCCGGAGAGGTGACGAAATTGGGATGATCGGGTCCAAATGGTTAGGACTTTGAGAGGAGAAGGGGCTGAAGATAGAAAACTAGATTGGAGTTTGGGATTAAAGGCTTCAAAAATTAAATGAGAGAAATTGTTGAAAAATATACAAGATTCTCTACTTCGCCTCGGTGACGAAGCGAAGATAGATGAGAGGAATGAGTGCCAAAATGAGAGAGAGGAAAGAAAGAACAGTTGGTCGGCTAGGGTTTTTTTGTGGGAACCTCTGCTTCGCCTCGGTGACGAAGTGCAGACAGATGAGAGGAATGGGTACCAAATGAGAGAGAGGGAGGAAGAACGGTCGATTGCCTAGGGTGTTTTTTGTGGGAAGCTCAATATTTGATTTTGCAAAAGACAGCCGGTTCAGTTTCAGCCCGTACTGACATGGGCTACTGACCTGGATACCTAGAGGGGCAAGCTCGGTAGAAAAAAAACAGCCGGCTCAGAGTGCATGAAACTGATATAAGTTTCCACATTAACAGATGTTTTTCATATTTCACAAACCTGGGTTCCAAAAACCATATATTTAACATATTGGCCCATGAAAACACAACTTTCCCATAAAACTAAGCCTTGTAGATTTTATCCTTGTTCGATGTGCTTGATGCTCGTCTCCTGGGAGCTCTCTTGCCTCCCAAGTATTTGATAATCGGTTCCATCCAATTTTCTAGGGATTCTGTTGCCTGATTCACTTGGGCGCTCTACTATATTGCCGACTTTGATTGGTAGTAGATTGGTAAGGTTATCATTTGAGTAACAACCAAAGTTGTGGCTACCCCGGCTAATGCATCTGCCTGTATGTTTTCTTTCCTGTTAATCTAAGTTATTCTCAATTCCTAAAGGCTTTGGAACTTACTATTGACTTTATCAAGATATTTGAGCATTCTTCCATTTCTTGCCTCATAACTTCTTTGCACCTGGTTGACTACTAGTTATGAATCACTTTTTATTTCTAGTTGTTTTGCCTAAATTGATAGGGCTAACTCTATAGCAATTAGCAGTGTCTCGTATTCTGTTTCATTTTTGGATGCACTGAAACCTAGCCGGACTATTTGCTTCATGTGTTTTCTAGTCGGGGCTTGGAAAACTAGTCTCATTCCTACTCATGTAGCTCGTGATGCTTCATCAACATGCAAAGTCCACCATTTTTTGGTCCTTCTTCTTGATGTTCTTTCATGTTGGGCCATTCTGTAATGAAGTCGGTCAAAACCGACCCTTTAAGTGAAAGATGGGGCAAATATTTTAAGTTGTACTCACTCAATTCTATGACCCACTTTACTAGCCACCCAGACAACTTAGGCTTATGAAGTATAACTCTACAGGGAACATTAGTTAAGACACTTCATATGCTTGAAAATACAGGCACAACTTCTTTGCCGCAGTTTACAAGGATAATGCCATCTTTTATAAAAAAGAATAGTTTTGTTTGGTGGGTTGCATTACTTTGCTAACGTAGTAGATTGGCAACTGAATGCCATCTGGACTCCATTTCAGCAAAGCTGCACTTATTACCACTTTCGAGGTTACCAAGTACAAAAACAAAGGATCACCTAGCCGAGGACTACTCAAGATTGGTGATGTGGTGAGGTAATCCTTTGTAGCCTACAATGCTTCCTTGTACTATGATGTCCATGCAAATGCTTCGACAGTCCTTATAACATTAAAGAAAGGCTTCAATCGTTCTGTATAATGGGAAATAAACCAAGCCAATGCTACCAACAAACCTATTAAAATGTTGCACCTCTTTTTTGTTGCGTGGGGAGGGTAATTCTTGGACAACTCTAATTTGTGCATGATCTATCTTGATTTCACATTCTGTGACTAAAAAAACCAAGAATTTTCCTACAAATACACTGAAGGCACATTTAGTCAAATTCAACGTCATTCCGAAATGTTGCAGTAGATCGAATGCTTATTGAAGCTCCTGCAGGTGCTCTTCCCGCTTCCTATTTTTCACTAGGATGTCATCTATATAAACTTCAACAGTTTTTCCTAGTATCAGTTGGAAAATTTTTATCATGAGTCGTTGGTAAGTGGCTTATGCATTTTTAACCCAAAAGGCATGACATTATAAATGCAGTTTATAATACAATTTTCTCAGAGTCGAGGGAATACATTGGGATTTGATTGTACGCAGAGAAGGCATCCATAAATGATAACATTTCATATCTAGAGGTAGCTTCCACAATTTGATCAATTTGTGGCAATGAGAAGCTATTTTTTGAACAAGTTTTATTCAAATCAGTAAAATCAACACACACCCTCCATTTGCCTCCATTTTTGGGTACAACTATAACATTAGCAAGCCAATCTGGGTATAACACTTCTCAAATGAATCTTGCTTCTATGAGCCGAGAAACTTCAAGCCGTATAACCACTTGCCTCTCTGGGTGAAATCTTCTCACTT
Source organism: Vitis rotundifolia (assembly GCA_030254885.1). Lineage (NCBI taxonomy): Eukaryota > Viridiplantae > Streptophyta > Magnoliopsida > Vitales > Vitaceae > Vitis > Vitis rotundifolia. The sequence goes on from CM058170.1 coordinate 11,159,933, forward strand.
TCTACCACATAGGTTTTGATCTTGGCCGAACTCCAAGTTTATGGCTGATTACATCAAGGGATATTCCAAGCATATCAGAGAGCTTCCAAGCAAATACTCTTGCGTTCTTACTTAATTAGCTGACCAACAGTTGTCTTTCTCGTTGTGTCAATTTAGCGCTAACATATGTAATTTTTCTTGGATCTTCATTCAACACTTCCACACAAATTAGTGGGCCAACGATTGGTGACTCGCACTCACCCACTTTCTTCAATAATTGCTATTTTTGTTCGGCTTTGCCGCCAGTCTGGGTGCTCTCAATTTCTTCCTCAACAGGCTTGAGACTTACCTGATAACACTGCCTAGCGGCAAGCTAACTTCCAAAAAGATCCACTTGCCCCATTTTGGTAAGAAAATTGACTTTTTGGTGATAAGTTGATGGGGTAACTTTCATCTTGTGAATCCATGCTTGCCCTAGTATTATATTGTAAGGAGAGGGTTCCGTCACAACTGAAAAATGAACGTTCAAGGCGGTTGAGTTAACTTCCACTAGTAAGAAAATTTCCCCCAAAGACTGAGATGTAGAGTCATTAAAGCAGGTCAACATCTGGTTGGAGCTTCCTAAAGTAGAAATAGGGCTACCCATTTGCTTATAAGCTAAAATATGAAGCAAATTCGTAGAAATTCCTGGATCCACCAGTACTGATAGACTTGAAACCCAACAATTTTGAGAGTCAGAGCTAAAACATCTTCATGTGGCAAAATGACTTGGGTAAGGTCTTGGGTTCCGAAGGAAACTACCCCGTCTATTGGCTCCATTGTTCCTAGAACAAAGAAATATTGTTTTGCACCAGTTTTCTCTATATTACTGGCTTCTTAAATCATTGCTCACCTACGGCGCTTTGACTTCTAGTGTTGATCCACTAGTACCCCTTGAATAACATTTATCACCGTCGGGGTGCCCTTGGGTTGAATTATGCTAGTTGCAACCCGCTCATTACTACAAGTAGCCAACCGCCCATTTTTCTTGACATACTGAGAGAGTAAGTCGATTCTAGTCATGTCTTCCACCAAATAACAAAGCATTGCTCCGTGGTGTGTCCGTGCTCCGTGGTATTCACAATGTCGAGTTTGGTCTCATTGCGTTGGATCTCCCTTAAGAGCAATTGGCCATCTGAAGCCAGGCAAATTGCTCATTACTAGCAGTAGCTGTCCATAGGTGACATTGAGTGGGGTCCATCGCCTAGGTGGTCTTTGTCTTGCTGCTTATTTCCAACATCCTTGCCTGTTTGTGTTGTCTGTGTGGCTGCCATTACAAGACTCACGGCTACTTGCAAATCTTTTTCCAACATAGTGTAGTTGTTAGCCCTCTTGAATAGATCATCAACCGTCTCAAGCGGTTTCTTGGAAAGTGATTCAAAGAAGGGGGTTCCAGGACCAATACTATGCTTTAATGCTTGCAGTAAAGCATCCATACTGCATGTTTCAACTTGGAGCATTGTTTAACCGAACCTATGTATGAATTGGCACAATGTCTTGCTCTCATTCTTTTTTAGGTTTTGCAGGCTATTGATGTTAAACTTCTGCCTGAGCACAAGTGTGCTAAAAATACTTTTGACATCTCCCTAAACGAGTAGATTGAGTTTGGGAGAAGCCGGTGGAACCAAGCGAAGGTGGGCCCCTAAAGGCTTGCCCCAAAGACTTTGCAAAGCAACTCATCATTGCTGATGTCTAACGTCATTACTTATTGGTAATGCATCAGATGATCAAATGGATCATAAGTCCCATTATACATTACAAGCTTTGGGATAACATACCCCCTTGGGGGCTCATACAACAATATATGTTGAGCGAATGGCATCGTCATCATGTCATTCAAATGGCAGGTTGTTGCCCCCAAGAGTAATTCTATTAGGCGCTTTAGAAGAGCCTAAGCTACCGACGTTAATGGGTGTGCCATTCAACCTGCAACATCAACCCAAACGAGTCTCATGTGGTCTTGACTACCAGGGTTTGTGGTCTGTGACTTGAAGTACTAAATGCCTCATTTGCCCTTTTGGAAGCCAGCGTTCTTGAAATCTTGAAGTTGGATTGATGTCATCCTTCAAGAGAACCATGTGAGAGGTGAGGTGCTTGCTCAAGGGGAACGCCATGGCCGCCAGCCGCATCCTACTGAGAAATTCGACTGAGATTGCTGGCAATTTGGTGCAATGCTTGTATGTGAACACGCCAATTTTCCAACTTTGTCCGTAGCAAGGCATTCTCCTACCTTAATAACTTAGTTTGTGCAAGTACGGATTCCATCATCCTTTCCTGATCCAACTGGAAACTCTTAAACTCTGCCTGGAGTGCATCCAGGGCGGCAACTCTGTGGGGCGGTCGTGCTGACTAAGTCCTACGGTTGACTATCCTCCATTGTAGGTTCTTTCTCACAACAAAAACATGTTAGATTGGCTGAAAGATAATCTTTTCCCACAGACAACGCCAATTGTTGGAGTTGAGGTCCCAAACTTCTAACTGCTCTTCGTTCTGCTTTTACCTGCAATTCAAGGCTTGCCCGGTGGTACCCGATGGTGCCTGGTGATGCCTGGGCAAACCCCTCCAATGATAAGGTCAGTTGGTGTCCCATGGGAGAACGAAAATAACTTTTTATTTTGCTTCTTTGTTTTTTTACCTTCTCATTCCATGATTGGGTTCTTATATACTTCTCTGCTTATCGACTAAGGTGGAGGTAATGGGGGCATCCTTTGTTACTCTACTTTCCACTTCGCCATTTTCACACGATTCCTGACTTTAGGTTAACTGCTCCCACTACTTCAAATGGTTTCCTCGTGAAGTTCTCATATGTCTTACCCAATGTTTTAAAAACCGGACCGGTCATTGAACCGGAAAAGTTACCGGTTCACGGTTCACTGGTTCGACCAGCGGTCGAACCGTTATAGAATCGCTGTTGAACCGGTGACGTCATAAATATATATTTTATTATTTTATATATTATAAAAATTAAAAAATTAAAAAATTTTATGTAAAATTTGACAATATCATAGTCCAATGGTAGCATGCATTGAACTCAAGCCACGGTTTTGATTTAATAAAAATTAAGATGAATTATTAATAATTAATAATTATTTATATGGAGGAATTCTCTCAGGAGGCATCAAGAAGCCCTTTTCTGAAATATTTATATAAAATATTTTATTTGAGATTTAATTTCTAAAATTTTATTAAAAATATGTGATAATAATTTTTTTATTAACATTAATTTATTTAAATAATTAAAATTATTAATAATTTATCTTATTAAATTAATTTCAATTTATAAAATATCAAAAACCAAAATTTCAATGGTAGCGATTTAATCAAAATAAAGATGGATTAATAATTATTTTTATAGAGAAAGGAAAATTGTTCTCATGATTTGTTTCCTTTTTAATTTTTTATCTCTACTAAATCTAAAAATCAAAAGGGGCATCCACTTCTCTCACTTGGGCATCAAGAAGCCCTTTTCTGAAGTTGCCCTCCAGACGAGAGAATCCCTAAAAAACCCCTATTTTCCTCTGCCACTCTCAATCCTTGCAGTTACTAATCTAATCATGTTTTTGTCTTTTTTTCTTTGCAACCCCTGTTTGATTCCCAAGAAAATCCATCCCCCATTTGATTTCCGGGAAAATTCATCCTCGTTTGATTTCCGAGAAAATCCATGCAAAACCCCCAAGGAAAACCAAAAAAATTGCTATGTTTTTTTGCTCCTTGTGTTTTCCGGATCTGTTCTAGGGGTCTCTTTGCTTTTCTGCCAATGGATTTAAATTTCACGAACCCTAACTCCACGATTTTGGGGGGGTTGAGTGGCCGATGATGGGGCTTTGCAGCGTTTTGGGGGAGGGCTTTCCAACGTGCGGGGGCTGCTGCCAGCGGGACGACGGTCCAGTGATCGGCGACAATGGGAACAGTCGCGCGGATGCTGGGAGGAAAAAAAAGAAAAAAAAAGAAGAGATTGAGCCGGACGGTTCGGAAGGAACCGGCCGGTTCATCCGGTTCGGCGGTCCGATCGCCGGTTCAGCCGTTTCGATTCCGGCTCAACCTCTTTGCGGTCCAATGGCCGGACCGAACCGGAATGGTGACCGGTCGACGGTCGGACCGGTCGGACCTTCCGGTCCGGTCCGGTTTTTAAAACCATGGTCTTACCACGTTTCTTCTAAGGTCAAACATTCTGACCAGGCCCTCTAATAAGGCCTTTAGTTTTTAGTCTTAAGGCCCAAGCCCTCTAATAAGGCTTTTAGTTTTTAGCCTTATGGCCCAGGCCCATAATTCCAAGTCCATTTGGGTTCCTACAATGCTTATATCTATATTTTGCAAGGTTCACATGTCAAAAAACTCAAGGAAGCACGCCTTGACTACAATTTCTAGCCAATTTGTATAGACATGCATAAACATTTTTCAGGAGAGCCCGAGAAGGACATTGAGAAGTATCCAAAGAACTACAAGATATGTATCAAGTTTTTTCAACCATTGCTGCAAATATTGCAGAACATGATTAAAAGAAGACCAAGTGGGTGAAAGGAGTCATTTTCTTTATACCCAAATTTAGTGTATAGAAAAAAGTACACCATATTTAGCTGACAAAATTTTTTAGTGCCTTAATTTTGAAAGTAGTATTTAAAAAATATTGTCATTCAAAAATATAAAAAATATTGGCTTTCTTATTGAACTATTTTTTAAATCATAAAATCTTTTATTAAAATTAGCTAAAAAGTTACTTAAACTTAGATTGAACATAGAATATAGTTTTTTACTTCTTAGTATTGTTTACTATTCACTATTAAAATTTTACTTTCAAATAAAGTAATGCCCTCATTCAATCCATTTTCATAAATAGGAAAATGTCAAGTAATATTGAAGTTGAAGAAAAACCTCCCCCCCCCCCCCCCCCAAAATTATGACACAAGTATCATGATCATCAAACCTATATGCAGAGCAATGCTTGTCAACCTTGGATTAATAGATATATCACCATCCTACTAACTATCCCAACATGTTATAGATATGTTAACCATTTAGGTTGGAACTATTTCAGTGCATTTAATTGTGTGGTTGTTTGGATTAAGAGATGAAAGAAAGAAGATGTAAGCAAAGAAAGAAAAGAACATATGGTCTATTCAGATAATGGACCTTATGCTTAAATTTTCTACCTATAACTATGATGGCACTTCTAGTAGATGTCATCTAGGGCTAATGTGAGATTTTCTTGATAGGGACGAGCCAAAGGATGAAGGTATGTAATGCTCTCTCCTTTTTTTTTTTTTTTTTTTTCTAAACACTAACTAGGAAAATCTAAAAAGATAAAATAAAGTAAACAAAATAAAGGATAAGAAAAGGTTTGCTAGATTTATTAACAAAGAAGTTGATTAAGAGCAGATAATATTCGCAAGAACCAAAGACTAACAAGGAATATAGATAAAGAGAATGACCAATTTGAAGGTTAAAATAAAAGTAATGTTCTCATAAACATTTAGGTTATGTTTGGTATCTAGAAAATTTGAGGAAAAATGCGAAAGAAAGAAAATAGAGAAGATAAGAAAAATAAAATAAAAAGTGAAAAAAAATAAAAAATATATATTTTAAGTCAATAAATTATATTTATGTGTTTATTCAAACTTATTTCACTTATTTTCCTCAATTATATAAAGATTAAATAAGTTCAAAATACATAAATTTCTAACTAATTTTAATTATATTTGATTTTCTTTTGTATTTTTCATAGTGAAACCAAACATGAGAAAACCATTTTTTTTTACTATTTTTATTATTTCCTTAGTACTTTTCGGGAATTAAACATAGCCTTAATAAGCTTGGATTGTTTTTATAATGGTTTTTAATTGTTAATTTTGCATTTTTATTTTAAAATATAAAATAATATTTTGGCCTATACTTTTGTTTTGATCGATTGTTTACTACTTGTTTTGATATTTTAGCCATTCATACATGTTATAGTTGCTAGTTTTATTATATATATATATATATATATATATATACACATTAGGAGATTGTTGATTTTCTATTTAAAAATTTATGATATGGAACTATGTTTGATTGGGAGATATTTCCTAGTTTAGCTACTACTTGGACATATTTTTTGTTTTTAGTACTTGGCTTTCATTTGAGCTCATTGGATTATTTTAATTAAGATAATGACAGAGTTAGAGACCATAAACTTATAATCCATTAATTTTGAAGAATAATGACTTAAAACTTAGGAAACTTAGGCACATGAATTATAAGACTCTCCCAGGAGGCATATTTATGTTAGAGAAACCTAATGGACTTAGTCTCAATTTAAAAATCATATTTACTCAAGAAAAAAAAAAGGAAACTTAGAGAATTATAGAAATATTTAAAAATATTTTCTTTTTTGAGTTCAAAATTCTTTTGAAGTATTTTTCTATCTTTTAAATTCTCAACTTACATTTGTTTCCATTTTTTTGTTTATTTATTTTCAATTTCTGTACAAGCTAGTCTACTTTATGTCTTTTATGTTTTATTCCTAATTAGTTGATCAACAATACAATCATCCTCAAACTGATTCTATAGCAACCTTGAGCCTTCAAAGGGATGTAAGTCATATAAAAATATGAAGAATCCTAAACCAAGATGGATAAAATAAAATTATCAACTTAGTCTAACTAGACTAATACACTAACACTTATGTTGGGTTTTCCAGTTTGATACATGACTTGATCAAGCTCATTTTTCCTTTTGATTGGGGTGTCATAGAAATTTGTAATGACATGCCTTCTTGTTTATGGATATTGTTCATTTTTGGCTTAATGTCAAATGAAAGCCATTCTAACCTTAGGCTCAAAGTATATGATATTATACATGAGGGAGTCTGTTATCATAAATGGTTTTAAAGCCAAATTCTCTAGCTAAATAGACAAGTGAATCAATTGGTTTGACCTAGTAATGTCATGGGAAAGAATTAGGACATTGTGTTTATATGGGAATGATTATGTTGTCTCACATCGATTAGGAAAAGAAGTTTTTGTTACTTTATATGTAGTAGGCTCCATTTATCTATATAGATGCTCTTGAGAATCATAAAAAAAATAGATGCATTTGAGAATCATAAAAAACTTAGACTCAAAAGGGATAATATCCATATAGATTCTATTCCTAACCAAATGTAAAAGTCAACCAATTTATTTAATCTCGCAATCTCATAAGAGATGATATGTAGCATAAGAGCAAATTGTTATAGATGATATCATAGTAAATTCACAAATGGATATGGAAGTTATATTTTGTATGTCCTTGCAATCCCATAAAGCACAGTAAGGACATCATGACCTTATGGAGAGATTGTACAACCCATATTAGTTAGAGAGAGAAGTTCCTAATGTTTTGATATGTTTCTCTTAATTGTATAGATATGTTTTAAAGTCAAGGAAATTTAAGCCTTAAAATGAAAAATATCTAAACACAAGGGAGTGAATTCTTATTGATGGTACATATTAGAACTAAGCTTCAATTGAATGTGAAAGCAAGTATGTCTTTCTAACTTTTTAATCCTATGGGATTCAAATTTCTTATTATTGATAAAAAATAAAAAATAAAAAGGCAAAAAATTTCTACCTTATTCTTTTACTTTTACATAGAGAGAGGAGAGATGATATTTAGTTGGTATCTTTGTAAGTGATAAGAGAATGATTACTTTACCTTCATACGAGAAACTTTTGTCCACGGTTGAACAAGATCAAATTAGTTAATTATGAATTTTGTCTTTCTAATTTTGAAAAATGGTCTACATATATATATATATATACTCTCAACTCTCATTCATTAGAATCATATAATTCACACATTTATTAGAAACACATAATTTAGTAGTCAATTTTATAATGTTCAGATTTTTACACTCCAATGGTGGAAGAATAATTGAGCTCCAAACAACCTATCAAAGAAAGGAAGACACCAATACTACTTGTAGCGAAGAATGGTATAATTGAAATGGTTTCGGCAATCCTAGCTTTTCTCCCCATGGCCATTCTGGACAGGGACTCAGACAACAATAATATAGTGCTTTTGGCAATCAAAAATAGGCAAACCAAATTGCATGTACAAGCAATTAGCCCGGAATATCGCTTTTTACAAGAGTGCATTTCGTGTTGTTGATAATAAAGTGAACAATGCGTTGCATGTTGTTGCAACTTTACATGATTATCAACCTTATCTATTTGCTGCACTGCAAATACAATGGGAAATCAAGTGGTATGAGGTGGATATATATTCATATTTTTCTTGCTTAATTACTTGTTTGAAAAAATTAAGTATCCAATACTACTTGTACTATACCACCATATTAACACCCATTCCCATTTATAATCTGCCCCTTATCATGGTGACCTATTTTATACTTTTAGCTTAAATCGCATTACTTGGAATTGACCACAGTATGTGAAGTATTCTGTACCACAAGATTTCTTTAGCGGTCACAACAATGAAAACATGACACCAAATGAAATCTTTACGAAGTCATGTAATGACTGGGTATTTTAGGCCATGTTGGAATTTCAAGTTTGAAAAGTCTCTTCTATTGGATGGTGGTTGAAAAGTAAAAAAAGTGATTCGAGAACACATGCCAATTTTGGGTTGGCGAATTTGGAATATTTTATTGGTCAATCAAGCGAATTGAATTTTTTGAGTCATGTCAGCTTTATGGTAAAAAATTTCTTAGGATTGTAGAAATTGAAAATTTTCAAAAATGGAAAGCGAAAAAAAAAACGGAAACGAAAAATGAAAAATGAAAAATGAAATAATTAAAATTAATTAGAACTAATTAATTAAAAAATTAAATTAAATTAAATTGCTTAATAATAAATTTGAGAAAACTAAAATTTTTGGGATGGTATTTGATAATTTATTTTGTGTGTTGTAAAAAAAAATGAATTAAGAAAAGAAAATGAATTGAATTAAAGAAAAAAAAACTACATATATATATTTGGGTTGGGTTGCCACCACCTTTAGTGGCTTGTTTAAGAAGGAAAGAAAAATGATGAAGAAAGAAAAAAAGAAGAAGATAAAAAAAAAAAAAAAAAAGGAAGCAAGGGCTCTCAATCGACTGTGGGCAGGATACTGCAGTCCGTCTTTGGCCAGCCGTTTTGACGACCAAACATGCTCCTTTTCGTGTGAAATTTTGAGAGAAGACTCTACTTGACACAAAAAACATTATTACAAAGTCAAATTTCGTTTTCAACGGTTGGATCGTTAAATATGTGGTAGGGGTTTTTTAACCCTAAAAATTTTATTTAATATTTTTTCTTCAAAAAAATTATAAATCTCATTATTGGAAGTTAAATAGGTAATATTTATAATACGAAAAATTTTATTGGGTGATTTAGGAATTTTCCTTGGGATTTTTTTGTGATAATGGAAGTGTTTAATTGTGGAAAAATAAGTGTGTTTGATTGTTGGAATTATTGGGATTGTTGAGAAATAATGAAAATTTGGTAGAAATTATGTTTATTTGATATTTGAATTATTGAGAATTTATTTGATTGTTTTTTGTAATTTAATTGTGAATTATTGGGATTTTTGAGAAACAATGAAATCATGATATAAATTGTAATTTTAATTATAATTTTATTGATATTTGAATTCGTGTGAATTTTATCTGATATTTGTGGTACTTGAAATTAAGGATAATTAATCTCATTGCATTTCATATGCATCATGGTTGTGTGAAGGAAAAATAAAAACTATGAAAGGTACATGAAATGGAAAAAGAAAGAAAAATAAAATAGTAATGAAAAGTAAAGGCCCATGAAAGGTGAATTAAGAAGGGCTCTAAGACCCTTAGGGTGAAAGACCCAAAAATCTACCCCGGGAAGACTCCAAATGGGAAGTGTATTTGGGTACAGACGAGTACCCTTTGGTGAAAGCCTGAGAATGACAGTGCATTGTATGACTGTGTGTTACATATCCACATGCATTTTATTTAATTATTGAAAATTGTTAAATTGTTATAATTATAGAAATTAAAATGCTTGGGCTGATTAATTATGGTGGAATGTTTATTTTGTGTTCACTTGAACCTTAGTAATCCCAATTAACCTCTTAGGTGTAAGGCACCCTATTGAGCAATGTGGAATGCTCACTCTTTCCTTCTTAAATCTTTTTAGATGCAGATGTAGCTCCTAATAATCAGCAAATGGAATAGGGAGGGCTTGAGGATGCCCCAAGTGATTTTGGAGCAACTTAGAGGATTTTGTTATCCTTGGTTATGTTGAGTTATTGGAACATGTTCTAATAGATTTTTAAATTATGTAATCATTTATCATTTATAGACTATATTTTAAATTAACCTTGCTCTATTGTGGACACTCTTGTTAGACTTTAGTTAGAGATCTTATTGATATTAAATTGCTTGTTATTATTGAGTAGTTGTTGTATTTTGATAAGTTGGAATGTTAGTTGAAGGAAGCTTTGCGGTAATTGATGTTTAGAAAATAAAAATAAAAACCAGGGCATTTTAGTTGATTGCCAGTTTGGATTAAGAGGAACCCTTAGGGTCAAACATTTGATGTGAGGTCATGGGTCAAATTTTGGGTTGCCTAGAATTTGGGTTGTGACTGCGTGGTATCAGAGCCAAGGTTGTAATAGTACCTTGGGATCAGTGTTTGTGTGTATTTGTGTGTATTGTTATGTGTATGATTTGCTATATGTAATTAGTTAATGAGTTGATTATTAATTTATTTATTTAATTGCTTATTCTTGATGTTTGAAAAATCTTATTATGGTGCTTGTCGATGATAGTAAGAAGTGTTATGATGTTAATTATGTTGAGTTATGTATTATGATTGTATGAAAGTGAAAGTTTTAATAGTTATTGAAGTTGCTAAATTGTTATATGTGAATTCATTTTACTCACCTTGGAAGTGTGGTTGGATTAGGGCTTGGTGGGATTGAAATGGCGGGAAGGCCAAAAAGAGGAAGAACTAAAAAAGATAAGGAGTTAGAGTTAGTAAGGGAAGAACTCTAGGAAGTTAGAAGGGAATTACAGGAAACCATTCAATTAATGAGAGACCAAGGTTCTAAAAGGTCAGGAGGTACCCAAGGCCAGGAGGATTCTGACCACTCTTAGAGAAGGAGTCGCTTTGCTAGGCCAGTAATGAGCTAAATAAAGGCAATGAAGAGATTTATGGTGATGCAACCTCCATCTTTTAATGGAAAGCCCAATGATAAAGCAGTAGAACATTGGTTGAGAAGAATGAAGAGAATTCTAGTGGGATTGGACATACCTGCGGAAATGAGGGTAAGTCTGGCAACGTACATGCTAGTAAACAAAACAAATTTTTGGTGGGAATCAATGAAGAGGGTGGATGACATTGAGGTGATGACTTGGGAGGAGTTTGAAAGAATCTTCTTGAGCAAATATTTTGGAGAGGTGGCTAAGCATGCCAAGAGGATGGAATTTAAGCACCTCATCCAAGGAACAATATCAGTATTGGAATATGAATCTCGTTTTTCGGAGTGTCTAGATTTTCCATGGGAATGATTAGTGAGGAAAGAGAGAAGGTTAAGAGATTCTAGTAGGGGTTGAGGTCTACTATCATAAATAAATTGGTCTCCCTAGCTATAAGGGACTATTCTGAGTTGGTTAAGAGAGCTTTATTGGTGGAACAAGACATAAAGGACACCAATCAAATCTGAAAACAATGGGGAGATAGAAAAGGGAAACAAAAAGTAGGGAAAAGTTCTTAGAGGAGATCCTAGTGCCAACAGCAGAGGTAGAAGGGTCAGCAATTTAAGGGGCATTCTTCGTTCTATGTAAGAGGTGAGCAGGGTACTTAGAGGGCAACTACTACTAAAGTATGTTATGGTTATGGAGCAGGAGATCACTTATGGAGGGCTTGCTTATTAAGAGGCACACAGTAGGCTCGATTTCAGCCTTAAAGAGACCCCCAATAGTAGCTAGCATTGCGTTTCCAGCCCCTTCAGTTTCACATACCCTATTACCAAATGCCACAGTTACCCCCAGTAATGCAGGGAGACCACTATGAATAGTCAGACTCAATCTTTTCAAGGGTTGAGTGCTAGAGGCAGGGGGAGACAGGCGGTAGGTAGAGTTTTTTCCTTGACCCCAATACAGCCAAATTATGACGCATTTTTGGTGAAAGTTATGATTTTGGTTTGTAATACTTGGGTATGTGTCTTGTTTGATATTGGTGCAACTCATTTTTTTATTTTTGCATCTTGTGCTAATGCATTGAGGTTGAAAAAAAAAATGGTAGAAAATCTGTTACTTATTGGGTCCCTTAAGGGTACGAATTCTAGAGTTGATAGAATATGCAAAGGGTGCATTATTACCTTGGCAGATAGAGCACTTAAAGTGGATTTGAGGATTTTGGATATGACTAGGTATGATGTTATCTTGAGAATGGATTGGCTTACAGTGTATAGAGCGCTTATTAATTGTCATCGCTACAGGATAATATATTTTCTGCTAGATGGATTTGAGGTTTGCTTTATTGAGGGAAAGTGTGTTAGTTTGCCTTTTTCGCAGTCTGATTTGTGGTATCAGTATGTGATGAGAAATGGATCAATAAATTTCCTAGTTTGCCTTCTTAATAAGGAGAAAGCCCAAAAGAACATTATAGAAATTCCAATGGTGAGGAAGTTTCAAGATGTATTTCCAGATGAGCTACCAGGTTTACCACCACATAAAGAGTTTGATTTCTTTATTGAAGTATATCCAAGAATGAATCATATTTCAATATCCCCATGTAGGATGACCCCTCTTGAGTTGAAGGAATTGTTGAGTAAGGGTTTTATTTGTCCAAGTACATCACCATGGGGAGCCCCAGTGTTGTTTGTGAAGAAGAAAAATGACACGCTAAGGTTATGTGTTGACTATAAGAAGTTGAATAAAGTTACTATGAAGAATAAGTATCATCTTCCAATGATAGATGATTTGTTTGATCAGTTGAAGGGTGCGAAGTATTTTAGTAAGATTGACTTGAGAACTGGGTATCGTCAATTGAGGATTAGATAAGAAGATGTTCCCAAAACCGCTTTTAAAATGAGATATGGGCATTATGAATTCTTAGTCATGCCTTTTAGGTTAACTAATGTCCTTGTTGCCTTAATGGATTTAATGAACAAAATATTTCGTGCTTACTTGGATCAGTTTGTGATTGTCTTTGTGGATTACATCTTGATTTACTCAAGGAATTTAGAGTATCATAAGCAGCATTTAGTGACCACCCTTAGAACTTTAAGAAGACACTAGTCGTATGAAAAATTGGACAAAAGTGAGTTTTGGCTTATTGAAGTGAATTTCTTAGGCCATGTGGTTTTTGAGGCAAGAATAGCTGTGGACCATTCCAAAGTGGAAGCTATGTAGGAGTGGCAAAGGCCTACTAATGTGTTTGAAGTTAGAAGTTTCTTGGGTTTAGCTGGATACTGTAGGAGGTTTGTGGAGGACTTCTCTAAAATTGATGCACCGATAACTCGGTTGACTAGAAAATAAGTAAAATTTGAATGGAATGAAGAGTATGAGATGGCTTTCCTTGAGTTGAAGTGGAAATTGACCACTGCTCTAGTGTTAACTACTCTTATTAGTGGAGAGTTGTTTACGGTTTATTGTGATGCTTTTATAGTGGGGCTAGGGTGCGTGCTAATGTAACAAGGCAGGGTGATTGCTTATGCCTCAAGGCAATTAAAGTGGCGTGAGTGGAACTATCCAACACATGATTTAGAGCTTACAGCAGTGGTGTTTGCCCTTAAGACTTGGAGACACTATTTGTATGGAGAGAAGTTTGAGGTGTACTATGATCATAAGAGTTTGAAATACATCTTCACTCAAAAGGATTTGAACTCTAGGCAAAGGAAATGGATGGAGACATTGGAAGATTATGATTTTGCTCTTCACTACCATCCTGGAAAGGCAAATATTGTAGCAAATTTCTTGAGTAGAAAGAGTTATGGCTAGTTATCTAGCTTGTGGTTGAGAGAGTTTGAGATGCATGTAGTTATTAAGGATTTTAAACCATGTCTTGGTTGGGAAGGACAAGGTCCATGCTTGTACAGTATATCGGCTAAACTAATGATTATCCAAAGAATAGTGAAGGCTCAAGTTCATGATGAGTTTTTAGAAAAAGTTAAAACCCGGTTGGTAAAAGGTGAAGTAGATGAAAATTGGTCTATGCATGTAGATGGTAGTGTGAGATTTAAAGGGAGATTGTATGTGCCAAGGGATGTGGAGTTGAGGAATGAACTTCTAGTAGATGCTCATAGGGCAAAGAATACTATCCACCTTGGGAGTATCAAAATGTATCAAGACTTAAAGAGACAATTTTTGTGGAGTGGGATAAAGAGAGACATTGCTCAGTATGTAGTCAACTATCAAATCTGCCAGTAAGTGAAAGTTGAACACCAGAAGCTTGCAAGGTTGTTACAACCTTTACCTATACGTAAGTGGAAGTGGGATCATATCACTATGGACTTTGTGATAGGATTGCCAAGAACTAGAAGCAAGAAAAATGGAGTTTGGGTGATTGTGAACTGCCTTACTAAGTCGACTATTTTCTAGCCATGAAAACTACTGACTCCATAAACTCTCTGGCTAAGTTGTATATACAGGAGATTGTGAGGTTGCATGAAATACCTTTGTCTATAATGTTTGACAGGGACCCTAAGTGTACTTCTCAATTTTGGAAAAGTTTACAAAGGGCTATGGGCACTCAATTGAATTTTAGTGCTGTTTTTCACCCTTAGATAGATGGTCAGTCAGAAAAAGTAATCCAGGTTTTAGAAGACATGTTAAGGGCTTATGTTTTGGACTTTGGAGGGAACTGGGTAGACTACTTACCTTTGGTGGAGTTTGCTTATAACAACAGTTACCAATCTAGCATTGGCATGGCACTTTATAAAGCACTCTATGGGAGACCTTGTAGATCGCCTTTACGTTGGACAAAGTTGGGTAAGAGTTGTTTGTTGGGACTTGAGATTGTTTAAGAGACTACAGAAAAGATACAACTCATCAAGGAAAAGCTTAAGACTACTCAAGATAAACAAAAAAGCTATGTAAACCAAAGGACAAGAGCTTTGGAGTTTGAAAAGGGGATTGGGTTTTTATTAAGGTGTCCCCTCAAGGAGGCATATTTCGATTTGGGAAAAAAGAGAAATTAACCCCTAGATTTGTGGGACCGTTTTAGATTGATAAGAGAGTAGGCCTAGTGGCATACAAGTTAATATTGCCTCAACAATTGTCTCACGTACATGATGTCTTCCATATGTCAATGCTAAGGAAGTGTACTCCAGATCCAACTTGGGTAGTTGATTTGCAAGATGTTCAGATTAACGAAGATATGTCTTATATGGAGGAATCTTTGCAAGTTTTAGAAGTTGGAGAGCATAGGTTCAAGAACAAAGTGATTCCTGCAGTCAAAGTGTGGTGGCAACACCATGGGATGGAAGAAACCACGTGGGAACCTGAGAAAGAAATGAGGTGACACTATCTGCAACTCTTCTATAATTTTTTAGGTAAACTCGTTTAAATTTTGAGAAAAAATTTCTTTTAGGGGGGTAGGATGTAATGATAGTGTATTTTAAGCCACGTTGGAATTTCAAGTTTGAAAAGTCTTCTATTAGATGGTGGTTGAAAAGTCAAAAAAGTGATTAGAGAACACATGTCAATTTTGGGTTGGCAAATTTGGAATATTTTATTGGTCAATCAAGTGAGTTGAATTTTTTGTGCCACGTCAAATTTATGGTAGAAAATTTCTTAGGATTGTAGAAATTGAAAATTTCCAAAAACGGAAACAAAAAATGAAAAATGAATTAATTAAAATTAATTAGAACTAATTAAGTAAAAAATTAAATTAAATTAATTAATAATAAATTTGAGAAAATTAAAATTTTTGGGATGGTGCTTGATAATTTATTTTGTGTGTTGTAAAGAAAATGAATTAAGAAAAGAAAATGAATTGAATTGAAGAAAAAAAAACTAAATTAATATAATATATTACACATATATTGATCTTGTACATAATTTGTTTTTGGTGTACAGTATAGCATGTCTCTCAGTAGCATATTTTGTTATGAAGTAGTTTCCCTTCTACATTGATCTTGTACTCGATACCTTCTTAAAGGCGCCACTACATAAGCCTAGCTCATAGTTATGGGCCTAGCCATGTTTTCTTTTCTTTGCTTCCCTCTTTTTGGTTGGTTGGTTTGTGTTTTCAATTATCTTTTTCTATATTTAAGCAAATGAAATGGAAATTACCAAAGTCAAAATAATTGTTCCTCCTTCTTCCTTTATAGTCAATTTTTTTACAAATTTGGCGTGGCTTAGTGCTTTTGTTTAGATTACAATTGATCTAAGCTTTATAAAAATTTTGTCAAATTGTATACAAAAAAATTAGTTGCCTCTTAATTTTTTTCATTTTCATCAAGAGCAAGAAATCAGAAGGGGTGGAACTAAAAAAGTTGAAGCTATGTTTGGTTACTCAAAAGTACTAAGAAAAATAAAAGAAATGGAAAATTTGTTTTCACTGGTTTTTAAAAACAAAAGGAAAACAAGTAGAAATTAAAAAAAAAAAAAAATCATAAAAAACAAATAAAATTAAATATGATATTTTTTTTTCCCTCTATAATTTACACCAATACTAAAAGTCTTCAAATATGATTTTATTTTAATTACACATGTTTTCATAATTTTCTTCAACTTCCTTAAATTTTGTTATTAAACAAATAAATTCTGAATCAAACTATACTTGATACATAAAATTTATTAATTATTAAAAATAATTTGAAATTCAAAAATTGATTTAATTAGTACTAGAAAATAGAGAACTTAATTAGATTAGAATCTCATATACCAAGACTCATTTTGAATGACTTGGCTAGCTAGTTTCTTCTTTACATATAATCAAATTTTTACAATTTTTTTACTAGGCAAAATAAATTCCAAATTAAACAAGATTTGATGTGTTAGATTCATTAATGAGTCTAACAATGTTTAAAAATAACTTAAATTCAAATAGTAACCCAATTAATATCAGAATTCTATGAACAAAAAATTGGTCTAAAATGATTTAATTGTTTATCTTTTACATAAAACCATGATTTTTCTAAATATATTTTTTTCACTAGACAAATAGACTCCAAATTAGGCAAGACTTAATACATTGGATTCATTAATGAGTCTAGTAATTTTTTAAAATAATTTAAAATTTAAATAACAACCTACTTAATACATGAAATTTATAGATAAAAATTGATCCACAATAACTATATTATTTCTTTTTTACATATATTTATACTTTTACAAATTTTCTCACTAAAGAAATGAACTTAAAATCAAGCGTATTGAATTTATTAATGAGTTTAATAATTTTTAAAAATAATTTAAAACTCAAGAATAGATCTACACTACAATAAATAATAAACCAAAACCAATACGTTATTAGTCATGATTTTACTATTTCTAGTGCTATACACAACTATATTTTCTAAACTTTGTCACTATATAAATATATTCTAAATTAAAAATTAGAAAATTCATTAAAGAATTAATTAAATTAACACATTTCAAAATACTTTATTCATAATTAAGTATTGTGTGCTTATAATGAAAAGATTGGCTTATTTAATTACATATTAACAAGTTAAACTTTATTTATTTTTAAATTCATTTTAAATAAAATATTATTGATTAACTACTATTATTTTAAAATTATTATTATTATTATTATTATTATTATTATTATCATCATCATCATCATCATCATTATTATTATTATTATTATTATTATTATTTAAAAAAATCAAATACGTTTTAAGGATGATGCTAATATCTATATTTGTTACGATTTTGTTTTAATACTATTATTCATATTTGTTTTGATTACAAAACCATTTTATTTTTAACAGGAATTAAATTAAATTTAATTAGTAATTATTAAATAGAATTTACAATATTTTTTAAAAATCAAAATGAAAAAAATATTTTTGGAAACAATTTATGTAAACAAGTTTTTTCTTTTCTGTTATTTAACTTAATAACAATTTTTAAAAATAAATATTAGAAAATCGCTCAAACAGCCCTGAATTTTATTTCCTTATATTTTTCATCCATGAGTAAACATGACAAAAGCTTTTAAATTTTTTTACTTTCTTCATTTTTTTTTTCTTTTTTCTTTTTGACTTTTTTCCCTCTATATGTTTTTCCCTTCAATAACTTAAGATAATTATGCTTTGAAGACTAGAAACGTACAGGTTTGTGCTTCTATTTGAAAGGGAAAACTAAAATATATTACCCTTTGGCATTGAACAGATGAACAAATTGTAGAAGAGATGAAATTGTAATTGCTTGTTGGAAGTCGACTCTGAGATGCCATTTGGTGTGGTGCCACTTTAATGTATTTTTTGTGGATTTAATTTGATTGGAAAATAATTATGATTTGATTATAACAAAAAGACTATTATTTAAAATTCAGTATCCAAATGCAATTTTATTTTTGAAAACATTAAAAAAAAAAATTGAAAACTATTCTCAAAAATAGTTTTTCATAATCATTTTTGAAAACACTTTTCAAACAAACCCTAAATATCTCCCAAATAAGTCAATAGAATGTCAAAATCTTCAAGGGAAATTTATGTAACCATACACCAAGGGGCAAAATTTTGCCTTTTAGAAACTTTGCTTTTTACTTTTGAAGGTCAGTAGATTTTGGAGAAAATAAATGTCTTTCCATACGCTATAATAGTAATGTTGAGACCCTTCCAAAAATGTCCTCCTGCACTTTGACAGCTCTCCTAGTTGGATCACCCACTTGGAAAAGTCACGTAAGCAAAATCCAAGTTAGCTACCTACTAAAGTTGATGACATGGCTCATGTACATGTCACCATCCAACTAGACACTCCATTTGGGTTGATTTTTTTAAAAATATTTACCTCCAAATGTCTTCTTCTCTCTTTAACCAAAACCCTAACACCAAAAACCCATGTTCTTTCTTTTTCGTTCACAGGCACAACCCATCACAAGGCGAAACAATCCATAAAAAAATTGGTAGCTTCTCAATTCGCCATAACCCATCAACCCCAAATGAACCTCCAAACATGATCTCTTATTTTGTTTCTCCCCCATCACCATAAGAAAGACGACATCGTCATTTTCCCACCAAACATCAATGATTACTACTCAAAAAGTACTCTTTTATAGCTTGTAATTAACTCTTCTAAACACTTTTGAGTAGTAGTTATTACCTTTTAGCTCAATTGGCACATTAAGGACCCTTGCAAATGTTTCTAATCAAATTTTGGAAAGTTTTGGTGTTTTTGATAGCTTTTTGATCACTAAAACAAGCCAAGAATGAGGGAGAGCTTTGTATAGTTCATGGCAAAGCAAGTTGAAGCTCAATTTCATGAAGAATCTAAGCTTTGGAGCTTTGTAACCCTTTGCCAAAGTCATTCAAATATGCAAGGAAGAAAAACACAAAAGAAAATCAACCATCCAGCAATTTCGCAAGTTGTGGAAGAGACTTGCGAAATTTTCATAACTTGCAAAATGGAAAGAGAAAGGAAGTCGCTGCAAGACAAAGAGCTCACCAGTTGCAGGAAAATTTTGCAACTTGCGAAATGGCCAATTTCAATTTGTAAAATCCACTTGTAATTTGAGATATTTGCGCACCGACTCCATTTGATATTTATCTTCAGATATTTTTGTATAAATCCCTATTTTCTCCTTGTAATCCACCAATCATATGATTCCTTAGTTAGGAAGTAATCAGGAGGGGTGAATAGCCTCCTTACATAAGATCTTTTGTAATATCTTTTGAAACATTTCTCGGGAGTTTTTCCAGATAACACTTTGTACAGTTTTTAAGAAGTAATACACAGAGCTTTGCTCTGCCTTACCTTCTCATTTTGTTTTCTTTTTTATTTTTATTTCTGGCAAATCAAACGCTGAGATGTTTTCTTAGAGGATGAGTGGCTAGGCTTTTTGTTTCTTGGGTGAAGGAAGCTAGGTAAGGTTCCATATACAAAATTGGAAGTTTCCTTGTTTCAGTTTTTAATGAAGAGAAAGTGTGACCCGTTAATGGTTTTTATATTTTTAGTTAACTTAGGATCACCTTGAATAGACAATACTTGGTAAGCTTTTAGATTCCATGGATTCTTATTGCTTGCTCCATGGAGGTCTAATTGTTATCTCTTGTTTGCTTTTGAAGGGTGATCCAAGGTTAAAGAACACCTTGAACGGCTAATACTAGGTGAGAGACATAAACCATTACAAGATAATTCAGTGACAAAGATTTAGTGTTTGAAACCATTAATGGGAAGCAACTGTAACACACCGGTTCGAGAAATAACTATAAGTTAAATCCCCAATGCGAGGAAAAGATCTGGAATCTCCCTTTTTGTATAGAGAACCTGAACCTAGTGACCTAAAACTCCAAGAAACACTTTTCTTTGTAATTACTTTCAATTACTATATTTTTGGTTAGCTTAAAACCAACCTTTCTCAGTCAAACTTATGTTTTCTTTTAAAGCTAACTTAGAAAAGGAAAAACACCATTTCAGCTCTTGAACTAATATCAATTGTATTGTGAAAACCCATTTCTATGGATGATCCTAGAGCCACTATGCTATGCTAGCTATGCTACCCTAGTATATGGTGAATTAGGTTTATAAATTTTGTTGATTACTCTCGTCTGAGGATTGAAATCAAAGCACACCAATTGATTGAACAAGAATCAACATGGCACACTAGCTGGGCACGAATCAATCAATTCGAAAACAAAAGTCCAAGTGTGAACCCCCTAACAAAGCCTAGGTAGACAAAAAAACCCCTTTCCTTCTTCTCATTTTAGCACCAACAAAGTCATTTCTTCATTTCCTATAGTTTATCTTTTACTTTTACATTGAAGAAAGAGAAAGAAAGTAATTGAGAGTAAGAGGGAATGAAACTTATAAATATTGTAGTTGCATTTAACTTTTAAAGTAAGGGTTTTTCCAGGTGATATATATATTTTATTAAATTTTGTAATAACTATTTATTTTGATTTGTCATTTTGATTCTTTGAGATTTGAATACTGTCATAGTTATGTGATTTGTGGAATTTTGTAATTTAAATTTGATTACATTGCACATTTGTACATGTTGAATGTTTATTTATATTGTATCTAATTTTATATTTTAATTTATTTAGGGTTTATTTGAAATGAAATATGGTTTAAAATTTGATAAATGATGGGAAAATGAGATAGTGGTAAGCTATATTGATTTTGTTTTATTTTCTAAATTGTTGTGTTTGTGTTGTATATGGTTGTTGGGAAGAATACGGAAAAGAGAAGAAAAATATGACTATTGAATGAGAAGGGAATACAATTTTTAGGAATGTTCAAACCTTTTTTTTTTTTGTTTAATATTGTTTATATGGGATTCGAGATGTTTTGTTGTTTAATGTTGTTTATATGGGATTCCAAAATAAGTAAGTTGAGTGATTTTTTATAGTTATTAATTGGTGAATTTAATGTATGAGAAAAGAATTCATGTTTAGTCATGAGTAGATGAGTATAAATTTTAAAAATGATTAGGAGTAAAGTTTGAATAAATTTCTTCATAAAAGTTTTGAATTTGTAATGAGTGAGGGTTGAATTGAAGAAGAAAATAAAACAAATGTAGTAAAAAAGACATGAATTTATGTGGGAATTAGGAAAAATAGTAATGGAGCCTTAGGTGCAAATCTGATGGTCACGACCACAAATAAGAATTTTGTTTTGTTTATGTGTGTAATGGTCATAGTAGGGGTCTACTCTTGGATGAAGGGGCTGACCGTAATTTAGGTAATGACATTTGGATGAAATAATTATTTTCGTAAGAGGTTGTAGTAAGTGAATTGGAGGCTGACCCATTTGTTTGGAGGTAAGCCCTTAGTTGTAAACATTGTTGTGGTCTAATTTGGGTAGTAAGCAAAGTAAAGGAAGACCCGTTGTTTCAGAGGCTGACTAGAAGACAGGGGCATTAGCTCGATTTAGCTTCAAGAGTTACAAAAACAATGGTTGGCCCATGAATTGAGAGGTTCACTTTCCAACTTATATAACATAGCCAATTACTACCAAATAAAATAGAATAATTGCATTGCTTAATGTTAAGTATACACTATGCATGTCCATGTTTACAACATTAATTGTAGATCATGAAATGTAAGTAAAGCTCACTTGTAAAGTTCCAAAGATAAATGATGTATTAATATATGATGGTCATAGACGCGATAATCAGTTTTGTTATAAGTGATTTGATTTAGGTAGTGTTATTAAGAAAGTAGTTAATTGTTTTAGCTTGACTAAACGTTCATGTTTCTAAACAGGGGTTGCACATGATTGAGTACCATTTAAATGGATCCAAGTAATACAATTTATTGTTATCTGCGCATTGGAGGGGAGCTAGTAAGGGGTGAACATGGCAGTGTGGAATATATGGGTGGGAAATGAGAGGGTATAAGTTTAGAATTATCAATGACATAATGATTTTGTTTCAAGAATTTGTGAGAAAATGAGCATCGATATAATGGGACCAACATTTTTGTACACTTTCCCATTTGATCTATATGCACTTCAACCATTGAAAAATGATGAAGACTTGACAAATATGTTTCAATTTAGTAACCTATTCGCACGTGTATATAAATGTTTAGCATCAATAGTTGAAGGCGATGAAACAATTGAGAATGAAGGATAGAGGTAGGTTATATCAAAAGAATATCTAATTTTAAATGATTCCGTGTATTTATTTATTTTTTAATATTTATGTTTATTCACTAAATGATAAGTTGATAAATAAACATATTTACAATGTAGATTGAACGAAACAATGGTAGGGTGTAACTCACTGGTCCCATATTTAGGAAGGGATGTTGATATTAGAATTCAATCATGAGGATTTCATCAAAGATGTGCTAAATCACATGTTGGTCCACTAGAATCAAGTTGTTTTGAGAATGCAATATTGGATAGTGGGTATACCATCTCAACTGCAAATGACTTTCGAGATGCAATATATCTCATGTTAGTAGGAGGCCGTTTTAGATATAAGTTCAAGAGAAATTGTCTTAAGCATATGACTGTGATATGTGTTGTTAAAGGATGCTCTTGGAAAGTAATTGATTGTGCTATTGGGAAAACAAAAATAGTTCAGGTGCATACATTTAGAAATGAACATAACCACTCTTTAGTAGATGTGTCAGTTTTCGGACCAGTAATTCGTTGTAATCGAGTCACAACTATGATTGATGATGTTATTCATTCAAATCCAGATTGCTTGCCCTATCAAATATGTAAAGACTTTCATCGACAATACAGAATGCGATTGAATTATTGTCAAGCATGGAACTTGAAAGAAAAGACTAAAGAACAAATTCACGGTGTGCCTCAAAGTTCATATAAGTTGTTGCCTTGGTTGTGTACAAGAGTTATTGAAACAAATCCAAGGACGATTGTTGAATATAGATGTTCGAATGATGGTCATTTCATGCAATTGTTTGTTGCCCTTTCAATGTCAATACATGGCTTTAAAATGGGGTGTCGGCCTATTATATCAATAGATTCATCCCATATGAGTGGGCCATACAAGGGTGGTTTATTTTTAGCTTCTTCATATGATGCTGACAATGGCATGTTTCCACTTGCTTATGGCTTATTTAGCTCTAAGAATTACAAGGATTGGCTTTGGTTCTTAGAGAAATTGAAGATGGTCATAGGTGAAAGAGAGGTTATAATAATATTTGATAGGCACCAAGAGATTATCCATAGTGTTTCAGAGGTATTTGGTAGTAAAAACCATGCACATTGCTATTGTGACATTTTAGTAGCTTTCTAACAAAGCTGAACACTAAAGGAAGGAAAGGGAAGGAAAATGCTTTGCAAATGCTCGATTTTATCGCCTATGCTAGGTTACATTGTGATTATGAGGTTGCAATGGATACTTTAAGGACATTTAATCATGATTTGGTGAAGTGGGTTGAAGAAAATAACCCTCAACATTGGGCAATCTCTAAATTTAAGAAGATGCATTGGGATAAGATGACAAGTAATCTGACTGAGTTTTTCAATTCTTGTTTAAGACGTGAACTACACCATAGCATTTGTGTTTTCTTCATTGAGCATATGGATAAGTTAGGATCTCTTTTAGTTAAACACAAAAATGGACTTGTAAAATGGAATGGGTGCATTGGTCCTAAAACAGAAGAAAAAATTGCATTGGACGTTGCAAAAGGTGAAAATTATATCACTTATTTACAATTGGGTAGCTTGATGAAAGTATCCAATGGAAAAACATTCTTGGAAGTGGACTTAATGGAGCGAACTTGCATATGCAAAGCATGGAAAATGTCTAGAATCCCATGTGATCACGCTTGTCCAGTTATATGGTGAATGGGGTTCGGTGTATTTGATTATGTTGATGACTAGTATAAGTACAATTTACAAGAGAAGATATACTCTGAAAGCATGCATACTTTGGTATTGCATGACATGCCAATGATTGATGAAGATGGAACCGTTCGTGATGCCTTGGGTCATACTTATCCCCTTCTTAATCCTCGAACCACAAAGCGACCTCTTGGAAGACCTAGGAAACGTCGAATCGATTCTCAATTCATGTAAAAAAAAAACGGTTCATTGTTCTCATTGTAATGAGTCTATGCATAATCGTGCGACATGCAACAACCCATTGTCGTAACTATTTGATTAAACTTCATAATGTAACATCGACTTTATATTAGTGTGTAATAGTTTGGTAATCTTCGTTGTTGTTTCCCTTATTATAAGCAATGACTAATTTATTGGATTTGTGGTGTTTGGTATATACATATTGTGATTGTATGTTGTTCTTCAATATTATGGGATATGTTACATGATAATGTAATTGTAATAGCAAAATGTTTACATTGGTGATGATTGTTTGAAGATGCCATTGAAGTCACATAGATTCACATGGCGTCCTTGGCAAAAAAATAGATTGTTAACCAGTGGGCATAATTGTGGCCGACCTTTACATGTAGGGGCTGCCGCTTTTGGCTGATGACCCTTAATCATATTATTTAGTTTTATGTGAAGTAGGCAGTAGCCAAAATAAGGGCCAACCTATTAGGTCATAGGTAGTCCTATCATTTTTCTTATTTAAAATTGGCTTTGTATTATGTGAAGAGTCGGTAAAAAAGAGGTTGACCAATTGACACCATGGGAAGGCATTCCAATGTTTACATTGTACCCTTAGAATCAATGGAATTTTTTTTATACAATAACATTAGTTTGGTATGTTATGTGCAGAAGTCAATCTAGGGGCTCACTCTCCATTTCAGAGGCATGCCTATGTGTGAATGACATTATATTACTATGCTATATGCAGAAGGCAAAGTAGTAGGGGCGCACCCTTCATTGCATAGGCGTGGGTATGATAACATTATTTTAGCATGTATATGGAGCACGCAAACTAGGGGCACACCCTTGATTTTAGAGGCATGCCTATTGGTGAAATCATTATATTAGTAGGTTATGTGCAGTAGTCAACCTAAGGGCACAACCTTCATGGAAGAAGCATGAATGTGGGTGAAAAACTTAATTTTGTTAAGCTATGTGCAGTAGGAAAAAGATAGGAATGACTCTCTGTTGGAGGCATGCCTTCAAGATGACTAGATTTCAGGTGTGGGTTGGGCAGTAAGGCAAATGGAGACGTGCCGATAGATTGAAAGGTTGGCCCTTGATGTTCATATGAAATAAGGGATCACCAAAGGAATAAATGAACAAAAGTTATGCATTATCAGATGTTTGGAAGAGATCATATGTTCTAATGTTTAGCACATTAATGTCATACCATCTAGTGTTAATAAAGTTGACAAGTTAATGAGAGTTGATACACTAGATTTATTTCTATATTAATGAGAGTTGACATGTTAAAGGATAATGGTCTCTCTTTATGATGTGGTCAATGTATATCTTGTGCTTTTATATGACTCCTCATTAATGTTCTTTTCTATTATGTTGCTACATAAAATTAGGCCTTCATCTATGTTCTAATTTTATAAAAAATCCTGATTCTATCCTATAATGCCTTGAAGATTCTAGCCCATGGAGGAGGTACCTTCTACCTCATTAGCAATACGTATTTCCACAAGTTATTAAATAAAATAATTATTTTATAGTCTGTATAATATAAATCACATCATCAAAGAAAAGATTAAAAATTATACATTTCAAAGTCATAAAATGAATAATTAGTTACTAATTATTCATAAAATTAATTTGTTTACTGTAAAAAATAATTTAGAAATTATAGAAAAACAATAAACTTAATACTTGAAAATTAGATACTAATTTAACATAGCTAATTAATCATAAAATTAATTTTTTTACTGTAAAACAATAATTTAGCAATTATAGAAAAACAATAAACTTAATACTCGAAAATTAGTTACTAATTTAACATAGCTAATTATTCATAAAATTAATTTTTTTACTGTAAAAAATAATTTAGCAATTATAGAAAAATAATAAACTTAATACTCAAAAATTAGTTACTAATTTAACATAGCTAATTATTCATAAAATTAATCTTTTTACTGTAAAAAATAATTTAGCAGTTATAGAAAAACAATAAACTTAATACTTAAAAATTAGTTACTAATTTCACATAGCTAATTATTC
Organism: Vitis rotundifolia; assembly: GCA_030254885.1. Lineage (NCBI taxonomy): Eukaryota > Viridiplantae > Streptophyta > Magnoliopsida > Vitales > Vitaceae > Vitis > Vitis rotundifolia. Next base: position 11,186,616 of record CM058170.1, read on the forward strand.
ATAAAATTAATTTTTTTAATGTAAAAAATAATTTTAAAAAATAATTTAGCAATTATAGAAAAACAATAAACTTAATAAATGAATAATTAGTTACTAATTTAACATAGCTAATTATTCATAATTTTTTTTTTTTTTTACTATAAAAAATAATTTAGCAATTATAGAAAAATAATAAACTTAATACTTGAAAGTTAGTTACTAATTTAACATAGCTAATTATTCATAAAATTAATTTTTTTTATGTCAAAAATAATTTTAAAAAAATTAATTTAGCAATTATAGAAAAAAAAAATTTAATACTTGAAAATTAGTTACTAATTTAACATAGCTAATTATTCATAAATTAATCTTTTTACTGTAAAAAATAATTTTGCAATTATAGAAAAACAATAAACTTAATACTTGAAAATTAGTTACTAATTTAACATAGCTAATTATTCATAAAATTATTTTTTTAATGTAAAAAATAATTTAGTAATTATAGAAAAACAATAAACTTAATAAATGAATAATTAGTTACTAATTTAACATAGCTAATTATTCATAAAATTATTTTTTTTTTTTACTATAAAAAATAATTTAGCAATTATAGAAAAATAATAAACTTAATACTTGAAAATTAGTTACTAATTTAACATAGCTAATTATTCATAAAATTAATTTTTTTTATGTCAAAAATAATTAAAAAAATTAATTTAGCAATTATAGAAAAAAAATAAATTTAATACTTGAAAATTAGTTACTAATTTAACATAGCTAATTATTCATAAAATTATTTTTTTTTTCTTCTGTAAACGATAATTTAGCAATTATAGAAAAACAATAAACTTAATACTTGAAAATTAGTTACTAATTTAACATAGCTAATTATTCATAAAATTAATTTTTTTAATGTAAAAAATAATTTTAAAAAATAATTTAGCAATTATAGAAAAACAATAAACTTAATACTTGAAAATTAATTACTAATTTAACATAGCTAATTATTCATAAAATTAATTTTTTTAATGTAAAAAATAATTTTAAAAAATTAATTTAGCAATTATAGAAAAAAAATAAACTTAATACTTGAAAATTAGTTACTAATTTAACATAGCTAATTATTCATAAAATTATTTTTTTTCTGTCAAAAATAATTTAAAAAAAATTAATTTAGCAATTATAGAAAAATAATAAATTTAATACTTGAAAATTAGTTACTAATTTAACATAGCTAATTATTCATAAAATTAATTTTTTTACTATAAAAATTAATTTAGCAATTATAGAAAAACAATAAACTTAATACTTGAAAATTAGTTACTAGTTTAACATAGCTAATTATTCATAAAATTAATTTTTTTATTGTAAAAATTAATTTATCAATTATAGAAAAACAATAAACATAATACTCGAAAATTAGTTACTAATTTAACATAGCTAATTATTCATTAAATTATTATTTTTTACTATAAAAAATAATTTAGCAATTATAGAAAAATAATAAACTAAATACTTGAAAATTAGCTACTAATTTAACATAGCTAATTATTCATAAAATTAATTTTTTTACTTTAAAAAATAATTTAGTAATTATAGGAAAACAATAAACTTAGTACTCAAAAATTAGTTACTAATTTAACATAGCTAATTATTCATAAAATTAATTTTTTTACTATAAAAAATAATTTAGCAATTATAAAAAAACAATAAACTTAGTACTTGAAAATTAATTACTAATTTAACATAGCTAATTATTCATAAAATTAATTTTTTTAATGTAAAAAATAATTTTAAAAAATTAATTTAGCAATTATAGAAAAAAAATAAACTTAATACTTGAAAATTAGTTACTAATTTAACATAGCTAATTATTCATAAAATTAATTTTTCTACTATAAAAAATAATTTAGCAATTATAGAAAAACAATAAACTTAGTACTTGAAAATTAATTACTAATTTAACGTAGCTAATTATTCATTAAATTAATTTTTTCAATGTAAAAAATAATTTAAAAAAATTAATTTAGCAATTATAGAAAAAAATAAACTTAATACTTGAAAATTAGTTACTAATTTAACATAGCTAATTATTCAAAAAATTATTTTTTTTATGTCAAAAATAATTTAAAAAATAATAATTTAGCAATTATAGAAAAACAATAAATTTAATACTTGAAAATTAGTTACTAATTTAACATAGCTAATTATTCATAAAATTAATTTTTTTACTATAAAAATTAATTTAGCAATTATAGAAAAACAAGAAACTTAATACTTGAAAATTAGTTACTAGTTTAACATAGAAACGAGAGAGGCTAGATCTGATCTCAACAAGCAACGATAAGAACCCAAATGAAATAATAAATCCATTACATTCATACCTGGGAAAGCTTATCTCCAACAACGTTTTATTCGCTTCAAGTGTCTTGTGTCCTCTTCCAAAACCAACAAAACTAGTGACCCACCTAGTGTCCTCCTTTGCTCTCTCTCTCTCTCACTTTCTTTTTCTCCTCTTAGCTCGAGCCACCTCTCTTTGTTTTCATTGCCAGCTCCCTTGGCGAATTGTGGCTGTGAATGAAGGGGAAAGAATACAGGTTTTTAGAGTTAGGGTTTGGTTCAAGAGAGAAGAAGGGATTTAGGGGTAAATCTCACTATCCATTTTGTTATGTTTTGGCAATTTTTTTTTTTTTTTTTGAAAAATCAATCCATGTGAAGTGTGTAGTTGGAGGGTGACATGTACATGTGTCATGTCATCGACTTAAGTGGACAACTAATTTGGACCTTGCTTATGTGGCTTTTCCAAGCGGCTGATCCAACTAGGAGAGTTGTTAAAGTGTAGGAGGGCATTTTTGAAAGGGCCTCAACATCACTATTACAATGTATGAAAGACCATTTATTTTCCCCAAAATCCACTGAATTTGAAAAGTAAAAAGCAAATTTTCTAAAAGGCAAATTTTTTCCCCTTGATGTATCGTTACATAAATTTCTCAATCTTCAATAGGTTGAAGCTCAAGTTGAAGGAAGAGGTTGGACACTCATTTAAGCTCTAAACACATCAATCTCTACTTTAACATTATGGTCCTTTTTCTTGTATTTTCTAAAAGTAAAAATTAATATAAATAAACATCATGAGAACCAAAACCCATTTGTGATGAGTAGCACCGTTATTGTCCGATGGGCAATTTCGCAAGGAAGATTATAAGTTAATAGAAAAAAAAAAAAAAACCTTGATGTACACACAAAGATGCCTAACATATAAGGATGAAAATATTGATAATCACGAATATATCGGTACTTTAATTTTATGGATATATCAGAAATATATAGGCGGATATTTTGAAAAAAAATATTGGTAAGTCTAAAATTGATCAAAACTCATGAAAATATAAGAAAAACTTCATAAACATGTAATTAGAAGTATAATAGACATTTTAAAGTTATTTTGTTCAAGAATTTGATATATGTATAATATAATTTATCATATTTGATAATAATATCGTATGCGTCGATAAAAATATGGATTTTATAAATGTACATTTATTATTAAAGTACATCAAATATTATTCCATAATAATAGGGTGATATTTAATTATAATATATATAATTTTAAAATATATTTAATATTAAAATTATGATACATTTAATTCAATTATATTAAATGATATAAAATAAATGATGATATATATAATTTTTAAATATTTAATTAATATATTAATGATATTAAAAACACTATGAAAAAAATTATCATAATAATTTTTATATTTTTGGTAATCAATTAAATGAATTTTTATATTTAATTATAAAATAATTATAATTAATTTATCCTTTAAAATATTCGTTTTATATTTTGTTTATATGATTACTTTTATATATATTTGTGTAGTGTGAGGTTCATCCGTGGGGTTCTAGTCCCCGTGAGCACAAAGCTTAATATTTTTGGAGCTTTGACCAAGTTTGACCGTGCGTAACCATGATTGAAATTTTGGGAAATTTCGTCCATTTATTGCCAATTCTTTCCCTTAAATATTGATATATATGTATTTACCGATGTTTTAAACCATGATTAAACATAAATAGATAATTAATTGTCAATTTTTTGATAGATCAATTGTACCATGTCATGTTTTCATGATATCACCAATTTCCATGAGATTTAATAGTAGATTATTTAAAAAAACTGGTCCATAATTATCCTTTTTATTTTATATTACTATTTTACTTTATATCAGATTTTATTTCTCTATATTTATCACATTAATTTTTATTTCTAAAAATTATAATTATAATTCTTATTTTTTATTTAAAAATAGACAAAATTTCGAAATTATTAAAACAATTAATAAAAATAAATTTTAAATATTTATGTAAATATTAAATAAAAATTAATTATACAAAGTAAATTATAAATACAACTTTCAATAATTTTAATCACAACAGGAAAGTAAGTATTAAAGAAATTTATTAATGAAGCTTTTAAAGTAAACTTTGAAATAAAATATTTTATATAAAATCTTATTTATAAATTTTGAATGATTTAATTTTTTTTAAATGTAATAAAAATATTTAATTAAATTAATAATTTTATTAGTACTTTTTAATAAAATAAATAAATGAAAATAAGTATTTTAGAGAAATTTAAGATAATTTCTACTAGAAGGATCTAGTGTTTTTCTTTCTATTATCGAAGACACAATTATTACATCAAATATGTAAAGTGGAATTTGAGATAATAAAGTCATATATATCTTTATATATGCTATAATTTTTATAAAAGTTTAAACTTGTGGGATTTTGACTCATATGTATGTTGACAAATTGAGGAGAAGGGGCTCAGAAACAAACATGTAAATTGCAAAGAGGTGACTCAAACTCATCACCTCTCGCCAAAATATCATGTTGAACTATTAATTTCTCTAAAAAATTAAGCATGCAAAATTTGAACCTAATAGGTATAAAATATAAAAGGATAATCATGATCGATAAGTATATTCTAAAGCACTAAATAGGATGTGACAACAAAATGAGAGATGTTCTAACTCAAGAAGGAATATCATGCTCTTTAACAAAGATGATATGACACTTATTTTAAATTATTTAATTATTGGAATTATAAGAGCATATATATATATATATATATATATATATATATATATAGCTTGCTAAAACTTATTTTTATGTCATTCCCAGGAATACATTAATATAGGTAGGTAGAGGGAATAGTCTTAGCTAGCAAGTAGATCTTATTTTATTTTGTTCCAACTTCCAAGCTTAGCTAGTTGAGTTAATAAGCAGCAGATGGCACATTCGAACAAAGGTAAGTGCATGCGCAAGTAGAAGGTGGTTGACAGAATCCATTAGCATCTCTATGAAACTGTCCTCCATATTTGTCTAGACAAAGCTTAGCGCATGCCGGGTCTGTGCAGTTGTCAAGGTGTTCAGACTTGGCACAAACATTAAATTGAGCCCTTACTTCATTGCCTGCCCAACAATTAAGATATACATCAATATTAAAAGTATTTTTGATAAAAGCAAAAAATAAATAATTTTTCGAAAGTAGGACCATCATCAATTGTTAATCCAAAAATCAAAGTAGAGTGATTCTCTAGATTTTTAAAAATTAATCTTAGAATTGTATCAAACACCTAAATTTTTTTAACCAATGTGGTTGCCAACATTGGAAACCTTCTAGCCTTTCAATAATCACTCTTAATTGACCGTGTGACCCTACAAAAAATTTTATCATCCAAACCTTATTGTTATCTTTGTTTTAAGAAAAAAAAAAAGTTAGGTAAATGCTTTACAACTTTGTTTGATTGTACTATAAAAATATGGAAGAAAATCAAATATATTTAAAATTTAAAGAAATTTATATATTTTTAAATTATTTAATTTTTATATGGAAGAGTTAAATAAGTTAAATGAGTTTTTAAAAAAAATATTGACTTTAAATATTTTTTATTTTTTTATTTTTTATTTCCTTCTACTTTTTCTCTCTATTTTCTTTTCCTTGAATTTTCTCTCAAACTTCCCAAAACCCAAATATATCCTAATGTTATGTTTGGTTTCTAAAAAGTACTAAGGAAAAAAATCAAATATAAAAACATAACCCTAAATATACATAAATTAATAGAGAGAGAATATAAAATTTTACCACTAGCCAAGAAGAGAAGAACAAGAATGACGAGGAAGCTCTTCATGTTTTTCCTTTAATTTTATTAGTTGAGACAACCAAAAATATTATCATATTGCATGTCATATACACAACTATTTATGAAGAGAATTTGAAAGAATGTAGGTGTGATTGATGGATTTATTAGGACATAATGAACAGCTAAGGATGGCTTTCTATTAAGGAAACTACCAAAATATGACATGTAAAATATCTTATATAAAATTGTATTATTATCATTAGATAAACAAAATAGGAATATAATCTATATGTATTTGCAATTCTTTTGAAATATCTTATATATTCATACATATGATTTCCTTGTATCTGATATAAATATTGAAAAATTATGATATTTTATTATTAAGATATATATTATTAGGATATATTGAAAAATAAATAACTCCAATTAACTCCTACTATACCAAATTGTTTATTTATTTATTTATGATTAGTTTCTACAATATCTATTGTTCATATTTTCTTATTAAATTAAATTAAGATAATTACTTAATTCACCAATTTTCATTTTTAAATTCATTTACAATTTATATCAAATTAATACCATAGTACATTTTCAATTTTCAAACCATGCTCCATAGTTATCTTCTTTATTGAAAAATAAGAAATTTTATTCATCACTATTTATCATTTTTCTTTATTAAAATCATCATGTAACAACATGCACCATTTCCTCAATCATTTAGTACTATTATATTTTAATCAATTTAGTTTTTTGTATTTTATATGATTTAATTATCAAAATTAAAATGATACTTAAGAACCAATATAACTATTTCCCCATCATCTTAAGCTCTAAGTCCTTGGGTCTTGTAAGAATTGGGTGTTAAGATTTTTAGTTTTATGAATTTGACAATATTATTACTAAATCTATAAAATATTTTTATCTTTGATGTGATATTATATAATTATCAATAATATAATAAAATAATATATTAATGAATTTAATAATTAAAACTTTTAAGGTGTGGTTCAATTCTTTTTTAAAAAATAATTCTTAATTATTTTATTTTAATGTCCTTTTATTTTTTATGATGTGATATTTGCGGTTGCTAATTTATACCATGTTTTTATAGAGAAATAAAATATGGCATACCATTCTCATTGATAAGGATGGATATTTATATACAAATACATTTGAGTTCTACTATAATTCAAACTCTATCTCCTATAGTAATGCAAATTAATTATAAGCTTCTACTCTAATTCAAATTCTATATTCTATTTTAATTCAAACTAATATATAATAAATAGATAAATACCAATATGTAAATTAAGGATAATATTGACTTTCTCTAATATGCCCTTGCAAGATGGAGCTCTGATAGGAGATTCCAATCTTGGTCTTGAGAGAAAGAAAATAGATTGAGATATATTCGACTTTTGTGAAGGGTAGTCTCCTTGTATCTATGGAGGGCGATCTCATTTCTTTTGTGAAGGTCAATCTCCCTGTTTATGTGGAGGGTAGAGTCTCCCTATTTATGTGGAGGGTGAAGTCTCCTTGTTTCTATGGAGGGCAATCTCTTTATTTTTATGGGGGTCAATCTCCCTATTGTGGAGAATAGTCTCCTTGTTTTTGTGGAGGTAGTCTCCTTGTTTTTGATGGGGTCAATCTCCTTATTTATGTGAAAGACGGTCTCCTTGTTTATGTAGAAAGCAATCTCCTTATTTTTGTGGAAAACGGACTTTCTATTTCTTTAAAGGGTAGTCTCTCTATTTCTGTGGAGGGTGGTCTCCTTGTTCTCTTTGTTTATGTGAAGGGCGGTCTCCCTATTTCTGTGGAGAATGATCTCCTTATTTCTGTGGAGGACAATCTCCCTGTTTCTTTGGAGGGTGTTCTCATTGTTTTTGTGGAGGGCGGTCTCTTTGTTTCTATGGAGGGTAGTCTCCATCTTTCTATGGAGGGTGGTCTCTCTATTTTTGTGAAGGGCAATCTCTCTATTTCTATGGAGGGTGGTCTCCCTATTTATGTGGAGGGCGGTCTCCTTGTTTCTGTGGAGGGTGGTCTCCTTGTTTCTATGGAGGGTGGTCTCCTTGTTCTCCCTGTTTATATAGATGGCAATCAGGGCGCTCTTCCTGCTTTTGTGGAGAGTGATCTCCCTATTTCTGTGGAGGGCAATCTCCTTGTTTCTGTGGAGGCCAATCTCTCTGTTTTTGTGGAAAACAACCTCCCTGTTTCTATGGAGGGCGGTCTCCTTGTTCTCTTTGTTTATGTGGAAGGAAGTTAGAAGTTTCTTGGGTTTGGCTGGATACTATAAGAGGTTTGTGGAGGACTTCTCTAGAATTACAACACCGATGACTAGGTTGACTAGAAAATGAGTGAAATTTGAATGGAATGAAGAGTATGAGAATCTTTTCCAAGAGTTGAAGTGGAAATTGACCATTGCTCTAATGTTAACTACTCCTATTAGTGGAGACCTGTTTACAACTTATTGTGATTCTTCTATAGTAGGGTTAGGGTGTGTGCTAATGCAGCAAGGCAAGATGATAGCTTATGCCTCAAGGCAATTAAAGTCGCATGAGCGGAACTATCCAGGACATGATTTGGAGCTTGTAGTAGTGGTGTTTACCCTTAAGACTTGGAGACTCTATTTGTATGGAGAGAAGTTTGAGGTGTACTTTAATCATAAGAGTTTGAAATACATATTCACTTAAAAGGATTTGAACTCTAGGTAAAAGAGATGAATTGAGACATTGGAAGATTATGATTTTGCTCTTCATTACCATCCTGGAAATGCGAATGTTGTAGAAAATGGATTGAGTAGGAAAAACTATCGCCAGTTATCTAGCTTGTGGTTGAGAGAGTTTGAGATGCATGCAGTTATTGAGGATTTTGAGTTGTCTTGGTTGGGAAGGACATGGTCCATGCTTGTACAATATATCAGTCAGACCAATGATTATCCAAAGAATAGTGGAGGCCCAAGTTCATGATGAATTTTTAGAAAAAGTTAAAGCCAAGTCGGTAGAATGTGAAGTAGATAAAAATTAGTTTATGCATGTAAATGGGAGTGTGAGATTTAAAGGGAGATTGTGTGTGCCAAGGAATATGGAGTTGGGGCATGAACTTCTAGCAGATGCTTATAAGGCAAAGTATACTATCCACCTTGGGAGTACCAAAATGTATCAAGACTTAAATAGACAATTCTAGTGGAATGGGATAAAGAGAGACATTACTCAACATGTAACCAATTGTCAAATCTATTAACAAGTGAATACTGAACACCAGAAGCCTGCAAGGTTGTTGCAACCTTTACCTATACCTAAGTGGAAGTGGGATCATATCACTATGGACTTTGTGATAAGGTTGCCAAGAACTAGAAGCAAGAAAAATAGAGTTTGGGTGATTGTGGACCGCCTTACTAAGTCAACCCATTTTCTAGCTATGAAAACTATTGACTCCATGAACTCTTAGGGGATTGGGTTTTTATCAAGTTGCCCCCTCGAAGAGGCATATTTCAATTTGGGAAAAAATGAAAATTAACCCCTAGATTTGTGGGACCGTTTCAAATCGATAAGAGAGTGGGCCCAATGGCATACAAGTTAATATTGCCTCAACAATTGTCCCACAGACATGATGTCTTCTATGTGTCGATGTGTACTCCAAATCCAACTTGGGTAGTTGACTTGTAAGATGTTTAGATTAACGAAAATACATCTTATATGGAGGAACATTTGCTAATTTTGGAAATTGGAGAGCATAGGTTCAAGAACAAGGTGATTCCCGCAATCAAAATGTGGTGGCAACACCATGGGATGGAAGAAGCCACTTGGAAACCTGAGGAAGAAATGAGGCCACACTATTCACAATAATGATCGGGTATTTTAGGCCACATTGGAAATTCAAGTTTGAAAAGTCTTCTATTGAACAGTGGTTGAAAAGTAAAAAAAGTGATTGGAGAACACATGTCAAATTGGGGTTGGTGAATTTGGAATATTTTATAAGTCAATCAAACGAGTTGAAATTTTTGTGCCACATCAACTTTATGGTAGAAAATTTCTTAGGATCATAGAAATTGAAATTTTCCAAAAATGAAAAGCAAAAAAAAAGAACGGAAACAGAAAATGAAAAATGAATTCATTAAAATTATTTAAAACTAATTAAGTAAAAAATTAAATTAAATTAAATTGCTTAAAAATAAATTTGAGAAAATTAACATTTTTGGGATGGTGTTTGATAATTTATTTTGTGTGTTGTAAAAAAAATGAATTAAGAAAATAAAATGAATTGAATTGAAGAAAAAAAAAACTAAATTAATATAATATATATATACATATATTGTTTTTAGGTTGGGCTACTGCCACCTTTAGTGGCTTGTTTAACAAGAAAAGAAAAATGATGAAGAAAGAGAAAAGGTAGAGTAAAAGGAAAATGAAAAAGCAAGGGGCTATCGGTCAACGGTGGGCAGTCCGCCTTTGGCTAGCCATTTCAAAGGCCAAACGTGCTCCTTTTCGCATGAAATTTTGAGGGAACACTCTATTCGATGCGAAGAACATTTGTACGATGTCAGATTTTGTTTTCAATGGTTGGATTGTTAGATATGTGGTAAAGGGTTTTAACCCTAAAACTTTTATTTAATGTTTTTTTCTTTAAAAAAATTATAAATCTCATTGTTGAAAGTTAAATAGGTAATATTTATGATATGAGAAATTTTATTGGGTGATTTAGGAATTTTCTTTGGGATTTTTGTGTGATAATAGAAGTGTTCAATTGTGGAGAAATAATTGTGTTTGATTGTTGGAATTATTGGGATCATTGAGAAATAATGGAACTTTGGTAAAAATTATGTTTATTTGATATTTGAATTATAGAGAATTTATTTTATTGTTTTTGGTAATTTAATTGTGGAGAAATAATTGTGTTTGATTGTTGGAATTATTGGGATTGTTGAGAAATAATGGAATATTGGTGGAAATTATGTTTAATTGATATTTGAATTATTGAGAATTTATTTGGTTGTTTTTGGTAATTTAATTGTGGATAAATAATTGTGTTTGATTGTTGGAATTATTGGGATTTTTTAGAAACAGTGAAATCTGGTATAAATTGTAATTTTATTGATATTTGAATTCATAGGAATTTTATCTGATATTTGTGATACTTGTGATTGAGGATAATTAATCTCATTGCATTTCATATTAGGAATGGCAATTTCACGAGTAAATCAAGTCACCCGCCCCGCCCCTATTGGGACAGGTATGGGAATATCATATTCGGGTATAGAACAGGTTTAGGGAGTATATAAAAACTCGAATTGGGTTCAGGGTGGGGAGGGTTTTGCAGTTTCTGCCCCAACCCGTATATGAATCACCAATTTACCCTTATAGCATTACAAAATACCCAAAAAGTCCTCCATATATATAATCATTTATTCTTAAAGATCCATGGTTATTTCATTCTTAAGACAGTAAACGAGCTTTCGTTTTCTCACTTCTTCTCGTTTTCTCATTTCTTCTTAAATTGCTTCTTTTCGTTTCACCCTAAAAGCTCAGTTTTTGCTCTAAAAACCAGAATAACAAATTTGTGGACAACAAATTATTAAGGTTTCTATGGATTCCTCATTTCCAAGTAAGAAAACCCTAAGTTTTAAGGCTTTGTTAGAAATGTCTTATTTTTCATATTTTTCTAGTTTTAGTTGATGGATTTGAGATTTTTTGGGTTGTTTATTTATAGATCTGTGCATTTTGTTCTTATATGTGCAGTTTGCAGTTTTGTTGCACAATAAATGCTTGATTAAATATTGATGAGGAGACAACACAACATGGGTGTCGTTGAAGTATGAATCATTTTGAAAAAGGTTTTTTGTAGCTTAAATATGAGAACCCAAATAGTGTTTATTGAAATTTCCAAAGACCCATGTTCTGTAAAAACATAATTCCCAAAAACACATTTGGGATGGGGATGAGATTATTAGCTTTTTTGTAGATGAGCATGAGGACACCAACTCACCCTGCCCCAGGTTTGGGACGAGGACAGAAATGGGGTAAGGGTGGCCCGTCCTATACCCAGCCCGTTGTCATCCCTATTTCATATGCATCATGGTTGTGTGAAGGAAAAATAAAAATTGTGAAAAGTGCATGAAATGGAAAAAAAAAAATAAATAAATAAAATAGCAATAAAAAATAAAGGCCAATGAGAGGTGAATTAAGAAGAGAGTGAGATTCCTAGGGTGAAAGACCCAAAAATCTACCCTAGAAAGATTCTGAATGGAGAGTGTATTTGGGTATGGACGCGTATCCTTCGGTGAAAGCCCGTGAACAATAATGCATTGTATGACTGTGTCACATATCCATATGCATTTTATTTAATTGTTGAATTGTTATAATTATAGAAATTAAAAATGATTGGGTTGATCAATTATGGTGGAATGTTTATTTTGTATTCACTTGAACCTTAGTAATCCTAATTAACCCCTTGGGTGTAAGGCACCCTATTGAGCAATGTGGAATGGTCACCTCTTCCTTCTTAAATCTTTTTAGATGTAGATGTAGCTCCTAATGATCAACAAATCGGACATAGAGGGCTTGAGGATGCCCTAGGAGGTTTCAGAGCAACTTAAAGGATTTTATTATCCTTGGTTGTGTCGGGTTATTGGAACATGTTCTAATAGATTTTTAAATTATGTATTCATTTATAAACTATATTTTGAATTAAACTTGCTCTATTGTGGACACTCTTATTAGATTTTGGTTAGAAATCTTATTGATATTAAATTGTTTGTTGCTCAAGTAGTTGTTGTATTTTGATAAGTTGGAATGTTAGTTGGAGGAAGCTTTACAGTAATTGATGTTTAGAAAAAAAAAAAATTCAAGGCATTTTAGTTGATTACCAATTTAGATTATGAGGAACCTTTAGGGTTAAACCTTTGACCTGGGGTCATGGGTCCGATTCTGGGTTGCCTAGAATTAGGGTTATGACAAGTCACACCAAGTTTTGGTAAAAGAATGAGGCAAATGGCTAATCAGCACCTCCAATTCATGCTCAGTAGTGGCAATAGTTCTGACAATAGTGACCTTTGCCATAACAGCCACCCACTAGGCAGAATGAAGGAAACATACCAAACCTTGAGCATTACTTGGTCTTTATTGTCTTTGCAATTTCATCCCTAAGTGCTCTCTCATTTTCTCTCACCTCTGTCATCTCATTTTTGGCCATTCTTATCCCTAGACATAAACCCAAGGATTTTGAAAAGTAGTTGCCAAGAAAGTTCTTGTATGCCTTAACATATCTTTTTATATCGTTAGTTGCCATGCTAGTTTGTTTCTGTGCACGCCATTTCTTTCTGATGAGGGATGACTTGGAACATAATACGTTTTTGGTGTACAGTATAGCATGTCTGCCAATAGCATATTTTGCTATGAAGTAGTTTCCCTTCTACATGGATATTGTACTCGATACCTTCTTAAAGGTGCCACGACATAAGCCTAGCTCATAGTTAAGGGCCTGACCATGTTTTCTTTTCTTTGCTTCCCTTCTTTTGGTTGGTTGGTTGGTGTTTTCAATTATCTTTTTTTGCATTTAAGAAAATGAAATGGACATTACCAAAGTCAAAATAACCATTCCTTCTTCTTGCTTTGTAGTCAATTTTTTACAAATTTGGTGTGGCTTAGTGCTTTTGCTTAGATTACAATTTATCTAAGCTCTATGAAAATTTAGTCAAATTGTACACAAAAAAAAATAGTTGCCTCTTAATTTTTTTTCATTTTCATCAAGAGCAAGAAATTAGAAAGGGTGGAACTAAAAAAAGTTGAAGCTATGTTTGGTTACTCAAAAGTACTAAGAAAAATAAAAGAAATATGGAGAAATTGTTTTCACTGGTTTTAAAAATAAAAGGAAAACAAGTAGAAATTAAAAAAAAAAAAAAATCATAAAAAGCAAATAAAATTAAATATGATATTTTTTCTTTTCTCTACAATTTACACCAATACTAAAAGTCTTCAAATATGATTTTGTTTTAATTACACGTGTTTTCCTAATTTTCTTCAACTTCCTTAAATTTTATTATTAAACAAATAAATTCTGAATCAAACTATACTTGATACATAAAATTTATTAATTATTAAAAATAATTTGACCTTCAAAAATTAATTTAGTTAATACTAGAGAGTAGAGAACTTAATTAGATTAGAATGTCATATACCAAAACTCATTTTGAATGACTTGGCTAGCTAGTTTCTTCTTTGCATATAATCAAATTTTTACAATTTTTTTACTAGGCAAATAAATTCCAAATTAAACAAGATTTAATGTGTTAGATTCATTAATGAGTCTAACAATGTTCAAAAATAACTTAAATTCAAATAGTAACCCAATTAATACTAGAATTTTATGAACAAAAAATTGGTCTAAAATGATATAATTGTTTGTCTTTTACATAAAACCATGATTTTTTTTTTTTTTTTTTACTAGATAAATAGACTCCAAATTAAGCAAGACTTAATACATTAGATTCATTAATGAGTCTAGTAATTTTCTAAAATAATTTGAAATTTAATTAGTAACCTACTTAATACATGAAATTTATAGATAAAAATTGATCCACATCAACTGTATTATTTCTTTTTTTATATATATTTATACTTTTACGAATTTTCTCACTAAAGAAATGAACTTAAAATCAAGCATATTGAATTTATTAATGAGTTTAATAATTTTTAAAAATAATTTAAAACTCAAAAATAGATCTACACTACAATAAATAATAAACCAAACCAATACATTATAAGTCATGATTTTACTATTTCTAGTGCTATACACAACTATATTTTTTAAGCTCTCACTATATAAATATATTCTAAATTAAAATTTAGAAAATTCATTAAATAATTAATTAAATTAATGCATTTCAAAATACTTTATTCATAATTAAGTATTGTGTGCTTATAATGAAAAGATTGGCTTATTTAATTACATATTAAAAAGTTAAACTTTATTTATTTTTAAATTCATTTTAAATAAAATATTATTAATTAACTACTATTATTTTAAAATTATTATTATTATTATTATTATTTAAAAAAAAACAAGCTTTTAGGATGATGTTAATATCCATATTTGTTATGATTTTGTTTTAATACTATTATTCATATTTATTCCATTTTCATTTCTAACAAGACTTGAATTAAATTTAATTAGTATTATATAAATAGAATTTACAATATTTTAAAAAAAATCAAAATAAAAAATTATTTTTGGAAACAATTTATGTAAACAAGTTTTTTCTTTCCTATTATTTAACTTAAAAACAATTTTTTAAAATACATATTAGAAAATCATTCAAACAGCCCTTAATTTTCTTTCCTTATATTTTTCATCCATGAGTAAACAAGACAAAAACTTTTAAATTTTTTAACTTCATTTTTTTTTTCTTTGACTTTTTCCTTCTATATGTTTTTCCCTTCAATAACTTGAGATGATTGATACTTTGAAGACTAGAACGTAAAGGTTTGTGCTTCTATTTGAAAGGGAAAAATAAAATATACTACCCCATGGCGTTGAATAGATGACCAAAATGTGGAAGGGTTGAAATTGTAATTGCTCATTGGGAGTAGACTCTAAGATGCCATTCGATGTGGTGCCACTTTAACGTATATTTTTGTGGATTTGATTTGATTGGAAAATAATTATTTATAGATTTTATTATAACAAAAAGATTGTTTTTTAAAATTTGGTATCCAAATGCAAGTTTATTTTTAAAAACATTAAAACTTTTTTTGAAAACTATTCTCAAAAGCTATTTTTCATTTTCAAAAACACTTTCTAAACAAACCCTAAATATCTCCCAAATAAGTCAATGGAATGTCAAAATCCTCAATAGGTTGAAGCTCAAGCTAAAGGAAGAGGCTGGACACTCATTTCAGCTCTGAACACATCAATCTCTACTTTAACATTTTTGTCCTTTTGCTTGTATTTTCCAAAAGTCAAACATAATGTAAATAAACATCATGAGAACCAAAACTAGGGATGGCAACGGGACGAGTTTGGGACAGGCTCCCTCTATCCCATTCTCATCCCAAAATATATAATTATTTTCCATCCCTATCCCAAACCCAGGGCAAGGCAGGGTTTGCGGTCCCGTTCCCGTCTTCACATAACCATTAAAATCCCATCCTCAGCCTGTCCCAACCCATGTATGTGTTTTTGAGACGAGGTGAGGCGAGACTGGGCTGGGCTATTGTATAAGAAAATGATGTTCAGAGAAGTGTTGGGCTAGGTTGTTCTATAAGAAACTCAAATTCTGACAATTCTATTAAATTCATTTTTCACATATTGATTATAATACATATTTCAGATAGCTTTGAGAAATGAGAAAGGACATTTTATCTCCTACTAGATTGCTGCCAAGATCAGCATCTTCATCCCCAATTAAACTAAGTTTTCTTAAAGATTTGTTGCCATACTCAAAAGTCTTTTGCGGACCAAAAATGGATCCATGATACACATATAGGAACACAAGAAAAATTGTCACCACACACACAAATGTAAGCAAGCATCTCTTGTGTAATCCATCTACTCTTCCCCTCATTGTTCAATTTAAAAACTTCCCACTTTCAAGTCAATAAATGGAGATTAGAATGAGGGTCCCATAATTGAAATTGCCAATAGCTAAAACCAATAAGATTTTTTTTTTTTTTTTTTATGTCAAATTCACAATCCAAAATAAGCCTATATATCATGCTTTTACAAAGTATTAGTTCCAATAGATAAAAGCATGAATACCCTTAAGATGTATCAGAACCAGACCTTGAAAAAATTGATTCCAGAAACTATCAAAGAAATTTGCAGAGCATATAAGCATTATAAGTAGTGGGAAAACAAGCTCTTGAATACAAATTTTCAGCAAAACATCCAAATGATTTTTCTATGCATGCTGGATAACCCATGAAATCTAACCAAATTAAAATACTCCCACAAAGAAATCATATGGTGTCTTGTAATCAATTGTTGTTGCATCATAACCACAAAATTAAGGGAAATATTGTATTCTTCCAACCAAACAGGAAATAGAATAAGGGAAAAAACAGAACCAGTTCCAATCTAACTAGTCCACAAAGGAATAGCAAGGATATAGTATACACACGAAAAATCTTTAACAAATATTAATATTTTTACCCAATTTGCCTATCAAATGAAAGAAAGAAAGAACAATTTCTAATTAACACGACAAATATATTCCAGTCTAATGCCTAATTGCTTCTGTAAGTAAGCATCTATACAAAGTTAACAATCCTACATAAAGTGTTGTATGACTTTGCTGAAATAGAGTTTTGAGTTTGTCTCAAATGACTCTGTAAGGACTAAAGACAAGTGGCCATCATAATAAGTCTATGACAATTAGCCTGTGTTTGATTAATAGAACAAGACCTTTGGAGTTGTAATTCCTATTTCATTGTCAATTGCCCCCTAAGGTACCAATGGGTTTGGAATCGAATATAAATTCCATAGATCCTAGGTTCAGAAAAAGGAACTCCTATACAAAAATAAGATTTCCAAAATCAAACCCAAGTTTGTAGAACCAAACGCCAATTGAAAGAGTAATCATCGACACTTTCCAACTCATAAGTTGACAACCAATCCATTAAAGTGATACCTATCTAGGTAGGGAATTAATTCAAAATGCCAATCATCATAAACCTTCAAAATCAGAAGCAGAAACATGACACCATCAAAAAAGAAAATTGAATATAAGAAGCAAAACTAAACAAGTCAAAATGTTTCTGCTTGAAGAAGAGGATAGTACTAGTGTTGATTCTAATTGAACTACTAGAAACTTACTAGAAAGCTCTTTGGTATGACATCATCTTCAAGCTGGAAACAAGCATATCTAACATGTTAAAAGGTAGGGGAAATAAGTATGCAAATGGTTAACAGTAGGGAATGAAAACGTAGGGAAATGGAATGACATGGAATTTTTTGAAGTGTTTTATGTACCCATTAACCTGCAACAGTTTTGAATTATAGAAATGACCACAAAGTATCATTTTCACTCTACAAATATCAATAACTAGACCATATACTAGCAAGCTGTAAGTCACAAAACCATGACCAACATGAGCCAAAAAAAAAAAAAACCATTAAGAAACAGTTTTAGTGTTCATGAACAAATGTGGTCATTCACCACTAACTTTGAAACTACCATAATTCAGAAAATATAAAGAAAATCATGTGTCTGTTTAAAAAAACACATTTTAAATAGAAAAAAAAAATATAAAAAACATAAGAATTACGTGATCAATTCAACGAAGCAATTTTCAACTTAACCAACATTTTTTTATTTCAAAACCCAGTAAAAAAATTATAAAAGAAGAAAATAAAAAACAAAAAAAAGAAAATAAAAAAAATAAGAAAAGAAAATAAAGCACTTACAAAATCAATTTTCTCATTCTTGGTTTCTTCTAAGCTAATAGCTCTGTTAGCAGCCATCTTCTTTTCTTCTTTAGCTCAAACAAAAACAAAAACATCAACATTGCAATCCAACATCATAATATGGGCAGTATCATATAATATCCAACATTTTTACCGGTGTCCAATTCCACACTTTTTGCTTTACATTTGACTTCATAGGCTTGTCATACCTACAAAATTAAAATACTTATAAATTTGGAAAAGCAAAGAAAAGTTCATGAAACTCATGAGTTTTTTCACAACCCTCATGTCATTTTGTCCTTATTATCATTGTAATATATGTGGCTTAAAAAAGAATAACAAAGATTGAACTGGACCAAAACAATGCTAATGTGCAGATTATAAGCATGAAAAATGAGGTCATCTTAGTGTACATTTGCTCAACAACACCATTCAAAGTAGTGTCAAATCTCATAATTCTTTATTGTGGTTGGGTTCTTCTCAAAAATTGCAGTGACATGTAGTTAACCAACAAAGAACTTCTCTGAATATACTTTCTAATATCTCATGACATGATATGCATTTTCATAATCATCCCAATAAAGTGAGCATAAAGTAGAGAAAAAACCTACCAGCAGGGTATAGGATTAAAGTGAATAAGATTGACCAGTAATAGAAAGTGCCAAAAATGAAACATCATGGTACTTCTTGGAGCTAAACCAGTGCCAGATTCCATGATACCTATTGCATAAACAAGACTAAAGTAAGGTTACATTCTTAGAAAGAATTCAGTTTAAAAAGATTGAATACATTCTTACCATTGCTTTTTAAATATAGACTTTTGTAGGTAAAAGCAACATTTGCAACCATTGCACTTATAAAACTAGTCCAATTAATATTGGTAGTGATTAACAATTCAACATATAGGACATCCCAAAATATAACATCCAAAATTAAAAGATATCCATAAACTTAACAACATTAAAATAAAAAATAAAAAAAAGACATTACAAAGATAATGTTAACATCCCAAAATATGTCTCTAACATAATCTCAAGTAAAAAACATAAAGTACAAGTGAATCATCATCTTCATCCATAATTGTGAGCTAGAGCTGTGAGCCATGAATCGAAGAATCACCTAATAAAAAAAATAAACACCCAAAAACAAAAAGTCACTTTACTAAATATTTTATAATAAAACCATTCATAAAATTGATAATTTTGTAAATATGTTACCTTCCATTTCTTTCCATAACCAACTTTGAGCACACATTAAGGCCTCTAAAGTATCTGGATGAAGCCTATTGTGATGTTTTGATACCATCCTACCACCGGTGCTAAAGGTCGACTTTGATGCAACTATAGATACCAGAATAGCATAGATATCTCGAACAATCATTTGCAAAGTTGGATACTTTATACTATTGGTCTTCCATCAACTTAAAACATCAAATTTTAAGTCCTTAATAGAATAGACTCCTCTAAGTAATAATCTAACTCCAACTTTGCATGACTTTCTCCAATGGTACTATGAACAAATAAGTCAAACTTTAAAAAAGGATCTTGTTCATCATAGTTGAACTCTGACAGAGTTGAACCTAATGAAGTACCATAGGATGAAGTTTCTAGCCCCAACTTAGACTTTGATTGGTACTCAAAAAGCAACTCATAACACATTCCATGAATTTTTTCTATCTCATTTGAAGCTTCAGACCCATACATTATTGGGAAGTAAAACTCTAAAATCTTCATTTTGTATCTTAGGTCAAATATAGTTGTTATTATCATCACTATAGGATACCCACTCCAATATTTGTCAAACTTTTGCAACACACTTGATGTCCTCATTCTCACAACATCATTTGAGCAGATCAACCAATCATACAATGCCTCTTTGATCTCACACACTTTGATGAAGAAAGTATTTACAGTAAGATTTCACCTTGAGAACAACTCCGTTATGTTATAAAATAATTTCAATCTTCCACATTTTTTTTTTTTTACCATATTCCATTCTTCCTTTGATGGCACAAACATGTAGTGTTTTTCACATTGCTTCAAATGTGGGAACACATCTTTATATGTTATAGCTATTGATAACATCAAGTATGTAGAATTCCATCTTGTTTTACAATCAAGAGTTAACTTCTTATTACATGGAATATGTCATTAGCGAGCTACATCTTCAAACTTTTCCACTCTTGATGGTGTTGTTGACCAATATGCAACATTATCACGAATTTTTTTCAATTTCTTTTCCAATGACATCTAAACCTTCCTTCACAATTAAGTTCAAGACATGTGTCGCACATCGCGTGTGAAAATTTTTTCCATTCAATAAAAATGCATCGCTCAAAGACAATTCTCCACAAAGATATAAATCATTATGTCATTACTTGAGCAATTATCCACATTAACTATAGATATTTTTTTGTCCATATTCCAATCCAACAAGAAATCCATTAACAAATCTAAAAGAACTTTTATGTGTGGAGGAGGCACATAAACAAACCTACATTAAAAAAAATAAAAAAATAAATAGCATATCATTAATGCAAGTGATATCATTAAAGGATCAAATGAAAAAACACTTAGGAAGTTCAAAAAAAAAAAAAAAAACATAACTAACCTTACAATATGATGTTGCAGTAACCAAGACTCATTAATGTGATGTACGGTGATAGCCATGTAGCCTGTCTTTTGATTTGATGTCCACATATCAATTGTGATTGCAATTCTGGCTTTAAGTTTCTCCAAGTAGCTAATCATTTTCCCTTTCTCAACCTCATAAATCTTCATTATGTCACTCTTAATTGTATTGCAAGAAACTATCTTAAACAAAGGTTGGAGACTAGTAGCAAAATCTCTAAACCCCACATGGTCAACTATTGAAAACGGGTACTCATGCAATATAATTGCATGTGCAAGCGTCTCTCTTGAAATATCTTAATCAAAAGTGAAACCATCAATTTGAACTTTTCCATGACCTTTTCTCTCTACTGCTAATAATTGTTGTCTAATATCAACATTTCTTCATTTCATGCACCTATCTATGCGCACATGTAAATGTTTTGTCCCATTCTTGCTATCGGCCTTGAGCCTTCCTTTACAATGCTTACCAATAGCATAATCTTGTCCATCTTCTATGACTTTATCAAAATCATTCCAAACAACAGAAGTCAGTTTTCTTCTTTTAGATCCTAATGTTCCATCAGTAGTTGAAGTACTACCCATAATTGGATTTGAACCCACACTTGGTATGGAAAAGTTTTCCCTTTCTTTTGATGTCATTTTTCTTAATATGAAATAAAGCCTGTAGTTAAAACATTCAAACCAATGAGAAGATTCTATTTACATTCAAACCAACCCAAGTAAACCCTACATAAATAAGCCTATGTTACCACAAAAATAGACCATAAAAAAAAAAAAAAAAATCTATGATTCTAACTTTCAATTCATTTCTATTCTTTTCCCACACTTTCTCATAAATCAAACATAACATAGAGAAAAAAAAAATGATTATGGATTATGGAGTTGTTAAATTCTAAATAGCACTTAAACGAAATCTATGTGAAATGGAAACTTCAAAAATAAATACAAAAATAAAAATTATCAGAAAAATGATTACAGATTTCAAACTAGGGTTAAAGCAAACAAACTTATTTTTACAATTAATGAGTTGATAAAAGGGAGATAAAAATCATAAAATCATTCTTTGTTTTCATGCATGTGAAGCCACTAAATCAAATCGATTTGACTTTGACAATAATAAATTACATGGAGATTTTAGGTAACAACAAGAAAGAAGAATTCGAGCAAATAAAACCTAGAAATTTAGGGTTTTTTTTTTTACCTGAAAACAAGAAATCCAAACAAAACCAAAGCCTTTAGACCTCGAATTTTGGTACTCTAGGTGAGCTTCGACTTCATTTTCTTCGTGTTTCAAGAAGGTAGAAAATGAAGTTAAAGAGGTTGTCTTCTCCACAAGCTATGAGCCTTATCTCTTCTCTCCCCTAACGGCTCAAAATCTAAGATAGAAATTTTTTGAGTTGGGAAAATCAATCCGAGAGCTAAGCATCTAAGAATAGTGAGAATGAGAGATTTTTGTGTTGAGGGAGAGTAAACCAAAGGAAGAGACAAGAAACAAATAAGTGGAGCTTTTTGGTATTTTGAAATATATAAAGGGTAAACTTGTAATTTTATATTTGGGGTAGGGGGGGGGGGGGGGGGGGGGGGGACCGCCCCAAACTAGATTCAAGTTTTAAAATTAAGCCCAATCAAGTCCCATCCCCGATTACTGTGCTCGCATACCCGTCCTAACCGAGGCAGTGACCCAACAAACCCGCAAAATTGTCATACCTAACCAAAATCCATTTGTGACTAGTAGCACCATTATTGATTTATACATAGACTAGTGTAGGAGCTTCTAGATTATTCTTGATTTATAAGGAACCCTTCAAGGTTCTAAAAACTTCCTAAGATGCCTATAAATAGGTTAAGGCCTCATTTGGCCAAGACACCACCCCAATCACTTCCTAACCAAGTAAGTGAGTTCCCAAAGCACTTGTAAAGCTTCCTTTGAGCAACAAAAGCTTCCATTCTTTAAGAGTTGCCCACTACGCCTTCTAAAGTTTCCAAGTCGTGAGCATCTTAGCCTAGTAAGCTAAGCATTGGGAGTAAGGTCTGACTTAGCAAGATCAAGTGTCTTGACTTGTCTAAGTGTCACACGAGCTTAGGAAAAGACTAAGTCTATGACAGTTGTTATCAAAGAGCGGCTACAAAGCAGGCATAGTGAAGGAAGCATGTCGGGCTCTAACGTAGATAAGACTAATGGGCAAACTCATGGGAGGAAAACCAAGCCTATTGCACGAGGTAGGGGCAAGAAGGATAAATCTTGTGATGTCGTTCCAACATGGAGGCAAGGTTAGCTAAGGTAGAGCTAGCCATGGAGGACACTCGGGAAGGCTTGGACTTGATCGAGCAAGGCATGGAGAACTGTATGAAGGATCTTAGGGAATAGATCCAAGACCTTCATAAGGAAATGCTAGTCTCACAAGTTCAGTCGGTGTCACACGAGGAGTTCATGTCCTTCCAAGACAAGGTCATGAGCATGTTTGCTAGTATGGAGGCCCAAGACCAAGAGGTTCGACAAGAGCTAGCCATCTACAAGACTAACGTATCAGCACGGGTCATGGCCACACAGAAGGCATCTAGGGTGGAGGTGCCAAAGCCATAAGGGTTTAGTGGCAAACAAGATGCCAAGGAATCGGATAACTTCTTGTGGTATATGGAGCGATACTTCGAGGCTATCGCATTGACTGATGAGGCGGTTAAGATAAGAACTGCAACCCTCTATCTTATTGACACAACTAATCTATGGTGGCGTCGGAGGTTCGCCTATATAGAAAAATGCATTTGCATCATAGAGACGTGGGAGGACTTCAAGAGGAAGATCAAAAGGCAAATCTACCCTGAGGACATGGCTCACCTGGCTAAGAAAAACATGAGGCGTCTCAAGCACATAGGCTCAATACGCGACTATGTCAAGGAATTCTCTTTGCACATACTTGAGATTCCTAACATGACTAAGAAGGAGTTGCTATTCAACTTCATGATTAACTTGCAAGGGTGGGCCGAGTAGGAATTAAGGTGTTGACGTGTTCAAGACTTAGCCACTGTTATGGCAGTAGCAGAGTCTTTAACAGATTACAAGATGGGGGACTCCTTCAAGGTTGAGTCTTTGAAGGATAGCCAAGCCACAGATGGGGGAGACGAGGTTTCAAGGGACCACAATGCTTCTAGAATGAGATTAGGCAAGACGTCTAACATCCGGGAAGGAAGGAGTAAGGCGGAAAGGAAGGAACACGCCTAAAATCAAATGTTTCCTATGTGACGGTCCACGTTGGGCACAGGGTTGATCAAAGAGGAAGACGCTCAGTGTCATGATCGAGGAGAGATAATAGGAAGGCGAAACACATAGGGGCTCAATGCAGCGACTAGGTGCCCTCCAAGTCAACCCAAAGCTTAGTATGCCTAAGACCTTCTTACTATCAGGGGTGCAAGTAAAGAAGGTAAAAAAGGAGTGAGCTGAGGTAGCCTGCACACACAGGACAAGGACACTAAGGAAAAGGTGAACTTGATGGGCAAGAGGAAGCAACATTCCAAGCATCGAAAGTGCAGGTATCTGCATCCATCCGAAGTTTCATGGGAGAAGGAGGTGAAGAATATCCTGGCTGAACAGGTCACCAGGAGACAAGGGGTCCCTCCTGTGATAGAGTACTTAGTCCGATGGAAAGAACTACCTAAGAGGCAAGTAAGTTGGGAACATGCGAATGCCTTGAGAAGTTTCTAGAAACACATCGAGATGTTTCAAGAAGAGGCAACGACGGGGACATCAACGACATAGGTGGAGGAGAGTGTCACAAGATGCTTCAAAAGACCCTCCTCATGGGCTTATATAGGACGTGAGAAGCTTCTAGAGACTCCTGGAGACATCTACACTTCGGTACAAAGTGGAAGAGTATGGAAGCTTCTAGAAAGGGCTAGAGATGTCCACACATCTCTACACTTGGCTAAGAGAGCATTGGAATAGTGTGGGGTGTTCTAGAATCTTCCAAAGTCATCTTGTACATACCCTTGTACATAGACTAGTGTAGGAGCTTCTAGATTATTCTTGGTTTGTAAGGAACCCTTCAAGATTCTAGAGACTTCCTAAGGTGCCTATAAATAGCTTAAGGCCTCATTTGGCCAAGGCACCACCCAAATCACTTCTTAACCAAGCAAGTGAGTTCCTAAAGCACTTGTAAAGCTTCCTTTGAGCAATAAAAGCCTCCATTCTTTAAGAGTTGCCTACTACGCTTTCTAAAGCTTCCAAGCCGTGAGCATCTTAGCTTAGCAAGCTAAGCATTGGGAATAAGGCTGACTTAGCAAGATCAAGTGTCTTGACTTGTCTAAGTGTCGCACGAGCTTAGGAAAAGACTAAGTCCGTGACACTAAGCCTTGCACCCTAAATTTGCTCCAAGTTGAGACTAGGGTTCAAGATTCAAATGCTTTGATACCATATAGAGAAATAAAAATATGACATAATATTCTCATTGATGATAATGAATATTTATCTACAAATGCATTTGAGTTTTACTATAATTCAAACTCTATCTCCTACGGTAATTCAAATTAATAATAAACTTCTACTCTAATTCAAATTTTATATTATATTCTAATTCAAACTAATATATAATAAATAGATAAATATGAACATGTAAATTAAGAATAATATTAACTTTCTCTAATAGTTTTATGTTTTGATATATTATTATTTAGTTTTTTTAGAGCGTTAAGCAAATAAATAAATGAATTTTAATAATCGAAATGATACTTATTTTGAGATATTAGAACATATAGTTTCTCTCTTGTTATGCAATGCCACATTTAGAGTAGAAGTAATTTGAAAAGAAAAACATTAAAATAGGGAAAAATACTAATATATTGAATTTTGATGTATTTAAAGAATATTAATTAGATATTTTATTAGTAAATTAGTAATATTAATAATTAAATATTCTATATTTAAATTAGTAAATATTTTTCTATACAAGTAGTCATTAATTCAATTTATAAATCATGATGATGATAATAATAATAATGGTAATAATAATAATAATAATAATTATGATCATCATCATCTAAAGAATATCTAATTATTGGATTTGAATAATCTTATTATAATATTCATAGACATGATTCTATATATACTTTAGAATTTTAATCATCTTGTAAATATTAAATTAATGGAATGAATAAATAATTAATTATAATAATTATAGTAAAATTATATTAGAAATTATATAGCTACATTTTCATATACTTATAAATATTTATATTAATATTACATATTTTCATTATTAATATCATTAATAACTATTAATGTATTCCCATCTTATTTATATTGTATGATAGGAGAATAAGGGTATTAGGGTTTGATATTGTTGATATATCAAGTGGTAGAAAAAATTTACAAATAGGGATTTTTGTGAAACAATGAGGAAGGAGAGTAAAAGCATTACATATAAATTCATGTAGAGTAATAAATTTTTCCTTAAAAGGATAAATAAGAAAAAAAAAAAACATTTTTGGTAATGTTAAAGTTCATGATTATGCAATTTTTTTCAAACTTTTGTAAATAAATTTGATTTTAAATGAGTTTCTATTTTATTTTATTGTATTTCAAAATAGGAGAATGCAAACATGCTTTTCTTTTTTTTTTCTTTTTTCTTTTTTCTTATACTCAAGTGATATTTACAAAAAATTTATTACTTAAATATATTTGATAAAGTTAAATTAATTTTTTGAAATTATTAAAAATTGGATATATTTATTTTGACTCTTTTATTTAAATCATTTTTTAACTTTAACTTGCAATGTTAAATTATTTTAACTAACATAATATGCTTTATAATTTAAATTAAATCATTAAGTTAATTTACTAAACACCTCTCCCCCGCGTATCAGCGCCATGCGCACGCAGCATCATCTCACGCCATGACCAGCAAGTCGGCGACGGTGTTCTGCGCGGAGTTTATGATGGACGATCCCTTGACTGTGGGACCCGAGCCCAGCTCCAAGCTGGTAGGAAGAGCCCAAGGAATATACGCATCGGCGTCGCAGGAGGAAATGGGCTTGTTGATGGTGCTGAATTTTGCTTTCATGGAGGGCAAGTACAACGGCAGTACTCTCAGTGTTTTGGGCCGAAACACCATCTTTTCAAAGGTGCGGGAGATGCCGATCGTCGGCGAGCAGATGGAGAAATATGTATTCTTGGAACAATATGCTTTCTGGGTATGTATTGGAGAATTTATGGAAAACCGAATTTTCAATAAGGAAATATCGAGGTTGCATGGGATATCTTTTGAAGGACAGAATCATGCATTCCATATATTGGCAACCACACTTTCCATACTGAAGAGGCCATCCACGCGCATTAAAAAAGGGAATAAAAATTTCCCATTGAGGAGGGCTGCCCATATAAATAAGACAAGAGGAACGGGCAGAGAGGGAGGTTTTTTTTTGGAGTGAAGGGACGCACAAGATATTTTGTGAGAGAGAGATCCAGACAGAGAGGGATTTTTCTTTGGCAGAGGGAGGGACATACGGTGGGACTTTTTTCTTTGGAGGGAGACTTTTTCTTGGGGAGATCAACACGCGCAAGAGTTTTTTGAGAGGAGCGGTAGAGGACTTGAAAGACTAATTGGGCTGCCATTTCGACAGATCAAGAGAGTATTTTTCCGATACAATACAGGTTAGTTTTCGATTTTTGATACAATATTTCTTTTTTTTAGTTTGGGTTTTAGTTGATTGGTTTAATTAATTGTTTGTGATAAATTCTTTTAAATCTCGATTTCGAATAATCTTTTATTTTTCTTAGATTAAATGTCTCTCTTTTATGATTGCAATTCATTAGTTCTATGCTAGTTTATTTTAATATAAATGAAAGTTTAAATAAAGTTTATATTTTTAATTTCGATTAGTTTAAATTCTAGTTTATTTTTAATTTGAATGAGTTATTGATCTTAAATCTATTAGTTTAATTGGACTTGTAAGATAAAGTTTATATTTTTAATTCCGATTAATTTGAATTCTAGTTTATTTTAAATTTGAATGAGTTATTGATCTTAAATCTATTAGTTTAATTGGACTTGTAAGGTAAAGTTTATATTTTTAATTCCGATTAGTTTAAATTCTGGTTTATTTTTAATTTGAATGAGTTATTGATCTTAAATCTATTAGTTTAATTGGACTTGTAAGGTAAAGTTTATATTTTTAATTCCGATTAGTTTAAATTCTAGTTTATTTTTAATTTGAATGAGTTATTGATCTTAAATCTATTAGCTTAATTGGACTTGTAAGGTAAAGTTTATATTTTTAATTTGAATGAGTTATTGATCTTAAATCTATTAGTTTAATTGGTCTTCTAAGGTAAAGTTTATATTTTTAATTCCGATTAGTTTAAATTCTAGTTTATTTTTAATTTGAATGAGTTATTGATCTTAAATCTATTAGTTTAATTGGTCTTGTAAGGTAAAGTTCATATTTTTAATTCCGATTAATTTAAATTCTAGTTTATTTTTTATTTGAACGTGTTATCGATCTTAATTCTTTAGTGTAATTGATCTTGTGTGGAAAAGTTTACATTTTTAATTCCAATTAGTTTAATTCTAGTTATTCATGTGTTTCTTAAAATCTAAATGTTAGTTTTTGGATGATAATTTTGTTAGTTTATTTTATTAGGAAGTTATAAATTTGTTGCCTTAGTGATTGTTGGTCAAATTTTTTTTTAGGGCCACTGGAAACCCATGAAGGTTGGCCTTTACTCTCACCACTTTAATTGACAAGATTTCCTAAAATCTTTATTTCGTGATCTTTGTTTCCTTTTGTTTTGATTGATATTTTGTTTTCTATTTTTGTTATTTTAAAAATTAATTTCCTTTATTTTAAGACAAAACTCTTTTTCTCAAAAAAAAAAACCCTTTTAAGAGATTTTTTTTAAAAAATTCATTTAAAGCCTCTAGAATCAAAATCTCTTTTCTATTTAAAAAAATAACATGCAACCATATCTTAATCGGTTTGCATCCTTCTCAATTTTCGACAAAAATTTTGGTTTTAAACAAAACGCGAATCAAAGCTTGTGGTCCCAAATAAATGGGACAATTTTAGGGTAAATTCGTGTATATTAATTGGGGAATTGGTGGAACCCCTACACAAAATCATTCTTTTCAAAACCACTTGCTGCCAGTTTTCATTCAACCACTGTCCTTCTAGATTTAAATTCCATTTTAGCAACTTTGGAATATCTGTAAAAAAATTTCTGAAACTTGTATGACTTTCCTCACTTCTTGAACTTAAATTTAAAGTTTCATTTGAGTTAGAAACCCATTCTGGAATAGAAGATATAAATGAGTTTTTAGAGGGGCTCCGTTTTTACCCAGTTCTGGACACCCGAGGTCTTTTTGAAAAAATAAAATACCAGATGACTTTTTAAATTTGATTCAATATTTTTCTTCAATTATAAGCTTCTTGAAATTGATCTTAGATGCATAAAATGTTAAAAAAATATTCCTTTTTAAGGGAGATATGAATTTTCAAAGTCTCATCTACTGTGCATGCTCGATTCTAGACATCTGATCATCTTGAATGTTTTAAAAATACCTTTGAGAACCATCCGACCCTGAATTTATTTTTTATGTGACATAAACACTTTGAAATATGTATGTGATTTTTTTTATGATTTTATGTGATCATTTACTATTTTTAAAAAAATTCGTTTATGCATGCCACTTTTTCTTATCTAATCTGGACTTTATAGAACCTTTAGGTGTCTTTGCTGTAATCTGTCCTTAGAATGAGTGCTCGGCTTTTGGTATGCTGATCTAGATGTGTAGGAGTTATATCCTGAAATTTTTCACAATTAAATTCCACTCTAAGCTATTTTTTTTGGAAATTATTTTATGATGCTTTCTTTTCTAACTACATGCTAATGGTTTTATGCTTTACTTAAAATTGTTATTATTTTTAGAGTCATTTGGTTTATCTTAGCTCAACCTTAGGCCTTTGACACTGTATATCCGATATAATGGATATGTTATATGATTTATGCTTGTCCTAACCACTTTGGCACTTTTGAGGAAATCTTATAAAATATACTTGCTATCCAGATACGCTCTCTATCCTCTAATTCCAAAATTCTATGAAAATGCGTGTTATCATATGCTATATCATGTCTT
Organism: Vitis rotundifolia; assembly: GCA_030254885.1. NCBI lineage: Eukaryota > Viridiplantae > Streptophyta > Magnoliopsida > Vitales > Vitaceae > Vitis > Vitis rotundifolia. The sequence continues at coordinate 11,216,910 of CM058170.1, forward strand.
TGTGTACTATGCTCTTGTTTGATGCCATACTTGATTGCCTTGATGCTTGTTCGATCATCTTTGATAAAAATACATGTTATGTGTCATATTTTCAAACTAACCTTTGATGCCTTTTGATAGCGCTTAAGAAGCGGTTCAGGTACACACCTTAACTCCCCTTTATTGTGATTTGATCTTATTTGGCATGCTATTTTTTTTAAAATCACCTTAGTCTACTTAGATATCCATGATCAACCATTTAATTGCCACGTTTCCCTCAACTTAGCCAGTAGAGACCTCTTTAAGGCTTAGAGGGGTGCTACCTTTTAGAGGTACCTTCCCGATAAGTAACATGATCCCCGAACCTAGACTCAGGTTTTTCAAAGACATGCTTTTTCCAAAAATTATGGAGTCACATTTTAGGGGTTTTCTTTCTTGTTTTATTTTCCCTTTAAAATAAAAAATAAAATAAGTGGCGACTCTGACTTTTTTTCAAAAACAATTTTTCACAAATAAAAAGCGAGTCTAGCCGATCAAGTGAGGACGCACGTGAAAAATGCGGATCCACACAATTTAAAATAGAAAGCTTGATTTTTTTGGAAAAATGCCTTTAAAAAACTATCTTCTACTTATAATTGCTATAAAAATGAATGAGATTCTTTAAAGATCAACTCTTTTTTTTTTTTTTTCACTTTACTCAACAATTAATACAGTATCAATGCAAAAACCTATTTTAGACTAATTATAGAAGAACTAAATGTGTTTCCTAATTCTTGAATTTTTTTATTTTTATTTTTGTAAAATTTATATTTAAAATTTAAAATTTTAGTGTGCTTAATTTAGATATATTTTCTATTTTTATTTTCATATTTTCTATTTTTAACAATAATTCTCTATGAGTGGAATTTTAACAGAAAGTAGATCCAGTGTTTGAATGGAATGGAAGAAGAAGAATCAAGCCACCCGGACCCCGCATGCATGAAATCCCCACGTGCATGGTCACCTTTGTGAGTCATCCTATCTGCACATACTCCCCTCTTATAAAGTGTACAGCTCATCATCCTTCTTACCCAAGTACACTATTCTCTCAATTCTAAGTGCAGTCTTTTTTAAGTTTCTTTTCTTAACTCAATAAATTCTTGTCTTCATTTAAAAATTCTTCTTTAGAAAATCTTTGGGTCTCCCACCTAATTTTAATGGAACTATTGCTGCCATGTTTCACTCTAGCATGCACTATTTTAGTTTCTTTGATTTTAAAATAAACTTTTCAATTTTCTCAATTTTTGATAAACATGGATAAATTCTATAATTCCAAAAATAATGGACTTCATCCAAATTCTTGTGATCCTTCTTTGTGATCATTAGGAAAATGGGATTTATGGAATTAATCCATACAAAAATAAATTGGACAATGGTGGGACCCAATATTTGTGACATTCTCAATTCTAATTGTTATATTTGATTGATACATATTGATTTTGCCTTGCTACATGAGATATTTTATACTTGTTATTACATGTATTAACCCTTGTTTCTCATGAAGCACCCAACTTGCTACTCAAGTAAATTCCTCTCCTCTTTTATTCATATGATTATTTTCCAATGCACATTTTGGCCATTGTACATCTTGATTATTGCTAGGTACTCATTGATTTCCCGATTAATTGTCATGCTTGCCCAACTTGATTAGTAGAGAATTATTATTAGGGCTTAGAGAGGTTGTAGACCCTCATTTTGGGTCTCAAGGGTTTGGGTATTTTGGGGGCCACCTTTTTACCACGTTTTGAGAGACTTTGGTAGGAGAGTAGAGAGAAAAAAAGTAGGTTTGATGGGTCATTTTTTGGTGTGGTGAGCTGTCAAGGCACTTGGTGGGAAGAGGTTTTGGCAGTAGATTGGTTATGGATAGTGGGCTAGTAGGGACACGTTTTGCAGGGTAATACATTTTGAGGGATTCTCATTTTTTAAGGACTATGAGGAGAAAAACGAGCAAGAAGCCAAAAAAGAAAATGAAGGAGGAAGATAGAGGATTATGGGTTTAGACAAGGAGCTGGGGGCTTTTTAGATGGAGCATTTTAGCTGAGGAGGTTTGGTCCAGAGATGGAAGCTAGGAGTAGTGAAAGAAAACTGAGAAGAAAGAAAGGAAGACACTAAGAGAGATGGTGAGCTAAGCTGTGAGAGAAAAATGAATAGAAGCAAAGGTTGGAGCGGGTCAGATTTTAGGTTTAGGAGAAAAAACAAAGCAACTTGAAGCCCAACTAGTCTCGCTGGAGGGGAGCATTTTCATGTACATTTGCTAGACCACATATTTATTGCAGTTGATTTTCTTTGGGTTGTTGTAACTGTGTTATAATAAATCCATGTCTCATTCTAATGAGAAATTTGTTTAAGAGTGATCTAGTTTCCTTCTTAGCTTTTTGATGGGTGTCTTAGTCATACTTTTGATTTTATTTCCACCTGGATTTTCCCACCTATACATAAGTCCATTAACTTCAATATGAGATGGGGCTTGATTTAATGTTTTCTTTCGTTTATTTGATGCTTTATTTTTATGCTTGCTCCCTTATTGTTTACTCTCTGCTCCAGGTGATTATTTGTACCCTTAAGAAGAAGGGTTTTCCTAGCATTGCCATTAGTTTTCATATGGGTACAATTTCAAAATTTGGGTCGATGTTGTTTCATTGCTCATTAAGTTGTTGGGTTAAATTGCTCAGAATTGGTGACTGCCATACCAGGACAGTTCCAAACAAGGAAAACTTGCTGTGTTTCACACCAAATCTCTCACAATACATGCATCAAACATTGTGGTTCTAAGTACTAAAGACAAACAGTTATTTCTTGTAAAAACTGAGTGAGAATTTGCTTAATTGAGGATGTGGTTCAAGAAAAAGGAATTCACCTTCACCTAAGCCTCAGGCCTACCTATAGATGACTCGCATGGCCACCTTGCATTACTTGGAGCCACTGTGCGTGCCTCATCTGGAGCTGGTAGAGTGATATAGCTCTTTTGTTAATCTGTACCAAAAGAAGCTTCGGCATCAGCTCACCCTCAAGCTTGAACAATTGATCACCTTAGGAGTCTTTCAGTTTCTAGGCATGATACAGAGAAAGAAGTTGTATTAGACCCATTTTTAGCCTAAACATTACCAAAACCTTGGCAACCCCTCGGCTCATTTTCATGCACATGCATGGCCACCTTTGCAAAGTCCTCCCTCCATTAAACCCAAATCTCAAGCCAAATAACTCTATGTCTGAAACCTTAGGACCAGCTTACGGCCACCAGCTTACCCCACATCACCATACCCATCACCCCAATCTTTATACCCAGCAAACTTATTACCATGCTTACTACCATAAGCTTATCCATATCCTTCATACCCACCACCTTTAGCTTCACTCATCACCAAGCCTATTTCCCTCACTTCCTCCACCCCTCATTTCCTACCCAACCTAGCTCCATCTTCCCTACCCAACATAGGCCCTCGAGCACTACCCATTTGGTCCATAGCTCAAACCAATCTAGACCACTTCTCCACTGCCATGAGCACCAACCCTTGTGAAAGAAAATGTAGAAGCATGGCTTCATTCCTGTGTGTGGCAGCCATCAGTTTGGAGATGTTCAGAGGGTTTGTTTGGCGTGTGGAGGATCATGACTTGCATAGTTTGAATCATTTGCATATGGGAGCGAGCAAGACTAGGTATTGGACATTCAAAGTTGGCAAGCTTTTGGAATGTGAATTTGAGAAGAGCAAACTGTCACAACCCAAATTCTGAGCAACCCAGGATTTGACCTATGAGCCCCGATCAAAGGTTTGACCCTAAGGGTTTCTCTTAGTCCAAACTAGCAGTTAACCAAAACACCTTGATTTTTTTTTTCTAGGAATAATTCACCGCAAAAATTCCTTTAACTAAAGTTCCAACTCCTCAATATACAAACCATTACTTAAGAGCAACAAGATATAGTAATTATCATTAAAGTCTAGAAATAAGAGTCCACAATTGAGCAAGATAATCAAAATAAAGTCTCATTACAAATATATAGTTTCATAGTTTGCTAATACAAGTTCCAAAATAAATCAACATAAAATCACTAGACTACTCCAAAATCTCATGGGGCATCTTAAAGCCCTCCCTGCTCTATCTATTGATCCTCAGAGGCTATATATGCATCTAAAAGTTTTAAGAAAGAAGGGATGAGCATTTCTACATTGCTTGGTAGGGTGTCTTACACCTAAGAGAGTTAATTTATATTACTAAGGTTCAAGATATAAAATAAATATTCAACCAAAAAGTCAACAAACCAAACATTTCATTTACTTTAATTATAACACTTCAACAATTAAATAAAATGTATATGAGGATAAGACACACAGTCAGACAATGCATTGCTGTTCTTGGGTTTTCACAAAAGAATACGCGTCTGTACTCAAATACACTCCTCACTCAGAGTCTTCTCGGGGTAAATTTTTGGGTTTTTCACCCTAGGGATCTCACTCCCTTCTTAATTCGCCTCTCATGGGCCTTTACTTTTCATCATCATTTTATTTTTCTTTCTTTTCCATTTCATGCAACCTTAGAACAAATTTTTATTTTCTTTCACACAACCATGATACATATGAAATGTAATGAAATTACATATCATCATCCACAAATGTCATAGAAAATTCCCACTAATCCAAATATCAATAAAACATAATCTATACCACAATTTTATTTATTCTCAACAATCCCATTAATTTTAATAATCAAACACAATCATTTAACCACTATTAAATTACCAAAAATATCACAAGAAATTCTCAATAATCCCAATATCAATCAAACATAATTTCTACCATAATTTTATTTATTCTCAATAATCCCAATAATTTTAATAACCAAACACAATCATTTTCCAGAATTAAATTACCAAAAACATCCCAATAAATTCTCAATAATCCCAATATCAATCAAACATAATTTCTATCATAATTTTATTTATTCTCAATAATCTCAATAATTTTTAATAACCAAACACAATCATTTTCCACAATTAAATTTTAAAAAAAAAATCCCAATAAATTCTCAATAATCCCAATAATTTTTAATAACCAAACACAATCATTTTCACAATTAAATTACCTCATTATCACAAAAATTCCAAAAAAAAAATCCTCAATCACCCAATAAAATTTCTCGTATCACAAATATTACTTATTTAACTTCCAACAATGAGATTTATAATTTTTTTTTTTAAAGAAAAATACATTAAATAAAAATTTTAGAGTTAAGTCTCCCTATCATAGATCTAACAATCCAATTGTTGAAAATGAAATCCGACACCGTATGAATGTTCTTCGTGTTCAATATAGTGTTCCCTGAGATTTCACGTGAAATGGATGACATTTGGCCTTCAAAATGGTCGGCCGAAAAGCAATGTCGTTGTCCACTTCCAGTTGCCGAACGCCTCTTTTTTATCACTTCTTTTTTTCCTTCCTTTTTCCACTTTCTAATTCTTTTCTCTTCTTCACATTTTTTCTTTCTATTTAACTAAGCCACCAAATGTGATATATATATATATATATCAATTCAATTCCTTTTCTTTTTTTAATTCATTTTTCATTCATTTTTTTTCAACTACACTTCATTAATAAATTGTCAAACACCAACACAAATATTTTATTATTCTATAATTTATTATTAATTAATTTAATTTAATTTTTAATTAGCTAATTTTAATTAATTTATTCTTTTTTTTCGTTTTTCGTTTCCAAAATTTTTTTATTTCTACAATCTTAAGAAATTTCCTATTAAAGACTGGCGTGGCATAAAATTCAACTCGTTTGATTGACCAATAAAATCTTTCGAATTCCGCCAATCCAAAATTGACACGTGTTCTCAAATTGTCTTTTTGAGTTTTCAACCATTGCCAAATAGAATAATTTTCAAACTTGAAATTCCAACGTGGCCTAAAATACTCAATCATTACATCCTACCCCCTTAAAAGAAAGTTCATCCCAAAATTTAAACGAGTTTACCTCAAAATTATAGAAAAGTTACAGATAGTGTCGCATCATTTCTTCCTCAAGTTCCCAAGTGGCTTCTTCCATCCCATGGTGTTGTCACCACACTTTGACTGTGGGAATCACCTTATTCCTAAACCTATGCTCTGTAACTTCTAGAATTTGTAAAGGTTCCTGCACATAAGACGTATCTTCATTAATCTGAACATCTTACAAGTCAACTACCCAAGTTGGATCTAGAGTACACTTCCTTAGCATCGACACATGGAAGACATCATGAATGTGGGACAACTATTGAGGCAATATTAACTTGTATGCCACCAGGCCAACTCTCTTATCTATCTAAAATAATCCCACAAATCTAGGGGCTAACTTCTCTTTTTTCCCAAATTGAAATATGCCTCTTCAAGTGGATACCTTAATAAAAACCCAATCCCCTTCTTCAAACTCTAAAACCCTTCTTCTTTGGTCTACATAGCTTTTCTGCCTATCTTGAGCAATCTTAAGCTTTTCCTTGATGAGTTGTATCTTTTCTATAGTCTCTTAGACAATCTTAGGCCCCAACAAACGACTTTCACCTAATTTTGTCCAACACAAGGATGATCTACAAGGTCTCCCATAGAGTGCTTCATAAAGTGTCATGCCAATGCTAGATCGGTAACTATTTTTATAAGCAAACTCTACCAAAGGCAAGTAGTCTGCCCAATTCCCTCCAAAGTCTAAAACACAAGCCCTTACCATGTCTTCTAAAATCTGGATTACTCTTTCTGACTAACCATCTGTTTAAGGGTGAAAAGCGGTGCTAAAATTCAATTAAGTGCCCATAGCCCTTTGTAAACTCTGTCAAAACTGAGAAGTAAACTAAGAGTCCCTATCAGACACTATAGACAAAGGTATCCCATGCAACCTCACAATTTCCTATATATACAACTTAGCGAGAGAGTTCATGGAGTCAGTAGTCTTCATGGCTAGAAAATGAGCTAACTTAGTAAGACGGTCCACAATCACCCAAACTCCATTTTTGTTGCTTCTAGTTCTTGGCAACCCTATCACAAGTCCATAGTGATATAAACCCACTTTCACTCAGGTATAGGAAAAGGTTACAACAACCCTACAGGCTTCTGGTGTTCAACTTTCACTTGTTGACAAATTTGACCATTGGCTACATACTAAACAATGTCTCTCTTCATCTCACTCCACTAGAAATGTCTCTTTAAGTATTGATACATTTTGGTACTCCCAATGTGGATGGTATACTTTGCCCTATGAACATCTGCTAGAACTTCATTCCTCAACTCCACATCCCTTGGCACACACAGTCTTCCTTTAAATCTCACACTCCCATCTACTTCATTTTCTACCAATTAGGCCTTAACCTTTTCTAAAAACTCATTATGAATTTGGGTCTCCACTATTTTTTGGATAATCATTGGTATAGTCGATATTCTGTACAAGCATGGACCCTATCCTTCACAAATAAGACATAGCTTAAAATCCTCAATAACTGCATGCATCTCAAACTCTCTCTCAACCATAAGATAGACAACTGGTCATAGCTCTTCCTACTCAAGGCATCTGCTACAACATTCACCTTTCTAAGATGGTAATGAAGAGCAAAATCATAATCTTCCAATGTCTTCATTCATCTCCTTTACCTAGAGTTCAAATCCTTTTAAGTGAAAATGTATTTCAAACTCTTATAAGCAAAGTACACCTCAAAATTTTCTCTATACAAATAGTGTCTTCAAGTCTTAAAGGCAAACACCACTACTGCAAGCTCCAAATCATGTGTTGGATAGTTTTGCTCATGCGGCTTTAATTGCCTTAAGGCATAAGCTATCACGTTACCTTGCTGCATTAGCACGCACCCTAGCCCCACTATAGAAACATCATAATAAATCGTAAACAGCTCTCCGCTGCTAATAGGAGTAGTTAACATTGGAGTAGTGGTCAATTTCCACTTCAACTCCTGGAAAGCATTCTCACACTCCTCATTCCATTCAAATTTCACTTCTTTTCTAGTCAACCAAGTCATCGGTGCTACAATTCTAAAGAAGTCTTCCACAAACCTCTTATAGTATCCAGCCAAAACCAAGAAACTCCTAACCTTAAATACATTAGTAGGCCTTTGCCACTCTTGCACAGCTTCCACCTTGGAATGGTCCACTACTATTCCTACGTCAAAAACCACATAACCTAAGAAATTCACTTCAGTAAGCCAAAACTCACTTTTGTCCAACTTTCCATACAACTAATGTCTTCTTAAAGTTCTAAGGGTGGTCACCAAAAGTCGTTTATGCTCTTCCAAACTCCTTGAGTAAATCAAGATGTCATCCACAAAGACTATCACAAACTGATCCAAGTAAGCACGAAATATTTTGTTCATTAAATCCATGAAAGCAGCGAGGACATTAGTTAACACAATAGGCATGACTAAGAATTCATAATGCTCATATCTCATTCTAAAAGCGGTCTTGGGGACATCTTCTTCTCTAACCCTCAATTGATGATACCTAATTCTCAAGACAATCTTACTAAAATACTTTGTACCCTTCGACTGATCAAACAAGTCATCTATCCTTGGAAGAGGATACTTCTTCTTCACAGCAACTCTTTTCAACTTTCTATAGTCAATACACAACCTCAACGTGCCATTTTTCTTCTTCACAAACAACACTGAGGCTCCCCATAGTGATATACTTGGACAAATAAAACCCTTACTCAACAATTCCTCCAATTGAGTTTTCAACTCCTTCAACTCAAGAGGGGTCATCCTATAGGAGGCTACTGAAATAAGATCCGTTCCTAGATACACTTCATTAGAGAAATCAAACTCTTTATGTGGCTGTAAACCTGGTAGCTCATTTGGAAATACATCTTGAAACTTCCTTACCACTAGAATTTCTGTAATATCCTTCTAGGCTTTTTCCTTACTGCGAAGGCAAGCTAGAAAATTTATTAATCCCTTCCTCAACACATATTGATAGCATTGATCAGACTGTGAAAAAGGCAAATTGACACACTTATCCCTAACAAACAAACCTCAAATCCATCTGGCAGACAAAATATTATCCTATGGTGATGATAATCAATAAGCGCTCTATACACTATCAACCAATCCATTCCCAAGATAACATCATACCCAATCATATCCAAAATCCTCAAATCCACCTTAAGTGCTCTATCCGCCAAGGTAATAATGCTTCCCTTGCATATTCTATCAACTCTAGAATTTGTACCCATAGGGGATTCGATAAGTAACAGATTTTCTACCCTTTCCATTTTCAACCCTAATGCCTTAGCACAATATACATAAATAAAAAGAAATGTTGTTAATTATTAGTTATTGAAGAATACATATAGGTAGAATATATATGCTTTATTTCATTGGACAAAGGACACAAGTTTATTTAATTTAGTTAGAGAATATTGCAATCTAGAGGTCTAGAATTTATGAGTTATTTTTTATTTTTTTATAATACTTATTTTTGAAAATAAATTTTTTATTATAAAATTAAATCTATGGTTAAAAAGGTAGAACTAAAAAAAATGTTAATATATATATATATATATATATATATATATATATATATATATATATATATATATATATTAAGAATGAGTATTATTAACCATAAAAGAAATTTCATGTTTTTTAAATAAAATATATTGGAATGCAATATAATTCTTATTTTAAACATTGAAAAATAACGTCATATATTTTAATTTTTATTCATTTTATAAATTAAATATAAATATAACCTAACGTATCTCATTGGATATGCTATTGTACAATATCATATCCATTGGACTTAATATTAATACATATCAAATCTCATTAAAATTCAATTTTAAGATATGCATTTCTTATCCAATGGGATATGATATCTTATGATATATATATATATATATATCGTATCCTATCCAGTCAACCAAATGTAGCCTCAAGTGTATCCCAAATTGATACTTAATTAAAGATTTATTTGTATATCCCTATTTTGATAGCTACATATGTTTATAATATTTGAATAATACAATTTAAGAAATATTAAAATGTTACTTTAAAAACTTACGTCACTTCAAATCATGTTTAAGAAATACTAAACTTATTGCTGATATTTCTTTCCGAATAACAAAAAATATTTCTTTTTAAAAAAACAACGTTTTATGTTGTAGCATCTAACATGCCTTAAAATAGGAAGGGTTATTTGATTAAAAGGGTCTTTGAAAACCCAAATTTTGAAATTTAACTCTTCATTCTTTTTTTTACCTCATTTTGATAAAAAATGTCCTCACTTTTTTCTTGTAAAACTAACTCTTTCTTTTAAAATCTACATATAAATACTTGAAATGGAAAAGGGTATTTATGTTCAAAATATGTTATTTTTCAAGAAAAAAACATGGGGATGGTTCAATTCACAAATTTAGGGATTATTTCACCCCTTTGAACCAATTAATTCTAATAGGAATGAGCCAAAAACTATTCTCGTAATTTAGATCAATTCTATTATATTAGGCATAAGAAAAAGGGAAAATTATATAATTTGAATGTTGAAGAGATTTTCTTGGACCCAAATTTCATCTTAGAAGATATCAATGCTTCTCTCTTTAGAAATATTTGGGGTTGTTGTAGGTTTTCCTTCACTTTTGGTATTAAAAAAAGAAAACATTGTGTAAGAAGAGAACTAACTTTTCTATATATATATATATAATAAAAAAGGAATAATGTGATTTTACAATGACTTCTAATAACTTAGAAAGAAAGAAGCTGCGTTTGGATAGCATTGGAGATGAGGATGATTGGGTAAAGAAAAAAACAAATGTTGTTAATTATTAGTTATTGAAGAATACATATAGGTAGAATATATATGCTTTATTTCATTGGACAAAGGACACAAGTTTATTTAATTTAGTTAGAGAATATTGCAATCCAAAGGTCTAGCATTTTATGATTAATTTTTTATTTTTTTATAATACTTATTTTGTAAAATAAATTTTTTATTATAAAATTAAATCTATGGTTAAAAAGGTAGAACTAAAAAAAATGTTAATATATGTATCTATATACATTAAGAATGAGTATTATTAACCATAAAATAAATTTCATGTTTTTTAAATAAAATATATTAGAATGCAATATAATTCTTATTTTAAACATTGAAAAATAACGTCATATATTTTATTTTTTATTTATTTTATAAATTAAATATAAATATAATCTAACATATCTCATTAGATATGCTATTGTACAATGTCATATCCATTGGAGTTAATATTCATGCATATCAAATCTCATTAAAATTCATATCTTAAGATATGCATTCCTTATCCAATGGGATATAATATATTATGATATATATATATATATATGGTATCCTATCCGGTCAACCAAATGTAGCCTCAAGTGTATCCCAAATGGATACTTAATTAAAGATTTATTTGTATATCCCTATTTTGATAGCTACATATGCTTATAATATTTGAATAATATAATTTAAGAAATATTAAAATGTTACTTTAAAAACTTATGTCACTTCAAATCATGTTTATGAAATACTAGACTTATTGCCGATATTTCTTTCCACATAACAAAAAATATTTCTTTTTTAAAAAACAACATTTTATGTTGTAGCATCTAACATGCCTTAAAATATGAAGGGTTATTTGATTAAAAGGGTCTTTGAAAACCCAAATTTTGAAATTTAACTCTTCATTATTTTTTTACCTCATTTTGATAAAAAATGTCCTCACTTTTTTCTTGTAAAACTAACTATTTCTTTTAAAATCTACATGTAAATACTTGAAATGGCAAAGCGTATTTATGTTCAAAATATGTTATTTTTCGAGAAAAAAATGGGGATGATTCAATTCACAAATTTAGGGATTATTTCATCCCTTTGAACCAATTAATTCTAATAGGAATAAGCCAAAAACTTTTCTCGTAATTTAGATAAATACTATTATATTAGACATAAGAAAAAAAAGAAAATTATATAATTTGAATGTTGAAGGGATTTTCTTGGACCCAAAAGAGAAACTTCATCTTAGAAGATATCAATGCTTGTCTCTTTAGAAATATTTGGGGTTCTTGTAGGTTTTCCTTCTCTTTTGCTATTAAAAGAAAACATTGTGTAAGAAGAGAGCCAACTTTTCTACAAAAAAAAAAAAAAAAAGTTGGAATAATGTGATTTTACAATGACTTCTAATAACTTAGAAAGAAAGGAGATGCGTTTGGATAGCATTGGAGATGAGGATGATTGGGTAAAGAGAAAGAGAAATGCTGTTAATTATTAGTTATTGAAGAATACATATAGGTGGAATATATATGCTTTATTTCATCGGACAAAGGACACAAGTTTATTTAATTTAGTCAGAGAACATTACAATCCAGAGGTCTAGCATTTATGAGTGCATAAACAAGTAGAAGGCGGTTGACAAAATCCATTTGCATCTTTACCCGATGGTCCTCCATATTTCGCCACACAAAGATTAAGGCAATTAGTATCATTGCAGTCGGGCTGGTTGAAAGTTATTACGCAAACTTTTCCGGTTGGTTGCGCATTCACCTCATTTCCTGCAAGTATCAAATCATACATTTACTTTTCCTTCACAATTTTTCAAGCTTCGACTAAAGAAATCATGAAGAAAGAAGAAGAAACACTTGATAAATCATCTTACCATTTGTCAAGAGAAGAACAGCAACAAGAACAAGAAGAATGGTAGAAGGGCTCTTCATGTTTTTCTTTGATCTCTCCAGTCTAAAAGACACCAACCAGTATGAGAGTATTGTTGTTTTTTAAGTCTAGTTTATGCAAATATTTATAGTCAAAAGTTTATAATTTGTATGAAATTATAAAATCCTTTTAAGGATATTATAAAATCCTTTAAGGATATTATTTGTATGAAATGATAATATCATGTAATCTCATATTTAATCAAGGTTTATAATTTTTTTTTATTATTGAATAAATTTGTATTTAATTAATGGTTATACAACCTTAGTCTCAAAATACGAAAAAGAAAAAAAAAAGTAATTAATATTTGTACATGTTTTCTTTTTCTTTTTTTCTTTTTTTAAATTGATTCCAAATTCACTTATATCACTTTTCATGGAAACGAAATCAGACTAAAAATCTTAAGTTGTTAACACATAATATTTTTTTTTTTTTTTCTGTTTTCAAATTAGTTTTTTAGAATTTGTTCCCCCCATAGAAAGAGTAATTAGCTTAAAAGAATAAACTACTTAAATAATATAAAAAAAAAAAGGCTAAACAAATAACCGGATTTACTAATTTAATAAAAAATATATATATTCTCCGGACTATACTTAGAGAAGGTGTGAATAAGTGTTATTGACTAATTTAAAAGATCTCCCGATACAATTTATCTAACCTTGAAGATTTTTACAATTTTTTCTTTTCAAAGACAAGGAAGAAAAAGAAAGGGGGTGGAAGTAAGAAAAAAACTACAAATATGTGGGTGAATGGGTTGGGCTTTGAAGAAACAAATAGGCTTTAGATTCAAAAATAATGGGTCATGCCCTCTCAAGATCAAATAGTCGATGTTCTCGTAAAGGTCATCTCTATTTGAGTTACGGGTTTTCTATAATAACTTATTTCCTCTCATGTAGATATTATTCATTTTAAATTGAAAGAATTTTTATAACTTTATAATGTATCTACGTGATTAAAAAGAATATATACATATAAAATGTTAAGAATTTTCTGTCCCATACAAGGTGGGATATTAAACCTGTTTTACTAAAAACTTTGTTGGTTATGTACGTAGGCAGCCTCGACTCTTGTGTGCATCCAGCACTAACAGTTTCCACAGTGAAGTGTTCCCAAACTATACATAAGACGTATTTTCCATGCCCTATGCTTGTCTGGCGCCCAACGCCTACAGATGGCTTAACCCAGTGGTAAGCCTACTCCCAACTTTGGCCATGGGGGACATTTCAGCCGTGCATAAAATCATAATCCTTCCCAATTTCAGTGGAAACTTGTCGGCTAACATTGATCTAATTAGTGAATTCCTTGTCATATACCAAACAAAACTCATGTATTAACCACACATAATGCCTAGTTTATATGAAATTTTTACATTTTATTTTTTATTTTTGGTACACAAGAGTGAATTAAGAAGAAAAAATAAAGCTTGTTTGACGAGTTTTTAAAAATAGTATTCTATTTTTGAAAAAAAAAAACAGTTTTTAAAAATTCATAACATTGATTGATTATTATTTTCTCTATTTTCAATTTTTAAAAACATAGCGAAATAGAGAATAAGTAAAAAAAATTTTAATCGATTTTTAAAAATAATAGAAAAAGACACACTATTATTTCTCTTTTACATAAAATTGTTATTTTTCAATTGTTTTTTCACTAGGCAAATTAATTTCAAATTAGAAAAGACTTAATATGTTCCATTTGTTAACAAGTTTATTAATTCTTAAAAATAATTTAAAACTTAAATAATAAACTCATTAAGACCATAAATTTATGCATATAATAAAATATATTTTTTCTAACATATAATAAAATAATATATTTTCTACTAAAAATATAATTTATGATTTTATTATAACATTAATATTTATGTTTTACTAAAAACTATATATATTTTTAATTTATTTTTAATTAAAAAATTATTTTCACTTTTAATATGACTTCAATTAAATTTAATTAATTAATATTATATAAATTGAATTTAAAATGCTTTTATAAAATCAAAACAAAATTTTTTTGGAAAAACAATTTATCCAAACAAGTCTCTTTGTTTTTTATTTTTAAAATCCCTTTTATAAAAACAACTTGCCAAATATCCTTATTTTTATAAAACATTAAAAAAAAAAAAAATCTTTAACAAACAATTTCTAAAAAAATTAAAATTAATTAAAATACTTATTTACCTTGTATTAAAAATAATATTAAAATTATTTTTATTTTATAGTAATTTTTGTTTCACTACAATAAAAAAAAAAAAAATTAAATTGTTTCATAATTAAAAAGAAAATTATATATCTTTAACTCATACATAATTATAGATTTAATTTTTATTTTTTAATAAGACTCAACTTGAATTTGATTTCATATTATTATAAATTAAATTTATAAAATTCTTATAAAATAAAAGTAAGACATTATTTTTAAAAACAATACAAATTCTTTCATCCAAACAAGCTTTTTGTTTTTTATTTTAAAACATCTTGCCAAACACTCTTGCTTTTTAAAAAAAAAAATAAAAACTATTTTTTATTCTCTATTTTAAAAATACCAACAAACGAGCCCTATATTTAAATGGTGTTGGGTAAAATCTAGAACTTAATATTTAATGATTTAAGATAATTTAATCTAAATTTTACTAAATTAATTATTAACTTAAAACTTCTATAATTGAATATGGTATAATTTACATTTTGTGTATTTATTTACTTATTATTTAATTCCTCCTTAAACTTTAATTAATACTATCAAATTATTTTTATAAAATATATTTAATATTCTTAATAACTTAAATTGAATTATTAAGCTTCATTGAAATAGTTTTTTATTTTTTTTCTTAACTCCAAATTAAAATAAAATTAAAATTAAAATTTTCAAATGACAGTATTAATTCATGTTATAAAAATCTTATAAAGCATAAAAGACAATGTGCTTCTCCTGTAAGCACAAGTGTTCTCTCTATCCAAACAAGTTCATGAACCCAACAGTTTTTTCTTCTTACCCCAAACAAAAGCAATTAAATATAGAGCTACACAACTTCCTAATGTACCCAAGCTAGTTTCCAAGAATTTGGTAGACGGGCCACCGTCAAAAAGAGAGATAGTTATGTTCATACCAAACAACCCCACAACCACAATACCAGCATTGATTATCATGTTTGCTGTACTCAGCATCACTCCCATTTGCAGCAGCTGATTTTGTTTGTCATCCAACATGATATTGATGAAGTCCTCAGTGTCACCCACATATTCGCTCATCTTAGGAAAATAAGACCCAAATATTTTAGTGTAATCTACAATGTATAGCTTGTAATTTAATATAGAGATATTACAAGTCATTTCACTCAAATATGAGAAATGGAATTTAAAGTATCATCATGCAAAATGTTAGGGCATGATAGATACAATGTAAGCTCAAATCCTAGTAGCTTAAGCTTTTAAGAAAAATGATGGTCCAATATGGTATATCTGTTTACCTGTTTATTTATCTGTGATCATAAATCTATGACAATTAAACTTTTAGGAAAATTGATGGTATAACACAAAACACTGGACTTTACAAACTTGCAGTAAGAAATTTTCCGAGTTAGTGCCTCCTCCTATGTTATGAATTGTAAAGTTCTTCCTCCTATGCGAGGAGGGTGTTAGAGAGTAATATACATTATGAGTCTAAAAATCCTAACAGCTTAAACTTTTAGAAATATTAGTAGTAATAAGAAACTTCAAAACTTGTGGATGGAAATTTTCCGAAAGATATGCCATTTATGACTTGCAAAGTATAAAATTCATATATTTACTTCTTTCTTTTTGTGCATAAGTTGAATATCAGATGGCATGAAACTAGTTTAGACTTTGAAAATACTGCTTGCTCTGTCTTTTCTGGACAGGCAACATAGATTTCTGTACTTTTTGTTCTTCCAAATATTCATATTCTGAGGGGAAAAACTTAAGTATTCTAATTCAGCCTTTCTTCAAATAGATTATTTATCACCAGCCAAGCAAAATTGCATAGAACGATATAGAATCCAACATTAACAGAAATATCAAAAAAAGGAAAAGAGAGACTCACATCAGACAGCTTCTGCAAGATGCCATCTACTTGTACAAAGTAGGCTTCCAAAAGCATCTCCAATTCCTCAATATTGGGCTTAAAGCCACTGAAGATTTCAGAGTTGCTCTCAGACTTGGATTCTTCCGTCCTATAGATGTAGTATTATTATAAATAATAGTAGAACCATTAGTAAGCAAGAAAATGATGAGTATTTTCACAAGGCAATATCATAGTATGCATATTCTTTTATATTTTAGACAAAAAATATGGTTATATTTCCATAACTTCTTTGTCTTAGAGCTCATTGACATGCCCATTTTGAAACCATTAAGCCCTTGATTGTATACCAGGACTAGCATGCACATCTTAATGAATTTGTCTATGTTATAATTAAAAAAGTTCAGGCCCAAGTAAATCTTACTAATGCATGCATTTTCCAGTTTCTCAGGAAAAAACTTTGGGAAAAGTGCAGGCTTCAAGTCTGGATGAATAATCAAAGCAAAAACCCATATATTTGAATTTTTTTTCTTATTTTCACCAAGTACTAACAATCACAGAAAATGAAAAAGAAAAGCTCTCAAGAGCGAACTTCTTAAAACTTCTAATAAACCTTAATTTCTATTAAACTAGGATCTGATTATGCTTTCTTAGGATGAGCTTTTTCCTTTCTTGTTATTTTTTCTACATCAACTATTCTAAATTAAGGTGACAAGCACACCTGAAATACTGAGGAAGCGCTAGCCTATACAGCAAAGGCATCAGATGACAAGTGTGAAAAACAAGCAAGTTTCCATTTTTGGGCAGGCATGGTGATGTAGGACAACCCTAGGATGGTTGCATATAATCAAATAGGTGGGCTAGGGTTTGTATCTTTTAGGGTTTAAGGAGAGGAACAGGGGATAAAGTTTATTGCAGCAAAATAAAATAAAATAGAGAGAAAGAAGATTAAAAGAAGAAGAAATAGAAACCTTATAGTCTCAATAAGGCCTTTTAGAAGTCTCACATAAAAGAAAATCAATGAAATCTCACCATTGAAAATTGCAAAGTACATAAGAAAATGTTTAATTACTAATCAATACTTTCATTTATAGCAATTAGCCTTATTTATAAGCTTCTCCAGAAAATTCCAAGACTACTAGAATTCTAATATAACCTATTATGACTCTAATTCTAATTGTTATTATAATTTAATTAGCTACTCCTAGTTTAACTCCAACAAATATTAATCCTAATTTGATTCCAAGTAATACTAATCATACTTTAGTTGCAACTAATACTAATTCCCTTTTCTTGATATATGTCTACGACTTGAAAAAAAACTTGACCTCAAGTTTTAGTGATTTTCCACGATCAATTGAAATCTTGAGTAGTGTCTTCCACCCTTTCTTTGTTCATCGACTTTGAACAACGATATGACAAAGATCTCTTGAACTCGTTCGAGTTCATGCAAGACAAGTTCCAAACTTCGAAGGATTTTCCAATATTGAGAAACAAGTGAATAGTTCTTAAAATAATTGTCATTCACAAGCTTATAGCAAGTTGCTTCCCACTCACTTTTTGTAAACCATCTTACAGAAGAACAAGATTCTTAATTCTTTATATTCAAACGAAATTTCAGCAATTCTTATATAATCATAAGATTCTTCATATTTGCCACTAATCATGATAATGTTTTTGCCTTGGAAATTCAAGCACCGGTTATTCTGAAGCTTCTACAACTTCTTTGAGTTCTCTAACAAGTTGTTCTAGGATCGGTTCCATCACCTTTTGCATTTTAGATTCATAATTGACGATTTCTTCCCCCTTACTAGTAACTTCAAATTGCTTCTTAATGTGAGTACTTGATGGCTCTCCTGGTTTCAAGGATGCTAATTTTCCTTTTGTTGCTTAAGTGTTGGAATTTCCTTCATTGGATGGAGGACTTTCTTATACCCATTGTGTACAAGTATGTAAGTGTTCTCATATCCATCTTGTTGGAATTTTCATAAAAAAAGTCATGGTTGTTCAAGTACAATATGGCAACTTTCATTGCAAAACATCACACCATGCTAATAACTCAAAATTATTTCTAAAATTGTCATTAGATAATGAGAATTCACCAAAATAGATGTGTCATTTACCCATACTATTTGATAGAGATTTGAATACTCCTCTATTTTTAGATTAAGCTTCTCAACAAGTTCTTCCAAACCTAAGTTGGAACTACCACCTCCATTAATAATTATAGTACAGAGTCTCCCTTGGAGAACAAAACGAGTTTGGTAGATGCCAGTACATCGTCAATCCTTCTCTTCATTTAGCCTTGGTATGTTCACCAATGGTCGCATAAAAAGTTATAACCTTCAACCATGGTTGTATATGTTGCTCCGTTCCTCAATTGCATATGTTTTCAAGCCAAGAACTTGTGCTTTGATGCCAAAACTGATGTAGAACAACCCTAGGATGGTTGCTTACAATCAATTAGGTGGACTAGGTTTTTTATCTTTTAAGGTTTAAGGAGGGGAGCAAGGGATAAAATTTATCGAGGCAAAACAAAATAAAATAAAACAAAGAGAAAGAAGATAAGAATAAGAAGAGATAGAAACCTTAAGAGTCTTACCAAGGCCTTCTAAAATTCTCAGAAAAAATCAATGGAGTCTCACAATTGAAAATTACAAAGCATGTAAGAAAACTTAATATCATTATTCATCAATCAATACTTTGGTTTACATCAATTAGCTTTACTTATAGGCTTCTCTAAAAAATCCAAAGTCTACTAGGATTCTAATAATCTATTATGACTCTAATTCTAATCATCTTATAACCTAATTAGCTATTCTTAATTTAACTCTATCAAATGTTAATACTAATTTAATTCAAAGTAATACTAATCCTACATTAATTGCAACTAATACTAATTCCTTTTCTTGATGTAAATCTTGGAGATCCATCCCCATCACATGGCTTATCCTATTGGCTAGATGGCAAAAATTCTTTTTAAAAAGAAGAAAAAAGGAAAAGGAAAATTTTCCTAGAGCCTCAACAAACACCACCTAACACCAAAATGCTAATCTTGACAATAATGATTTATGCTAACCATATCCCGAAGCCTCAAGGTTTTAATCTTGAAAATAATGGTTTTATGCTAACTATATCCCAGGGCCTTGAAGAACAGCCTAACAAAAGGTGTAATGATAATATTAATCAAAAATTAAAGTTTTTATTTTAGGCCATTCTCCAACCCTCTTTTTGATGGATGATTCTCGAGTTATGAGGATGCTTATTGCACTATGCTTTCAAATTCTCATTTAGAGATTCAACTATTTGACCTATTACATGAACAAGATGGACCTAAAATTTAAAAGGTTTATACCCAAACAAATTCATGTCTGTAAAAATATATATTTTTAATGATAGTTATTCATCTTTGGTGGTATTGTTTTTGTAGATCCCAAATCCAACCATGTGTGTGTGTGTGTGTGTGTGTGTGTGTGTGTGTGTTTGTGTGAGTGCGTGTAAACTATTAGGTCTTCTTGTTAAGGAAGGCATATTGAAGAAATAAATTCTCCCCATGATAGGATACTGCCATATCACTCACTATATAAGTTGACAATATCAGTCAATATTCCACTGAATGCAAAACCAGCCAAGTCACTAACAAATGTAAGAAGTTCCAACATAAACAAGATCACCCAAGATCAAGAAGTTACATTTGGCCCCTTCAATTTTCAAACATATATGCCTCTTAACTTGACATAGAAAATTAGTTTTTACTTATTTAACCTTAAATATTTTATTTTCATGGTAAGAAAATCTTGTTTACTCCTGAAAACCTATATTGAAGATGCCTACTTGACATTATATGTGTTGATGCACGGCATATAGGTTATTCTTAGAAATGTTAGAATTGAATTAATGATCACCTTTCATCATCTTCTTCAAGTTCATCATTGCATAATTCCTCTTTTATTGATGACTGATCCAAAGAGGGGCGAACAAGCTTTTCTGTCAAAAACATCTCAGCCATATCATTGTCATCATCAAGCAGATGTTCAAGCTCATCTCTAACCTACAAAACACAAGAAAATAAAATTGGAGGAAAACCAATTAATTTGTTATTAATACATATGTCATTGTCTATACTTCTCCCATGTGCAGAGTGTCTTGGTGTGTATAGGTAAAATTAATTTCAGCTACAAGAAAATTGCAGAAATATTTATTATAAAAATAGAGAAGCAAATTTCAGACAGGATCCTCTGTAGTGCTAATTGTATAAATGATCAATTCAAATTTAAAACAAAAATTGTTTATAAAGATGAAGATGGACATAAAAACTTAGACTACTGCATCTTTCAGGTTTTATCTATCAAAAACTGTACTCCACTATGAATGATGAATGATGAATGATGCCCCTCTAAAAGGAAGTTCTGATCACTTTTCTTGGGATAAAGAGCTAAGTCACAAATTATTGGATTTCATAAAGGAGACAATTTTAGAAGTTATGCAAAAAATTAAAGACAAGAAAATTGAACCCCTCCTCTAAGAATTTTGTTAATCTGACATGTGTGTCCAAGCCCATGAGTTTTGAGGTTGTTGTGTTGGACCCTCTTTATCCATTCCAAAAATGACACCCTTGTGTGTCCTTAATACAAATTCATTCTCTTTCACATTCTATAAGCAATTCTCTAGTATAGAACTACTACCATCCCTGTTAAGGTCAAGATCCTTACTTGTGAATTTTGTAAATAGAAAAGGGAGATACAGCCCGAATAATCATAAATCAAGCATAATGTAACAGAATAGAGGACTTCTCCAATTTCCACTTAGTTGAAAGGTTACAGAGCTCCTGAAAGAAAGACAGAGCGATAGTGGCTGGAATCAAAACCTTGGTCAGGTGGAAGGGTGCCTAACAAATGATTATAGTCTCTTTAATGAGTATAACCGGAAAACACCCAAGATTTCTTTTTAAGCTATGGAGATCCAATGATTCCTACACTCCATGCATTGGTATACTTAACCTAAACATTGTAGCCAAAAGAACATAAATAGTTTGATTCACCTGTCTGAAATCATGAACTTAGAAACAAAAAATGCATGTCATTTATAAGTAGATTATGGTAATTTACCACCAGAGACAATCACGTTCCATCAAAAGCTTTGAACTGACTACCTTCATTATTCTAATGGATATTTTGCTGAAGAAAGACAGAATGTGCCACCCAAAAAAAATGATAAAAGCACTCCTAGCAATAAATATTCCCAATAAGACATTGAGCTTCCATTTAGAAAGCTTTAGAAACATGAGGTAAACATTCCGAATGTATGTCATATTTCTATGTACAGATATTGCATCCAGTAGTATGTAACTAACCTCTAAAATTGACAGCATAAACTCAAAGTAAACTTCAAATACATATTAAAATCTTTATTATGTCAACAATATATTATTAATTACCTTCTGTACCCGACCAGATATTGCAACTAAGCGACTCTTTATCTGTCTAACACGCTCAAGATTAAGTGTGCTGATATTGGAAGTCAGTTCATCCAATGCTGGATACGCCTCTTGCTCCAGTGTTTGTGTCTGAGAAAAAATTAAAGCAAAATGGCACCTTATAAAAGAAATAAACTTTTTACTAGGAAGGAAGAAGAACTAGTATGCACCGTAATTAAATCTTCATTACTCCAAAGAATAACATACAGCCCTAATTTATACTGGGTTCGTCAATAGAATCCTCAAAATCTAGGAAATCAAAATTTAAACTCAAAAAAAAAAATAGGGTAACTACCAAATAGATAGCTATCTTTATTTTCAAACTTAGATAAGACTCCTAATCTGATAAGCATAAAATTTAAACAACAAAGATTAATTCAAATAACTTATCTAAAACTAAAGGAATTCAAATAATATTTGACACTAACTTCCAACCTCCCCCTCAAGTTGGGCTATACAGGTTGAACATGCCCAACTTGGTAATTTGTTGTTCAAACGGTCTTTTTGTGAGAGCTTTTGTAAGTAAATCAGCAACTTGCTCACTTGTGAGCACATAGATCATGCAGACGGTCCCATCTTCAATCTTTTCTTTTATAAAATGACAATCAACCTCCATGTGTTTAGTTTGGTCATGATGAACCAAATTGTGAGATATGTTTATGGCAGTTTTATTATCACAGTACATCTTTATTGGCATAATTCTTGATAATTTACCTTCATTAGATTGTGAGTCGTGTCATTTTGCGAAGCATCATCATAGTTCTTTAGGCCCAAGGTTTAATAAACTGGCTGCGTCTTTGTTTGAGTTAGTACATTCTGATGTTTAGGGTCCTTGTCCTGTTACTTCTAAAATTGGGTTTCGATATTTTGTTACCTTTGTGGATGATTTTTCTCGAATGACTTGGATTTATTTTATGAAGAATCGTTTAGAAGTATTTTCACATTTTTGTGCATTCTCTGCTAAGATTAAAACCCAATATGATGTGACTGTGAAAATATTAAGAAGTGATAATGGAAAAGAATATGTGTTTAACTCATTTCAGAACTACATGAGTCACAATGGGATTCTTCATCAAACATCTTGTGTTGATACTCCTTCTCAAAATGGAGTTGCTGAAAGGAAAAACAGGCATTTACTTGAGACGGCTTGTGCACTCATGTTTCAGATGAAGGTTCCAAAACAATTTTGGGCTGATGCAGTTTCCACAGCTTGTTTTCTGATCAACCGTATGCCCACTGTAGTGCTTAAAGGTGATATTCCGTACAAAGTAATACATCCACAAAAATCACTCTTTCCAATTGAACCAAGAATTTTTTGTTGTACATGCTATGTTAGAGATACAAGGCCTTCTGTTACTAAACTTGATCCTAAGGCGTTAAAGTGTGTTTTCTTGGGGTACTCAAGACTGCAAAAGGGCTATAGATGTTTCTCGACTGATCTCAATAAGTATCTAGTATCAACGGATGTTGTGTTTTTAGAACACACATCCTTTTTCTCTTCGCCCACAAGTTCCGCAAGTGAGGAGGAGGATGAAGAATGGCTTGTGTATCAAGTGGTTAATTCAAGACCAACTGGTGGGCAATTAAGTATGGTTGATTCTGATGCATCTCTTGCTCATTTGGGTACTGTTGTTGATGTTCCTACTGCTCCAGTCAAACCACCAATTGTACAGGTGTACTCTCGGGGCCCAGTGACAACAGATACATGTCCTACAGCAACTCCTTCGTCATCTGATCCTTCTAGTGATCTCGACCTTCCCATTAGCCTTCGAAAAGGTAGACGACAATGCAAATCTACCTATTCCATTGCTAACTTTGTGTCTTATGATCACCTGTCATCTTCCTCGAGTGTTTTTGTAGCCTCTATAGATTCTATTTCAATACCTAAAACTGTTATAGAGGCCCTGAATCATCCTGGTTGGAAGAATGCAATGCTTGAAGAAATCCATGCATTGGAGGACAATCATTCATGGAAACTTATTGAATTGCCTCAAGGAAAGAAAGTTGTTGGCTGCAAGTGGGTCTTTGCGGTCAAAGTTAATCCTGATGGCTCTGTGGCTAGACTGAAAGTCAGGCTTGTAACTAGAGGATATGCTCAGACATATGGAGTAGACTATTCTGATACTTTCTCTCCAGTTGCCAAACTAAATTCAGTTCGACTATTCATTTCTATTGCTGCTTCCCAACAGTGGATGATACATCAGTTAGACATCAAGAATGCTTTTCTTCATGGTGATCTAGAAGAAGAAGTCTATATGGAGCAACCTCCTGGGTTTGTTGCTCAGGGGGAGTATGGGAAGGTTTTTTGTCTGAAAAAAGCTCTTTATGGATTGAAGCAGAGTCCCCGTGCTTGGTTTGGAAAATTTAGTAAGGCGATTCAAGCATTTGGCATGAACAAGAGCAAGAAAGATCATTCTGTTTTCTACAAGAAATCAGCTGCTGGTATCATACTTCTTCTTGTTTATGTCAATGATATAGTTATTACAGGAAATGATCATGCAGGAATCTCTGATCTTAAGGCATTCATGCATTCCAAGTTTCATACAAAGGACTTGGGTGAACTGAAGTATTTCTTGGGAATAGAAGTATCAAGGAGCAAGAAAGGGATGTTCTTATCACAGAGGAAGTATGTGCTTGATCTGCTTGAAGAGACCGGTAAGATAGAAGCAAAGCCATGTACTACCCCGATGGTTCCTAATGTACAGCTTATGCCAGATGATGGAGATCCCTTCTACAACCCTGAGAGGTATCGGAGGGTGGTTGGGAAGCTGAATTATCTCAACGTGACACGACCAGATATTGCATATGCAATAAGTGTTGTTAGTCAGTTCACATTTGCGCCTACAATAAAGCATTGGGCAGCTTTAGAGCAGATTTTGTGCTATCTGAAGAAGGCTCTTGGTCTAGGCATACTATATAGTAGTCAGGGACACACTCACATTGAGTGTTTTTCTGATGCGGATTGGGCAGGTTCTAAGTTTGATAGAAGATTCACTACAGGTTATTGTGTGTTCTTTGGTGGAAATCTAGTGGCCTGGAAAAGTAAGAAGCAGAGTGTTGTATCCCGTTTGAGTGCAGAATCTGAGCATAGGGCCATGGCACAGGCTACTTGTGAATCATATGGATACATCAACTCTTATATGAAGTGGGAATGAAGTGCACAATGCCAACAAAGCTTTGGTGTGACAATCAAGCTGCTCTTCATATTGCTGCGAACCCAGTCTATCATGAAAGAACCAAACACATTGAGGTCGATTGTCACTTCATTCGTGAAAAGATTGAGGAAAATCTAGTCTCTACTAGCTATGTGAAGACTGAAGAGCAACTTGGGGATATTTTTACAAAAGCTCTAAATGGAACTCAAGTTGAGTACTTTTGTAACAAGATGGGCATGATCAACATCTATGCTCCAACTTGAGGGGGAGTGTTAGCTGTATATATCTGTACTTACCATAATTAAGTTGTTTCCTTTCTTGTAGGCTGATTCTTAGGGATAATACCTTCCTAATTTAGGACTCCCAATTGTATATATATGTGTATTATTCCTCCAATAAATATATTGTAATTTTCTCCAAATACCTTTGTTGATTTACAAAGATGTTACTAATACCCATATTTTCTAGCAAATCAAGAACATAAGCATTTGAGCTAATTTTCTTGAGCACTCTGTATAGACCAACATTCTTTTAGTGAAGTTTTTTATATGTACCTTTAAGAGATCGTTCAGGCCTTATCCTTACGATAACCATATCTCTTTCCTTAAAATCAGCAAACTTTCTTTTCAAAACAGCATGTGCCTTGTAATTCTCATTGCTGAGAGCAATCTTCCTTCGACTTACTAAAAGCATCAGCTTCAACACTTGGCCATGCTTCCATTGGTAATGGAACTAAATCAATAGGCTTCCTAGGAAGCAAGCCAAACACGATCTCAAAGGAGTTGTGACATGTAGACCTATTTACTGAACTGTTGTTTGCAAACTTAGCCACTTGAGAAGAAGATGACTTAAACCATGTAGATGGATTAAATGGATGAGATGAGCCTAGCGTCATACTTTGACTTGTGTTATTAAGCTTCTTATGGGCAAATTCCATGGTCGTAGCTCCTGGCTTCCTGTTGAATGAATATCTCACGTATTCTTCCATGTCTAATGCAACTTGAAAGGGTGTTCCAAGCTGTATAATGGTTGACACAGTAACTTCCACTTGATTTCAAGTCTTAATCTAGCTTTGAATCTTGCAAGTGTTTGTCGAAGGTCTTCTACTATTTGACTCCTTGTTTTTAACTCATTAAACTTCAGCATATACTCAGCAACGGGCATGTTGTTCTGCCTCAAATTAATGAGCTGGTCACATAGCTTATCGTAGTAATTTGTAGGCATGTATTTCTCCCGAAGCTTAACCTTCATCTCTTGCCATGTGATGATTGGTGGTAGCCCCATCCTTCTAATGTCTCTTTCAATTGCAGCCAGTCAATCAACAAATTGAGTAGCATCCACCTTTCCTTCAAAATCAAGAACCTCCATTCTCACTTTCTATGTGATATCTTCAGTAGCGTCATACGCTTCATGTCTTCTTTCAAGCAATCCTCTAGCCCATTCAGACATAGGGTATTGTGGTGCTTGAATTGACTCTTGCTCCTCTGCTTTTTCTTGGTTGTTAGCCTAAGAAGTTTCCCCTTACTCAACATGTGATGACTGATTAGTAGGCTGAAATATTCGTGTCTTGACATTACTTAACCGAATGTGGAGGCTATCAAGCTGATCCACCATCCGAATTAGCATCTCATCACACTGGCTATCAGTTAGTCTTCTTCTAAAAGTCCTTCTAGATCGTGTAGCATGATATCACCCTCGCTCTGATACCGAAATTGATGCAATACAGAAAATAAAATGCAAGTAGAGTATAATTGAAAGGACCTTAGGAATCACTCCTAGAAACCTTAGGCTTCACATCCAAGTACTCTTTCCAAAATTGATACAGTATAGAAAATAAAATGCAAGGAGAGTATAATCGAAAGGACCTTAGGAATCACTCCTAGAAACCTTAGGCTTCACACCAAAGTACTCTTTGCATCACACAAAGGAAAAAAAAATGGCTGCTGAAAATTCATTCCTTCATTGATTCCTTTCCAAAAACTAATCAACTACTATATACGACTTTTCTAGGGACTTATAACTCCTTGGAACTAGACATAGTAATAATGCAACTAGAAAATGACAAACTTGGACTAACTACTGTCCACATTAAAGACTATTGGAAAATGACAATAATAATGACTGAAAATGGAACCATTGACTAGGCCCATAACTTAATTTATGAAAGTACTTTCTAAGCTAAATCCATATTGACTTATATAAGATCCCAACTAAGCCCTTTATCATCCAAAGAGTGCCAAATTAAAACTTGGACATTGAAGCCCACTCCTTTGCGCCTTTGATAAAATTTTAAAGGTGGTTGCCACTTGTCTCCATCAATCAGCCAAACAAGGTGAAGAAAAAAAAAACTATCTAAATTTTCCAAACAAGGCATGAAACTAGAAATTCTCAGTTCAACATTCACAAACTGTAAAAAGATCATTACAATCCTTCTTATAGAAGAAACACCTAAACCAACAATCAATCCTTGCCTTGAATCAAACTAATCCTAACCATCAATGAAAATGTAAGTAAATGACCCAAGAAAACCTTAATTTGTTGCCAAAGTAGCATGAACAGTATGTCTATGTTACTTGCTATAGTGTTTTACATTACATGATACAGTAACCTGAATTTCTACAGCTTTGGATATAATGTTTCCAAAAATTAGGTTTTAACTAGTATAGAATTCAAAATAAAGCAATTGAAGTTGGAAAAAAACTAAAAAGAACTTTTTTTTTCCAGGATGAAAGCTTCTTAATTGACATGGGACCAAGAAGCTTTGTTTTAGGCTACAAGAGAGAATACTTCTCTAACCAATCCATGGCAAGAGCATCATCCCCCTTCAGAAAAACATACCTCCATCAAGTTGGGTTGGGAGTAGGTCCCAGTATACATCTGGCAAAGAATTGATACACTTCATAAGGAATGACCCTTTATCTTCTCCTTAACATTGTAATGGGATGATATCTGGCTGGAAAAAACTTGGCTTCCCTTGTCCCAAACTCAAGGAAATTAGTATTATGATAGCTTCATGCTCCATCTACATGTCAAATTACCAAAAATGACCTAAAATATGTGGCAGACTTTGAAAGGGATAACATCAAAATGAACGGTGTCAAAAAATCAACCAAAACCAACAGAATGGTAAACAAATATCAACTTAATTTTTTCAGGTTGGTATCATTCACCCAAGCCACCTTATGGATTAGGGCATGGTTCTGCCTTCAATTCTAGCTTCTTCACTGCATCTTTTACTTTTAGAACCACTGGGCACAACTGCATAGATCAATTAGTAGTCAGGAAAATATAGTAGAGCCCCAAACTTATTCCTTGTCAAATCTCATAGGTGGAAAGTAAAGACTAAAAAACTACACCCCTTTCCATAGCATGTTCTCTTGCTTTACCTCACACATAATCAATTCCGTTGCTGCATAACACTAGCCCTCAATTATTTCCCTTTATCAGTAAACAATATCAAGTTTTAAAATGATTGCAAACTTCTTAATTAAATGATGATCCAGATAAAGGAATAGGCTTATTAAGAGAAAAACTAGAAACAACCCCAAACTTCTCAACTGACTTTCCCTGCTAAGGTAAACCAAAAAATTGAACACATTTTTCTACATCACCAAGAAGTAGCCAAGGGAAAGGCTTTAGCGCGAATATTCCTCAACTTGCTAACCAATTTGAATTGCATCCCACATGGTATTCAACCAACAGGTGGATAATCTACAGCCCATCTGCTGCCTCAAGACCTTTCTGATGCATAGAATTATAATCCACAAAAAATATGGCCAAGTAGCCAAATTATAGAATTGCCTAGCCCAATCCCCCATCCCCCCACCCCCAACACACACACACACAGAATAACACTCTTGGAATAGATTACTGCACTGAATAAGCATTCACACCTTATAGTCGAAAGGCATTAAGAGCCTCAGATTTCAAACCACAGAGCATAAAGCTAGAAATTCTCAGTTGTTCACAAACTCAAATAAGATATTTTTCAACCTTTAACTAAAATAGAAAGGTCAATAACAGTCGATCCTATCCCTTGGCCCAACTAATCTAAAAGAAAAAAAAAAGGTAAACCAAAAGACCAAAAACCCTCATTCATTATTATTTACAGTGGCATGAACATTATTGCATAATAATAAAAACAGTATTGCTACCATAGATTGAATTTTCTCGATTTTTAAATTGAGAACTGATAATAATAATAATAAAGCTCTAATCAATATAGGTCTCAAAATAAAGCAGTTAAATGACCATGAAAAACTACTCAAGACACTTCTCCCTGGACCAAAAAAGGAATATTAATTGATGTATTGTGGATCCCACAAGCCTAGCTTTTGGCTTCCGGATAAGTTTCTTCCTTCTCCAGCCAATACATGGCTACTACAACTATTATTTCTCTTTCACATATGCATAGAGTTGGCAGTAGATCCGGTTTAGAACAACCAAAAAATGCCTGATACAAACAGGACCTTCTTATAATTAGGTTGGTCAATATATATCCAATTCATTCATCTATTGTAAAGATAGTTGTATTTATATCTATCCTTATTTAAAACAAGGGTGATTTCTAAAACTTTGCTCAAGAAACAATAATTGACAAATAAAAATAAACCAAGTGTTGGAAAATCTAGGAGTATATTTGCTACCCAACTATGTTGTATAGTTATAAAAGTTTAAATCTTTGATTTATAGGGATTGATAATCAAATCCCTGATTTGTAGGAATTGATGAAATCTTAGTTTCCTAGAATCATTAAATTATTTTTGTATAAATTCTGTAATTATGGATAGATAAAATTTAGATTTTAATTTTCTTAAATGGTATCAAAGCCTATGCTCTCTAGGAAAATCTTGGGAAAATCTGACTCCTACAGCAACTTTTCTGAAGAGACCTTCTTCGGGTTTCATTCCTGCAGTGCCCTTATCGAAATAACCTAACGTCGAATTACAGATTTCTCATTTCTGACTAAATGTCTGAGACACCATAGAGTCAACAGTGGAGACACCGTAGACTCATACTATGAGAGAATTTCTTGAATTTGTATGCTTCATATAGTCTTGATGGACAAAATCATCTAAAGTGGTCCCAAGTCGTGAGAACCTTTCTAAAAGGGAAGGGAAAGTCGGGTCACTTACTGGAGTCTGTTCCAAACAAGGAAGACCCAAGATTCTGCACATGGAATAAAGAGGATTTAATGATCATGGCTTGGCTTTGGAACTCTATGTTTTCAGAGGTTAGTGACACATATATATGTCTCTCACCACTGCTAAGGAGATATGGGAAGCAGTTCTGCAGACTTACTCAAAGGTGAAGGATGCAGCTCGTCTATGAGCTAAAGAAAGAATTCAGCCATGAAACAAGACATTAAAAAATCAAGACATTATTGAGTATGATAATACCATGAAAAGATTTTGTCTTGAATTTGATTATTATCAAGACATTAAAAAAAAAAAAAAAATCAAGTGTAATGAAGATGATATTATGTTGCAAAAGTTTGTGAAAAGGGAAAAGATTTTTGAGTTTCTTTTGAGGACTTAATGCCAAAACTGATCAAGTTCATGTGCAAGTTTTGGGAAAGGAGGACGTATTGTCTTTGAGTGAAGATTTCTCATTGATTTGGGCAGAGGAGAGTTGAAGAGTGATTATGCTCCACATTCAGGTTACTGAAGGGTCAGCTGTAGCATCCTTGAAATAGAATGAAGAGGCACAAAATAGTAATACAGGGAATAATTCCACACCCACCAACCGAGATGGAGTTTGATGTACCTGTTTTGCAAGAAACCATGCCACAAGAAGGAGGCATGCTGGAAACTTCACAGGAAACAGAAAAATATTTGTTGGATTGGTGGTACAAAGGGAAGACAACAACAAAGTCAGGCTCATTTAACCATGGAGGACCAACAAGAAAAGCTAGCCATGGACATTAAAGGCTTCAAAAAGGAGGAGATCATGCATCTAGAAACCCCATTAGCAATGCTGGAAAAACCAGCTGCACCCTGCCCTCTTGCCCAGGCTAGTAAGTCTATTTCTTATGCATTTATTGCCTCAAATATGTCCAACTCCTATGTCATAGACTCAAGAGCTACGAATCATAAAACTCACTCTTCTAGCTATGTTGTTGTTGATATTCCATGCTTGAGTAATAGGAAGGTGAAAGTTGCTGATGACACTCTATCAACCATTGCTAGTCAAGGGGAAGTCACTCTTAACTCCTCTTCATTTAAAAAATGGCTTACATGCTCCAAAGTGATCAATGAATTTGCTGCCCATTCATCAAATTACCAAAAATTTAAATTGTAGTGTAACCTTCTTTCCTGCTCATTGTGTTTTCCAAGACCGGGTTACAAGGAGGATGATTGGACTTGTTAAGGAGAAATACGGGTTATATTTTCTTGAGGAAGAACCTACTAACAGTGACTGACCCTTAATTTCATGTCTCTGTAAAAAAAATTAGCTCCAATAAGATGCCATTTGGCTTCAACACTTTCGACTTGGACATCCTTCCTTTGGATTGCTTAAATATATGTTTCCTTCTTTCTTCAAAGATATTGATGTTAATTCTTTGCATTGTGATGCTTTCAAATTTGTAAAACACCATCAAGCTCCATTTCCATTGCGCAATAATAGATCTTTAGTTCCTTCTTTGTTGATTAATTATGATATTTGAGGTCCATCTAGAATTCATAATGTTTTGAGGGCAACATGGTTTGTAACCTTTATTAATGATTGCACAAGAATGGCTTCCGTGTTCCTTTTAAAACAAAAATCAAACAAGAGCAGCGTTCTTCTAATATTCTGCAGCATGATTAAAAACCAGTTTGGAGTGAGTGTTAAGAATATTCGTTTAAATAATGTTAGGGACTATTTCAATCAATTTTTAACCCCTTTCTTACAAAGAGAATGCATTATCCATCAGTCTTCATGTGTTGATACCCCACAGCATGTGGCTAAGAGAAAGAACAGACATTTGCTTCAAGTCACCCGTCCTCTTTTATTTCAAAATCATGTTCCTAAAAGCTACTGAGGAGAAACTGTTTTGACAGCAACTCACTTGATAAATAGGTTACCTCCTTGGGTGTTGGGGTTTAAGAGTCCTATTAAAGTGTTTTATGGATATTTTCCTAATTTTAATGTTTTTCCAAAACTTCCCCCTAAGATTTTTGGTTGTGTCATTTGTTCATATTCATAATCGACATTGAAGTAAGCCATGTGTATTAAGATGTATTTTTGTGGGATATTCTACAACTCAAAAAGGGTATAAATGTTATTATCCCTCTTTTCTAAATTTTTTGTTTCTTTGGATGTGATTTTTGCATAAAATCAGCCCTTCTTTACTCAGCCTTATCTTCAAGGGGAGACATTAATAGAAGATAAGGGTTCTCCACATTTGTTTTTATTGGATTCACCAACAAAAACATGTAATATTGTTTAATCTGAAACTGAAATTTCTTTTCAGTTTTAGAATTGTGCAGAAAATATTCTGGCCAATATTCTTACTCATTTTACAGAAAATTTAGATGCTATAGCTCCACTTGACTCCACTTATTCTAGAGTTCTTACTCCCAATAGTAAAGAACTCTACAAAATGCTTAGATTTCTTCTAGGGAACTGACTAAATAAATTTTTCTACAGGAGCTCCTATTAATGCTACCATTGTTTGTCTTCAGAGGTTGACAATGGCAGTCTACTGTCCATTAGTGCATGGTTGTTCCCTCCACACCATTAATCCCTTTGGTGAGTCATTTTATCCTGTACTTGGAGCTCTGTTCTGGTCAAATTACCTTGGTATAGCTTTTTAAATTAACAAAATTCAACTGTGATCTTCAACTTGTATAGCATTTCTAATTTTCAACTCCATCAACTAGATAGCTACTTATTCACAATCTCAGATGGTAAAAAAGACCTATTAGAGCAAATAATGAACTAGTAAACCACATACCTCAGACTCAAGGCACCTGCAAGCCGATTCAAGACAAGCTTCCAGTGCTCTGAACTCAAATGGTAACACCTTTGGTCCTGCAGCTACTCGTTCATCCTCTGAGGTCTTAGGGCTGTCTTCTTTCACATCAACATTTAGCACTTCGGAGGAAACATTAACCCTTTGAGATGGCCTTTTTCTTGAATTTGTTACTGAACCATTAAAACCATGTACTGAGGGTGAGCCCCAATTAGCATCAGCTGCATCCTCTATCTCTTCGTCATGGCTTTCCATTGCCTTTTACAAAACAAACAAACACGTAACTTACCAAACTAACCTGGAAGCCCTATCACGTGGTACAGTTCAAAACAAAAAAGGTTATAAAATCTGAAAATGACAATATACTAGTAGCAGCAAACAAAATGCTGTTCCGATAGCTTTATAAACACAGTATATTAGTTCAATTTCCATATAAGTCCAAACACCCCGTGATTAGAATTGTTAAACCCTCACTTTCCTAAATCCTTAAAGGGTTATAGAATGGCACTGACCACTTTCAAACCCAGATTCTAGGGCTTGAAATTGAACCACAACATGTTTATTTAGGATGACTTGCAAAAAGCTTAAACTTTCATGGAAAATGGTAGTTCAACGAGAATATTTCACTGATTACTTCAAAACCCCAAATTCTAGGGCTCGAAATTGACGCAGAGCATGTTCATCGAGGGCTCACTACAAATACAACCATTACAAATCAAAACAAGCGAAATTGATATACCGGTTTTGGCATGATGCGATGCTGAAGATCCTCAACAAACTGCACAACCAAAGGATTATTACTATTCACCATCAACACCTCCTTAGCGGTGATAATGGCCTTGATGTGCTCCAAATTGATCACAATAGCCCTCTCCCTCCCGAGTATCGTGGATGGATACGACAACACCGGATCGAGAACCCGAAGATCGCGCGCGGGCAGCCCAGTCCGCCGCATCACCGAGTGCTTCCCGAGCTCCTCCAGATGCGACTGCCCGGACTCCAACACCACCAGCCATGCCCGGATTCCGATCCCTTTCCGCCGCGTCTGCGCCGGAACAATGGCGAATTTAGCCATCTCTTCCTCTGTGTTGGGCTTGGAAACCATGGTTAGGCTTCTTCTGGAATGTCCGTTAGGGTTTTTTTTTTTTTTTTTTTTTCTTTTAATTTGGTCTTTGAGAGTACGGGGAACTCATTTAAGACGGTTGGAGGAGTTGGCGCCAAATTCGGACATGGTCAAGGAGAAATGGCCGACTTAACTGAATTTCAAATGGGTTTGACCGTGGGCTGGCCCACTTGATAATATCCTCAGCCTTTTGTTTCTTTCTTTCTTTCTCAAGTGGAAACTACCTGCTCACTTCCTATCTTGTTTGAACCATGTCGACATTGACACTTAAAAAAGTATAAGATAAAAGATAAATATATGATATTCCATTTATGTAGGTTTTTAATCAACCTTAGAGTTGAATCCAGTTGATGGATTTTAATTAAATTAGAATCAATTAAAACTGATTTGTATTTATTAACTAAAACCAATCTGATTTAACATTGATTCCATGCAATTTAGTTCAATTTATTTAATTTGGGTCAAAAAATGGGCTATATATATATATATATATATTTTTTAAATTATTAGTTTAAAAATCTATATTTTCTTTTTTATTCTAAAAATCTCATTTCACCATGATTTTAAAAAATATTTTTAATTGTTCTAACACTTAAAAACGACTCTTATGATAAAAAGTTTGAAGTGTTAAAAAACTTAAAATCACTATTAAACAGAATTTAAATAATTAAATATAAATAATAATATTCATAACAATCCCACCTAAATAAATCATATTCAATGTATTAATAAGGCCATGAATTTACTAAATATATTCAATTTTGCTTTTATTTGTTAAAAATGTTTATGATGTGTGAATCAAGGGAGATTTTCAATCTTTCTTAAATTAACCCAATAAATTTAAATTTTTGAAAAAAAAAATCACTTGAATTGCTAGTTTTTTTTTCCCATATTCTTATGATATATAATATTATCCTTTTTCAAATAAATAATTTATAATCCTTTTATATCAAAAATAGAGAAATTAGTGAATCTTCAATACCTATATATAATATTTGTTTCTTTGTGTTAATTTCATTCACGTCCCATCAAGTTTCGGCTAAATACATTTAGTGTTCATAAGTTTGAAATTTCATCAAATGTTTCTCCTCTTCTTTTCATTTCTTATTTTCACCCACCCCCTCCCTTACTCAAACTAATGGAAATGTATATAAAGAAATTTCAAATCTAACTAATGGAAATGTATATGAAGAAATTTCAAATCTATAGAGGCGTGATATATTTAATTAAAACCCGAGGAGATGAGTTGGTTTATATAATCATTTGCTTGTAATGACAATTATTGTAAAATGTAAAATGAGAGCTTTAAAATAGTTGATTTGGAAACTTTTAGTTTTAATTAAAATTATTGAGAATATTTTAGATATTTTAAAATATTTTGATTGCATTATATACCATGGTAATTATTTCTTTTAGTTATCCAAAAATATTAGAATTACCTATTTAAATTTTTAAGAGGGCAAACATAAAGTGCCATTTATAGTTTATTTATTTTCTCTAATTTAATTGCTACCTAAATATTTTGTGCAGTGGAAATTTGATTGAGAGGGGCCAGTTTTTTTTTTTTTTTTTTAGTACTAGAAATATAAGGAAATTGAGAAACAAAAAATGATACACTGAATTAATTTTTTTAAAATAAAATATAATAAAAAATAAGAATGACAAATAAAAGTGTTCAATCCATAAACATAGTCATAAGGAGGTTAGAAACAATTAAATAGTAGACATTTTAACAAGAAAAGTAAGAAAAAGTTATAGTCCTTAATTTTAGAGCCTATTTGGCCAAATGATTAAAAATGAGAAAATTGATTTTAAAAATTCATAAAAGGGTTTTGTAGTTTTTATTTAATTCTGGTTTTTAAAAACAAACTGATATGGAGACCTTTGTAGACCACTACCAAATCAAGAGGGTCTTGATAGACACTGGTGCAGGATTGAATATTTGCACATTGAGTACAGCTAGGCAGTTGAATTTGGACCCTTCCTGGTTTGCTCCTCACTACAGCTGTTTGTGCATATGACGGGACCACTCGAACCGCGCAAGGTATAGTTCGACTTAATCTCCAAGTGGGACCCCTTGTTCGGTCAACTCTATTCCATGTAGCGGATATACTAAAAACATATAAAATGTTGCTAGCACGACCTTGGATCCACGCCAACTTGGTTGTGGCATCCTCATATCATATCAGTATCAAGTTTCCCATGAACGAATGATGCCCCTACCTAATAGTTTTTAGAGAATAAGTAGAAGTTGATTTCACAATTTTTTAAAAATATAAAGAAAAAAATTTAAAAATTAAAAAAAAACCATAAAAAGAAAATAAAATTGAATATGATATTATTAGAGAATTCATTACAATAGATTTTTTTTTCTATTTTCAAATTTTTGTAATTAGTTGTAATTTCTTATTTTTATTGTAATTCCCTAATTTTAGGATTATTTCCTATTTTTGTATTTTGGGCTAATTTTAGGATTGTTTCTTATTTTTGTTGTAATTTCATAATTCTAGAATTGTTCCTATTTTTGTTTTTTGGGTAAATTATTTCCTATTTTTGTATTTTAGGTTTTGTGTGTATATATTCATTCTTAATAAATGGAAAAGTTAATCCATTATTTTTCAATAATCCTCTCTCTACTTCAATAGACATAAGGTCTTGTTTGATAACTGTTTTTGAAATAATTTTTAGAATAATTTTTTTAAACTGTTATATGATATTTTGAAAAACAAAAGTCTATTTGAAAATATGAAATGTTTTCAATATATTTTTAATATTTTTAAATATATTTTAAAAATAATTTTATATCCAGTGTCCTATTTTTAATCATTCTACATAATTATATAATTATTTTTTAAAATAACCCTCAAAAAATGTCTTTTTTTTTTTTAAATTCTAAAGAACAAAAAAAAAACTATTCTTAAAAATAATTGTCAAACATACCCTAATTCTCCTTCTCTTTCCACAATTCAAAAATCTTTAAATATGATTTTTTTAATTACACGTGTTTTTATGAATATTTTTTAACTTAATAAAATAAATTTATTAATAGAATAAATTTCAAATCAAACTATACCTTATACATAAAATTTATCAATTTAAAAAAAATTAAGATTATTAGAGTGTCATTTAGGAAGAAGGCGTTGCGAGAACATGGTGATAGTTTTAATTTGTTGTCTTATTCTCTATATAAAATGCTTAATTTTGGGGAATTGAAGAAATGAGTATCACTTTTTCCTTGGCTGACCTTTCAACAAAAAATATCAAGAGGTTTGGTTGAGGAGGTGTTAGTGCAAATTGATAACTTTATTATCCAATTAATTTTGTAGTGTTGATATGGAGCCAATTCACAAATGAATAAATTCTTTGCCTATCATTTGGGGAGGACCATTCCTTGCTACAACTAACCTTCTTATGAGTTGCCAAAATTGAACCATGTAGTTGTTATTCAATAATGTCATTTGGGTTATTGAATTGAATGCATTATTAGTATTTTTTATGTTCTTGAACAACTATAAAAATATTTTATTTAGAGGTAAAAACAAAATTTTTATTATCTTTATTAGTGTATGACTTTTTTTTTTTTTTTTTTTTATAGTTTCTTTTGTGTTCTTTAAAATGACGATTAAAAATATTTTTTTAGTATTTGAGAAGCTCCGCTAAACAAGTTAATATATCTTAAACTTGGGTTTTAGTTATTTCAAAAGAGAATTTATCAAATTTGGATTCGGGTTTTTGGAAGTTATAAAATTTAAGGTAAGTATATATTTATGGTTGGTAAAACTTTTAAAATGGCTAATACAAGAAATTAGAAAAATAATGCCTTTTATTTTCTAATTTGATTTTTATTATTTTTTAATTTCAAATTTTGATTTTATAAGTTTTAAAATTATGTTTATTTCTAAATTTGTATTTAATTTTAAAAAGAACTTTTTGAATATTTTTTAGCAAGTTTTAAAATTGTGATTATCTCTAAATTGTTATTTAAGGTAAAAAAAAGATTTTTAGAATATTTTAGAATTATGAAACTCTCCATAATTCTAAACAGAATTTTATAAATATAAATAGAGATATTTTATTTAAAAGATTGGTGATCCTTTAGAAAGTATAATCATTTATTAAAAGTTTCATCCTGTAACTCTTAAACATTCAAGATTTTTTTTTTTTTTTAAATTAACTTTTAATCACAAGAAAAGTTAGTGATCTTATCACGAAACTAATAAGGGCTTCAAGGGATCCACTAAGAAGCACGAGAGGTTTGTATTAGGACGTGGAAAAAGAGTATAAGTGTTGACAATATAAGACTCTAGGGAATAGGTGCATTCAATAAAACTGTATCTCATTTTTTTTATATTTAGTAGATTAGTTAATGGTTGAAAAACTACCTATAGTTTTTTACATCTAGTAGATTTCTCAGGTAATTTTTTTTTATAACATCATACCCTCATTCTTTTGAGTAATTGATTTTACTTATATTTAGACAAGATTTTTGCCCTCTCTCTAAAGAAGAGAATTAAATATTAAACATAAAAAGGACAAATCTAAAATAGATAACAAATATTAATTTGGGGATTTAATTAAATATTAAACATAAAAAGAACAAATCTAAAATAGATAACAAATATTAATTTGGGGATTAATTCAAAAACTACACAGTTTAGATAGTTTCGTTATATCCCGATTACACATAAAATTTCTTTCGACTTATTTATTCTATTTACTTATGCAAGAAAAATATGTGGATGTGATATTCAATTTTTAATAATATAATTTGATGTTGTCTCTAGTATAATGCGTAGTACAAGTTGAAAAAAAAGTGTGGATTTGATATCATTATTTAATTATTATATTTATTAGATTCAAGAAAAATATGTGGATGTGATATTAAATTTTTATTAGTATACTTTTCTTAATTAAAAAAAATAAAAATATCATTTAAATTATTCTATATACTTGGTGCAAGAAAAATATGTGATTTTGATATCAATTACATGATGATTGAATGGATCATCGGCATGACATGTAATAAAGAAGATCAATAGCCTATTGGATGAACAAATAATAGAAACATATTCTTTACGTCCCTTTTACCGTCAGGTGTCACGTGTGTGTCACACCGCTTTAAATTATTTTAAAAATTTTTAAAAATTACCAAACATATAATTTTTATCATAAATCGCTGTTAACCCTTTGAAACTCTCACACGGTCTAATAAAGTAGGAAGCCTTTTTGATATGTCGACCCAATCATAAATCGGGAAGGGCCGTCCGAGCAATAATCCCAACCAAGGGTATTATGGGAAGATCGAAATCAGATAAAAATGGGACACGGTGGGAACATCCAAAAGGCATGCCGTGTTTCATGCAACAAGAAAAATCGCGCCTCTTCCCTCCTTTGTTTTCTTCAACCAACAACCAACTCCTATATAAAGTATCTTCCTTGTCCTTCCTCGAGTTAGCTTTTCTCCCTTTACACCTTCCCAATCCCCTCCCTCTCTCTCTCCATAACCTTTTCATCCTTAGGTTTTTCTTCAATTCCAGGTATGTTTCTCATTTTTCTTTTTAAATAATTTCTATATATTCGTTCGATCCGTGAAATTGGAAGACAAATGCTTGTGAGAATGTGATTTTTTTTTTTTTTTTCATGTTTTTGTCAGTTGCGAGTTTCTTTGATTCGTGATTTTTTTTTTAGGCATATTCTTGATTCTTCTTATTCTAAAATTTGTTAGAAGAATGCCTGTAAGAAGTTTTTTTCTTTGGGGTTTAATTTGAGGTCCTTTGTTGGATCTGATTTGAGGAGTTGACAATTCTAGTTGTTGGTGAGAATTTGGGATGAATTGGCCCTTATTTTCTGTCTGTATGGTGGCGGAGAAAAAAAAGGAGTGAAAAATAACGTGATTTCTTTTTCTTAACGATAAATTGAAGGAGGTACCATTTTTCGGCTTGCGGTGAGGTTTTTATTTCTTGCGAACCAGGAAAGGGGAAACGGGAAACGGGAAACGGTAGATCTCGGATGTTGTTTTCTTTCACTTTCCTGAATTTTCTTGGCGATCAGTCGGAGAATGGAGGCCTAAATTTTGTGCTTTCTATTCGTAAACATAAAAGAATTTCTGTGAAAGCGAGTTTTTGTTTATTTAATGCTGTTGGTTGGATATTGGAATTTACAGTTGGTGAAAATTTCTGATCACTTGGCTGCCATGGTTGACCGATGTCCATTTGATTTCCGAAAAAATGTAGGAAGGGAAAATAATTTGAATTTATAGTTGTGTATTGATTGCTTTTCTAGATTAATTGAAGTGATATGATTGTTTGGCTTGTAGTGCAGTTCTTTTTTCTTGGAAACCAAGAAAGGGAGAACGTTAGATCTAGCATTGTCTTTTCTCACTGGTCTGAGCATTCTTGGGGATCAAACTGAGAATGGAAGTCTAAATTTCATTTTAGTAGTATAATATGTATTTTTTTTCCTCTTTTAATTTGTTATCTGTTTTGGATGTTAAGAAAATGTAGCAGAGGGAAATAATTTGAAGATTTTGGTTTTCTATTGACTTCTTTTTAGATCCTAATTGACTGTAATATGATAGGCTTGCAGTGAGATTTGTATTTGTTGGAAACCATTAAACAAAAATTATATTGGCTTGTGTATGAGGCATTTATGTAGGCTAAGATGATTCTTAAGGTGTGAGACAAACATCTAATGGGAGCCCAAGACCTATCTGTGTGAACCCTATATTACTTAAGCCTCAAGTGTGTGCCGTGATGCTTTCTTTGAGCCTCTTATCATAGTGAGCCACAGGGTGTATGCCTCAGGGCTCAGTTTCTACAGTGGCTTGCATTCCACTGCCATTCTTTTCTCCAGGTTTCCTTTCCTTCCAATTTGCTGGTTTTCCATTCAATTTCCAGCACTTCTCTCTAGTGTGCCGAGGTTTGTTGCAATAATCACACCATACCTTGGGCTTTTCATCAGGATTATTCAAAATCTGGGTTGTAGGTCTCTGATTGTATGCTGCTGCAGCAGTTTTATTGACTGGTGCAGTAGCATTAAGTGCTGAATTCTCACTGTTGGTCAATCTTTTTCCCATCATTACTCCCTTACGACTTTCTTCTCGTCTAACTTCAGAGAATGCTTTACTGATTGAGGGCAATGACTCTTTTCCTAGAACATGACCTCTCACTTCATCCAAATCTGTGTTTAGGCCAGCTAAAAATTCCATAACACGGTCCTTCTCCATGGTCCTTTGATATTGAGCACTGTCTTCAGCACATGACTATTCAAGGTCATAGAACAAGTCAAGTTCCTGCCACAAACTTTTCAGCATATTGTAATAACTTGTTACAGACATATTCCCCTGTGTTGTATTTCTGATCTTCATTTTCAACTCATAAACTTGCGAGGAATTGCCCAAATCTGAGTACGTCTCATTCACTGCATCCCATATTTGTTTGGCTGTGCTGAGATATATATAAGTTTGGCCGATCTCTGGTTCCATAGAGTTAACGAACCATGATAAATTCATAGAATTATAAGCATCCCAGACATGGTATGTAGGATCATCATAATTTGGGGCCTGTTTTGTACCATTCAAATGGCCGATCTTACCTCTTCCTCTAATGAACAGTTTCATGGATTGTGACCACCGCAAGAAATTCTGTCCATTCAGTTGATGAGTAGTGATCTACAAGATTGGACTTTCAGCAATCCAAGTCAATTAAATCTGACCATTCTGAGAGGTCTGAATGTTGGAGGAATCCCCCGAGGTTTCATCAGAAAATACTCCATACATTGTAGAGGAATCGTTTAAGGAATTAAAAAATCTGGTATACAACCAGATTGAGAAAAGAACAAAAAATCTGGAATACAAACCAGATTGAGAAAAAAAATCTGGTAGATGACCAGATAAATGCTGAATTTTTTATTTTTTATATGAGTGATCAACCAAAAATCACTCAAAAGTCCGTCCTAGGGTCTAGGGCGCCTTTGATACCATGAACACAATGATGAATGGAGAATAAATTTCTGATTTTTTTGCTACCATTACATACACATATTTATAGATACAATGGTCTAAATCCATTTAAGGGAATAACCTATTTACAGGAAATAATTTTAAAAATAAAATATTCTGAAATATTCTAAAGAATAAAAAATATTCTAAAATATTCTCAATATAGATGATACTTCCAAATTTTCAGCAGTGAATCTCCCATTTTTCCATATAGCAGTGAATCTCCAATCTTTCCATATAGTAGTGAATCTCTCGTCTTTCCATATTCTTGTTTCTCATGAGTGATGATTTTCTTTGGTGGTCAGGTTTTGTTACACAATCTGTTTGGTGCTGGATCTTATCAAACTTGTTGGCTGTGAAAAAGAACTGAGATTGATGTTGATAAATTAGGTTCATAATGATTGATTTGAGTATTTCACTCTTAAGGTTGCTAACTACCCCAGATGCCTATGGTCCCTCAGTATTTGGATGGCTGATCACTGGTTCATTTGGACTTTTAGCTATTATATATGCATTTCTAAAATGGCAGAGAAGGACATCTCTGAATTGGATTAAAGCTGCTGCTAAAGCAAAGAAGAAAGTTTGGGAAAGGCTAAAAGTTCCTTTATCACATCATTCATGGACTGAAGACTTTG
The DNA here is from genome assembly GCA_030254885.1 of Vitis rotundifolia. Lineage (NCBI taxonomy): Eukaryota > Viridiplantae > Streptophyta > Magnoliopsida > Vitales > Vitaceae > Vitis > Vitis rotundifolia. Next base: position 11,260,005 of record CM058170.1, read on the forward strand.
CTTATGATGTGCAGCCATCTACATGCTCTGTTTGCTTGACTTCTCTGGTGTCCCCACAGGCCTTAGGTGCAAAAGCAACACCACAGAATCCTGTCCACCGTTGTTCTGTTTGTGGTGTGGCAGCTCATTTCCGCTGTTCTAAGTTTGCAGCCAAGGATTGCAAGTGTGTAGCACAAGCTGGTTTTGGCCATGTACAACACCAGTGGTCAGAAAGATGGATTGATATGGATGATAATCATGAGATGTCTGCTTTCTGTTCTTACTGTGATGAAGCATGTGGTGTTCCTTTACTCGATGCTCCTACATGGCATTGCTTATGGTGTCAGCGCCTTATACATGTCAAATGTCATGCCAAAATGTCAGAAGAATCAGGTGATGTTTGTGATTTGGGTGCTCTTAGAAGGCTTATCCTTTCTCCAATCTGTGTAAAAGAAGTTGATGAAGAAATCACAAGAAGTGGAATGCTTAGTTCTATAACAGGAGACATTATAGCCTCTTCTGTTTGTGGGGAGATTAGAAGAAGACGCCACCGCAACAAACATGGAAGTGTGCGTTCTGTTAATGGTAAGCTGCAGAATACATCCCCTGCCAATACAGCACTGCAGTATGTGCTTAATGGACTTGCTAGTCTAAAGCAATCTAGCAATCAAAACAAAGACCCGATATTGAAGAGGGGTGGAAGGGTGCTCAGCGGAAAGGACACCCAGAATGGGTGGCAGAAAAAGGGCAGATCTGTTCCCTATGGTCAAGTTAAAAAGTATACACTGGTGGACTTGCCACAGGATGCGAGACCTCTCCTAGTCTTTATCAATACCAAAAGTGGAGCGCAATATGGGCCTTCTCTAAGGAGGAGGTTGAACATGCTATTAAATCCTGTGCAGGTGAATCTTTGAACTCTTAAGAAGCAGCAGTAATTTCTCATGGATTATATTGATCATTACTTTTCACCTTCAAAATCTAATTATTTATATTTAACATCTAGTTTCCTCTTTCTCAGTATTTAAGGTGGTATAAACAGAGAATAGTTGACAACATTATCATTTTTTAAAATTGATCATATATTTTGTAGGGCATTATCTACCATTTTTTTGTGTGTATTTGTGATGGTACACACACACAAGGCCTGACAACATAATCTCTAGATGTTTTATCTAAGCAAATCACATGTTTTCTGGGGGCATTAACTTTTATTATCTCCATTTTTGTGAGTGGGTTTGCCTGACAACATTATCTCTACATGTTTCATTTAAGCAAATCACATGTTTTTCTGAGGGCATTAACTTTTATTATCTCCATTTTTGTGAGTGGGTTTCCATGGATTGTGTATATCTAGTTTAGCTGTGATATTACATTTGTACCGAATTGGATAGAAGAGAACCATAAGTAATGGATAAATTCAGGGCAATGATTATAAATTTTTATTTGTGTTCAGCTAAGTCGGAAAACTGCTATGGGTTCTTCAACTTTTTCTTGGTAGTATTTTCCTTCATTGAGTCTGTTCCAACTTGATACACATTTTACCTCTAGAAGGTTATAGCACCTGTTGCATTTGTACCTTGCCCCTATGGATAGTTTCTTTATATAACTTGGTCCTAAAATGGGAAAATCTGTAGCAAGTTCGAGATGCTTGTTACACTGTCTACAGTTGGGTTCCATAGATGTTTTTTACTATGCATTTTTACTTGGTCCTATGGAAAGATAAATTTCCTTCAGATGACTTTTGCGCCTCCTATCTGGCGTATTATCTTAATTCTAGGTTATGTCTACAGATATCAGTTTTCAGTATGCTATTGTCAGCTTTGAGATTTACAGACATCCACATCACTGTTACTTGGTGATGGCATCACTACTACTTGGTGATGGCATCACCACCTGCTGGTAAAACAGCCGTTATGGGCTTAAAGACACTCCCCAGACCAACTCATATGCAAGCCAAAAAAATTAGGAAAAAGGAAAGAGGTTGTAAGAGGGATACAGCCCTGTGGAAGGCAGGGAACTATAATGCTGCCAACTTGTCAGCAGTGCAAAGTTAAATTACAAAAAATCATGAACATTGATGACTTATACTGTGTCCAATTACAGGTTTTTGAACTGAGTTCTTCTCAGGGGCCTGAGGCTGGTTTAAAGTTTTTTAGCAATGTTCAGTATTTTAGAGTTTTGGTCTGTGGTGGAGATGGTACTGTTGCGTGGGTCCTTGATGCAATTGAGAGGCACAATTTTGAATCACCTCCACCTGTTGCTGTTCTTCCTCTGGGCACTGGAAATGATTTGTCAAGGGTGTTACAATGGGGAAGAGGTTTCAGCACAGTTAATGGGCAAGGTGGCTTAAGCACTCTTCTGGCTGACATCAATATTGCAGCAGTTACTATGCTTGATAGGTGGGAAGTTAATATCCAAGAAGAAAGATCAGACAGTGATAGGTGTAAAGTGCAATCCAAGTTCATGATGAACTATTTAGGTAATTTTGTTTAAGTTACTATTTTTTGTGATTGTTTCTTGGACATGTTTGACCTGTTCAAATTTCTGTCATAGGTATTGGATGTGATGCAAAGGTTGCATATGAATTTCACACAATGCGGGAGGAAAAGCCTGAGAAGTTTTATAGTCAGGTAACAATGCTTCTGTGTTGGCATTTCACTTTGCATTTGTTTTTATGTAATAGTAATGGAATCCATGTGAGTGTTATTTTCTTTAAATTGTTCACTATCATTTTTTTCATCTATTATCTATATGATTTTCCAATATGCATTGTTCAATTTTACACCTTACAAAAGGCCAGAGTTTGATGAATGAATGATTAATTGAACGTTTCCAAAGAATTAATGTATATGCTGCAATAATTTTGTAGGGTCCTGTTTCCCAAGGTGTTGCATTGAGGTGTTTAGTGAGTTGACACTGAAAAAACTGGATAAGATAATGAAACATTCTATTTAGGTTGAAGAGGCTTATTTCTTCAATTCACCTTATCCATGACCAGGAGTGTCTGCAACATTAAGGCAAATGCGAGTTTGTCTTTTCTAAGAATTTGGAAACTTGTTCACTCTTATCTCTGCAGATACTGAACTGCTTTTTATTTCTTACTGTTTTACTTTCTGGAAAAAGGTCTTTTGACTAACTAATTGAAAGATCTGTGTGTTCCCATTGATTCCTGTGCATGTTTTGTCATTTGGCTGACTAAAAATGTCATGAACAGTTTGTGAATAAATTGCGATATGCCAAGGAAGGTGCAAAGGATATAATGGACAGAACTTGTGCAGACTTACCATGGCAAGTTTGGCTTGAAGTTGATGGAAGGGATATTCAAATCCCAAAGGTATGCAATAAGTTATATCTGATGGTCATTCATGTTATTTTCTTTTCATACTTCTCATGTCAATTTTTTTCCAGGATGCTGAGGGCCTAATTGTGCTCAACATTGGCAGCTACATGGGTGGAGTTGATCTTTGGCAAAACGACTATGAGCATGATGATGATTTTAATCTTCAGTGCATGCATGATAAAATGCTTGAGGTTGTATGCATCTCCGGGGCATGGCACCTCGGCAAACTTCAGGTTGGAAATTTCTTACACTACCTTGTATATGTTTAATGCGTAGGGTTATGTTCTCTGCATCTGGTTTAATACTTGCTTTATGCATTATGTGTAATTATTTCTTTATTTTGGTTTCTTTTCGTAAGTTCCTTCAAAACCATACAACATCTGGGTTATAGTTGTCAAATTCAGTATCAATTGAAGTAGTCTTTTAAATGTTATAGTGTACCATTTTGTACATTGTATCCCATTATATATGGTAAGAAAGTTAGAATATTTAAATAATATCTTTTAAATTTTCACTATTTAAAAATAATAATGAACTGGCATTTCCATGAAATAAGAAAACATGGGAAAGATAAGAGATTATTAGCCTGCCCCAACATTTTAAGAATCTTAAATTTGTTGAACATCTACGGAGTTAAGCTCAAACTAGAATCTTTGGGCTTGAGCAGACCTCTAACAGTATACTACTTGGCTTAGCTTGACCTGTGTTGCAGCCCTAATTATGTGTATCACTAGTGATCATAGTTATTGAATCATACACTTATGAAGGATATGTATCAGTTTCCTAGTTTATTATAACCTTGTGTTTATATTGCTAACCTCATAGAAATTTTAAAAAATAGAAAAAAATATTTTCCATGATTCTAAGAATTTTTTACTTTACTATTAGAAAATGAAATTGACAATAGTTGCTGTAAATATTTAGTATGCCTCTCTACCAGCTATCTCTCTTTCGAATGCCCAAGATAGTTGCAAGAAGACTAGAAAAATTACAAAAAGACTTCCTTTGGGGAGGGGGAAATTTGGAGAGGAAAGTCCACTTAGTTACGTGGGAGGTGGTGTGTGCTCATAAGGAGAAGGGTGGTCTAGGCATAAGGAAGATTGCTCTTTTGAACAAGGCCTTGCTTGGTAAATGGATATGGAGATTTGCCCATGTAAAGGATAACCTTTAGAAGAAGGTGATTTTGGTGAAGTATGGCTAAGAGGGTTTTGGTTGGAGGACTAATGAGGCTAATGGGACATTTGGAGTGGGGGTTTGGAAGGAGATTTTGAAGGAGGCAAACCGGTGTTGGGAAAATATAGAGTTTAAAGTGGGTAAAGGTACTAAAGTCAATTTTTGGATTGATCGTTGGTGTGGCAGTGCAGTGCTGTCCCAAAGCTTTCCCCAATTATACGCCTTGGCTGTTCATAGGAATGCAACGGTGGACGAAGTGTGGGATTCGAATTTTGGTCAGAGAGGTTGGAATCTAAGATTCACTAGAGGTTTTAATGATTGAGAGCTGGATTTGATAGGAGACTTGCTTACTATGTTGAGGGACTACAGGATATCTTCAGAGGAGGATTCAATTATTTGGAAGGGTGGGGGAAATGGAAAATTTGGTGTTAAGGAAGCGTACAACTTGTTGATTGCTCCCAATGACATTGCCTTCCTGAAAAAGTGCATTTGGGTGGATAAAGTCCCAACCAAAGTTGCCTTTTTTGCTTGGGAGGCCACGTGGGAACGTGGGAAGATTCTTACCCTAGATAGGCTTCAAAAACAAGGGTGGCAACTCCCTAATCGCTGTTTTTTGTGTGGCTGTGAAGAAGAATCATATTCTTTTACATTGTATAGTGGTCAGAGTCCTCTGTGAGATTGCCCTTGCCTTGTTTGGCATTTAGTGGGTGTTCCCAAAAATAGTAAAAGAGGTGTTATTTAGTTGGAGGGGCCCTTTTGTGGGGAAAAAAAGGAAAAAGATTTGGAATTCCATTCCATTGTGTATTTTTTGGACGGTTTGAAAGGAAAGGAATAGATTAGCTTTTGGGGGGGGGGTCTTTAGCAATACAGAAACTCAAAAATTCTTTTGTATGTAACTTGTGGAGTTCAGCTAGAGTGTATATTAGAGAGGAGTCCTCTTCTCTTATAGGCTTTTTGGAGTGGTTAGTGTCCACTTAAGGGCTGGTGAGGTTTTTGCTTCCTTTCTTGCTCTTAGAGGTTTAGGCTACCTTGTATACTTCCTGTATGCTTTGTGGCTCTTTGCCTTTTGTTAATATATTTCGTGTTTATTTATCAAAAAAAAAAAAAAAAAATGTATTTATGGTTTATCATTCTTGTACTCAACTTCCCTTGAAGACTTCTGTTGTCTCATATAATAGGATAATCAGCATAAAGATTTCACACCACCACTTGCTGTGTTCTGCAGGTTGGACTTTCACAAGCCAGGAGGGTAGCCCAAGGGAAAGTCATAAGAATACATGCTTCCAGTGCTTTTCCCGTTCAAATTGATGGGGAGCCATTTATCCAGCAACCGGGTTGTTTAGAAATCACACATCATGGGCAGGTATCCTATGCTTTGATTGCAATAATGCATTTTGATGGACATTAGTGATCATGCCCTGCACTGGGCCTCACAGGCTATGTTAGACATAGAGAATCCAGGATCAGATGAAGTTGTTTCAAGTTTCTCTTAGTTTATCCCAACATAATGGACCAGGCATACAATGGTTCAACACCCATATATTCAACTTCCTGATTCATAGCTTGGAATTTTAGAAAATTGTTTCATACAGCCTTTAGAAAATACCCAGCCTAGGCAAATGAGGATCAATCCTCCAAATGGTGTGGACCCCTAAATTGCGTATTTTGTGCCCCACACCATTAACAATATCCTAAAGATCCTCCAATGGTTGTTGTGGTTTTGTAGTTTTAATTATCAAGTAAACCATGAATTGTTTCACCGTTGGCATTTTCTACTGCTCTCTTTATGATAAATCCCCTCAATTCATAATTCCCCTTCATGATGGCCTTCCAGAAACCAGCATCATAAGTCTCTATTGCGCCCATAACCCTCCAGCTCAACTCTTCCTTTCCCAAAATTTTGTTTACACAATTTTTCTGCAAATCCTACTCATTTCCACATAGTTTTTGCACTATATCATCGTTTAAGTGCACTTACCAAAGCCACAGGCTTGGCACCAAGCTTTTGTTGTCAGCATATTGTGATTAGTCACCCGTATTTTCTAGTAATTGTTTCTAACTGCAACTAATTTTGGGTTTTGGTTCTTATCAGGTGTTTATGTTGAGGAGGGCCTCAGAGGAGCCCAGGGGCCATCCAGCTGCGATTATGACCGAGGTTTTAGTTGACGCCGAGTGTAGAGGCGTGATCAACGCAGCACAAAAGAAATTGCTTCTGCAGCAGATGGCCCTCCAGCTCTCTTGAGACCAATCCCCTTGCCTTTACTTCATTTCTCACCCCAGATTTTGGCTGCTTCTGATGATAACGAAATCATTTTTTTCACAGTTTCTGTGAACCAGCGGGATAAGATTTTGGCTTTCTCTAATCCCGCTCCCAACATTTTCCTTTTTTCGTTTTTTCTCCGGCACAAACTGCCTTTTGACAAAGGCACAGCGCTTCTGTAAACATGAGAGACGACACTTCATAGATTACAATGATATTTTAGGCTTCATATCATTTAACTATTTTTCTTTTGTATCAAGTGATTGGATTGGTTCCCGGGAAAATACTCCAGTCTTCCGTACTCTGGATCATGGCAAGTTTAAGGGGATATGGTTTATGATCAAAACAAAGAATTTGCTTGGAAAAACAATAGGTTATATCAGAAAATATGTGAAAAGAATCAGAATTTTGCAACAAAGAATGAACACAAACGATAAAGGAAGACATGTATGTTAATTTTCTTTTGAAAGAGCTGTTTCAATGTCTGAATGTTTGGCGGAATATATTAGGGGTACAACTTAGGCGACTCGGCCCCACTCAACCCTAAAGCAACACAACCAACCTTCACATAAACTTGCTAATATTGAGATTCTTGAGGTGTCATATTTTTAAAAATTTCTAAGAAAAAATATTAGGTCATAACTGCGTTAAGTATTATTTTAGTTTGTAAGAAAAATAGGGAATATAAATATTTTTTGGTTATGGTTTCAATTGTTTTAAGTAATATCTATATGTTTGTTATTTCTAATTTTATTTTTTTGTCTTTAAAAATATTTGTTATTTTTAATTTTTTTTTTTTTGTCTTTAATAATGAAATATAATAATATGTTTTGTTATTATATAATAAGAAGAAAGAAAAAAAAAACCCTTTTGAAATTGGGTGAACTTATGATTTTTCAATCTTCAGACATGAGACATAAATGTTATTGGTTTGATTAAAAAGTAAAAAATAAAATGCCAGTGAGTACCTATTATTAATTTTTTATCTTAAAATTAAAAAAATATATATAAAAAAATTATATCCTTTTTTTTTTTTTTTTAAAAAAAAGGAACTTTGACAAAAAACTCTCTTAGAGCTTGTTTTACTACATGGTCAATGTAGTCATTTAGGTTATATTTGGTTTTTGGGAAGTATGAAACAAAGAAAAATGATTTTATCTTGGTTTATTATGAAAAATATGAAAGAAAATATAATATAATTAAAATTAAGTAGTGTTTGTTTGTTTGTTTTTTTTTTTTTTGCTTAATTCTAAATAGAACTTATATTTAACTTACTATTAAATAGAGCTTAATAGTATTAAGTATTTAGTTGCTTGTTTTTTTTACTATTTTATTTCTATTAAGTATAAAGTTGTTTATTTTTTATATGCTAAAAACCAATATCTTAACATCTTAACATATTAGGAAAAATAATTTAATTTAACATGTTTAAATTAAAACAAAATATTTAAACTTAATAATATGAAAAATAATGGATTGATACTAAATCAAATTAAAGAAAAAACATAACAATTCAAGTACATATTTTCAAATATCCAAAGACATCACATTTTATACTAATATCTAAACATTGCATTTCTTACAATGGTAAAAAGCTAAAAATGACAAGTTAATTAAATACTTGAAAGAGTTTGTTTGCAATTTGGTCTCAAAACTATTGCATAAATTCTTTATTAGATGCTACAAAAAAGCTTCTTATAGTTGAGTTTTGATTTTGATTTGCATTGTCACTTTCTAATTTCATTTCATTGTCCTATTAAAAAAATAATCTATTTGCAATTGAGATTTAACGAAGAAAATTGTGAATGGAGAAGCATGTCATGACAATTTTTGTTTGAATAGTAAACGAATAAGATGCCATTCTCTTCAATATTGGGAAACGCGCCTTAACAACACCAAAAGCACGTTCAATGACATTTCTTAATCTTGCATGACATTGGTTGAATATTTCCTCTTTTCCTATACCTTTACCACCACTATGAAAATCACTCAACCAACAGTGCGCATTATGATATGGTGCCATAAAACTTCGAGTGTGTGTATGTTGCATCGACCAAACAATATTTTTATAAAAAAAAAAGAATTGAGTTGATTATTACTATAAATAAATACAAATCATATTAAATAAAATGAAAATAAAATATTTACCTAATGGGGGCATTGGAAAATTATGTTGTAGGATACGAATAGTTTCTGTTAAGAATCTTGAATCATGAGCTGTTCCTTCCCATCCAACAACATACCCAAATATCATGTCAAAATCACAAATTGCCACATTATTTTGAAAACATTCTCCTTTTCCACAACCTTGATATGGTGCTTGTTGATCGGTAGGAATGCATGCATGGGTAAGAGTTCTATCAATTGCACCAATTGCATCCTACATGGTAATAATTCTTTAAAATATAAATAATTCTTTTTATACGAGAATAATACAAATATGATATGAATAATTAGTAATAAAAAATAGTATACCTTAAAAATTTGTCTTAGTTGATGATTAGAGATACCATTTGAACTTATCATTGAATGATGGAGGAGTAATCATCTTTTTTAAGAAATTCACCATGACTACTAAAACCTCATGGAAGTATTTGTGAATTATTTGACTTGAGTGTTGGAATCTATTCTTAATTAATTAAATTATGAAGATTATGACTAATAGCCATTAAAAACATAACCATTTTCTCTTCAACATTCAAATGTTGACTATCAACAAGCCATCTTTTTTATCGAAACATATGATATTGAGAAATAAATCCATGCTTTTCCATCCTTATTAGTTCATAACATGTGCTAGAAGAACCATTTAAAAGCTCTTGAATGAAAAGTGAACCTGTAAATGATGATGTAGATGCTCGTTCCTTATTAATGGACGAGTCACTTAATAATTGGAGTAATAACACAACCAATGTTTTTAGAGCTAGACCGATCATTGAACAAAAAAAGTTATCAGTTCATGATTCATTGGTCAGACTAATAGTTGAACCGGTGAGGTCATAATTATATAATTTATATATTATATAAAATTATATATATATATATATATATAATTAGAAATTTTAATAATATTTTATTTTTATATTTGATATATCAAATTAAATTATAAAGATAAATATAAATATATTAATATTTTAAATTTTATTAAATAGAATTGTATAATATTTAAATATGAAATATGTTTAAGATGAAAAGAAAATCATAATATTTATTTGCAGTTTATCATTTTAAAATTAATATATTAATTATTTATATTATTTTCGTAATTATTATTATAAAAATAAACATCAACGTAAATATTTACATTTGTTCAAAGGTTTTATATGGGAAATATTTCAAAAAAATAAAATCATACTATATATTTAATATTACAATACTTATTCATATTGATAACATGTAGCACAATGGTGCTACTCTTTACTTCTAAACCTCAGGTCAATGGATCAAAAGGGTATTAACCAAATGTAAAGTAGAAATACCTTGCAACACCATAACCTAGTAAAACCTTGTATAGGATTGGGCTTTGGGTGGTGGAGGGTTCTTTGGGTTTCCATAGTGAGTGGGACCAAGGGGGTTTTGGGCTTCACCCCTTCTAAGGGAACTAGACAAGTCCAACCATTGGCTTGGACGGTTTGATTCCGATTCAATAGGAAAACAATTTATGAGGGCAAACCGGACTGGAGAGCTCGCCGATCAACAATTCAATCTGTTGAACCGATTGGTCTAGTCCTATTTTCAGAGCATTGAACACAACTAATCTTTTTTTAAAACTCCTTGTCATTTCTAACTTTGTATCTTCATCTTCGCTTGATGATGATGAACTCGAACTGTTTGAATGACATGAAGGATTCTCCATAAGAATATCTATTATAAAAAAACAATAGTTATGAAATAAAAATGTAACAATATAATCAAATAGTTATAACAATGCATAAGTAACAACTTATATAATTACATTATTCTTCCATTACCATGAAAAACTAACAACTTATATCACACTCATTTCAAATCATCATAGTAAAGATAAACTAATATATGAGTGAGTCTTCTTAATAAAATGTAGAGAGAAAGTCTTATAATTGGAAAAGTTTAAATGTATCAAATATGTAAAACACACAAACTAAATGTACCACATTACAATCATCATATAAGCAATATACCATATGCATTCCACAAATCTAAAACAAATATTTAAAAAGTTATTTTCGCAAGCTTTGAATCCATCCCATTCACTCTTGGTCACTTTCCATCTCCACCCATACCTCTCTATACTCTTTTTTCTTGCAAAAACACATTAATTGCTATATAGTACAATGGATCTTCAAAAGTTAAGAGCCTCCTCAAAATCTTCATGCATTCCTTCATTGAGGGTTCTTCAAATTCTCCAATATATTCATTATTATATTCATTTATTCTTGAGTTTGCTCTCTCTTTCATTTCTTTTGTTTTTTCTTAGAACCTAGTACTTTATCATTAGCATTCCTTGGCAAATTCTCATCTTCTTCTAAACTAACCAGAGTTTCACTAGGCACAAATGTAGAATGTGTTGATGATTTCTTAGCCTCAGAAGCTACCACTCCCCTAGAGCTTTAATTTTTATATCCAATAGCTAACACTTTTCCAAACAATGCCTCCAATTCTTTCACATTTGCTAATGGTTTAAAACAGAATTGTTTAGCTTTTGGATATTTCTATTTTACAAGATAAACAACAAATTAGTCAAACATACATATATAAGACATTTATTTTATAAATTCACTCAAATCCATAAGAAAACTACCTGTAGATATTTTTCCCATTTTTCAATTGGCCGATCAAAAGTTTTGGTTACAAATCAAGTTGTAACCATGTCCTAGCACAATCATCATTTTGATTTGAATGAGAAATTATCTTTTCATGTAATCTCACTCATTCTTAAGTTGTTTTGAAGTATAGGGTTTTCCAAGTAACTTCTCCAACTCTTCAACAATTTGAGGCCAAACACTAGACTTTAAACCTTTCTTGATCTAAAGTGTTTGTTTGCCTTTTGAAGACAAAGATCAATAAAGTGCTTTCTTTAGGTGGGGTCAATCTAATTTGCCTTACTAGTTTCAACATTTTGACTTATTACCATACAAAAAACAAACCAACATTAATGATTATTATTATTTAATATCTAGTGGGATTTTATATGTATATCTAGTGTGTAGATTTGAAAACTAAATTCAAGTAGCAACATTAAATTAGAGATCATAAATATATAGTTTGGATGATAGAAGAATAGATTAACTAGAGGTACAATTATTTTCTAGCTAGAAACTATAGACAATCAAGTAGGACACAAAAATATGGCATGCATTGTCAATAGGACATCTCTAGACAAACAATTAAAATGACTTTGAATTTTATGTTTTATTTTCCTATTTTTATATTAGAGTTTGATAGTTTGGAATAAGAGTAAACCTGTTTTGCATGTTGATGAATGCACGGTCAATATTAGCACATAGTGAATTTGCAAGGTTAGTTGATGGTGTGTTGCTAGGTTGAAATCCATCAACTTTATAATTGTCTAGTAGAAACATAATACAATAAGCATGCAAATATCAATCGATTCACATGTAACCATTCTATGTAGAGAATGAATTCATCTAACACAAGAAGTAATAAAACCCAAATTATGCCAACAACATCTAAAGATAGTTTATAAAAACTGTCCAAAGTCCCTTAAGATGATTTTTTCTAAAGCACCCAAATATGGACATGCACAGAGTAAAAGGTAGGAAATGTGGGAAGCATAACATGTAAGCAATGAATGCTTTTTACTCATACATATAAAAGGTTTACTTTTGGTTTAACCATTAACCACTAACCACTAAATTTAATATTAGCTTTACTTCTAATAATGTGATAAGGCAATTTGGGATTGAATAATTCAAATTTTGCCTTGATGTACTATATAGGCATACATAAATTAATGTTATAGAAATGGGATTTATGCATGAAATAGATTCCACTTTGTTTATGGCTTAAAAGATGCTAACTCAAAATTAATGAGCATAAAGTTATTATCCCATAGGTGGTTCTTCAAAAGCAAAATTGAACCGTAAGTGTGTATGTCAAAGTATTGGGGGATGTATTAGAATGGAATTTCTTAACTCATAGAAACACAAAAATGTGCAATAAGTGTATAAAAGGGTCCTAAATAGTTAAAACCATCAAAACCTAGTTCCTCAAAATAAAAATTCAAGCATAACAGCACATGGAGATGCAAGACAAAGAGTGTATATCAGAGTAATGGGAATTGCAGATGAGCAAAATTTCTAAACATCAATGATTCCTCAAAGCTAGAATTGAATCACACAAATGCATCCAAACATACAATTGAGCATTTCTACAAAATTCCAGAGTAATGAGAATTGCAGAGAAGCAAAATTTCTAAACATCAATGATTCCTCAAAGCTAGAACTGAATCACACAAATGCATCCAAACATTCAATTGAACATCTCTACAAAATTCCTTTAACCTCTAAACCCACCAAGCCACTCCCACAAAATCAAAATTCCCCATAGAACCTCAAAATAAACCATTGGCAAGAAAATCATAAAGAATCATACCATAGAAGATAATTATTTAAATAATAAACTATTTCAAAACAGAGAATAACCATTCTACCTATGGTTTAACCCCATTGTTGAGAAATAGCGATAACAAAATTTGAAACCTAAAATAGGAAAGAAATTACCTTAAGAAAGCTTGGTAATGGTCGTAGAACCAGTGAACTACACATGAATGAGGTGAGGGTTAGGGGTCGTGGTTGCAATCTAGACCAGAGAGCTACACAGGATGGGCTAGGGTTGGGGGTTGGGGTTGGAGTTGTGATTTGAAGATGTTTAAAAAGTTGGCTTTTCCTATTTAGAAAAATCCAAATATTTTGGATTTTTTTATTCAATAAAAAATTTTGAAAATTTGGTAATAAGTCATCAACAACTCGAAAAACAAAAACCTAAATTCTGAAAGCAAATTGTTTTTAGCAAAAGCCTAAAAAAACAAACACTCTCTCAATATTCTAATAAGAAGAACAACACCAAATAAGAAAAGTTTAGGAGAAGGAATAAAAGAGCAAGTTCAAGGGCAAATGTTTCCTTTGTGACCTTTTTAGCACACTAGAAAAGGAATGCCCAGTTTACCTAAAGGAAAAAAGAAAGTATACATTATTTTCTTATTGTTGAATATTTAATGGTGGATTTCACCATTTATGGTGGATAGATTTCAGACCCATTGTCTACAAAGTCCTTATAGAATATTCAATAAGTGAGAAGGTTAAATGATGGAATTGTACTTACCTTAGCTTCAATTGCAAGGTTAGTTGTGCAGGTTAGTGGGCGGTAATATCTTTCTCCTTTATATATATTCCATTATTATTTTTTAAAGTGCTGAGAATAGTTAGATCTCGGAATGAACCTAGCACTAATCAAACCTTTGGTATCTAGATATAGGTCATACTAATCTAAATAGGATCCAAGGACTTGTCAAGTTTAGACTATTTGATTTTAGAGGATCTTCTAGTCTACAAATCCTGTATAAATGTTAGAATGACTGAGAGGATATATAACTAAGGAATGTTTGGAGTTAGTGCATTTTTACATGTATGAACCTTTTAATGTTCATGCATAGGTAGGGTATGGGTATTATATTACTTTTAGTGATGATTACTCTAGGTTTATATATGTGTGTAGGAGATTCGATGCCTTGGATAAATTCATTGAATTTAAGGTGGAATTGAATAACCCATCGGGCAAACATATCAAGAAACTTCAATTAGATTGGAGTGATATGTCTAGTAAGTTTGATTCTTTCAATTAAAACAAGAGATTATTTCCCAGTTATGTTCACCAGGGTTTCCATTGCAAAATGGAGAGGTGGAAAAAAGATATCAAACTTGGATGGACATAATGAGATCATGGATAAGTTTATCATATTTTCCCAAATTCTTTAAGGGATATGTTTTATAAACTGTGCAATACTTCTTTTTCTTAAGAGGTGTATTAGTTTATGAGATATCTAAGAGGATTTCAAGGGTCATTAACTTTATAGTCAAGATCATTAGAAGGTGTTTGTTGATACAAATGCTAGATTTTTTATAAAGGCTATATGATATGGAATGAGGCAAAAAGTGATATAGATTGGAGGATGTATTAGAAGATAGTCCAATTTTTGCACAAGATACTATGGATTCAGAGGGTTAGAGACATACCATTCCTATGGTTTCTAGTACACCAGTACCCCATCATGGTGGAAAGTTTATATCCTACATATTATGATGAAGTGGTGAGCGGTTTTTGTGCTCACTTAAGGCAAAGAAATGTGAAGTGATAGTTAGAATCTTTGAATTCTAACATAGTTTGGGTTCCTATAGAAGCACGTGAAGGGATAAAACCCATAGGTGTAAGTTGGTCTACAAGAAGAATAAAAGAGTAAATGAAAAACTTGAGTTTTACGAGGCTAGCACTGTAATTAAAGGTTATGGTTTGAAACTTTGTTTCAACTGTGGAAAACCTTTCCGACAATAGTCCTACTCAAATCCATCAGAGTACTCCTATATATTGTGATGTATAATGAGATACAAAAACTAGACATTTTCATAGCAAAGGGCCTTGTATGTACAAGAAGATAAGAAGAACGTGGTGATACTCAAAGATCTTGTAGGTAGATGACAATTTACTCATTTGATATGATGTAGGGATATTATCATAAGTCAAGATCTAGTAATCCATTTTTTGATTAGAGCTTTGGGCGGATGTCAAGCATAATTTAAGTATCTTTGGAAAATGAGGGATTATATGTTTGTGATATATGTAACATAAATAAAACCATGCATTAATTAATTGAGCATACACAAAAAATAGGTAATTAATTTAGCAAAAATGTAGTACTTTTAAAGTATATGTCAACATTTTCCAAAGCATCTTATTATCATAAGAATCAAGCCTATGGTTGGTAGGTTATGACCTTATTACTAGTTTGAAACCCTCTTAAATTGATCTCCCTACTTTAACCACAAAGGTATTTAAAGGCAAGATCAACATACCTTTTATTTAGCCCATGGGCTATGTAAGTGGGACTGTGGTAGGTGATTCGATCACTTCATATCACACGTTAAGTGTATAAGCCTTGTCTTTGAACTATCAATTCACTAAGTAAGGAACCCCACCAACAAGGCAGTTGCTCCCACTATAGACATTTCTAGTCTCGTCCTTAAAGAAAATCCATATCCATCGATTCTTAGGGCCCAACCCATTAGTGGGGTGGTGATGAACTAAAATCAAGATGGACTTGACAATAGAGGTTGTGGTATTTGCTAAAGCCTTCTCCTATCTTTTGAAAAAAGAGACTTTTAGTAATTTTGATAACCTTTCTTAAAATAAATTAACTATCATGAGATTTTCTAAATCCATTATTTATTTCTTAAACTAGGATTCATGTTCTAAAAGAATTGTTATCTTTTTCCTTTATCCTTGAACTATCCATATATAAAATGGTTTCCTCATTTTCTTAGGAAGGGAAAGTTTGGAGAACCAATGATAGATGCAATTCTCCTTTTAGGGGAGAAAGCTTGGAGAACCACCTATTCAATCAAGTGGATAATCCAAAGAGGGATAACAATGTCTTTTAACAAAAACTAGTTCAAAAATAAATAAATAAATAAATAACATTAGAAAAAAGTTCTCATGAAAATTGATTATCCTTAAGAAAAATCCAAAATTACTTTTCTATTTTTATTATTTATTTACCACATGCTAAATAAGAACATAACATAAGATAAATAATAAAATAAGTGAGTTGCTTCACATGGCATTATGGATCTTGTTGCATATTTGGTAATTAAATTTGGATAAAAATCTAAATCAACAGAATAATCCTACAACCAAAAATAGGTTTAGTTACACAAAAACCCAAATGTATTACAAAGATCCTAATTTGCTCCTTTTATGCAAATGCCCCTTTCCTTATTGCCAATCTGTTGCAAGAAGCACTTGAACGCCCAAAAATCTAGGACAACCACTGAAAGCAACTTATTGCTGCTGAAAAGACTACTCAATCAATCGTACTGCTCGAGTGCTATAAGTGATCTCTTAAGTGCCTAAGCTACTTGAGCACTACATCATTTTTTTGCGCAATTGAGACTATTGCAACCCCGTTTTTTAGCTGTTTTCTCCACCAAAAACTTACCTTGGTTGGAGTGGGAGTCATGATGGCCATGGAAGACATCTTGGATTGCTTTCTTGCTTTTCATGGATTACAAGATTGATAAAATTGGAACTTTACAATAAAAATCCTATACTCCATTAAAGGAGTTTATAATCAATTTTTTTAAAAAAAATTACATTCAAGAAAAAATTCTATGCTCTTAAACACGAAGCTTACAACCCATTCTAGAAAACAAACAATGCATCAATAAACAATCATTATATTATAGCCATCAAAATGATTCATACACATTTAATTTACCCCTAAGGTTACAAAAAAAAAAAAAAAAAAAAAAAAAAAAAAAACCATACAAAGTAAAGTTAGCATTTCTTAGAGCAAATCTAACATGCAAAACCTATTTTAGGGCTCTAGCTATTGGGAACCTTGAATTTCTTCGTTCCCATACCTTGGATTGAATAGGTGCATGCAAACTACCCTAGGCTTTTAGATCCTATGCAAAAAAAGAAAAAAAGAAAAAAAAAATCTAGGATCTAGAGAAAAGTCATTATAAATATTTACATTTGATTTGGACGTTCCTAAACCAATTTTATTCAGTGAAGATGAAGCTTGAAGAGTCCAGAGGTCTCGTACACCCAATAGGATCTTTCTAGATTGTGTCTTACTCTTTGTTGAAGACTCGAGGTTGCTAATTAATCACTTGGGATGACACAAGTAAGTATAGAAAGATCTAGGAAAGGTAAGTTAGTGTTTAGAATGACATGGTATGGATCAATTATTTTAAACAGGACAAAAACAATTTTATAACTATTAAGAAATTGGCCTAAGCACTCGAGCATTGGTCATAGTGGTTGAGTACTAGTGACAACGCTCAAGCATTGGTGATAGCACTCAAGTGCTATAAGGGTGCTTGAGTGCTTGCGACTAAATCTTCAAGATTTCTAAGATTTGTCTTTGAATATTTTTAAAGGTTTATTTTTAGGATTTTTCTAGAATTAGTCTACTAGGCCATTAGACCTATATATACCCTACCTAAATAGATTTTTTAATTTTGATGCAAATTTTCAGGAAAACCTAGTTTGCCTTCTTGTTCCCAAAACTCTCAAAGAAGGTTCTCATACCTATGTCAAGTTGTGAAGGAAATATGCATCCGTCTAGGTGCTAAGGCATTATCTATTGGGAGCACATGAGATGTTGCGATGCAAACATAGAATGTAGTATAGGTATTGGAGAGTAAGTCTTAGGGTAGTGTTTGTTAAGTAAATGTGTGTATTGCATTCTCAGATAATGGATTTAGATTTAAGGTCTTTGACCCTTGTCTTTTATTTATTTTATTTTTTATCTTTGCACATTGTGTGGAGGTTTTCCACATAAAAAAGTCTTTTGTCTTGTGTATTGATTGCTCTATAATTATCCTTATACTTTCTAAGGCTTTACTAGTTTAAAAAGAATTAACTAATGAGCAGTTAAGACTCAAAAGACCTATTCACTCCCTTTTAGATATGACCCTTCTATATTAGTAATTTTTCATATTTATATATATACTTATTAAAATATTTGGATATAGTTTAGAAAAGATATTACTTCAAAAAAAAAAAAAAAAAAAAAAAAAGTCAAATTGAGATATGTGAAAGTACAAGGTGATGTTTGTAATTTAGCCAAAATAATTATGTAAACCTTTATGTAGGCTCTTTATTCATTTATTTATTTTATTGTTTCTATATTTTTATATCAAATTAAATAATAATATTTAAACTTTTATGCAAAATTTTTCTTTTCCTAGAAAAAAATTGGGAGGTGATTAAAAGAATGCAAGTTGGATTTTGGGAGAATTGTGTTTTGGGGTAAGATGAGCCTGAAAATTGGCCCAAGGTCCTTATATCACTTATAATTAATGGCAAGGATATAAAATAGTGATGGACTAAAATACCCATTTGATTTATTCCATGTTCATGCTAGTTTTTCTGGGACACATTATTTATTAAACTCTTTTATCTTTATTGCACCACCATTCACATACCTAACACAATTTTATTTTAAAGGTTTGGATTTTTCATTGTTTTTAAAAACTTTTTCATAAATAATTAAAAATGGGTATTATTTTCTATTTTAAATTATAAATAAAGAAAAATTACATTAATGATTTTAAAACTATTTTCAAAAATACCTTCTAAAAAAATATGGTAATATGACTTTTATTTTTATATTTTCTCTTTTTGAGAATATGCATGTGTATAAAATTTATATCATTGTACAAGGGTGTTGCACTAAATGTACAAAGTAAATATGTTAACTGTACAAGGTAAATACACTAATTGTATAAGGGATGTACAAGACTGCCATTTATGGAGGATTTTAGTCTATTTTAAATAACTTTTTTTTTTCTTGTCATCCAAGAACTGCATACTCTCCTACCACAAATTCCTTCATCTCATGCACTTTATTTAACTTGCATATAATAATTCAAATACTTATCCCAATAATGATGTTTGGAGAAAAATTTTGTTTTTACATCTAACACCATTTTCCAAACCAAGTAATTGAAAATATGGTTCACACATCTTATGCATGTGGATGAAATTTGTATCATTGCACAAGGGTGTTATGCTAACTGTACAACGAAAATGTTCTAACTATACAAAGGGTGTACAAGGCTACTATTTGTGGACGATTTCAATTGATTTTGAGCAACTTTTTTTTTGTCTTGCCATTTAAGGATTGTACACTCTCATGACACACATTGCTTTATCACACACTCAACTCATACACTTTATTTAACTCGTACATGACAATTCGAATACTTACCTCACTAATGATGTTTGAGCTAAAATTTTGTTTTTACGTCTTCCACTAGTTTGTGAACTAAACCAATGGAAACATGATTAACCTACATATGGACACACATTGAATAAGGGCTATATGAAATTTGAGCCACTGTACAAGGTATTTACACTGAGTGTACAAGAAAAATATACTAATTGTACAAAGGTGTACAAGGTTGTCATTTGTGAAAGATTTTAAGTGATTTTGAAAAACTCATTTGCTTATTTCCCCTAGTCAATGATGGATGACATTCCTCACATACATTGGCTAATCATACATTCATTTCATGCATTTTATCTAACTCGTATATGGTCATTTGAATATATATCCCACTAATGATAATTGTAGAACAAAATTGTACAACAATTTTTCATGTTCTTTTAAACCAAACCAATGCAAACATGGTTAACCGACCTATTGATAGATATTCACAAGGCAATATATGGAATTTGAATTATTGTATAATGGTATTACACTAAATGTACAAGAAAATTTACTTACTATATACAGGTGTACAAGACTGTTTTTTTATTAAGGTTTTCAAGTGATTTTGAAAAACTCTCCCGCTTTTTTCTTTTCATTTAAGGATTGCACAATTTCCCCACTCAAATTACTTTGCCAAGAATTTTTTCAACTCTTATTTTTAATTCCTAGCTCAAACTCCACCATTTTTATTTTTTATTTTTGTGAAATTTTATCCAAATGAATTTATATTTAAAAATCTAATTTAAAATTGTTATCACATTTATCAAATTTTTTACTAAGATTCTCTTAAATTCTTTTAATATATTTATACTCATTTATTTAAAAAAAATGAAAAACTAATTTTTTAAACATGTTCTATTACCTTTCAAGTAAAAAATTAAATAAATTTGAAAGTCAGTAAAAAATTAAATACCACTTTAATCATTTTTAGATAAAATTTTATATAATATATTTTATTTGAAATTTAATTTCTAAAGTTTCACTAAAAAATTGTGTTGACAATTTTCTTCTTGTTAGTAAAAATATTTTACATTAGTTTATCTAGATAAGAAAAATTATTAATATAATATTAGAACTTTATATATTAGTTATTTTCTCAATAAATTTATATCTTTAAAATTTTTAAAATAAAAACATTAAAACTTAAAAGGATAAAAGGATAAATATATAAAAAAAATTAAGAGTGAAGTGATAGTTAATTTTTAAAAATTTTAAAATATGGTTAATGTGGAAAATATAAAAAATGATTAAAAATAATAGAAAAATATAAATAAAAGGGTAATATAAATTTAAAATAAAAAAAAATGAAAGTTAAACTAAAAGACAAATACAAGTAAAAAATATTTGGATGAATTGTAAAAAAAAATATAAAATTAATAGTAATTCATAGAGTTGTTAATAATATAATAATGGAATTAAAATAGGGAGAATTGTGTTTTGGGCCCAAAAATTAACATTTGGTTCATATAACTTCCATAATTGATGGAAAGGATATAAGATATTAAAAGACCAATATATCCTTCAAATTTTTATATATTACCTTTTAAGGATATAAAATAGTGATGGACTAAAATACCCAATGACCTTTCACATAAGCTTTTTCTGTCTTTATTGCATCACTATTCATGCAACCATAATAATTCTATTTTAACAATTTGGATTTTTCATTGTTTTTAAATTTTTTTTATAAATAATTGAAAATCAGCATTATTTTCTATCTTAAATTATAAATAAAGAAAAATTATGTTCAAAAACTATTTTTAAAAATACTTTCCAAAAAAATGGTAATATGATTTATATTTTTATATTTTCTTTTTGAAAAAAAATTTAATTAAAAACTGAAAGCTATTTTTAAAAATAAAAATTGAAAACCTTGTTTAGTACTATTTTTTATATGAAAATAATAAAAATTTCATTTATTGATTGTCCATTTTTATTTTTTTCCATTAGTTATTTTAATAATAAAATTAAAAAAAATAGTATGTTTACAATTAAACAAAGAAATTGATCAATTATGTGTTTTTTGTGGGACTCTCTTTTACATGAAAAATAATTAAATAACTAAATTATATATATATTTATTACTCTTTTTAATTTTTAATCTATTAAAATAAATTACTTTCTAATTTAAATAAATAAAATGAAATAAGTAAATAAATTTGGGGTTATTTCTATTTTTTAACATATCTTATATCAATATTTTTTATGGTTAAATAAATTTTTTATTTTTTATTTCTTTAATTCCAAAAATAAAATGAAATAAATAAATAAATTTGGTACTGATCTTATATTCATATTTCTTATGGTTAAATAAATTTTTTATTCTTTTTTCTTTATTTCAAAAAATAAAAGAAAATAAATAAATAAACTTAACTTAAATAATAGTTTTTAAGTAATTTTTTGAAACAAACCAATGAAAACATGGTTAACCTACCTATGGTTACACATTGAGTAGGGGGTATATGGAATTTGAGTCACTGTACAAGGTATTTACATTAAGTGTACATGACAAATATACTAACTGTACAAGGGTTTACAAGACTATTATTTGTGAAGGATTTTAAGTGATTCTGAAAAACTTGTTTGCTTATTTCCCTTAACCGAGGATAAATGACATTTCTTACACACATTGGTTAAGCATATATTCATCTCATGCACTTTATCTAACTTGTATATGGTCATTTGAATAGGTACCTCACTCATGATGATTGTAAAACAAAATTATACAATAATTTTTCTTCTTTTTTAAAACCAAATTAATGCAAATATGGTTAATCAACCTATTGTCAGATATTCATGAGATGATGTATGAAATTTGAGTTATTGTACAAAGGTATTGCATTAACTGTACAAGACAAATTTATTAATTGTACAAGACTATTTTTTATTAAGGATTTCAAGTGATTTTGAAAAACTTTCCCATTTTTTTCCACTCAAAGATTTTTCCCCCACTCAAATTCTCTCACTCAAGAATTGTTTCGAATTTTATTTTTAAATTTCATCATCAAAATTTTGTAATTGCATATTTTGTTTTTGTAGTTTTAGCAATGTTCTTTCTTTCCATTATTTTTTTTTTTTTGAAATTTTATCCAAATGAATCTATATTTAAAATTATAATCATATTTATCAAATTTTTTACTAAGATTATCTTTAATTCTTTTAATACTCATTTATTTAAAAAATGAAAAACTAATTTATTTTTTTTTTGTAAACATATTCTATTACATTTCAAGTAAAAAATTACATAAGTTTGAAAGTAAATAAAAAAAATTAAATACCACTTTCAATAATTTTTAGATAAAATTTTATATAATATATTTATTTAAATTTAATTTCTAAAGTTTCACTAAAAAATTTTATTGACAATTTTCTTGTTGTAAGTCAAAATACTTTGCATTAGTCTATCTAGATAAGAAAAATTATTAATATAATATTAAAACTTCATATCTTAGTTATTTTTTTCAATAAATTTATCTTTTAAAAATTTTTAAAATAAAATCATTAAAAATTAAAAAGCTAAAAGGATCTATATATATATATATATATATATATATATATATATATATATATATATATATATATATATATATATATATATATATATATATAATAAAGTGAAGTGATAGTTAATTTTTAAAATAATTAAAAAATAAGAGAAAAATATAAATGAAAGGGTAATATAAATTTAAAATAAAAAATGAAAATTAAACTATAAGATAAATACAAAAAGATAAAAAATATTTGGATAAAAAATCCCAAAATTTTTATCATTACTTATAATAAGAGCAAAAAGATTCAATATCTTTAAAAATAAAAAACAAAAAAACAAAAAAATATTATTGTTTTTTATTTGACATAAAATAGAAATATAGATTGGAAGAAAAAAAGAAGAAGTTAGAAATAAGTAATACTTAATAGGGAATAGAAAAGGGAAAAAAAAACAAAAAAATTGAAATTCACACTCGTGCCTATGTAAAGGTTAAGGGTATTTTAGGGATTAATGAAGGACAATATCCTTCATCTTAATTTTCATACTTTGTTTGGGTCTTAGGCTTAAATATGCATGATATATGGACCAAATGTTAATTTTCATACAATTCTCCTATTAAAATATGAATATAATTATGAGAAATTAGCATTTGGCATAAAATAGAAATATAGATTGGAAGAAAAGAAAAGAAAAAAACAAAAAGTTACAAATCGGTAATAGGTGATATGAAATAAAAAAGAAAAAAAAAAAGACAAAAGAAATTGAAATTTATACTCATTGTATATTTATGCCGGGATTAAAGGCATTTAGGGATTAATAAAAGATAATATCTTTTAACTAAATTTTTACGCTTTATTCGGGTGTTGACTTAAATGTGGATTATAAAAGGATATTATGTCAATTTTTAAGTACATCTCACTTCCTTTGAATTATTTTTGAACAAATTAAGGAATGTAGTAGGTTTTTATTTTATAATGAAATCTACCTAATCCATTTTCAAAATAACATATTAGTTAAAATAATAATAATAATAATAAAAAAGCAACGAGAAATAGGGAAAATATCGCGAGAGCCGAGTCAAACCGACACAGCCATCATCATTAACGCATAATTGGCACGAGTGGTCCCCTCCCGTCCCAGACGTTGACCATCTTATCCAGCTGGCATCTTTCAACACATCCACGTGGCAATGTCTCAGCGGGACTCACAAAAAGGTAAATTCGTACTCGGGAGCAATAAAGGCAATCACGTGGAGGCGTACGATGAGGGGAGAGAATCTGAGCCGTCGATTTCGTGAGTCTGATGGGTCCACGTCAGGCGATTAATTTCTTCTCCTCGTTACTCGGGCTCTCCCCTCTCTCTCTCCTCGTTTCCCGATCCTACGCTCCCGCTGACACCGACATTTCCGGTGCCCGGTCTGTGATGTGTGGGCCGTCTGATTTATGGATTGACGGCTGAGATTGTTCACTTCCTTAATCGCCGTCTTCTCCACGACGTGTTTTACGGAAGACCACTGTTGGCTCACGCCCATGCCCTAAAATAACAACTATACCTAACTCCTCTTTTATTTATTTATTTTTAAAATTTAAAATTTTTACTATATTTCTCCCTTTTTTTTTTTTTTTTTTTTTTTTTTTAATTTTTGGCTCCTACCCTATTTTAAAACATATAAATAATTTATCTTTTCAATATACTTGAAAAGGTTTAGTGAATAAATTTAAAGATTAATTGAGTTTATTTTTTATTTTTATTTTTTTTTAATTTTTTATTACTTAAATTAAAAGCGATTGTAGATGATTCTAAATTTTCAATTAAATTTATTAAATGTAAAATATTTTTTGTTTTTTTTTATATATGTAAATCAAAATTTTCAAGAAAATTGCATTATTTTTACTTGATTATTGAAGTCAAGCACTTTATTAATTAGAATCAATAGCTTAATGCAATTTATTATATTTTTTTACCAACCCATGTTTTATTTTACGAAAATTTGAGAGATGTAAGGGAAAAATAGCGAAAAAATAGAAGGAAAAAAAAAAATATTTTGCATATTTCTTGTTACTCATTTCACTTCATTTTTTATTTATAAAAATTAAATAATTAAAAATATATAATTTTTAACTATTTTTTAATTATATTTGATTTTTTTTATATTTCATCATAAATTAAATTAAATAAAATTATTATTATTTTTTTCCTTTCCTAGTTAATACTTTTTTTTTTTTTTTTTAGTTTTTTAAAACCTAAGACACTATAAAGTATAATTCAAAGGGTTTTTTAAGTGGAAATTGAGTGGAAAAATGTTCGAGCCTATTTTGACAACTGTTTTTTAAATAGTTTTTTTATTTTTTATTTAAAAAAAAATAAGTTTGACAACTAGAAAATTATTTTCTATTTTTTATTTTCAAAAATAGAAAATAAGATATTTTCAAAAAACATCATTTTATTATTTTCAATTATTTTTTTAGAACTATTTTAAAAAATAATTATACAATCATGCATAATGATTAAAAATAAAATTGTAGCCATAAAAATTATTTTTAAAACATATTTTAAAATATTAAAAATGGGTTAATAATATTTCAGGTTCACAAACAATTTTTTGTTTTGTAAAATATTATATAAAAATTTTTAAAAACTATTTTTAAGAATGGTTTAAAAAATAGTTACCAAATATAGCCTTCACAACTTCATTAATTGTATTTTATGCATAAAAAATGGAAAATGTTAATCTTACAAGTTTCTGTGCATACCCTTTATGGAGTGCATGCATTGAATTGGGGAAAAAACTTATTAATTAGGGCATGAAAGTGGATAATTAAGTAATTTTAATTGAATTTATGAATAAAGATTGTTAGAATAAATTGAAGGAAAATTAATTAGACTTTATGATTAGATTAACACTTGTTGGATGATTCTTTTAAATTTTTTTCGTAAAAATATATTTATATTTAATATTAATTGATTCTTTATAAAAACGTTATTGATAAAAATGTTATTAAAAAATATTTATAATAAAAATATTTTTATCAAAATTAAAATTTAATTTAAAATTTTAAATAGTTAAATAATGCATCAAAATCAAACTTCTTTTATGGAAGGAATGTGATGAAAATTTTGAAATATGAGAGGCATCGTGGGTGGGCCAAATATTTCCCAAAAAAAAGAATTTGAAAAATGAAAAAAAAAGAAAAAAAAAGAAAAAAAAAAGAATGGGTGGGGGGAGGAAAAGTAGGGAAGGGACAGGGATGAGATGGGAATGGGCGTGCGGGTAAAGAATAGTACAGGGGGGTTGAAAGTAGAGGTGGGAAAAGCTAAAAATAATAAGGTAATGATGATAGAATCTCATTTATGGCTTCTTTTTCCGCTCTGTCTTTTATTTTTTAAATATTCATTTTGTCTTCTTCTTCACTCTCTCCTCTCCCTCCACCTACATGTCACCCCCACAACTCTATTCAATCAAAATTATGAGTCTTATTATTATTATCATCCTGATAATTCTACCAAATCAAAAGTAATTTTAATTGATCTTTTATATTAAATAATATTTTACAAATAAATTTCTATTAAAAATAATTATAATTTTAATATTTTTGAAGATATTAATTAAAAGCATAGATTAAACCTATCATTGTTTTAGACATATAAGTTGATTACTATGTTTAATTATAGAGATTATTTTAATTAAAAATAAAGATTATTTTAATATTTTAAAAAAATATTAGTTAAATAAATTTTTTTTCTTTTACAAATTTTTTGAAAAGTTTTTTTTTCTTTTTTTTAATAAATAATATTGGGCAATTTAATAACATTTGCATTTGTCCTCTTGTATTTGACTCTACTCCAAACTGGTTGTAGCAGGTAGCAGGTGGGTTGGTTCACCTACACCAACAGGTCACAACAAAGTAAATAAATAAAAAAATAAAAAAATAAAAAGTTATGACTCTGATGACTGATAGCTAGATGACCTAGGAAATGATAAAAGGAAAAAAAAAAGGTAATAAAGAAAAAAAAGGAGTGTTATTTTCTCCACTTTAAATATACCCCAAAACTACAACCCATCTCTCCTGAATCAAAAGCACAATCAGAGTGCTGTGTTGTGGTGTGTGTGGTGTAGGGTTTTTTCATTGACTCGTTATAGAAGTAGTTGTGGGGAATGTTGGCTGGCTCGAGGCTTTCTTGAGTGATTTTATGTATACCTCAAAAGGCTTCGGACCAGGCTTCATTCCCCTCAACACACTTCCAATAATCCAATACTAGCACCTTCCTCCTCCTCCTCCTCCTCCTCTTCTTCATTTTCCCTGCGTGAAGGTTGGGTTGAGAGGAATGTTGTCTGGCTCGAGGTATCATTTATTTTTCTTTTCTTTTCTTCGGGTTTTTGTTGGATTGAATTTAACCCCAAAATGAAAGAAAGAAAGAAGAAGAAATATAAGGTGATGAGTGATTCTCGGACCAGGCTTCATTCCCCTCAACCGGCAATTGCTCTATAAGCTTGCTCGTCTCATGCATACTTCTCTTGGGTTTGGTAAGCTTTTCTTCTTCAAATCATCTCCTTTTATTTCTTCTTCTTATAATTCATATATGGGAGATATGGTATGGCCATTCTTCTTTTTCTTTTTTCTTTTTTTCTCCTTTTCTTTTGAAGTTGACGATTTTCAAGCCTAAGATTTATATTTTATTTTTTGCTTTTTTTTTTTTAAATAAATAAATTGGAATTAGATGTAAACATGCATTAATGCATGTTTTTCATAATTTTTTTTTTTTAAATTTATGTTTTAAAATTTAATGGACATTTCTAATGTTGATTTCATGTTGACAAGATAGCATATGAACTGCAAAAGGCTATCAGTAGGTAGATGTGAAACATGCACTAGTCTACAAGCTAAGTCTAGGGTTTTCTAGCAAACAGTAACATCCTCTTTGTTGTCAGCTTTTTCAAGTTTAACCATTTCCCATCCTTAACCATTTAAGAAAAATGATTTGTTCTATAATAATCAGTTTCTGCGGTCTGCTTCTTGGATGGTTTCCAAAAACCTTTTTTTTCAAAAAAGAAAAAAAAAAAGAGAAGAAGGGTTTTGTAGTTTTGAATTGTCAAGTCATGGGGTTGGTGTATCATCCCAAGCAGAAAAA
Organism: Vitis rotundifolia; assembly: GCA_030254885.1. Classification (NCBI taxonomy): domain Eukaryota; kingdom Viridiplantae; phylum Streptophyta; class Magnoliopsida; order Vitales; family Vitaceae; genus Vitis; species Vitis rotundifolia. The sequence goes on from CM058170.1 coordinate 11,288,371, forward strand.
AAGAAAAGAAAAAAAAAAGAAAGAAGAAAGAAAGAAAAATGAAGGTGCATGGGGAAGTGAGGAAAGGAAAGTGTAGAATTAATGGGAAGTTTTTGTTTTGTTTTGGTTTGTAGTGTGAAGAGTGATGTGAGGTATTAATTGAAGGCAGTGAAGTTGCTGAGATATGAATGGAAGAGATGCCATGTTAGCAGTTAACGAGAAAGAAGCCATTTTCTCTCCCTTACTATATCCATCTTCCATCATTTTTCATGTTTCAAAATACCGCATCCCTGATAGTTAGAGAGAGACAGAGAGAGAAAGACTACTAGACAGTACACAGGGAAAGAAAGAGACCCAGATAGAGAGAAAGAGAGAGAGTACTGAGAGAGAGACTCAGATAGAGATAGAGGGAGAGGGAGAGAGAAAGCCAGATAGAGGGACCGGAGAGAGAGAGAGCATATATTCATGTGATGCAAACTATAGGGAGACTGCATACTATGTGATGTAAACTAGAGAGAGAGAAACAGAGAGAGAGAGAGAGAGAGAGAGAGAGAGAGAGGAGGAATACACATTATGTGATGCAAACCAGAGAGAGAGAGAGAGGGAGGCATGCATTTATGAGGCTTTTAAAATGTTGGAAAAGCAGTTTCCGTCCTTGGAAAAGCTCGGATCAGCAACGCCACCGGCCCCTCCTCCCTCTTCTTTCTCCCCCGTCCACGGACTCGCTCAGCAGTACAATACAGATTTTTCAAGCTTTTGAAAAGGCAACATCAACAGTAAAGTGTGTAAACACGCACAGAGAAAGAGAGAGAGAGGAGTAAATGACGACTATCTGACGTTTCTTGGGAAATGAAACGAGAGAGAGAGAGAGAGAAGAGAGGCATGAGAAAAGCGAGACAGCATCACACACCTCTCTCTCCTCTCTCTTTTGATGTTTTTCTCTCCTTTTTCAGCAGTGTATTAATTGTTATTAACTTCTCCTTCAGTGCGCCTATGCATGAAAAACTCGTCCTCTCTCTCTCCCTCATCAATTCCAACATACTAATTATCATCCCATTCATTCATTCATTCATGCACCACCACCCCTCCTGTATTCAAACTTGTTAAACAAGTCACTCATCCTGAGTGCAATAAATTAATTGTTGTTGTCTCATATGTAGATATATATATATACACTGCAATCAGATTGAACAACATAACAGCACTGCAATCTCTGAATGGTTTTCTAAGGAATTGTAAGCGATTATTACTTGTGTCTTTCGTACAAGCAAGTAGCTATTACTTTGTGTCTTTTAGTTTATATCCTTGCAAATATACTTTCGGTCAAAAAATTCCTCATCTATCATATAGATAAATGATGAAACTCTTTTTATAACATTAATTTGAACTATTAGATATGTTTTTAAATCAAAGGTCCAAGTGCTTACCAACCCTATATTGTAAATTTGGAATTAAATAATCCAAATGAAGTAGTAGAGATTAGAGTGAACATGATTCCAAATAGAACTTAGAAATTAACACGTTGGTACGTACTTCCTTTTGCAGGAAGGCAGAAAGGAGAGATGACATGACATGTGTGACAAGTAGATGAGTTGTTGTTAGGGTTGTTTGAACTGTCAAAATTTGTCTGATATCGTGGGATGAAGAAGACGGGTCCCTTTTTGTATCTTGTCTATCCTATCAATCCAAACTTGCTTTTTGTCCAATGTTCAAAACTTTGTTCTTCAAATAATTTCATCTTCTTCCTCGTTCCTTCCATTTGTACGTATGACCAAACAATAAGCTTTGTTTGGGGTTGAAGTCAACTAATCATATTTGCCTTACCAAAACATTTCTCAACAAAAAAAATTGGAAAATGCTGGAATATGAAAATGTTATTGTTAAATTATAGTCATTGATAGAAATGGCAAAAGGAAAAAAAAAAAAATTTTGAATATTAAATTATATCAACTGATTAATCAAATAAAGCGTATAAAGTACATGATGATTAAGAAAATAATTCTGGTAAAGAATGATCTTTCTAGTACTTGACCTTTCTCACACACCAGGCTCAGAATTTAAAGTGCCAATGCTGGGTGTCTTCTTGTATAATCTTATAACTGGGTAGCTGGGCCATCCTCTATGGTTCAGAAATATCATCCCTTGCCATTCAAGAAATGCATGTAAGGTAGCTGAAGGCCTAAGTGATCCAGTTACCAGTTACCAGCCATCCAAATACTTTAACAGTTGAATGCCCAACTATTTTTTTTGGCCTTGCATCAAAATCATATTTTAGGGCCCAGGAAGTTTGACAAGATCCAGCGCCAACGATACCTGATCAACAGAAGACAATCTTTCATTTGAAACAAGGATTATTAACACATACAAAAGGAAGAGCAGCTCAAATCACCACGATATAGAGATAATAACATTAGCTACTGTGTAATATAAATGGGGAAGACTAGTTAAGCCCAGAGTTTAAGTTTAAAGTGAGGTCCTTAAGAGCCTCATTTGTAGTTCTAAGACACTTTTGAAGCTCAAGCCTGGGGGTTGCCCCGAGGAGAGGGCGCGTCAATGCACAAACAGGAGGGTAGGTGGTATAAGACTCACGTACTAAGATGTGAAACTTTTGTGATGGAAGCATATATGTTTTCTGAAGTCTTTCTATTTTTTTCTTGAGTTAAGTACTATTAAGTAGGTCGTCGAGGAGTCAATTTAGGTTATGTCAAAACATTAAATCATTCTAGGAAGTATAAGGAATATTATAGAAGTTCTACAAAACGTAAATAGGTAGTTGAATGTTGAGAATATGAAGTCTCGGAGGGGAATGTAATCGGTCTTTATTCTAAAAAACAAAGAAAATTCCAAATTTTCTCTTCACAACAAGGGCTATTTTCAAGCATTGGAAGATTAGATTTGAGAAGTCAACATTGTGGCGTCTTCCAGTCCCTCTTTCGCTGCATATTGATCTAGAGGTTAACAATCTGCTACCATCTTGTTACAACACTTGGTCTACATCATATTGATATTAGATCGAAAAGGTCTCAATTTTGGGAAGATGTGGTTACAAGGAATGAACGTGGACATAGAGGACGTAGGGATGGGAATTATGTCATGATAGAGATGTTTCAAGAGCTGCAGGAGCAAATCCAACAACTTGCTGCTGCATTTGAACAAGTAATTAGTAATCGTGGCAATGGTCGTAATCGTGACCCAGATCATCCAAGGGAAGAGGAAGAGATGCTTCATCAATTATTTAAAAGAGAAAGTGACAGCTCTTTCGGTGACAGAGCGAGCAATGTAAGGAGACTAATGCACCAAAATATGAGACCTCAATGGAGGGAAGATTGTATTGTACGAGCTCTACAAAATTCAAATGGGTATGATGTGCTAGTTCAAATTTCAGAATTTGATGGTGGGATGGAATCAAAAGAGTTGTTGGACTGGTTTGACAATATTGGAAGTTATTTTGATTGGAAAGAAGTGCCGAAAGAGAGGAAAGTTAAGCTTGTTAGAGCTAAGTTGAGACGAGCAACTTTTACTTGGTGGAAACATTGTCAAAATCATAGAGAAATGAGGGGTAAAGGAAAAAAAAAGAAAAGAAAAGAAATTGGAGCAAGATGAAAGATAAGCTGAAAGCACAATATTTGCCTTGAGACTATGAGCAAACATTGTATCAAAGGGCGTAGAATTTGCGGCAACATGACAAGATTATGAAGGAGTATTACACAAGAGTTCCATCAGTTGACATTGAGAAGCAACTTGGTTGAAATAAAAAACCAGATAGTTAGTTATTATATCAATGGTCTCAGATTGGTCAGCCAAGATGAAGTGGGCCTCCAACTTCCATAAAGGTCATTGATACTTATCAGCTTACTTTTAAAGTTGAAGCCCATTTAATCGAGGTTCTTCCAAGAAATTTGGACTTGAATGTTGTCACGACCCAAAATTTGGTCCATGACCCCAGGTTAAAGATTTGACCCTAAGGGTTCCTTTTAATTCATGCTGACAGTCAACCAAAACACTCTAATTTTTTTTTCCTACACATAAATCACATTAGAGCTCCCTCCAACTAACAATCCAATTTATCAACATACTAAACATTACTCAAGAGCAATTAGATATAATAATTATCACTATTAAAGTCTAGAAATAAGAGTTCACAGTTGAGCAAATTAATCAGAATAAAGTCTCATTACAAAAATATAGTTTCAAAGTTTGTTAATACAAGTCACCAAACAAACCAATATAACAAATACACTACAATCCACTAGGCTACTTCAAGATCTCCTAGGGCATCTTGAAGCCCTCCCTGCCCCATCTGTGGATACTCAGGAGTTACATTTGCATCTAAAAAGTAATAAAAAGGAAGGGGTGAGCATTCCACATTACTCAGTAGGGTGTCTTACATCCAGGGGGTTAATTCGAATTACTAAGTTTCAAGTGAACATAAAAAAAACATTCCATTAGCATTGATCAACCCACATATTTTAATCTCTATAATTATAACAATTCCATAATTTTCAACAATTAAATAAAATGCATATGGATATGCGATACATAGCCATATAATGTATTGTCGTTCTCGGGCTTTCATCGAATAATACACATCCATACCCAAATACATTTCCATTCAAAGTCTTCCTGGGGTAAATTTTTGGGTCTTTCACCATATGAATCTCTCGCGATCCCTTCTTAATTCGCTTCACATGGGCCTTCACTTTTCATTACTATTTCATTTTTTTTTTTTTTCCATTTCATGCACTTTTCTCAATTTTTATTTTTTCTTCACACAACCGTGATGCAAATGAAATGCAATGGGGTTAATTGTCATCATTCACAAATATCACAATATCTAATAAAAATTTCCAATTAGTCCAAATATCATTGAAATTACAATCATACCAAAATTCCATAATTTTCCAACAACCCCAATAATTACAATAATCAAATATAATTATTTTCTCTACTATGAAATTACCAAGACAACCAAATAAATTACCAATAATTCACATCTCAATTGAACATAATATATACCAAAATTTCATAATTTTTCCACAACCCTAATAATTCCAATAATCAAATATAATTATTTTCTCCATAATAAAATTACCAAAAACAACCAAATAAATTTCCAATAATTCAAACTTTTGGAAAAGTCAGAGTTGCCACTTATTTTATTTTATTTTAAAAGGGAAAAATAAAATAAGAAAGAAAACCCTAAAGAAGTTGACTCCATAGTTTTTGGAAAAACGTGTCGAGTTTTTGAAAAACCCGAGTCTAGGTTTGGGAATCATGTTACCTATTGGGAAGGTACCTTTAAAAGGTAGCACCCTTTTAAGTCCTATAAAGGTCTCTATTGATTAAGTTGAGGGAAATATGACAATTAATTTGGTTGATTATAGATACCCAGGTAAGCTAGATGATTTCAAAAAAATAACATGCCAAACAATAAAACCAATCACAATCATAAAGAAGATTTAGGGTGCGTACTTGGACTACTTCTTAAGCACTATTACAAGACATCAAAGTTAGTTTAAATAGTATATCATCCAACATGCACTTTATCGAAAATAATTGAATAATGAAACATTTATATCAAGACACCTAAGCACTATCAAATATAGACGCAGTTCACAATGACAAACATATTCATAGAATTTAGAAGGTGGATGATAGGGGACGTGCCTAGATAGCATAGATAACTTATAATGCACTTCCACAAGACATGAGGTGTTAGATAATAAATAACAAAATAAAGAAATCCTAGCATGCTTGTTATCTAATTTGTATAACAAAAATGATCAAAGTATACGAAATCATCAATTATCACATACATCTTGTATACAATTCCTAATATATATATATATATATATATATATATATATATATATATATATATATATATAAATATGATTACGACAAGTAGCAAAGGTGGTAGCAAAGATGAATTTTGAAAAAATGATTTTATGTAGGGGTTTCACTAATTCCCAATTGATATATACAAATCTAGCCTAGAATTATCCCATTTATTTGGGACCACAAGCTTGGATTCGTATTCCATTCAAAACCAGAATTTTTATTGAAAACTGAGAAAGATGTGAACTGATCAAAACATGGTTGCATATTATTTAAGAGAATGAGATTTTGATTCTGAGGACTCTAAATGAATTTTTTAAAATAAATCTTCAAAGGGATATTTCAAGAAAAGTGTTTTGTTTTAAAATAAATGAAATAAATTTGAAAACAATAAAACATAAGAAACAAGATACTAAGCAAAACAAAAGAAAACGAAATCACAAAGTAATATTTTGACAACCGAGCAAACTAAAGTTGTGAGAATGGAGGTCAATCTTCACTATTTTCCGCTGACCTCAAGCAAGATCATAAGATATCGATCAACAACCAACCACTGAAACTTTAAATGCATTTAAACTTAAAATAAATCAATCAAGAGCTAATAAATGAGTTTTAAAATGAAACTAATAATATGGGATTATCACAAATTATCAACTTAGTTTCAAAGAAATAATAAACGTCGTTGGGATCACTAAAACAACATCTAATAATTTAAAGAACAACATATAATGGCTTAGATCCTCACAAATCAATAACTAGCTGGTCAAAGACAAATATAAATTAACATGGATCTTTAAAATCAACGACTAATGATTCTGAGAAAAATGAAAATCAACATGGATCGATCAAAATAAAAATTAATAATTTTAAGGACAACACAAATTTATGGATCAATCAAGACTGAAGTTAAAAAAAAAAAAAATTAAAACATGGATTTAATCAAATGGTCCAATAAGAATAATAAACTATAAGCCTAAAAATAGCCTAGAAAAATCAAAACTTGGAATCCATGCAACGATAATCCATACAATTAAACAAATTCTTAAATTTAAACTCAATCAACTAAAAAAACGAAACTTAGAATCGAATCAATAATAATTAATTTATTTGGTTAAAGTTCTCAATAAAAATCAAAACTCAGACCCAAAATAAATTAATCAATCAAGAATTCTCAAATATATTAGGTCGTTACACAATTAAATGGATACCGAAATTTGGAATCATAGAATCAAAAGCAAGTCATTAACTAAAATATACATGAAATTATCAATATGCAATAAAAAAAAAAAAAAATCATAAACCGAACCTTCAATACGCAAACCAAGGTGTTGTCCTACTCCTACCGGTGGTACGGGTTGATGATTCACAGTAAAGAGATGATTGACCTAAGACTGCAACTCTTCAAGTTGTTTTTTCCTGCGCTAGCACGATATTCTGGCAAAGTCTCTGTTGGATTGCAGCCGCTTATGCTTCTTTTCATCTGCAACGCTCAGTTGGCACCCTTTCTCTAGCCGGTTATGCGTGCTACCAAGTAACTCGAATGGTGTATGGCTGTTGTGGTGTTTGGGGGTATGTGGCTACATGTCGCAATGTGGAGTTGGTGCTGGAAGTGCTACTCGTGGAGGCTCCATTGGCGCTTGTGCAGGCTGTACAAAGGAGTCTCTCATGCGTGCATGGCAGCTTTAATGTATCGCCCACTCAAGGTGGCCTTGTGGGCTACTATCAATGGAGGAAAGAAGGTGGCTATGAGGCATCATCATGCGTCCATGCAGCTGCCACTTAATCAACAGAAAAAGGCACCTCAAGAATTCCTTCACCAAAATCTGCTGAATCTGCTTCCGAAAATCCCTAGAAAGCCTCACCAAAAATTAAACCTGTGTGGACATTTCTTCTCCAAAAAATTGTGTCTCTCTCTCGATCCCCTATTCCCCCCAAAAGACCCCTTCGGTTGTTTTCTTCTCCTCAATGGTGCGACTACACCTCTCATTTTCTGTTCTCATTTGCAAATTGTCCCCCCCCCTCTCCCCCCTAACTACTAAAAAAAAACCCTATTTCTTAGCTCGACATTTTTTCTTTTCTGATCTCCATATCATCCACCCCCTTCAATCTCCCTTCCCTGCTCGTTGACTCCACCAACATGGAAAGACAACTCACCAGCCCGAAGAGAGCCTCAATCATCCACGTCAGTCCAGCATGATAAAAAACCTTTTTTTTTTTTTTTTTTAACATAGCCCACATTCAGTCCCTATACACCTTTGTACTCTTTCTCATTTACTCCACCAACATGGAAATACCCCTCACAAGCCCGGAGAGAGCTTCAATCATTTGCATCAATCCAGTATGATCAGAACCCTCTTTCTTGAACATAGCTCTCATTCTGTCCAAATACACACTGAACCTTTCCCTTTCCTCTGCCAAAACAGCTTTGGTAATTTTCCTTTCAAAGGTCTATGTATTATCTTGGAAGTCAATAGCAGCCAGCCCAAAGAGAGCCTCAATCATCCGCGTCAGTCCATCATGATTAGAAACCCCTTTTTTTTTTTTAACATAGCCCACATTCACTCCCTATACACCTTTACCAAAATAGCTTAGGTAATTTTCCTTTCAAAGGTTCGTGTATTCTCTTGGAAGTCAATAGTAGCCAGCCTCTAAGTCTTAAGGGCAAACACCACTGCTGCAAGCTCCAAGTCATGTGTTAGATAGTTTCACTCATGCGGCTTTAATTGCTTTAAGGCATAAGCTATCACCTTGCTTTGCTGCATTAGCACACAACCTAGCCCCACTGTAGAAGCATCACAATAAACTGTAAACAATTTTCCACTAATAAGAGTAGTTAACATTGGAGTAATGGTCAATTTCCGCTTTAACTCCAGAAAAGCATTCTCACACTCCTCATTCCATTCAAACTTCACTCATTTTTTAGTTAACTGAGTCATCAGTGCTATAATTCTAGAGAAGCCTTCCACAAACCTTCTATAATATCTAGCCAACCCCAAGAAACTTCTAACCTCAAATACATTAGTAAGCCTTTGCTAGTCCTGCACAGCTTCCACCTAGGAATGGTCCACTGTTATTCTTGCCTCAGGAACCACATGGCCTAAGAAATTCACTTTAGTAAGCCAAAACTCACTTTTGTCCAACTTTCCATAAATTGATGTCTTCTTAAAGTTCTAAGGGTGGTCACCAAATGCTGCTTATGCTCCTCCAAACTCCTTGAGTAAATCAAGATGTCATCCACAAAGACAATCACAAACTGATCCAAATAAACACGAAATATTATGTTCATTAAATCAATGAAAGCAGCTAGGGCATTAGTCAACCCAAAAGGCATTACTAAGAATTCATAATGCCCATATCTTGTTCTAAAAGTGGTTTTTGGGACATCTTCTTCTTTAACCCTCAATTGATGATACCCCATTCTCAAGTCAATCTTACTAAAATACTTCACACCCTTCAATTGATCAAATAAGTCATCTATCCTTGGAAGAGGATACTTGTTTTTCACAGTAACTTTATTCAATTTCCTATAGTCAATACACAACCTTAACGTGTCATCTTTCTTTTTCACAAACAACATTGGGGCTCCCCATGGCAATGTACTTGGACGAATAAAACCCTTACTCAACAACTCCTCCAACCGAGTTTTCAATTCCTTCAATTCAAGAGGGGTCATCCTATAGGGGGATATTTAAATAGAATCCATTTTTGGATATACTTCAATAGAGAAATCAAACTCTCTATGTGGTGGTGAACCTGGTAACTCATCTGGAAATATATCCTGAAACTTCCTCACCACTAGAATTTTTGTAATGTTCTTCTAGGCTTTCTCTTTACTATGAAGGCAAGCTAGGAAATTTATTGATCCATTCCTCAACACATATTGATAACATGGATTAGACTGCGAAAAAGGTAAACTAACACACTTCCTCCCAACGAAGCAAACCTCATATCCATTTGGTAGACAAAATATTATCCTACGACAATGACAATCAATAAGCACTCTATACACCGTCAACCAATCCATTCCCAAGATAACATCATACCCAGTCATATCCAAAATCCTCAAAATTCACCTTAAGTGCTTGATCCACCAATGTAATAATGCACCCCTTGCATATTCCATCAACTCTCGAATTCGTACCCATAGGGGACTCGATAAGTAATAGGTTTTCTACCCTTTAAGTTTTCAACCCCAATGCATTAGCACAAGATGCAGAAATGAAAGAATGAGTTGTACCAATATCAAACAAAACACACACCCAAGTACTATAGACCAAAATCATACATTCCACCAAAATGGAGTCATCCTCTGGCTTTGTTGGGGTCAAGGCAAAGACTCTACCTATCGCTTGCCTCCCCCTACCTCTAACATTCGACTTCTGAGAAGATCAAGTCTAACTACTCATAATGGTTGTTTGGGCTTCTTGCACTACTGGGGGTAACTGCAGCATCTGGTAGTGAGGTAGGTGAAATTAAGGGGGCTGGAAAGGCACTACTGGTTGCTGCTAGAGAACTTTTTGAGGCTAAAATTGAGCTTGTTGTGCACCCCTTTATAGGCAAGCCCTCCATAGTGATCTCCCTTCCCACAACCATAACATACTTTAGCAATAGCCGCCCTTTGAGCACCATGCTCACCTCCTGCATAGAACGAAGAATGCCCCTCAAATTGCTAACTTTTCAGCCTCTGTTGCTTACTCTGGGATCTCCTCTGGGAACTTTTCCCCACTTTTTGTTTCTCTTTTGTTCTCGGATTTGATTGGTTTCTTCTATGTCTTGCTACACCAATAAAGCTCTCTTAACCAACTCATAATAGTCTCTTATAGCTAGTAGGAATAGCAAGCCTCAACCCTGCTGGAATCTCTTAACCTTCTCTCTTTCCTCACTAATCATCCCCAAGGAAAATATAGACAACTCCGAAAAACGAGATTCATATTCCAACACTAACATAGTTCCTTGGATGAGGTGCTTAAATTCCATCCTCTTGGCATGCTAAGCCACCTCTCCAAAATATTTGCCTAGGAAGATTCTTTCAAATTCCTTCCAAGTCATCATCATAGTGTCGTATACTCTCTTCATTGATTCCCACCAAAAATCCACTTTGTTTACTAGCATTTACGCAGCCAAATTTACCCTTTTTTCCTTAGGTATGTTCAATCTCACTAGAATTCTTTTCATTCTCCTTAGCCAATGCTCCACTGCTTCAACATTGGGCTTTCCATTAAAAGATGTAGGTTGCATCACCATAAACCTCTTCATTGCCTCTATTTGGCTCATTACTGGCTTTGTAGAACGGCCCTTTTTCTAAGAGTGGTCCAAATCCTCCTGGCCTTGGGTACCTCTAGACCTCCTGGAACCTTGGCCTCTCATTAACTGAGTGTTTCTCATAATTCTATTCTTACTTCCTGAAGCTCTTTCCTTACCAATTCTAGCTCCTCATCTCTCTCAGATCTTCCTCTTATTGGCCTTCCCACCATTTCAATTCCAACAAGCCCTAATCCAATCACACTTCCAAGGTGAGCAAAATAAATTCACATATAACCATTTAGCAACTTCAACAACTTGCTGAAGATGCATGCGAACATGACGTGTATCATGGTTTTCTAGTCCAAGTCACCCAAAATCCTATTGAAATGGGCTTGAACCCTTAGACATGCGAGACTCCTACTCACCCCTTTGAAGCCCATAACACTAAGGAAGCTATAGACAATATAAACCCACAAAAAATGTCTAGCCTTTTCCAATATGGGATTGACACTTCTTACTTTTCACTCAAAAAATACACCTCACACACTCTTCTAAGAGTTGACATAGTGGATGACAAATCAATATGGAGAATTAAAACCAAGTCTCCAAAATCATAAAATTGAGATGAATAAATAGGTTAGCACATTTGGGTCTAATGCAAATGTTTCAAGGCATTCCCAAACAAAAAAAAGGAAAAAATGAATTCTGAAATTAAATTATTTCATGAAACTTCAACAAGAAAACAATTTCAAAATTCAAACCAACATACAAGATTAGCTCCAAACCCAAAAAGAATACAAGGGAAGTTGGCTACGGTTGTAGCCCCGACAGGAATTGGTAACAGCAACCCGTCAGGCACGGTGGAGGGGGTAGGTTAGTGAAAAATTTTCTATAATTTTTAAAAATAAGAAAGACTTCATACCAATTTATTTTAATTCCTTTTTAAATATTTTGTTAAAATATTAATACATTAATTAATTGTAAAAGAAATGAAACATTTTCGCTACACTTATCACATTTTGGAGATTTAAAATTTTTTTTCTTTATTAATAAAACATACATTTTTCAATTGGTATTATAGACAAATTTGATAAAATAAATACAAAATATTTTTTATAATTTGAGATTAATCTTTCAAGGTTGAATTTTCATCATTAACATCCATTTATTTGTAAAATAGCTTGGTAATTTGTGTCTTATTTTCTTTTTTAGAAATTATATTCATTAGATATTAAATTGGCCATTTTTTTTGGAAGGGTTTTTATTCGAAATGGATATATATAAACCCATTTGACAAATATGTGAATAAATTCGATTTATACGAACATATCACATAAAAATGTATGCAAATAGATATGTGTTTGTTTGTTATATTTTTCATTTATTTTTAACGAAAAATCTTAATAAAAGTGTTTGTTTGACGTTTGATGATAATTTCATATTGAAATTATTATTATTATTATTATTACTTAAATAAAGTATCTCCAATTTGGGAGCACCATCCTCTAGGTAGTTCCATTATAATATGAGAATCAGGTTTTTCAACCTCAATGCACGAACCATTAGTCATTGCCATTTTCGGAGCAATCACAATAGCATTACATGTTTGTCTAACCCATTTTCCTTCCATAATGTATCTATATATGCTCTCCTTTTTCCTTCATTGTTGAGATATATTGTGTAGCTCTTTGAGATTTAGTGTAATATTAATTTCTTTTTCACAATATTCATATCTAATGTGATTATTTGAGGTTTTTAAGGTTAATTTCATGTGTTGGCTTAAGTTAAGTCAGCATCCTTTTGCTTGAATAGGTTGTTGTTATTGTTGTTGTTGTCCGCACAATTCTCGAACTCTACTTTGCATAAAATAAAATAATGCTCATCATTTAATCCAAATGATGTGATTATAATTTTCAAAGCACAAACGGCACATGAAGAGGTTTAAGAATCCAAGAAAAGTGAACAAATCAAGGTCAAATAAAAGATGTCTTATTAGTTAGTTAGTCTTGCCTTAAACTTCATGGCATACCATTCTAAACTACAAAATAAGTTATATTCTTAGTGGGTGTTTGATAAACCAATTTAATAATTTAAAGTGACTTAATAACTTGATTTAAGTCATTAAACAAATTAAATATGTTTAATAAAATAACTTAATGGTACGACTTAAAGTAAAAAACAATTAACTTATTCTTAAATCTATAACTTTATTTTTTTTTAACCTCATTTTTTTTAATTATCTTCATAATCTTTTTTGTTATTTCACGACCTCCATTGTTATTCGACCTTCTTCATCCTAGTTATAATTTATAAGGATAAATATGTCAATTTGATGATTTAGAATAAATTTTAAATTAATTTTATTAAATAACCTTAATATTTAAAGTAAATTAAATAATAAGTTTTTAATTAATAACTTAAGTTAAAGTATAATATAACTTAAAGTCAATTTAAATTATTAAATAATAAGTATTAAGTTTTATCAAACACCTCCTTAAAGTTTTTTTTTTTTTTTTTTTTTATAAAAAAATAGGTGTTTTGTATTTAATTACTGATAAAACATATAATAGCTAGAGAAAGAAGGTTTGATTTAAGCAAAATTTGATGATGAGAAGTAGAGGATCTTTTTGTTTTAAAAAAATGAGAAAGTAGAGGAATTGGAAAAAAAAAAAATCTTTTAATTCATGTTAATATAAAGTATCCAATATAAAGAAATGGATTAAAAAAATAAATATTAAGTTATTCCAATATAAATAAATTTTTAAAAACTCATTTTCCATTCTCCATGTGATAAAATTGAAAGGAAGCATCCATTCCCAATCTCAATAATTTCCTCACATAAATTCTAATTCGCATGAGATAAAATGTCACTATCATACCCATATGGGATACCTTGAAATAAGGCCCACGGTCAAAAGTCAAATTAAAAATTAAGAAAGGATTTTCCTAGAACCCAAACAAGTGTAGCATTATCATCAAGAAATCTCATGTTATATAAGATGAAAATTGGGCTCATATTTCCCAAGAAGCAAACAGCCACCCTCCAAGAGAGTTTGAACAATCTTGGTAATAGAAGATGAATGAGTCCAAGGAAGTGGGCTGGTATTCATCAATGTTGAAAGCCTTGTTTTCATGCTTCCATGTCCATGGTAAAGGCCCAAAACTGAAAGGTTCAAGAAGATACAAAAGAAAGATACAAATTGAAGAGAACTAAAAATTTATTATCTTCCACCACTCTCATTTTTTCAAAAATTACATAATCTCTTATTCATACTCACACTTAACCAAATAGAAACTCCTAATAACAAAATATAGAAACCTTGTATAACCTGATTTGTAACCCAATTTTTTAAGAGAAGAAAACATATCTATGAATCATCATGCAAAATTCAACACCTTATCAGCTGCAACTCTAACTTGGAGAACCCAATTTTTTAATAAATGTAGGTCTCCATACAAGAACTCCAGCATGATTTACAACAATGTCTTTCATAAACTGCAAGTACAGTACAACGAATGAACGAAATGTCCCTTATGATTATACAATAATTGACAAATCTCTGTTTGATTACATTCGGGTACTTATAGCTGCTCTTTGTTTTACAAGGATGTCATTTGTTTCTGCAACTGTATCATGGGAACTGCATCCATGGTTCCCTTGCATGATTCAAAAACTTGTTGCATACAAATCAGATATACCTTTATTTGCAGCAAATGTACAAGGTATAGAGATATTATTTCTGAGTTGCTGAATATGGGTATATAAATAAGAAAAAGATAATGATATAAAAGAATGAATGGGAACGTAAAACCACTTCTATGAAATATGAACGAAGTATATGGTGTCTTGTTGGTAAGGTGTGGCCTAAGCTTAGATGCATTCAAGTATGGCACCTGTGTGGTTGAATCCACATGATACTTGCAGTGCTCTCACACTCTCTTCAAATTCGACCATTTTGGGTTTAATGTGGTCTACATCGCTTCCCTGACCCTGCATGGAACAGCAAATATCTAGTTTAGTTTAAGTACTTGGCAGACTATAGAAAAAAGTAAAAAATGCATGAAATGAAAGAGATGAAAACAAAAATATTTAGATGCACCTTGAATTAAAAAAAAAAAGAAAAAAAAAAAGATAAATAATTGAGAAATTCTAATGCCATTGTGCCCATCATGTAATGAATTTTGTACAATGTCAAAGCAGCTGTATCATTATACCAATCAATCAGGTATGTACAGATAGTATTTCGACATCATCATCATAACAATGAACGGTGTAGACTGAAAGGCTGTTCTTGAGTTAACTAGGACAGTTTTGAAACTGAAAATGATTATTAATGCAGTCATGCTCTTTAGTTTTACACATTAACTAGTTAGGAGGATGCAATTTTGAATATTATATAAGAGTGATGGAAGCAAACCAGCTGCCCGCCAGAAGAATGTCCATCATCAGAAAATGTTCCATATGAACCTCCCCAGCCCCATGTGAAGACATTGCCTTCTGTTTGTCAGAAAACCAAATTAATGTTATTTCACTTGAATGGTTGTAGAGTACTTTGTATAACACAATTAACTGATTAAGTAATGGTGTGAATCATAAAGTATGACATTGAAAATGGACGATGAAGCTAATCATTTGAAATAATGAAAGCATTAACTAGTACATATTTCAGAACAACCAAAACTACATCAAAATAAAATTATTATATAACATGAAAATGGAAGTTTGTATTTTGGTGGGTCCTTAAGATTTTTGAGAGGAGCACAAGTTTTAACCCAAATGGGGAAGCAAGATACAAAACGGTGAGCACTCTTAACATGCAAACTGATGAGCAGAGCAGGGGATTCTATGTAGCTGAGCAATGTTTTCACGGAGCACTTTGCACTTAGATTGCAAGCATCATCTGCATAGACACCTTGATCTAATCTGATGTTGATTCATTAATCATGCAAGTGTAATCTGGCATGTCTTGCCAAATCCACTTGGAAGGAGTGGGCCAAACTAGGGAATGGCATGCATAAGCACAATCAATAGCATGATGATCCATACAATCAAAAGGATGTTGCAGCAACAAAAGAAGCAGCTTAGCGTGCACATGTGATTGTATGGAAATAAATTAGGCAAGTTCAAGCTTGCAAAATTCAGCTTTGAAATAAAAAATACAATATATATAAGACAAAATTGGCAAGGATGCTTTCTCAAGAATCAAGAGTCATTGACAGTCCTCTCTCTTGTCGTTGAATCTGATGACAGCATCATGAGGGTTACTGTTGCTGGAGCACTTGACTCCTCTTGGAATTGGTGTTCTTGCTTAAGGGAGATTGAGAACTCTTTAGACAAGGAATCAAATTTCTTTTAACATGATTTTAGATAGAGCACAGTGTGGGCCTATATGGTACAGGATGGAGCAATATGTTGACCACTGACCACTATGGACTGTGATAAGAAAGAAAGCTTCTCTTCTTTATTGAAATTAAACTGGTACATCATAACAAAATGCTCTAGTCCTTGCTCATTTGGACTTCTAAATTTATGCTTAGAGGTTCCTGGACACTTTTTCTCTCATCTCGTCTCAACCCACTCCTATTTTCCCTGCCAGCTTTTATTTTATTTTAATTTTGTTGTTCATTTCTCAGTTTTTTTTTAGGCACCAAGATTTTGCTCCTCCATGCATTCGCTCACCACATGGAAAAAAACATCTGCAACCAGACCTGTGTCAACTTGGACATTGCTTCCCTAGTCTTTGGAAGCTCTGACCTCTAAATTAGGGTACCAAGCCACCCTGTCTAAACTAGGTTTCGGTCCTACTACTCCTGGTATACAAATGGGTGTACTTTAGATACTCCTATCCCATTCTAGTTAGGCCACTTGAAGAATTTCATTTTCCTCCTCCCATTTATAGCCCCATAAAACAACTTACGAGTTGCAATAATTCCTACATAATAGATTTAGGAGTTTCATGACATTCAAATGGAGAGTTATTTTTATCCCACATTACTTGTTCAGGTAGGCATGAAGTTAGGGATAGATGATGACTCCTTAATTACGCTTAAACATGTTTTACGAGTTCCAACTTTCTAAAGTTTAATAATTTGAATTCTAGTGTCAGCATGAGTTAGCTAAACATGTAAATTTCAGCAACAACCCTTTCAAAACATGTGTTACGACACATTATAGTTTCATTCACATGAACACACACGTATATCTTCGTACACTGCACTTTTAACAAAGAATATCACAAATAGGACTATGCAAATATAAATACATAAAGATCTAAGCATTTTATGAATCCTGAAAAAGGTGAATAAGTACTGCACATGAAACTACACCTCTATCATTAATTCCAAAACAAATCCTTACCAGAAATTGCAGCTGTATGTTTCCAGCCACAAGATACCTGCATATTCAAATATCAAAGATATAATAAATATGAAACTGATGTAAGAATTCAAATTTTAGGTCATGGTATGATTTTGTTTTCCTTTCTTGCTTTAATCATAAGCAAGCAAGGGAATACAAACAGTAAAAGAGCATCAAATCAAGATCCAGTTATTTTCAATAATGAAATTTAATACCCATGACATGGAATTTTATCAAACAAGTTGGGAGTACAGGAGTTTTTGGGTTATAATTCTCTTTCAAAGTCCATTTGCATCCTTTCTATGTAATCCTGTATCTGATGGAAGGACCTCACAACCTTCCTTCTATATGAGATTCCTCTATCTATACTATTTCTTTCTTCTTATTAAAAAAACCAATAAAAGAAATGATAGTACAGACCTGGGAAACAGGATTTTTTGAGAATGGGCCTTCAATTCTTTCAGGAAAATGGATGGTTTCCATAAAGCTGAAAACAAAAGATGGGTCAACCAATGAAGATATCAAAATTCTATGAGATCAGATTGTGGGCATGCATGGAACATACCCCATACCAAGACAGCCATTCTCATTTGAACCCCAAGTGAACAGTTCACCACTACCTATGCAAGAGATGGTAAAAGCAAATGTTAAAACACTATGATTGAATTTTAAATAGAAAATGGAGATTATAGAAGACATAAATGCTGAAAATGCCAGACTATTACAATAAAAGTCAGGAAACTATAACATAGGGATGCGAGAAAATATAGTGCATGTTTGATATGATCATTTTTTCCTCCTGCCTCTTCTCAAATCCATTTGTTTTATTGTTGTTCACAAACAACCCTCCTAACCATGTCAATGAAAAATATGTTGTATGATGCAATTATTTCAATCATAGGATCATCACATTCATATTTTTTAATCAGCATAGCCAAAAGTGAAAGTTGTGAGTCAAACATGGTTGGCCATGTTGTGAGTGACTAATGCATGTGTAAAGTTCCCATATATAATATAAATAAACCACGGAGAGAACTTCATTGCCTTGTATTTTCCTATATCATTTCCTCTTTGATTAACCCAAACCACCAAATCAATCAATTATCTCATAGGATAGGAAGGTGACAAAGGTGAGAGCCTTTGTTGAGGGAAGACAAATTTTGGATGTAGTTATAGTGGCAAATGAAGTGGTAGATGAGAAAAGACATTTTAGAGAGAAAGGAGCTGTCTTTAAGAATGATTTTGAAAAAGCTTATGATAATCTGAAATAGGGTCTTTTTGGATCATGCATTAGAGAGGAAAGGTTTTAGTTGAAGATGGAGATCATGGATTTGTGGGTGCATTTCAACAATCAATTTTACAGTACTAATAAATGGGTGTGCCAAAGGATGACTTGGGGCATCTAAGGGCTTAAGGCAATGTGACCCCTTCTCCCTACTTTATTTTACCATTGTTGTAGATTTGTTGAGTAATTCATATTGAGAGCAGAGGGGAATTGTTGGAAAGTTAGTTTGGTTAGACTAGTTCAAATTGGACTCAAATTTTAGAATGGATAGGTTCCTTGATTTGAGGAATTATTTGAATTCTAGTTTTTTTTTGTATGTAGTCAAAGTTTTATTCAAATTAGGATTAGAATCAGATTTGTTTTTCAGTTTTCTTATTTTGAGCCTAGGAATTATCTATCTGCTGGTTATTTAAACGGATGTAGCCTATGTTCTGAAAGAAAGAGCAATAAAATAAAAGTTTATCCAAAAAAGCCTTTCGCAGTTTTATGGTATCAGAGCCAGAGACAAAAAAGGAGAGTAGAAGGATGGTGAAGACTGCTATGACTGGCGCAATTCACAGGGAGGAATCTGATGCCTCACTTGGGGCTTCACAGCTACAAGTTCCATCAACAAATCCAGGCAGTACAGAGAATCCAACCCTGCAAATTACGATCTATAAATTAAATGGACATAATTTTCTTCAATGGTCGCAATCAGTGAAGTTGTTCATCAGAGGAAAAGGAATGTTGGGCTATCTCACAGGCGATAACAAAGCAATCAAGCCAGAAAATCCTGTGAACCAAACCTGGGATTTTGAGAACTCCATGGTAATGGCCTGGTCAATCAACTCCATGGAGGCAGCTATTGGGCAGACCTACCTCTTTCTTCCTACCGCCAAGGACCTATGGGATGCAGTCCAAGAGACTTATTCAGATCTAGGTAATGCTGCTCAAATGTTTGAAATTAAGACTAAGTTGAAAGATATTAAACAGGGTAGTTATAGTGTTACACAATAGTATAATATCCTTCAAAATGCATGGCAAGAACTTGATTTATTCTCTAATATGGAGTGGAAGTGAGCTGAAGACAGTGCCTATTATTGCAAGATTCTCAAAAAAGAAAGGGCATTTCATTTTTTGGTAGGACTCAATAAGGAACTCGATGAGGTTTGCGGCCGAATCCTAGGAAAAGAGTTGCTGCCATCTATAAGGGAGATCTTCTTTGAGGTGCAACAGGAACTGAGTAGGTGGAAAGTGATGTTGGAAGAACAACAATCCAGCCAATCTGAGACTCCTGTCCTGGTTATTCATGGTGGGGAGACTTTTCAACCCAATGACCAATGACCAGGAAAAAGGGGTGATCGTCCTTGGTGTGACCACTGTCAGAAACAAGGCCACACAAGAGATATGTGCTGGAAAATCCACAGGAAGCCGCCTACTGGGAGAAACCCAAGACCCGACCGCAATTCCAAAGCCTACCACAGTGAATCCGAGAACCTTAACAACCAAACAACCACTTCACCATTCCCAAGGAGTAGTTAGAGGTCTTGCAACATCTCCTTAATCCACCAACTGCATCCACTTTTGTCTCAGGTTCACCAAAGGCTGATCCCTCACCATCTTGCTCTCTAGCACAATAAGGTAGAACTCAATACCCATTCAGTGCCTTAGCCAATTCTTATAAACCATGGATCATTGATTCCGAAGCTACAGATCACATGATAGGGTCATCCACTTTATTTACAACATATGTACCATGTGCTGGTAATATGAAAGTCCGAATTGCGGATGGGTCATATACCCCAATCACTGGAAAAGGAACCATCTCCTTGACAAAAACTTTTTCTCTTGAATTAGTATTACATGTCCCAAATTTGTTGTGTAATTTATTGTCCATTAGTAAACTCATTAGAGATCTCAATTGTGTAGCTAAATTTTCTTCCACTGGTGTTGTTTTTTTGGACTTAGCTTCAGGGAGGACGATTGGCAGTGCATGTGAGTGTGAAGGTTTATACCGCTTTGATGACCGTGAAGTTGTGCAAGGACAAGCCACTGTTGCTGGTAGCAATGTTTTATCTTTTCCTTTTGATCATGAAATAATGTTATGGCACTATAGATTGGGCCACCTTAGTTTTCCAAAACTTTCCAAAAATAAAAGGCTGTCCAATTTTCAATGTGAATTGTGTCAAATGGCAAAGCATATCAGATCAGTATTTCCTGCTAAACCTTACAAGTCCTCTAAACCTTTTACTCTCACACATAGTGATCTTTAGGGACCATCTCAGGTAACAAATCTAATTGGTGCAAAATGTTTTATTACCTTCATCGATGATCATTCAAGAATTTGTTGGGTTTACCTCCTTAAAGAAAAATCTGAAGTCTTTCAAACCTTCAAAAAGTTCTATTTAATGATCAAAAATCAGTTTCAAACGCCCATTAAAATTCTTAGAACCGACAATGGTAGTGAATATATAAATGTTGTTCTTGGAGAATTTTTATCATCTAATGGGATTATTCATCAAAAATCATGTGTAGATATTTCACAACAAAATGGAGTTTCCGAAAGAAAGAATATAAACCTCTTAAAAGTTGCTCGGTCCTTATTACTTTCAATGAATGTTAGAAAACTACATTAGGGGAACGCCATTCTTACAGCAGCATATTTGATCAATAGAATGACCTCAAAAGTTCTTAATTTTAAAACTCCCATTGCTGTTTTTCTTGCTTCATTCCCAAATTCCCGAATTTGCCAAGACTTACCAATTAAATTTTTTAGGTGCACTACTTTTGTACATGTTCATTCACATAATCGTGGTAAACTTGATCCTAGGGCTATAAAATGCTTATTTTTAGGATATGCAGCAACTAAAAGAGGATATAGATGTTTTGATCCTTTTAATTGGAAAGTGTACATCTCTAAAGATGTAACCTTCCTTGAACAGCAGCCCTATTACACTTCACTTCAGGGGGAGAATTCTAGTGAAGCTTCGTCATGGGAAATTCCACAATCTCCTTTTCCAGTTCCTACACTCCCAGCAACCAGTCCGATGTCTACTCAAATCTCTCCATCCATTCTTTTCCTTCAGTCAAACCCAACAATAGTTCCAATATATGACAGATTGTCAAATGCAGGGGGAGATAAAGCATTGCCAACAACAGCCCAGTCTACACCACAATTCAAAGTCTACTCAAGGAGGTGTATAGTACCTGATACACTCATGCCTTGCCCTGAAGCCACACTGGAGATAATGCCTAAATCAGGTTTGGATAATTCTTCATCCCCCTCACATTCTTCATTTCCTGTAAACCTAGTGCCTAGTGACTTAGATCTCCCGATAGCACTTAGGAAAGGTGTTAGATCCTGTACCATTCATCCCATATCTAATTTTGTCTCTTATTATAGATTATCCTCATCTTTTTTCTGCTTTTACCTCTCACCTTTCTCCCTTAGAAATTCCAAAAAATGTACAGGAAGCATTTGGTGATCCAAGATGGAAAGCAGCGGTTGTGGAGGAAGTCAAAGCTTTGGAAAAAAATGGAACATGAGAACTTGTTACCTTACTGAAAGATAAAAGAACTGTGGGATGTAAATGGGTCTTTTTAATAAAATACAAATCTGATTGCTCGGTGGAACGGTACAAGGCAAGATTGGTTGCTAAAGGATTTACTCAGACTTATGGGATAGATTACCAGGAGACTTTTGCACCAGTGGCAAAACTGAACACAATCCTAATTCTTCTTTCTCTGACTGCAAACTATGATTGGCCTCTTCAGCAGTTGGACATAAAAAATGTTTTTCTCAATGAGGAATTAGAGGAGGAGGTTTACATGGATGTACCACCAGGACTTGAACAAGGAAGCTCCAATAAAGTTTGTCAATTGAAGAAAGCTCTCTATGATCTCAAACAATCACCCTGGGCATGGTCCGAAAGACTCTAAGAATAGTAAAACGATAGGGCTATCTTTAAGGACATTCAGATCATACCATATTTTACAAATCTATTGATGAGGGTAAAATAATTGTTCTCATGTTTATGTTGATGATATGATTTTAACAAGCAATGATCATGTAGAAATTGAAGTTTTGAAGAAGATCCTAGCTAAGGAGTTTGAGGTGAAGGACCTTGGTGCACCAAGGTGTTTTCTAGGGATGGAGATTGCCAGAAATAAAAATGGAATCTCTGTTTCTCAAAGAAAGTACACTTTAGACTTGCTCAAGGAAATAGGGATGCTTGGTTGCAAGCCCAGCGACATTCCAATTAATTCAAGACACAAGATAGACCTGGCTGAAAAAGACTTCACTAGGTCGGATATTGCTTTTGTAGTAAGTACATGCATTCTCCATATGAAGCACACATGAATGCTGTCTATAAAGTACTGCAATATCTCAAAGGAACCCTAAGAAAAAGACTTCACTTTGGAAAGCACGACCAATTCAAAATAGAGGCCTTCACGAATGCAGATTGGCGGGGTCTATAGAAGATAGGAGGTCAACATCTGGCTACTGTACATTTGTGTTTGGAAATCTCATCACATGGAGAAGTAAAAAATAAAATGTGGTGGCGAGAAGTAGTGCTGAAGCTGAGTTTAAATCGATAGCTCATGGAATTTCTGAAGTCTTGTGGATCAAGAGAGTATTAGAAGAACTAAAGATTACAATTCATTCCCCAGCTATGATGTATTGTGACAACAAGGCAGCTATAAGTATCTCCCACAATCCAATCCACCACGATCGAACAAAACATGTTGAGGTGGACCGACATTTCATCAAGGAAAAAATTGAGCAAGGGGAAATATGCATGACATATGTGCCATCCAAAAGCCAGCTTGCTAATGTCTTAACTAAAGGGATCCTAAGAGAAGACATTGAAAATTATGTGGATAAGTTGGGCATGATAGACATCTATGCCCCAACTTGAGGGGGGGGTGTTGGAAAGTTAGTTTGGTTAGACTAG
Organism: Vitis rotundifolia; assembly: GCA_030254885.1. Lineage (NCBI taxonomy): Eukaryota > Viridiplantae > Streptophyta > Magnoliopsida > Vitales > Vitaceae > Vitis > Vitis rotundifolia. The sequence goes on from CM058170.1 coordinate 11,312,009, forward strand.
TTCAAATTGGACTCAAATTTTAGAATGGATAGGTTCCTTGATTTGAGGAATTATTTGAATTCTAGTTTTTTTGTAAGTAATCAAAGTTTTATTTAGATTAGGATTAGAATCAGATTTGTCTTTCAGTTTCCTTATTTTTAGCCTACGAATTATCTTTCTGCTTTTATTTAAACGGATGTAGCCTATGTTCTGAAAGATAAAGCAATAAAATAAAAGTTTATCCAAAAAAACCTTTCACAGTTTTAGGAATCTTAGTGGGCTTTGTGTTAGGTAGAAATAGGATAAGGGTGACACATTATAGTTTGTTGATGATACAATATTCTTCTCAAGAACCAAAGAGGAGGACCTATATAGTCTTAAATTAATCTTATTGGTTTCTGAACACATTTCTAGGCTCAAGGTAAACTTTAATAAGGGCACCTTATCAAGTATCAATATTAGTCAGAGTTGAGCCTTTGAGTTGGCTACATTTTTAGACTACAAGATGCCGGATTGGCCCCTCTTACCTAGGTCTTCCTTTAGGAGGGAATCCTAGATCAATACCTTTTTAGGACCTAGTTATGGTGAGGATTGCACGTCAATTCGATGGTTGAAAGAAATCCAACTTGTCTTTAGGTGCTAGAATCACTTCAATGCAGTCATGTTAATCCCTTATCCTCTTCTATTTTCTATCTTTGTTCAAAACCTCGATTACAGTAGGCTCCAGGATTAAGGGATTGTTAAGAGAATTTATTCTATCAGGGGTTAGAGAAGGGAGGAGAGATCCTTTTGGGTTGGAACCAAGTGTATATACCCAAGAGGGAAGGGAGTTTAGGCATTAGGAGAATATCCCTAAGGAATAGAGCCTTTCTAGGAAGTGGTTGAGGAGGTTCCTAAAGAAGAATAATGCTTTATGAAACAAGATCATCTTGAGCATCTATAGGTCAAACTCTAATGGATGGGATTCCAACTGTGTTGTTAGGGGTGGTCACATAAATGCCCTTGGAAGGCTACTACACAAACATTCCCAAACTTCTTTTGTTTCACTCATAATTCTATGGGTGATGGTATTAAAATTCATTTTTTGGGAGGATCTTTGGTTAGTGAACAGTTCCCAAACATCTATACAGTGGTGAGATTGAGAAACCCTGTTATTTCCTTAGTACTAGTTTCCTCCTTGTCTATATCTTGGAACTTTAATTTTTGTCCTAACCTCTTAGAGCAAGAAATTGAGGAACTAGCTCATCTAATGTTTGCTTTGGTTCATGTTTTTTTATTTTATTAGAACTTTAGTTCATGTTTATTTGTCATCCACTTTTCCTGACATGAGAGTCTGGTCCTTGACATCCTTAGGATCATTCTTAGTTTGCTCCTTCTTTAATGCTATCTCTACTTTGATCAACTCAATGCCTTTTATTTCTACAAATTTCATTTGGAAATCCAAAGTTCCATAACAAGTGAAGGCCTTTGCATGACTTGTGGCATATAAGAAGGTCAATACCAATGGCTAACTCCAATGGAGAAGACCATAAAAAGCTCTTAGCCTAGAATGGTGTGTTATGTGTAGGAGTGGTGAATCCATCAACCATGTTTTCTTATATTGCCCTATAGCATTGATAGTATGGTGTAGATTGTTTCAACTAACAAGAATTGATTAGGTTCCACCTAGGAAAGTGGAGGCGATGTTGATTATATCTTTTAGAGGTTTTGGGGGACTTTTTCGAGGTAAGACTCTTTGGCACATTGCCAGCCTCATTTTGATTTGACTCATTTTAAAATGTACTTCTTGGAATGATTTCTCATTCTTTCCTGTATTTCCTGTATTTCTCATCCTATTGGTTAATAATAATGCACATCATTGGCTGAATTTCATAAACTTTGGCATGTCTACACTTTTTTAACTTCAAAGTTTAGTACCATACTCGAATATGAACTACAGAATTTCTAGTATTTTCTTTTCTTTTCCCCTCTCTCTCTCTTTGCTTTTGTCCATTACTCACTACAAAATGGGCTTTATGTAGCTTAATTATAAGAATTGTCATCAGAAAACTTCTATAATGCTCTTTATTTAAGCAAATTAAGTCTTGCATATATGTTGATGTATCAGGAAATTTTGAAGTGGATTGATGAGGATTCCTAAACCCTTGCAGAGCAGTTTCTTTTCATATGAGATCATAGAACATAAAATTCAAGCATAGATAGAGAGTTGACTCCAGGCCTGTGGTTAAATGTTTGAAAGTTTGAAGAGCTGAGTAGGCAGGCATCATCAACTCCCTATAACTTATAAAAGCTCACACTACTTGGATGGAAAACCTTGTGATCCCTGTATGCTACTGCTTAGGGCCTCTTTAATTTATGCTCCCCTTTGCCACTCCAGTTTTCCTTATATATGGACAACATTAAAATGAAAAATCTGAAGTTCAAAACTGAGAAAAGAAGTTACTTGATATGACACAAGTGTGATAACCACCACATGCAACTTGTTCAGAATACGGCAGTTCACTTATCATGGATGGTGCTGTCGCATTTTTTGCCTCTCGAAAGCCCTACATTTTTTCCAAACAGAAATTCATAGCTCAAATGAATACAAAAAACAACCAAAAGAGAGCCAAAAACAGAACTTAAGGCTATTAAAACTAGTTCAAACATTGATGCTTTTAACACTTACAAATTTATCCATTGCTCTTTCACCAAAAATGAAAACAGAGCCATTTTCTGTAAAATCAGACACTTAAAGAAGTAAAAGAAAGTCCAAGATATAGCTGGAAAAGCCACACCCCATAAAATGTTCAACCAATTCTTTGTTGTTCCAGTGACATTTGGGTGACTCAAATAACTCAAATGTAAGAGTTTGGGAGCTCAAGCCACCCTATACTACATGAGGAACTCTGAATGGTTGGAACTAGTTATGGGTGCATCATATTGATGTTCTTATATGAAAATAAAAATAAAAATTGATCAACCTTTAGAAGAAAGGTCAGAAATATACCATCAATGCATGCTGAATGCAACAAGCCAGCAGCAACATTCTTTACCTGTATTTACACAAACAGTTAAGCCAAATACCCACAATTGGTCATGAGTTATTTCCTAACCAACATCCTTTTACCATCAAGAAGCAAGAGAGAATATCACGAGTATAAAATACCTTAATGCCCTCAAGTCTCTTTATGAGCCTTGGTCTGTATTCACTGCACAAAAAGAATATTATTAGTACATAACTAGAGAGAAGTGGAAAGTCAGCCTGCTGAAAATAAACTTTCTGAAATCTAAACGCAAATATGACTGACAATATTATTGACATAACTCAGTTATTTCTCAAAACTGTATGCATATGATTATCTGTCATTAGGAGAAGCAACAGGTAATACTATAGATACAGACATGTATTGTTTATGAAGCTTCCAGCTTAAAAGAGATTTGCAAGATTTTTTATGATATTTATCTATCCTATCAAAGAAGCTTCCATCTTAAAAGAGATTTTGTAAGATTTTTTATGGTATTTATGTATCCTATAAAAAAGAAATGCAGTTTCAGTAAGTAGATTGTGATTAATGAAAATGGGAGGCAGTTTTTCACTAGCCCTTGTAATCAGGAGGTTTAACAAATTCTCAACAATTCAACCAACAAAAGAAAAATAAATAACAACAAATGATGTAACAATATTATCCAATAAAGCAGTATCCTTGCGTAGATTTTTTAAAAATTGTAAAACCACCAAATACAACCTGGAGCTTCTAAAAAACCCCAAAAGGCTTGATTCATGGCCATGACCCAGTCTTCCAGATCCTCCTGCTCCCCAACTTAAGGCCTCACCTTGATCTGGTAAAGGATTAAACAACTATCAAAGAGAAAAAAAAAAAAAAAAGAGAGAGAGAAAGAAAAAGAAAACAAAGACCTCTCATCTCCCTAGCTTTCATGCAATATCAAAAGAACACTATAACTAGTAATAAGAAAACAAGCCAATAGCTTAAAATGTGTTGCATCTTTCAAACCTGTAGCAGCAACTGAGTGTTCTGAACCCAAAGCTACCATTTTAATCCTGATACCATTTAAGCATTCTACTTTACTTGGTACAGAAACTGCATTGGCTGCCTCTGCATATCAGATAAAAATAGAATTAATTTTAACAAGTTCCACATGTCAATTCTCTAACCTTAAAGCCAGCAAACTAATATCACAAGATGTTCATAAAAAATGCTGAATGAGAAGGAACAAATAAGAAGACTAGTTCAAAACCTGAAATTAGATCAATAAATCAAGATGATTCAAAAGATTTTTCTTTCAAAAACAATTTGGACCCAAGAATATATTAGGCATATATGCTTGACATCTGGACTTCTACAGATTCTTTTTGCACCAGAACATTTATAAAAGTGTTCTATAGTATAAAAGATAAACAAAAAAAGAGAAATTAAATTCCACATGACATGAGAAATAAATTTAGAGTAGTGCTATTTAATGTAAAGAAATTATCCAAATTTCTTATAAAAATAAACAAAAACGATATCACCCTAGCTTTTCCAAACAATTACACCCATGCTATTGTGTCTATTCAGAGAAATAAATCAGAGAAAGTTTCAAGATAGTATTTATAATAAATTGCATTTTCTTGAATAAGGTAGCATCATTCCTGGCCACTTTCTCTAGAATCTAATGAGTAAAGTCTAAAACACATAACACCACACAAAACACATAAATCAAAAAGACTCCACAGAAGTGATTCTTATATTAGAAATCATATGAGTTCGATTAATAACTTCATACAAATCAGCAGGCATGCCAAATTAATCTTAATGGGCTTATTTTTCTTTCTTTCTTTAAAAAGATTCTATTTTATTAAAAAGGGAGATTGTAATAACTTAATACAAATAAATACAACTTAGAACACCCAGTATAGCCAATCACACCAAAAGGCCACTGTCACCCAGTTTGCCCATTAAAGACCCCTTCAAATCAAGGGCCTGAAAAGAGGAATGGATTCCTCATTAAGCACCTCCAACAGAGTGGCTCCTGATTTGCCAGATGATTCACTATTTTCTGCCTGACCTATGGTTCTAAGCAATGGAACCACCTAGACCTTTGGAAAGTCCACCATCCTTTGCATACAAAATCATAACTCAAATGTCCTTTTCTTCCTTGGGAGACCCATGAACATCCCCAACTGGCTTAGAGAAAGCTCAAACCAAATTGTATATTGTGTCTCTAAATGTACCACCAATACCCAGCAGCCCGAGAGTGCTCAATGAATATCCATCAAAAATTAAGATTTGAGTCCTCCTATGCCCTGATCACTTCACTCCTATAGTAACCCAAGTCACCCCATACTATAGCAAGATCATAACAACAGGGAACATCTTTGGTAATTGATGCCTAAAATGATATGAGATAGGACACACTAACCTGGAAAAAATTCAATTGATATTCTCCTTTCAAATTTCCAGAGGTTCCTGTCCAACCAGCAAACCAATAAAATATCTAGCATAGCTCCCTTCAATAGAACTTTTCCCTGGGATTTTTTCCAAAATCCTAAAGCATAATAAAGGTTAAGTTTTCAATGCCTAAAGGGGGAACTCAAGACTAAGTTACTAATGAGAATAACTTGTCATAACCCGATAGTAACAGCACAATGAAGAAGAAGATGGTCAGCAGTCTAAGAGTGTCTTCATTCCTCAAGCACAAGACACAAGCTCTGAGTTGATGGCTTTATAAGATCCTTTAACCTATAAAATTCATTGGTATAATTCATTCTTACTAGGTGCTAAACATGTGAAGGTTCCGACCTCTGGCATAGCTTTAGATTTCCAAATGAAGACATGAGGAAAAGATTTTGGATTGTAACTTTTAGAAGAAAAATTTAAATGAGAAAAAACCTGAAGTTGCAGAATCTAGGCCCTCCCATGCAGAAACGGTGAAGAGAGACAAACAATATAGGGAAGCATATACGGGAAGATAGATCATCAATTTCTTAACCAATAGGATTAGATGCCCAAAATTGAGGTTCCACAAAGAGAATTTTAATCATCTAATCATGACCTCCACTGGAATTGCCTTTTCCTCCTATCATTAGCCACTCTATGTGTGCGTGTGTAAAGCTATGCTCGCATTCTATTAGATAGAGAGAATACAGAAAAGAAGGAACAATCAGAAAACCTGGTAGGATTCTAATGGCTTCCACCCCTATGGAAACAGTATAAAACTCAAGGGTATACGAGATTCCCAACAAAATCAACAAGAGAAGAGGTTCCCCTCTTGGTCAATCTATCAACTTCTCGGTTAGCCAATCTACCCGTCCACAAGATAGAGCAATTCAATCCCCATAATCCTCCATATCCAATGATTATATCTGTAGGGACCCTTACACGGCTAGTCATCCCAAATAAAACAGCCATTAAATCTCCCTCCAGTAGATCAGTGACACCCAACCCTCTTTCAATATTGGAACCATTTGAGCCTAGATTTTTTACTCCTTTCTTAACAAAATTCTTCTAACTCCAACCTCCTAGAGACTCAAAAAGCGATTTAGGATGCAAAAGCATTAATCAGAACAGTGTTTTACTGTGATCACAACAACTTGGAGTTCAGGATTTTTTTTTCTTATGTATTTTTTTTACAATCCTGGTAACATTACTTTAGAAGTCCATATTCATAAGATATAAAAAACAATTAAACTCTGAGAATCAAGAGAAAATAATTTTCCAAAAATATAAAAGGAAAAGAATTCCAACATGAACCATGTACTATACTTAAAACAATGAGGTAAATACTTATCATTACTTTTTCCAAGGCCTAGCTGACCATTTGAGTTTTTTCCCCACATGTAGAGTTCCCCATCCACTACAAGAAAATGAACTATGATAAGAAGGGAAAAAAAAAGGGTGAAGAAAAAAAAGGCAAAACTGGCAAGAATAAACAAAAAATAACACAAACAGGATGTTGACAGTTAAACAAGATGATGAATCTAGAATAAATTGATTTGTTGCTATAAAAAACATAAGCATATGCCAAATTAACATCTTCCACGCTAAAAGATCACATGAAGAGGTACATCAACAATAAAATGCTAAGCATTTTAAAAATGAGCATCTCATGGTTAACAATGATTTACATTTTCTGCAACCCAAATCTTGGATAACTAGAAATAAACAAAAAAATATAAAACAAATCTAAAAGTTTTACATTAACATTTATCTAATAAGGGAAAGGAAAGGAGGGGCTTGGATCATACCGAATGCATTGAAGACAATGATCAGAGGGTCATAAGCATCTGTGGGAAAGCAAGGTTTTCCTATTTTAGGATTTTTGACTTTGTATATTCTGTAAAATAGAATATTGGTAGTTAAATCCTTGATTTATTGGGATCTGGTTTAGGATAGTTTCCTCTTCTTATAATACGCCTAAAGTATAGCCTATATAGCTTTTCATTCTTGTATCCTATGGAAATATGTGAAGAATATTTTCTCTAGTTTTTCCACATGGTATCAAAGCCCTTGGCTCTTTGGGATTTGTGGTTTTTGGCACTCTGTGCCCTTCAAGATTCAAGCTTCATTTTGCTTGGTTCTTCTTTGTTTTTTGCCTACCCAATCTTTCCTTTAATCTTATTTGTATTCCTTTTTGGCATTCATTCTCCTTTATACCCGTTGTTGGTTCTCTGATCCTCACACAACCTAATAGAATCAATCATGTCTGAGATATTTAAAGCCACTACCACTCTTACAACACAACTGATTGAAGCTTTGTCAAATCAATCCATAGGAGAACTCCAAAACATTCAAGCTGCATATCGATTGAATGGAAAAAGTTCTTTGTAGTGGTCCTAAGTTGTGAAGACGTTCTTGAAGGGGAAAGGAATGCTCCACCACTTGTTGGGCACTAGACCAGAGCAGAGTGATCCAAAATTCCAAAATTGGGACAAGGAGAATTCCATGATTCTGACATGGTTGTGGAATTTGATCCTACCCGAGATTAGTGGCACTTGTATGTTTTGTCCATAGCTAAAGAAGTTTGGAAGGTAGTGAGACAAATTTACTCAAAAGTATGTGATGCTGCACAAATATTTGAAATCAAGACCAAGATTTCAGCCACCAAACAAGGTGAGTGATCTCTGACTGAATATTCCAATATTTTGAAGAACTTGTGGCAAGGGATGGATTATTATCAAGGTATTCAGATGAAGTGTGGCGAGGAAGCAACTATGTTGAAGAGGTTTGTGGAAAAAGAGAGAATTTTTGAATTTCTTGGTGGTTTAAACTTGGAATTCGATCAGGTCAGAGTTCAGATTTTGGGAAAAGAGGATTTGCCATCGTTAAACGAGACTATTTCTATGATTTGTGTGGAGGAAGCAAGAAGAGGAGTGACGATGAATGAAACCCCTGCCGTAGAAAGTTCATCTTTACTCAACTACTAGAAATATGAAGAATTCAGGTGTGGAACATCAGCCCGGTGCCAATAACTAGCAGCCAGATTTTTCCCAAACCACAAATAAAAATCCTATGTGGTGCATTTACTACAAAAAACAGTGGCACACTAAGCATATGTGTTGAAAACAGCATGGAAGACCATCAAAATCCAACAACAGCAGTAGGGGTTGGAGGCCTAACAATGGATGACAACAAAAAGGTCAAGGACATGCGAATTTGACCAGCAGTAATCAACTGAACAATGAGAATGAGATTCAAGAGCATGGAGGGTTCAAGAAAGAAAATACTAAGAGGATGAAAAGTTTGTTGGAGTTTTCAGAGAAACCTCTCGGTGCTTGCTCCTTAGCACTCTTAGATAAGTATTATACTTCTTATTTGTTTTGTCTCAAACTTGTCCTTTTTGGGTTCCTAGGTCATTGACTCAAGAGCCATAGACCATATGACTAATTCTTCTCATAAATTTGTTCCACACCATGTCCAACCAACAAGAAAATTTCCACAACAGATGGTTCCTTGACCACTATAGCCAATCAAGGAGAAATCCATATAAACCCGTCACTTATCCTAAAAAATGTTCTTCATGTATCAAAGCTTTCAACTATTCTCGTTTCCATACATCAACTCACCAAAGACATGAATTGCAGTGTGATTTTTCATCCTTGTGGGGAAGATGATTGGACCTGCAAAGGAAAAAGACAGGCTCTACTTCCTTGATGAGCCAAGTGATCAAAATAGGATTGAGAATAAGTTTCCTTTGTTATACTTCACGGCAAGCTCCATCTCAAATAAAGACGTGTTTGACTTCATCATCTTCGATTAGGAAATCCTTCATTTAGTATTCTCAAAGTCTTGTTTCCGTCATTATTCAAAGAATTGGATGCAGAAAATTTTCATTATGAAGTCTGAGAATTTGCAAAGAATCATCATGCTTCATTCTCAATTAGCAATAAAAGAGCTTTTATTCTTTTTCTCTCATTCATGGTGACATCTGGGGTCCCTATATAGTTCCTAATATTTCAGGGGCCAGATGGTTCGCTTCATTTGTTGATGATCGTACTCATGTGTCTTGGATTTTCTTCTCAAACAAAAATTTGGTGTGAGTAATATCTTTTCAAACTTTCATAACATGATCAAAACGCAATTTGGTGTGAGAATAAAAAAGTTCAGATTTGATAATGCTAAAGATTATTTTAATCAAGTTTTGTCTCCTTATTTTTAGAAAGAAGGAATTACTCATGAGTCATCTTGTGTTAGTACTCCTTAACAAAACAGGGTGGCTAAAAGGAAAAATGACCATCTTCTTGCACCCACCATGCCTTTTTGTTCCAAAACACTATTAGGGGAGGCAGTTCTTACATTTGCCCATCTTATCAATAGATTACCTCCTTAAGTATTAGGGTTCAAAACTCCTATGCAAGAGTTTTCTTGTTTTTTCCCTGACTTTCATACTTTGAATAATCTCACTCCTATAATCTTTGGTTTTGTCTCCCTTGTTCACATCCATGCTCACAACAAGGGAACCATGGGCATTTAAATGCATTTTTGTTGGGTATTTTTTCAACACAAAAGGGTTACAAATGTTACCATCCACTTTGTGGGAAATTTTTTGTCTTTGATGATGTGACTTTTTTCGAAAAAAAAAAAGGTTATTTTACTTGTCCTTGTCTTTAGGTTGAGACATCATTCATGGAAGATAAGGATAAAGATTTTTTTCTACTCAATTTGCCCTCCACTTCCAAATCTTCTTCACCCAACCCCACTTTTTGTACAACATCTAGCACCACTCCAGCTACTTTGCCCACTATTGAACTATCCTCTCCCGGTCCCCTATCTTCAGCTAAGGAAAAATCAACTCACAATCCTACTAGACCACTACAGGTATACCTAAGGAAGAAAGCACCCATCGTAGAACCCGTGCAAATCCAAGAGTTGGAACTAGCCCCTAGAAATGAAGTAATTTCTCTACCAAAATCTTCTCATGATAGTGTTTTTATTACCATTGATAATGGTGATCATGATTTGCCCATTGCTCTTAGGAAGTGCACAAGAGAATGCACCAAACACTTGTTATACCCGCTTGCTCATTTCATGACCTTTGAGAGATTGTCACCTTCTAATCGAGCCTTCCTTATCCAACTAAACACTATTGTCATTCCTAACACCTTGTCTAAGGCATTAAATAGTGAAAGAATGGAGACATGCCATGAGTACTAAAATGGAAGCACTAGAAAAGAATAGAACGTGGGAGATAGTGGAGTTGCCAAAAAGAAAGAATCTGATAAGGTATAAGTGGGTCTTTACTATGAAATATAAGGTAGACAAGTCAATTGAAAGGTACAAAGTAAAGCTTATTGTCAAGGGATATAGCCAAACTTATGTAGTTGATTATTTAGAGACCTTCACACCTATAGCCAAGATGAATACGATAAGGGTGTTATTATCCTTGGTTGTCAACTTTGAGTGGAGTTTGCAACAATTTGATGTTAAGAATGCCTTCTTACATTGTGATCTTGAAGAAGAGATTTATATGGAAGTTCCTCCTAGATTTGAAAAACCTATAAAGCAGAGAAATGTGTAAGCTCAAGAAGGCCTTGTACAGTGTAAAACAATCTCCTCGTGCATGATTTGAAAGATTTGCTAAAGTATTAATTACTAATGGATACAAGCAAAGTCAAGGTGATCACACTTTGTTCACTAAGCACTCCGCTTGAGAGGGAGTTACTACCCTGTTAGTTTATGTGGATGATATAATTGTGATTAGGAATGATGAGGAAAGAGACAATTTAAGGATGTGTTTGGCGAGAGAATTCAAGGTTAAAGAACTTAGCAGGTTAAAGTGCTTCTTAGGCAATGAAGATGCGCAAACAAAACAAAGAATTTTTGTATCTCAACAAAAGTATGTGCTTGATTTGTTGAAAGAAACTGGGAAGTTAGCATGTAAACCAACAAACATGCCTATTGAGCCTAATCATAAGCTTGGAGATAGTAATGAAGATGATATTGCAGATTCAGGAAACTATCAAAGCTTAGTGGGCCCATTGATCTACTTGTCTCACACAAGACCCGACATAGCATATGTCGTTAGTCTGGTAAGTCAGTTCATGCACAATCCCAAGGAGACTTACCTTCAAGCAGTGCATTGAATACTACATTATCTCAAGAGAACACCGATGAAAGGGATTTTATTCAAGAAGGGGACAAGTTTGAAACTTGAAGCCTATACAGATGTCGATTATGCAGGTTTGATCATAGATAAACGCTCAACATCGGGTTATTGCACATTTCTCGGTGGAAACCTAGTAACATGGAGGAGTAAAAAGCAAAATGGTGTTGAGAGATCAAGCGCTAAGGCTGAGTTTAGGTCAATGGTACTTGGAATTTGCGAACTACCATGGTTGAAAATAATTCTAGAAGATCTGAAGATTAAATGAGAGGCACCTATAAGACTCTATTGTGACAACAAGTCAACCATCAATATTGCACATCATCCAGTGCAACATAACCAGACTAAACATGTGGAGGTAGACGGGCACTTTATCAAGGAGAAGTTGGACAATGGCCTTGTTTGCATACCGCATGTCTCCACAGATGGACTGCTTGAAGATGTGCTGACCAAAGGATTGAATAATATTAGGTTCCAAACAATAATTGACAAGCTGGAAATGTATGACATTCACCCACAAGCTTGAGGGAGAGTGTGGGAAAACAAGGTTTTCCTATTTTAGGATTTTTGACTTTGTATATTCTATAAAATAGAATATTGGTAGTTAAATCCCTGATTTATAGGGATCTAATTTAGGATAGTTTCCTCTTCTTATAATATGCCTAAAGTATAGCCTGCATAGCTTTTAATATAAAAGTTGATTCTTGTATTCTATTGAAAGATGTGAATAAGATTTTCTTCAGTTTTTCCACAGTATCATATCCAAGTCTTTGTACCCATTATTAAGATCCTTTTAAGCCGATTAACTGTATCCTAAAATTCTTGGGTTGTGAAGGATTGAAGGCCCCAACACATAACCTCACACAAACCCGTGTAACAAAGTAAATACATGATATATACCCAATTGCTCCAACTTACTAATGCTATGAAATTGTGGGCATAATTAAGCAAATATTGGCCTTAAAAAAAACTAGGTTTCATGTTACAATTGAAGCAGCTAGATAGGCAATTCATGGACAGGTTTAGAGAAAATAAGAGAGACCTCCATATAGCACTTTTCAACTTGGGAAAAACATATATATGATCAGGTCCCTAGAGAGGAAAATAATGCAATGGGTTCTACAAAAAGAAATGACACCAATTGAATATATTATGATCAAGTATCAAGGACAATTATGATACCTTAATCACTAGTATTAGAAATCATGGATAAGTGCGACAAGTGAACTTCATATAGAAGAAGACTGCATTAAGCTTTGCCATTGAGCCTAAAAACCCGAACTTAGTCCTTCTGGTATTAGGCATGCTAGCAAACCCAAACTTGGGCAGACAGGAGATATCTCCTCCAACTATACCCCATAAGTCCTTCTGGTATCATTATATCGCACTTTCCTCCCCTCATCAAAATTTCAGATACAATGAAATCACCTTTAAGATTCTACTTGAACTCCAACCCATCAAAAAAAAAAAAAAAAGATTTGACTTGAACTCCAGATTCAGGGTATGAATTTTACCTATAAAGTTCTTGAAAGAGTTCTTATGGCTGTTTGCCAAAAAATGAAAGTGGGCTAAAGGCACATATGTCTCACTGAGATAAAACAAACTGAACTTTCTTATTGCCTTGAAAGTACTTTAGTTTATTGGTGCTTCTGGAGGGATGTCCAACAGCTTTACATTAAAGGAGGTAATGGTAAGTCAGACATTGGTTTTTCATAAAAAGCCTTCCCTTATATGCTTTTGATGATATCTGACAGACAAGGTTCAAACTTTGAATTGTCAGGATTCAAAGATAATCTTCTTTGAGATCATCCAAGGCACCACAAGAAAGACATTTTTTTTGGAGTCTTCTATAGCTCCAAACTTTCCTCAAACTTATAACCTCCAATCCCATGTGCAACAGATCCATAACTCTCATAAGCCACCACAATTTAGAAGGAAACTTGCTGCAATCTGCCATACCTGTAAGTTTTCGGTTCATCCCAAAACAACCCCAAACCCTCCCACACTTACTACACCAACACCCCCCCACCCTATTAAAAAGTAGGAGTTTCCATGTGCACCAATTGAAAGAAAAATGATAATTCATCTAGCTCTGTCAGAAATGTATGCCTAATACCAAACCTGTAATAGCAGCAGAATGATAATAACCAGCTGCAATATGTATGATCTTCTTAGGAAGTGCAGAAACTTCAAGAGGCTCCTGCAACAACACATTCAGGTAAAGAAAATTCTAAAGGAAATACATAGTGAAGTAAATGGCTGTATGGAAAAATCCAATCAGTTTCCCAGATTACACAATGATCAGCATAAGTTACCACACTAAATGTGAGCAAAAGCTAACCAGACCTAGATAACTTAAAAGTGGGAACAAACACATATCTTTTTTGAGTTCATCTGATTAGAAAAGTTAGAATTTACCAGCTTAACAGTGAAACACAATGTGTCTGCACACAAAGAAAGAGAAGCAATAATACTTATATGCAGGTAAAAATACAAGAAAAAGCTACAGCTGGCAGCTGTGTCATGATAGGTTATAGCAGATTCTCTCGGATTACCATATATATATATATTTTGATAGGAAACGACAAAGATATATATTGATAGAAAAAAAAAGTACAAAAGGAGGGTGAGAAATCCTCCCACCAAAGAAACTAGTCTACAAGGATATAAACCCAAGAAAGTACACAGTACAACAAGCGAACACTCTAGATTGGACCACTCCTTAAGGAGAACACACCGCTAACCAATCTAGTTGTAATACATTAAGGGGAGTCCCCTTAAAGGCCTTGGAACAGAAGGCCCAAAGAGAAGCAAGGAAAACAATAGAATCTCATAGATACTCTGAATTCCTTGCTTTATCCTCAAAAATCCTCCCGTTTCTTTCTCTTCACACAACCCAAATTATAGCGGTGCTTGCAACTTGCCACAAGACTCCCCCTCTTAGAGGCTCCAAAACCATCAAATTTGATGGACATCATGTCAACGATGCTCCTCGGGGTGACCCAATCCAAATTGGCTAACTGAAATAATCTGTGCCATAACCCCGTCGTCAAGGAGCAATGAAGGAAAAGGTGATCTACAGATTCCCCTTGCTTCATGCACAGAAAACAAATATCAGGATTAAGGGCTTTGTAGGGTCTTCTCAATTGTAGCATGTCATTAGAATTTACCTTCTTGTGTGCCACTAACCAGACAAAGGACCTCACTTTGAAGGGGACTTAAGATTTCCATACAAACTTAGAAGGAAAAACTTGAGGAGAACCAGAGAAATGGGATAAGGCCAGAAAGAAAGATTTGACTGAAAAAAACCCTGAAAATGATAAAGGCCAAAATCTAGCATCTGGAACCGAAGGTGATAGATGCAAACCATCGAAAAACCGCATAAAACCTTCTAATTCTTCTATCTCAAGATCTGAAAGGTTACGGCGGAAATTAAAGTTCCAAGAGAAAGGACGAGAAGAACCGAAAATCGAAGAAATAGGCACTGTGGCTTCAAAACCAATTTTCTTATAACAATAAGCCTAATATGGCAAAAAAGCCACTCTTAGATAGCTTACAGCTACACCTTTAACAACAATGTAACTAAATATCAGTCATCTCCAGTATCAGTATCAATAAATTTTCCAACAGAGATAATTAAATATCCAGATATGATCAATAATATCAAAATGTTTATCAATATAATGTTCATACTTGATACTACCAATGCACCAATAATATATCACTATCCTTCCTGACATATGAGACCATTATTGATATTTTTGCAAGTAAAATCCAAAGGATAAAAAATTCTGCCAATACTAAGAACAGTTTTTCTAATTGATATTGTCCAACACTCCTGTTAGGAAATGTCTGATTCCCTGATACTTGTTTCTATTTTAAGTCTTATTGATTTAAATTAGAATCAATTAATGATGGTATATATTTTATAATGGGTAAATAATTTAAACTAATTATAGGGATTGTCTTTGTAAAACTTGTACAGTTTTTTTTCTGTTTTACTCTAGGAGGGTAGGTGTGTATATTAAGCTCTTATATCCTAGTTGATCAATATATAAAATTATTCAATTCAATTCAATTCTCTCTACCTCCATGGTATCAGAGCTAGAAAGACTTTTCTGGTAACCAATTCTTGGTCTTCATTACCAAACAAGCTCTTCATTTCTTTTTGTACTTCATTGCCAATCTAATCCCTATTGCATCTTTGATCCCCATTGCTTGTTGGCAGTCTCATTCCTTTCTTAATCATGTCGGAAGTCTTTGACAAATCAGGTATAGCAATTCCTAAGTGGAAGGAAGTTGTGTTTGAAGAAATGAGATCCTTGCATAAGAATGGACTTGGGGAAGTGGTAGAGCTAGCCTATGGAAAAAAAGCAATGGGATGTAAATGGGTTTTCTCTATCAAATATAAAGTATATGGATACATAGAAAGGCATAAGGTCAGGTTAATGGCAAAGGGATACACTTAGACCCTTGGTATTGATTACTAAGAAAAATTTTCCCCATTTGCCAAAATGAACTTGATCAGAATCTTGTTGTCCCTAAGTGTCAACCTAGACTAGACTCAACATCATTCTGATTTGAAAAATGCCTTTTTGCATGGAAACCTTGAACAAGAAGTTTATATGGATGCCCCACCAGGTTTTGAAAACTCATTTAGTAAAAGGAGAGTTTGTAGACTAAAAAAGTCTTTATATGGTCTGAAATGATCTCCTAGAACTTGGTTTGAAAGATTCATTAATTCTTTGAGGAGATATGGTATTACTCAAAGCCAAGGAGATGGCACATTGTTTTTTAAACGATCCCCACAGATGAAACTTGTGTTTGTTATCCATGTAGATGATGCAATTATAACAAGTGATGATTTAAAGGAAATAAAACATTTCAAGACTCTCTTGGCCAAGGAATTTGAAATCAAGGACTTGGGAACTCTGAGATACATTATGGCCATGGAAGTAGCTAGATCAAGATAAGGTATATTTGTTTCCCAATAGAAGTATCTCTTGGATCTTTTACAAGAGACTGGTTGTAAACCAACAAAGACTTCAATTGATCCTAACCATAAATTAAGAGCTAAGCGTGAAAGAATTCCAATTGATAAAAGGAGATGTCAACAATTGGTAGAAAGACTAATCTACTTGTCTCACACTAGACCACATACAACATATGTCATGAGCATTGTCAGCCAATTTATGCATTCACCATTGGAGTATCACATGGATACAATGCTAAGGATCTTGAGATATTAGAAAGCTACATAGAAAGAGAGTGATGTTTAAGAAGAATTACCACCTGGCTTGTAAAGGCATATACAAATGCAAATTAGGCAAAGATTTATCAAGGATTGAAGGTCCACTATAGGTTATTGCACTTTTGTAGGTGGGAACCTTGTTACATGGAGCAACGAAACAAGTCGTTGTAGATAGATCATGTATAGAGGCAAAATACAGAGCCATGGCTCATGAAGTTTTGTGGATATAGGCCCAACTTAAAGAGCTAAGTTTTGAACCTAAAGAACCAATGAAGATCCACTGTAACAACAAAGTTGCAATCAACATTGCTCACAATCCAATTCAACATGATTGAACCAAACAGGTTGAAGTAGATAGACACTTTATAAATGAAAAAATTGAAATTGGAGAGATCACCACTCCTTTTGTTACTACCAAATAGCAGTTGGTCGACATCTTCATAAAAGGACTTTCTAACACCATGTTTGACCTTATTGTGTGCAAGCTAGGAATGGATAACATCTATGCACCAGCTTGAGGGGAAGTGTTAGAAAATATGGCTGATTTTTTATACTTATCTCTATTTTAAGTCTCGTCTTATTTCCTGATATTTGTCAGTATTTTAAGTCTTATTGATTTAAATTAGAATCAATTGATGATGACATATATTTTAGAATAGGTCAACAGTTTAGAGTAATTATAGGAATTGTCTTTGTAATGCTTTCCTTGTATAGTTTATTTTTGTTTTACTCTAGAAGGGTATGTGTGTGTATAATGCTCTTGTAACCTTGTTGATCAATATTCAGAATTATTCAATTCTTTCCACCTTCAACTCCTATGTAATATTAATAAAGGAAATAATGTTTGAACATTATGTCAATGGAATGAAATGTCACATATAATAATACCACAACATTGATCTTGAATATTACTTGGACGGGTAAGTTGGATCATTAGTCATACATCCACCATAGCACTGATCCTGAATTGTAGAATACTAGCCCCAAGTACAAGCAACTCATACTGAGAATCTAACTTGCCAAAACAATCAACCACATACTATAGATATTATAAAATTACCTCAAAAGAATCAAATAGATGAAAAGAAAGAGAACTCTTTGAAATAATGAAAAAATAAATAAAAAATGCACAATAACTGAAAATAAGTTTGATGGTGTCAATCAAGCAAATCCTGACAGCCAAAAGAATAAACAGCTAGACAACAAGGCCAAGATATCATACAGTTGTGTAACTTTTATCAACTGATACACCAAGCTGTCCAAAATCATTGAGACCAGCAGCATAAACACAACCAGTTTCTGTCAATGGAAGAGGATAATTTGTAAGCCTCTACCCAAAACAGGGTTTACAAGGTTCTCAATTCATCACCAATCAATAGAGAAATAATTTGATAGTCACCCAAAGCTAAATAATAAAGTTAAGAAAGAAAAACACCAAGACAAAGTCAAATTGAAACAAACTTTTCTACAAAGCACGCTCATCAGAAAGCAAAGTTTAATTCTAGATGATAAGCAAACATTATATAAGATTTAATTGACTATAAAAAATTACCAATAAACAAATTAGAACAGTGAATATACCGTACATATCAAATAATCAATTTTCTTCCAAACAAGTATAACCTTTCAACCAAAGAGGAGCAAGAACTATGCATCATAAAGTCGAATAGTTATCGTAAGCTATAGCTCTCAAAATGAAAATACATGTTTTACGTTAGTGAGAAGCTGGTTAGGTTAGATTAGATTGCTCTCCTGCTAGAGAATGCAATCCAGAGGATTGTAGTACAGATAATCCTAGTAAGCTTGAGTTCTTTGGTTCCTGATGAGGAAGGCAAGGGCTTTAATAGGTTTGGTTACCAAGTGAGGTCATAAGGAAAAGATCTAATGCCCTAAAGCAATCTGATGGTGCTTCTGCACACCTTTGAGGTTTGTGGGAACAAAACCTAGTTAGAGAGATTGTTTATTTATATGAATCTAGCTGGCAGTCTGTGATGCCCCACCCCAACAACCCTCATGATCAGAAAATTTGCATGCAGATTTTCAAGCCAGAATATCCTAGCAGGTAGCAGGCACTGCCCACTCTAGTTCTTATTTAAGCAATGGAATTACTAGAACCCTCTGCACTAATCCCTGAATGCAAACAGTTCTCATAAACTATTGTGCACATACAGGGTCAGTGCCTCCAAAAAACCTGCATTTTGAGTGGTGTCTTGTGTTCTAAGGTCCTAGGAGAAAACTGTAAGTTGAGAGAGCTTTTATTTTTCTCAATCCCTTAGATCAGAAAACTATACAAGCAGATTTTCCAGCAAACATGGAGCATCATCATGAGGATATGTTAGTGGAAGTATCATTCCAGGAATACTCCGGTACCAATTTAAGCTTTTGAATGGCACCTATTTGGCCTTTGTTGCTTCTCACACATCTATCTCTAACTTTACAAAGATAAAGTTTGGCATCTAATATTGTGGATTGCAATGGATTATTTCTAGAAAATTTCATTACCATGTTAACAATTCTAAAAATCGTCATCACCTTTAACTGACAAGTTCTCCAGATACCTACGCACTCTTCACCATAAGAAACTATTTCAAGTGCCCAAGCATAGGGAAGTTGCGGGGGAAAAATGGAGGTTAAGGTGAAAGAACTTACCCATCAACAGATGAACATTCCAAACAATGCTGAAAACCATATGATGACATTTCTTACAAGACCTATCAGGACTTCACTGCACATTTCTTTTGAATGCATCAGGAAAAAATAAAAAAAGTTGAAATTAAGAACTAACCAATTTGATCTGATCAAAATTGATCAGATCAGGCCATTTGATGGTGACAATGAGAACTGTTTTCTGTTTTTGAAAACAGAAAAAAGAAAAAACAGAAAAAACAAAAATAAGGTTTAAGGAGAAAAAAAGGTCTGGTAACAAGTTTCAAAAACTATTTCAGAAACATTTTCTGAAAACAGATCATCTAGAAAGAAAGAAAAAAAGGAGTGGGGTGGTTTACGGACATTACAATACAGGTTTTCACATCTTAAAAAATGCAAGCACTTCAACAATTGCCTTGAAAACAAACAAATTTATTATTTTCATTTTAGAAAATAAGTGTTTTCACAAAAAAAAACATTTCCATCTCCACTAACAAACAAGTTTGCTCTTCCTTGTTCTTCTTAGCAACCAAACAAATGGCAGGAAATTCAACCAAACCAACACATTTGCCTGAAATGATGAACCAAAAACAATGAATCAACCCTGAAATCCTGTTTAAAAAAAGGCTGAAGTTAAAAGCAAAACAACTAGGTCATATTAAAATTAATGATGTTCAAACATAATATACATTATGAGCCCAAATCCTAAAACAGTTTAAGCTCTAGGAAAGTTGTTATTTATCTACCTGCAAGTCCTCCTTCCATCTATTTGTTTGTGATCACAAACTTGTTATTTGTAAACCTTCTAGTCTGTCTCTCAACATACTCGAGCTTTTAGGAAAGTTAGTAACTCAATGAAATGGGTAGACTTCTGAAGATCACAAACTTATTATTCAAAGACCTTCTGCCCGCTCATGTTTCTCAGCAACCAAAAGGTTTCAACCAACCAAATGCATTTATCAAGACTCTGAACCAGAAAGAAAGGAGCAAGCCCCAAAAGCCTATCAAAAGGGGACTCTGGGCTCTGCCACAAGCAACAGCTAACATAAACAAGGTTTTTGGTGACATGCAGAACCATTGTAACTCCAAGATTCCCGGTCCCAATTCGTCAAAATCACCATTTCCCCATGGTGCTGCAACTCACTTTTGGGTTTGCTTGAAACAATGTTTTCAAAAAGCCATGCCTTAAAACTGACCCTTAAACCCAAAACTCAATCAAAGTTAATCACAAATCATCATGGAATAGACAGAATGATCATAAATTATTATTAAATTCACCCAAATTAATCACAAATTCGCTTGAAATAGACAGAATTATCAAGAATTACTATAAAATCGATCAAAATTAATCCTAAACCAACATGTAATAGACAGAATTAGAAAAAAATATATTATTAAAAAATATGGAAAATAAAAAGGACAAAACAGAATATTCAGAATTTCAAACTCCCTCCTTTCCCTCATTTTGCCAGGAACCAAAAAAATGGCACCCAATTCAACCAAACCCACACATGCATCTCAAAATCCTGAAACATAAACAAATATCAAAACCCCCAAGAAACCTGTCAAAAAGAGGGTGTGGGCTCCGCCACATGCAATGGCAACAAGGCTGTGGTGATCAAACGCAGAGCAAACAGCAGGCCTCCACTGTGACTCCAAGCTTCCCAGACCCAGTCTCCCAAAATCGCCATTTCCCCACAGCGCTGCGAACCGCTTTCTGGGTTCTCTCGAACTCAATCTTCTGCAAAACCCCAACCCTAGTTTGGATTGTAGAGCAGATTGTGAGACTCTCATGCAACTTCTCCACATTTTGGAATTTTGATCTTCAGATGGTGTGCATAGAGTATTGAATTTAGGTGATTTTCCTTTTATCCTAGGATTTTGATGGATTAAATTATTGGATTAATGAGATTATAGAGTAGTGATAAGGTGAACATTGAGGATTGGTGACTGATTTCTTGGAGAGCAAGGCAATTTATCCAGGGAATTGTCCTGACAGTTGGAGGTAAATTTTTTGTCAAAAATAAAGAAACAGATAAAGAAATTTCTTTAAATGAATTTTTTTTTTTTCCCCTTTTTCCTTTTCGTTTTTGGCTATGATTAAACCTTAAACAATTAATTCAATGTTTTTGTACGGATTCAATCGAAAGTTGAGATTAGCATGGGTTAAGGTTGTGTTTAGATATGAAAATACAATCCATCGAGCTTGTGTATTTATTATTTTTTTAATTATATTATTTATTATTTATTTAAAAGATAAAAAAAATTATAAAGTGATAATGAAAGAACTCCATCTTTAATTTTTAAAATATCTTTAAATATTGAAATTTGATTTTAGGGAGGAGAATAAGAGAAAAACATATATTATATGTAGTTTAATATTTAAAAGCTTTAAAAACAAATATTAATATTGAATATATTAGTTTATATATAATTTTATTTTTTAAAATTAAAAATATAGATGTAAAATTGTGAAATTAGAACGTATATTATGGGGTTTTTCTGTTATTATCCCATTTAGTATAAAATTGTGAAATACAATTATTTGAATGAAATTTAAATTCCCACAAAATTCACCCTTTTTTTCAAACAATTGAAAACTTTAAAATTCTTTCATCAAATCTCTTGAATCATTCTCTCAATAAAATCCTTTTTATTCTAAACACTAAGATGTTATTTGTTTTTTTTTTTTTTAAAAAAAAAAATATTGAAAACAATTTGCTTTCAAGAATCTGAATTGAGTTAAGATGGTGTTTCAATTGCTTTTTGTTGCAATATTAAAATGCTATTTGTTCTTTTTTTTTTTCTAAACTTTTTATTAAAAGCAATTTGTTTTTAGATTTCAAAATATTTGTTTTTTAAGTTTTTGTTAACTTATTGTTTTCTTAAATATTTTAACTAAATAAAAAAAGTTAAAATATTTAGTTTTTTCTAAATGCTAAAAGTAATACAAACTACTTAATACTTAAAACTATCGAATATTATTTACTTTTAAGTATTATTTGCGCTTAAGTTCTATTTAGAATTAAGTTAAAAAAACAAAAACAAAACAAACAAACAAACACCACCACATATTATGTTTGGAACTAAAGCTTACAGAAAAAGAATTTAATTAATAGGATTTGAAATGAAAGAAATTGAATTCAACTTCTTCATCCTAATTGGTGAAATAGGTAATTAAAATGAAACCAAGTCTTTTTTTTTTTTTTTGGATATATCAAAATAAAAGGAAAATAATTTTTTTACTAACTTAAACCTACTTCAAAACATTGATCATTCATATGTAAAATCAAACTGGTAAATAAATTTATTGTAAAAATAAATAAATCTATGTACCAAAACTAATTAATGATAGCATTCACTAAAAAATTAAATGGATAAACATTATTAATTATTTGAAGTGTTTGCAAAAGACTATAAAATATCCAAGACTTTTAGAATGACCTAAAGTTTAACTTCTTAATCTAAAAAATAGAAAATGGTATTTGACTCTTAAATCTATACTATTCATAAATTACAACTTATTTGTCAACTTTTTATTTTCTAAAATACCTTTGTCGAAATTAAAATCGACCAAAACCTAAAAACCTAGCCCATTATTAGTCAATATTAATTATGTATAAGTTTATCCACATCTAATCCACTATTAAGCAATACTGATTACATATAAGCCCAACTAAGCCTGACCCATAATAAATAAATAAATAACTAAAAATTTAAAATTATTAGGAAAAAAAATATTCCACCCAATGTAACCTACGTACTCACCTGTAGAAGTTGAAGTGGAACACTCAAATGTTGCCAAGAACTTTAACTCTTGTTGAGAAGAACTCTAGCAACTATTTGTCATAACAATCCAACAAATCACATTCCTTCTCATAGACAAATATTCAAACAACTCCCTCACTTTCTCAACCTTCCCTGCTACTTATACCCTAAAATGATTAAATTCTAAAAAACCTCATTTCTAATATTCTTATTACTATGATAGAACTCTTGAAAGTATGACATGATGTAATAAAATAAGTTTTCATTAATACATTTATTTATTGTGTTTTTTTGTTTCATTTCTATCATTGATTGCATTGATTATTATCTAAACATTCACATTTGTATTACTTGCATTGTAAGTGATTTAGGTGCACTACAAGTTACATAAAAGATCAAAGTCTAGTTTTCTTCCAAGATGATAAGTTCATAGTCAGTTCATGAATTTAGGTAATTTTTTAGAGACTATAGTTGACTACCTACTAATTAAAGGAATGATTGGTCTTGACCATAGAATGTAACTTGAGTTGAGAGGATCTATTTCTTAGTGTGATGGATAAAGGAGAAAAACTAGGGTTTTAAAGTAAAAGTAAGGTATTTATATATCTAAATTAAGGTTTCTTATGGATTATAGATAGGTGGTACATGGTTGACCGAAACCTGATCCATTATTTAAATATTCTAAATAGGTGAATCAAATTGAGATTCAAACCTATTTATGCTAAATCCTGGACCTCTTATTTGGTGTATGGTTAAACTTCCCCTTCCCTTTGCCACTCCTATCTCCTAAATATGTTAAACAAATACCTTCTTAATTCATATTAAGTTTGAGTTGTCTTATCTGTGTCATCCCTACCTCAACATGAGCCAAGAAATTAAACCAAAAAATAAAAATAAAAATAAACATGGGTTAAGTTCATTTTTTTTTCTTTTAGGTTGACAAATTTTGTGTCTTTTTTGTTCAACCCTTTATGTTAAGAACTTCATCTCTATAGCAATTACAACTCTTAGTTAGTTCAAATTCATTATTTTGCTATTCTCCCCAAGACTATCTATCAAGACAAAGCTATCCACATATTTTTAAAATATTGAAAATTTTGAGATCCAAAGTCATTCCCCAATTGTTAATGGTATATAGGTCAATTTCTACACCTAATTCTATTTTTCATATCTTTGTTTACAAGTTCCAAAGGCAACTGATTTGCCAAAAGAAAATAAATCATTACATGAAAGGAGGCAATGCCAAAAACCATGAAGATTACATCAATCATTGAACTCATTAGGAGGTTAAACTAGGTTTATGTAGATTGTGGTTTATTTTAATAGTCATTGCACCAATGTTTGTTTTTTTTTTTTTTAAAGGAATAAGAAATTATTGTTGTAATATATTGATATAATTAACAAATTTGTGTGTAATTATTTTTCCTAAGTAGTTACATTACATTTTTAAACTAGGTTATTGTATATCAATATTTGAATATATTTTAATTAACAAATAGTTAGATATATGTTTCTTTGATTTAATTATATAGGAAATCCATTATTTTAATAACAAGATATATATTATTTTTAATAGCAAATGTGTCAAATGGCTCTTCAAGAAGTGTCATTGATAAAATATAAAAATAAAAAATAAATCAAAGATGACATTTTTACAAGTGTCAAGATTGGTAATTTTGTAAAAATTACATATAAAAAATTGTTTTAAGATGATGCTTTTAAGATTGGTAATTTATGAGGGTCATTGTTAACATTATTCAAAGAAGACTTCTTTAAGTGTCATTGAAAGCATTAACGAGAGATGGTGCATCCTTGAAGCATCCTCATTCACTAACACATACAATGACTAGGAAGAAGATGACGCTTTAGAGAAACGTCATCTTTTCTATTCCTTGACACTTTAAAAGTGTCATTGTATCCCTTTTTTTTCTTTTAGTTCAAGAAAAAACTATATACAAGACTTCTAATGCGGATAATTGATGCCATAGAAATGGGATGGGTTATTAATTGAAGATACAACCCTTTGGTATTTCATAATTCAAGTTTAGAAGGATTGAAAAATTTTGATTTTTGAAAATATTCCTTACTCTAATACCAATTGAAAGTTTATAGATCTAGGTTATGATACACCTAGAGGGTAGGTGAATAGGTGTTCGATTATTTTTAGCCTAAATTTTTATTTTTTAACATTCTCTTTTCATATAGGGAAGAAGAAATAAACAATAATGCACAATACACAGGTTTTTATGTGGAAAACCATTCACATAGTCTCCAGGAGACTATGTGGATGTAAAACCATAGGGTTAGAGACCTCTAATCACAAATCTACTATAAAAAATAAAATAAAAAAATACACAATTTTACATAACAAATGTTGTCCCTAGGTTTACTTTCCAATACCTATATTGAACTTCATGTTCATGACATAGTACCACATGTGCTCCCAATGGACTCTATCTTAGCGCTTGAGAGGATAAAAATCACCTTAATTCAAAAAATACAAAGACAAACTTCTTAAGAGTTTTGGGATGTGGGGAAGGCTAAAACAGTTTTTCCAATATTTGTGTCAAAAGAACAAAAACCATTTTTGGCATGGTATTTTTAGGATAAAAATATCTAGTGGATTGAATCTCGAATTTTCAAATTTAAATCGAATAAAAATTGGAAATAGTAGACATGTGGAGATTTGGATCTCCGCCATGAGCACTTAAGCACTCCAAGCAGTGCTTGAGCACTATGGATAACAGTTGATTGCTCAAGGAGATTTTTAAAACCTTTACACTCATTTTTAAAACCTATAGTTCACTTTATGCCTTAATTAATTCCAATTAATATTTTCCACACCTTTCTATACTTACCTATGTCATTCTGGTTGATCATGCAATAACCTTGATCTTTAATAGAAAGTAAGACAAAATAAAAAAATTCTTAAACCAAAATGAATATATAGAATTGTTGGGCTCCCTCATATGTGAGAGAGTAGGTCCTATATGCTTGGGGCCCAAGTCAGTAACATTAAAGAAAAAAAAAAAAGAAAAAAGGAAAAAAAAATTGAGAGAAGAGAAGAGAGAGGAAAAAATGCATCTGCCCAGATTTCATCAAAAAGTCGACCTTGCTTCATCTGTGGTCTGATCAAATTGAAATTTGGAGGAAAGGTTTGAAACTTGGGTAGCTACAATCTAAATGATGGAGATTAGATTTTGAGTTCAGGAACTAGTGTTACTGCCCGTGAACAGTAACGACGTTTTTGAGATATACTTTCTCAATTTTTTCTTTGTTTCTTTTACCAAGAGAGATTGTATAATCCAAGACTATATGTGGTCTTGATGTATTTGGCAACCTCTACAGATTATTCTAGAGAAGACAGGTGTAACCCATTATTGTTGATAGTGGAAGTTTGAACTGGACTAGGTCATGTGGTTCTTCCTTTCGCATTGGAGGGTTTTCCATGTAAAAATTTTAGTGACTGATTTATTTTTCTGTTGCATGAGTTTATTTATTTATTGCTGTTAGTTGCTATTACCTATTTAATTTTGCACAAAGAAATGATAGAAAAATTCTAGTGTTTGTTGGAATATTGTGAATTCACCCTAACAAGAATAAAATTTCTAAATTAAAATACATAGCTTAATGTACTAACAATATCCCACTTTGGTAACTTTGTGACAAAATAGTGATTACATAAACCTCCTGATACACTCAAACAAAGTTTACATATCACTCAAGAATTCATCTAAAGTAAGTCATTCTTTATCATGCAAGCATCGATCATCACGCCATTTTAACATTATGCTTTTTTTTTTTTCACATTTTGATAAGTCATTAATTACATATTTTGGTAGAAAATTTCTTATAACACCAAGGTAACCTTTCATGTTGAATAATGGTTGCATTTATACAGATGAAGAAATTTCCTCATAACACATTTTGTGACATTTCATTTTGTCATTTTTTTCTTTGTTAGTCATTCAATAATCCTACTACACTTGTACAACTTTGTCTTTCTTCCTTCATTTTTTTTTCCAATTTCTATTTTTGTATTGACCAATAAGTGATTCAATTAACATTTATTCCAAAGTCTCATCATTTTGTTCTCAAATTATTTAAAAAGTTATATTATAAGAGAAATTTATAAATATAAATGTTAAAAAGATTATATGGATTGAATTTATAATTACTTTATTAATGAGTTATGTTTGATTCCGAAAAATACTAAGAAAAAGGGAAAAATTGTCAAAGAAAATATGTTTTTCATATTTGGATGACATAAAAAAAAAATGTTACTTTTGCTTTTTTTTTTTTTTTTTTTTTTCTCACTTTAACATTTCTTGGATACCTTTTAATTCATTTATACAATGCATATTTCCTCTACCTTTCTTGTTATTTGGTTTTTCTTTATAGAGGTGATAGGAAAAAAGAATACATATTTTTCTATCATTTTTTAATCACATTCACATTAGTTCCATTTGTTTGTTTATTATTTTTCTCATTATTAATATTGATATTTATACAATTATTATCCTACTTGATAGATATTGTTTAGTCAAAGAAAATTAAGGAAATAGTCTTTTAACTAATTGCTTGGTGAATGATTTTTCATAAATAATTAATAGAGTAGTTATGGAAAAATATGAGTATCATGACTTAATGATAATATTTACTGCACAACTTCAAATATAAGATTTTTTAGTACTAAATTTTAGTAGTGTATTACAAATGGATCTAAAAAGACATACTTTTTACCCGTGTACAGCATTATCCTTTTGGAAACATGAAAAAAATATTTCATGTCATGTAACAAAAGGAAAATGAATTTTAATCTTAATGAGTGGTAAAGAAGCATAACATTTGCTTTAAATATTTGTGAAAAAGGTATAATGTTCAAAAGTTAACAAAAATGAAATCCTTAATATATTTTTATATTTTGCAATAATTGTTGGGATCTTTGGATTACTCCGTTCCCAAGTCTTGGATTTCATAGGGTGTATGCATCTATCCTTAGGATTCTTTAAATCTAACACAAAAAAAAAAAAAAAAAAAAAAAAACGGTATCAAAATCATAATAGAATATAGATCTAGAGATTGAGATACTTCTACCTAGATCTAGATGTTCTTAGATCAAATATGTGTGGTGAAGAAAAAGCTTACAATCTATGGAGGTATTGTATGCCTAAAGTCTTCCACCTAATGACTTTGACCACAACCTTGTTAATCTAAATGATAAGCTTTGGAAGGGAGGAAGCTTTTGCTCTCTCTCTTTGGAGATGGAAGACGATAGTCATACCAAAAGTCCTTAGAAACCCAAACTCGTAGGAGGTATTTATAGGGTTCTCCTATTGGGCTTAAGTTACTTGAGCCCATGTAGGCTTGAGTTACTTATTCTAACCCAAAATGAGTCTTAATTGTTTAATTAACCACATAAGGCTATCTAATTTATCAATTAGCCTGATCTAGAGACCTTATTCACTATTCCTTGTGCAATCTTGCATAATTATCAAAATGTATTTATGCACAAGAGTAAACATAGAGTCAATTTAACCCTCATAAACCATGCCATCATGGTATATGAGCTCAAAGTATGAACCATTGGAACCCATAGGAGTACTGGTTCCCTTAGAATCCAATTCTAAAGTTGATTCAACATCCCATCAAGAATCAACTATACTCCAATACCATAGGTAAATAACAACAAGATGAAGCTCTGGTCTATGACCTACTATCCACTATATGCAAACTCCTCATGACTTGGTATTTATAATCTAACAAGGCAATGTTATCACTTATCAAGATTTCCTCTCCAATATTTGAGTTAAAGATCTCACTTATTATGTGATCAACTAACATACTCTAACTCTAAGAAGCATATGTCAAATTCCACTAAAGGAATTATTATGACCGTAAGTTTCATGATCACATGTCCTTTAGATTACCTAAAAGGACAACTACCTCAAACACATGAGATATCATAGTGTCTCCATTGAAAATACCTATCATCATCGGCCTCCATCAATAGTGACCCAATCCATAAAGATATATGACCACTTTAGGGTTTCACCCATAGGTCAAAATTTCCTATTGATTTCAGCACATACTTAATATCCTCTTAAGGTTGAGAGTCCATGCAGTAGCTTAATGAATCATGACAATTGATAACCTTACGTCATGATTCAACATAGGTTTTGTCTAATGTACATCACATACACTAGTGCACTTACCATGAGAAACCCATCTTGACAACTAAGACAAGTTATCCCTCAAATTAGGAAGTAATGCACTATAGTCTCTACTAGATTGCCCAGATCCACAAACTGATTGTGGACAACTTATCTATTTATAAGGAACTTATGACTTTTGTCATCTATACAACACCTCATTCATCTAAGTAATATATGATGTAAGAGATATAGATTGAATGCTCAAATCAATGTCATAAAAATGATAACCTTAAGATAATTAATGAAATCTAACTTTGTTACATCATGTCTTTCTTTTAGGGGCTCAATCCCAATAATAATGTCTTTATCCATCCTTATTTTTCTTTCTCTCTCTTTCTATCTCTTTTGTTTTGTTTTTGTAAGGTCAAATTCTCATATAAAAAGTTTACATTTTCTATGATATGCTTTTAAATTTTCTATCAAACTATCCTGTGGATTTCAAAAATTTATATGGATAGGAAATGATAATTAAGATTAAACTGAAATTTATATCTTATAAAAAAATTATGTATAAAAGTTTTACAAGACATATATTAAAAATATTGTTGTCATGTTTACCATTTCAAATTACATATTAATTAATTTATGATTTTTTTTTAATTGAACATTTGTTTGAAAAAGTAAATTATGCCTTTAAAAAATTGAAGCATATCACTAAATTTTGTTAGTCATGATCTAAGTGGCTCAAGATATAGCTAGTGAGGAAAAATAATATATAAATTAAAAAATATATATTAATTATCAATTTATATAACAAATTGTTATTTAAATTTAGTTCTTTGGAGATGTAACAAGAGTACTAATGAGTCAAACTTTAAGGCATTTTCTTGTTAAATTAAAGCATTTTATTCCACACCTACCTTTTTTTTCTTTTTTCTCTCAATTTTTTCTTTTAAAAAATAAACTTTACGGCAAAATCCTTTCTTTGAAGTTATTTTGTCAATTAGAAGGTATTTGATATATGTTTGAAGTTAATTTGAACTTTTTTTTAATCCACAAACTAATATTATATTGGGTTAAATTTAGTCTGATTCCTAAGGTTTGATGTAAATACATCTAATCATTGTTGTTTTCAAATTTCATCAGTAAGCATCCCTATAAATTAATTCCATTTATAAAATTTATTTTTTAAAAGAGATTTTAGATAGGTGTGTTTAATAATTCTTTAAAAATTAAATTTTATCCTCTAAAACATAAATTTATACATGAAATACATTCATAAGGGTATTAACAGATGAAATTTGAAATCAATGATTACTTAGTGTATTTATACTAAACCTCATGAGTTGTAAATGAAATCAACCTTATTATATTTGTACCACATGAATATATTTTGGGGTTTATGATTTATGTAAAATTTGTTGTAAAAATAGTTTAAAAAATTAAATTAGGAATACTTTAGAAGTGTGTTAGAAGTGAGAAATTTTGAAAAAGTTAAAGAGAAAGGAAATAAAAAAGAAACAATTTCATGGTGTTCAAACCTACAAGGTCATACACTAAAGGTATATGTGGAAGTATAGTTTCAGACAACTACAACTCTTAACTTTAAGAATTTTTGTATTATTTAATTAATTAACTATTTTTATCTAATAATAATAATAATAATTGAGGTAGATGTGTAGAGATATTTTGTGTGGATACAAATATAAACACTCAATCAATTATTATATTGAATAAATATTCTAAACTTGTGGAAGTAAGGGGTAGCAACTTAAAGTCAACAATCAAATATCATTCAATCTTGTTTTTGCTTATGCAACGAACATATTATCCTTTAATATAAATTATTTTTTATCTATGGGCTAGCTTTAGTGCCAATGAAACTCATATATTATTCTTTTATATAAATTATTTTTCACCTATAGGTACTAACAAACTAGTCATTTTATTTTTATTTTTTCCCTTTTTAGGAGCCAAGGTCTTTCCATGACTATTCAATGAAAATTTTCTAGGGTTTCTAAGAAACCTTCTTATATATATATGTTTGCAAAATTCAAAAGAAAATACAAAAGTAATCTTTTGTTTATTTTTTATCAAATACAAAGTCTTTTTCTTTACTTTCAAATTATTTAAAAACTAAGGTTATAAGAGAAAAATTATGTAAATATATAGGTTCTTAAAAAAAATTATATAATTTTTTTTTTCACTAAAAATACTTTCCATTACATGCACGCTCCTAGGTCCCACACCCTACCACTCATCTTTTTCCTCTTCTTGCTCTCACCCTTTGATAAGAATTTAAAATCATTTATATTTTTCCCACTTTCTACTAGGCCCCATTACTAACTCATACACCATTCATTTATTATTTGGTTTTTCTTTACAAAGGTGATAGAAAAAAAATATATATATTTTTCTAAACATGATCATGTTATCGAAAGAGTTAATAGAACCATATATCAAATAAAAATCAATTGGAAACATTCTTTTGGATAAAAAATATTGGCACTATATTTTTCTTCTTTGAACCATTTCCACATTAGTTCTATTTGTTTGTTTATTATTTTCATTATTAATTATTAATATTAATATTTATACTATTATTCCTTTTTACTTGATTGATATTAACTCAAAAAAATTGAGAAAGTAATCTTTAACTATTTGTTTGGTAAATGATTTTTCATAAATAATTAATAAAGTAGTAGTGAAAAAGATAAGTATTATTGTTGGGTTCCCTCGTATGTGAGGGAGTGGGCCCCATATGCTTGGGGACCAAGTCAGTTGCATTAAAAAGAAAAGAGGGAATCAGAAAAAAAAAAAAAAACAGAGAGAAAAGTAGAGAGAGAGAAAACGCATCTCACTGCCCAAATTTCATCAACGAGCCAATTTCACTTCACCTGTGGTCCGATCGAGTTGAAATTTGGAGGAGAGGTTTGACACTCGAGTAGCTACAATTTGAATGGTGAGATCAGATTTTGAGCTGGGGAACTGATGTTACTACTCATGAATAGTGACAACATTTTTGGTATATTTTTCTCCAATTTTTGTTGTTTTTGCCAAGAGGGATTGTATAATCCAAGGCTATATGTGCTCTTGATGTATTTGGCAGTCTCTAGAGATTATTCTAGAAAAGACAGGTGTAACCCATTAGAATTGATAGTGGAAGTTTGAACTAGACTAGGTCTCGTAGTTTTTCTCTTCGCATTTGGGGTTTTCCAGGTAAAAATTCTGGTGTTTGTTGGAATATTGTGAATTAACCCTAACAATTATGACTTAATGATAATATCTACAACACAATTTCAAATATAAGATTTTTTTACCACTAAATTTTAGTAGTGTATTACAAAAGGATATAAAAAGGCATACTTTTGGCCTATACACCTTATTATTCGTTAGAAATATGAAAAACATATTACAAGTCATCTAACAAAAGAAAAAACAAATTTTAATCTTAATGGGTAGGAAAGAAACATAAAATTTGTATTAAATGTTTGTAAAAAAAAATATAATGTTCAAAAGTTAAAAAAATTCAAATCCTTAATATACTTTTACATTTTGTAATAATATTTTTATCCTTCACTCTCTCTCTTCTCTCTCTCTCTCTCTTGTTTTGTTTTTATTTGGCTAAATTCTCATGTAAAAAGTTTTCATTGAGATGCTTTTACATTTTCTATAAAACTATGCGGTTGATTTCAAAAATTTATTTGGATAAGACATGATGATTAAGACTAAACTAAATTTTCATCTTAAAAAAAAAGCAATTATGTATAAAAGTTTTACAAGGCATATATTAAAAATATTGCAGTTGTATTTACTATTTAAAAGTACATATTAATTAATAGATTATTTTTTTAATTGAACGTTTGTTTGAAAAAGTACACTATGCCTCTAAAAAAATTAAATCATATCACTAAATTTTGTTGGTCATGATCTAAGTGGTTCAAGATATATCGGCTGAGGCAAAATAATATCTAGATTAAAAAAATAATAACTATTTATTTTTATAACATACTTTTATTTAAATTTAGTTGTTTAGAGATGTTATGAGAGTACCAATGAGTCAAAAAAAATTAATGGAGAGAAAGGTGATTTTTAAAATAATAGTCACCAAATAATTTAAAAGCACATTTGTTTCTTTCTTATTATTCATACACTAGCTTATTTATCTTTTACTTTATTCCTTTTAAGGTACAATGGTAGTGAGTTCACTTGAACAATTGGTTTTCTACTATTATTGAAGGCTTAAGGTTTACCTTGAGCCATTTCTTTAGTAAAAAGAAAAAGTGAGAGTTGAGTTGAATTTTTATCATCTTGAAAATTTTCAAGATCATTAATGGGTTAAAAAATGTGAGAAGAAGGTAAGGTGCATTTGTTAAAGGTAAGGGTGACTTCTTTCTTGGTTTTTTCTTTCGTGCATATTATTTTATGGGGCTTTACGAGAATAAATAATTATTATTCATCCACTAGAAATTTTATCTTTTACTTTATTCAATTTTAGCTACAATGACAGTAAGTTCACTTGAATAATTGGTTTTCTACCATTATTAAAAGCTTAAGATTTATCTTGAGCTATTTTTTTAGTAAAAAGAGAAAGTGAGAGTTGAGTTGAATTTTTGTCATCTTGAAAAATTTCAAGATCATTAATGGGTTAAAAAATGTGAGAAGAAGGTAAGTTACATTTGTTAAAGGTAAGAGTGACCTCTTTCTTGGTTTTTTCTTTCGTGCATATTATTTTATGGGGCTTTACGAGAATAAATGATTATTATTCATTCACTAGAAATTTTATCTTTTACTTTATTCATTTTTAGCTACAATGGCAGTGAGTTCACTTGAATAATTGGTTTTCTACCACTATTAAAAGCTTAAGATTTATCTTGAGCTATTTTTTTAGTAAAAAGAAAAAATGAGAGTTGAGTTAAATTTTTGTCATCTTGAAAAATTCCAACATCATTAATGAGTAGAAAAGTGTGAGAAGGAAAGACACATTTGTTAAAGGTCAAAGGTGGCCTCTTTTTTGGCTTTTTCTTTGGTGCATGTTATTTTATGAGGCTTGATGAGAATAAATAATTACTATTCATACACTAGCAACTTTATCTTTTACTTTATTCTTCTTAAGGTACAACGGTAGTGAGTTCACATGAACAATTGGTTTTCTACCATTATTTAAGGCTTAAGATTTATCTTAAGTAATTTCTTTAGTAAAAAGAAAAAGTAAGAGTTGAATTGAATTTTTGTCATGTTGAAAAATTTCAAAATCAATAATGAGTAGAAAATGTGAGAAAAAAGAAATATACATTTGTTAAAAGTCAAAGGTGACCTATTTCTTGACTTTTTCTTTCGTGCATATTATTTTATGAGACTTGATGAGAATAAATAATTACTATTCATACACTAGCTTCTTTATCTTTTACTTTATTCTCTTTAAGGTACAACGGCAGTGAGTTCACTTGAACAATTGGTTTTCTACCATTATTGAAGGCTTAATATTTATCTTTAGCCATTTCTTTAGTAAAAGGAAAAAGTGAGAGTTGAGCTGAATTTTTGTCATCTTGAAAAATTTCAAGATTATTAATAGGTAAAAAATGTGAGAAGAAGGTAAGGTACATTTGTTAAAGGTCAAAGGTGGCCTGTTTCTTGGTTTTTTCTTTTGTGCATATTATTTTATGGCGCTTGATGAAAACAAATAATTACTATTCATCTACTACCTTCTTTATCTTTTACTTTATTCCTTTTAAGGTACAATGGTAGTGAGTTCACTTGAACAATTGGTTTTCTACCATTATTGAAGACTTAAGGTTTATTTTGAGTCATTTCTTTAGTAAAAAGAAAAAGTGGGAGTTGAGTTGAATTTTTGTCATCTTGAAAATTTTCAAGATCATTAATGGGTAAAAAATGTGAGAAGAAAGTAAGGTATATTTGTAAAGGGTCAAGGGTGACTTTTCTCTTTGTTTTTTCTTTCGTGCATATTATTTTATGGGGCTTTATGAGAATAAATAATTATTATTCATATACTAGAAACTTTATCTTTTACTTTATTCATTTTTGGCTACAATGGCAATGAGTTCACTTGAATAATTGGTTTTCTACCATTATTGAAGGCTTAAAATTTATCTTGAGCTATTTTTTTTAGTAAAAAGAAAAAGTGAGAGTTAAGTTAACTTTTTGTTATCTTTAAAAATTCCAACATCATTAATGAGTAGAAAATGTGAGAAGGAAAGACACATTTGTTAAAGGTCAAAAGTGGTCTCTTTCTTGGTTTTTTCTTTGGTGCATATCCATTTTATGGGGCTTGATGAGAATAAATAATTACTATTCATACACTACCTTCTTTATCTTTTACTTTATTCATTTTGAGGTACAATGGTAGTGAGTTCACTTGAACAATTGGTTTTCTACCATTATTTAAGGCTTAAGATTTATCTTGAGTAATTTCTTTAGTAAAAAGAAAAAGTGAGAGTTGAATTGAATTTTTGTCATGTTAAAAAATTTCAAAATCAATAATAAGTAGAAAATGTGAGAAAAAAGAAATATACATTTGTTAAAAGTCAAAGGTGACCTATTTCTTGACTTTTTCTTTCGTGCATATTATTTTATGGGGCTTGATGAGAATAAATAATTACTATTCATACACTAGCTTCTTTATCTTTTACTTTATTCTTTTTAAGGTACAACGGCAGTGAGTTCACTTGAATAATTGGTTTTCTACCATTATTGAAGGCTTAATATTTATCTTTAGCCATTTCTTTAGTAAAAGGAAAAAGTGAGAGTTGAGCTGAATTTTTGTCATCTTGAAAAATTTCAAGATTATTAATAGGTAAAAAATGTGAGAAGAAGGTAAGGTACATTTGTTAAAGGTCAAAGGTGGCCTGTTTCTTGGTTTTTTCTTTCGTGCATATTATTTTATGGTGCTTGATGAAAACAAATAATTACTATTCATATACTACCTTCTTTATCCTTTACTTTATTCCTTTTAAGGTACAATGGTAGTGAGTTCACTTGAACAATTGGTTTTCTACCATTATTGAAGGCTTAAGGTTTATCTTGAGCCATTTCTTTAGTAAAAAGAAAATGTGGGAGTTGAGTTGAATTTTTGTCATCTTGAAAATTTTCAAGATCATTAATGGGTAAAAAATGTGAGAAGAAAGTAAGGTATATTTGTAAAGGGTCAAGGGTGACTTTTCTCTTCGTTTTTTCTTTCGTGCATATTATTTTATGTGGATTTATGAGAATAAATAATTATTATTCATATACTAGAAACTTTATCTTTTACTTTATTCATTTTTGGCTACAATGGCAATGAGTTCACTTGAATAATTGGTTTTTTACCATTATTGAAGGCTTAAAATTTATCTTGAGCTATTTTTTTTAGTAAAAAGAAAAAGTGAGTGTTAAGTTAACTTTTTGTTATCTTTAAAAATTCCAACATCATTAATGAGTAGAAAATGTGAGAAGGAAAGACACATTTGTTAAAGGTCAAAAGTGGTCTCTTTCTTGGTTTTTTCTTTGGTGCATATCCATTTTATGGGGCTTGATGAGAATAAATAATTACTATTCATACACTACCTTCTTTATCTTTTACTTTATTCATTTTGAGGTACAATGGTAGTGAGTTTACTTGAACAATTGGTTTTCTACCATTATTTAAGGCTTAAGATTTATCTTGAGTAATTTCTTTGTTTAAAGGAAAAAGTGAGAGTTGAGTTGATTTTTTTTCATCTTGAAAATTTTCAAAATCATTAATGGGTAAAAAATGTGAGAAGAAGGTAAGGTACATTTGTTAAAGGTCAAAGGTGGCCTATTTCTTGGCTTTTTCTTTCGTGCATATTATTTTATGGGGCTTGATGAGAATAAATAATTACTATTCATACACTAGCTTCTTTATTTTTTACTTTATTCATTTTAAGGTACAATAGTAGTGAGTTCACTTGAACATTTGGTTTTCTACCATTATTGAAGGCTTAAGGTTTATCTTGAGTCATATCTTTAGTAAAAAGAAAAAGTGGGAATTGGGTTAACTTTTTATCATCTTAAAAAATTCCAACATCATTAATGAGTAGAAAATGTGAGAAGGAAAGACATACTTGTTAAAGGTCAAAGGTGGCCTCTTTCTTGGCTTTTTCTTTGGTGCATATTATTTTATGAGGTTGATGAGGAAAAATTATAACTATTCATACACTAGGAACTTTATCTTTTACTTTATTCCTTTTAAGGTACAACGGTAGTGAGTTCACTTGAACAATTGTTTTTCTACCATTATTTAAGGTTTAAGATTTATCTTGAGTAATTTCTTTAGTAAAAATAAAAAGTGAGAGTTGAGTTGAATTTTTGTCATGTTGAAAAATTTCAAAATCAATAATGGGTAGAAAATGTGAGAAAAAGGAAATATACATTTGTTAAAGGTCAAAGGTGGACCTACTTCTTGGTTTTTTCTTTCGTGCATATTATTTTATGGGGTTTGATGAGAATAAATAATTACTATTCATACACTAGTTTCTTTATCTTTTACTTTATTCATTTTAAGGTACAATGGTAATGAGTTCACTTGAACAATTGGTTTTCTACCTTTATTGAAGGCTTGAGGTTTATCTTGAGCCATTTCTTTAGTAAAAAGAAAAAGTGGGATTTAGGTTCACTTTTTGTCATCCTGAAAAATTCCAACATCATAAATGATTAGAAAATGTGAGAAAAAAAGACACATTTGTTAAAGGTCAAAGGTGATCTCTTTTTTGGCTTTTTCTTTGGTGCATATTATTTTATGAGGCTTGATGAGAATAAATAATTACTATTCATACACTAACAACTTTATCTTTTTTTTTTTTTTTTCTAAGGTACAATGGTAGTGAGTTCACTTGAACAATTGGTTTTCTACCATTACTAAAAGACTAAAGATTTATCTTGAGTAATTTCTTTAATAAAAAGAAAAAGTGAGAGTTGAGTTGAATTTGTCATGTTAAAAATTTCAAAATCAATAATAGGTAGAAAATGTGAGAAAAAGGAAATATACATTTGTTAAAGGTCAAAGGAGGCCTATTTCTTGGCTTTTTCTTTCATGCATATTATTTTATGGGGCTTAATGAGAATAAATAATTACTATTCATACACTAACTTCTTTATCTTTTACTTTATTCCTTTTAAGGTACAATGGTAGTGAGTTGACTTGAACTATTTGTTTTCTACTATTATTGAAGGCTTAAGATTTATCTTTAGTCATTTCTTTACTAAAGGGAAAAAGTGAGAGTTGAGTTGAATTTTTGTCATATTGAAAAATTTCAGGATCATTAATGGGTAAAAAATGTGACAAGAATGTAAGGTACATTTGTTCAAGGCCAAAGGTGGCCTATTTCTTGGCTTTTTCTTTCATGCATATTATTTTATGGGGTTGATGAAAATAAATAATTACTATTCATACACTACCTTCTTTATTTTTTACTTTATTCATTTTAAGGTACAATGGTAGTGAGTTCACTTGAACAATTAGTTTTCTACCATTATTGAAGGCCAAGATTTATCTTTAACCATTTCTTTAGTACAAGGAAAAAGTGAGAGTTGAGTTGAATTTTTGTCGTCTTGAAAAATTTCAAGATCATTAATGGGGAAAAAATGTGAGAAGAAGGTAAGGTACATTTGTTAAAGGTCAAGGGTGACTATTTTCCTAGTTTTTTCTTTCGTGTAATTATTTTATAGGGCTTTATGAGAATAAATAATTATTATTCGTATACTAGAAACTTTATCTTTTACTTTATTCATTTTTAGCTACAATGGCAGTGAGTTCACTTGAATAATTGGTTTTCTACCGTTATTGAAGGCTTAAGATTTATCTTGAGCTATTTCTTTAGTAAAAAGAAAAAGTGGGAGTTGGGTTGAATTTTTGTCATCTTGAAAATTTTCAAGATCATTAATAGGTAAAAAATGTGAGAAGAAGGTAAGGTACATTTGTTAAAGGCCAAGGGTGACAATTTTCTTGATTTTTTCTTTCGTGCATATTATTTTATGGGACTTTATGAGAATAAATAATTATTATTCGTATACTAGAAAATTATCTTTTACTTTATTCATTTTTAGCTACAATGGTAGTGAGTTCACTTGAATAATTCGTTTTCTACCGTTATTGAAGGCTTAAGATTTATCTTGAGCTATTTTCATAGTAAAAAGAAAAAGTGAGAGTTAAGTTAACTATTTGTTATCTTGAAAAATTCCAACATTATTAATGAGTAGAAAATGTGAGAAGGAAAGAAACATTTATTAAAGGTTAAAGGTGGCCTCTTTCTTGGCTTTTTCTTTCGTGCATGTTATTTTATGGGGCTTGATGAAAATAAATAATTACTATTCATACACTACCTTCTTTATCTTTTACTTTATTCATTTTAAGGTATAATGGTAGTGAGTTCACTTGAACAATTGGTTTTCTACTATTATTGAAGGATTAAGATTTATCTTTAGCCATTTCTTTAGTAAAAGGAAAAAGTGAGAGTTGAGTTGAATTTTTTTCATCTTG
Organism: Vitis rotundifolia; assembly: GCA_030254885.1. Taxonomy (NCBI): domain Eukaryota; kingdom Viridiplantae; phylum Streptophyta; class Magnoliopsida; order Vitales; family Vitaceae; genus Vitis; species Vitis rotundifolia. The sequence goes on from CM058170.1 coordinate 11,351,886, forward strand.
AAAAATTTCAAGATCATTAATGGGTAAAAAATGTGAGAAAAGTGTAATGGACATTTGTTAAAGGTCAAAGGTGGGCTATTTCTTGGCTTTTTCTTTCGTGCATATTGTTTTATGGGACTTGATGAAAATAAATAATTACTATTCATACACTACCTTCTTTATCTTTTACTTTATTCATTTTAAGGTACAATGGTAGTGAGTTCACTTGAACAATTGGTTTTCTATCATTATTGAAGACTTAAGATTTATCTTTATCCATTTCTTTAGTAAAAGGAAAAAATGATATTTGAGTTTAATTTTTGTCATCTTGAAAAATCTCAAGATCATTAATGAGTAAAAAATGTGAGAAGAATGTAAGGTACATTTGTTAAAGGTCAAAGGTGGCCTACTTCTTGCCTTTTTCTTTTGTGCATATTATTTTATGGGGCTTGATGAAAATATATAATTACTATTCATATACTACCTTTTTTATCTTTTACTTTATTCATTTTAAGGTATAATGATAGTGAGTTCACTTGAACAATTGGTTTTCTACCATTATTGAAGGCTTAAGATTTATTTTTAGTCATTTCTTTAGTAAAAGGAAAAAGTAAGAGTTGAGTTGAATTTTTGTCATCTTGAAAAATTTCAAGATCATTAATGGTTACAAAATGTGAGAAAAAGGTAAGGTACATTTGTTAAAGGTCAAAGGTGGCCTCTTTTTTGGTATTTTCTTTGGTGCATATTATTTTTTGAGACTTGATGAAAATAAATAATTACTATTCATGCACTAGCAACTTTATTTTTTACTTTATTCCTTTTAAGGTACAACGGTAGTGAGTTTACTTGAACAATTGGTTTTCTATCATTATTTAAGGCTTAAGATTTATCTTAAGTAATTTCTTTAGTAAAAAGAAAAAGTTAGAGTTGAGTTGAATTTTTGTCATGTTGAAAAATTTCAAAATAAAAAATGGGTAGAAAATGCAAGAAAAAGGAAATATACATTTGTTAAAGGTCAAAGGTGGCCTATTTCTTGATTTTTTCTTTCATGCATTTATTTTATGGGGCTTGATGAGAATAAATAATTACTATTCATACACTAAGTTCTTTATTTTTTACTTTATTCATTTTAAGGTACAATGGTAGTGAGTTCACTTTAACAAGTGGTTTTCTACTATTATTGAAGGCTTAAGATTTATCTTTGGCTATTTCTTTAGTAAAAGGAAAAAGTGAGAGTTGAGTTGAATTTTTGTCATCTTGAAAATTTTCAAGATCATTAATGGGTAAAAAATGTGAGAAGAAGGTAAGATGTATTTGTTAAAGGTCAAAGGTGGCCTATTTCTTGGCTTTTTCTTTTGTGCATATTATTTTATGGGGCTTGATGAAAATAAATAATTACTATTCATACACTACCTTTTTTATCTTTTATTTTATTCTGGTTAAGGTACAATGGTAGTGAATTCACTTGAACAATTGGTTTTCTACCATTATTGAAGGCTTAAGATTTATCTTTAGTCATTTTTTTTAGTAAAAGGAAAAAGTGAGAGTTAAGTTGAATTTTTGTCATCTTGACAAATTTTAAGATCATTAATGGTTAAAAAATATGAGAAGAATGTATGATACATTTGTTAAAGGTGAAAGGTGACCTCTTTCTTGGTTTTTTTTCTTTCGTGCATATTATTTTATGGGGCTTTACGAGAATAAATAATTATTATTCATATACTAGAAACTTTATCTTTTACTTTATTCATTTTTAGCTATAATGGCAGTGAGTTCACTTGAATAATTGATTTTCTACCATTATTGAAGGTTTAAGATTTATCTTGAGCTATTTTTTTAGTAAAAAGAAAAAGTGAGAGTTAAGTTAACTATTTGTCATCTTGAAAAATTCCAACATCATTAATTAGTAGAAAATGTGAGAAAGAAAGACACGTTTGTTAAAGGTCAAAGGTGGTCTCTTTTTTGGCTTTTTCCTTGGTGTATATTATTTTATGAGGCTTGATGAGAATAAATAATTACTATTCATAAACTAGCAACTTGATCTTTTACTTTATTCTTTTTAAGGTACAATAGTAGTGAGTTCACTTGAAAAATTGGTTTTCTACCATTATTTAAGGTTTAATATTTATCTTGAGTAATTTCTTTAGTAAAAAGAAAAAGTGAGAGTTGAGTTGAATTTTTGTCATGTTCAGAAATTTCAAAATCAATAAAGGGTAGAAAATGTGAGAAAATGGAAATATACATTTGTTAAAGGTCAAAGGTGGCCTATTTCTTGGCTTTTTCTTTCATGCATATTATTTTATAGGGCTTGATGAGAATAAATAATTACTATTCATACATTAACTTCTTTATCTTTTACTTTATTCATTTTAAGGTACAATGGTAGTGAGTTCACTTGAATAATTGGTTTTCTACCATTATTGAAGGTTTAAGATTTATCTTTAGTCATTTCTTTAGTAAAAGGAAAAAGTGAGAATTGAGTTGAATTTTTGTCAACTTAAAAATTTTCAAGATCATAAATGGGTAAAAAATGCGAGAAGAATGTAAGGTACATTTGTTAAAGGTCAAAGGTGGCCTATTTCTTGGATTTTTCTTTCGTCCATATTATTTTATGGGCCTTGATGAAAATAAATAATTACTATTCATACACTACCTTCTTTATCTTTTACTTTATTCTTTTTAAGGTACAATGATAGTGAGTTCACTTGAACAATTGGTTTTCTACCATTATTGAAAGCTTAAGATTTATCTTTAGCCATTTCTTTATTAAAAGGAAAAAGTGAGAGTCGAGTTGAATTTTTGTCATCTTGAAAAATTTTAAGATCGTTAATAGTTAAAAAAATGTGAGAAGAAGGTAAGGTACATTTGTTAAAGGTCAAAGGTGGCCAATTTCTTGGCTTTTTCTTTTGTGCATATTATTTTATGGGCTTGATGAAAATAAATAATTACTATACATATATTAGAAACTTTATCTTTTACTTTATTCATTTATAGCTACAATGGCAGTGAGTTCACTTGAATAATTTGTTTTCTACCATTATTGAAGGCTTAAGATATATCTTGAGTAATTTTTTTAGTAAAAAAAGGAAGTGAGAGTTAAGTTAACTTTTTGTCATCTTGAAAAATTCCAACATCATTAATGAGTAAAAAATGTGAGAAGGAAAGATAGATTTGTTAAAGGTCAAAGGTGACCTCTTTCTTGGCTTTTTCTTTGGTGCATATTATTTTATGAGGCTTGATGAGAATAAATAATTACTATTCATACACTAGCAACTTTATCTTTTACTTTATTCCTTTTAAGGTACAATGGTAGTGAGTTTACTTAAACAATTGGTTTTCTACCATTATTGAAGGTTTAAGATTTATCTTAAGTCATTTCTTTAGTAAAAAGAAAAGGTGAGAATTGAGTTGAATTTTTGTTATGTTAAAAATTTTCAAGATCATTAATGGGTAGAAAATATATGAGATAAGGAAATATACATTTGTTAAAGGTAAAAAATGGCCTTTTTTTTCCTTTTTCTTTCTTGCATATTATTTTATGGGGTTTGGTGAGAATAAATAATTGGTATTCATACACTAGCAATTTTATCTTTTACTTTATTCTTTTTAAGGTACAATGGTTATGAGTTCATTTGAATAATTAGTTTTCTACAATTATTGAAGACTTAAGATTTATTTTAAGTCATTTCTTTAATAAATAAATAAATAAAAGTGAGAGTTAGGTTAAATTTTTGTCATCTTAAAAAATTTGAAGATCATTAATGGGTAGTTAATGTGAAAAGAAGGAAAGATATATTTGTTAAAGATCAAAAGTGACCTCTTTCTTGGTTTTTTCTTTTGTGTATATTATTTTATGGAGTTTGGTGAGAATCATTATTTATTTTGAGTTACATTTTTTCCAATGAGTGTAATCTTTAATAAGAGATTTTTTTCATGGTATTGTTATATTTTGTTGATGTGATACAAAATTTCTACTTATATTAATAGCATTATATCTAAAATTATTTTGAATATAAATATAAATAAGATGATAGTTTGATCACTCATTTCCTAATGTGGTAAGATGAAGACACTAATACTATAATTCTCATCATAAGAAAAGTTGAAAAAAATAATAAAATTTGAAAAAAAGAATCCATATCTCCACCTTCCAATAAATTAAGCTAAATATGTGTGCATATGTCATAAACAAATGGAGAGAATAATCACTTATTGATACTTACCACTTATAAAGTCTCTTTTTTATTCTTAAATTACTTGAAAATAAATATCATAAATGAAATTTATAAAAATGGGGCCTATAAAGATGAAATGAAATTGACAATTATTTTTTTAAAAAAAGTTTTTTTTCCTTATTAATTTTCATCATTCTACCACCATTACAAGAATAAGATTAAAGAAAAAGTATAATTATGTTTTTTTTTTTTTTTTTGATATTGCGAAATTTCACAACTCTCAATTTATTAGTAGAGTGAAGTCTCTCAAAGTAATGTGTAATTTAGTTCTTTTAATCAATAAATTATTAAAAATTAATATCATAGAAGAATTCATGAAGTTATATAAAATTAATTAAAGAATTTATATTTTAATCCATCAAATCACTCTACACTTCCATCTAATTTAATTTGTCCTTAGGAATTTGACTAAAAATTAGAGTAGTTGTTTTATGTTGAAATTAGTATTTTGACCATCAATTCCATTATTATGAGGGCATGAAGAATTGAATTGTTGCAAACATAGATTTTATTATTTCAACTTGCAATTGGAATCTTACCATACTACAATGTGCTTGAATTACTTTCACAAAGTTCATGACTTTTTCATTCGTCCCATATTTATATAGATTTTGTTTCTTTCAAGATTTTGAACATGTTTATATGTGTGCCTATGTGTATGCATATATATATATATATATATATATATATATATATAAATTGCTTATAATTAAACTTAATCCCTTTTTTTTTTTTTTTTTTGTTTACATTGATACACAATGAGAAATTTTCCTTATTATTTTTAACTCATATCATGTATTTTTTTTTTTTTTCATTTTCCTTAAAAAGATGAATCATTTGTTTAATTTTATTTTCATAATAGAGGATTACTTCTCAAGGATAGTAAGGACAACGGTATGAGTGGAGTCGAAAATAGGAATGCATTTTACATATTTAACTTTATTAATAATTTATTTACTAATTCATGATAATTGTCTTTATAATGTGGTGTAATTGGGGTTCATTTTTTTTTTTAAAAATAATTTATAACTCATTCCCATGAATAGGTTACAGATCATATTATAGAGAAAATTTTCTATAACTATAGTTACTTTAGGAAATTGATTTTTTATTTAGTTTTAGAGAAACTTTCCTATGGCTATAGTTGCTTGATAAAAATTGCATTTCCCAAAATAGATTCACTCAATCATGAATTAAGCTTCTATGCACAAAATATCTCCATCTTCCCTAAAATGGTTTCTATTTGTATATCAACAAGAGACACATATGCTTAATAATAATGAATTATTTCTTTGCTTTAAGGGTTTAGAGCATAAAAGAAGTTTTTAGGGCCTCATCATTTAAATATTTTGGCTTAGGCTAGTATTATTGGGGTTGTGGCTAAGATTAGCTAGCATTGTTCTTAGAACTAAAAATTGATACACATCGACAACGCATCAATCTCCAATTGCTCTAGTATATACACTTCAGTCTCACTAAAAGGATGAAGGTCTTCAACCCAAGATTCAATACTTGAATCCTTCCAATGAGAGATTGAAATGGTGTGGCTCGTTAGGCTTCCCCTCAAGGAGACTCTCTCTCTATGTCTAACCCTAAAAGGGTTATAATGAGGTATTTATAGGCAAATATCGCAAATAGGTTTGATATCATAAGGTTTCTATTTAAAATTTGTGTGAAATTCTCGAAAATATCTTCTAAATCTCAGTAGAAAAGGCATGAGCCCTCAAGTGCACTTAACCACAGCTTGAGCACCCCAAGCGTTTGAGTAGTGCTAAGTGCTTGAGCACTACTACCCACTTGAGCGTCACTTACATTTTTCCTTTTTAAAATAAAATGTATTTTAATTCCAAAAAAATATCATTCCTTTTTATACTTTATGGGAGCCTAATTTGCCACCAGTCAAACCTTATAAGACATACCTATAACTTCCCAGTTGGATGAACATCAACCTTTAATCTTCAATGAAGAGTAAATCACTATCTAAAAGGACTTTTATGACTAAACATAAATTAGAACAAAATTGTTAATATGCAAACAAGATTCTATATCCTAACAACATCAACAAGAGATCTTTACTTTTAAAGTTGTTTTGTTATAGATGATCAATGACTTTCATACATATGTGTGATTGGATATTTTGTGTGGGGATTGATAATATTTTGATGATAATTAAATAATTGGAATAAAAAATTTCTATTTTGGGGATAATGACTTCAATTGCCTACTCGCTCCTTTCTAGATGGATTCATATATGAAGACAAAATTTCTTTTATTGATATATTTATGAAAATTTATACATTATTTGTTTTGTATCTATTTGCATTATTGGTGACTAGGTAACTATTAACCTCTCTTGATGGTTTCAAATATTTTTTAGGAATTGATTGAGATAGCTAATGAGACTAATCAAGAGGTATTTATAATAAAAATTCATCATTTTGGCTTTTGAATCTTCTTGGTCTGCTTTAATCAACTTCTTTGTAGAGTCTAATCCTAGCAATCTATCCCTTGCTTCTTGCATTGATGGATCTCCATGTGAGTGATCATGACACCCAACATGCAAAAAGCTTCATTCTATTAGTCCTCCATCAATCCATTTTGTAAGGATGGACCCTAGGTCCATATGTTGAAAAGATTGTTCATAAAAATGTCAACCTTGTTATCAAATAACCGACGTTCACCACCCACATTCCGCTGCCCTGAAGTGGTCCAACACTTGGCCACGTCCTTCATCATGTAGCTGCTGTTAAGGAGCACGTTTTCTTTGTATTTTAAATATCGGTCTTGGTCCCGAGCTCCTCTCTCATGCTGCTGAAAATCTTCAGAAACTACACCATCCATAAGGAGAGATAGAGTTTTGGAAACCAAAGACTTGCAACCCAACAATGGCTGGAGGTAAGTATGGCATAAGTTACATATGAATGGATTGTTTATATGCATTATGAATTGCCTACATTTGGTATCAAAGCACTGAAAATCTTATCTCTGCCTTGATATCTATTTTACTGGAGACTTGCTTAGTTTATGGTTTCTCTTTTGGTTGTAAGATACAATTATACAGAAACATCCATAAGTTGATAATGCTTTAAAAATGAAATACCCATAAATCTATGAATTGATCATGCTATTAAAAAGGTAAATAGCTTCAGCCTTGCCACTACAGATCACAGGCCTTCATGGCACTGATCATTGCCGCCATTTAGGCGTCATTTTAAGGCATTCCAAAAGCGCATTTCCGGTGCTGTTGGGGCTACAGTTTCAACCACTACAGGCCCCACATTCAAGCGACATTAAAGCGCCGCTGCTGGTGCTGGTCAAAGGGGCTGCAAGCGCCATTTCCGAACGCCATTCAGGCGCCCATTCTGAGCATCATTCAGCCCCATTCTGAGCGCCATTCAGGCACTCATTCCAGCATCATTCAGGCACTCATTTCAGCACCATTCAAGCGCTGATCTTTGCCGCTGCAAGCCCCCGTTACGAGCGCCATTCAGGCGCTATCCAAGCGCCACTGCAGGTGTAGTATCTATACGCTGTTGATGTGTTTTTCACCAATGAGAGAGGGAGTCGGGCTGCACTCCGGTGGATGCATGAATAGTGTAGTCGGTGCTTTATTGAGTTCATCTTTGCTATCCTATCCAAATATCCTTAAATAATCTGGCCTACTAATTATGCTAACACTGGATCAAAGCAGCATTCGTTAATCATAACTATAATTAGACCCATCAATGACCACAACTGACTCTTGCCCAATTGGTGTCTTAGCTGATTCACGTCCAGCTGGTGCTCCTTGATTGAGGGAGTAATCAACAAAATTTATAACCTATATCACCATGCATTGGGATAGCTTAAGCTAATGTAGCATAGTGGCTCTAGGATCGTTCACTGGGAAGGGTTTTCAACTCACAACTGATACCACTTCTTGGCTAATTTGGTGCTTTTTCGTTTCAAGGTTAGCTGAAGAAGAAAACGCAAACTTTGGTTGTAAAATGTTTAGTTTCAAGCTAATTAAAAGAAAGGTGATGGAAATTACTTATAGAGAAAAACATTCCTTGGAGGTTCAGGTTCACAGGGGAGGTTCCTCATGCAAAAACAGAGCTCCGGTCACTTAGTTCACTTCCTCGAATTAGAGAATTAACATGTAGTTAATCCTCTAACCGGTTTTGTATAAATGCTACCCTTTAATGGATTTCAGCACTAAATCCTTCTCACTGATGCAACTTGGAATGGCTCGTGCTTCTCACCTAGCAGTTGCCATTGAAGGTGATCATTAACCTTGGACTTCCCGTCCCAAACTCGCAAGAGATAACTAATGGATGTCTCCTTGGAGTCCAAAAGCTTACCAAGTGTTGGCAATTCAAGAAAATCCCACCTTCAAGTCACCTCCCAGAAGCTCGCAAGAGGTAAACTAGTGCATCTCCACGGATGGAGATCACTTGCCTTACCAAGTGTTGGCTCAAGTAACTTACAAGGTGTTTGAAGTTAACTAAAAACATAGAAATCATTAATGGGTCACACTTACTCTTCATTAATGGTTGAAACCACAAAACTACCCATTCTTGCAGTTGAAACCATCCCCGGCCACCTTAGCTCCAAGGAATTAAAAGCTTAGCCACCCATCCTCTGAGGAAACTTCCTCAGAGCTTGTTTGGCTATAAAGAAAATACAAACAAAATGGGAAGGTATGGTATAGAAAAAAACTATGAACTTTACTTCCTTCAAAAATATACAAAGTTGTCTCCCGTTTGATTGTTCTTCAAAGGGAAAATTACAATATATACAAGGGGTTATTCACCCTTTAGTTCTTGCTTAAAGACTAAGGAATCATGTGATAGGAGGGTTACAAGGAGAGTTTGGGAATTTAGACATCAAATATCTAAAGCAAAAATATCTCAGGATGTCGGTTGCAGCTATCGGGTGGCTTCAAGAGGTGTTTCGCAGCTGTCCAAAAAGGGCTGCGAAATTTCGCAGCCAAAGGACAAAATTTCGCAGCCCTGCGAAATTTTCCTTCAACTTGGAGCGATTGGCTTCCAATGACTGTAACTTCTTCATTTGAACTCCGAATTGTGCACCGTTTGAAGCATTGGATTCTTGACTTCCTGAGCTTTGAAATGGTATATAGTATGCATGAATTAGACTTCGGGAAGTGCTCCAAAAGTGGCCAATAAGACTGCAACTACTGTCCCCTATTCTGCTTCATGGCAGATTCCTCTTTGCTTCCCTCCTTGCATTCCGGATTTGCTTATGGAAAAGGACTTTAAAGCTTCAAGGCTTTGGTTCTTCATGTTTCTGAGCTTTCCAAAAGCTTTGCCATGGATTCCAAAGAACTCTCCTCAATCTTGGATTGCTTTGGTGAGCAAAAAGCTAACAAAAACACCAAAACTTACACAATTTGATTAGAATTGGTTGCAAGGGTCCTTAATATGTTAATTGGGTTAAAAGGTGATAATTAATACTCAAAAGTGTTTAAAAGAGTTAATTACAAGGTTACAAAATAGCATTTTTGAGTAGTAATCAACAACATTAACAAAATTAGCAACATGAATCAAGTATTGATGTGTAGCATGGAAATTACATAAAATGTGATCTTTAATATGTCTATTTCCAATTGGTCCTACTTTATGACTAAAAATACTCAAATTCCAATTTTAACACTTAATGCTAAACTACTTCTGAAAGTTATCATTTCAATTCAGAGTATTTAAACACAATAGTTTTTAAAACTAAAGTCTATATAGATAACACAAACATAACAATACATCAAGAAAACAAACACAAAACCCAAATATAAACTCCCACTATACTGGCATATCATTAATATGTACAACACTCATATGTGTGACATGCTCATGAAATACTTTGGGTGGCAAACCCTTAGTGAGCGGATCCGCAATCATGGAGTTTGTGCTTATGTGTTCGATTGATACTTGAAGACTCTGAACTCTTTCTTTCACAACTAAGAACTTGATGTCAATGTGTTTGGACTTTGACGAACTTCGGTTGTTCTTAGAATACAATTCTACGGCCTTATTATCACAATTGATTCTCAATGGTTTCTCAATCCCATCAACAATGCGCAACTTAGTGATAAAATTCTGTGACCATATCCAATGGTTTGATGCCTCATAGTAAGCTATGAATTCTGCCTCCATAGTGGAAGAAGCAGTAAGTGTTTGTTTAACACTTTTCCATGAAACTGCTCCTCCAGCCAACATGAAGATGTAGCCTGAAGTGGATCTCCTGCTATCAAGACATCCCGCGAAATCGAAGTTCGAATATCCCACGATCTCTAAATGACTGGATCTTCGATATGTGAGCATATAATCTTTAGTTCTTTGTAAATATTGCATAACCTGTTTTGCCCTTTTCCAGTGATCCATACCCGGGCTACTCAAATATCTGTCTAACATTCCAACAATGTACACAATATCCGGACACGTACAAACTTGTGCATACATGAGACTTCCTACTGCCGAGGCAGAGGGAAACCTCTCCATATCCTTTCTCTCAAGTTTATTTTTTGGACATTGGTGCAAACTAAATTTATCGCCTTTTGCCACAGGTGTGTCTCCTGGTGCACAATTGCTCATGTCAAACCTACTTAGCACCTTATCGATGTAGGACTTTTGTGATAACCCAAGTATACCTCTTGAACGATCCCTGTAGATTTGTATACCCAGCACAAAAGATGCATTACCAAGATCCTTCATGTCAAATTTATTGGATAGAAATCGCTTGGTTTCATGCAAAAGTTCCACATCACTACTTGCAAGTAGAATATCATCTACATATAGTACCAAGATAATGAATTTGCTCCCACTGAACTTGAGATATATGCATTGATCAATGGTGTTCTCCTTAAAACCAAATGAAGTAATCACCTGATCAAACTTTCGGTACCATTGTCAAGATGCTTGTTTTAAACCATATATGGACCTTTTTAATTTGCATACAAGTTGCTTTGAATCATTAGACTCAAAGTTCTCCGGTTGCACCATGTATATTGTCTCATCAATGTTACCATTAAGAAACATAGTTTTAACATCCATTTGATGCAACTCTAAATCATAATGAGCCACAAGTGCCATGATGATTCTAAAAGAGTTCTTTGATAGAACTGATGAAAAGGTCTCCTTATAATCAATGCCTTTCTTTTGAGTAAAACCTTTTGCGACTAGGCGTGCCTTATACCTTACAATGTTGCCTTTTGAATCCTGCTTGGTCTTAAAAATTCATTTGCAACCAATCGGTTTTACACCTTCAGGCAACTCTACCAGGTCCCAAACATCATTGTCTTTCATTGATTTCATCTCATCCTTCATGGCTTTTATCCACTTTTCAGAATTAGAACTTTGTTTCACTTAACTAACTGGAATTGGATTATCTTCCAAACCCATGTCAAACTCATGTTCTTGGAGATATACAACATAATCATCTGAAATTGTACTTCTCCTTTCTCTAGTGGATCTCCTCAATGACACTTGTACTTGAGGTTCTTGAGGTTGTTGAGTTACCTCTTCATGAACTTGAATTGGCTCCACAACTTGAGTAGGAGGAATTTTAGGTGTGTCTATAATCTCTATTATTGGTTGTACATTTTGGATAGTGTCATCAAACATAATATGACCATGTCCAATTGCAATAATAGGAATACTAATAGACTCCTCTTCAAAGACCACCTTTCTTAATGGCTTTCTCCCATTTAACTCAACATCCTCCATGAACTTTGCATTGCCCGTTTCAAAGAAAGACCTAGTTGAGGGATCATAAAACTTGAAACCTCTCGACTTTTCAAAATACCCTACAAAGTAGCAGCTCACAGTTTTGGAGTCCAATTTTTCTCATTTGGCTTGTAAGGCCTAGCCTCAACTAGACAACCCCAAACATGCAAATGCCTAATACTAGGTTTCTTGATAGTCTATAGCTCATATGGGGTTTTGGCTACTGCTTTGCTTGGGACTATGTTCAAAATGTAAACTGCAGTTTTTACAGCTTCGCCCCGAAGTGATTCTAGCAAGGTGGAATGACTGATCATACTCTTTATCATATCCTTAAGAGTACAGTTTCGCCTCTCTGCTACACCATTTTGGCTTGGAGCCCCTAACATGGTGTACTGAGGGATGATACCACACTTTATCAAATATTTGGCGAAAAGCCCTGGACATTGTTCACCGGATCCGTCATATCTACCATAATATTCACCTCCACGGTCAGATTTAACGACCTTTATTTTCTTGCCTAATTGGTTCTCAACTTCGGGTTTAAAATTCTTAAACACGTGCAATGGTTGAGACTTCTCGTGAATCAAATAAAGATAGCCATAACATGAGTAATCGTCAATGAAAGTGATAAAATATTGTTGTCCATTCCAAGAAGGGGTAGGAAAGGGACCACAAATGTTCGTATGTATCAATTCCAAGACATCACCACACCTATTGGCATCCTTTTTCCTCACATTTGTTTGTTTACCCTTAATACACTATATACAGACTTGAAAGTCTAACAAATCAAGTGGATCAAGAATTCCTTCTGACAAAGCCTTTGAATACATTGATTTGAAATATGACCTAAACACCTTTTCCATAACATTGATGAATTCTCATTTGTTAACTTTCGCTTTCGCTTAATGTCATAATTACTTGAACACAAAGTTTCATTACCATTAGAGGCCTTTATGTTCAATTTGAATAACTTATCTATTAGACTACCAATACCAATAACACTTGAATTTAGATAAAGACTAACCATTCCATTTCCAAATGAACAAAAATATCCATATTTGTCCAAACATGAAACATAAATTAATTTTTTCTAAACAACGGTACCACAAAAGTCTCCTTTAAATCCAAAGTACAACCAGAATCTAATTGTAATCTAAAAAGACCAATAGCCTTCACTGTAGCCCTATTGCCATTTCCCACATAGATGTATCTTTCACCATCAATTGGCATTCGGCTTCTTAAGCAACCCTGCATCGTGACACTTATGTGAATAGTTGCACCTGTATCTATCCACCAAGTGTCAATAAGCACTATAGCTAAATTAATTTCTGAACAAAGAAAATTGAGAAGTGTACCTTTCCTTTCACCCCAAGCAACATATTTGGTACAAGCCTTCTTCATATGACCAGCTTTCTTGCAAAAGAAACAAGTAATCTCCTTATCTTGTTTCTTCTGCACCTTTTGCTCATATGCCCCAGAATATGCAGTTTGTTTTCCCTTATTATCCCTCTTCATTTTCTTGTTGATACCATGTCCCTGAGATATGGAAGCCAAGTGAGCACTTTCTATCTTCTCTTGTTTCAATCTCTCCTCCTCTTGCACACACTAAGCAATAAGCTCATTCAGAGTCCATTTTTCCTTTTGTGTGTTGTAACTAATCTTGAATGGACTAAATTGTGTAAGCAGGGAGATCAAGACCAAGTGCACGAGTATGTCTTCTGATAACTCTAACTTTAGTGCCTTGAGTCTAGTCACAAGATTGGACATTTCCATTATGTACTCCCTTATATTCTCTTTCCCTTTGTATCGCATGGAAACAAGCTTATTAAGAATAGTGCTTGTCTCGACCTTTTCGTTTGCAGCGAATCGGTTTGCTATCTGGTCTAAGAATGTCTTAGCTCGGGACTTCTCAAGTATTGCACCCCTCATAGCTTCTCGAATTGAGTGCTTCATTATCATTAGACTCATGCGATTGGATCACTCCCATTATCCTTTGCTCAATAGTGTTGGCACTAGTAAGGTCTGTAGGGCGATCCTCCCTTAATGCATAGTCCAAATCCATGCACCCGAGCACAATCATAACGTGCTCCTTCCATTTCTTGAAATTTACGCCATTAAGTACAGGAATGTTATTAACATTAGCAAATATAGAAGATGTTGAATAATAACAATAAAGCTCATAATTAGTCACAAAAATATCATACATATATGAATAAATAAAAAATTTAACATATATATACATGCATATGGGCCCATAACAAGATACCTAGCACAAACATTAATATTCAGTCTTTGGACAAAAATATCAACTTGTAATTGGTACTCTTTTACAAAATTAGTTCATAAATATTAAAAATAAAACTGAAGCAATATGCCTTTTTTTGGACTGACATATAGCATGTAAGGTAAACTTTATATGTCACACATTTATGACTACTTTATTTATTATTATATTAAAATAATCTTCCTTTGGCATGATTATTTTACACAATAATAACATGTTTACATATTTCAAAATAAATAAAATTACATAATATAAGTTACTTTGGCAACAAATATACATAACTCATTTATTTTAAAATATTAAACACAAATGTAGCAAGAAAATGCTAAATCCATTATTTAATATTAAAAACTGCACTGAAGTCACTTTGTTAACAAGATTAACAGCCTTACATATGTTGTACGTTGGCAGATTGGAAAAGTTCCTATCCAGTTCCCAAAGTTAAAACACAAAAGAAGTGGTAACAATTATTATTTAAACCCTATGCCTTAAAAAACAAGCCCTCCAAGCCGTAGGCTAATTCCAACCCTTTTAGTCATGCTTTGGCTTTCTCCACTAGTTGATTAAAATTTATTTTTATTTTTATTTTTATTTTTTTTTTAATTCAGAAAATAAACCCAACCTAGAAAAATTCCCAAATTATGTCAAGAAATTTCTTGACCTAATATGCCATATGGGAGAAAATTCATATAACTTTGAATCAACATGCATTTCTTAATGATTCAATATGTGTGGCTCTAATACCACTTGTTGTAGAACAGTTTTAAAGATTACCAAATATTTTATCAACCCAAAACTAGAAATCTCATTTAAATTATAAAGAAAACATGCCGATTAGATTAAAGAATGTAGACAAACCTGAATCCATTGTTGATCTTGAAGAAATATGGTTCTTCTAAGGCAATAGAGGAAGACACCACATTTCTGTTTTTTCTCTTGTGATGGGAGGTAGGAGAGGGAACGTCTTTTTGTATTTTCAAAAAAGAAAACCAAAAGACACCAAACTTCAGTTTCCTTTTCCCTTTTATTAACTTCCTCTATGTCGTAGGGACCATACCTATTAGACTATTGGGTCATATGTGACTTGGGCTATACACACAAGGTGACCCATATTTAATAAATGTAAATTAAATATATATAGATAGCTTAATCATAAACAATTATTAGTATGTGTGAGTTCATAATTATTTTAACACGCTGGGCTTTTAATTGTTCTTTCTCCAAAAGTTCCTTGAAAATCCACAAACTGTCCTCTAGTTCTCCCCTCCCTCTACTCCTTTTACTCTGGTTTTTCTTCTCCTCTACAGCCCTCCAAAAAGGGCCACCACAAATGAATATCCTTCTTAGCTCCGGTGACCAACAGTCCCCCACTCAAAGAAACAATGGTGCTCCTTCTCCCCTCTCCTCGCCAAAATCAACAAAACCAGTGAGAGCCAGCTAAACCATCCTCCTCTGCTCTTCTCCTCTTCTTCCTCTCCCTCTCCTTTCTTCTCGGTCACCGCTTTTCTTGCCGCCTGCTTCAGAGAAAATCCTCTTTATAACCAACCAAAAAGCAGCCTCTCCTCTGCCGCACTGCCCTCTAAAACAGTCACTTCGCAGGAGAGAATGTCCTCTGCTGATGTCCCCCTCAGAAAGCCTCTACTATACTCTCTAAAACGTGGTCTCTTTAGGTGGCGTCCTCTCTAGCATGTTAGAGAATATCTTATGCCACGTGTCACCCTCTAACAATCAAGCTGTCTACAATGCGTTAAAGCTTAGTTGTTAGGCTAAAATTGGTGGTAATGTTTATTACTTCGATTTTATTATTTTTTAAATTAATAATAATAATAATAATAAAAATAAACCACTCTGTTTTCTCATATTCCTTGTTTATTAAATTCTACTCATCCTTTCTTCTCCTTTTAAACGTACAAGTTAATCATAATCCCAAACAGGGCTAATATTCAACAGCACAGCAAATACAACTACTATTTCTAATCTGAACGTGAAAGTCAAACGCAACTCAGAACGACCTATTTGTTCCACATAAAAATAATAACTTCCGAGATTACTCCAGGCTGTTATATACACAACCTCATGCCCAAGTTGGAAGTTTTTTTAAAAAAAAATTGAAGAGAGAAAAGTAAAGTTGGCTCAACAATATTGTCTTCATTTCCCACACAATTAACTCACTGTTATATTTACAATTTGCATGGGTGGAAATAACAAGTATACAGCTAAGAAAATATTCCTCTTCTGATGCTAACTTCTCCAAATTGGTGCTCTTAAAGGTCTTAAATTACGACTATGCTATAGCTTGGGTGTAGATCTGTTCAAGAAACTACACAAGTGAATTCTGGCAGAAGGTTTGGGGAATGGCTTACTTCCCACGCTTTACTTCTCGCAATGGTCAGTTGTGTCGCGCATAAGGTAGCTCAGCAGAAGGCCTAGGGACTGTTGTCGTTGAACCCTGTAGCCTATGGGAAAGTAGCATGGTCTGCAGAGGAGCAGATGCCGGTTGTTGAAGAGGAACATCAAGGAGTTGAGGCAAACCAAGAGCAGCCTGAAGAACTTGATAAGCAAAGGGTATAGCAAAAGGCCCAGCTGCAGTGCTTGTAGCTGCACCAGAAGCATGCTGCTGTCCTCCCCAGCCATGCATTGGCCCCTTGGAAGGCATTGGAGGCATCACATTCAAACTCTGTGACCCTGCAAAACATACTGGGTTCTGCAGAGGACTGAAGGGAAGTTGAGGTGGACCCGGAGCCAACTGATGAGCTTGATAAACCAAAGGTTGTGTAGAAGGCCAAGCTACATTGCTTGCAAGCTCAACAGAACCATGCTTCTGTCCTGCCCAACCATCCATTAATCGTGGCTTCTTTGTCTGAATAAAGTCATCTTGAGTCAGGGCACTTGCTGCATTTTCATCAAGACTTTTACCTCCATCCTCTGGAACAGGTAATTGACCTGGACCAGACAGAGGTTTAGGTACATGGTCTTTACCAAACAAACGCCGCCTTAACTTGGGTCCTTCCATCCGGCCATTCATGAAGACTGAAATCCAATGAAGAGAATGGTGGACGCACTTGTAGATCTTAGTTACTTGTTTCGTTGCAACAGCCCTTGCAACATTCTGGGACCGGTCAGTGAAATCCTCAACCTGTAAGAAACAAACTGAAAATATCAGCATGTCCACAGGAACATGGAGAACTCCAATATTGTAAAGAAGAAGAGCATTACATTAATACAGCCAACACCAGAATCCCATGTTTTATATATCCAAGATCCTTCATATATACTGGCACAGAGACCTTTGGACCAAAGTGTTTCAATTGATTGAAGCTGCAGCAGCAAGAAGAACCATGAAAAGGTATCACATTTCACAATATAACATGTAATGACTCTTATCATATAAATGACAACAGTGGCTTCAATTTTTTCAGATGGCAATTGGCAGATCTAAAGGATTTTGGAACTTTGTTCCAAGTAGAAGCTACCGGTGTTACCTTGAGTAATAATGTAACAAAGAGCTCAGCAAGGGATTCTTTATTCACTTCCCCATAACCCAAGAAATTACTGACATTCTTTATAACAGTTTCCATATCAGATCCATCTGAAATTCCAAGGCCAGATAAAAGATTAGAGTGGAGTACTAGTCTTACTAGATAGCAACTTCAGGACCAAGACTAAGAGAGTGTTTGGTAAATTAACTTTATGACTTAATATGACTTAATGACTTGATTTAAGTCATTACATAGACCAAGCATATTTGGTAAAATGACTTAGGTGATGTTTGATTTTTTGGCTTTTTACTTAAAGCAATTTGTTTTCAGAATTTAGGTTGTTTGTTTTTCTACTTTTTCATGACTTATTATAAACTTTTTACTAAATAGAAAAAGCCAAAATATGTAGCTTTTTCTAAATAGAAAAAATAACATATTGATTTTTTTTACTTTTTAATACTTAATAGAAATAAAATACTACAAAAACAAACAACCTAATATTTAACACTATTAAGCATTAAGGTTCTATTTAGAATTAAGTAAAAAAACAAACACCACCTTAATATTACAACTTAAAATTATTTTTAACTTTTAGCTATTAAAAGGGTGTTTATTTTTTTAACTTTTTGTTGAAAGCAATTTTTGCTTTCAAACTTTAAGTTGTTTGTTTTTCTATTATTCACATGACTTATTATAAATTTTTTACTGAATAAAAAAAGTCAAAATATTTGACTTTTTCTAAATGGAAAAAGTAACATGTTGATTTTTCTTTACTTTTTAATGTTTAATAAAAATAAAATATTACAAAAACAAACAAACTAATACTTAATATTCCATTTAAAATTAAGTAAAAAGAACAAACACTATCTAGGTCAAATTAGTTAACTTATTCTTAATCTCCAATCTTTTTTACCTTATTTGCCCACATTAATGAACTTATATTTTAGAATTATGATTCAACATCCATTACTTATTTTTTTGTAATAAATATTTTATTGCAATATATTTACCATACTTTAAATATGGATGTTTTATAAATAAATTGATTGTTTAAAATTAATGAAAATAAATAAGTTAAAATCAATGAGGATAAATATTAGTTGAAATTAACATGGGTAAATGTGTCAATTTAATGATCAAGAATAAAATTTAAGTTAGCTTTACCAAATGACCTTAATACTCAAACTAAAAAAAAAAAAAAAAAAAGTATTTAAGTTTCAAATTAACAATTTAAGGACAATTTAACTTAAAGCCAATTTAAATAATTAAATAATAAGTATTAAATTTTACCAAACACACACTAAAAGCAAACAATAATTAAACATGTGGCAAGTAGTAGTTGATAAAATGACAAAAATATGTAACAATTTTGACAAAAGGGTAAATTCTAAGTAGGGAAAATTTTGCATATGATACAGTCACTTGATCTTCCTATTGTAATTCAAATTTCCAAGTGGTGACTCAGCCACTAGCACCAAGGACCTATTTATTTGAATCACATATCTAACTGATAACAGTGGGATGATTTGAGTTCCATGGTTGAACATATGATTATCACCAATTGAGTATCTTGGTGTTGTTGCTCTAATAAAACAGAAAATTAATTGAAACTGAGTTCTTACCATCATTATTGTTCAAGGCTGATCCCAATCTTTAAGTTGGCTTTAATTTAGAAGTCTTACTCTTTTTTTCTTTTTTTTTTTGATAAGTAAAAGAGAAAAACTATATTGAAAAAGCCGACAAAACAGCGGCTCAAAGTATACAAAGAAGAAACACCCCCCACTTCCCAATTGGAACAAATTAGCTGCCAAGAACGGAGGTGCAAAAGGAACCCCACCCTCAACGGGTTCCCACCCAATCAATAAAATCAACTAAAGTTGAAGGACCATCTTTTATGAACAATTTCATCTCTGACTAAAGGAAATAAACAAAAGAACTCCTAAGTCTTTGGATTGACAACACTTCTTCCTCAAACACAATTTTGTTCCTTGTCTTCCAAACCATCCAAAAAATACACAATGGACCTGCTCTCCAAACTTCCTTTCTCTTTTTTCCCACAAAAGACCCATCCCAGCCCAAAAGCATCGCCTTAACTGTGGCTGGCAGCATCTACTGCACCCCAAAAAGAGAGAAAAACATCGCCCAAAGAGTCCTTGCCTTGGTGCAATGGAGAAGACTGTGATCAATCAATACTTCATGCATTTGGCAAAGGTAGCATCTATTCGCTAAAGGTCATCCTCTCTTCTAAAGTTGGTCCAAAGTAAGAGCTTTTCCCCACGTTACTTCCCACCCAAAAAAACTCACTTTAGGCTGCATGCAAGCTTTCCAAATGACAGTCAAGGGGAAAGAGACTGTAGGGCCTAAAACTAATGCTTTATAGAGAGACTTAATGGAAAACTTCCCACATTTAGTCTCTCTCCAAAGCACCCTATCTTCCACATCCTGCTGAACTCTCGTCCCATTAAACCCAAAAAAAACCTGTGCACCTCATACACCTCCCAATCATTGAAAAGTCTAGGGAAGTGCAAGCTCCAACTCCCCCCTCCCTCAATGGAACTCCACACATCTTTGACTCAAGCATCCTTGAAGATAGCTAAAGCAAATAAAGTGGGAAAAGAAACACAAAGAGGTGAATCCCCACACCATCTATCTTTCCAAAATTTCACCCTTTGACCATTCCCCACCACAAAAGAGAGCCTACTACTTATAACATGCCACTCCCTCCTAATTGCTTTCCACAACCCCACACCATAATCTCCCCTCACTTCCTTGGAACACCAATCCCCTTGCTCCTCCCTAAACTTTCCCCTTATCACTTGATTCCAAAACGCCCCTCATTAGCAAATCTCTAGCTCCATTTGCACAAAAGCGCCTTATTGAGAGTAGAAAGGCCCTTTACCCCCAACCCCCCTTTGCTTTTGTCTAGGCAAACCAAACCCCACCGTACAAGATGAGGTTTCTGCTCAAGAGCCTCGCCTCCCCACAAAAAATTCCTCTAAATTTGCTTTATCCTCAATCTAACCTTTCTAGGTAAAGAAAACGCAGCCATGAAATAAATAGGCATGCTCGCCAAAGTGCTCTGAATCAAGGTGATCCTACCTCCTTTGGAGATGTATTGGCTCTTCCAACTAGCCAATTTCTTCCGAAACCTCTCCTCCACTCCATCCCAAACAGCCACAAATATATGAGGAGCACCTAATGGCAATCCCAAGTAAGAGGATGGGAGACTCCCAACCTTACACCCAAGTTCTACAGCCAAAGCCTCCGCGTTTTCCACACCACCCACTGGGATTAACTTACTTTGGTGCAAATTAATTCTCAACCCTGAAATGACCTCAAACCACATTAGAATCCAACTTAAATATGTCATTTGATCTTGAGAAGTCCCACAGAAAACCAAAGTATCATCAGCGAATAATAAGTGAGGCACCTAAGCCCCTTCACCACCTCTACCCCTCACTTTGCAGGCTAACAAAAAATCCCCATTTACGGCTCTCCTTATAAGGCAACTAAGAGCCTCCATAGCAATCACAAATAAGTACAGAGAAAGGGGATCCCCCTACCTTAAACCCATAGAACTTTGGAAGAAACCTGAAGAAGTCCCATTAACCAAAATGGAAAAGCTAGTTGTGGAGATACACCACTGCATCCATTGAAGCCATTTCTCCCCGAATCCCATCATACCCATAACTAAAAGCAAAAAAGACTAGTCCACATGATCAGACGTTTTTTCTATATCTAGCTTGCACATCACTGCTCCCTCATTGCTCTTCAAAATCGAATTTATGACTTTATTAGCAACAAGGACAACATCCAAAATTTGTCTTCCTTCCACAAAGGCATTTTGAGCCTTAAAGACCACCTTACCCACCACTAGCTTTAGCCTATTGGCTAGGACTTTAGCCAATCACTTGTACAGCGCCCCGCCCCCACCCCCCCCCCCCCCCCCCCCCCCCCCCCCGCCAAACTAATTAGCCTAAAGTCCCTTAATTCTTCTGCTCCCCCTTTTTTTTGGGATCAAAACTAGGAAAGTTGCATTCTAACTTTTTACAAAGTGACAATGGTCATGAAACTCCCTAAAGAACCCCATGACCTCCTCCTTCACAAAACCCCAAGAAAACTGCTACAAAGCCATAGAAAAACCATCAGGCCCAGACGCTTTGTCCTCACAAAAGCCCTTAAAAGCTTCCAACACCTCCTACTCAAAAAAAGGCTCCTCCAGTCTAAAAGCCCTTAAAAGCTTCCAACACCTCCTACTCAGAAAAAGGCTCCTCCAGTCTAGTTACTTCCACAGCCTCCAACCTTGCAAAAGACAGACCACTAATGTTGGGTCTCCACCCTCCTGTAGCAAACAGCAAAACCTTAAAGTCATTCACCACTCCATCTTTAATCTCATTCTCCTCTGTTAACTAAGAACCGTTGATTTTAACTTGGGTCATCAAATTCCTCCTCCTCAGCATTAGCCATCTTATGGAAGAAACTAGTATTCATATCCCCCTCCCTCAACCATACTTCCCTTGATTTCTGTCCCCAAAAAATTTCTTCTAAGAGAACCCACTTTTTAAAATCCTCCTTTGCTCCTCTCCTATCTTCCAACTCATGAATAGTAAGTGGTCGGGTTAACTCTACTTTGTCCTATAAGTCCACTTGGTTCAAAGCCAATGCCTTATTGGCTTCAACTTTACTGAAATCATTCCTATTCCAGTCTCTCAATAACGGCTTCAAGGCTTTCAACTTTGCTGCCAAAACAAAACTAGCAAACCCATTAAAACTGAGACCTTCCCACCAAGCCTGCACCTTATCCCTGAAGCCTTCCTCCTTCAACCACATATTTTCGAATCTAAAAGGCATTAGGCCTCTCCTCATGCCTCCCCCATCTAGCAAGATTGGAAAATGATTTGAAACCGGCTTAGGAATGACACACTGCACAACCCCTATAAAGTGACCTTCCCACTCATCTAAGACCAGAAACCAATCAAGCCTAAAATGAGATTAATTATTCAAGTCACCCCTCCAAGTGAAAGAGCCTCCTTGCAAAAGGCAAATCCCTTAACTCTAAATCCTCAATAATCTCCGAGAATCTCCTCATTTAGTAGGTTAGTCTGCCTCCCCAATTGCTCTCCATAGGGAACCTAATCACATTAAAATCACCTGCCACGCACCAAGAGCCCCCCCCACAACCCTCTAACAACACCTAGCTCACCCCATAAATCTTCCCTCTCTTTCTTCAGCATAGGACCATAAACCTCAATGAAGTTCCATCAAAAATCATCCTCACAGCTTTTAAACCGGCAAGACACTAAGAAAATCCCCACTTCCACCTCCAATAATTGTAACACCCTATTGTTCCAAAACACCAAGACACCACCAGAGGCTCCCTTTGAGTTGACAGCCCCCCAATCTAAACATCTTCCCACACCAAGGCTCCTGACTATCCTCTTTGACATCTCCTGCATCTTAATCTCCTGCAAGCAAACCAAATCCACCTTTTGAGTCTTAATCAACGCCTTGATCACCTTTCTCTTATCAATATCATTAGCCTCTCTTACGTTCGACGATAAAATTCTCAGTTTCATTAAGCAAATTGAAAATCCCCTGCGTACCTCTCAACACTGACAAAACACTTCAGTTAGCAAATTGAAGTTCCCTCGCACTCCTCCCAACACCACTATAATTCATCAAGCACTCAAGTTTTTTCAATTCCCTCTCTAATTTAGAGACCTTCTGGACATTCCTCCATCAAGGACTCATCCGCTAAGAAAAGAGCGAGGCTTAGAAAGGAAGTACCTAGTAGTTTCCTCCATCAAGGACTCATCCGCTAGAGACTTCCCTCTCGCCTCAGCCATCGACGCAACACCTAGAATCACTTTGATGAGCCTCCTCTCCAAATCGGAAATCTCAACTTCAAGAGCCCTAAACTCTTTTAAGCCTCCAACAGCAGCCATCTGGGTCGAGCCCCCTTGACTTAGCACTGGAAAGCTAGGCTGAGCCATTTCCGCAGGCCCATTGGCCCCTATTACCCCTAGGATTTGACCCACCCTAAGGCCCAAACAAGCCCAATCCTAACAACTAATAGGACTCCTAGGCTCCCAAATCTAAATTGCTCCTTTCTTTGTCAAACTCGGCCCAATAAGCTCTAAGCCCACTTCCTTCCCCACTTAACCTCTATCCATCATCTGAAAATGCACCACTTTCCTCAAACCTTCCCCCTCCCATCTTTTCCTGCAACTACCTCAGCACCCTCGACCATACCCAAATTGTGCAAGTCAAAGTCAACACCCACTTGCCTTGCTCTACCCTCACCATTTGGCCCCACTGCTCCATCCCCTTAAGTTTGCACTTGCACCTGCGAAGGCCCCACGCTACTCCTTGCGCATGAATCCACCTCTCCATCTTTAACCTTCGGCCACTCCTCCCCTTGCAATGACACCACCACCAACACCCATGGTGGTACTTCCCACCACAATTGGATTGCAAAACATGAGGAACCCACCACCAGCTATAACAATCCAGGTAGATCTTTCCCCTCTATCCTCACTAAAAGCCTGGCCATTGAAGTTGTTCAAAGTTAGTTGTGTCGTCGTCCACAACAACAAACCCTCCGCAGTTATCCCCCAGCTTCCTGAACACCCCTTGACCCCAAAGGTTCAACGGTAGACCCATTACCCTCACCCAGCATTGATTTGCATGAACTTCGGCCTAAAAACATCTTACCTTAGGTCCCCGCCTCTATAGATGAAACATCTTGTCCTCAAAGCGCCGAATCCCCCTTCTCAGCACCCTCTCTGCTTCGTCTACAACCTTAAATTCTGCTAGAAAGAGGCCACTGCCCAAATTTGAAAAGCTCACTCCCCCCTCCAAATTCCAAAGACGCACCCCCCATCTCCTTAACAAAGCTAAATCCGGAAACGAAGCTGCCACTTCTCCCCACCGTCCCACCAAATAGTGCCCCAATTGCTCCTCCCTACTCATCAAGTCTCTACCCCTAAGTTGAAGCCACACTGCATCTCCTAATCTTCTAGCCTTCGCCTTAGCAACTTCAACAAAAGACCTTCTCTCCTCCTCTTCTTCAGCCCGAACTTCACCTCTCCTTCCTTCTTTAACACCTGCAATGCCAAAGCCCACCTTGTCTTCAAAAGGGGTAACAACACAAAGAGAACACAACTAGTCAGCCAGCAAAACCCAACCCCTAGAGTCCCTCTACCCTTTGGAAATACCAAACAGAACCTCTTCGCTTCCAGATCACAAACAGAGCAGAGAATGAACCTCTCCGCCTTGTTAGCACGCCTTTCCAGTCTAAATTTCCTTCCCTCCTCTTCCCAACTTTTTACATCTTTCCCAAGCCTTTCCTCCCTACAGCAAACTTCCACCCCCTCCAACAAGCACCTCAAACTCGAATCGCCAAACCTAATCCACGAGGAGAAGCTTCTGCTTCTCTCCAAGATGATACCACATAGCTTCCCCCCAACATTGTCGATCAAAATCTCAAAAGACTTTGATTCCACAATGAACCAGCAACTACCACCTCCCTTGCTCCTCATGGAGAAGTGGGCTTCAGCACCATAGCCTTTTGAATCCTAATCTTATTTGAAAATTAGAAGTCTTACTCTACTAATTAACTTTCCAAAGTCTAAATATGTTCTGTTGTACCAAAGCAAATAAAGAATTATGGAACTGATGAAAGATGAGCTTAATTGTTTCTGCAAATACTGCCTATGTACTCTATTTTCCTCTTGCTCTTTTGTCAATCAATCTCCCTTTTTCATTTAACCTTTCCTCTATTCTACGCTTATCCTGCCACCTTCTTTCGCAAGACAGATCTCAGCCTCAGGAATCCAGAGGCTGTTTCTGCATCAATAACAAGGTGATGATTTCTTTAATGAAATTTTAAAACCCCTAAGAAAGCTAGAAAATGGCTCAAATAGGTTTGGGGTAGGTTTAAGATTTGGATATGGTGTTTTGTATGTAAATCAGGGAAAAACACAAAATAACAAACTAAGTCCCAATCTTAAGAGTTGAGGAATAATACAAATTTTGTAAATTTAAGTAGTAAGAATACTTACCCATCTATTGAGTGTTAAAGTTATTACCTTTAAGTATTGCAGAGAATGGAGGTAATATAGGTGGATCTCGAGTCTGTGGAACCAAAACTTAATTAGTGAAAAAATAAATAAATAAATAAATAAATAAAAACAGAAAGACAAACTGGAAGATAAATGGATAGGTGCAGTGCAAAATTGGTCAACCAGCGAAGCAGTAACTCTCTTGATGATCATTAACACTCAGGGCTACTCAGGAAAAAAAAGGGAAAGAAATAAAATAAAATAAAATAAGCCTACAATTCAAAGACACAAAATTCACAATAACTAATTCCAGAATCCAGTGAAGTTTTTTAATATTCCATTTGATGGCTATTGTCTCTTCTCAAGCTAAAAGCTCATAGTATCTAGGTCAACCAATATCTCTGATTCTCATTTACTATCTGTTCACAACAGAAAATGATGGATCAAATTAAATCTGTATTCCAACACAACTTTATGCATAAAACAAAGGGCACAATAACATTTCGAGGAGAAAGGAAACTAGTGTTTAGTGAACATCATTTATGGACAGCACTAGAAATATAAAACAAATAATACCTGCAGATGGAAAGCAACCAACAAGATTATGGATAAAGAGTTCAGGGTATGTTCTTTGGAACTGTTAATGTCATGTGCTTTTGCCCAAGCTTTCATCTGTAGTGATAAAGAGAAAATGAGCCACAAGATTGTAGAGCAGTATTTCCAACAGTTGGAACAAAAGAGCACAAAGAGAACAAGCACAAACACAAGTGAAAGCCAGTTTCCAGGGCATCAACACCAAACTTAATCATGAGTTATTTGGTTTTGATTGTATCCTTAACACTTCTGTTAGTACAATCCACTCTTTATGGCGTTTTTTGGTTATCTTTTAAGAATTTTCAACTTACACAAAGCACACCGTTCTTCATCTCCAGTTTTACTTCACTAAAGCATCTTTTTTGACTCATCACCTCTTCCTATATTCGCTGAGATGCATTTGTTCTTTTAATTTTATTTATTATTTTTTGGCAAAAACATGATAATCCATTGCATTGAACTTGACAAGTATGAAAAATCCTTCCAGGATTTACAAAAAACTGATTAAAAATGAAAAATATGACTATATCTCTGAATGTATGCAAACTAACCAAAAATCTTATAAGGTAACCAAAACAAACTACAACCCAAGACCACACTACACATTTTCAAGGGGTAAAAAGTCCAAGAAAAAGTAAACCAAGAGTTTAGCCCTTGCTTGGCTAAATCCATTCATTTGGTTTCTCTTTCCCAATTTTCCCACTCATTCATTTCCAAACTCTCATTGCAAACCCAATCTGCACAAGGAAGTTCATAAATTCACAATAACCCCATTCAACATTCCACTTTATGAAGTGTAGTCAGTCAATTGCAACTTGGACAACATCTTTGGCAATTAACAAATCAACAAAACAATGAATCCCAAAGTAAATAAACAACCAGATAAATAAGAGCAGAACTTCAACCAGCTCTAAAAGAGGTGCTGATAATTTTTCTAATAGAAAACAGTCTTTAGCATAGGAAAACGCAAATCTAAACCAAAATGTGGCAATCTTGAAGAACATAAAATGACATTGTAAGTTAAATTTTTAATATTATAAGCCAGTTCTTATCTACATTAATCTGTCAATCTAAGGAGGTGTTTGAAGGATAGAAAAATATTACCAAAAAACTTAGCTTCTGAAATCTATGATCAATTGAAGAGACCATGCGGATAATACGGGATTTTGCAATTCCATCCCTGTTCTCGATAGATATATCACATTCAATTCCAGTGCCACGATCAGTAATTTTCAAAATTGGCACCCTGGCACCTGTGATTAAGATAACATCGGACACATGCCCTATCCCTACGAAACAGAATTCGTAGACAAAAGTAATCCAAATATAACGTGATAATCAGTTCGCTTGTGGTATTTACAGTCATTTAAGGCTGACAGGGCATACAGGATAAAATGGTACAAAGAGTTAATATGTGTCACTTTCATAGTGTAGTAATTTACTATCAACAATAAAAGTTATTTATTGTAGAAAAGGTAAATAAAAGTTCAAATTTTCATTCTGATTTTTTCTCTGTTTTTAATATCAAATATTACCCTTGAATATAGGGATTTTTCATTTTTTTTCCTTTTCTTTTTGGTTCATTTCTTAACACTTGCTTAACATGGGCGCATGCACACACAACTAGCAAAATTCAAAATCTGAAAACTTGTTAAGTTGTTACCATTATAGGGAATATTTTATCCAACAGATCATCTTCCAAACATGCAACAAAGGTGCAGTGATAAAAATCCCACAAAAGATTTACAGATGAAAAAGACAATCAATAAAACTAATATAACCCAATTACCCTGACAAAAAATAACCTTGGGAACAAAGCAACTACATGGATAGGCAAAACCAATAAACATTAGAAAAATCTAGAACAAGTTAGAAACCTAGGGGAGAAAAAGTTTTTTTAAAAAAAAAAAAAAACCAAGTGAAATTGAAGTTGTAGAAAACACTAAAAGTAAACAAGGAGCGTAAGAGAAAAAAAAATAAAAATAGAAACATATAAAAATCAAAAGAAAAACAAGGGAGATGATTATGTGACATTAGAATGCTTGTTATACTAAAAGGAAAGTGGTACCAATAACAATAAATTTGTTACACCAGTAACTTTCCTCAAAAGTTTAAGTTGTTAGGATATGGCTCAATATGTATAACATGCTAACAACCTGCCTCTCACATGGCCCTGTGTCCACACCTAGAGAGACATCTAAGCTACCAACTTTCCTAAAAAGATTAAGTTTTTAGGATCCAGGCCCGTAATATAGACCATGCTAACAGCATCCTTCTCACATGACCCCATACCTACACTTGGAGAGACATCAAATAAATAGGAGAGACTCGAACTTGAGACCCCCAATTAACCATAACTTTGACACCATGTTTTTTTTGTTTGGATAAGAAACATAAATTTCATTGCACTAAAATATTAAGTAGAAAGAAGAATGAGAAATCCTTCCAAAGGGTGCACAATGCTCCATACAAAGTCTGATAAAAAAGGCAGATAAAGCATATACTAGTTCGAAAAGTCAAACCTAGCGACAATTCACAAAGGTATAAATCTCCGACAAAAGAAACCATGTGTAACTCCATGTTTTGCTAGTGCATCTACCCCTTGATTGCCTAAGCGAGAAGCCTAAGAGAACAAACATCCAAACTCTAAATAAGTATCAATAATTTGGTACAACCACCCATGAAACGTCTATAGTCCTCTTTCTTTCTTAGCTATCCATGATTTTTTTTTTTTTTTTTTTTTTTATAGGAAACGACAGAGATATATTGATAGAAAAAAGAAGTACAAGAGAAGAATGAGAAATCCTCCCATCAATGAAAACTAAACTATAATAATACAAACACAAGAAAGTACACAGTAAAACAACCAAACACTCTAGGTTAGACTAATCCTTAGGGATTACACGCCGCTAACCAGTCAAGTTGTAACACATTAAAGGGAGTCCCCTTAAAAACCCTGAAACAGAAAGCCCAAAGAGAAGCAAGGAAAAAGATAGAATCTCATAGATACTCTGAATTCCTTGCTTTATCCTCGAAAATCCTCACGTTTCTTTCCCGCCACACAACCCGAATTAAAGCGATGCTCGCAGCTTGCCACAAAACTATCCCCCTCTTAGATGAACCAAAACCATTAAACTTGATGGACATCATGTCAATGATGCTCCTCGGAGGGACCCAATCCATCTTGGCTAGGTGAAATAATCTATGCCACAACCCCAACGTCAAAGAGCAATGTAGGAAAAGATGGTCTGCTAATTCCCCATGCTCCATGCACAAAAAACAAATATCAGGACTAAAAGCTTTGTAGGGTCTTCTCAATTGTAGCATGTCATTAGTATTTACCTTCTTGTGTGCCACTAACAAGACAAAAGGACTTCGCTTTGAAAGGGACTTGAGATTTCCAAACGAACTTAGAAGGAAAAACCTGAGGAGATCCTGAAGAGTGGGATAAGGCTAGAAAGAAAGATTTAACTAAAAAAAGCCCAGAAGAAGATAAAGGCCAAGATATGACATCTGAAACCGAAGGTGAAAGATGCACACCATCTAGTGAATGCATGAGGCCTTCTAAATCTTCTATCTCATAATCTGAAAGGTTACGACGGAAATTAAAGTTCCAATAGAAAAGATGAGTAGAACCAAGAATTGAAGAGATAGGAATATTTTTATCCAAGACTACTCTAAATAGTCTTAGATATTAGGATCCCAAAGGTTGGTCCCCCCACCACAAGTCTTCCCAGAATCGAATTCTTTCCCCATTTCCTACCACAAACTGAGTGAACATGGAAAACTCCTGAAAGACTTGTGCTATAGCCTTCCAAGGACAACAATGTGACCATCTGATTACAGTGTTAGTATCTCAACCATTAGAATGTGATCCATAAATGCTTAAGATGACCTGATGCCAAAGAGCTTAACCCTCTCTTGGGAACCTCCACAACCATTTCCCTAAGCGAGCAAGATTCCTTAGAGAAATCTTCCCAAAACCCAACCCCCTTTTGCCTTCGGATTACACACTACATCCCAACTAACTAAATGATCTCTTTTGCCTTCCCCAATCCCAGACCATAAAAAATCCATTTACAACTTCTCAATTTTTGCAGCCACTGAGACTGGTATCTTAAACAAGGAGAGGAAATAACAGGGCATGTGGGTGAGGCAAGATTGGATAAAAGTTATCCTTCCTTCGAAAGATAAATATGCCTTTTGCCACACATCCAATCTTCTTGAAATTCTCTCAATCACTGGATCCCAAAAGTCACACGCCTTAGGATTCCCTCCCAAAGGAAGACCCAGATAGAGTATAGGTCAACCAGAAGCCTTGCAATCAAGCCACTTAGCCAACCTAGAAAGATGATTCTGATCAAGATTTATGTCATAAATATTGCTCTTGTCAAGGTTGACCTTGAGCCCAGAAATATACCCAAACACTAGCAAAAGACTCTTGAGAGTCTGCAGGTCTTCCTCCCTAGTGTTAGAAAAGAAAATGGTATCATCTGCAAATTGCAAATGTGACACCCTAGTCCTGTTTCTACCCACCCTGAAACACTCCAACAAATTTCTTTCCTCTGCTCTCAATAGCATCCTGCTCAGAACGTCTGCAACTAAGGTAAACAAAAAAGGGGATAAAGGGTCTCCTTGTCTTAAGCCTCTAGATGCCTTAACCCACCCTTTAGTGTTTCCATTCACCAAGACTGCATAAGATACCAAGGACAAACAACCGCTCATCCATTTCCTCCATCTAGGACTGAACCCCTTCTTCTCCAACACATAATCCAAAAAATCCCATCTCACATGATCGTAAGCCTTTTCAAAATCGATTTTGAAGACGACACCTTCCTCCCCTGATCGTCTTCTCTCATCCACTATCTCATTAGCTATGAGAACCGCATCCAAAATTTGTCTCCCTTGGACAAAACCTCCTTGAGTAGAATGGATGGTTTCATGTAGCACCCCTCTTAGACACCCTGAAAGCACTTTGGCTATTATCTTGTAAAGGCTAGTGATCAAGCTAATGGGTCTAAAATCTGAGATTTTCTTTGTCAAACTCTTTTTGGGTAACAGAACTATGAAGAAGGCATTAGTGCTTTGATTGATAATTCCGCTCCTGTGAAACTCTGCAAACACTCTCACCAAATCCTCCTTAATCACATCCCAACAATCTTGAAATACTGTAATGGTAAAGCCATCAGGCCCCGGCGCCTTATCCCTATCCAGCTGAAAAACGGCCTTAGAAATCTCTTCTTCAGTGAAAGGGGAATCCAATCTAGACGCACTCTTTTCCGAAATAGGGGACCAATCTAATCCTTCAACACTCCAAGGCTCTCTATTGGGACTCGCGTAGAGCTTTTCAAAGTAAAGCAAAATCTCCTCTGTGATACTCTCAGCGTTATTCAACACTAAGCCCCTTTCATTCTCCAACACCTTAATAAATTTCCTATTTCACCTTCCATTAGCCATTTTATGAAAAAACTTTAAATTACAATCCCCTTCCTCGACCCATTTCACCATAACTTTTTGTCTCCAATAAATTTCTTCCCTCAAAATTAGTTCCTCTAGCTTCCCTTTTCTTAAGGCTCTTTGAACTAAAATATCAGAAGTGAGGCCCCCCTCTTGCTCAATGTCATCAAAGGTAGCTAAATCATTAAGGATGCTTTTTTTCCTTTCATTTAGCTCTCCAAAAGAAACCTTATTCCACTCTTTCACATTGGCTTTAACAAATTGTAATCTCCTCATGAACTTGTGGCCTTCCCATCCATTTCCTTGGAAACCTCTCCACCAATTTCTAAAGTTCTCCTTGAAACTAGGATGTTGCAACCACATATTCTCAAACCTAAAAGGTGTTAGGCCCCATTTGAACGGGTTAGTATCCAAAACAATTGGCCAATGATCCGATGTTCTTCTAGGAAGGGCTTCTTGAAGGCCTTGGGGAAAGAGCTGCCTCCACTCATTTAAGTAAAGAAAATGGTCCAATCTCTTACACACGGGAGACTCTTGCAAGTTTGACCAAGTGAAAGAAGCATTCCGTAAAGGTGGATCAAGCAATTCACATTCTCTAATAAAACTATCAAAGTCCTTCATGCTTGAGGTTAGACTAGAACCCCCCAATTTTTCTGAACTTCTCCTTATGACATTAAAATCACCGCCTAGCACCATAACGGAAAAGAAAGGCCAAAAATGTCTAATAGCTCCACCCAAAAATCCTTCCTAAGTGATGGGCTGTTTGGGCCAAAAATTGCAGATATCCAAAGAGGACCACATCCATCCAAAGCAAACTTGACTGAGACCGAGCAGGAACCTAATACCGTCTCCTCACTACACAATTTTTTGGAGTCCAAATGATCAGAATCCCACCTGAAGCCCCGCTTGCTGGAAGAGCAGTCCATTCCTTATTTCTAACCGTCCAAACACTACCCACAAACCTTCTATCACACTTCACCTTTTTTGTTTCCTGAATCATCACAACATCTAGATTTTCTGACCTTAGAAAATCTTTAACCACCCTTCGTTTATTCCTTGAACCCAAACCCCTGGTGTTCCAACTGATAATTTTCATGGGGAAACTCACAGACCCTTAACCACCAAACCAATTCCAACAGGTCTCAAATGCCTATGGAGCATTTGTTCTTCTTCCTGGAATAAACCTTAATATCCAGAGAGCATAAGACCTCTCGCAGTTTAGCCATTTCCTTGGGGGAAAGGCCATCTATTTGGAGCTCACCCAATGGGGAGACCACGGTAACATCCTGGCTATCTGTAACCAGGTTGGAACCCTACTTAGGCAAGCTGGTTTTAGGCTTACTAGGATTAAAACTCTTGGACAACTAGTTTGATAAAGCACACTGGACCTCCTCCTCATCATGGACAGGGATGCTAACATATTTTTGATAAAACGGGCCAACAACGTCTTTTTTAGAAAACATTTCAGACTTTACTCGATTTTCCATAGGAGACTGAGAAAGAGAGACTGATCTAAGAAGATCTGGACCAGAGGGACTCGGCATAGGAGATGCCAGACCATGAGAAGGGATAGAAGAAGACTCGGGTGGCTGAGAAGGTGATGACAAACCTACCTCCAAGTTTTCCCCTCCCGGCAATTCATAACTCCCCTCAAAGATGAGTCATTTACCTCTGGTTTCTGGACAAGAAGGTGAATCCATGACTGATGAACCACGAAGATCGGACCCCACTTGGCCTAAAAAACCTTCTTTGTCTTCTTCGACTTGGAGATTGCGCAGAGCTGCTTCTCCTCTTGCCAACGAGGACCCTTCCCCTGAACACCACTTTCAAATCCTTGACAAATGACAGTGAAAGAGAGGGCTTGCTCTGATTTTTCGTTCCATCTGAGCTCTTGTCCCTAAATCTTCTTCCAAAAGACAGCCTTCGCTAACTGACGATGACTTCCGGAGAAAAAGAGGCTCGCTGCGACTCCGAAGTCCATGTCGGCGATCGAAACTTGGAGGGAAAAGGGCGGTCCACATCTTCTTTGAAACTGCCTTCTCCTCCTTCTGCGCGAAGCTTCTCGTCTGAACCTCAGTAGCTTTCCCCTTGCTCATAGCGTCATCTTCTTCCCTTCAAAACAAACCTTTCTTACCAGAGGATATCGTCCCTCCTAAATTTTGGCCCAACCGCCATGGGCCTTTGAATTCACAGCCCACAAATGCGTCTAAAGGTGGGCTAGGGTTGGGAAGAGACTGGGCCTTTATCTCAAAGGCCCAACCAACCTCTTCAGGGAAAACCTCGTCGTTGGCCCTATCCTCAACTAGACCTTGAGAGCGTGCAATCAGCGGGGCCGCCTTTGCAGTCGATCCCTCTCACTGGAGCATTGAAGACGACAACGCTACAATCTCGTGGGTTGGGTCCACAAGAAGCCCACTAATTCTCATCCCGTTCTGGGCCCTAACAGACTAGGCTTTACACTAGGACTCAGGCTCAGTGGGCCCAATTATATTTTCATCCTCTAGGCCCAAAATACTCCCTCCCCATCCATTCTCCCTTTTGGACTCCAAATTTGAAACTGAAAACCGATAACGTGGCCGGGGAAGAAGCCTCCTACTGTAGCACTCATTATCCCTAGTGCTACCTCGTAGCCCCTTTGCATTCTTTAACCCCTGAGAAACGCAACCTCTCGCTTTCAACAACTCGTCCCTGCTACAGGTTGACTCAGGCGTGAACATATCATTTTCTTCGACTTCTCCGGTGACTGAAACTGCTACAGTGAATGTCCAGGCCCCATCTTCCACCTCTAGCAACGCTGGTAGTACGACATTTGGAAGCATCTCCACCCACAACTTCACCTTCGACAAGTCTGCAAGCTTCAATGATTCCCTTGCCACCTTTGTTACCCTCCCCCACTTCTTCAGAATGAATTTCAACTGATCTTCATCCCACAAGTGAAAAGGAAGACCTTTCAGTTCTAACCAGACCCTTCTGAATTTTCCTAACACAACCGTATTTTCTCTTGGCGACCATCTTCTAAGGAAAATATACCTTCCTCTCACTAATAATCTTCCCTGCTCATGTAGCCATTCAGCACTCCTCGCAGACTCCACAAAGAAACACCCCTTGAAAGTGGAAATGGGGGTTATAGATATCATTCCTTTCGTACCCATCAACCTTGCAAAAGTTTTTCCTACGTGAGCCCAGTCTTGAACTTTTTCTTTGCATTCGCAAATAATAGCTCTAGCCCATTTTCCAACTGACAACAGAGCTCCTTTCCTTGGTCCATCCTCTGCGACCACTTCTGTGTATGACCGGCAACCTCTGTACATGCCCTTACTCGCCTGAGCATCTTCAAACATCACCTTCGAAACTCTTCCATCTTGATCAGAATGATCTTGCACTGAAGAAACCGCCTTCCTAAGGACTTCCCACCCATAACCATTAACACCCTCGGGGACGACAAGGATTAATGGTTTCCTTTTTTAAACAATTTCAGTAATTTTCATGAAACGCCCTCTACTATTGAAACAAATCTCCATCAAGTAAGTCCTGGTCTTGCCCTTGATCTTTCATATAAAACCCTTGGAATCCTCCAACTCCATAGCTTTCTTCAAAAGTTCTGTCAACCAAACCAACTCCTCCTTTCCAAATCCTACTGAGACAACCAATCCTTGGCTCCTTTTTGTTATCGATAACCAAGTTCCCCCATTCGATCCTTCAAACTTTACCTAGAAAGACTTTTTCTCCACTTCAAACTTTTCAACCTTCATCCTTTCTTCTCCCTTAGTTAATAATGTAACCAATGAGTATGATGCACCAAATTTTACAACATGGTTGAGCAATGAATTCCAACAAAGCCAAACCTTTGTGCAAATGCAAGCAATGAGTATGATCAACCAAACTCTAAGGCATGGTCAATGAATGCAATTCAAATAAAGCCAAACCTTTACCTAGCCTACAAGTTTCAAACTCTTTTTCTCATCATCCTGTGCAGTTCAAGGTTTCCTCAAAAGCAGATTTCTTTGCTTGGATGTGGTTTAGCTATCTATACATGATATGACGATGGCAGATTCACCTTCTACTAAAAAATTTGAGAGACCTCTTGTAACAACCCTACCAAAAGGTCTAGAATTCCTACCTAACCTGCATGGTTAGAGAATGCTCTTAACACTTTGTCATAGTGATCTCTAAGCAATTCTCCAATCCCTAAATGCCCTGAATTACCCAAAGTGCATCCATCAAAATTTAGCTTAACAAAACTCATTAAAGGTGGTATACATTCATGCAGTGTCTCCTTGGTCAACGCCGTGGTTCTACAAACAAGGTTCCAATATAGAAGAATGAGGCTCAAAGTTATATTTGCAAAAGCTTCACTGGTAGAGGCCCACGATGAAGAGGAGAAAAAAGCAAGTCTCAAACTACTTCTAGAGTCCCCCACCTATCCTTAAAAATCCCTACGCTCCCTTTCCACCAAATGGTCCAAATCAATGTGAGGCAGGCAATGCCAAAGAGTTTTGCCTCGAGTAACTCCCTAATAACCTCTAAACGATATAATCAACTTCTCCTCCAAACTTATGTGGGGAACCTAATCAATGCCTAAAAGTTGAAATAATCTACACCATAATGTTAATACCACAAGGCAATGCATAGACTTCCTATTCCCCCTACACACAACACCCCATTCCTGACTAAGGGCTTTGCATGGTCTTCTTTGTTGGAGCAAGTTATTAGTATTCACCTTCTTGTTTGCAATAAGCCATGTAAAGGCTTCACTATTAGTGGAGCATTGGAGTTCCAAATAAAATTTATAGGAATAAAAGGAACGTAAATGGTGTTTTTTTTTTATTATTTTTTTTTTTTTTAGAAGCAATAAAAAGGAATTGAAATGGTCAAAGTAGAGATAATATATTCAGATATCAATTTTGATATCATGTTAAATTACCAACTTTTCCAAAAGCTTAACCTATTAAGATATGGACCCATAATGTATCTCAAGTAAACACCCTCCTTCCACGCAAATATGCCCACAATACATACCAAGCTAACACCCCCACTCTCATGTTCAAGTAAGGGCCAAAGCATAAGCTAGAATAACAAAATTCAATAGATACTCTTCAAGAGCCCTTAAACCACATAAATAAAAACTCTCTCCTTTGAGAAACATTTCTTAACAAGGATGATAGCATTATATTATTTTATTTTTTTTGGATAAGTAAGAAATTGTATTAAAAAAAGCGCAAAAAGAGCGCAAGAGTATACAGGTTGTATACAAGTAAAACAAGCAAAAAGTAGAAAAGAGAGTACAAAAAAATACTCCCTCCCTCACACAATGCCCAACCACTATATGAAATCAATCAAATTCGTATATCCCCCACATATATACACCATAACCCACATAGAGAAATTGTTTAGGAATAAACTTTTTAGCCTTTGATCCAACAATTCCTCACTATCAAAAAATCTCTTATTTCTTTCCTTTCGAAGTATCTAGAAAATGCAAGTAGGGGCTACTCTCCAAACCTTAATGCGTCTTTTCTCAATAAAAGCCACATGCCAACCTAGGAGAGTTTCCCTAACTGTCTCATAAATAACCCATCGAACACCAAAAATGGAGAATACCAACTACCATAACAATCTCACCTTGACACAATGAAGAAGGATATGATCTATGGTCTCTACCTCCACTTTGCATAAAGCACATATTTTAACCAATGTTCACCCCTTCTTTGAAGCTCATTCAAAGTCAAAACCTTTCCCCAACAAGCCTCCCAAGTGAAGAAACTCACCTTGGAAGGAATCCAAGGGTTCCACACTATTTTTTTAGGGAAAGGGGTTGTACCACCAGCCTCTAACATAGAATAAAGCCCCTTAACAGAGAAGACCCCTTTGTTCCCACCCTTCCAAACCACTTTATCTTCTTATGCCCTTTTCACTAAATGTCCTTGAAGTAGAGAAAGAAAGCACTCCATGGCACCCATCTCCCAATCATTTAGGTTCCTAACAAAACGGAAATTCCAATTGCCACCTTCTCTATGCTTCCATAGATCAGCTACCCAAGCTTCTTTGGAATCAAATAAGGCAAACAAGAATGGAAAAATCTCACATAAAGGTTCCTCACTACACCACCTATCTTTCCAAAACTATACCCTCCTCCCATTACCCACCGCAAAGGAAATCACAAACTTGAAAAGCTCCCAATGCTTCTCAATCTCTTTCCATACCCCAGCACCAAAGGAATCTCTCACCACTCCTGACCTCCACCCCCCTTCCTCCTCCCCAAACTTTCCCTTCATAATTTTCTTCCATAAAGAATCCCCATCACTTGCAAAACACCAAAACAACTTACAAAGGAGAGCCTTGTTGAACAACGAAAGAGACTGAACCCTAAGTCCCCTTTTTGACTTTGCCTTACAAACAGTTGACCACTTGACTAGATGTACTTTCTTCTCTAAAGCCCCTCCTCCCTATAAAAAAAATCCCTCTAAATCTTCTCCAATTTCAATTTTACCAATCTAGGGATAGCGAACAAGGACATAAAATAGATTGGCAAGCTGGCTAGAGTGCTCTGAAGTAGAGTGAGTCTTCCCTCCTTTGAAAGATAGTGTCTCTTCCATAACGAAAACCTCCTCTGAAAACGTTCTTCCACACCATCCCACACTACCACAGACTTATGAGAGGCCCCCAAGGGGAGCCCTAGGTAAGAAAAGGGTAGTTTTCCCACCTTACATCCAATTTCACAAGCTAACTCTTCCAATAGGTCCACCTCCCCTATTAGGATCACCTCACACTTCTCTAAATTGATTTTTAGCTCCGACATGGCTTTGAACCACATAAGCAACCAACACAAGTGGGTAACTTACTCTTGAGAGGCCTTACAAAAAACTAATAGTATCATCCGCAGAAAGGAGATGACATATTTCCTCTCCATCACCCCCTTTTCCCCCAACCGTAAATCCCGAAATGAAACCACCCTCTTGAGCTTTCAAAAGCAAACTACTAAGGGTTTCCATGGCAATCACAAATAAGTAGGGAGAAATTGGGTCCCCTTGTCTTAAACCCCTAAAGCTTTAAAAAGAAAAAAAAACCGGAGGGGGTTCCATTTATTAGAATAGAAAAGCTTGGAGAAGAAATACACCACTTTATCCATTTGTGCCCAAACCCCATTTTAGCAAGGATTGTTACCAAGAAATCCCAATTTACATGGTCGTAAGCCTTTTCAATGTCAAGTTTGCATATTAAACCACTACCTTTCTTCTTTAGCATTGAATCAATTGCCTCATTTGCTATCAACATTGTATCCAAAATTGTCTTCCTTCCATCAGGCAGTTTGAAAGTCAGAAATCACCCTTCCCATTACTTTCTTCAACCTATTGGCCAATACTTTTGTCATCCACTTATAGATACTTCCCACCAAACTTATCAGCCTAAAATCCTTGAGGTTAACAACCCCTTTCTTCTTTAGAATCAAAACTAGAAAGGTCATATTAAGGCTTTGAACAAATCTGCTATTTTCATGGAACTCATTAAAAAAACTCAGCACATCGAATTTCGCCAATTCCCAACTAAAACGCCAAAAAGCCATCCAGGCCTAGAGCTTTGTCACTATTCAGCTCCAACAATGCTCCCAGCACCTCCTCCTCCAAGAAAATCCCCTCTAAACTCCTCGCCTCTTCTTCTTCCAACACCTCAAAAGATAACCCTTCAATACTAGGCCTCCAGCCCCCTTCCTCAAAGAAAAGAGATTTAAAAGTCCCCCAGTACTCTCTCTCAGCTCCCTGTCACCTGTAAGCCATTCCCTATTTACTTTAACCTTGTCAATGAATTTTTTCCTTCTATGAGCATTGGCCATCTTATGAAAAACTTAGAGTTTCTATCCCCTTCCTTTAGCCATATTTCTCTTGATTTTTGTCTCCAAGAAACTTCTTCCATTAGAGCCCATTTTTTAAACTCTTCCCCGGTAGAATTTCTCGCTTCCGCCTCAACTGAAGATAAAACTCCTTCCCTTTCCTTCGCATCCCAGAAACCTATCTGCTTAAAAGCCTCCTCCTTCATTACCGAGACATTACCAAACACCTCTTGATTTCATTTTTTCAAAAGGACCTTCAGAGCTTTAAGCCTTGAGGCCAAAATAAAACTAGCAAAGCCTGAGAATTCCATCCCCACCCACCAACCTTTGAGCAAATCAAAAAAATCTTCCTCTTTTAACCACATGCTCTCAAACCTGAAAGGGGTTGGGTCATTTATGATCCCCCCTCCTTCCAACACAGCAAGCGAGTGATCTCAAACAAGTTTAGGCAACAACACCCTCTGAATCATCCCACTGAAATAGCTCTCCCACCCCTCAGACACTAAGAACCAATTCAGTCTTTATTTTATGCTACTGTTTTGACCTCCACACCAAGCAAAAGAACCCCCTGCTAATGGAAGGTCTCTTAATTCTAAATAATTGATAACCTCGAAAAACCTCCTCATTTGCGCATTCAACTTTGATCCACCGGTACGTTCAATAAGAAATTTTACTACATTGAAATCACCTCCTACACACCATGGGTCATTCCATAGCCCCCTGATCACCCCCAACTCCTCCCAAAGACCCTCTCTGTCCTTACCAGAACAAGGCCCATACATCCCTATAAACACCCACATAAAATCATCCTCACAATTCCTAAACCTACAAGAGAGAAAATTCTCCCACTTCCAAATCCACCAACTCTAACACTCTAAAATCCCAAAACACCAAGATCCCCCCTACAACACCATTCACATTTACTGAAACCCACTTTAAGCAACTCCCCACACCTAGACTTCTAACCAGATTCATCGTCATAGTTTGAACCTTTGTTTCTTGCAAACAAACCAACTTTGCTCTCTGGGACCTAATCACTAATTTGATTCACTTCCTCTTCTCAACATCATTTACCCCTCTCACATTCCAAGAAAGAATTTTAATAATCATTGACAAACTGACTCCACAACCTGTCTTTCCTTCCCCCTTCCTCCTCTTTTAGAAATATTAACATCATAGTTAATAGAGTTTTCCAACTTCTTAGGTTCCCTCTCAAACTTTGAAGCTGCCAAAGACTTTCTTCCTTAACCATACTCCCTTATCTTCACCTCTCTCCTCCGCTTCATCTTTTTCAATAGCTTC
The DNA here is from genome assembly GCA_030254885.1 of Vitis rotundifolia. Taxonomy (NCBI): domain Eukaryota; kingdom Viridiplantae; phylum Streptophyta; class Magnoliopsida; order Vitales; family Vitaceae; genus Vitis; species Vitis rotundifolia. The sequence goes on from CM058170.1 coordinate 11,392,825, forward strand.
AAAATTTCCTCTTCAAAACCTAGAGTCCGTATGCCTAGACAATTGCTAAAAGCTGCCAAAAGAGTCCTCGATCTTCCAACCCCACAATCGGTCAACAACCCAACCTTAGATTGAGAAGAAGGAGAAGAAGAAGAGTCCCTTAAGCCCAAAAGAAAAACAAGGCCAAAAGAGGCACCTGGAAATCTTGATGCTTCGAGTAGAGCAAGATCGACTAAGGCAATAATCGAACCCGTCTTCCCCTCTTTTTCACTTAAGGCAAAGCCAAAGCACCAGTCCTTTAACCCTAGAGAATCCTTTTTTAAAGTGGGCTCTTCCACACAACCCATAGACTGGCTCACAACAAACCCATAAGATTGTCTTTTGTTTGGCCCATAAGAGGAGAGAAACGGCCCAACAACAACTTGGTCACCCCCTTCTAAGTCCCAACCCACTTCAGTCAAACCTAGCCCAAAACCAAACGACCCATACGAGCCCACTACCGAAGGCCCACAATTTTGAATCCTGTGGGCTAAGTTGGAGACTGTGCACAACTCTTAACTTTTCCATTTCAAAGTCAAAACGTCCTCTCTCTCTCAAACCTTCACAGTTTGACACCTGCACTGAAGAGAGTACTAAGACAACTTTATCACTCAACATCCCCTTTCCCACGCTGGGCCCAATGCGTGCTCCCCCAACCACTTCACCTCTAACCTCACAACCACCACTGCTCTCGCCAAAATTCCCTTGCACTAGCCAAGGGCAGAATTCCCACCATAGTTGAACCACATAACAATAACATCCCACCCTTATCTAGATTGAGCTCAATCTCGAATTCTCATTCGGTCTAACACACACTCTAGCCCACTGTTTATTACGAAGGAAAGTCGTCTCTTCATCTACTACAATGAAGCCTCCACAACTATCTCCAAGCTTTTTAAACAAATCTTTGCACCACAAGTGCAGAGGAAGACCTACCAATCTCACCCACTCCTCTCTCACCATTCCTCCCTTCCTTAAGCAACCTGCCTCGGGATTCCACCTCTGCAACTCCAAAATTTGATCTTCAATTTTCCTTGGACCCCTTAACAATGTAACAGTCAAATCATCTTCATTCTCGAACTCAAAACAACAAAAAGAGACTCCCAAGACAAAAATTCTAACCTTCTTTTTTACGTTCCACCTTCTGTCATCCCATTTCCTTAACTCAGGCACCCAAGGTTCCAAGTTAGACACTCCTTCCAACTTCCCCACCAATCAAAGGTTCCAAGGAGCTTCTCTCTCCAGCACTCCCATCTCATCGAACCAAACCCATACTTTATCACCCGGAATAATTTGGGGATTTGAGACCTTCTCCACATATGAACCAATCTTCAGAGAGGGCCCTCTGTAACCTTCCATCACCCCCTTCTCCTCCACAAAACCAAAATGCTCCACAAGGGCCAAGAAGCTCCTTACACCAACAAACGAACCTTACTTGCTAGCATGCCCCATCCCCCCGTCAATCCTTTTCCTTCTAGGAAGACAATTGAACCTTTTTCCTTCCACATCACAAACATACACAAAGATAAACCTCCCTACCCTGTTAGCACACCTCTCAAGCTTATAGGCCTTAACATTTTCCTTTCATACCTTATTGCAAATCAGTGACTCCCCCTCCATACAACAAGCCTTTGTACCTTCTAGCAAGCACCTCAAACTTATCTCCCCAAACTTAATCCAACTAATGCAACCCCTCCCTCTCTCCAAAATCACCCCTTTCAGCTTTCCAAAAACCTCCTCAATGGAAATCTCAAACTAATTTGCCTCCACAGCGAACCAGCTTCTTCCTCCTCTCATTATAGAAGTAACACTAGTGAAGTACTCCGTCAACCTTTGATCTGAGAGTTTTTCATTGAAAATCCTTAAATTATGCTTCTAAGCCACAAACGAACCATAAAGCCGCATGTAGGGATTTGAGAAAGTAAAGGGATGATGGCATTATATTATTTTAAATAGAACTAGCATATAAAGAATTTCTAACTAGTACTATTAGAATAAACTTATGTATTTTATGAGATCAACTATCAATATGCCCAAACAAGAAAAGCGTCACATTGCAAACTTAAATCTCAAATGTTACATCCAAAACCAAGATTGTTACACATAAGAAAATTTATTTATTGGAAGCATCAATAAAAGAAACTTTATCCTTGAACATTGTATAAGGTTTAACTATCTAGTGGCTATGTATCATAATGATTTTAAGGAGAATCTATAGGTCAAAACCCTTTGATTTCAAATAATTATGACTTTTGATAAGAGTAACCCATTTTTTATCATCTATGATTTTCTAACAGAAGATTTCAAGAATGTTAGAAAAAGTTGAGGAACTTTAAGAGAATAGTTTTGGAAGTTATAAGAAACCTTTTGTCTTTGCACAGCAGAAATATGGCATTCAAAAACCAATTATTAAATATAGATCTAGAGATTATAGTCTCGTACCCACTATCTAAATGTACCCAGATTGAATCCAATTCGAAAAAGATGTCGAGTTAGCAATAGTCGTCGTAGAGCTCATCTATCCAATGATCTTCCACCTTATTTCTCCCTTCATGGATCCTAGCATAAGAGAAGCGTGGACTTCTTTTCCTCTCTTAAGGGTGTCTAAGGTTTCTTTCAATCTTGTCAAAGCCTCCTGTTGACTTTGGCACAAGCTCAATATCCTCTCAAAATTGAGTGTTCATACAATATAGTAACTTGGTGAAGTCAAGACAATCTAACATCATGACTCACTGTAGGTCCTATCCAATGTGTAACTATAGACACTATTGCACTCACCATAGGAACCTCATCCCAACAACCAAAACAAGTCATCCCTCCAATTAAGAGGTCATGCACTACATTCTCTACTGAATTGTCCAAATCCATGAACCGACTGTGAATTACTTATCATCTCATAAAGAACTCATGACTTGTATCTTATATGTAACTCTTAATGCACCCAAATCATGTACAATGCAAATGATATGGGTCTGAATGCTCAAATCAATATCAATGCACACAAAAGATAAAGAAATGAAAACTTAAGTCCAACTTTTTTTATTTCATGTCTTACTTTTAAGGGTTTTATCACAACATTTTCAACAACTAATGTTTTAGCATTACCTAGATTTTTCCATTTCTTCAAACCAACATATGGGATCTTTTTATTTCACCACTCAAAAAAATGAGATTAACCTTCTAACCTTGTACGCTCTAGGACCCAATCCATTCCATATTCATATAAATGTGGTTTAAGGAATTGAAAAGACATGATAACACAATCTAAATGGAAACTTGGACCTAGATATAATAGAATGGCAAAACAGGTCCATGCAAACAATTTAAATCATTGAAATAAAGCTATATTTCATCACACTATTAAACATGAGAGTCTATACCATCAATTACCAATAAGAATGCAATGGTACATTGAATTTTTGTTTAGCGTTAAGTTCTTTGATAAAAGTAATCAAGTTAAGCTTCATATGAAATATAATAAGAACAAGTTTGCAATAGAGAACACATTAATAATGTACAACATTAAAGGTTCTTCAAATTGGAGATATGATCATAAAAGAATAAGTAAACATATCAAATATTAAGGAAATTACTTTGCAGAGCTTTCAACTTTTTCTCAAACTTCCGAAGGGTTTGAATCCTTTTTGCTCGACTAACTTCAACTGCATAGTTACCAAAATTAACAGATAAATCCAAATCACTTCCAGCACTAAACATATCCATCAAGAAAGAACCAAATCCCTCCACAATAGTAAAGTCATCACCATTTCCTACAAGAAAAATTAAATAGTAATTATTATTAAATTTGGCTCTATAACAAAACTCAAAACGAAAATAGGACGTCATAAAAACAAATAAAAAGTAAGTAAATATACAACCAAAAAAAAGAAGAAAAACAAAGGAACTATTACAACATATATTGGAACATACAAGGAGTAAGTTTACAACTTTTTTATACTGTGACTATAAAATTAGGCCTCTTCATTATATCCCGCCATCTCTTAGATAAATTTCTAACTAATACCCTATTTTTCTACTTACACTTTAATCAATAAAGCCTAAAATATTAAATAAATAAATAAAAATAAAAATACTTTGATTTCGAAATCCCTAATCAAATAAGTCACCAAAACACATAAATTAGCACAAATAGTAGCTAATAGTTGGAGTTGCTCTTGGCAATACCTAATTTCTTCCTACGATAACCACCTGCTCTTTCTATCAAATAATTGAAGGTAATTCCCTATTTGCACTTGCACCATGCTTGCTACATCCTCTAGTTAGTATCAACCTAATAAAAAAAAGATATGATCAAACAGAAAAGTATGATTATGGACAAACAATACAATTTATACATCAATCTGGCATTATTAAAATCCATTATTACAGAGTCTTGAAGCAAAGTGTGATTCTATCTCTGTTCTTCATTAAAAGGTTCAATACATACATAGATGTGTGTCTACATGTGTGTGTGCGTGTGTGCGTGTGTGTGAGAGAGAGAGAGATGTAAAAAAAAATAACCAGGCAAAGTTTTCAAAGACAAGGAATGTGATCAAGTATTTGTGCATGGATCACAAAATTGAAGAGAAGAACAAAGTGCAATGAGATAAGGTTGGGAGGAAAAAAAAAATGATTTTAGGGGAAAATTAAGTGGTCAAGAAATTTATCATGAAAGAAGGGGTTAAATGCAAAGGTCTTGCCTATAATGGGCGCTCTTCCTCTTTAATGAGGTCTAGATCAGAATTGAGGAGCAGGCACCTAATTACCTTCTTGTTCAGTTCCCAGGGAGTTCAAAGGTAGTGGAGGAAGTTCCTCTGCGGCTACAAGGTAACCAAGTCATAGAGAAAGACCCTCCTCCCCCTATCCAAAGAAGTAGAATAAGAGGGGGCAACCCAAACAACACATGACCCTCAGACCCTAAGTGGGAGATGCATGTAGATCAGATAGGGGCAATAAATCTCCTCCCACTGATGCCATATTTAGGAATCCAAGACCATGGCATTGGAATAGCTACAGCATACAACTATGGGCTCCATGCTAAGTTACCATTATATCTTAGCATGGAAATGATGGAGACAAGTGGCAGCCACCTTTAAAAGTTTATCAAAGGCGCAAAAGAGTGGGCTCCAAAGCCCAAACTTTAATTTGACACTCTTTAGATGATAATGGGCTTAGTTGGGATCTTACATAATTCACTATGGGTTCAACCTAGAAAGCACTTTCTAGAAATCAAATTATGGGCCTAGTCAATGGTCATAAGTTACTACTTTCAGTCATTAGTATTGTCATTTTCCAAGAGTCTTTAATGTGGTCTAGTAGTCAGTCCAAGTTTTGTTATTTTCAAGTTCCATTACTACTATGTAACTAGTTCCAGAGTTATAAGTCCCTAGAAAAGCTCTATATAGCATTTGATCAGTCTCTTCAAAAGAATCAATGAATAAATGAGAAAATTTCCAGCAGCCACTATTTTCTTTGTGTGATGCAAAAAGCAATTGGTTGTGAAGCCTAAAGGTTTCTAGGAGTGATTCCTAGAGTTCTTTCAACTACACCAATACTCCCCTTGCATTTTGCTTCCTATCCTACATCAGGAAAGAAGTTTGAAGACCATTGCCATCATGCCCATTTTGAGCTGGGAGGATATGAGACCTCACATTAATACCCTACATCATGCACATCCTTATGAAGTCAGTCCTGGTTGTTCATTTTAGGAGGAGACGAATCTAAAGGAGCAAAATAGAAGGCTGATTTCTTGATTAAGAGAAGAACATGAATGAGTATCAACTCTAGAGATCATTAGAACACTTTACAAGGCCATCGAAGGTGCTTTTTATTGCCTCTCCTAGCTGATCCTTCTTCTTTCATATAGCCCTGGGGGGAGTGATTCTATGGAAGGTTCCTCATTTCTGGCATTGAAAAACTTGTCATCAATAAAATTTTTGGATTATCAAAAATGGAAGATGCCTTTCCAATGTCTTACTAAGACTTTGACAAAATTTATGATGACACCTACTGAAATTATTCAGAATGGCCTTTTTGCTTCTATCAAAAGCATAAATGTGATACAAGTAATCCAAAAAGGAAACATGACAAAAAAATATAACAGTCATGAGAGTTGCATGATAGGAAAAAGATATTTTCAGTATTTTAATACACTATACATCCAGCTAATAGCAAATTAATGACAATTAATTAACTTCTGGTCATTGTCAACATGTTGATGAGCTTTTACATTATCAGGTGCATTCTGTTAGTACTTTATATATTATAACACATTCCTCACATCTTTCAGTGTATCCAATGGCCTCTCTACATGTGTGAGAGAGTCTGCACTCTTATTCTTAAAAGTGACTACCTATGGTACATGTAACATCCATTGCATAATTCATTAATACTTCATTTCAAACAATCCACAGAACACGTCAACTAGCAAAAAAACTTGGCAAAATTGATAAGCAATTTAAAGACTATAAAATATTAAACCTAAGATATTCATCAGTAAACAAATGGAAATTGGTCCTGTTTTTATCATGTGCATTGTGTGGAGGGTGAATTAAGAATAAAAGGTTACCATGTATTTCCTTTGAAATGACATTGAAGATACGAATCAAATCTATTCGATTGAAATAATCAATTGGTTTTGGCTGACGGATGTGTAAAACATTATGAAGTAGTTCTTCAAACACAGGTGCCCTTTCTGGCTTGACTATGCTCTGCTGTAACCCTTGTGATTCAAGTTTCTTTGCCTTCTTAAGTAGGACTGAAATAAAAATTCAAATCAAAAATAAAATTACAGGTCAAAATATCAGCATCAAATAAACTGCAATGACAAACTACAGAAATCAACATCTTGCATGGCCTTAAAAGCAAAAGGTACTGAACCTGATCAAGCTTCTGGACTTTTACAACGAAATTTTAAGGCTTTGTTGAGTTGACTTAAAAGAGAGAAAAAACTTTAAGGCTTTGCTGAATTGACTTAAGACAGAAATCAACATGTTGCAAGGCCTTAAAAGCAATAAGTAATGAACCTGATCAAGCTTCTGGAATTTTACATGAAATTTTAAGGCTTGGTTGAGTTGACTTGAGAGAGAGAGAGAGAGAGAGAGAGAGAGAGAGAGAGAGAGAGAGAGAGAGAGAGAGAGAGAGAGAGAGAGAGAGAGAGAGAGAGAGAGAGAGAGAGAGAGAGAGAGAGAGAGAGAGAGAGAGAGAGAGAGATGGAGAGAGGGAGGGAGTCATGCAATGAGAAGTACTTTCTTTTTTCAGATTTTCAGCAGGCACGTTCCTGTTTTATTTTCTCATCATGGACCATACTATCAAAAATATAAAGGAGAGGAGAGGAGAGAAACCAGGGGAAGTAAAAGAATGAAATCTTTTCTAAGATTCTGTGGGAAATATGGAGATGAGAAAAAACTCAAAATTAAATGGGTAAAAACCTTAGTCATAGCATTACAAATAGAAAGTAAAAAATTAAAATAACAATAGCATGTGATCACAACTATGAAATTTTAGGTGCAGAAACAAAGAACTTTGTAATAAATTCTCTGTGATCTTATAGACCAAAAGTTCACAAAATATTTAAAAGAAAACAAACATGAAGATAAATGAAGCATTTACCCCATGAGATAAGGATATAGGAGGCCTCACAAGTTTTTGCTTTTCCTTTTTTACTCTAAAATATATGAAGATATGAGAAGTGTTTATCTCACTATGAGAATAGTGGAAGCACTTACCTCATTAGTGTCCAAGGACTTTTCCAACAATTTTCAAATAGTTTGTTGGGTGTTTCCAAAAAGTATCCACATCCTTCTAGATTTGCCTCCAAAAATTTTAAAAATAAAATTAAAATTAATCCAGAGAGTTTTGTCCCTATGCAGATTTCCCAACTGTATTATGAGATGGAAGAAAACAAAAAAAACAAGAACAGAAAAAAAAAAAAAAAAAAAAAAAAAGGAAATCCAAAGAGCTCCTGCACAGATTTTCCACCTCTACAATGGATGCTATAGGGATTTAATAGAAAATATAAAATTGTAATAAAATTTTAAAACCATTGACTCTACCCATTATCAGGCACAAACAATTACAAACATGCAATACTTATGCAAGTGCAACAACATATATTATCTTAAAAGAAGTTGAAGAGAGAATGAAAGAAAAGTAAAGAGCTTTGACCATTGGGAGGTGGAGGGAAAGATTTTAGGAGAGCCAATTGGTTTAATGTGGGTGACAATTAATGTTTTAAAAAAAATTAAAATAATTTTCAAAACTTGGTGGGAAGGTGGTGTCAAATTTCAAAACGCCTTTGTAAGGGGTAGACAAATCCTCAATGTAGCTCTCATTGCAAATGAGGTGGTTGACTTGAGGAAAGAAGCTCTAAGGCTGGTTTAGTTTGCAAATTGGATATAGAAAAGGCTTATGACCATATGGATTTGGAACTCTCTCCTATCTGAAGTGGAAAAGATGGGGTTTGGTCTAAAATGGAGAAAGTGGATAAATTTCTACATATTCACTATAAGGATGTCAATCTTTGTTAATGGTTTACCTCCAAATTTCTTTCAGATATCTAGAGGGTAGAGGTGGGTTGATCCTCTCTCACTCTCAAGGGTTCAGCAAGAAGGGTGCATTCATGGCTTCAAAGTTGGGGGCAAATAGGGAGAAGGTTTTCAAGTCTCCCACCTCATATTTACAGACAATACTTTTCTTTTTCGTGAGACCAATTTGGATTAACTAAAATGCTTGAGGTGTATTGCAACTGGTTTTGAGATTGTGTTAGCTCTAAAAATGAACTTGCAAAAAAGTGAACTCATTCCAATGGGGAAGTGGAGAAAGTGGGCATCTTTGCTTAGGTGTAAGGTTGAGAGGCTTCCTACTTCTTATCTTAGTTTGCCTTTAGGCTAAGTCTTGAATTGTGTGGGATATTGTTGAGGAAAGGTTCAATAGAAGATTGGCTTCTAGAAAGAAATAGCATTTGTCAACCAGAGGAAAATTAGTGCTTTTAAAGGCCATTCTCTCAACCTTATCAATCTATTTTTTTTTTTATAAATAAATAAAGAGATTGTATTAAAAACCACCAAAGTAGTGGCTTAAAATTACAAGAAAGAAAGAAAGAAAGAAAAAACGCCCCTCACACCCTAGCTGGACACCAAGGCCTGAAGAGCAGCCCAACCCACAACCTTAACATGTTGCCACCCAACCTACAAAATCAACTAAGGTCGAGGGACCATCTTTTATAGACAACTTCGTCTCCAACCAAAGAAAACAAACAAAAGAAGACTTAAGCTTTTGAATAGACAGCTCTTATTCCTCAAAAGCCACTTTGTTCCTTGCCTTCCAAACCGTCCAAAAAAAGGCACAAAGGACTTGCTCTCCAAACACCCTTCCTCTTCTTACCCATAAAAGTCCCGTTCCACCCCAAGAGCAACTCCTTAACAGTGGCTGGCAACACCCACTGCACTCCGAACATAGAGAAAAGCAACACCCAAAGAGTCCTTGCCTTTTCACAATGGAGAAGAATGTGGTCAATTGATTCTTCGTGCCTTTGACAAAGGTAACATCTGTTCGCTAAAGTCCAACCTCTCTTTTGGAGCTGATCCAGAGTGAGGGCCTTCCCCCATGTTGCTTCCCACCCAAAAAAACTCACTCTAGGCTGCACCGAGACTTTCCAAATAGCCGATAAAGGGAAGGAGACTGGATGGTCTGATACTAATGATTTGTAAAGAGACTTAACTGAAAACTTCCCACATTTAGTCTCTCTCCAAATCACCCTATCATCCACTCCTTGCTGAATTCGCTTCCCATTTAAGGCCACAAAAAATCTGCATACTTCATCCAACTCCCAATCATTAAACGGTCTAGAAAAAAGCGGACTCCAACTTCCCCCGCCCTCATTGCACCTCCAAACATCCTTCACCCAAGCATCCTTGAAAACAGCCAATGCAAATAAGGAAGGAAAATAAACACCAAGAGGTTCATCCTCACACCAAATAGCTTTCCAAAATTTTACCTTTTGCCCATTCCCTACAACAAAAACCAGCCTACTTTTAACAACTTCCCATTCCTTCCTAAAATTTTTCCACAACCCCACACCATACCCCCCCCCCCCCCCCCCCCCCCCCTTGGTTCCATAGAACTCCATCCCCCTTGCTCCTCCCCATACTTTCCCCTAATCACCTGGTTCCAAAAAGCCTCTCTCTCAATAGCAAATCTCCAACTCCATTTGCACAAAAGAGCCTTGTTGAGAATAGAAAGGCTCTTAACCCCCAGCCCCCCATTACACTTCTCACAGCAAACCAAATCCCATCTAACAAGGTGATGCTTCCTCTCAAGAGCCCCACCTCCCCACAAGAAATCCCTCTGAATTCTCTCTAACATCAGTCTAACTTTTTTGGGCATAGAGAGCATGGACATAAAGTAAATGGGCATACTTGCTAGAGTGCTCCGAATCAAAGTTATCCTGCCTCCCTTGGATATGTAATGAGTCTTCCATCTAGCCAATTTTTTCCTCATTCTCTCCCCCACACCATCCCAAACAGCTAGCGATCTAAAAGGCGCCCCTAAAGGCAATCCCAAATAAGTGGTTGGAAGACTTCCAACCTTACAACCAATAGCTACAACCAAATCCTCTGCATCATCCACACAACCCACCGGAATAAGCTCACCCTTGTCAAGGTTTATTCTCAAACCCGACATGGCCTCAAACCACATTAAAATCCAACTTAAATACAGCAGTTGATCCTTGGACGCTCCACAAAAAACCAAAGTGTCATCAGCAAACAGAAGATGTGACACTTTAACTCCCTCACCACCTCTACTCCTCGCCTTACAAGCTGACACAAAACCCCCGTCAACTGCACTCCTTAGGAGACTACTAAAAGCTTCCATAACCATCACAAAAAGGTACAGAGATAGAGGATCCCCTTGTATTAAACCTCTAGAGCTTTGAAAAAAGCCCAAGGAAGACCCATTAACCAAAACGGAAAAGCTGACTGTGGAGATACACCACTTCATCCACCTAATCCATTTCTCCCCAAACCCCATCTTACTCATGACTGAAAACAAAAAAGACCATTCCACATAGTCATACGCCTTCTCAATGTCCAGCTTACACATCACTGCCCCTTCATTGCCTTTTAAAACCGAGTCTAACACTTCATTAGCCACAAGAACAACATCCAGAATCTACCTTCCTTCCACAAAGGCATTTTGAGCCTTGGAGACCACCTTCCCCACCACCATCTTTAACCTATTAGCTAGGACTTTAGCCAACCATTTATACAGACCTCCCACCAAACTGATAGGCCTGAAATCCTTTAAGTCTTCTGCCCCTCCTTTCTTTAGGATCAAGACAATGAATGTTGCATTGAGACTTTTAACGAAACAGTCACGGTTATGGAAATCCCTAAAAAACCCCATGACTTCCTCTTTCACAAGGAAATTGAGGATCATATTAGAAAGAATCTAGAGAGATTTTTTGAGGGTAAATCTTTGGGACGGTAGGATGCATTTAGTGAGCTGATCTAAGGCTTACAAGGATAAAAAGTTTTGAAATTTGAGCATTAAAAGATTGGAAGTCCTTAATCACGCCTTACTTGGCAAAGGGTTATAGAGGTTTTCCCTTGAGTGGGAGTACTTGTGGAGGAAGATAATTCAAGGAAAGTTCAGGGAATTGGTCGAGAGATGGAACACTTCGTGAGGTGAGGGAGACTTTTGGTATGAATCTATGGAAAGACATTAGAAAAGGTTGGGAGGAATTCATCCATAGGAAAGCTATCCAGGTTAAAAATGGTAGACAAACAAATCTTCGGTGGGACAAGTGGGTGGGGGAGAACAATCTCCAAGAAGCATTTCCTTTGTTTTTCAAACTAGCTTCTCGTAAGAATGCTAATATTGCAGACTTATGGGAAGGGAGAGGAAGCAAAGGCCAGTGGATGGTGCAATTCAAAAGAATCTTCCAAGGTTAGGAAATGGAGGGTATCTCCCAATTTTTTGAGCTTACTTATGCAGTGAGAGTACAAGACGAAAGAGAGATACCTTGTTTGGAAAGAGGATAGGAAGGGAAACTTTATTGTAAAGTCGTATTACACTTCATTGTGTGCTGAAACTAGAGTGGACTTCCCAACCAAAGAAATTTGGGGCCCCTACACTCCTATGGGATCACATTTTTCCACTTGGCAAGTAGTGTGGGAGAAGATCTTAACTATAGATTTGTTAACAAAGAGGGATGGGAAGGTTTGTGGGAGGTTCCAGGTTCAAGTCCCAATGGGGACAAAAAATTTACCTATCACAAAATAAATAAATAGATTTGCTAATAAAGAGGGGATGAATGATGGTTAATAGATGTAGTCTATGTAAAAAGAGTAAAGAGTTGGTAACCACATTTTGATTCACTATAAGAGGACAAAGGTGTTATGGACTTATTTTAACAATTTTTGGTCAGAAGTGAGAAATCTACTCCTCAAGTGGAAGTTTAAGAGATTGGATAAGAAGAAACACCATGTTTGGAAAATGGCGCTCATATGCTTGTTTTGATGCATATGGAAAGGAGCAAAACCACAGAATCTTTAATGAAGAAGAGCTTGCAGATCAAAGGTTAAAGAAAAGCTTCATTAAATCCCTCTTTGAATGGTCCAAAGTTTCATTAAAAATGGGAAATTCTCAATGATGGATTTCATTCATAGTCTTAGTTGCGGATAGTTTGGGTTTTAAGGTTATCTTTTGTGGATACATGTGGTATTCTTTGTTTTGTTTTTTTGTGAATCCTTCTTGTATTCATAAGGTGCACCCCCTTTTATTGGCACTCTTTTAATAGATACTTTGTTTGATTATCAAGAAAAATAAAAAATAAAACTTGGAAGAGAGGAGGATACATTCGAAACTTTGAAGAATTATTATGGTTCATCAACCAAAGGACACTAAGGGAACACCAAGTGTCTAACTTTATCTGTGCCAGAAGACATGACAAATAGATGGACACGAAAGGATAGAAAAAGAGGTATCCTTTAGCTCATTTAATCTTTAACAAGCCTAACCACCCTTTTTAAGGACATGGTGTAAGAAATAGCTTCACATGGTAAACAACAAAGTGGACACCAAGGGGAGAAGTATGAAAATGATTGATTCTCGATGACAGGGTATATTACTATCATTAATAATTAAAACAATAAAACACAAAGGACAGAGACGCTTGTTAGTACTCCTCTCTTAGTGGGATAGAGAGAGGAGGATGAGCAATAGTAATTTGTTGATAATAAGTTTTAGCCACTTTGTTAAAACATGGGAGTGAACAATTTGACAAAGAAGGGCAAAATAAGATATTTACTTGACTAATAAATTCTAGCTTTTTCTAAACTTCAATTGAGCTTGAGAGAGGTCATTATTTCACAAATATGAATTCCCAAAACAGAGAAATGAGATATTGGTGGGTTTGGTTAACAATAAGTATTTTAATATTTTGTTAGTTTAACCACATTTATGCCAACACAAGAGGGAAGAAAATTCATTAAGTGTGCTAGAAAGGGGGACACCATAAGGGACACCAAAAATAGAATACAGCTTCCTACAAGCATAAGGGACACAAAATGCCCCTATTTTTCCAAAAAAAAAGTCTCTAGAACAAACAAAACCCACCATGGAAATCCAAGAAAATGATAAAAATAAAAAAATAAAAAATGTTTCTAGCACATCGAAGTCATTCTAACCCTAGGAGAATTCAAAATTGCCCAAAAATCAACTTCGAAGTTAGTCGTTATCAGTGAGAATTTTAGCAGGTATGAATGAAATGATGCCTAGATGAGCAACACACCTGCCTCAGACTTTACCATGCTTTGCTGCTGAATATAGGGCAAAAAGGCCAAATTCTCTCTCCAGCCAAACAAGCAGAACGTGAAGCTGTGGCTGCTGAAATTTTCTGGAATTCGATACCACCGAAGCTGGGGCTAGGGTTTTGGGGTATGTCGTAGGAACTGAAAGGGCGCCGTTTTCTGTGATGTAATCAGTGAGATTTCTTGAAAATGAGCTTTCCCAGATGTTGTTTCCCTCTTTTCTTTTGGTTTCATAAGAACCGGGAGAGGCGTTGGATTCCCATTGGCAGCTTGTTTTCTCGTTCGATTATGATACTGTACAATGAGCTCCACTCTGCAATGGTGGGACCTCCCATTAATCTCATCAGCAGTCAATCAAAAAAACAGCCATGTTGTGTCTAACGTCTTTCCAAATTCCAACTAACTAGATCAAGTAGATCACGAAAGTATAATGGTATAAATAAATAGGATTAAGTATAAATAATAAGATCTAAAAATATATTTATCATTATGGATATGTATTTTTTAAGTGTGTTTTCATTCAATGACAAGACTTAATGAAAATTTGATTTTTTTTTTTAAATTTAAAGTCCATATTTACTTTTTTTTATTTTTTAAAGAAAAAATAAAATAAAAAATAAAACTCTAAAATAACTTATTTTTAAAGAACAATATATTTACAAAACTCAAATTCAGAAGTCAGGTTATTTATAGAATGGATAGATATTACAAGGATAACATCCATTTAAACCCCAAAACCATTGAAAAAAAAAATCTCTAGTAAACAAATTAAGAAATTTAATAAATTAATTATGAATGCTACGAGAAAAATGCATTACAAGTCATGAGGGAAAATACATTACAAAAGTATACAAAATAGATTTATTAAACTGATAAAATAGATTTGATTATTTCTAAATATTATAACACATTTTAACAAAATTTCAAAAAATTTATTTACATTAAAAATAATTTTAAATTACTGATTTTAATTTATTTATTTATTTTTAAAGTTTCAATTTATGTACAATATTCTATTTACAGTTTTTTTTTTCAAGAAACCTACTTGCACTTATTATTAAAAGAATTTATTAAAATGCAATTCCATTAAAAAAATTAAATTTGATTTTATTGACAAGAAAAATTATTTTTATTCAACTTTATTTTTTAAAAAAAACAAAAACAAAAGGGATTTTCATGATTTCATACACAAAAGGTGTTCAAATTTGATTTTTATTCGAAAAAAAAACAAAGAATTTTATAATTTTGCTTTAAAAAAAAAAAAGAATTTTTCAATTATTAAAAATATGATTTTTACAATTTTATCTAAAATTGAATTTTGCTTGATTTTTATTAAGAAAAAGTTTTTTTTTTTTACAATTATATTTACAAAACAATCCATTTTCATTCAAAAATAATTTTAAAAAATTATTTAGAAAAAATATATTTTTCTAAATTGAATTGTGCTTGATTTTTATTAAGAAAAAGTATTTTTTACAATTCTATTTACAAAACAATCCATTTTTTATTTTAAAAAAAATTTTAAAAATTAGTTAGAAAAAATATATTTTTCCAAAATTTTTCACAAAATATATTTCAATAGAATTATATAAAAATGAATTCAAATTTATTGTTATAGAAAAGGTTTCAACTTTATTTAAACAGAACATTGAAAAAGATTTCATCCTTATTTTGTTAATAATAATGATAATAAGTTTATTAAAAAAATGATTCCTCAATTTTATTAAAAAAAAAAATTATTTTATTTTAAAAGAATGATTTAATATTTTGGTTAAAAAGACCATTTCCCAACTTTACATGCGATAAAAAATTTTAAAAAGTTTTCCAATTTTATTTTAAAAAAAAAAAAAGATTTATAGTTTCATTTTTTTTATAAAAAAAAAGTTTCAAATTTCCTTTTTTAGAAAGGAAAAAAAAATCAGATTTATTTTTAAGAAAAAAGGTTTTGTATTTATCAAAAAGGATTTTCCATATTTGTTTTAGGAGAAAAAAAAATTTGTAAATTAAATTATTAATGTAAATAAGAAAAATTAGTCTATTTAAAAAAAAAAAACAAATTCTGATCTCATTTTTATTTACATATTTGATATCTAAAACGAAACTATACAAAATTCAAACAAACAAATATAAAATAAATAAATAAATAAAATAGATAGAATAGTGAATAAATAGAGAAGAAACTACTATAACTTTTTCATGCTATTAAAGTACTCAAAGTATCGAATACAAAAACTAAAAATCTTAGGTTGAAAGAAAAAAAAAAATCTAGAGAATTTCCAAGAGTTGTTCCCCTTTCTCTTAAGTTGTCTCTTCTGTTATACAATACTACTCCCAATAAAACAATCAAAGCTCTCAAAAAATCATAATGAAACTAATAAACAACTTGTAGAGTAGTTTTCCCTCTTCTCCATAGAGTCACCTTTCTGTCAATCTTTTTTTCTCAACCAATCAACCCATGTAAAACAAAAGAAAGGCCATAACCCATTAAAAAAAAAAGAAAAAAAAACCCAAAGCAACAATCAAGCATCAAAACAATAAAGCCCAAGCTTAATATCAATCAACAAGCCCAAATAAAGAGTTAAAATGAATATTATTCTTAAATTCATTTTAAAATAATTTATATTATATTATATTATATTTTTCTTAGTTAACTAAACATAAGAATTTGATATCTCTAATGTTTTTGTATCATAATAAGAGCCTAAAAAATAAATGATATAAAAGTCATAACGAGCCCTCTGTGAAAATTCAATGGGATTTCCTTTTTCTAAAACAAATCCTACACAACCAATTTAATGGCCTTATACTACGTTTGTTTGACAAGATAAAAAGATAGGATAAGATTTAAACATCCTATTACCATGTTTAAGTATCGAAAGGGTAGGAAAAAAAAGGCATGAATAAGTTACATCATCGATATTAATTTCACTTAGATGTGTGCACTAATTATACATATATTGATAGTGTTAGAGCAAGAAAAAAAAAAATAGTGCTCCTAAATATTGGTATTGTTGGAGTCATTGATCTGAGGGCTCTTCTTATGTGATTTAAACTCCATTGATTAGTAGATCTTTATGAGACTTAAACATGTTTTGTGTAAGTATTCTAATACTTATTGGATGTTTGATAAAACTTATTTCTTATTATTTAATGACTTAAATTAACTTTAAGTTAACTTAAAACTTATTACTTATTTTTACTTTAAGTGTTAAGGTTATTTGGTAAAACTAACTTAAAATTTATTTTAAGTTATTAAATTAGTATCTTTACCCTCATTAGTTGTAATTAATGTTTATTATTAAAAAAATTAACTAGTATTTATTTTTATTAATCTTAAACCATAAATTTATTTATTAAACATTCATACTTAAAAAATTGTAAATTTATAAGATAACCTTAAAATATTTACTATAAAAAATGAATCAAGAATGTGGAATTATGGTTATTAAATTATTTTCAATAGATTTGGGCAAATAAGAAAAAAAATATAGAATTAAAAGTTAGTTAATTATTTTGACTTAATACTTAAAGTCATTTTTAACTTTAAGTCATAGATTAAATTATTTTAACAAATATGCTTAATTTGCTTAATAACTTAAATTAAGTTATTAAATTACTTTAAGTCATTAAGTTGATTTATCAAACATCTTCTTAATCAAATTATATAATTTTTTTTTATATTTTTTAGTCTTATTATTCATAATATATATATACACATAACAAATTTGATATTATTTGGTTTTATTTTTACAAACTAGTTGTTAGGTTGTGTTCATATCTAGTAGAACCTTATGTAAGAATTAGATCTCACACATCATCGAGACATTCCATCTCAACCTATATGAGAGTTTGAAAAAGGAATATGTTTTCCACTCTTTAAAATAAATAAATAAATAAATAAAATATTAACTATGACATTATATATCCTAGAAAAATAATTTGTTGTCCTATTTGATTAAATGTCAAACATAACCTTAAGGTGGAGTTTGTATGCCGGCGAACCAACCAACTTCCATGAAATCCCAATACAAATTAATTATTCACAATACTAACTCTTTCCTTTAGGAGAAAGAGAAATACAAAGGAGAAGCAACAAAATGGTATGGTCAAGTGGAAACAAATAGAAATATATACATTGTGATAAAACAAAAGAGAAACATAATTATCAATTATTTAAGTAGCATATCTTTTAACTCTTCCCTTTATGAGAAAGAGTAATACAAAGGAAAAGGAACAAAATAGAAATATATAAACCCTCAATGAGGACAGTCAACTTGGTGTTGAATATGTTGATCTTCAATCTCTCACTTTCCACTTATAGTCTTCTAGATGGGAAAGTGATGGTTTTGGCTTATTATCATATTTTAATTTTTGTTATCAATTTTTCTAAAATTTATTGTAGAAAATAAAATTTTAAAATTGAAGAAGTTTTCAAAGCTCCATTTGGATAAGAAAAAGTCTTAAGTGAATATTTAGTAATCCAACTTAATAATTTGACTTAATAACTTAGTTTAAGTTATTAATAAAATTGAGCATATTTGCTAAAATAACTAAATGGTACTACTTAAAAAAAAAAAAAAATTAAGTAATAAATAAAAATAATTAATTTATTCTTAAATTCACATTTTTATTTTACTTTTTTTATCCCTATTTGTCATAATTACCTTCACAATTTCTTTTACTTTTTCATGACTTCTATTATTACTTCACATTCTTCACCTTAATTATAATTTATAATGATAAATATATTAATTTGATTATTTAAAATAAATTTTAATTTAATTTTATCAAAAAACTTTAGTACTTAAAATATAAATTAAATAATAAGTTTTAAATCAACAATTTAAGTATAATTTAAGTTAAAGTCTACTTAAAGTCATTAAGTAATAAGTATTAAGTTTTATCAAACCCTGAACAAATATTAAAAAATGAGAATATATATATATAACACATTCTTTTACTTGATTACCCCCATCAACTTTGTTGTAAAAATATATATTTTAATTCTTCAAAAATAGAAAAAGTATGAGAAGTTATTACTTATTAATTTTGATTTGTTTCCCTTTTCTTTTATTTTTCTTTTCATTTCCTTACCCTCCTCCCCGTTTCTTTTAAAATTTTCAAGAGCCAAATGAAAATAAGAAGGGGCGGAGAAAAAAACATAAAAAAAAAAAAAAAGAAAAGAAAAAGAAATAAAATGAGGAAAAATAACAAGGAAAAAACATAAAAATAAAAATAAAAATAAATTTTAAATAATTTTCTAAAAATAAATATTTTCTCTTTTTTATTTATACAAAATAAACAAATTCTAAAACTATATAACTTTTTTTTTAAAAAAAAAAAAAACTTCAAAAACACTATTATTTTGGGAAAATAAGGAAAAAAGAAAAAAACTACCTTTCCTTATTTTAAAAACAAATTTTGAAAAAAAGTGTTAGAAAAGATGGCAAAGAAGCCCTATGCACTAACCAATGAATCAAATCTCTTTCCAATTTTAAGTTCTTCTATGATCATTTCAATTTTGCAATGCCCTTTTGTGTTTAATCCACCAAATTTTATATTCTTGGCAAGACCAATAGAGACAATGGGTCAGTCACATTCAGTTTTGGTCCTTTCCTTCTGTTGGGACATGGTTGTCTATCACATTTGGACCTAACACAATGTTGTATTTTTATTCTTATTTTTCTTTTCTTTTATTTTATTTTACTGAATTTAATTTGCTGTCTAGGTTTGACCAAAGTCTGGTGGACATCTACTTGAAAACACAAAATAAGTAAACAAACAAATTAATCAATTAAAAAATTAAAATTAAAAGAAAGTATATATGTATGTAGAGGTTTGGGCCTTTAACTGTTTTCGTTATTCTTCATAACAAAAAATATAGAATGTTTAACAATTAAAAACTATTTTCTATTTTTTATTTTTAAAAACAAAAAATAGAGTATATTTAAAAAATATTTTTGAGTAGTTTTATGTTGTTTTCACTTATTTTTTTAGGATTGTTTTAATAAATAATTATATAAATATGTAGAATGATTAAAAATAAAATATTATATATAAAAATAATTTTTAAAATATATTTTAAAATATTAAAAATAAGTTAGAAAAATTTAAGTTTTCAAATAGATATTTGTCCTATAAAAATTAGAAAATAATTTAAAAAAACTGTTTTAAAAAACTATTTTTCGGATTTGTTTTAAACAACAGTTCTTGTATAAAAGTTCTCAAAAAGATTTATTTTCTCAAAAATAGTTCTTTTAAAAAACAATTTTGTAAGCCTCCAAAATGTGGGCTCAAAAATAATTTCCTAATTATATATTAATATTAGGGTGGGAATTGACATAAAAGTTTTTTTTTTATTAATTATATGTAGGATAATTATTAATTATTAATCATTAATATTAAACCAAAACCCAAAAGTGGGTAAGGAAAATGATAAATAATTATCCATGTCTCATACCTAATCATAAGAAAACCCATAAAATAACTTTCGTTTCAACAATTACTTTATGCCTTCTTTTATGTTAGCCCACCAACCTCTTCCCATCAATTTTGTAAGAAACCACAATTTTTATTTAATTAAAATTTTAAAAATATCAAAATCATCACCCCCAGGGTAATTGCTTCTTCTACTACTACAAAACATATGAATATAAACTACCTCAAAAAGTCTCTTATTGCTTTTTGCACAAATACAAGATAAATATATATATATATATATATATATATATCAAATGCATCATGGGATCTATGAGTATCTTTACCACAATCATAACATAAAAAATTACTCCAAAAAAAGAAAAAAAAAATCATACACTATAATTGGACTTGATACACAATGAATTATTGATTTTTATTAAGTCACTTGATCTTATTCCAAGATATTATAATTTCAGTTAAACCATTAGCACTTAAACTTAAAAAAAAAAAAAAAAAAAAAAAAAAAAAAAAAAAAAAAAAAAAAAAGCCAAATTTCATAATGTCTTCATTCTAGGCTTAAAATCCGTCACTCCCTAGGTATATTTTTCTTTTTATTAATTTATATTATTTAAGGTGGCTTAAAAAGAACTTTATTTTAACATATAAAAGAACTTAACTAATTGAAGTATTGTAATTCAAATGACTTATTATGAGTAACTTGGAGCATCTCTCATGCTTCCTTTTCATGTTACAATTTGCTATTTTGTGAAACTCATTTGGACAAATTTTGTTAAAAATACTAAATAAAGCTCTAGCATTGGCTTTACTACCTTCATTGCGACTCTGTCTCATTCATGTTTAGGCTTTTAGTTCTTCTATTGAACTTCCTTGAACATCAAGGATCAATGGGGGTCCCCATCCATATTCTCTACTAAATTTTATACCATTTCACCTTACATGTCACAAGTCAAACCTTTATAGACGTAATTGTGACTTTTTAGTTTGATAAACAATAACCCTGAAGTTTCAATGAAGAGTAAGTCACTATTTAAAAAGACTTTTATGACTAAACATTAAAATGAACCAAATTGTCAACATACAAACAAAACTTAATTTCCTAACACTAAAGTATAAAATAAGAAAGAATATACCTAATTGTTAGGGTTAGGAGTGATAGGAAAAGAGAATTTGATAATATAAGGCCAACCACGTGTGAGAATGAGGTGTTAAGAGTTTGAGGAGAGCATAAAATTGAGTGAGAGGTAATGGAGTGTTTGAAAGAGTAGTAGAAGAATCAAGGAGAAAATCAAAGAGAGTGGAAAATTTGGTTCTTCTTTTGTTTGGTAGGAAATAGTCTTCATATGGTGCTCCAAAAAAACAACTTTGACATTAATTAATCAATGATGATGTGAAAGATTTTGTAGATGATATGTATCACAAAGATTTAGTGGTTTCCCCACTATTTTGGTTGAGATGGGTTTGATACATATTAATCCTACCTCGGGAAGCTTTCAACTTTAGCCACTATATCAAGACCTTTAAAACAGTCCCTAAATTATCAATAGTGGGAAGGTTTAGTGGACTCACATTTTTCACGTGAGTTTCCACTCAATAATGAGACTTGTTTTATTGTGGAAAATATTTTTTTATTGAAAGAATAAAGTCATCACTTATTTTATTTTATTTTTTAAGAGGGAAAAAAAAAAAAAAACCCTAAATATGACTCCGTAAAAAGCAAAAGACAAATTTATAAACAAAGGATGAATTTGAGAGTCATGTTATCTATCAACAAGGCATGATACCCTCTATGTCTTAAATTGGTCTCTAGTTTCAAGTGGAGGAAACTTTGGCATTAACAACTTTATTAATGGATTCTAATCTCTAAAAATACACAAGCATATACAAGATCAAATGGCATGGTGATGAGAGCTACTCATAATTAAAATTGAGTATTTGGTAAACCAACTTAATAACTTAATTTAAGTTATTAAATAAATTAAATATATTTAATAAAATAACTTAATAGTATGATTTAAAGTTAAAAACAATTTTAAGTAATAAGTAAAAATAATTAACTTATTTTTAAGTTCACAGTTTCAATTTATCTTTTTACCCTTATTTGTTTTAATTAGTTTCACAATTTCTTTTGCTATTCCATGACCTCTATTGTTATTCGACTTATTATGCCCTATTTACAATTTATGAGGATAAATATATTAATTTGACGACTTAGAATAAACTTTAAGTTAATTTTATCAAACAACTTTAATAATTAAAATAAGAAATAAATAATAAGTTTTAAGTCAATAATTTAAATATAATTTAACTTAAAATCGATATGAATTATAACTTAAGTTATTAAATAATAAGTATTAAGTTTTATCAAACATCTCCTAAGTTTGTTTGGAGGACTTGGAACAAGTCCTGAAGAAAATTCTCAATCTTTTACTTGATTATCCCATCAACTTTGTTGTAAAAATATACATTTTAATTCTTCAAAAATAGAAAAGAAATAAATTTAGAGAATAACAATATGAGAAGTTATTAATTAATTTTTTTTTTCCCTTTCCTTTTATTTTTCTTTTTTCTTTTCATTTTCTTACTCTCCTTGTTTCTTTTAAAATTTTCAGGATCGGAATGAAAATAAGAAGAGGCGGAGACAAAAAAAAAATGACATGAAGAAAAAGAACAAGGAAAAAACATAAAAATAAAAATAAAAATATATAATTTTTAAATAATTTTCTAAAAATAAATGTTTTCTCTTTTTTTATTTATACAAAATAAAAAATTCTAAAAATGTATAACTTTTAAAAAAATATCTTCAGAGACACTATTATTTTGGGAAAATAAGGAAAAAAAACAAAAAAAACTACCTTTCCTTATTTTAAAAACAAATTTTGAAAACAAGTGTTAGAAAATATGGCAAAGATGCCCTATAAACTAAACTAACCAATGAATCAAATCTCTTTCCAATTCTAAGTTCTTCTATGATCATTTCAATTTTACAATGCCCTTTTGTGTTTAACTTTAATCCACCAAAATATTATATTCTTGGCAAGGCCAATAGAGACAATTGGCCAGTCACATTCAGTTTTGGTCCTTTCCTTCTGTTGGGACATGGTTGTCTATCACATTTGGACCTAACACAATGCTGTATTTTAATTTTATTTTACTGAATTTAATTTGCTGCTTAGGTTTGACCAAAGTCTGGTTGACATCTTTAATTAAAAGAAAGAATATACGTATATAGAGGTTTGTGGCCGTTCGGCAACTATTTTTAAAAATAGTTTTTTGCTCTCTAAAATAAAAAATATAAAAAATGGGTTTGACAACCAAAAATTATTTTTTTTTTAAGAAATAATTATACAAATATATAGAATGATTAAAAATAAAATAATAGATATAAAAATTATTTTTTTAAAATATTAAAAATAGGTTAAAAAATATTTTAAATTTTAAAAAACTATTTACCGGGTTTGTTTTCGAAAATAGTTACCAATGACTTCAATTATGTTTTTTTGTTTTTATTTTCTTGGTGGGGAAACATTCATGAGTAAGCCTCCAAAATCTAGGCACAAAAATAATTTCCTAATTATATATTAATATTAGGGTGGGAATTAACATAAAAGTTTTTTTTTATTAATTATATGTTGAATAATTATTAATTATTAATTATTAATATTAAACCATAAACCAAAACACAAAAGTAGGTAACGAAAATGATAGATAATTATCCATGTCTCATACCTAATCATAAGAAAACCCATAAAATAACTTTCCTTTCAACAATTACTTCATACCTTCTTTTTATGTTAGCCCACCAACCTCTCTTCCCATCAATTTTCTTTTTAACTTTTGTTGAAAATTTATTATTATAACAAGTTTCATTTGTGATAATTTCTTAATGTTAAAAATAATATTTAAAGGTGAAATATAACTTTAAGAATATTTGGTATTTGATAATGTGATTTTTAAGTTTTATTAGGGAGAGTTTAAATGTCAAAAGTAATATTTGAATATTAAACATAATTTTGAAAGTTGTTTAGATTAAACTTTTTATCCATATAATTTATTGGTGTTTTGGATGTCTATGAAGAATTATAATATGATATTATGCATCTAATAAGAAAAAAATTTTCTATTGTCATATTAGTATGAACTATTTTTAGTGTTTATTTAAAAACCAACTTAATAACTTAAAATGATTTAATAAGTAACTTAAATATGTTTGATAAAATAACTTAATAATATGATTTAAAATAAAAATTAATTTTAAGTAATAAGTAAAAATAATTCATTTATTTTTAAATCAATATTTTCATTTTACTTTTTTATCATTATTTATCATTTAAAAATATTTTCATGACCTGTATTGTTACTCGACCCCCTTTGTCCTTGTTATAATTTATGAGGATAAATATATTAATTTAATGATTTAAAATAAAATTTAAGTTAATTTTATTAAATAACCTTAATATTAAAAATAAAAATTAAATAATAAGTTTTAAGTCAATAACTTAAATAAAATTTAATTTAAAATCAACTTAAATTATTAAATAATAAATATTAAATTTTACAGAACATATTTTTAATCTTATAAGAAATCATTATTTTTATTTAATTAAAAATTTAAAAATATCAAAATCACCACCCCCCAAGGGTAATAGCTTCTTCTACCACTACAAAACGTATGAATGTAAACTACCTCAAAAAGACTCTTATTGCTTTTTGCACAAATACAAGATAAATATATTTATATATTTCTCAAATGTAATATGGGATCTATTAGTATCTTTACCACAATCATAACATAAAAAATTACTCCAAAAAAAGAAAAAAAAAATCATACACTATAATTGGACTTAATACACAATGAATTATTGATTTTTATTAAGTCACTTGATCTTCTTCTTCCATGATATTAGAATTTCAATTAAACTATTACCACTTAAACTAAAAAAACAAAAAAAAAAAGGCCAAATTTCATAATGTCTTCATGTCAGATTTAAAATCCGTCACTCCCTAGGAATATATATATATTATTAATTTATATTATTTAAGGTGGCTTAAAAAGAACTTAATTAATTGAAATATTGTAATTCAAATGACTTTTTATATTTGTTTCCTCAATTTTTTTTCTAAATTAAATATTTTAATTTACCTTTCTAAAAGAAAGAAAAAAGGCCAAATAATAATAATATGTGGTATATATGACTGTTGGTGGGTCCCAATCCTCCACATAATGTGGAGTTGAAGCAAATACAATCTCCACCATCCATCACTACCAGAAAATTTAATCATACTCCAATGAAGTGGCAGGTCATGATTGCCATATTGGTCAGTCAAATCAAGGGTCAAGATGCATCCTCCACTGACACTCCAGGTCTAATGATGCGTTCTCACCCACCCAAAACCCATGAAAAGGAAAGCCTATCATTACACCTTACGAAAATGCTCTAGTTAATGCCCAAGGAAGTTGATTTCTCACCTTCCCCAACCGAAACGACGCCGTTTCCGTCCTCCCACCTTCTTCATAGCGTTCCCCGTCTTCTTCTTCAGTTTCATATCGCTGAGCTCCACCCTTGGGTTTTCTTTTTTCCTTTTCCCAAACGACATCTTTCCGCTAGTCTCACCTTCCGCAGTCAGTAGAGACGTCATCGTTTTCCGCTTATTCATTTTATCCTTCTGTAAAACGACGTCGTCCCGCTGATATAAGCTTCTCCATCCGAAAACGGCGTAGTTTTGATCTGGTCTCAACGCCTCCCCCATTTATAGCTCCCCTTCGTCTTCTCGTTCAGCTGGTTCAACCACCCATCATCATCTTCTTCTTCATAAAAAGACGTCGTCTCAGTTGTATCCCATCACCTTCTTCGTAAAACGACGTAGTTCAACTGCTATCACCCTGTGAACTGATGGCTTCATCAGCTTCTCATATGATTATTGTGATATTGTTGGCTCTGGCAGTATCGTCCGCGTTGGTTTCTCCGGCGGCTTCAACGTCGAGAGGTCTCGATCGCCGGACGGAAAAAACTGGGTTCAGGGTCAGCCTCAGGCACGTCGACTCCGGTGGAAACTACACCAAATTCGAACGTCTACAGCGTGCGATGAAGCGTGGGAAGCTGAGACTCCAACGCCTGAAAGCCAAAACTGCGTCGTTTGAATCGTCCGTTGACGCCCCAGTGCACGCCGGCAACGGCGAGTTTCTGATGAAACTGGCCATAGGAACGCCGGCGGAGACCTACTCGGCTATCATGGACACCGGCAGCGACCTGATCTGGACTCAGTGCAAGCCCTGCAAGGATTGCTTTGATCAACCAACACCGATCTTCGATCCGAAAAAGTCGTCGTCGTTCTCGAAACTGCCATGCAGCAGCGACCTCTGTGCGGCTCTTCCGATCTCTTCATGCAGCGACGGCTGCCAGTATCTCTACTCATACGGAGATTATTCTTCGACAGAAGGCGTTCTAGCCACTGAAACCTTCGCGTTTGGCGATGCCTCGGTGTCCAAAATCGGGTTCGGGTGTGGGGAAGACAACGATGGAAGTGGGTTCAGCCAGGGGGCAGGGCTGGTGGGGCTTGGCCGAGGACCACTGTCGCTGATTTCCCAGCTGGGTGAGCCCAAGTTCTCATACTGCTTGACCTCCATTGATGATAGCAAAGGCATCAGTTCTCTCTTGGTGGGGTCTGAAGCCACTGCGAAGAATGCAATCACCACTCCATTGATCCAAAACCCTTCACAGCCATCATTCTACTACCTTTCCTTGGAAGGAATCAGCGTTGGCGACACGCTTTTACCCATCGAAAAATCCACTTTCTCGATTCAGAATGATGGGAGTGGTGGCTTGATCATAGACTCTGGCACAACGATTACCTACCTAGAGGACAGTGCCTTTGCTGCTCTCAAAAAGGAGTTCATTTCTCAGATGAAGCTTGACGTTGACGAGTCCGGCTCGACCGGGCTTGACCTTTGCTTTACCCTACCGCCGGATGCATCCACAGTCGACGTCCCACAGCTGGTGTTTCACTTTGAAGGTGCTGATTTGAAACTTCCTGCCGAAAACTATATAATAGGGGATTCGGGTTTGGGAGTGCTTTGTTTGACGATGGGGAGTTCGAGCGGGATGTCGATATTTGGGAATTTTCAGCAGCAGAACATCGTGGTGCTGCATGATCTTGAGAAGGAGACAATCTCATTTTCTCCAGCGCAGTGCAATCAGCTTTGAGTTTGTGTGACCCATCTGTCCTCTGTTTGTTTAATTTCCCTGTCTTTTTTTCAATTAGTTGTGATTTCTTCTTCATTAGTTTCTGAAACAATATGCATACTGCAATTAATAAGATTCCTGCATATTTTCTAAGTTATATAGCATATGATGATCGAGAGTCTTTAGGGATTCCTTTCTAAGACAATTATCACAATTTATCATGCTAGAGATGGCTGCTATGAAAGTGGGTGAATCGCTTTGGAGGATGGGAAAAGAGAAAGTGAATCCAAATTACATATTCGGAGATATACTACAAAAGAACAAAAAATGTCCCTTTTTTTTTTCTTGCCTTAGATACTATTTGTATCCATTTTTTGAATTTATTTTCCAAATAAATAGTAATAAAAAAATATCCTTTTCTTTCAAGAAAAAAATATCATATAATATTTTAGTGTAAATTATTTATAGGCATATAACCTTTATAAATAGTAGATCTAAAATCTAATCTAAGCATAGAATTCATTGTTGTGGTTGTGGAGGAAGATATGGAAAGAAATCATTTTCATGAGTTTAAGAGTGATCTGAAACTTGTGGGGAAGAATGGTTGCTCAACGTCCTAACAACCAATAAGAATGTCGTGATGTGTATGTGTAAAATATGGATCACTTAACGTGAGTGCAAGGCTAACGTGCTTTCTTATGAGTGTGGGACAAGGCTTCCATGCAATCATCAACACACCTACTCTTCTAACAACGTCAAGGTGGCATGAGGTTATATGCTTCTCACCTCCATTATTATGATTATTATTATTATTGAGATTTATCAAAGGAATACATATTATTATCTTTCATATTTAATATCAAAACTAGAATTTTACTTGAAAGGAGCAAAATTTAATTTGAATCATAATTGGTCTAGAAATTGGTTCTCGATGTTAGGATTTTATATAATTTAAAATTTGAGTTATAACTTTGACCTGTGAGAAATTTTGCTGTATCGCATGTCTAATGTTGGAGCTATAATTTTACTTAAGGGCGAAAATTTAGTCTGTGCAAGGCTTGACCCGATGATGGAGGAATATTTTATTCTTCCTTGATATGCCCCTTGAAATAGTGCTTCCATAGCTTTGTATAAGCATCTGGAAGGTGATCCGAAGGGGAACTTGTGTGATTGTAACTTTGCCTTGAGAGACCTGATCACATACAAAATGAAAATATATGACAATGTGTTTCATTCATGAATGGAGCACCAGTTGTCAGGGTATAAGGTTGGCATGTTGAGAAGAACGAGACCAAGTTCTTGAATTAATGACTTCAACAAATTAATTTTTACAATGATGGCAGGAATAACTCTATATTCAACATCAGTCAAGGAGCTTGCAACTGTCTAAAATCAATGGGCACCGAGGTAGATGATATATCACAAAGTAGATGTTTGATTTGTTTGGGTAGATCCCTTCAAACTATGGTATGATGTAACAAAATAAATTCATTAATTAATTTATTTATTTATGATTTTAGTTTCTTTATTATCTTAATTTGTATAATAATTTTTTTTAAGCATTCATGCCCCCTATGATCACTTGTATTGTATATGAATTATGTACATTAAAAGTTATACAAAAAATCCAAGTCATAAGTTTCTTACAAGATGATAAGTAGTTTATAATCGGTTTATGAATTTAGACAATTTATTAAAAATTGTAGTGTACTACCTCTTAATTTGAGGAATAACTTATCTTGGTCATCAAAATAGTATTCACATATTGAGTGTACTGGTATATATGCTTACATATTGAAGAGGATCTATGGTGAATCATGACATTGACTATCAGAGAGTCATGATTCATCAAGCTACCATACTATATGAACTCTCAACTTTGAAAGGATATTAAGTTTATGCTAAAGTTATTAGTAGTCTTGACCAATGAGTGAGATCCTAAGGTAATTATATATTCCCTATAAATTGGGTAACTATTGATAGAGGTTAATGACAACATATATTTTTAATAAAGGCACTATGATATCTCATAGAATTGAGACAATATGTCCACTAGGTGATTTTAAGGACTTGTGATAAGCAAAATTATGGTTGTAATAATTCCTTAAGTGGAATATTATATATGTTTTTTTTAGTTAGAGTATGTTAGTTGATTACATAATAGTAGAACTTGTAAGTCAAGGATTAGAGAGAAAATCTTGAGAGAATGATAGCACATACCTCATTAGATTATGGACACCAGTTTATAGGAGGTCTACATACAATGGATAGTACGTTATAGAGCCAAGTTTTGTCTCGTTCTAATATAATAGGATATTGGAGTGGAATTAACTCTCTTTAGTGGGATATTAGTCAACTTCAAAATTGGATTCTAAGGGAGACAATATTTTTCTATGGGTGCTAGTGGTCCTTATTTGAACTCCTAATTCATTGTGGCACGTTTTTTTTTAGGGAATTATGAGTTTTTAATTCATAAGTGTGCATAAGGGTGTTTCGGTAAAAATTTAAGGTTATACTGAATTTTATGAATGATCTTTTTAGATTAGGCTCGTTAATTAATTGAAGCTCAATAAAACTAATTAATTAATTAATCATAACCCAAGTGAACTAGATTGAGTAACTCGAGCTTAAGTTGGAGTCAAGTTACTTAAGCCCACAAGGGAAGCCTATATAAACCCCCTTAGTAGTTTACGGCTTCACTCTTATATATTGTCTTCTAAACTCTAAATAGAAAACACTAAACTCCCTCTTTAAAGAAAAGACCATATTTCTCTTATGCCAAGATCTATGAAAGGAGATATCGAACAAAAGATCATTGGGTTTACAAGATCTACGACGCCTATGAAGTTACTTGATCAGGTTGGAATTAATCTTTGAACATCCAAATCGTAGGTAAAATAATCCTAATCTTTAAATCTTGTTTTTAAATGCTTTATTTTCCACTGTGCATAGATCTAGAGTGCCTTGGGAATAGATTGCATGCCCCTTATATGATCTAAAACCAAGGAATGGAGTAATCTAGGTTTCATTACATGATCATCCAAGTTTCAATCCATAGTCAAATGCTAAAGGAATCAAGTAGATGAGAGGAGTTTTTGTATGTGAGTGGAAGACCATGACTAATTATTTCTTTAAGGTATCTTAGACTCATTTGGTGGTTATCTAATGTGTAAAAGTGGGATTATGCATGAAGTAGGAGATTTTTAAAAAAAAATTATTACTATTAACAATAAACAAAATATTTGGCTTTGTTATTTCAAGATAATGGAGACTTCCAACTATAAACTATTAAATTTATGGCAATATTGCCATTATGTGGTGTTAGTGGTGCAGTGGTTCATAACAAAGTGGAGCATTTCTTGGCATCGACCATGTTAGTTTCTTCAATTATGTTGGAAAACAAAGAAAACCTATTTTAGTTAAAATCATGGTTTTAAAAACCAGACTGATTGAATCGATCGCTGGCCGATCACGATTTCGGTCTGGTCCTGCCAATTGGACCGGAATTATATTGAACCGAGGCTGGACCACTTGAACCGGCAGTCCAACCGGTGAATCCAGATGAACATGTCGGTTCTCTCTAAACCGGTTAGTTTAATTAAAATTAATTTTTTTTTAAAAAAAAAATAGCATCAAAACGATGCCGTTTTGGAGGGTATATAATGAAAATCATGGTTGCTGCTACAAACTTGAAACCTTCCCGCCTCAGTCCTCCCCTTGTAGTAGCTATCGGCTTGCTACTCCGCCCGCCCTCGACGCACCGCGACTCGCAACACCTAGACAGCTTCTACCAATGGCCTTTATAAGTCGGAAACTGTCCCTACCATTGCCTCTTCCCAGTTCCCCGCCACGGCGTTGGAAACTGGCAAAGCTCCTTGCCATTGTTAACCACCTCGACTGGCTCCAGCTAGTACCCCTCCCTACCATTGGTACCCCCTTACCGCTAGTACCCCTCCCTACCACAGAAGCTATCTTCAATTTTTGTGTGGTACATTAACATACATGTGATTACTAATTATAAGCCTATTTATTTTGTTAGAAAACCAAAAACCAAATTCTATTTGAAGAGAGATTTAGTCTTGTGTTTGGTTTCCTATGTTCTGGCAATGGTTGTGATATTTAATTTATGACAAGTAAACTTTCCAAAATTGCACTTTGAATTACTATAAAACTAGATTCACATCTCGTTTGGATGAAAAGAAAAAAAAGTAACTAAATGGTGATGATGAAAATTGCCAAATTATAAAAAAATTTGCAATATAAGTGGTAAAGGGAAAGAATCAAAGAGCCAAAATCTGGTTAATGATTTTCCACCAGTTTGGGTAAGTGGAGGATGGATATTAGTTGATGGAACCTAGTTTTTCAAAGGGGTCATGGATGATTATGGGAAGAAAATGGAGAATTCTGACTAATGGCATTTGATTCAAAAATGTTGGGCACTAATTCTAAAGAATCCCAATAGATGTATTTTACACCCTATCTCTCACGGACATGGGGCAAATCCACTTTCACTCAAATTCCATGGTGGTGGAGACCTAGAACTTAGTCATGGGAAAAGACACATTTTAAAAAGAAAAAAAAAAGAAAAAAGAAAAAAGAAAAAGTGGTTTTAGAGAATTCAAAGCTTATGGAAGTTAGAAATTAACTTTTGCTTGTGTCACAATTTATTAGAAATTGATAGAAAAACCACATGATAAGTATATAGGAATCATATATGAGTTTTAAAGAAATATCATGTCTCATACATGGACTTCATCATCTATTCTTAATGAAAAATTTTAACCAAATAAATTACTAGGTATTTACCCATTGATATGTGATTGTTATAAATTTGATGACTTGATTATAAATCATTAAATTGTTGATGACTTTCATTCTTTAGATTAATGTGGGATTTTTGTTTCTAGTTTGATAGAGAGAGAAAAAATGGAATCAAACTTGACTCCATCATCTGGTCAAGATTCAACTACCAATTCACAATCAACTAGAAGTAAGATCGAACCTGCATGGGAGCATGTTTCTGAAGAAAGATATGCAAAAGGAAGGAAAACTCTTATTTGTTTGTATTGTAAAAAGATTACAAAATATGGAGGTATTCATAGAATGAAACAACATCTTGCTGGAGTGAAATGGATATTGGTCCATGTAAATCGGTTCCTCCTGATGTCATATTTCGAATAGAAAATTCTTTGCAAGAGTTTGTGAATTCCAAGAAAGCAACCCAAGAAGCATATGAATATAGAAATCCTTATAGTTCTAATGTGTCACAATTTGAAGGGAATATGGCAAAAAGTGAAGAAGAGGTTCAAGAAATACAAAGTCCTATGGTAGCTAGTAGTGGAAAAAGAAAAAAATCAATAGTGGATAAGTATTTTGCACCAAGAAATACTCAAAGAGCTCAACCTTCCATGAAGAGTGTATTAGTTGGGAAAGAAGCTATTTGGAGAGCGGATATGGCGATTGGGAGATTCTTTTATGATGCATGCATTCCTACTAATACTGTGAATTCCTTTTACTTCAAGTCAATGTTGGATGCTACATCTGCAATTGGTCCTAGATATAAGGGTCCAAATTATCATCAGCTGCGGGTTAATCTTTTAAAGGATGACAAGAAGGAAGTTCAGTTACTTGTGGACTCTTATCGTACAATTTGGCCAAAAGTTGGGTGTACAATAATGTGTGATGGTTGGACAAATAATAGATAAAGAACACTCATCAACTTTCTTGTGTATTGTCCTGAAGGAATATCATTTGTGAAATCTGTTGATGCTCCAAACATTGTCAATGATGCAACTAATTTGTTTATGTTATTTGATGAGGTGATTGAATGGGTGGGTCCACTCAATGTAGTTCATATAGTGACTGATAACTAAGAGGAGTAACTAGATACTTATAGATATGGTTAGGAATATGATAAGTAATATATTTTTGCCTTTATTTTTATGAGAATAAGCATTAAAAACTGTAATGTGCATATTAAATAAGGTCTCTAATAAGGCTATCTAAAAAACTTCTTTTAATTTATGGACAAATAGGAAGCCTAGTTTGAATCATGTACATATTTGTGGATGTCTTATAAAAGTAAGAATCTTCAACCCACATGAAAAAAATAAAAAAATTAGATTATAGAACCATAAGTTATTACTTTATTAGTTATCCAAAAAGATCTAAAGGTTATAAGTTGATGGGAAAAACTCGGATCTCTCTATTTCCCAAGCCTAGATCAGGTTTGGGACATGCATAACTATCCTAAGCCTTTTCTAAATCTTATGCACAACGGAAAAATAGAATTTTTATATTTTAAAAGGATTCAAAAAGTGCCAACAAAAACCACACCTCAGATTCAGATGTTTCCAAATCAAGCCTACATGGTGAAGATGAAGATCGCAATCGCAAAAGTCTCGTAAACCCGAACTCTTCTACTCGATGACTTAAACCTTAATCTTGGCACACTTCCAATAGGGAAGAAAATAGGGTGGAGTTTATGCCTCTCTATCTCTTTGGATGGCAAAAAACAAAAGTTATGAAAACCTTAACACCTAAGGAGTACTTATAAGGTTCCTAAGTGGGCTTAAATGACTTGAGCTCACATGGGCTTGGGTCATTTGATGTAACCCAAAATGGGTCCTAATTGATTAATTAATCCAAATGAGCTACTACTTAATTAAGTAGCCCAATCTAGAGACCTTGTTCACTTACTCCTATGCAACCTTGTGTAATTACCAAAATGCTTTTATGCACAAAAGTGAACCTAAAACCAATCCGACCCTCATAACCCATACCAACAAGGTATATGAGCTCAAAGCGAGGATCATTGGGACCTATTGAAATATTGGCTCCCTTAGAATCCAATTCTAAAGTTGATTCAGCATCCCACTACAGAGAATCAACTGAACTCTTGTATCCTATGTAAATAACAACGAGACACCAAGTGCTCAGGTCCATGACCTGCTATCCATTGTGTTCAGTTTCCCCATGAATTGATGTCTATAGTCTAACAAAATGAAAACTATTAGCCTTTCAAGACTACATCTACCATCCTTGAGTTACGAATCCTCTTATTGTGTGTTCAATTGACATATCTTAGCTTTTAAAGAGATTATGTCAAGTTCCACTTAAAGAACTACTATGGTCATAGTTTCCATGAAAACACCTCCTTAGGATCACTCAAAAGGACACACTATCTCAATCTCAAGAGATATCATGGTGTCTCTATTGAGAATACCGATTGCTACCGGCTTCCATCAACAATGACCTAATTTATATGGAATATATGATCAGCTTACAATTTCACCCATAGGTCAAAGTCATTACTAACTTTAGCACAAACTCAATATTCTCTCAAGGTTGAGAGACAACACAATGAAGCAGTTTGGTAAGGTTATGACTACTTGATAGC
The DNA here is from genome assembly GCA_030254885.1 of Vitis rotundifolia. Lineage (NCBI taxonomy): Eukaryota > Viridiplantae > Streptophyta > Magnoliopsida > Vitales > Vitaceae > Vitis > Vitis rotundifolia. The sequence goes on from CM058170.1 coordinate 11,427,678, forward strand.
CTTAAGTCATGATTCATCGTAAGTCCTGTCTTGATACACACTAGTGCACTCACCATGTGAAACCCATCCTAATAGCCAAGACCAATCATCCTTCCTATTAGGAAGTGGTGCACTACAACCTCTAATGGATTGCCTTAACCCATGAATTGGTTGTGAACAAGTCATCTGTTTGTAAGGAACTCATGAATTAGATCTTCTATAAACTCATAATACACCTAAGTCACCACAATGCAAAAAATGCAGGCAAAAATGCTTATAGAATATAATATATGGAATAAGGATAAATAAAAGTGAAACTAGAACATTATTAAATAAATAATGAATTTCAAATGTATTATATCATGTCATGCTTTTAAGGGCTCTATCCTAACATAGGTTTTATTATCCTAGCCATATTACTTGAATTGTTGAAATAAGAAATGCCAAGTTTCTTGAAAATGGTAGTAATAGTGGGAGCACCGCTTTGCTAATGGTGGTGTTTAAAGACAATGGGTAGATCTTCCTTTACTCAAAATAGTAAGAGGAGTTGAGTTTTCACATAATCATGTACCACATGACGAAATGGAATCTCCTCTTAATCAACCACCTAATGACAAAACTCTTACTACTAAAAATATATATCAAGGTAACACAGGAACTTTAAGATGATTTCAAAGACATAAAAGATTTGCAATTCTAGATGATGACATTGTGTACTTACAAGAACATGAATTTGATATTGACAAAAAAGATCTAGTAAAATTTTTACAAGCTATTGAAAGTAAGAATAACATTCAATGAATTAATGTCATGAAGGCATAAAGCAAGACTTATTGCAAAAAGATTTACATAAAAGGAAGGAGTTGAGTATAGGAAAACATTTTCTCCTGTATCCTAAAAAGACTCATTTTGAATCCCCATGGCACTACTAGCTCATTTTAATTTAGAGTTACATTAAATGGATATAAAAATGACTTTCTTGAATGGCAATCTATAAGAAAATATCTACACAAATCAACTTGAAGGTTTTGAAGAAAGAAGAAAGGAAAATCTAGTAAGCAAATTAAATAAGTCCATATATGGGTTACGACAAGCTTCCTAACAATGGTATTTAAAGTTTGACTATGTCATTACATCCTTTGGATTTATAGAAAATATTGTTGATCAATGTGTATATCCGAAGATTAGTGGGAGCAGGTTCATATTCTTAATTCTCTTTGTGGATGATATCTTGCTTAGAAGTAATGATATTAATTTGCTTAAAGAAACTAAAGTTTTTCTTTCTGAGAACCTTGATATGAAAGACTTAGGTGAAAGATCCTTCGTGATTAGAATTAAATTTTTTTGGGATAGATTAGAACAACTTCTTGGACTATCTCAAAAATATTATATTAATAGAGTTCTTGAAAGATATAATATGAAAAATTGCTCAGTTGGAGTAATGTCCATGTTTAAAGAAGAAAAATTCAATTCTAATCAATGCCTAAGAAATGAAGTAGAGAAGAGCAAAATAAGAGATATTTCATATATATGCTTCTATTGTGGTAAGCTTAATGCATGCTCAAACTGGCACTCACATTAACATTAGCTTTACGGTTGGAATGTTGGGAAGATTTCAAAGAAATCTAGGAATTAATCATTGGGTTATTACCAAGAAAGAAATGTGATATCTTTAAGGAACTAAGTACTGTATGCTCACATAGAGGCATGTTGAAAATCTTGAAGTTATCAGATATTCAAATTCAAATTATGTTGGATGTTTTAATAATAGGAAATCAATATCTAGATATATGTTTCTGCTTGCTGGTGGAGTAGTCTCATGGAAAAGCTCAAGGCAATCATTAATTGTCTTTTCCACTAAGGGTAGAATTTGTGGCATGCTACGAGGCTACTTCTCATACACTTTGGTTAAGGAATTTCATCCCAAAGCTTCAAATATGATATTTAATTTCAAAGCCATTGAGAATTTTATGTAACAATTCTATTATAATTTTCTTCTCCAAAAACAACAAGAGTTCAAGTGCATCAAAGGCTATTGACATAAAATATCTTGTTGTGAGAGAAATGGTACATCATCAACGGGTGTCAATTGAACACATCAGTGCAAACTTAATAATTACAGACCCTTTGACTAAAGCATTGGCGCCAAAGACCTTTAAGGAACATGTTTGCAACATGGGTCTTCATATTTTGTCAAATGATTTTTAATTGAGATACTGTGAGATCTCTTTATTGTTTATTATGATTCTACTTTATCTTATTTCCATTATGTGCATATTTTGATGGAATAATATTAAGAATAGGATTGTCATGTATTTGACATGAAAGTTGACCATTAAAGTTTGTAGGCATCATAGAATTATTTTAGCCTAAATTCTTCATCAAAGGTTATTTGAACAAAAAAATTACTAATATTGTGATTATGTTACATATTCAGAATTATATTAAAAGAGTAATGTAGGACATCCATATTAGCAATTAATTTGTTTTGTACAATTTTGAAATTTAAAGTAATTGAATTATGGATGACTATTTAATGAATCTAGTAAAGGAAAGCTTAAAGTCATCACTGTAGACCAAATGAGATAATGTCATAACCAAAACTTAAGTTTTCTTTTCTTAAAAATTAAGTTTTCTTTTAAAAAAAATGTTTCAATTCATTTTCCCATACATGAATTTTGATGAAATTAAATTAAATTTATTTTGAAATTCACAATACTTGTTAAATTCATGCTTCAGTTATCATTAGTATTACTAATTAATGAAAAGTTCAAAGAATTTGGTTAATGGTTCATTGATGGGAACAGTCATCCTACACCTATAAATGGAGAAATTCTTTATCTCTCTCTCCACTTTTACAACTCATTGGAAATATCTCCATACTTATTATCAAGAAGTGCATAAAAGGAGAGTAGGAGGAGAGAGAATATCAAGAATGAAAGAGTTCAACATGGTTACATGAAGAACTTCAAATCATATTGAAATCATGAGTATGAATAAAAGTATGTTTTTCTTCTTTATATTTTAGATGATATTTTTAAAATTCAACATTAAACACCAAATAAAAATATTTTTCCAACACCTAGAATAGAATAAAATTGTTATTTGTGAATCACTTTAAATAAGGAAACTTATATGGTAAATCAATTTTCTACACATAGAAACAAAAATAATATATATATTGTATATTGTTATATTATAGATTGCATTTTATGGATCTTAATATTATTTCGCGTTTGTTCATTATTTTTTTATATTTTAAAATACCTTAATAAAATTCTTTAATATATTTATAATTAATCAAGTAAAGTATTTTAATATAAAAATAAATTCGTTTATAGTTAAATAAAAAAAATATAAGGTATATAATATTTGTTTTCAAATATATATGAAATAATATTTTATTTATATTAATAATTCTTATACCAATAATATTTATATTCCTTTATATTGTTCCAAAAAAGTCTTTTATATTGGTTTCAATTTTTTTAAAAAGGATTTTTTTTTAAGAAAAAATTTAAAATACCAAAATGATGTGTTTACATTTTTTTCCCTTTTTTGAACTCAATTTTCTAGAAAATTAAAATGAAAAAAAATACCATCCAAACATATTTTCAAACTTGATTTTCGTTTTTTTAATCTTTGAAAAAAAATACAAAAAATAGTCAAAGGTACTTAATTATGAAGATTTTAATTTGATAAAAAATAAGGGAGAAACTCTCTTAGTAAAGATTCTCCTAAAGATTTGTCTTTTAACACGTAACAATTCATAAGATAAATTTTAATTTAATTTTTTTTTAAAATATTAAAAGATTAATTTTAAAAGTTAAATATTATCAAGATTTATAATGTTTTAATAAAGTTGAAATGTTTTTTTTTTTTCAAGTCAAATTGGCAAATGAATTTTTATTTATTTTAAAATATTTAAACTATTCTTACAGTTGGTATAAAAATTGTTAAAATATAATTTCTAAGGAAAAAAAATGATAAAATATAAAAATATACTTTCACTTTTATTCTAAATATAGAAATTAAAAATTAAACACAATTCCAAACACATACCAAACATTTTCCAGTTTTATTATTTTTCATATTTCCTTAAATCTAAAAAAATTAATTATGAATTTTCTTTTTAAAATTCCATATAATTTTTAATTTTTAAAAAAATTTAAAATTTTAATATATTCAAAATTGGAAATTTTAAGCATTATGTGTTGAATAATAACTTTAAAATTAGATTTAAATATAATTTAATATTTAAATAATCAAATAGTAATAAAAAGCTCCCTACTTAAATTCATTTTATTATCTTTTAACTCAGCGCAAAGCATGGGATAAGATTTTATTTCAAAGAGTTATTTAAATACTAGAAAATCACTTTTAAAATTTAAATATAAATGTTAAAAATGTTTGAGTAGACCTCATAGACTTATATTTTGTAACATGATTTTATTTATGATGTTTAAGAAAAAGTTATAATATTAATATTTTTTCGCAAACTTGATAAAGTTAATTTTACTTATTTAAAAATATTTTAATTGTCATTTCCTCTAATATAGTATAAGTATTGTTAAAATTAAATTTCAAAAGAAAAAAAAATAATAACAAGGCATTAGTAATTACATTTACTTCTATTTTTTCTTTTCACTAAATGTAGAAGTTAAATATAATTTCAAATACACTCAAACATGCTAGAAGAATCTTCTAAGTTTACTATTTTCAAATAACTTTTTAGCTTAATCATCTTTTTGTTAATCCCTCCACAAAGTATATATATATTTAACTCCCAAATGGTAAAGATAATTCTAGACCTGTAACTCTATTCAAATTAAGGAATAATAAACTCTACTCAAATTAAGAAATAATCAACTCAAGTTCACCCAACTCGATCTCTAACCTAAGTTACTCAATTTAAACCCAACACAATCTTATTTTTTTTTAACTTGAGTTTGGGTTGATCAAGTTAAACTCAAGTTTATTGAGTTAGATTTGGGTTTATCGAGTTAGACTTGGGTTGGTCAAGTTGATTGAGTTGTGTTATTCAGATTCATACTTAGTGGTTTTTAAAAAACCTTTTCTTTCTATATACATAAATGACAAATTTTAAATAATGAAAACATAAAAGTTGGTTTATCCATACATAGTGGTTTTTAAAAAAAAAAATAAAAATAAAAATCTATATATTTATGTCAAATTTTAAATAATAAATAATAGAAAAGTTCAAGATAATAGTAAAAAAAAAATGAAAATAAACTTATATATCTTTTTTTTTTTAAAATGAAAAAGCTTATATTGTATCAAAAGTAAAATAAACGTATATATATTTTTTAAAATAATGAAAAATATATATTATGATTATAATTTGATATTTTTCTTTAAAATTTTAAAAGAAAATGAATATTAAGATATAGGATAATAAATATTATAAATATTATAAAAATATTAAATTGGGTTTGGGTTTGAGTTAGACTCATGTTGTTCAAAACCTTAACTTGAACACAACCCAAATTAAATTCTAGTTGAGAAAACTTAACCTAAGTTTAACCCAAGTAATGAAAATATTTGCCTAACCTTGCCCAAACTTCGGATTGGGTCGGGACAATCCGTCTATGTTGCACCCCTAGATAATTCATTGAAGTTTGAAAATTGGTTTGTTGGATTGCAATATGCAAGATAGTTTCATTTGAAACTAAAATGTAATTTGAGTTCCAAGAAATAAGAAAGGAAATTTAAAAAAAAATGTGGTTAAGCAATAAGAAAGGAAATAAAAAAATATAAGCACAAACTAAAAAATCAGAACATCTGTGGATAATATTTTTTAAAGAGGCTGGAATATTAATATATTTTTCTTAAGTCAATTTGACAAATGGCTTGTTACTTATTAAAAAATATTAAACCTATCTTTATTTTTAATACCAATATTATATGTTCTACCATAGCAATTTTAATCTACTAAATTTATATATATTTTTTCTTTATTACTTATTTATTAAGGAAGATACTATGATGGGAGTTATTTTATGTGATTTTATGTATTATGTCACTTATTATTAATTTTATTTTTTAAAAAAGCTACTATTACTAACATTATTTATGGTAGCATAAAAGCTCATAAGCTTCTTCTTATAATCCATATTTCCCTCATGAAATTTATCCATAAAAAAAAAAGTCTTCTAAATTTTTTTCCTTTTTTTCCTAAGAAAGAAATATTATTTTCAAAGATGATATATTTTTTTTTTGTCTACAAATTTTTATTTTTAGATATTATATTTATTTTTATTTGTATACAAATTTTAATTAAGGTAAAACATAATTATTGCCCTCAAATCTTTTATCCTTTTCCACTTTGCAAAGTAAAAAATGAACCAGAGATTCCAAGAACTTTTATATAGGGTCATTGTCGGATTGCATTAAAGTGTAAAAATTTATCTTATATATTCACACATATAAATAATCAAACAAACAAAACAAATTTATGTATTTCCGGGCACATGCAAACAATCAAATAAACAAAAAAAGTCATTGATATATTCCGTTTCTACATGAAAAAAAAAAAAAAAAAGTATATATATATATTGGATTCATATATTCTCATAAAAAGAAGTCATATATATACTAAATCCATATATTCTTGGAGTTTTTACGTAGAATCATAGTTTCATAGTGAATAAATGAGCATGAAAAAAAAAAAAAAATCTTATATTCCAATAATCCATTCAAGTTCAAAATCTATCTAATATAACCACATACCAATAATAAAAAAATGATTTTTCTTTTGATAATTTTATTAACAATCGAGCAACAAAAAAGAACAATGATATAAAAAAGAACCAATATTATTATTCGACAATTGATATTTGTGTGGACATACCTTTATAAATGATAGATGAAAGTGGTATGTTCTTGCATGAAAAAAGAAAAAGAAAAAAAAAGAAGAAGATAAAAAGGCAAATTGTGAGAATAGATGGGGCACGAAAACGTAATAGTAATTATGAAAACGACCATTCTTAAAAATCCAACAAGAGATTGACTTTGATAAGACCTTAAAACCAAATGAGAGATAATATTATAGCTTGTGAAAGTTTTTTGCCTTCTTTTCTATTTGTACAAGAAATTGTTAATATTAATTAAATTTCATAATGCCCAAAATCATTAACCATAAATATCATTTAAATTCTTTTTCTTTTTTCTTTTACTTATACCTTCAATCAACTAAGTTGTTTTTATCCCTAATATTGCAATCAATTCATTATAAATTCATTATTGATTTAATAAATTATTTACATCAGTACTATTTCCCTTTTAATATAAGGTTGTAACGTCGATGAGTTAGCATGGATTTGTGGTCAATGAAACATCAACCCAAACCCAACCAACCCAAGGTGTTTAATCCATGCATTCCAAATTTTAGTTTTTTTAAAAATTTAAATTAGGTTCAAATTTGGTTGGGTTAGAGTCACATTTGGTTAGGTTGATAAGATTGTATGGATCAAATTTTAGATAGATTGAGTCGAACTCGTCGATAATATATCCTTTAAACCATTTCATACCAAAATTTAAATAGTGAATGAAACAACATAACAAATATAAATACATAAATATATTTATTGATTTTTCTAGTTAGGAAAATGAAATGGTAGATAATGGTAACATTTTTTTCTATAACATTTTTTCTATAATAATTTATATAATATAATTAATTTTTTTATTGTAATATAATAAAAATAAAACTTTGATCCTTACCTTTATTATTAATGATGAATTACTAAGTAGAAAATGAAAAAAATTATTTTTATTTAAAATAAATATAGTTGATTTCAACATATTTGAGTGTAAAAACAACCATATGTTAGGACTAGATAAAATATTAAAAAAAATGGAATTCCATAAAAATTAGATAAATTTATTATTCCTCCTCAAGCAAATATTAAAAAGAAAAATCAAATTACATCAAAAGATTTGCATATAGAAATGCAATATATCATACATTCACAACTTGATCAAACATTCCTAATAAAACAAACACCTTTAATTGATGCCCTTGGCACAGTACTCCCACTAAATAAATGCTGATTAAGAGTCTAAGTGGATCAAATGATTCTAAAGTGAACTTCATTTCTAAGAGTTAACTTTTTTAAAGAAGAATTCTAGTCTTTACCATTTATTATGAATTACTAAGGAGAAAGTGAAAATATTTGGTAGTACAAATAATTGTCTATTTGAAAACTGTTTTTAAGAACAATTTTTTATTATTTAGAATCAAAAACACATAAAACATGTTTAATAACTAAAAATTGTTTTTTGTTTTCTGTTTTAAAAACAAAAAATATAGTATTTTCTGATAACATGTTTTAGTTGTTTTATTTTATTTTCATTTCTTTTCTAAGAGTTGTTTTAAGAAATAATTATATAAACATGTAAAATGATTAAAAATAATGTATTAAATATAAAATTATTTTTAAAACATATTTAAAAATATTAAAAATAGGTTAAAAATATTTTATATTTCCAAATAGACTTTTGTTTTATAAAATTCAGACAACAATTTTTTAAAAATATTCTCAAAAACTATTTTTTAAAATTATTTTAAAAAACAGTTACTACATAATTCCTAACTCTTTTAAAAATTCATTTGATACCAATTAAAGAAAATCTTCTCTTGATGCTCTGGGCACAAATTTTCTGATTAAACAAACCATGATTAAAAATCTAAGTGCTTCAAAGGACTCTAAAGTGATATACTTTTCAAAACAAATAATCAAATAAGTAAAAGTATATAAATAATACAAGTAAAAAAAAAAGGTAATGATTCATCCACTTATCAATATGAAAATGAGTAATGTTATATTAACAATGAATTCATCAAATTAGTTTTCTTAAGCTTCATAAGTCATTATCATTCCTAGTTTTCAAAACTTACACCCTAAGTGAATTTATTTAATTAAAGAATTATTTAAAATTTTTTGCTCTTATTATTATTTTTTCTCTTTAAATTCTATTCTCAAAGTTTAAATATAACATTATGGATATGCATTTTTCATGTGCATTGCCATTCAATGATAGAACTCGCTTTTATATTATGAAAAATTATTTTTTTATACTATAAAAATAGGCCTCTAACAATTTTTTGTATCCACGTAACCTAATAACTTTGATTTCATACTCGAAAAAGTAACTTACATTTTTATTTGCTTTTGCTAAAAAAAGATAGGAAAAGAAAAATGGTAAAATATTATTTTGCTTTTATTTCCTTATATAAAAGAGACAAAGTGGGATGAGACAATGAAGTTGGAATTCATTCCAAATGCCATTCAAATTTTAAAATAAAATCTTGTATTTATCCAATCCCATTATTGCTTTTCACATCCAATCCCATTAGATCTTTTCTAGAAAAAAGATAAGTCCACCAAATGACACCAAAAGTGAAACCCTAGGTCCTACTCCTTTTTTAATGAAAATATCCAAATGCTTCATCCACAATCACCAACTTACATTAATTGAGATGTTTGGCTTACAATGGACCAGTGTCCCAATCTGAATTGCCACCATGGAAACAAGGGGCAATTATTTTATTTTATTTTATTTTTTAATAAGCCATTTTAATTTTAAAAATAATTCAGTAGTTCAATTTTATGTTATTTTTTTATATTTTACAATTTTCTAAAACAAATTAAAAATCCTGAATATTTTAATTTTATTTTTTATTTTTTATTTTTTATTTTATGTACTTTTAGTACTTTCTACAATAGTTGGGCAGTCCTGAAGGCAAGGTGACATCTCCACGGGACTTGGCCCCATGCAAACTGAGGATTAAGATCACAAAGCGCAGCATAGGAAGGTTCGCTCTTCCCTCAAGCATCATTGCCCTCTTTGCTCCTAAGCATCCATCCCAAATCACAATAATATTATACAAAAAAGGCATTCATAAGTGGGATTCTCATTCCCCACCACCACCACTTCATTTGATCAAGTCGTCTTCCCATATCCTCCCAGTTGGCCCTTCCAAGAATTTCTTTTCCTTCTCCTTCTCTTTTCTCATCTTTTTTCTTGTTTAGTGGTTTGTGGGTCCCTTGGACAAGCACATCTAGCAAATTGAGACGATAATGACCATGATAATTGCACTCATCATCTTGTGCTTCTTCTTGTGGATGTTGTTGTTTCATAGTGGGTTGCAGCAGCCATGGCTGGATCAGGTAACTCCTTTTTTGGGGTTTTGAGTGTGATATACTATGGAACCATGAATTATGTGCGATTTCATCAGTGTTTCCTTGATGGGTTTGTTTGTTTTAGATGGTTTAACCAGCTCCTGTTTGTACTTCTTGGAGCTATTGTAGTTGTTTCTGCTCTTGGTGATGGGTTCTTTTCTTCTTCAGTACTGGACTCTTGCTTTCTAATTCATACCATTTGTGTATTTGAAATAGATGGAGTATGAACAATTTTCAATCATCACTATTTAGTCTCTGTTGGCGTCTTAAGTTTGTTGTCCTGCGAAACCATGATTAGGTTGTGATTTTGTCAGAATTTCCTCGATGGGTTTCTTTGATTTGGATGGTTTAATCAGCAGGAATGTGTAGTTCTTGAAAGCTCTTCTAGTTGTTTTTTTACTGTTGTTATTAGTGGGGTTTTAATTCTTCTCTTTCTTTTTTATTTTAGTACTGAATTTTTGCACTCATTGATACCATTTGTCTGACTCAAACGTGAAATTTTCGGTTTTTGTCTTGTTGTCCAGTTTCTGTTTTTCCCTAAATTTGGTATGGCGAAAAGGAGGATGAATGGTCGCATTCACCTAAAGGGACAATTTAGTTTGAGAAATCATGTAATAGGTGAATTTGAGTTAATTTAGGGGGAAATTTAGGGTTTGTTAGTTTACTATGTTTTGGTACAGAGGCCTTAACAGATTGAGTGGTGTTGGGCCCTTAATCCTTGACAGATGTGAGTGAATATAATTTTTGGTAATGATTCAACTTGTGTAGGTTTCTTTTAGTTGGTTGATTTTGGCCAATACAAATATTGTTAATCACTCTCATTAAGGACAAAAAAATTCCTTTGATGGATTACTGACTTTGGGTTTGGTTTAAATGGGGTTATGAAAATACCAATGGTTAAATAGCAAAGAGATGTTTCAAGCATCGATGCGACTCATGTGGGCACCCAGGGGATATGATTCTTCAACCCAAAAATAGAAAAAGAAAAAGTTTATTTCCTTTTCTTTCCAGGATGTTGCCACTAAACCCCCCACATTTTTTTTCACTTCTTTTATGTTTTTTTTTTTTTTTTTTTTTTTTTTTTTTTTGTGTTTTTTGCATGGATGAACCGTTTGTGCACTGTATCTTGTTGGAAGTCTCTTCGAAGAATCTGGTGTTCCTCATATTTTTGTATATATTTATGTAAAATATATCAAATATCACTCTCAATTGCTTAATTTGGGAAAAGAAGCTCAAGAGTCAAGAACTGTAGTATATAATTCTGAATAATGCAAAGTGGTATGAAACTATTTGCTGACTTCCTTTTCCAAATAGAAACAAGCTTATCCCTGACTTTTCAAAATGTTGCAGACATGCTCTTGTGTCCATTTGGAGAATTGCTTAATATAATTTATCGTTCTTTATAATTATATAATTTATACTACTAGTATAAGTGCGTAACTGCCACTTGTTATAGCTTCATCTTGAAACTCCATTCCCTTTTTTTTTTTTTTTTTTTTAAATGTTAATGGTTGTATCCTAACTTTTCCATTGTGTGCTTCACTTGCATAAGCCACATGATGATTTGAAAAATTACACTTCAAATCCATGGTTTTAGTTCACAATTTTACTTGTAGTAGTACCTTACCTTGGAATCACTACTCCTTTAACTCTCTCTGAATTGAATTTCTCTCACTCTTATGATGAAATGATAGATTTTTTTTCTTTTTCACAATTTTACATTGACATAACCCTTTCTTTCACTTAGAATTACCGAAAAGAAGCAAAAGAGCACTGGTTGGATCTTCCTTGGAAGGTGGAGACAATTACACCTTTGGGCTCCTGTCATGCTGTCTGGTCCCTCTAAAGCTAATATTGAGCTGGCTCATACTCTTTGTTATGCTAAGATTCAGTTATTCATCTAATGGCCCTGATGTTGAGGGTATGGCTCAATCTAGTCATTACATTAATATCTTGTCCTCCATTTTGTGTATGGCATTGATTTCTTCGAATATATTTATCAGATATCATAGTTTACAAGAATGAAGGTTATCAGGATGGCACTTACTTTTAATGTTCCTATATGCTTTTTTCATTGTGATTTTCTTTAGTAAGCTCTATCAACGGTTGAGAACTTGCAGTGTTTCTCAGCATTTAGCCATAAACATCTAGTTTGTATTGCTCACTTGAATGGATGCAGAGTTGCATTCAAGTTGTAACCAGATTACCTATTTGCATCACTAATTAAGGCACATATTCACTGCAATGACTACAATTCAACACTTGCAGTCACCAATTGCAACATTTAATTGAATCATGGAAGTATTTGGGTGAATGCCCACACAGTTTCAAAGTCCAGTGATCTGGAGTGCTGTAACCATGCTAAATGCAAGACCAGTCGACAGAATATGGATCATTGAACAGTCCTATCATTTTATATATATACTTTGAATTGAACAATCCTCTCAAAGTTGCAATTGAATTGGATGCATCAAAGGTCACTGAAATATGCTTATTAGCATAAACATTCAGCTTCTATAAATGCAATTATTTGATGCTTATCTTACTTTAGCTTTAATTATTTTGAACAATTCCAATTTGGACATCTCATCTTATTGAAGATTTCTCTAGTATTATGCTTTATGCAATTGATGCCAGTGTCACAACTGATGCAATCAATTGAGCATTCTGTGATAACATTTTTTGAAAGTTTTTAATATAAGCTGAATTTATTGTTTGGTGTTTGTATCTGTTTATTTATTTTTTTCAATGCATATACTTTTGTCATTAAATAATCATTGGGTGTTTGGACATCTCAAGCAGAAGTGTCAAGGAAAGGGTAATTTCACTTACACGTCTAGAGGTTAGTATAAATACACTAAGCCACCATTGATTTCAAATTTCATCAGTTAGCACCCCTATAGATGTATTCCATCTATAGAATTTATTTTTTTAGAGAATTGTTAAATACACTTACCTAAAATCTTTCTATTTAAAATCTCTCTAAAAAAATAAATTTTATAAATGGGTATCGTCTATAAGAGTGCTAATCAATGAAATTTGAAATCAATGATAATTAAGGGTATTTACTCCAAACCCCAGGTGGTATGAGTGAAATTTACCTTTTGAGGAAATGGAATGAGTTTATTGTGTTGTGTATGGTCCTTTTTGTTTTGATATCTTTTAATTGCATCATCACGTGGATTACATGCACTTCTTGGAAAATGATTGGTCATATGAAAGGTTGCCTTGTTGGTTATTTATTTATTTATTTATTTTTTGACATATGGGTTTTCAAATTATGCTAATGTTTAGGTGAAGCACTGATTGATTTTCTGAAGACTCTAAATGATTCGAATAACAGAATTACAGATTGGAATGATCATTATGTAAGCCCATGCTTCAGTTGGTCTCATGTAACTTGCAGGAATGGATACGTCATATCGTTGTAAGTTTTTCCATCAGAAAATATGTTGCTGCTTCATTCATTTATCCACATCTTCAGGTTAAAGGAATGGGTAGTCTTGATCTTAATTGATTGACATTGCTTTTGTGGGTTAATTTGTGTATATTTTGCACCACATTTAGTTCGTGAATCTACTAATTTGCAGGAGCCTGGCTTCCAATGGATTTTCAGGAACTCTTTCACCTTCAATTACCAAACTGATGTTTTTGGCTAGCTTGTAAGTTATCTTCTTGATGCATAAGGTTTCATTCATTGAATGATGAGGTATTTCATACACATTATCTTTTTAGGAGAGTATTATGCCTTTTAACTTCAATAATTTTTGTTTAGACACAAGGTGATGAAGAAATTGCATTTGCTCACATAGTACATTTTTATTTTAACTATTATTTTGTAGTTTATGTTGTGCTAGCAGAAACTTTAATGCAAATAATGTTAATTTAAGAATACAAAGATAAAACAATCACACACACGGTACATGACGTTTTAATGTGGTTTGGCCAACCATGCCTACATCCACGGATGAGAGAAAATCTTTCCATTATACCATAGATAATATTATAGAGAACTAAATCAGATACAACTATTGGGTTTTTGAAACATCCAATGTTTCCCCACTCCTTGTTTCCACACCCTAAACCATGAGCCCCTCTCTCCGCTGGGTGTCTCCCATTCTTCCTCACATCTCTATCGACCTCATATGGGTCTTTACAAGCACATCTCCATCTCATTACTTTTTCCCCTCATGACCTAGAATATTTATAGAGATATTTCTAACAACTTTCCTTGTTCTATAAGGAAATCTAATATTACAAGAACATATCAATTTAGGAAATATTCTATACGATATTCTTTACAAAAAAGGAATTTTTACTAATTAAGAATTTGGGACACTTTCCAACAGTTCAAGTATGGGAATTGGCATGACATTTTTTTTTTCTTTTGATAAGAAATATTGTTATTAATAACCTAATTTGGACTCTCCTCATGGAGCTATCCACCAATGCCACATGTTTGAGCGTAACACATTGGATATCTCACCAAATTGGCTAGGAGGCACAGTTTAGTGATTGGTGGTCTAATGCCGCATAAATTAAATCATTTTCCTTTCATGTGAGGCCATATGTCTTATATTGGGATATATGAATAAATATTCCAATTCATATCCCATGCTAAGACAACACTTAGCATGACCTGCTACTCCTTGGGTAGATTTCTCAATGTCTTAGAAGCCCATATAATGAGGATAATGTGAAAAGACACCCATCCACTTTTGGGTGGGACAACATCCATCATCTCATTGTTTATTTTTTCTATTTATGCATGAAGAGGGGGCTCTCTCTCCCTCAAAGTTTCAGTTTTACTCCCTAGGATGGTGTTGATGACTTCATGTTACCTCCCTAAAGATGACATGAGTGTAACCTCCCTTGGTATGGTCTGATTCTAATCCTTGAAGGTTGGTGTCAATTTAACTATCATAGTAGTGGTATCAACAAAAGCCCTTTGCAGTGGTATTGAGCCAAAACCCTTGGTAATGTTGGCATAACCCCCTTATGAATATTGACATTCCAACTCTCTGGGAATGTTGTTGATGTAAACCCCTCAAGGTGGCGTCAATATAATCCTTAAGGGTTGTGATGTAGAGGCATGTCACTCCTTCCATGCAAAGCTCGCTTCCCCCATAGCCATTCTGATTATTTTCATACTTCTTTGAAGGTATTTTTTAGGATGTAGCACCTAAATGCTAATGCATGACCAAATCAACAGTAGCACTCAAAGTTTCCAATGACTATAGATTGAACCTATCCAATTTTTAATAAACAATGGTTCAATAATTTCTATATGCCTATAATGTATCTGTTTGGATTTTTCAAAAACCCCATGGACATATAGAAGAGAAATGCTAAAGCCATTTGGACCAAGACATAACTTTTACTTGTTCAAATAACAGCTATGGTGAAGCAAGGTCCATACAGACTTCATGTATCTTAGTGAAAGAAAACTCACATCACCAAATTTCCAAGATTGGGTTGGGGATCTTGCTTTAATAGATAAAACTAAAGGCTAGCTGAGATAGGATAAAGTAAACATATATTGAACTCATTTTTGGGTGGATTAAGTGAGAGGGGTAGCCCTCATGTCACCATTAGTACATGTTAGGCCGATAAAATTACTGATCCAGTACAATTGGTTGAGACCTTTATTGCTAACATGAGCTATCCCTTTGAGCTCTTATGAGGGGCTTAAGAGGCTCATTCTGAAAGGAGATTTACAGTGGGAGAAGGATTTTTTTTTGGTTCTCATCTCCTAGGACTATTAAGCTCACCTCGAAAATCTCCAAATGCCTTGGGCTACCATTCCATTGCTAATCTCCTTTCCTACCAAGAACCTACCATTAACATTAAATTGGCTCCACTAGTGAGGTAGTACAATAAAAGGATAATGATGTAAAGCAACATGGGAGCTTACAAAGAAGATTTGAGCAAATCCTACCAGCACCAAACTCAATCTCGCATCCTAACTGCAGTGAATCCTACTCTCCTATCTCTTGTCAAACCTAAAATTATACATTGATTTGCCTTCATTCTCTTTAATCCATAGGGAGAATGTATGTTATGATTACCTCATGTTGCAATCCCACCCTTTAGGGTGATCAGCTGCAGATTATTGGTTCACCTTCTCACCCTAGAGATTCTTCTGCCTTTCCAAATGTAGCCTACCTGGGTTACATTACACTAGTTGAAGTAAATGCCTTTCTGCAAAGGCAACCCTAAAACCAGTGCCAGAGTTTGACGCTTTCTGACTATATGCCCTCGAGATGGCTGGTTAACCCTATCCATTGAGTTACTCTGCTTCTGCTTTGAGCTTTTCAGTGTTACACCAGGAATGCTCACAAGCCTCTTCACTGCTTCATTAATCCCTCAGGATCAATGGATTTAATCATAACTCTATTTATTTATTTATTTGAACAGATACCAAATGGCATCCACATAGCTTCATTTATCCTCAAATGTCCTTGCATTCCTCTCCAAACATACGACCCATATCAAGGATAAGACAGCCACCTACCAAAGAGTTTTCCCTTTTGGTAGACTGCCAAAGCACTAAAAGGAGATTCCAAACATCTCTACTCTGAGTCTAGGAGGAACACACTCGAGATTGGCCATGTAGAACAATCTATGTCAAAGTTTTAGTGTAGTGGGGTAATGAAAAAAAAGATGATCAACTAATTCACTACTCTTTGAACACATAATGCATTGGTCCAGGCTGAGAGCATTGTAGGGTCTCCCTAATTGAAGCAAATCATTGGTATAACCTTCTTTTTAGCCACAAGCCAAGCAAAAGTCTTAACCTTTGGTATTTAATCATAACTTTAGACTTAGTGAATTCTCAAAGTCTCTCACCAAGTGGGCATGCGCTTGGTATTAAAACCTAGACCTTGAATTGATGCACCTATGGGATGCCCTCTTTCACGAGTTCTTTAGTATAAAGCAATGTCTTCACCTTCATTGCTTTAAGCCAACAGTGTCCATGCTATAAAGAGGACCTTATGTAATATGTTCATTTGTTTGGGGGCTATGAAGCATTACAATCCCATCTTAGACGACCTTGGTAGTTTGCAGCTTGTTGGTGTGATGGGTATTAGGGTCCAACTCAAAAATTTTCAGATGACAATTGTTGACTTTGGGATTTTTGAGAATTTCTTCAACAACAATCTTCTCTAAGTTTTATGAAGTAAACATTTGTACCAATGTCCCACTCTTAGTGTCAAATGAGGTTGTGGTTTGCACCAATGACGCAAGGCCTCTATGAGGGAGGTCAACAATTGATGAATTTGGATGAATCAACATGCTTGGAACTATTGAAAAGTGAAATTTGATGCCTCAACAGCATTCAGGCGGTGCATTGTCAGCAACTAACAAAATGCTCTGCCTAATTCCACTAGCTAAGGTAATGGAGGAACAACTGGTCAATGCATCCTAGATGTCATGTTCACATATGCACCAGCTAGGAACTCCACTTTTGAGAATATCTGTTATGTGAGAGATGTTCCAGAAATGAAACATGCAAGTGAAAGAAGCATTTTTGTCTCATTTTGACATGGGTGTACTGACGCTAAGCATAAAAAACTTATGTTGGGATTTTTTTTCATTGTTTATTTATTTTACTTTTCTGTTGTCTTTCATGCAATATTCTTATGATGAACTGAGCATGTGATATGTAATACTTGAATATGTGTAGGGATTTAAAGGATAACAATCTGTCGGGTGAATTGCCCAATTATCTTAGCAGCATGATAAACCTACAAAATCTGGATCTTGCGCGTAACAACTTCAGTGGCTCTATTCCTTCTAGTTGGGGTCAATTGTCAAACATAAAGCATTTGTAAGTCGGTTATCTGTTTATTGAAAATTTGGATTTCTTATATGTCTAAAGAATCATACTCATGCAATAGGAATTTCTTATAACTCTGGCTATGTTGGTCAGTTTGCAAAATCTTTCTTTGTTTGTGAAACATTACAACTGCATTAAATCACAGATCTTGTAGGAAACTTTCATCTATGTATTTGACTTTCATATTCTCCTGAGCGGAAACATTGCTGTGGTTCAGGGTATTAAGTGGGAACAAGTTAAGTGGACCAGTTCTTGAGTCATTTGTAAATATTACAGGGTTGATGGAACTGTAAGGGGTGCTGTTAGTTGGTATTATTTGTGTTATTTTCCTTATTCATATCAACTAAGAATTTCTTCTATGCACAGGGACCTTTCATCCAATGACTTAACTGGAAGAATTCCAGAGCAACTATTTTCAGTTCCAACATTCAAGTAAATTCATGATATTTCATCTCTTTTCAATTTCTAGTTCCAATTTTCTGTGTTCTGTGATATAAGGTTGTCTCTTTATTCATCTAGTAAGCACATCAGGTAGTTTCATGATGTCAGCATTTTTTCTTATCAACTTAGTTAATTTAAACCTGTAGGGATGAATGAAAACATTCTTGCTGTTGACGACAATAATTGGTCCTTGGATGAAAAATCACTTGATTGTCATTGAATCCTTTGTGGAAGAATACTGCTACAGGACCATGTTGTATGGATCTAGTATTGTAGTTGATCAGCTGATAACATTGACATTACTGTCTCAACAAATAATGTCATTTTGTCTACAAGTCTTAATGATCTAGTTACAATGGTGGCAACAAAAAATCTAGGTATAAACTATGTGTTGGACCAAGAAGCTAAAGGAGGAAAAAAAGAAAAGAACAGAAAAGAAAGAAAAAGCTTGTAGAGAGTCATGACAAGGTCAGTTTGTAAGTACAAAACTTTAGAATGATTCCAACTTGGTGGGAACAAAGAATTAAATTGATCGAGTTTGATGTAAACCTTCTCAAGCGCATGTTTATAGTTGCTCATCATTAATGGATCATTCAACTTTAAATCTCAATTTTAGATGCAACAAGGGAGCAAGTCTATATGTTTATTTCTTAACTCATTGGTCTATGTATGATGCTTGTATTTGTGTAAAGTTAATAACAAACTTTCTACTCAAACTCCCAGTTGTTTTGTTGACGCTTACCGTCTATCTCATACATCTCTTATGCCAGTTTCACAGGAAACCGTCTTACTTGTGGCTCCAGCTTGCAGCAACCTTGTGTTTCAGGCTCCACCGTTCCAGGTATCTCCATATCTTTGCATCAGTCTCATTTCTGTGTTCATTTATCTAAGGGAATCTAATTTTGAGATATTTTGGCAGTTTCAACCAAAAAATCAAAACTCAGGGTGGTTACTCCTGTGGCAAGTTGTGCCGCATTTATACTTCTATCCCTTGGAGCTATATTTGCTTACCGAAGCTGTTACGCACATAAAATCAAGCATGATGTGTTTCTTGATGTTCCTGGTATATTTTTCTTTTCATTCTGCTTTTGTACTGTTCATTAAGCATGAATGTAGATGTCAGCCTCATAAGCATGATGTTTGTTCAGTAGACTCCTTACAATCAAACGGTCCACTCATTCCACCTCATTTGAGATCATGTTAAGGTGACATGATGATTTGTGGACCAATATTCTCCAATTGGTCCTATCCTATTTGAAGCTTGAATTGGTGAGAGTGCGGTTGTGTATTCTGTTTCCTGTTTATTTTTATTTATTTTTTATTTTTTTTAATCATATTTGCTCAAGTTTTTTATAGAAAAATATCATATTTTTATGTTGGGATTTCCTTGACTCTAATGTTGTGAAATTAATGTCCCATATATTTTTATCTTTCCAGGTGAAGATGAATGCAAAATTTCATTTGGCCAAGTGAGAAGGTTTACATGGCATGAACTGCAGCTTGCCACTGATGAGTTTAGTGAGAGCAACATAATTGGACAGGGAGGCTTTGGTAAAGTTTATAGAGGTGTTCTCCCAAATGGCACAAAGGTTGCTGTGAAACGCCTCTCAGATTATCACAATCCTGGAGGAGAGGCTGCATTCCAGAGGGAAGTTCAATTGATAAGTGTAGCAGTTCATAAGAATCTTCTTCGGTTGATTGGATTTTGCACTACCTTCAATGAGAGAATTCTTGTTTATCCATTCATGCAAAATCTCAGTGTTGCATACCGCTTGAGAGGTAGTCCCTATATGAGCACTATGTCTCACTACCATCTTTCCTGCTCTGTTTTGTGCATTTAAGGAATTAGATTAGTCTCGATAGGAAATGTGTTTTGTGATTCTTTATTATTAATACTTTACTATATTAGCATTAGTATGAAGTTTTGAAAAATGAGAAATTCTTCAAGCAAAGGAAGAATAAAACAGAGAGATCCAGCCACAAAGCAGTCTGTAACCCAAACACCCATCAGCAACCCACCCAAAACAAGGCAAAACCCAAGAAGCTCATACAGGAAGAGGGAGTCCACAACAAACTCCATAGAAGAGAAGGCAACCCCTTTATCCAACTCCTGGTTACATGATTTTGACTTCCATGCAAAGGAATATTCATGTAATTGAAACATGAAAAATCCACCTCATTTATTAGTCATACCTCCATGACTTTTTTCCACATCGGGACACTCAGGGTAAGAACGATTATGACACCCTCCACGAACTCCCACTGCAGTTGCCTCTTTTAGGCCTCTAACAGAGTTCAATGCCTCAATCTTAGCCTCAATGGCTATATCAGAATGATAATGCTTTGGAGGAACCCCTGTAAGCCCACCCATGTAGTCTCTAAAATGACCTTGATTACCAATCATCCATGATACTCAAAAATGCCCTTTAAAATTGAGTTTGATGAAGATTAGGCTAGGGAACTAACAAGCACTGCTAGCATTTCTTGTTTGATAAGGTTGCATTTCTATCCAAAAATATGATGCTAAGAGTACATGCAAACTTTCTGATGACAGCAACCCAAAAGATATGTTTGGTAATAGATTCTAGCCTAATTAGTTGTTGTTTGACTTTCTTATACTCAAAAATCCTGGAATTTCTCTAGAAAACAAACATGAAGAGTATCTAATAAAGCACATTGCCATAATACTCCCTAGAGCTCTTGCCAAACCCCTAGAAGCAAATTAACTGGCATGTTTGAAAAATCTGTTTTACAAAGCCACTCGATCTTGTTTTCACTCGTGTCTAGAAGTTGCTTCTTTTCTTCTTTTATTTTCCCATGGTTGTTCCTCTGCATCCTCTTCTGTCTTATTTTTCTCTTCCTAAGTCTTGTGTTCAAGCCAAAGGCTAAAGTTTCCCTTGGAAGGTAATGTGCAATGGACAAGGAGATGGTAGCATTTCACCAGAAAGGCACATGGAGGCTTACTCTTCTATCTCAAGGTAAATGAATTCTAGGATGTCACTGGGCATATGCTGGTAAATATAATTTAATGGAAAGATAGAGAGGTAAAGGCTCATTTACCAGCCAATGGATCAGATATCTGAGGTTGACCACTCTTCAATGTGAAGGTTCCACTTTTTGTGCAGTGGTTAAGGGCTGAACCCTCTTTTAACTTGACACTTGGAGTATTTGCTTAATGGGATTTTCAGGAGGAAGTTAATGGGGCAATCTCCTGGGTATATTGCTTAGAGACAGGCTAATCTGGTGGGCCTATTGGCAAGTAGGAGTTGCAGATAACTTTGGATAAACTCTAGCTAATTATCCAACTATTTTATTAGAGTGTTTATCCGTTTTTTTATTTTCAAATAAAGACGTGTAAGCACATAGTTTTTGGCCTTTTGTTTCATAGGTTCTTAGTTCTTAGGAATATTTTATTTTTTTCATAATTATCTCCCTAAATAGATTGTCTATATATTTAGGGCTTACATTCTCAATAAAATATAGAACAGAGAGTTGCATTTTGCCTCTCTAGTTTCATAGTATCAGTGCAGCAGCACATCTAGGCCTAATTGAACCTTATCACGAAGACTGCTATGGCTGGTGGACGTCATGGAAACAAGTCTTCATCGGCTACTTCAGGTCCCATACAGCATGCGATTCAACCTGCATCTGCTTCCCTGATATATGAAGGAGATAATACCTCTTTAAAATTTCTTGGACAGACATTGGATGGAAATTTTTGGCTACAATGGTCTCAAGCTATGAAATTGGTGATTAAAGGAAGAGGAAAATTAGGGCAGTTCACAGGAGCCACAAAGAAGCCTCCTGAAGATGATCCAGGCTTTCAAAGTTGGGACTTAGAAGATTCCATTGCTATTGTATGGCTGATTAATCCAACGGAGCTCCAGATTGATCAGATGTACCTATTTCTACCTATTTAGCAAAGGACGTGTGGGATGCAGTAACGAGGACTTATTCAGACCTTAGAAACTCAACCCAAGTTTTTGAAATTGGGTGTAAATTGAAGGAGATCAAACAAGGTAATCATTGTGTAACTCAATATTACACTGATCTTCAAGCTTTATGGTAAGAGTTAGATTTATTTATAAAGGCCAATTGCTGCCTTGAGTGTACTGTAAAACAGAGAAGGTCAATAGAGAAGGAAAGGGTGTTTGATTTTTTAGCGGGTCTTAATGAGGACCCGGATGAGTTGCGAGGAAGGGTTCTTGGAAAGGAACCATTGCCATCTCTTAATGAAGTGTTTAATGAAGTCAAAAGAAAAGAGAGCCAGAGAAAGGTGATGTTGGGAGAAGAGAATGATTCAATCAATACCTCCATAGAAGGTTCTACCCTAGCTTCAAAAGGAGGTGAGAATGGATACTGTGGGGAGCAGAGAACTGGAAGAAGAGTGTGTTGTGATCATTGTAATATACTCAGTCACACCAACGACTAATTCTGGTTGTTGCATGAAAAACCTTCTAATTGGAGGCTGGAGACCTAGGCAAAATGATCGAA
Source organism: Vitis rotundifolia (assembly GCA_030254885.1). Lineage (NCBI taxonomy): Eukaryota > Viridiplantae > Streptophyta > Magnoliopsida > Vitales > Vitaceae > Vitis > Vitis rotundifolia. Next base: position 11,450,637 of record CM058170.1, read on the forward strand.
GGGCCTTTAAGGTTGCAGCAGATGCAGGAACAATCTCTAAAAGGGAAGAATCTGCAACCGCTCCAATCTCGCTTGGCAAGGAACAGGCACTAGTTGTGTAGACTTTTGAATCAATCACAACAGTCCAACACCGGTGTCAGATCTTGTGGTCTTGCTCAAATAGGTAATTTCTTAGCAGCCCTTAGTGTCACAAAAAATTTCAAAAGCACCTTGGATCATAGATTCAGGTCCTTCAGACCATATGACAGGTAATTTTCAATTGTTTTCTTCATACACTCCTTGTTCTGATAATCTGAGGGTCAAAATAGCTAATTGGTCCTTGTCAATTGTTGTAGGAAAAGGCTCAATTAAAATCTCTGAAAATATTACCCTAACTTCAATACTTTATGTTCCAAATTTATCATGTAACCTACTATCTATAAGTAAGCTAACCAGAGATCTCAGCTGCACAGCTGAATTTTCCTTCTTTTTCTTGTGAATTTCAGGAATTACACTTAGGGAAGATGATTGGCAGTGCTATAGTACATGAAGAGTTGTATTTCTTTGAGGATGAGGACTCTAGGGCTATACAAACTATAGTTTTTGGATTCGAATTTATTTCTATTTCTGGTGATGAAATAATGTTGTGGCATTGTAGATTAGGCCACCTTAGTTTTCCTTAAAAAATTTTATTTATTCAAAAATAAAGACCCTCGTTCCTTTCAATGTGAAAATTTTCAAATTGCCAAACACACCTATGTTCCTTTCCTCTCGCAGCCATACAAATCATTAAGGCCTTTTTTGTTATCCGTAGCGATATTTTGGGACCATCCAGGGTAACTAATATTTCAAGTATTAAATGGTTCGTAACTTTTATTGGTGACCACACAAGGCTGTGTTGGGTATACCTTCTAAAAAAAAAATCTGAAGCTTGCAAAATATTTCAAACCTTTCATTCAATGATTAAAACCCAATTTCAAACACAAATCCAAGTTCTTAGGACCGACAATGGTCATGAATATTTCCATTCTATTTTAGGAGGTTACCTAGAACAAAATGTCATCATTCACCAGAGTTCTTATATCAATACACCTAACAAAATGGCCTTGCTGAGAGAAAAAACTGTCACGTCTTAGAAGTTGCTCAAGTCCTCATGTTTACCTTGGGTGTACCCAAATACCTTTAGGGAGAAGTTGTCCTCACGGCATGCTATCTAATTAACCAACTCCCAAGTTATGTCCTTTAGTATTGTGCACCTATGTCTATCCTCATTGAGTCTTATTGCATGCTTCGATCACTCAATTCCTTGCCCTTGAAAACATTTGGTTGTTCAACCTTTGTCCATGTCCATTACCAAAACAGAAGCAAACTCAATCCATGGGCCATCAAGTGTGTGTTCTAGGGATACTCTCCAAACCAAAATGGGTAGAAGTGTTTTTCTCCAACCATAAAGAAATTTTTTGTCTCCAAAGACGTCGCCTTTTTCAAGTCCCAACCATACTTTTCTACAAACACTCTTCAAGGGGAGAATCATGAGAGTGGAGTGTTTCTTGGAAACAAACTCATAGTCTATTCGTGTCCCATCTGCTCCTAACAACTTGAGTTTAGAAATCTGCCTGAACCCAAATCCATAGACCTACCCAGTTCCACTCATCTCAATCCAGTTGAGTCTACCATGTCACCAACTCAACATATTTCAAAAATAGGGGGAGATCTGGCTAGACAAGAGCTCTGTGTCCATAGTAGAAGGATTAAACCTCAAAGAGAGCTGCCTATTGTGGAACCACGCTGTCAAGAGCTGAAATTGAGTGTAATAGATTTGCAAAATGATCTAGCTATTTTAGATTCTGCCCCAAAAAATCCAACTCAATTTGTCTTTGAAAATGTAGATTTGCCTATAGCCCTTAGGAAAGGTGTAAGATACTGCACTATTCACCCTATGTGCCACTTGATGTCATATAAAGGTTTATCTTTTTCTTTTCGAACCTTTACTACTAACATTTCTTATGTTGAGATTCCCAAGTCCACACAGGAGGCCTTGACAACTCTTGAGTGAAAAAAAATATAGTACAAGAGGAAATGAAGGCATTGAAAAAAAAAATAATAGTACCTAGGAACTTTTTCAATTGCCCAAAGGGAAAATTACAATGGGTTGTAAAAGGGTGTTCATCGTCAAATACAAATCAGATGGGACAATTAATAGGTGTAATACACATTTGGTTGCTAAAGGTTTCACTCAAACATATGGGATAGATTACCAAGAGACATCTACACCTATTGCCAAATTAAACACCATACGAGTTCTCTTATCACTAGCAAGCAACCTAGACTAGCCTCTTCAATAGTCGGATGTCAAGAATGTATTCCTAAATGGAGAACTAGATGAGGAAGTTTATATGGACTTGCCACTAGGATTTGAGGACAATGGAAGAAATAATCTTGTTTGTAAGTTGAAACAATTTCTCTATGGTGTGAAACAATCTCCCAAAGCATGGTTTGGGAGATTCACTAAAACTGTAAAATGTCATGGCTTTACATAGGGGCAAATTGATCATATCTTATTCTTCAGGCACTTGTTAAATGGTAAGATCACCATCCTTATAGTATATGTTGATGATATAATTCTTGTAAGGAATAATCTTGAGGAGGTGGAAAGGCTAAAAGGCGTTATGGCTAGAAATTTGAAATTAAGGATCTCAAACCCTTAAGGCACTTCCTTGGAATGGAAGTGGAAAGGAGCATAAAGGGTATTGTGGTCTCTCAAAGAAAGTATATTCTTGATTTATTGAAGGAAACAGGTGTGCTCAGCTGCAAACCTGTTGTCAAAATGAGAAAATTGGAACTTGTAAAAATGGGAGTCCTGTGGACAAAGGCAGATATGAACGACTTGTAGGTAACCTTATTTATCTCTCATACACTTGACTAGATATTGCTTTTGTAGTAAGTGTGGTCAGTTAGTAGATGCACAACCCTTGTGACGAACATCTAGAGGCAGTCTTTCGAATCTTGAGACATCTCAAAATAACACCTAGAAAGGGAGTTTTCTTCAAGAAATCAGAAGAGAGAAAATTAGAAGCCTTTACTGAAGCAAATTAGGCAGGATCAATCGAAGATTGGTAATCAACTTCAGGATACTACACATTTGTTTGCAGAAATCTTGTGACATGAAAAAGTAAGAAGTAATTAGTGGTGGTTAAAAGTAGTGCTAAAGCTGAGTTTAGGGCAATGGCATGAGGGATTTGTGAATGATTTGGTTAAAAAGTCTTATAGGAGAACTACGTGTGCCTACAACTAATCCAATGTTGCTATACTGTTGTAATAAAGCAACCACAAGCATAGCACACAATCCGGTTCACCGCGATAGAACAAAACATGGGAAGGTGGATTGTCATTTCATAAAGGAGGAGATCAAAGGAGGGATGTTTAACATGGGGTATATGCCTAAAAGGGAACAAGTAGCAGACATCTTGACAAAGGGACTGCCTTGTCAGAATTTTGGTGAGCTCACAAGCAAGCTGGTCTACAAGACATATATTCCAGCCTGAGGGGGAGTGTTCAGTAGAAGTTGGAGATAACTTTGGATAAACTCTAATTAATTATCAGCTAATTAGCTGGTTATTTTGTTAGAGTATCTATCTATTTTTTTATTTTCAAATAAAGATGTGTGACAACCTAGTTTTTTAGCCTTTTGTTTTATAGGTTCTTAGTTCTTAGGAATATTTTATTTTTTTGTAATTATCTTCCTAAACAGATTGCCTATGCATTTAGGGCTTGCATTCTCAATAAAACATAAAACAAAGAGTTGTGTTTTTCCTCTCTCATTTCAGGGTCAATTAAAGAGGGAAATTTAAGAATTGAAATAGTCTCTTAGGACTCAGTATAATAAATTAAATGCTGTAGCTTACAGGCAAAAGCCATTGTCTGTGCATATGATATTTGCATGACAAAGATATAGTGTCATCATCACTCTTACAACTAGGCTTGATGACATTGTACTTACAGGCAGTGATAACCAAGGCATCATTGACTGAAGAACACATTTGAGTGAGTATTTGTACATGAAGGATTTTGGTTGCTTAAAGTAAAGACTGCATCTCTCTTTCAAATGGAAGTATGTGATTGATCTGTTAAGTCAGAGTGAGGGCTAAAACTCCTGTGGATCTTAATATGAAGTTTCAAAAAGATTGGGGTTCATTTGGAAAGGTCATTCCCAGGCTATTGGACATACATGTGGGTCATGAGTTTAGTTGCAATTGAAGAGTAAGAAGTAGAGAGTTGTAGCTCAAGTATGGAAGCAGGATAGAGCAATAAGATATTGCATCTGCAATGATGTGACTTAAACTGCCACTGTTGGAAGTCAGTTTGCTACGATAATCAAGTTGCCATGCCCATTGCCTCAAGGGGACCAATCATATTTGAGGTTGATCACCATTTCTTTGGAATGTGATGATGAGAAAATATATGGTAACTTCCTAGTTTAATTTTAGAGATTGGCTAGGAGATGTCTTCCCGGAAGGTTTAGAAAAGATGCTTCTAACATTCGTAGAACAAGCTGGGCATGTTAGAGATAAACGAGATTCTTGAGGAGAAAGATTCTCCAATGAGGAAAGGTTGGTCCTCAAGGTGGACGTAAAGAAAGATTCTAGATCATGAATTAGTTTAGAAATTTTTTGGTTGGAGCTGGTGTAGATGGATGAGGTATTGGTGATATTAGTGAATGGAAGGCCAGGTGTTGGATTAAGGCTTGAGAAGTCTTGAGCTATAATTGATGTCCTTTGCAGACTGTAGGATGCAACAGATTTCATGAAAGCTGGCTGGAAGAAAATCTTCAGTTTGTTGATGATTTTATCAGGATTTAGATCAACCTTAAATAGAATATTTTGTTGGGAAAAAAACACCAACCAAGACAGGTAAGAGAAGCTAGCTTCCTTCCTAATTTGTGGAACTAGTAAGTGGCCTATGAGTTACATTGCATCACTTTAGGAGGCAAACCAAGAGCTCCTGCATTTCATAATATTGTTTATCAAGAAATTTTCCAGAAGTCTAGACAATTGGAGTCAGGCACCTAAGGATGAGGGTGGTCCTGGGCTTGGGGTGATAGTCTGGTCTGAGATGTTCTTACTGACAAGTGGTTGTGGAGATTTCTAAAGGAACAGTTTTCCTCTTTGTTTTTTATTTTTTTATTTTTATCCCTCCAGACATTACAATCTTTCAACAACGAGTTGTTCCAATATTTCATCATGATACTCCTTCACTACCAGGTTTAGCTTTGCTCCTCTGAGTTCTGGAAAATGCAGTCTTATACATTTTCCTTGATGCAATGTCTAATTAAATTTAAACATCCTCAACAATATCTGCTTCAAAGAGTTAAGAGAAAAATTAAAAAAACCATGCTTTAAATAGGATGTACTTCACGATCTTGATATTTCTAGATTGCACTTGTTTCTATTTTTTTCCTTTTCCTAGTCTTTTTCAGCTTCAATAGCTATACTGTCTTCTGAACTTGTCTATGGACATGATGTTTATTGTCCCAATTATTTGGTTTACCGTATAGTTTCCCATTTGTTACCTGTTGATTATTTGAACCGACATGAGCATAAGTATCCATCTGCAGATTTAAAACCTGGGGAGAGAGGCTTGGACTGGCCAACAAGAAGAAAAGTGGCTTTTGGTGCAGCCCATGGCTTGGAGTACCTACATGAGCATTGCAATCCCAAGATTATACATCGGGATTTAAAGGCTGCAAACATTCTTCTGGATGATGATTTTGAACCCGTTCTTGGAGACTTTGGACTGGCAAAACTGCTTGATACAAAACTAACTCATGTGACAACTCAGGTGCGTGGGACCATGGGACACATTGCCCCAGAATATCTGTCCACAGGAAAATCCTCAGAAAAGACGGATGTCTTTGGTTATGGTATAACCCTTCTCGAACTTGTAACTGGTCAGCGCGCAATAGATTTTTCTCGGCTTGAAGAGGAGGAGGATGTTCTTTTGCTTGATCATGTAAGATCTTCAGCTCCATCATATACTTTTGAGATTTTTGCATATTGCATGCTGTACCAATAAATGGTCATAGCTCAACCTGACATACTATTAGTTTCAACATTACCACCATATTGCTCATAATAAGCAATCTTGACTAGGACTACAACTCACATGAATTGGGTCCAGTGTGTAGACAATCTGAACCCAATTTGAATTTTGAAACACTCAACTCAAACATAGCCTAACCTTACTTCTAACCCAAGGTACTAAACTTAATTCTAACTTGAACTCATTTTTCTAAACTGGGTTGGGTTCAAGTTAGTCTAGTTGATCGGGTTGTATGGATTAAATTTGGGTTGGGTTGGGACAATGTCTTTTTAAACTTTTATTTTCTATATATTCATACAAAAAAAATTAAACAATAAATAAGATGACATTTCATGATAATAATAAAAATAAACAAATAAATAAATAAATTTATCAAATTTTTAAGAAAAGTAAAATAGTACTTTATATATTAGGATCTAACATTTTTTTTTCTTTAAAAATTTAGAAAACCATATAAAATGAATATTATGATATAGAATAATATAAATTATTAATAATCTAAAAACATTAAATCAGGTTTGGATTAGGCTAGGCCCAATCAAAGTATTAAAAATAATTGTCCAAGCCCAAAAAAAGATCAAATTAGATTGAGGTCGTGTTAAGCCCAAGTTGCACCCCTAATCTTGACAGCAAATCAGAGGATCAAAATTCACCTTAAGGAAAAATTCATGAAAGATAGTATTATTGTGGATATTCACATGCATTCCCTAGACAAGAAACCTCTGAAATTCTTTTCATTAACTAATATTCTCCTTACACGTAGAATTTTTCTGTATAACCAAATAAATAAATGACAAACCAATGCTTTCTTCATAATGTTGATCAATAAGTATGTGAACATGGTATCAACAGATCAGGAAGCTTCAAAGGGAGAAAAGGCTGGACGCAATTGTGGACAGGAACTTGAAGACTTTTGATGCCAAAGAAGTCGAGACCATTGTTCAGGTGGCACTGCTCTGCACTCAGAGCTCACCTGAGGACCGTCCAAAGATGGCTGAAGTGGTAAGCATGCTGCAAGGAGAGGGTTTGGCAGAGAGATGGGTCGAATGGGAGCGGCTTGAAGAGGTAAGGAATCAACACTTCTCGCTCCTGTCTCACCAATTTGCTTGGGCAGATGAGTCCACCCACGACCAAGAAGCCATACAGTTGTCTAAAGCAAGATAATGCAGGAAGCTTAATTTACAAATGGATGTCTCCCCAAACCAAAGCTATCTACGCGCATGCAAGCGGTACGTTCTTATAACAATCAAAAACAAGGTAAGAAACAATAGTATGATTAGTATACAAATCCGAGTTCTACTTCATATAGTTTTGTGTCAAAGAGTGTGGTATTGGGTATGGTTTGCCAAGTCTCTTTAAGGATAAATGCGTGATACTGCTGTTAATCCCTGTAGAGACATATATGGTTCTCAAAGGATCTCGTTCATACAAATAATTTGGTTGAATATGAATAATATGATCATGAAAATTTTTCTTTCTTTAGGAAGCCGGGTTCGAACTTTATTTGGGTATCCCGCTTTGTATTAAATCTAGAGAATGTGTTACTACTAATCTCATATTTAAGTGGTTGAAGTTCGACTCATACATATTTATGCATTTATTTTTTCATAATATTCAGTATTGTTGTACTTGAGGTTATATTTGGTTTTCGGAAAATAACAATGGAAGGAAAATAATGTTAAATAAAATAATTTTCTCATATTTAATTTATCATAAAAAATATAAAAAAAATCATATATAATTAAAATTAATTAGAAATTTGTGTATTTTCAAATTATTTGATCTTTATATAGAGAGAAAAATTATTATTTTTTTTATTCTTTATTTTCTTTTTCTCGTATTTTCAATTTTCCTTTAGATTTTGTCGAAAAAATCAAACATACTTTAGGGCCTATAGTTTCTTTCACAAATTGTTTGGTTTTGAACTTGCTATTGTTGATAAGAAATTTCTTTCTACTCACATCATTCTTGAATTTTGATTGGTTTTAGGGTTTTTGGATTGTCTTTCTCAAAGCTCCAAGCTTTTGCTTCTTTCCCATTGTTTCAGTTTCCTTATTCTTCTTTATTGTTTGTTAATTATAAAAAGATTTTATGGTAAATCAAAAAAGAGATTTTGGATTCTTTTTAATACTTCTTTTCCTTTCTCTTACAAGTTCTTAATATTATGTTTAGTTTTTGAAAAATACAAGAGAAAGAAAATAATAAGGAAAAATGGGAAGGAAAAAAAAAAGTGAGAAAAAAAATTGAATGTCTAGCCTATTCGTTAATTGTTTTTTAAAATAATTTTAAAAGATAGTTTTTAAGAACATTTTTTAAAAATTATTCTCTAATATTTTATAAAATAAAAGTTTGTTTAAAAACGTAAAATATTTTTAACTTATTTTAAATATATATTTAAAATAATTTTTATGTCTATTATTTTATTTTTAATCATTATATATATGTATATATGTTTGTATAATCATTTTTTAAAAGAACTTTCAAAAAAATAACTTAAAACAACTAAAAAATATTCTTTGAAAATACCTTGAAAAAATAGTTTCTAGTTGTCAAAGGTGTTTTTCAATTTTTTTTTTGTTTTAGAAAATGGAAAATTATTATTGAAAACGGTTGTCAAATAGTCTCTTTATTTTTTTATATTTTTATTTTTAATACCAAAGTCCAAAGAAAAAAAAAATGATGGGTAAAGAATGCACTATTTCTAAATTTTTCTCATTTTTTTCTTAAGAAAATATATAGAGGAAAAAGTGTTTAATTTTTTTTATTATTTTTGTCATGGTATTTAAACATTAAAAATAAAATAAAATTATTTTCTTTAATTTTTTTTATTTGTAAATTTTCAATAATCAAGCATAACTTGAGGATGATGAAATGGGTGTTGTTTCCTTTCTTTTCTTTTTTCTTAATAAATGGTTTGATGATAATATAACATGCTTACATTGGATCCATGTTTAATGCCTCTTTGAACACAATGCATCATGAAATAAATTTTAATACGGTTGAGTACTTAACCTTGCTTTTATTCGAAACGATTGTTTTATGTGGATCTTTTAGTCTCAAAACCAAGAATTAACTAAACGTTTTATCGGATTGGTTTAATTTGATCAAATGATTGATTTAATATTTATTATTTAATGGCTTAAGTTAATAGTAACTTAAATGATTTTAAGTTATTACTTATTACTTATTTTTAACTTTTAAGTATTAAGGTTGTTGGGTAAAATTAAATTAAATTTTTTTAATTTATCAAATTGACATATTTACCCTCATTAGTTTAAATTAATGTTTATCATAATTCATTTTAACTAATATCTATTTTTTTAATTTTAAATAATAAATTTACTTATTAATCATTTATACTTAAATTACTTTTCATATATAAGATAACCGTAAAATATTTATCATAAAAAATGCGTCATGGATTTAAAGTTATGATTATTAAATATATTCTTATTAGATACATACAAATAAAACAAAAAGTATTGGAGATTAAAAATAAATTAATTATTTTAACTTAATATTTAAAGTCATTTTTTAATTTTAAGTTATGATATTAAGTTATTTTATTAAATATATTTAATTATTTTAATAATTTAAATTAAATTATTCAGTGATTTAACTTGTGATGTTGATTCACCAACTAAATTCTAATGATCAATATATTAAGAGTACATTTGAAAATAATTTTAATTATAATTTTTAATATTTTTAAAATTTAAAAATTTTATTATTTAAATATTAAAAAAAATTAAAAATATTTTTTAAAATTACTATAACGGAATTTAGGTCATCTCGTCATCTCGTGAACCCATTTGTAGAACGAACCGCTGTGGGTTTGATGCATATTTCAAAATAGCTTTGGACTTGGAAGGAGGTTTGTGAGTGACATGTGGGGCCAAACGAGGGAGATTGATGGGGAATAGGTCCGTGTGAATAGCCAATCAATCAAAATCACAACGTGACCTCTCAATTTTCAGTCTTCGTTCCTTCCAAAGGGCACCGACTCCCACTTACCCCCCCAAAGCAGCTTCAATGATTCGGTGAAAGAAAATTAGGAATAAAATCTAAACATAGATGTGTTTGGCTACGGCACCGAGTATCACCAATTACGGATGTCATATTTGCATTTCAAACCTACCTCAATCTCATTCCGAGATTTTCGGAATTGGTTGGTTGATGGATTGTGTTCTACTTTATTTATATTTTTATAATATCTTAAAATTATTATTTTTATTTAACCCATATTTTGTTTTAAAAAAAAATTGTTTGGATAAATTGTTCTACAATTAAATTTTTCTTTTGATTTTAGAAAAAATTAAAATATATTTTATGAAACATTATTAATTAAAATTAATTCCTAGTCTTAAAAATAAAATAATTTATAATTATAAATATACATATATGGTTTTTAATAATATTTAATAATATCTTATTTCAAATGAATTTAAAAATAAATAAAGTTTAACTTTTTTTAATATGCAAATGAGTCAAGTTTTTTTATTACATGCATATATTTAGTACTTGATTATATGTAGGGTATTTTGGATTTATTAGATTTAGTCAGTGTTTGGTAAACCAACTTAATAACTTTCTAGTATAACTTAAAATTATTCTTAAATATACACCTTCATTTTACCTTTTATAGGACCTCAGTGTCACGGACTTAGTCTTTTACTAAGCTCGTGAGACACTTAGACAAGTCAAGACATTTGATCTTACTAAGTCAGCCTTATTCCTAATGTTTAGCTTGTTAAACTAATATGTTCATGACTAAAAAGCTTTAGAAGACATAATAGGCAACTCTTAAAAAATAAAAGCTTTTATTACTCAAATGAAGCTTTACAAATGCTTTGGGAACTCACTTGCTTGGTTAGGAAGTGATTTTGGGTGGTGCCTTGGCCAAATGAGGGTCTCACCTATTTATAGGCACCAATGGAACTCTCTGGAACCTTGGAGGGTTCCTTACAACTCAAGAATAATTTAAAACTTCCTACACAATTCTATGTACAAACTTATGTACAAGAATATACAAGAGATTCCTAGAATTCTCTAAAAAGCCTTGGACCCCTCTCATGCCTTCCACCATAGTGTAGAAATGTGTGGACTTCTTTAGGCATCTCTAGAACCTTCCACACTCTTCCCACTAATGGTTAAGTGTAGATGTCTCTAGGGGTCTCTAGAAGTTTCCCACCTTCTATATAAGCCCATGGGGAGGGTCATTTGAAGCATCTTGTGACACTTTCCCCCATCTATGCCGTCGACGTCCTCGTCGTTGCCTCTTTTTGAAACTTCTTGATATGTTTTCAAAACCTTCTCAAGGCATCTGCATGCTCCCAGCTTACTTGCCTTTTAGGTAGTCCTTTCCATCGGACTAGGTACTCTATCACAGGAGGGACCCCTTGTCTCCTGGTTACCCATTCAGCCAGGATATTCTCCACCTCATTCTCCCATGAGGCCTTGGATGGATGCAGATCCATGCACTTTCGATGCTTGGAGTGCTGCTTTCTCTTACCATTGAGTTCACCTTTCCCTTGGTGACCTTGTCCATGTGTGTGCGAGCAACCTCAGCTCGCTCCCATTTTGCCTCTTTTACTTGCACCCCTGATAGTAAGGAGGTCTTACGCGTACTAGGCTTTGGGTTGACTTGGAGGGCACTTAGTAGCTACATTGAGCCCATATGTGCTTCGCCTTCCTGTTCCCTCTTCTCAATCATGGCACTGAGCGCCTTCCTCTTTGGACAATCCCGTGCCCAATAGGGACCATCACACAGGAAGCATTTGATTTTAGGTGTAAACTCCTTCCTTTCCACCTTACCCTTTCTTTCTCGGACGTTAGGCTCTTGCTTGATCAATAAGGTAGAGGGTTGCAGTCCTTACCTTAGCTGCCTCATCAATCAATGCGATAGCCTCGAAGTATCGCTCCATATGCCATAAGAAGTTGTCTAACTCCTTGGCATCCCGCTTGCCACTAAACTTTTGTGGCTTTGACAACTCCACCCTAGATGTCTCATGTGTAGTCATGACCTATGCTGACATAGCAGCCTTGTAGATGGCCAACTCTTACCTAACCTCCTGGTCTCGAGACTCTATTCGAGTGGCCAAGGCCTCTATCCTTGACACCATGCTAGCAAGCATGCTTAAGACCTTTTCTTAGAAGGACACAAACTCCTCGTGCGACACTGGCTAAACCCCTGAGACTAGCATCCCTTCACGAAGGTCTTGGATCTATTCCCTAAGATCATTCATACCCTTCTCCATGCCTTGCTCGATTAATTCCAACCCCTCTTGAGTGTTCGCCATGGCTAGCTCCACCTTCGATAGTCTTGCCTTCATGTTGGCTATGGCGTCACGAGATTTATCCTTTCTATCCCTGCCCCGTGCAGTAGGCTCGATCTCCCTCCCATGGGTTTGCTCGCTAGTCTCCTCTATGTTGGAACCCGACATGCTTCCTTTACTATGCCCGCTTCGTAGTCACTATCTAATACCACTTGTCACAGACTTAGTCATTTACTAAGCTCGTGCGACACTTAAACAAATCAAGACACTTGATCTTGCTAAGTTAGCCTTACTCCCAATGCTTAGCTTGCTAGGTTAAGATGCTCATGACTTGAAAGCTTTAGAAGGCGTAGTAGGCAACTCTTAAAGAATAGAAGCTTTTATTACTTAAAGAAAGCTTCACAAGTGCTTTGGGAACTCACTTGCTTGGTTAGGAAGTGATTTTGGGTGGTCTTTGGGTGATGCCTTAGCCAAATGAGGGTCTCACCTATTTATAGGCACCAATGGAACTCTCTAAAACCTTGGAGGGTTCCTTACAACTCAAGAATAATCTAGAAATTCCTACACAATTCTATGTACAAACCTATGTACAAGAATATACAAGAGATTCCTAGAATTCTCTAGAATGCCTTGGACCCCTCTCATGCCTTCCACCATAGTGCAGAGATGTGTGGATTTCTCTAGGCATCTCTAAAACCTTCCACACTCTTCCCATTAATGATTAAGTGTACATGTCTTTGGGGGTCTATAGAAGCTTCCCACCTTCTATATAAGCCCATGGGGAGGGTCATTTGAAGCATCTTGTGACATCAGACTACCTTATAATGCATTCACCCAAGTGCCCACGACATTTGAACACAAGGGAAGTTGATGGACACGAACCCTTCGATTTGCTAACAATCTCCCACCCAACAACACCCTTGGGATTTGAACCCATGACCTCAGCTCTGATACCACTTGTAAGACCTCAGACGCTACCAACTCTCCTAAAAACAATGGTTGTCAAGAAAGACGTATACTCTAACCTTATAGTGCATTCACCCAAGCGTCCATGACATTCGAAAACAAGGAGAGTTGATGGACATGACCAACCCTCCAATTTGCCAACACCTTTTTATCCCCATTTGTCTTAGTTACTTTCACAATCTCCTTTGTTACTACACGACTTCTAGTATTACCCTACCTCATTTGCCCTAATTATAATTTATAAAGATAAATATATTAATTTAATGATTTAAAATATGTTTTAAGTTAATTTTATAAGACAACGTTAATATTTAAAGTAAGAATGATTACTACTCAAAAATGCTATTTTGGAAGCTTGTAATTAACTCTTTTAATCAATTTTGAGTAGTAGTTATCACCTTTTAACCCAATTAACATATTAAGGACCTTTGCAATCAATTCTAATCAAAATGTGTAAGTTTTGGTGTTTTTGTTAGCTTTTTGATCACCAAAGCAATCCAAGATTGAGGAGAGTTCTTTGGAATCCATGGCAAAGCTTTTGGAAAGCTCAAATTCATGAAGAACCAAAGCTTTGAAGCTTTAAAGTCCTTTGCCATAAGCAAATTCGGAATGCAAGGAGGGAAGCAAAGAGGAATCTGCCATGAAGCAAAACAGGGGACAGCAGTTGCAGTCTTCTTGGCCACTTTTGGAGCACTTCCTGAAGTCCAATTCATGCATGCTATATACCATTTCAAAGCTCAGGAAGTCAAGAATCCAATGCTTCAAACGGTGCACAATTCCGAGTTCAAATGAAGAAGTTACAGCCATTGGAAGCTGATTGCTCCAAGCTGAAGGAGAATTTCGCAGGGCTGCGAAATTTTGGCCTTTGGCTGCGAAATTTCGCAGCGCTACAGTGCCAGCTGCGAAACACCTCCTGAAGCCACCCGATAGCTGCAACCGACATCCTGAGATCTTTTTGCTTTAGATATTTGATGTCTAAATTCCCAAATTCTCCTTGTAACCCTCCTATCACATGATTCCTTAGTTAGGAAGTAAGAAGCAAAGGGTGAATAACCCCTTATAAATGTAATATAGATCTCGGGAGCTTTTTCAGAGACCACCTTGTATAGTTTTTAAAGTGATATATACAGAGCCTTGCTCTCTTTTTCCCTCTAGTCTTTATTTTCTCTTTTATTTTCTTTCTAGCCAAACATCCTTTGAGGAATTTTCCTCAGAGGATGAGAGGCTAGACTTTTTGTTTCTTGGGTGAAGGAAGCCAGGTAAGGTGCCGGCATGCATGAGGGTGAGTTTTTGTTGTTTCCATTTTTTAATGAAGAGAAAGTGTGACCCGTTTTTGGTTTCTATGTTTTTAGTTAACTTAAAACGCTTTTGAATCACCTGGGCCAACACTTGGTAAGGCAAGTGATCTCCGTCCGTGGAGATGCACTAGTTTATCTCTTGCGAGCCTTTGGGAGGTGATTCAAAGGTAGGATTTTCTAGAATAGCCAACACTTGGTAAGCTTTTGGACTCCAAGGAGACATCCATTAGTTATCTCTTGCGAGCTTTTGAAGGATAATCCAAGGTTAAAGATCCTTTTGAGTGGCAAATGCTAGGTGAGAGGCACGAGCCATTGCAAGATGGATCAGTGAGAAGGTTTTAGTGTTGAAACCATTAATGGTAAGCATCTGTACCACACCGGTTAGAGAATTAACTATATGTTAATTCTCTACTGCGAGGAAAAGAAACAAGTGACCGGAATCTCCTCTTTTGTAGATGGCACCTGATCCTAGTGACCTGAAGTCCCAAGAAACACCTTTCTTTCTAATTACTTTTAGTTATTTTCAGTTTGGTTAGCTTAAAACCATTCATTTCCATGCAAATTTATGTTTTCTTTTAAAGCTAACCTTGGAAAGGAAAACCACCAATTCATCTTTGAAGTAATATCAATTGTGAAGTGAAAACCCATCTCTGTGGACGATCCTAGAGCCACTATGCTATGCTAGCTATGCTACCCTAGTATATGGTGAAATAGGTTTATAAATTTTGTTGATAACTCCCGTCTGAGGATTGAAATCAAAGTTCATCAGTTGATTGATCTAAATCAATCAGAACACCAATTGGGGACGAATCAAAGAATTAAGTAATAAGTTTTAAATTAACAACTTTAAATATAATTTAATATGACAGCTCAAGTCATTAAGTAATAAGTATTAAGTTTTACCAAATACCTCCTAATTTACAATTACTTGGGTCAATTTCTTGAATCTTAAATTATTCTTAAAAATTAGAAGATTTATTAATGAATTAAATTATTAATTGAATTAATTTACCTAGTTTTGATTTACTTTGCAATTATGTCTCACTTTTCACATAACTCATAATGTACCAACTTTTGGTTTATTATTATTTTTATAATGATTACAACATATGTAAGGAATTAAATCTTACTTGATTTGAAGTTTATTTATCTAATAAAAAAAATTCAAAAAATATAGTTCTATGTAGAAGATGAACAATAGAGTCATCCTTCAACCAAATTTTATTCATAAATTTATGATATTAATTGGTTTGCTATATTATTTTTAAAAAATTAATAGGGTCATTAATGAATCCAACACATTAAGTCTGGTTTGATTTAGAGTTTATCCCTAGAAAAATTCACAAAAATATGATTGCATGTGTAGACATCAAAATTTTTAGTGAAATAAATTATCACTAAGTTGGTTTTTTAAAAAATGTGGTTGTCCAATTCGACAAAATTCAGGATTGACAAGTGATAGGTCCTACATGCATTTGACAGTGGCATATGTTAAAAATGTAACATATGACAAAATTTGGAAGACTACAAAATTTAGTCTTCCAAATAAAAATTTTCAATTGCAATCAAAGGAGAATTAAAATAATAATAATAAATATTCTCTTGTTGACAAATTTATAAAGGAAACAAATATTCTCATTGAAGTAAAAAGAGAATAAATAAATAAATATTCTCTTATTGACAAAATTCCTTAATGAAAAAGACAAGTTAAAATCAAGGAAACAAATTCTTTGAATTAAGCAACTAAATTTGAGGGAATTTCAAAATTTAATTCCCTAATTTCACCAATAAATAGGGATGACTTCCTTCAATGAAGAGACTTTTGGGATGGACAAAAATGACTTCACGTGAGAAATAAAGCTTCACAATGAAGAAAAAGCCTTAGAAAATCTTCCTACAAGTATAAGAAATCGTAAAAGAACTACACACATGTTCTTCACCTTTCAACAAATTTAGGTGGGAATAAACCACTCTAGGCCTTTGATTGACTTTGAAAATAAAGAAAACATCTTTATCGTTTACACACACGATCTTCAACGTTCAATGAGTTCATTCGAGAACAAGAAACTTGTGACCCTCGATTGATATTTGAAATCAAGGAAATGTTTTCATCGTCGTCTTCTAAATTGTGATCAAGGTAAAAGAATTAAAGGAAAATGTTATTTTATAAAAGAATATTACAAAGATTGTACCCCATATTTTAATAATTTTAATAAAATTTTTGTTAGTATTATTTTTCCTATTGTTTTCCTTACATTACAAGATTTTTCACAAAATTTGTGCATATAGTATGTAAAGAAGAAACTAATAAAATCATCCTAAATGAATTTTGGTTTGTAACTTTCTAGTTTTATAACTTTTTAGTCATAACTAAATTGGTTTTTAACTTTCAAATTATTTTTAAAAATTAATAAATTTTATATATGAAGTGTCATCTAATTTGAAATTTATTTACTTCATGATTTTTTTTTTTTAAATGTTAAAGTAAATTAGAAGAAAAAAAACCTATCTAATTCATTTTTTTATATATTTAATTCATTTTTCAAAATTACTCATAAAAATTCGCAAAGTAAAATTAGCTTATAATGATTTTATTATTTCTTCAATGGAAACTTAATGTATTGAATTTCTTGATAGGTTTAATAATTTTTTAAAATACTTAGAACTAAAAAATAGATCGAGTTACTGTCAGAAATAATAGATCATAACTAGGGCATAATTAGTTAATATTATATTGTTTTTCCTATGCACACAACTATACTTTTGGAATTTTGTGAATAGGTTTTATATTTAATGACACTTAATGTTTTTATTTTTTTAATGCTTCTGATTTTTAAAAATAACTTAGACTTAAAGAATTGACTCAATTAATTATAGATGAAATTTAAACGTGTTTAAAGTACTCTGTTCCATAATTGATTATTAAATAGTGCATATAATGAAAACTTAGTTTGTTTACATATTAAAAAAAAAAAATTTTTAAATAAAATAATTATTAATCAATTTATTTTAAAATTATTATTTATTTTTAGAAAAATATTATATGAAGATTTTGGTATCTATATTTTTATAATACATAATAAAATGGTATTATTTATTTTATAAAAATATTATTTATGATTTTATTATAATATTGATATTCATATTTTACTAAAAACTATTTCTCTTTTTTAATTTGTTTATAATTACAAAATTATTTTTATTTTTAATTAATGTTTTGAAAAATGGCTAATTGGGTTAAGGGAATCATCCAAGGGAGCGGGTAAATCCACCTACGTCCGCTCTTCTCAAGCTCCTAGCCAAGTAAGGGTTCCACTTGCACCAAGACTTTAAGGCCAAAGTCTTTAACCTTCTTTCCCTTAAATTATTAGGTTCCAATAGACCTTTACAATCACTTTAAGTATACAAACTTGAAGTCATTTTCTCTCTCAATGAGTAGATAAGGAATTAATTCAATTTTTCTAATTCTAGAACAAACTTGCCTTATAATATAAGAGAAGTTAGGATGGATTTGAAAGGTGCACTAAAGGAATTTGCAAGTTGGAAATCAATGCATTTTAATGAAGAGCTTTGGATGTGAGAAAATAAGGATTTTACAATTGAATGCAATTATTCTCATATTTATAAATGTCGTAGGGTCTTTCAATTTATAGAAAACAAGCTTAGGCACCCAAAATCACAAAGAATAAACTCAATCGATTGAGCTTTGATTAGATTGATTGACTAACTTGAAAAAATAGAAGTCCAGTGGGGTAACACTTAGAGAGGGTGAATAGGTGTAATTAAAAAATGTAAATAAATATTTATATATTATACCCAATTTTTCCCGGTAAGTAGTTAGAGATAATCAATTCTTTCCATAATAAGCAATAGAAACAAGATAATAAAGATATGCAATGAGGCATAATGATTTTTATGTGAAAACCCCCACACTAACTATGTAGGTAAAAAACTACGAAGTCTAAGACCACTAATCTAAATCTACTATATAAAATCAAGTTACACAGATTTACTTGGTCACTTTACCATAAAGACTTACTTTCCAATACTTACAACTTGATTCACATCCATAATGCAACAACCACCAATTACTTCAGTGAATACTCTTTAGCCTCGCTAAAGGGATTAAGGTTTTTATCCTAAGATTCAAAGTTTGAATTCTTTGAATGAGAGATTGGGGATGGTGTGACTTGTTAGGTTTTTCTTAAAAGGAAACTCTTTTGAAATCCCTCCAATCTCATATGATCTCTCATCCTTAAAGGGTTATAGAGAGGTATTTATAGACAAATATCCCAAAGAGGTTTGGTATCATAAGGTTTCCAAATAAGATTTACATGAAATTCTCAAATATATCTTCCAAATCTTGATAGAAAAGGTATGTGCGCTTGAGCGCACTTAACCACCGCTTGAGCGCCTTGGGCGCTTAAGTAGTGCTAAGTGCTTGAGTAGTCCCAACGCTTGAGTGTTGTTGCATGCTCAAGCATCCCCTATTTTTTTTAATATTTATAAAAAATCAATTTTCATTGAGTAAAAAGGTATTGTTCCCTCTTTATACCTCTTAGGAGCCTAACTTGCTATAAGGTATTGTTCTTGATTGGACAAACAACAACTCTTGATCTTCAATGGAGAGTAAGACGGTGTTTGTTTTTTTTTACTTAATTTTAAATAGAACTTTAATGCTTAATAGTGTTAAGTATTAGATTGTTTGTTTTTTTAATATTTAATTTCTATTAAACATTAAAAAGTAAAGAAAAACCAACACAATACTTTTTTTATTTAGAAAAAAGTAAAATATTTTGGCTTTTTCTATTCAGTAAAAAGTTTATAATAAGTCATGAAAAAGTAGAAAAATAAACAACCTAAAGTTTGAAAGCAAAAAGCTAAAAAAACAAACACCCTCCAAGTCACCATCTAAAAAGACTTCTATGAACAAATATTAAAAGGAATAAAATTGCTAACATAAAAACAAGACTCAAAGTTCTAACAATCTCCCCCTTTGGTAATTTTGTGACAAAATATTGTTACATAAACCCACTCAAACTCTTATAAAGGAGTTTACATAACACACATTAACGCTCAATTAAAAATAACTCAAGGGAATGCATTGTCTTATCTTGTAATACTTATCTTTCAATCCTGTAACTTGCACACATAAGGAAAACTATACCTAAGGTAAAACAACGTGTGTGATAAAGTAATATCAAGAAACCAAAGCAAAATAGTTGGATATTTTAGTTGATGTATTGTAAAAACATGAAAGCGGAACATATTCCTCTAGCGACACCAATGTACAAAGCAAAACTCGAGAGGAATACAAATGCATGCAAATCAACCAAATATAATAGAAGCTTGATAAAACACAATAGATCAATAGCAAAACACAAAAGTCATTCACCAAACATGATATATGCAGTAAAGAGCATAGGAAGAAGTTTCTATAACTTAGAATAGTTTTAGAGAGATAGACAAATAAAAAAAAATATTTTCCAAGAAAAATCTGTGTCAGGTATCTCTCTTAAACTTCTAAGGTATGCTTTTATCAATTAATTTGGTTTCCTCCAATGTCTCAGGATTAGTTTCCTCTAATATTTTAATTAATTTCCCCTAAGGATTAAATGAATTAAATATATAAACAATGAATTAAAGAACTAAAAAAAAAAAAAATCACCTCTTAAAGACTATCTTCCCTCCCTTTGTCAAAGAATATCACAAGTATCTTGTCTCAATTATTTTTTTTCTCAATTAGTTCTCAAATTTAATATTCTCCTCCTATTCAAGTGAATCAAGAGGCTTGTTAATTAAATGATCTCCCCATTTTTTGTCATAAAAATGGAAAATGATATAAAATATGAGCTGGAAAGCACAAAAGAGACAAAAGAGAAAGATAAAACATCATCTATATATATGTCAAAAAAAATGATTCTGGATACAAGAGACATACAATAAAACGTAATCCAGATCAATATATAAAAAGATAATAAATCTAAGCATTAGGAGGAGGTGAAGGAGGAGCAGAGCTTGAGGCACCCTAAAAGTGGATCTATGAGATAATATAAAAATGTTGACCTTGGATCTCACGGAGCTGAGTGTCCTATGAGTCCATCTTTAGGTGAAGACAGTTCTTAGAATCCTTCATCTCTCTAGTAATCAAGTCAGTCGAAGTTGAAATGATGTGAGAAGATCGGTGTGAACTAGCATGTGCTAGATTTCTTTAATTTCCATTATCACCCAATACACAAAACATGATATATGCATATCAAGCATTCAAAACATTCCTTTTGATCTTTGATCTCCAGATAGGGAACATAACCGAGTCCATCTATTTTCTTAGTTTTAAACAAGGTATGGATTTTCTAAGGCTAAGGAGGGGAACCATCGTCATTGGATTCTCTCTAGCGATGGGAAGCGGGAGAGATTAGGATTCTTTTCTATTTCAAAATATGTGATCATCATGAAAAACAGAAACTTGGCCTTTAAATACCCTCCTGTCTTAAGGACCATACCCTTTGGCTATTGGGCCTCACGAGTCTTAGGCCCATCATCTAAGACCTGTGATGGCGTTGGGCTCTACACATAGGTGGCCCATACTCTTGAAAACCGATACAGAATAAATACCAAACATGTGAATAGCATAATTATGAAATATGTTACATATATGTACGTCCATATTTTAACAATCTCCCACTTGGACCACATATATTACAAAACAATGTTCATGATAGTACTTTATTGAGTTCATCTTGCTATTCTTTCTTAATATCCTTAAACAATCCGGTTTACTAGTTATGCTAACATAGGATCAAAGCGGTTTTCGTTAATTATAATTATAACTAGACCTATCAATGATCACAACATTAACAAAATTAGCAAAATGGATCAAGTATGGATGTGTAGCATGGAAATTACATAGAATGTGACCTTTAATATGTCTATTTCCAATTGGTCCTACTTTATGACTAAAAATAGTCAAATTCTACTTTCAACACCCGATGCTAAACTGCTTCTAAAAGTCATCATTTCAATTTAGAGAATTCAAATACAATATTTAAAATCAAGGTCTGTACAGATAACACAACATAATATCACATCAAGAAAACAAACACAGAATCTAAATACAAACTCCCACTATACTAGCACATCATCAATGTGTACAACACCCATATGTGTGACATGCTCATGATATACTTTGGGTGGCAAACCCTTAGTGAGCGGATCTGCAATCATGGAGTTTGTGCTTATGTGTTCAATTGATACTTGAAGACTCTGAACTCTTTCTTTCACAACCAAGAACTTGATGTCAATGTATTTGGACTTTGACAAACTTCGATTGTTCTTAGAATACAATTCTGCGACTTTATTATCATAGTTGATTTTCAACGGTTTCTCAATCCCATCAACAATCCGCAATTGAGTGATAAAATTCCACAACCATATCCCATTGTTTGATGCCTCGTAATAGGCAATGAATTCTGCTTCCATGGTGGAAGAAGCAATAAGTGTTTGTTTAACACTTTTCCATGAAACTGCTCCTCCAGCCAACATGAAGATGTAGCCTGAAGTGGATCTCCTGCTGTCAAGACATCCCGCGAAATCGGAGTCTGAATATCCCACGATCTTTAAATGAATGGATCTACAATATGTGAGCATATAATCTTTAATTCTTTGTAAATACCGCATAACCCGTTTTTCCTTTTTCTAGTGATCCATACCTAGGTTACTTAAATATCTGCCTAACATTCCAACAATGTACGCAATATCCAGACGCGTACAAACTTGTGCATACATGAGACTTCCTGCTACCAAGGCATAAGGAAACCTCTCCATATTCTTTTTCTCAAGTTCATTTTTTGGACATTGGTGCAAACTAAATTTATCGCCTTTTGCCACAGGCGTGTCTTCTGGTGCACAATTGCTCATGCCAAATCTACTTAACACCTTATCGATGTAGGCATTTTTTGATAGCCCAAGTATACCTCTTTAACGATCCCTATAGATCTGTATACGCAACACAAAAGATGTATCACCAAGATCCTTCATATCAAATTTACTAGATAGAAATCTCTTGGTTTCATGCAAAAGTCCCACATCACTACTTGCAAGTAGAATATCATCAACATATAACACCAAGATAATGAATTTGCTTCCATTGAACTTGAGGTATATGCATTGATCAACAGTGTTCTCTTTAAAACCAAATGAA
The DNA here is from genome assembly GCA_030254885.1 of Vitis rotundifolia. Classification (NCBI taxonomy): domain Eukaryota; kingdom Viridiplantae; phylum Streptophyta; class Magnoliopsida; order Vitales; family Vitaceae; genus Vitis; species Vitis rotundifolia. Next base: position 11,473,454 of record CM058170.1, read on the forward strand.
GTAATCACCTGATCAAACTTTCGGTACCATTGTCGGGATGCTTGCTTTAAACCATATATGGACCATTTTAATTTGCATACAAGTTGCTTTGAATCATTAGACTCAAAGTTCTCCGGTTGCACCATGTATATTGTTTCATCAATGTTACCATTAAGAAACGCAGTTTTAACATCCATTTGATGCAGCTCTAAATCATAATGAGCTACAAGTGCCATGATGATTCTAAAGGAGTCCTTTGATGATACTGGTGAAAAGGTCTCCTTATAATCAATGCCTTAGTGAAACCTTTTGCGACTAGGCGTGCCTTATACCTAACAATGTTGCCTCTTAAATCCCATTTGGTTTTAAAAATCCATTTACAACCAATCAGTTTTACACCTTCAGGCAACTCTACTAGGTCCTAAACACCATTGTCTTTCATTGATTTCATCTCATCCTTCATGGCTTCTATCCACTTTTCAAAGTCAGAACTTTGTTTGACTTGACTAACTGAAATTGGATCGTCTTCTAGACCCATGTCAAACTCTTATTCTTGGAGATATACAACATAATCATCTAAAATTGTACTTCTCCTTTCTCTAGTGGATCTCCTCAATGACACTTGTACTTGAGGTTGTTGAGTTACCTCTTCATGAACTTGAATCGGTTCCATAACTTGAGCAGGAGGAATCTCCGGTGTGTCTTGAATTTCTGTTATCGACTGTACATTCTGAATAATGTCATCAAACATAATATGACCATGTCCAGTCATAATAATAGGAATACTAACTGATTCCTCTTCAAAGACTACCTTTCTTAATGGTTCTCTCCTACTTAACTCAACATCCTCAATGAACTTAGCATTGCCGGTTTCAAAGAAGGATCTAGTTGAGGGGTCATAAAATTTGAAACCTCTTGACCTTTCATAATACCCTACAAAGTAGTAGCTCACTGTTTTGAAGTCCAATTTCTTTTCATGTGGCTTGTAAGGCCTAGCTTTAGCTGGACAACCCCAGACATGCAAGTGCCTAATACTAGGTTTCTTACAAGTCCATAACTCATATGGGGTTTTGGCTACTACTTTGCTTGGTACTCTATTCAAAATGTAAATTGTAGTTTTGATGGCTTTGCCCCAAAGTGATTCTGGTAAGGTGGAATGACTGATCATACTTCTTACCATATCTTTAAGAGTACAGTTTTGCCTCTCTACTACACCATTTTGGCTTGGAATCCCCGGCATGGTGTACTGAGGAACGATACCACACTCTATCAGATATTTGGCGAATGGGCCTGGACGTTGTTCACCGAATCCATCATATCTACCATAATATTCACATCCACGGTCAGATCTGACAACCTTTATTTTCTTGCTTAGTTGGTTCTCAACTTCAGCTTTAAAATTCTTAAACACATCCAATGACCGAGACTTCTCATGAATCAAATAAAGATAGCCATAGCGCGAGTAATCATCAATGAAAGTGATAAAATATTGTTGTCCATTCCAAGAAGGGGTAGGAAATAGGCCACAAATGTCTGTATGTATCAATTCCAAGACGTCACTACTTCTTTTGGCATCCTTTTTCCTCATAGTTGTTTGTTTACCCTTAATGACTCTATACAGTCTTGAAAGTCTGAGAAATCAAGTGGGTCAAGAATTTCTTCTGACATAGGCCTTTGAATTCGGTGATTTGAAATATAACCCAAACGCCTATGCCATAAAATTGATGAATTCTCATTTATTAATTTTCGCTTAATGCCATAATTACTTGAATGCAAGGTTTCATTTCCATTAGAGGCCTTTAGATTCAATTTGTATAATTTGTCTATTAGACTACCTGTATCAAAACCATTCGAATTTAGATAAAGACTAACGATTCCATTTCTAAATGAACAATAATATCCATATTTGTCTAGACATGAAACAGAAATTAAATTCTGTCTAAATGACGATACTACAAAAGTCTCTTCCAAATTCAAAGTACATCCAGAGTCTAATTGTAATCTAAAAAGACCAATCACCTTGACTATAGCCTTGTTGCCATTTCCCACATAGATGTATCTTTCACCATCAGTTGGCATTTAGCTCCTTAGGCAATCCTGCATAGTGACACTTATGTGAGTAGTTGCACCCGTATCTATCCATCAAGTGTCAGTAGACACTATAGCTAAATTAATTTTTGAACAAACAAAGTTGAGAAGTGTACCTTTCTTTTCACGCCAAGCAGCGTATTTGGTACATGTCTTCTTCATATGACCAGCCTTCTTGCAAAAGAAACAAGTGATCTCCTTATCTTGTTTCTTCCACACCTTTTGCTTTGATGTCATAGAAACTACAGTTTGTTTTCCTTTATTGTCCCTCTTTCTTTTTTTGTTGGTACCAAATCCCTGAGATGTGGAAGCTAAGTGAGCACTTTCTATCTTCTCTTGTTTCAATCTCTCTTTTTCTTGTACACACTGAGCAATAAGCTCATTCAAACTCCATTTTTCATTTTGTGTATTGTAACTGATTTTAAATGGACTGAATTGTGTAGGCAGAGAGATCAAGACCAAGTGCACGAGTATGTCTTCCGACACCTCTAACTTTAGTGTCTTAAGTCTAGTCACAAGATTAGACATTTCCATAATATACTCCCTTATATTCTCTTTCCCTTTGTACATCATGGAGATAAGCTTAATAAGAATAGTGCTTGTCTCAACCTTTTCGTTTGCAGTGAATCGGTTTGCTATCTGGTCCAAGAATGTCTTGGCTCGGGTTTCCTCAGGTATTGCACCCCTTATAGCTTTTGGAATTGAGTGCTTCATTATCATTAGACTCATGCGATTGGATCGTTCCCATTTTTCCATAGTAGACCTTTGCTCAACAGTGCTGACACTAGTAAGGTCTGAAAAGTGATTCTCTCTTAATGCATAGTCTAAATCCATGCACCCGAGCACAATTATAATGTGCTCCTTCCATTTCTTGAAGTTTGTGCCATTAAGCATAAGAATGTTATTGACATTTGCAGATATAGAAGATGCTGAATTCATAATAATAAAGCTCACAATTAGTCATATAATCATCACACATACATGAATAAATAAAAAATTTAACATATATAAGTATATGCATGTGGGCTTATAACAAGATACCTAGCACAAACATCAATATTCAGTCTTTGGACATAAATATCAACTTGTAATTAGCATTCTTATATAAAATTATTTCATAAATATTAACAATAAAATCGAAAAACAATATGTCTATCTTTGGACTGACATATAGCATACAAAATAACCTTTATATGTCACATATTTATGATTACTTTATTTATTATTATATTAAAATAATCTTCCTTTGGGCCGATTATTTTATATAATAATAACATGTTTCAAAATGAATAAAATTATGTAATACATGTTACTTTGGCAACAAATATACATAACATATTCATTCTGAAATGTTAAACACAAACCTAACAAGAAATAATTCAATCAAAATTATTTATTTATTTATGCATATATATATATCAATTGAAGCATAAAACATATATATAAAATCTTTGGTCTAATGGTTTAGGCAATGGCTTGATTTTAAAGGAACAACCAATGGTCATGGGTTCAAGCCAACCTACCTCTTTAGTTATTTTATTTTTTTATTATTATTAAAATAATCCCTGGCCGAGTTGGTCTAAGGCGCCAATTTCAGGTACTGGTTCGAAAGAGCATCATAGTCAAATGGGTGGGCTTGGATTGAACCTAGGCCAGGGTTCCAATCCCCTAAATTGCAAAGTAAATTAATGATGTAGGGGTGCAATTTCAATGAAATATTACCCATATTTCAAACATCTTATTTTTTTTTATATTATTATTATTAAATATAAACAACTCCTTCTCTCATACATGCAAGTATTACAATTGCCCTTCCAGATCATCATCTCCCCAACAGTCCCAACCACGAATGACACCAGTGGCGAAATGCCACCGCCATCACCGGAACGGTGACTTTCCATCTCCAAACGAATGCCGAGAATGGAGTTGCAGGCTTATTCGGTCTACAAAACCACTGACGGAATGGCGTCGCTGACAGAGAACGGTGGGAAATCCAAGTCAGAGGCGTCGACGGTGCAGGATTCTCTCATCGCCAAAACCATCCTTAAACGACGCTTGGATGGTGTCGTTGACTGGAGAACGACGCCAAAACGACGTCTGTGGCCTTCCTTCAGGCGGCGTTACAGGGAACGCCTACAGCGTCACCGCCGTCATGCGAAACAGCACCAAATGACGTCACAACGTCTTTACTTGAGTGCCAAAAAATGGTGCCATCAGCCCTTTTCCAGGCAGCGTCGCCGGGAATGCCTGTAGCGGTGCCAAAGCGGTACCAGAACAAAGGTTTTTTTGATCCCCAAACGACATGTTGCAGCGATGCAGGGCGGATGACACCTGTAGCGCCTTTTTTAACCACCAAATCGGTGCCAAAACAGCGCCAAAACGGCCCTTTCCGATCTCCAACAGGTCGCGGAGAGCGGCGTCGCAGACGAAAATGAAGATGCTGCCTGAATGACGTCGCTGCAACGGCTACAAATCGTGGCTGAACGACACTTGAAATTGGGCCCAAACGACGCTTGGTATGGCGCCTCTCACCGGCGTCGGATAGCCCTTGAACGACGTCTAAAACACTTATAAAGAGGCCTGCAACAACGCCTTCACTACCCATTTTTTTATTATTTTTTTATTCGTCCATTCTCTTTTGTTTATGTTTTAATAAGTGTTTTAGTGAAAATGGGAGGCTCTGATACCAATTGCTAGATTTCTTTAATTTTCATTATCACCCAATACACAAAACATGATATATGTATATCAAGCATTCAAAACATTCCTTTTGATCTTTGATCTCCAGATAGGGAACATACCCGAGTCCATCTGTTTTCTTAGTTTTGAACAAGGTATGGATTTTCTAAGGCTGAGGAGGGGAACCACCGTCACTGGATTCTCTTCGGCGATGGGAAGTGGGAGAGATTAGGGTTCTTTTCTATTTCAAAATATGTGATCATCATGAAAAATAGAAACTTGGCCTTTAAATACCCTCCTGCCTTAGGGACCATACCCTTTGGCTATTAGGCCTCACGAGTCTTAGGCCTATCATCTAAGACCTGTGATGGCGTTGGGCTCTACACATAGGTGACCCATACTCTTGAAAACCAATATAGAATAAATACCGAACATGCGAATAGCATAATCATGAAATATGTTACATATATGTGCGTCCATATTTTAATAGCATGACCACGACTGAAGCAAGTCCTTGAAGTAGGCTTTAGAAAGTTGGCCTCTGGAATTGGAGCATCCTGCTCCATCTCTCGGATCTCATCTTCCTTTGCAAAAGAATTTTTGGTTTGATGTCTGAACATTTCAATAATGTGTGTAACTCTTCTTAAAACCTTTTTAAGTAAGATTTGAAAGAATTTAGAATAATGTTTTGAATTAAAAGACGAATTCATTCAAAACTAAAATAAAAAGAACACTTTGTGGCTTAAGTAAGGGTGAAAACTAGCTTTTATGCATATGAAAAAAGATTCAATAGTAAGTGCATTAGTAAATTCCATCTTACAATTTTTTGTAGAGTATTTGAGGTCTTCAAGAAAATCAAATCTTCATGTCATGGACTTTCTTTTATAGTTGTTGAAGCTTTCTATAGAATTTTTTCATTTAAACTCCAAAACTTCATTTGATTTAAATTGTTAATTAATTTAACCTTATTTTGTAATTATCAAAACTCGACTAAGAGAATCCTTAGGCTAACAAATATTATCTAAATTGAATTTATAAGTTTTTACAAAGTCAAAATAGAAAAACTATTTTTAAAAACAATTTATTTGAATGAATTTTGAATTTTTTGTTTTTTGAAAAATGTTTTTAAATGCTAAATATTCTTATTTTTAAAAATTGCTAACTTTTTTTTTTTGTTCTTTAACTTAAAAACAAGTGTAAAAAAAAAATGATTATACAAGTCTTTAAGAGTCTGTTTATCTGTGTGATTTAAAAATAATTTTCTATTTTTTAAAAATAGAAAATTATTTTTAAAAATTCCTAGCACTATTTTACTGTTGTTTTCTGTAAACAATTTTTTAAAAATAAAGTGAAATAGAGAACAAATATAGAATAACTAGAAGTTTTTACTAGTTTTTAAAAACAACAAGAAAACATAGATTTTTTTTTTAAAAAAAAAACCATAAAAAATAAATAAAATTGAATATGATATCATTTTTTTTTCTCTCCATGATCTAATACCAATACTATAAATCCTAAAATATGATCTTTCTCTAAATTACACGTACCAATTTCTTTTAACTTTTCTAAATTTTTTTCATTAATCAAATTGTACTTGATAAATAAAATTTATTAATTTTAAAAAATAATTTAAATCTCAAAAATTGATTTAATTAATACTAAAAAGTCATAGAACTCAATAATATTAGTAAGTTATAGACCATAAATTAATTTTAAATGTATGCGTTGGTTTCTTCTTTATTTATATATAGGCAATTAAACTTTAAATTAAGCAATGCTTAATCTGTTAGATTCAACAACGAGTTTAGTAATTTTTAAAAATAATTTAAAACTCAAATAGTGAATCAATTAATATCGGAATTTTATGGACAAAAATTGGTTTAAAATGACTTTATTATTTTTCTTTACACATAATCATTATTTTTTTTCCACTAGGCAAATGAACTCTAAATTAAGCAAGATTTAATTTGTTTGATTCACTAACAAGTTTAGTAATTTTTAAAAATAACTCAAAACTCAAAAAATGATCCAATCAATATCATAAATTTATAAACAAAACTTAGTTTAAAATGACTATTGTTTTTCTTTTATATAAAATCATTTTTTTTTTCAACAAGACAAATAAACTCCAAATTAAACAAAACTTAGTGTATTGGATTCATTAACAAGTTTAATAATTTTTAAAAATAATTTGAAACTTAGATAATAAACTCATTAATACTAACAATTTATGAATAAAAAGTGGTTCATAATGGTTTTATTATTTTTTTGCATATAATTATATTTTTTATGAATTTTCTTACTATAAAAATGAACTGTAAATTAAGTGATACTTTGTATTGAGTTTACTAATGAATTTAACAATTTTTAAAAATAATTTGAAACTCAAAAAATAGATCTAATCATTAAAAAAAATAATAGACTAAAAACTAATTATATTATAAGTCATGACTTTACTATTATCTCTTTTATACATACAAATATATATTTTGAATTTAGGTAAATAAATTATACATTGAGTAAGACATTATTAATAATTTAAATTCTTTAATTAATTTAAAAATTTTTAAGAATAATTTTGAATTTAAAAAATTGATCTAATTCATTGTAGATTAAATCAAAACATTATGGAATATTATATACATGTAATAAAAAACTTAACTCATTTACATTTTAAAAGAGTCAAGCTTTATGTATTATTTATTTTAAATAAAATATTATTAAAAATTATTATTTTAAATTATTATTATTATTATTATTCATTTTTAATACGAATACGTTAATTTCCCTATGTTTTTAACATATACTAAAATAATATATTTTTTATTAAAAAATTGAATTTATGATTTTATTATAATATTATTGTTCATATTTTACTAAAAAAGTATTTTTTAAAAAAATATATTTGTAATTACAAAACTATTTTCATTTTAAATAAGAACTAAATTATATTTAATTTTTATTATATAAATTAAATTTGCAATAATTTTACAAAACCAAAATAAAAAATTATTTTTAAAAATAATTTATCCAAACAAATTTTTTATTTATAATTTTTAAAAACAAGTTTTATAAAACATGAGAAACAAACAAAATTTTTAGGAAGGGAGTTTTTTTTTTTTTTTTTTTTTAATTTTTTGTCACCACTAAAAAACTCTCCATATTTTAACAAGATAGAAAGAAACTTTAATACTCTATTAAACTAAATATAAAAACAAAGGTAATTTAAAGAATAAACAAAGAAATTGATAAAATCAGATAATTTTTAAATGACGACAAGAATATTCATATGAGACAATTCTATATTCTCTTACATACAACAGACACTATTTTATTTATTTATTTATTTTTCTAAATCTCTAAACTTCCTGAGTGGTCCCACTGGAAGGCTTTTGGCGCTGAGTATCCTCGGAATAAAGCCGATGCTTTTCCGAATCATACTTTTCCCCATCTCCCCACAGCGCGTACGCTTCCTCGCCGTGCACGGCGTCGTCGCCGATCATCAACTCCCCCTCCGGCATCCTCAGCGGCAGCACCAACCTCACCACAAGGCATATTATGGAAGTCACCACCGCGTTCCACCCGATGATGAAGGCTCCGCCGGCGAGCTGCTTCAGGACCTGGATGCCGCCAGAGCCGCCGTATACGGCGCCGCGGGAGTTGGTGACGGGAAGGAAGAGGCTGCAGAGCTCAGGCTCGGCGAAGATGCCGGTGAGGATGCCGCCGAGGTAGCCGGCGACGGCGTGGGTGTGAAAGACGCCGAGAGTGTCGTCGATGTGGTGGAGAAGAGTCCAGCGCTTGTGGAGGATCATCATGGTGAACCATGGGACGCTGCCGGAGAGAATGCCCATGACTATGGCCGCCCATCCTTGAACAAGTCCTGCTCATTCATTATTTACACGTCGTCTTATTATCAGTCCACCAAAAAATAAAACTTAAATTTAAAACATGGAATAAGAAAAAAAAAAAATGGATGGATGTGACCTGCAGCAGGAGTGATGCAGACAAGGCCAGTGATCATGCCCTGAATAGCGCCAATCACAGAAGGCTTCTTGAAGAAGATGACATCAAGCCAAGTCCACACCAGGAGGCTGGTGGCGGCACAGATGTTGGTGTTGAGAACTGCCATGGAGGAGTCGGTGTTAGCTGCATAAGGGTCTCCTCCATTGAACCCTGCCCATCCCAACCACAGCAGCCCCGCCCCTGCCAGCATCAGCAGCACATTGTTTGGGGGAAACCTCTCTCTGTCCCTCGTTGATCTTGGCCCCACCTGTACACATCACACCGTCTCCCCATCACCTTCACATTCACACACTCATTAATCCATCTTTAAACTTCAAACATCAATACACATCAACTAATTTTGAAGAACAAAAAGGATGATGAATGAAACAGTGTGTTGTGATAAAAATGATCTTATTTATACCACAATAATAATTTTTTTCATCTTGATTTAATTTAATTTTTCTAGTTTTATTGATAACTACCCATGTCTCCATGACTTTGATTTGGAATTGAATACAATCCATTGGATAATTTGTGGAAGATGAAATAGCCTAAGTCAACCCTCATTTTTCTTCCCTAGGTTTCTTATCCTAAACAAAGAACTAGAGTTTGGGAGATTCTTTTTGGGGAGGCAAGATTCAATGACCAATTAAAAATGATGTAGTCTAGGGCAAGATAGGAAGATGCAATTTAGAAATTAATTATGGTATCTCCATTGATATAAAGAAATAAAACCCATCTAATAGGGTGGTCACTCTTAACTAGTTGTCATGCACCAAAAATTGGCATCTATATACTTACCATTGAAGAATCCTTTGATGAAGGATGGGAAAAAGATAGAAAATAGAAAGAAAACATTTGAGATGTTAGACACACCTAGAGAAATAAGATACAGAAATTTAGGGGATCATCCAAAAAAAAGTTTTTGAGTTTTTGAAATATAAACATTAGTGTTAAAAGTGAAGTTCTAATTAACTATTTAGGTGAAGATAAGATGGAGAATCCATGAATTGTGGTGGACAATTTTTAATATGCAGGCTAATATTCAAAGAAATGATTCACTAGAAGGATTTGTCTAAAACAATCCTATATCGTTTAGCAAGCAATACCCAATAGGCAGTAGTGAAGCCACCAATCCCAGAGGAGAGATGAATGACATAACCACCAGAGTAGTCCATGACACCCCAATGAAACAAGAAGCCACCACCCCACAGGCTGAAGACCCCAACAGTGTAGCAAAAAGTGAGCCAAAGCGGCACAAACATCATCCACGCCCTTATATTCATCCTCCCCAGCAGCGACCCCGCCAGCAGAATCACCGTGATGGCCGCAAACACGCACTGGAACCAAACCATCGTCGCCATCGGATAGAAGGGCGTCGCCATCGCCATTTCCACCGTCCCATTCTTATAGTAATGGGTGGTCGCCGGCAGAGCCGATTGCTTTAGCAGGTACTTCTGGCCCAGCGCAGGCCCGGCCTTCCCCCAGAAGGGTAGGAGCTTGTCGCCGAAGGACATCTTGTAGGCCCAGATGACCCAGCAGAGGACCACCGCGGCGAAGGCGTAGAGCGCCATGAAGGCCGAGTTGACCGCCCATTTCTTCTTCACCACGCTGCCGTACAGGATCACCAGCCCAGGCACGCTCTGGAGGCCTACTAGCGTGGCCGCTATCATCTGCCATGCGTTGTCTCCCTTATTCAACCAGACCGGCACGGACGCCGACAAGTTGCCCCGATAGGCAACGGGAACTGTAGACGCCATATTTCAGGACTGTCTTATTGTTATGCTTGCTACTTACCAGTCGCTTGAAATGATGAAAAGTATACTCTAGGGAGATGTGGAAATAGTCCATATATAACCGGTGAGAAAGGCACGAGTGGGAAGATTCTTAAAACCGTATCTTGTCGTTTTGTACAGCTTGCTCCGACGGCTGGGATCTGCGCGAATCTTTTCTTCCCTTCGAATCTCTCTTTTTCTTCATAGAGTTTTACTAATCACAAATTCACACCTAATAACTATATTTTTGGGTTATTACTCTAAATTTCATAGTAGTTTTTAAATCAATTATTGCATTTGGATTTAAATTAATTTAATTGTTTGAGTCTAGAGACCTATGCTCAATAAATGAAATTTATTAATTTTTAAAATAATTTAAAACTCAAACTAATTTAATTAGTATTAGAAAGTCATGAAATTTAATAATATTTTAAAATTATAAGCCAAAATTCATTTTGAATGATTTGACTAGTTTCTTCTTTGTATATAATCATATTTTAAAAAAAATAAAAAAATTCATGCAAATAAATTATAAATCAAACAACACTTAATGTGTTCATTAATGAGTTTAGTAATTCTTAAAAACAATAAACTCTAATAATGACTCAATTAATACAAAAAATTTATGAACAAAAATTAATCTAAAATGACTCTATTGTATATAGAATCATATTTTTATAATTTTTTTTTACTTGATAAACTTCAAAATAAGCAAGACTTAATGCATTGAATTCATTAACAAGTCCAATAATTTTTAAATATAATTTAAAATTCAAATAGTGAACTAATTAATATTATAAATTTATGGATAAAAATTGGTTTATACTGACTATATTATTTCTTTTCAATACATAATTATATTTTTTTATAAATGTTCTTCGTAAAGAAATGAACTTCAAATCAAGCGATTTTTGAATTGTTAATGATTTATTAATTTTTAAAAATAACTTGGAACTTAAAGAATAGATCTAATCACTTTGAAAAATAATAGACCAATCTAATACAATAATATGAGTCATGACTTTACTTTTTTTCTATACACAACTATATCATCTAATTTCCTTATTAGATAGATAGATTCTAAATTAGGTGAGACATAACTAATAATTTAAAATTTTAATTTATTTTTTAATTTTTAAGAATAATTTAGAATTCAAAAACATGATACAATTAATTTGAGACTAAACCAAAGGATGCCAGGATATTATATCCCTAATTAAGTACTAAATATGTGTACTTAATGAAAAACTTGGTTCATTTGAGCATGCATCAATGTAAAAAGATAAACCAAAATCACTTATGGTTTGTTTCATGTGAAGAATTTGTGCATAACATAAACCAATGATAATGTATTCAGCTTTTGTCATAGACAATGCAACCAACATTTTCTTCTTACTTATGCCATGAAACTAACAAGTGTCCTAGAAAATGAAAAGTTCAATTAGTGTTTTTTCTATCAATTTTATATTTAGCAAAGTCGACATTTGATAAACCAATCAAATCAACACTATCACACTTTAGATACCACAAACCTAAGTCAGTTGTCCCTTTTAAGTATCTTAAGATTCTTTCTATGACACTTAAATGTGATTCTTTACGACAAGATTGAAATCTAACACACAAATGGTAATCCCTTGTTGCCTTATAAAATGATACAAACTTAGGACTAAGGTAATCCATTGTCTTATACATTGATGCATACTCAAATGGTGTTCCAACATTGATGTAGTAATGATTACAGCCAAAATATGTGCTCTAATGACACATATTCGATATGATTTGTGCACCAAAGGACATTCAAATCACCCAACATGACCTAAATCGATGCTAAGGCCCTAGTCATGAGTTTAACTTGTACTTTGAAGACTTATCTCAAGTTCAAGAGAAGAAAAGGGTGCAAGTTGAATCACTTTAGATTTTGAAAGATCAAGAAAAAGCTAAATGAGGAAATAAGTGAGTTAAGACTAATGGACCATGAGAAAAGGCAAGACGAGGATATCATGAGTTTGGAAGATGAGAAATGACCATTATGAAGTAAGAAAGAATGAAAGAAAACATGGGAAACAAGGCATGAAGCAAGATTCAACTATATGGAAATTTGAAACTCAAAATCTAGTGGCAACATGTACTCTAATTTTGAGGATGAATTTGGAGTACTTTTCGAAGTCCATTTTAGGTATACTATATATTGTTTCAAAGCTTGGGAAGTAAGGAGTCCAACACTTTAAATGGTGTACAAATCAAAGTTGAAATGAAGAAATTATGACCATTTAAAGATAACTATATAAAGCTAAAGGCCCATTTCGAAATGATTTCGAAATTCAACTTCTGAATTCGAAATCCAATTTGAAATGACCCCAGTTTCGAATTCACCCACTGCCACTTTAATGTTTCACCTCCTCTACCTCGGGAATTGCATTTAGGGCACTCCATCCACCCTAAGTAGGCCCCACACGACTAGAAATCACTATTTTATTATTATTTTAATCATTTTAGATAATTATTTTTGTAATAAGTGACCCATGAGAGTGTGCCACATGTTAGGTAATTGATGATATTATATAAACTCTCTTAGTTATAGGTTTTAGAAATCTTGGATTTTTTTTTTCAGAGAGTTGGACATTGAAGGTAGAAACACTACAAGAAAAAAGGTCTTCATTGATAGTTTTTCATCATCAAGATAAGGTAGTATATCTATTAAGGTAGATCGGTATTCACATATGTCATCTATGCCAATGTCAAGAAATGATAAAAGCTAGCTTGACATATGCATATGTTAAGGTAGACCTTATTTCTATCAATGTAGGAATCTTATTAATATGACATATGTTAATGTTTCTTCCACTTCAGTCAAGGTTAGGTTAAACACATGTGAAGGTTGACTCATTGTTTTGTCAAGATTATATTCAATATATGTTAAGCTTAAGTATGATATATGTCAATGTTGTTTTATATGTTTTTAAATTTAATTTACACATATGTCAAGGATTGTTTTTTTTTTTTTTTTTTTTTTTTTCAAAAGTTGAAATTTTAATATGTTAAGGTTCCTTTATTCTTATGTCAAGGGATATAGTTTCTTTTATGTCAAGATTTCTTTATTCATATATCAAGGAAATTGTTTTATTTCATATCAAGGTTGCATATGGAACATGTCAACAACTTAACCTGTTGCCCAAATGATCTGCATCAAAATTGAACCTGTTGTGTATGTATATATAAATATATATATATAGATAAAGTACATGAATGTATAAAATATATTAAAAAAAAAATGAACATGTAGGCAAATATATTGAAAAAAAAAAAAAAAAAACTTAATATTCGTACATAATCTTGTATTATCATCACATACATCCAAAAAAAGGCATGATCTTGTACTCTAAAAGTTGTAAATGTTGCAAATATCACCCAACCTCTTGCAAATAAGAAAAAAGTAATATTAGTTTATGTTTATATTTAAAAGTACTAATTAAAAAGATATAAACATGTACCCAAATACATAAAAAATAAAAAATTAAAAATCTAGCAATGAACTTTTAGGGGAAAAATATAGATAAGGTATGTACCTAAAAATATCCAATAAAAAAAAAAAAAACTAATTTCAACTTTACATACATGATAGCAAGAACCTATGTTGATGTTGTATTCTCAAAATTGCAACTACTGTAAATGTTATTCAACATGTTGCCAGTAGATAAAAAAACTACATCGCTTTAAGTCTATATTTGAAATTTTACTAAAATGATATTAACATATACCAAAATTTATGTAAAAAGAATCCAACTGACATACCTAATAATAATAATCATAAAAAAACATGGATTTGTACTTTCATCAAATGTAACTTTTAAAAGATATAGGTATGTACCCAAAAGTATCCAAAACTTCAGCATCTATGCATGACAATAAGACCTTAAGTATGATCTTGTAATCTCAAAATTGCAACAACTGCAAATGTCACCCTATACCTTGCAAAGAGGAAAAATAATTGAAATTTAGGTTTGAAATTTTATTAAAAAATTATGAAATTCACATACCTACTATACTTGGTATAAGATAAGAGTGCTAAAAAATGAGACCCATTCAGATCTCACTTCATCTAACTTAACTCGTGAATATGTTTTTTTCCCTTCAAACTAAAATATATGACAAGAGAAAATATGTTAATGTGAAACATAAATATATGTATAAGTTCTCATGTACTTTTGAAAATACATAAGTAAATAAACTTGAGATGTTAGGAGACTTCTATTTGCAATTATGTCTCGCATGTATTGCATGACAAAATATCCGCACATGACACCATCCAACTGTTTAGGCCCCTATGAGCAAAATTATATCAACAAAATTTCATGATCAAATATGACGTCACATAAATTTGGTCAATTTTTTCATCCTTCACATTTTAAATTTATAAAAACAATAAATGACACAATCTTAGTTTCAAGTAAAATTTGCACCTAAATTAAGTCAATACATGTCTAGCATAATACCCTAAGCTCCCATGTTTAAAATTTGGAGGGTTAAATTGGGTAAAATATAAGAATGTCAAATAACATGAATAGATAAAGGTAATGATTACTTATATTTATTAAAAATAGTGATTAACTTTAGAAAAAGAGAATAGTTAACTTTTGTCTGTGTGAAAATATCCCTTAGAAAATATCATGACTTTTAAGACTTTATTAAGGTAAATCAATCAAGCTTCAAGAGCAATTATCGATAATATATTTGGAAATATGTAGTATTAGCCCCCTTTTACATCTCATATATTGACATTATAGAAGAGAAATGCAATTAGTAATTATAAGGAATAAATGTTTTACATATGAACAATTTGATTGAAGATGGATAAAAGAGTAAAGAGTTTAGATTAAAAAGAGAGAGAGAGAGAGAGATGTTGTACCTTACAAGAAATGTCTAACCTAAATATAGGATCTATATAAGACATACTAAGGTCAAAAGAAAGATATAAAGAACAACTCACACTTAAGTAATATGATCAAAGCTATTTAAAGGATCCCCATTGCTTTCTTACCCATACACACATCTAAATGGTTCTAAAGGATCATAAATGTATGGATATAGTGATCAAAATTTAATAATTGTTCTTCCTATGACCAACCTTTCAAATTGACTAATTATGTATATATTAATTTTTTTATGCTTGAATTTTCTAAGGTTTGATCTTCACATCAGAATACAATTGAAAAAAGTCTTGTACTCATGCATTTTTAACAAAAATTTTCCTATTTTTTTTCTAGTTTCTATTACTATTTCATGAAATATTAATTGTAGAAGGTGAAAATGGATCATAAATCTCTCAATCACATGACAAAATGGGTTTGTTACTTTTTAGTACTACTTCATTACTAGTGGAATAATGGACATATGAGTACATTGTATTCATAGCAATTTAGATTATATTTTCATAAGGTGGTGAAACAAACATATATAGTATCCTTCTCAACTCAAGTTAGGAATAGGAAATAATAACAAAAACAATTATAAGCTAAGAATATATACACACACACATATATTCATGTGAAAGATAACCATATAGAATCTTTACATTTCAAAAATCAAGTAAACTTTAATTCAAGAAAGCAACTTAAATGTAGGTAAGTCTTCAAAAAGTTAGAAAATGAACAAGAAGTTTAGGAGAAGAAAAAAATGTAACTTCAATAACTGTCCACTTTAGCTCTTTTTTATATTCTTTTTTCTTTTAAGATACAAAAATTCAAAACCCCCTACAAAAAATAAGATTACATTAGTGTTCATTTTGAGACATGGAAACTAAAATTATGGTAGACTTACGTGTTCACAATATCTTTTATATCTTGGTATGATTGTTGTAATAGCGAGTCTAAATAGTAAACTATTTGTGATTTGAGGTCAATTACAGCCAAAACCCTATGAAACCTACAATATATTAACATACAATTTAGATAAATAGCATTTATAAGGCTAAAAAATTAAAACCAATTACGATTAACAACTTACTTTGGGTTATATGGAAGAAAAATCAGCTTTGCTAATTTGAAGTCAATTAGGCAATCAACAATGAACCTTTCTCTTTTTTCAATTTGTGGGGCTATTGATCCAGCCTTGGACACCATTCCTGGATGAACAAATATAATTTTCTCATGTAGTGTATCATCCAGAAGTTCATGCAACCACCTAATGAAATCTCACTTAATATAGAATTACTTAAAAAAAAAAAAAAAAAAACAGTTTCTACTTATTTATATCATGAATGTAACATAAAGATTTACAACAAGATCTCACCAAACATAAAAATATATACAATTAATGGTCAACTCTTTTGCAGAAATTACATCCTTCATTTTAGTTGTCAAGAGAAAGGTTTAAAATTTCATCCCAAAAACATTGATTGGAAAGTCAACTTTAAGTGTCAGTTTACCCTCCAACATTGCTGAAACTGTTTTAGAAAACAGTTGTATATCTCTAGGATTTTCATATTTGATTTTCTTTAGGGATCCTTGTATCTTCTTCATTTTATTTTCCTTTTTCTAGCATCCTAAACACATATAAATAGATGCATGACATTAAAATAAAAAATAAATAAACCAAGAGTGTAGGAAAATATAACTCAACTTCTAAAGTTTGGGTATAACGTTATTCACCTCATCATTTTCATCATCTATCACAAATGCAACAGGCCACAAAACCTCATATCCAACATCCTCCCTTATTGTACTAATGTTATCAGAAAGTGTGAATGGAAGAAGTGCATTAAGTTGAAGAGGGTAACGGATGACCACTAATATATCAGTACTATCAATGAAAATCTTTGAATCTCATAAATAAGTTCCATATGCAACAATGTTCTCGTCAGTTTCAAGAGCTAATTTGCATTTATAAACCTGTAAAAAAATATTTTGTAATCCTTAGCCTTTCATTTTAGTTATTTTATATATTGTTTTTATAAATTTAATTTAGGAAAAACCATATATACCTAAGTTAGTGGAGAAGCTTTTTGAGTCCTTTGTGTTGATACGTTCTCCACATGAGCACTATAATGAGTTTTTTTTTCGTATTTCTTCATGTTGCATCAATTGTTTCTTTATGTTTGTACTGTTTACTTCAGAGTGGGGTGTGAGGGGTTTTTCTATTTTTTTATTATTATTTTTTTCAGCTTTGAAAGCAATAATCTTCTCTTCCAAGCTCTTTACTTTCTCCCTTAACAACCTTTGACATTCCTTTTCTTCAAGAGTTTTTGTGGGTTTTGGTGTGTTGAATTGTTTGGGTTTTTTTTTCCCCACATTTTTGTCTATCCCATCCAGGATGCTCCAATGTACCCAATGCTAAAGTGAGGATATCCTTTTGGCTAGCACATGTAATCTTCCCTTCCTCAACAACCTTTGCCAACTCTCCCTCCAAAAAATATAAGATGCTTCAAGAGTTATATTAAATAAAAAAACAAATGAAATTGACTAAAATTGAGTATAGGTTTGACAACTTACAATCTTTTCTGTTACAAGCCTCGTAACATCATCATATTCACTTTTTTTCCCCATCTATCAACAGGTTTCCTCAAACCTGTCTTTTGCATTTATCAAAAAACAAAAAAGTGAAGTAATTAAACTTTACAAAAGTAAATGTCCAACAAAATAAAATACACTAATTCAACTTACCAATTCTTCCTGAAGTCTTGCACATCCTTTCCTACTCACCCGATAAATATAGATGTATTTTGCCGTTCTTTCTTTTATTTTTTTTATTTTTTTTATTTAATTTGAAACTATATTGACAACCTATTAGCCACTAACTTTCTCCAATCTTCAGTTGGAATGTAATTATATTCAATTGGTGGCTGCAAAAGGTACTCGGGCTTATCCTTATAAGGTAGGACATACTCTTTTGTCAATGGATGATATGATGTTGTGTTTTCTATTCTCATCAACCAAGAATGCACCCTAAAATATAAGATCTTGATTATTTAATAAACATTTAAGGTCTACACAAAATATAGGAAAATAATTTCAATAGATTACAATATACCTTATAAGAAGATCTTGATTATTTAATAATCATGTAAGGTCTACACAAAATATAGGAAAATAATTTCAATAGATTACTATATACCTTAATGCAATCCCATAATTTCTCCTTCAATTCTATAGACACTACTCTCCAATCAATATGATATATTGGCACCATGGTTCGTGCTAGCATGCCCAAGTATGAAACAAGCCATACATATCCCCCACCCACTCCCTCACCATCATCATTATATTGAATATCAATTTTCACTCCTTCACTTCTACCATTATAGCTTAGTTAAATTACATCTATTTTAGTCACTACTGTTATAAGGTCCTAGTTGGAATGCACGCTTCTAGTTAGGATGAAATACTCATAAAATGAAGTTTAAGAGTGTGGGTTGAGGATGCATTTCAAGGTGCTTGATTTTCTTACTATTAAGCATATAAGCATTGATCATATGTAATGAGATGTGGTTGCCTTAACTTTAATGATTCTAGGATGCATGGCTTCACTTATGCAATATTGAGGATAGAGTAATGTCACTAATATTAACAATAACAAACCAAAGACTACATTCATTGAAGCTAAATAAATTGAAGAAGATGTTCTCTGATTTGACATAAAGTAAAAAATCCACTAGATTCACATTAATGAAACTTTATTTGAATTTTTTTGAAATTGATGTTATTCAATTACATAGAATTTGCAACTTGATCAATTATCTCTCAAAAGCTTTGTTATTTATCATAAACAAGTGACCTAAAACAAATGAAGGACAAAGAAAATAAAAATTATGGTATTCATAGACCGTTTCAGTTGGAAATAAGAATATTCAACTATCAATTAAAACGTATTTTTCCATCGTTAGATGATTGCTTACGAGGATCAACTTCATATAGGGTAAGTTGTTATTATATTTTACAGTTAATTCATATATGTTATTTATTAATGTTTCAAACTAGGTCATTATGGGTTGGTGGATTCAATCCATCTTCCCATAAAACCTTTTGCTTTGTTTTGCATAGTACATAGTTTAACACTTTGATTTAAAGTTTTTAATTCAAATCCATGGAAACCTTCAATGGGATTACCTCTTAAATTATTTAAAATTTGAATCAATATGAAATAGGTGAGCAATGACTTTATTTTGTCCAATCTGAAATTAAACTTACAATATCAACATATAAGCAACATTTATTTAACTACATATCAATTAAGCTCAAATGAAAGTTCAAACTATTCAATATATATAAATATGATACTAATTGTATTTATTTAGAATAGTTTAGCAAGTATATAATAGTAAAAATATATTTAACATGAATAAAATAAAAACATAACATTGTTGAACATCACATTATATATTAACAATAACTCAAAAATCACATATTACACTTAGTAGTCACAAAGCACAAAAAAAAAAAAAAAAAAAAAAAAAAACAAACAAAAAACTAAGCTTAATGTTCAATCCAAATCCCCTCACAATCAGTACACATGCAAATTTCATCATAATTTTCAACTTCATCAAAAGACTTAGTATTAGGCATCCCATTTGCAAATGGGTGATGCTCCATACAATTGTCGACTATGTTGTTATCACCTTCTATGTCAAACAACTTTATTTTTGGCCTTGGTAATACAACATACCATCTTAGATCAACTTGATTTTCTACATAAAATATTTGTTGGGCTTGCGTTGCCAAAATGAAAGGATCTTATTTATGTCCTATCTTGCTCAAATCAACTAATGTAAACCCAAGCTCATCAACTTTGACACCATTCTTGCTATCAACCCAATCACACTTAAAAACACAAATGTTAAACATGTTATAATCAAGGTCCCATAGCTCTGTGACAATCCCATAAAAACACATGTAACCAAGCACAAGATTCTTATCTTTGGCACTTTCAATTTGCATGGTTGATGCCACAATATTGACACCACTATTTTGGTTGACTCGTGCCTCATCACGATCCTTGATATGGTAACGACAACCATTAATGATATATCTAAGGTAAGTAAGAACTTGTTGTCTTGGTCCTTGCTCAAGCCGCTTAAGTTCCTTTTCAATAGGTTCTTTCTTACTTATGTTATCTGAAACCTACAAGGTTCATTAATGATATGCAAGTCAATGTAATTTAAATTTTGTAAACATTAAATTTTAAGGGGAGTATGAATATTGAGTTTCATACATTTTTTCTAAGCTAATAACTAAATGTGTGCACATGTTCATCCTCTAAGCACTTCACTCTCTTTGATTGACGATGATATTTTGTCTTCAAATATTTCATATGTTCGCTATCAAGTAAAAATAGGCAAGTCATGGTTTGTATAAACATTAGCTAGAGTTTCAAACTCATATATTCACATATATGACACTTACTTAATAAAAGGTTGTACAATGATTGTATTTTGTAGAACATAATAATGTTCTTGCTCCACCAATTTATAATCATGAATAGTTATTACACAACTACCAAGTAATGGTTTCCCACATTTCCATTCATCTTTAATACTAGAAGGAATCCGAATTGCATCCATGCTCGATAAATACTCTGTACAAAACTCTAAGGTTTCCTCTGTAATATAGCACTCAACAATGCACCCTTGTAGACAATTATGATTTCAAACATAACCCTTTAGGACTTTTATGTACCTTTCAAATGGGTACATCCATCTCATATACATTGGTCCACATAATTTAACCTCTCTTACCATATGCACTATTAAATGAAGCATGATGTCAAAGTTAGAAGGTGGAAAATACTTCTCTAGCAAGCATAAAGTCACCACTATGTCCTGTTGTAGATCATTCAATCTTGAGACATCCACTACCTTTGCACAAAGTGCATTAAAAAAAAAAACACAATCTTGTAATGACATATCTAACATGCTTAGGCGACACGGATCTTATTGCTACTGGTAGTAGTTGTTGCATAAGTGCATGATAATCATGGGACTTAAGACCACTAAGCTTTAGATTTTTCATGGACACAAGGTTTCTAAAGTTTGAACAATAACCTTTAGGAACCTTCAAATCAGCTAAAGTCTGCAATACTATTTTCTTCTCCTTTCTACTTAGAGTATAGCATGTAGGGGGAAGATAAGTTCGCTTCAACCCAAACCTTGGTGGTAAGTCAGGCCTTAAACCCATTTCAAGAAGATTAAGTCGAGACTTTACTCCATCCTTTGTTTTACCTGGAATGTTAAACAGAGTTCCAATGATGCTCTCACAAACATTCTTCTCTATATGCATGACATCCAAATTGTGTCGGATATAAAAATATCTCTAGTATTCAAGTTAAAAAAATATAGACTTTTTTTTCCAGCAACTTGTAGGATTAGCAAAGGATTCACATTGTTTAACCTTTTTTTTTCTTTCCCCATGAATTATGAATCATATCAACCTTTCTAAATATTTCATCTCTAGTTAGTTCTTTTGGAGGTAACCTAAACTCTTGTTCACCATTAAATGCCTTCTTTTGCTTTTTTAAATAGATGATTGCATGGAAGAAATCTTCTATGGTCGGTATATGAGTTCTTATTCCCATATTTTAGCCAATGTGAATTTGTTTCTTCACCACATATTGAACAAGCATAATATCCCTTAACTGTACAACCAGATAAGTTCCCATATGCAGGGAAATCATTAATTGTCCATAACAAAATAACCTTTAATGTGACGAACTCTCGTTGATGTGCATCATAGGCTTGCACTCCTACTTCCCACAATGTTTTCAAATCATCGACTAATGATGCCAAATAAACATCGATATCATTACCAGGTTGTTGTGGTCCTAATATTAGCAAAGATAACATCATAAATTTCCTCTTCATGCATAACCAAGGGGGAAGGTTGTAAGTTATTGTGAGAACAGGCCAACAACTATGCTTACTGGTCATGGAACTGTGAGGATTGATACCATCTGCTGAAATAACAAGTCTAAGGTTCCTACAATCTGAAGCAAATTTAAGCCACATTTGGTTCACTAGTTGCCATGCTGGGAAATCCATTGGTGTCGAAGTTTACCATTATTTTCTTTTCCTTATGCATGCGATTTTAGGTTTTTCGCTATTTTGGGAGATTGAAACATCTTGTTAAACCTAGAGATGGGTGAGAAATGCCACAACACTTTTGCAGGAATCCTCTTAGTGTTTCTTGCCCTTGCCTTATTTACCTTCCACCTTGACATTCCACTAGTAGGACATGAAGATGCATCATTTAACTCATTCATGTATAGTATGCAATCATTTGGGCATGCATGTATCTTTTTGTATTTCATCCCTAATGCATTCAGTGTTTTCTTAGCCTCTCACATGGATAAGGACATCTCATTGTTCACCAGGAGCATATCCCTTAATATTTAGAGTAAATCTGAAAAGCTTTTATCTGACCACCCATACTGTGCCTTCACATTGTACAATTTAACTAATGTAGAAAGCTTTGTGAGCTTTATATAACCAAGATACAAAGGTTTTTCAGTATCTTCAAGCAATTTTTTAAATGACATTGGGTTTGTCATGAACTCATCTTCTATAGCATGAGCCATTTCTACTATATTAGCAATGTCACCATAATACATCGTGTCATAACATTGTGCCATTTTAGTTGGTTGTCTACTAATGAGATCTACTTTTCCATGCCAATACCATGTACAATAACTCTTGTCAATATCATTGAAAAACAAATGTTCCTGAAACTTGTTAGGTGTATGATGTATTAAGTTTTCACATAGCATACAAGGACAACGAATTCCACTTTGATTCTGACAATGTTCTAATGCAAAATTAATGAAGTATTCAACTCCTTTCTCGTACTCCCTTGACATTCTATCTTTAGACATCCAACTTCAACCCATTCTATGATTCAAATACACAATGAATTAATCATGAGGAATTTTAACATTAGAATCAACTTGTTAAGAGTAAGGGCTCTTGCTCCATGCATTAGACCTTTTTTTTTTTTTTTTTTTTTTATCTACAAAAACTATTGTTTTAACACTTTTGAAATGTTAATGTTGTATTATAGATCAAAAGGATTCATCATGTAATATATCCATGTTGTCTACAAGTATATCAAAGTGAGATAGTTAATTATAAAATTTGTCTTATTCAATTCATTTCAATGTAGTTAATGCCACAAATTATTAATTTAAAATTCCTATTAGTTCATGATATTTCATCTTATTAAATACATTTAATTTCATTAGGTATTGAACCAAAGTAAAAAAAAGTGGTTCTCTTATAGAATTATGATCCTATCTAGTTGATGCGCTACCATACAAATGAGAAATAAATATATCTTACATATGTTTAAGTCTTTATTCACTCTCGAATCGTCAAAGATCACTTATTATGCATATTTCCGTAAAATTAAAATAAAATTATATATTAAAACATTAAACCAAGAAACATAATTAACTCTCATGATTCTATCTTGTTAAACTAAAATCAACTTATACTACATCTCTTATGCATTATGACATCTCCAACTTCCTAGTTTAGGTGGTGGTTCATATCCCATATAAGAATACATAATTCCTACATGTCAACTACTATTATGTTTCGTTTCATTTTAAAAAAAATTTGGCAAAATTTCCCCATAGTTCTCCAAGTACACAAAATGGAAAAGGCATATTATTCAGCTTTGTCCAAATATGTACCTAGAGAACAAAAGGAACGACTGTTGAAATTTCTAAAAAATGAACCAAGCATAAGAGCGTAACTTCAAAGATATTATGTTTTTCTTATATCGTCCAATTGCACAATCCAAGCATCATTTGTAGAAAAAAAGAGTCTCATTCACACGCTAGACAAATTTAGAAGTTGTCAACTTCAAACTAGTTCATTAATGAACCATTTTCATTCTTTGACAACTTAAATGTCCTTAGCATGTAATAAGAGAAATTTTTGTCATACAAGGTTGCTAGAATGGGAAGTCTAATGTTTCATGCATGAACTTATTTAAATCCTATCTAAGTGTCCTAAACACATTAAAATGAAATACATTTAAATCCTTTAACTTATTTGTTATTTGCCTAGTAGAAGAAAAAAGAAATATATTTACTTAAAAACTCATGAGTAGAGAAATTTATTAGACTTGGCAACAAAAAAGCAGAAGTTAATACTCAAAATATAAAGTCATCAACTTCACAGGCAAATCCATACATGGATGATAATGTAGGCCGTTTAAGTTTCTACAATAAGCAATATTCTTTACAATACTAATGAGCAAATTAAATAGTAATAATAATATGTAATAACAATAAGCCTTTGTCCCTTAAAAAAAATAAAAAAATAGAGATAGTAATATTTTAAAAAGAAAATGTCAAAGAATGTGGAGATTCATAATGAAAGGAGTTTAGTCTTTTCATAACATATCCCTGATCATGCATCATTTTTTTTTTTTTTTTTTTTGGATTTAATAGGTCACAAGAGTTGTTGATTCTTATGAGGTTTAAGGACACAAAGCATATATTTGTGTTATTGACAAGTTGAATTTAGTTATTAGCCACCAATTTGATACAAGTTGTTTTAGTGTTGGAAACAATAGAGATCTCATTTCTTTGAATGGTCAACTCTACTTGATCCACATTATATAATTGCAGAAAGTTTTGAATACCACAAGTGATTATTTAATAGGAAAGAGAGTTTCTTTAGGCAATATCCCAACAATTATGAAGTTTATTGCTCTTTTTATGGCATCTAAATATGGTTTCTAGACTTAAAGACCATAAGATTTTGACATATATACCATTAAAAAAAGCATGGTTTTTGGACTTAAAGACCATATGATTATGATATATACCATTAAAAAAAAGTTGTAACTCATTAAATAACCTTGCATTCAATGGAATCAAATTAAATCCAAAGTAAACCCACCCACTAGACCAAATATACTAACCACCAAATAACTCAAATGCAAGTCTGATTATTTATGTTCATTTTCCTTTAAAAAAAAAATGAAGTACTGAGAAGTTAGAGTTTCATTGCAAAGTATAGAGAGAGATACCAGAGAGAGCAAAGAATTACCTTAACAAGACTTGTCCCTTGAAATTGTCTTGTAGTGATTGAGAAATTAAAAAACTAACCTATGATTAGGAGGACCTGCATTTTTGGTACAAGGAGATAAATTTTTAAACAACAAATAGAACATCAAAGAGAAAACAATAGTTAGAATAGGCAAAATCTTTTCTTAGATGCAGATAAACTTTTTAACTACGTACAAACGAAACATCAAATGGAAAACAATAGGTGGAATAGGTTAAAACTTCTCTTAGATCTTTGAGTAGAGAATGAAGGGGGAGATGGAAAAAAAAAAAAATCCTTATGTACCTAGATTGAATATCTTTAAAGCAAACAAACAGTGTGGAAATGAGTCACCAATGGAGGAAAGTGCAATAGATGAAGGAGCTAGAGATATGCGTACTTAAATTTTAATACCTTGAAACCAGCACTTGAACTGGTCTTTGATATTTGAGAAGGAATATCACCAATC
Organism: Vitis rotundifolia; assembly: GCA_030254885.1. Classification (NCBI taxonomy): domain Eukaryota; kingdom Viridiplantae; phylum Streptophyta; class Magnoliopsida; order Vitales; family Vitaceae; genus Vitis; species Vitis rotundifolia. The sequence goes on from CM058170.1 coordinate 11,499,489, forward strand.
TCCATTAAAAATCTTAGTTCTTTTTTCCCTTGTTTGCTTGTTTTTTTTCTCATCCAAGTTTCATGTTTCTTGTTGTACTTTTAGGCTAAAAAATAGGATCATCATTACGTACCAATGCAGTTTGAGAAAGGTTTGCTTTATTTCTACAATGGGTTGGAAAATTTGGACCATTATTACATAGAAATAAAATATTTTATAATGAATTTTGTAATAAATAAATTAGAATTATAAAATATCCATTTTAATTTATTTATGATATTCATTTTATAATATGTTTCTTTCACTAATTTTAGAATTTTCGTATTTCATGTTTATCTTTTTTATAGATACAAATTTTTATTAATAAATAATTTTACAATAAAATTTGTCATTTTTTTTAATAAAATTTTTTATCATTGCTTTCATAATAATTCTAAATAAAACAATATTTTAATTCATTTATAATACTTATATTGAATCTATTTAAATATTTTATATGGATTTATATTAAAATTAAATCTCTTTTAAATTAAAGTTATTTAGTTTTTTAATTTACTTTCTATCATTATTAGGATGTAGGCTACAAAAATTTACTTTATTCTTCAAGCTTATTCTATCAAATTGAGACTCAAGCTTGCTTAAGTCATATTTATAAAGAGTCAGAGATGGTATGAAAACACCACCTTTGAAATCACATGCTTTTAGTTATTAGACATTGGTTGTTAATTGATGCAAATGTATGTAATAATAATAACATAATTAACTGAATATATAGTTCTAACTATATATATGAGAAACATTTAAATATATAACAACAAGTTTTTATGGAATTTTTTTTCCCATTTTTGAAATTTTTTTTTCTCCACCAATTGGGTGATAATGTTGAATATTTTGACTTGCTATAAGGAGCTAACAATTTAGGGATGATGATTAAGGATATGACATTTGCTCCACTTCTCCACTAACCTACAACCTATAAGTAGTTCTCCACTTCCTCATGACTAACCTACAACCTAGAAGCACTTGATAATTAGGGATGATGATAACATGGATAATGACGTGACTCTACTACCTCCAAGGCTCCTACTCTAACTTTCTCTAACATTGGCTTTACACTTGCAGGATGCCAGGATAACATGTCCAATTTATTTTTCAATGAACTCTTTGTCATGCTTCTTGCGGTTTTGGAATTGAGTAAACGTATACTCATTCAGTATCTTACTACCAAGACCACTAGTTGGAATAATGGGGTATTTTAAAAAAATTCAAAATTTTTAATATAAAATGTTTATAAATCTAGATTACATAACATAGCAGAAAAGGACTTATAAAGTTTTAATATAAATTTTATTTTTTTCAAATTTCATGTTCTTCCATTTTCTCTCCCCTAATTTTCTTAACACATTCTCTCCTCTAATTTTCTTAACACAATCTTTCATTAAAAAATTTCAAGATGAAAATGAAATTTTAAAGCTTATTGTATTAGTCTATTTTTTTTCTTTTTAATGGGCAATGAGGAAGATCACTATACTTTGAAGAACTAAAATAATATATATAATAGTATTATAACTTGACCATTAAACAACTAAAATTAAAATTTAAATAGGGAGGTGCATTCATCCATCTCTTATAATTATTATAATAAATGTAAAGACAAACACATTTTATGCTTAGAGAATCATAAAACAAAAAGAAAGCTTAGAAAAAGAGAAAATAAGAAAAAATAAAAATAAAGTAATTTCAAAACTGACATTTTGTACTAGAAGAGAGAACTTTTTGTTTTATGAGGTAAGACAAGTTAGTCAATCATAATAGTATTTTCTAATAGTACTACCATTCAAACTATAGTTTCATTTTTAAAAACTAAAAATTATTTTTAGAAATTAACACCATTATAAGACAATTGTTTTCTCATTAACAATATAGGGAGCTTCTTGAGAGCAAATTTTGCCTTTTTTTTTTTTTTTAAAAAAAAAAAACAAAAAGATTAAATAAATTAAAAATCATAAAATACAAATAAAGAAAAACACAATACTTTAAAATTATATTTAGCTCCATCTAGTTTTCCTTTGATAGTAAGTTAAACACGATTTATATATTTTTTCCAATGAATTCTTATTTATAATTTAATATGACATCCAAATACAATAATATATAAGAAATATAATGAATTTCTACATCTTATTTAATTTATATATCAACGTTTCAAGCATAATCCTAATGAAAACATTTTTTACCAAGTGATTATGTATATGGGTAACATGTTTTTTCTTTAGAATATTGTAGACCCTCTATTTTGTTCTCTTGACACATTCCATGTAGGATTGTCCTCTTACATCCTTTGATGCTTTAGTGTGCAATTGTGGTCATTTGTTGAGTTGTTTTTAAGCTTTTATTGATGGTCCACGGAGACTATATCAATCACTAGTTTTGGATTTTCAATGAGATATTTTGGAGAGATTAAGTGGATTCCAATTTTGTCTGCAATGACCCTTAATTCTTAGTTTAGGACTTTGTTTTTTTGATTGATTTATAGCATATTTAGGTTTGTTTAGAATTCTAAAACCTTAATTCTTACAAATAAATTCATGTTTTAAAATAAATAATAATTGGTTTCTTTTTCTTTAAAAATATGAAATACAATAAGGGTTTTGATAATGAATTGGAATGAGTTTTTTTTTTTAAGAATGATTTAATAAGATTCAAGTTTTTTTGTTAACTTTATCTTATAAATTATAGAAATTGAGTTATTAATCAAGATATTAAATGATTGAATTGAGAAATAATATGTTAAGGTTATTAAATATATATTCTAAGATTTATTTTATGATAAAATAATTTTCCTTTTTAACATCACAGGAATCATAAATCAAAATAAAGATTTGAGTTTATTAATATATCAAAGCAATTCTCCTTTTAATACTTTATGAACCAAAAACAAAATTAAAATTTGAGTTTATTTTGGTTATCTAATTCATGTCTTAAAATATAAAACAAAATGAGTTATTTTTTTTATAATAAACATGCCAAAATAATAATTATTTTTAGTATATCATGAATCATAAGTAAAGTCTATATGATATTAAAATTCACACATCAAAACATGAAATAAATTAATTTTCTAAATAAAAAACAAATATGCAACTTGTATGCTTTTATAAAATATTTATACTTAGCTTTCATATATTTTAAAACATGCCAAACACACCTTAAACTAAACCATGCATCAACCGTCCATCAATAGTTTCCATAGGTGGTTAGCCTAGCTTCCCATTTCTCTCACCCATCAATTGTTCTTTCTTGCTATAGCTCATATTTTAGATGGCCCAAAACGTACCTTAACCCATGAGCCATATTGAAGGTTAGATTATGGACAACCTCATGCAGGTGGTTTCGAGCATATTATGAGATCAAAGCATCCTTAGGACCTAGATAAGAGAGAATTAAAATTACATATTTTATTTCCAACTTTTTATGCATAAATATAAATCAATTTCATTATCTTAGAAGTATAATAATGAAATTTGATATACAATTTTTATGTCTTCTCTTGTTGTCCAAATGAATTATATAATGGTACTTATAAACAGTACCATAGTTTCCTAAAATAATTAAGGACCACATTTTTTAAGTTCCAATTTTTCCCAAAATACTATAATGAATTTTTTTCATAATTATTATGGTTGCAACAATAAACAAAATAAAAGGAAGTCATGTTACATCATTTAATAAATGTCATAAAAAATGCAAAAAAAAAAAAAAAAATTTAAACCCTATAAAGGATATTTATTTGCATGGAGAATAAATATCTAATTCAATAAATTTTCATAAAAAAATATTTCTACTTTTCACAAAATTTTCAATGGTGGCCTATTGTCTTAGGATTTTCTTTCAAGTTGCTTATAGATGGGAATGGGTCTAGATAGAATTAAAAGAAAATCAAAAGAATTAAAAGAAAAAAATGAGAAGTAAGATTTTCAATATTTACTAATATAACCTTGATAGATTTATAAATGAGATTGCATTGACTTATAAATTGTTTGTCAAGACAGCTTTTACCAATCTTGACATAAGAATATTTTAACTATATATATTGACTTATAATTTTTCTATTAAGGTTGTATTACTATAAATTAAAGAAAATTTTAGCAAATTCCATATATGTCATTATTGCCTTTATTTAGATACCTTAACTTATGAACATATTAATTTTATATTGACTTACAAATTCTCTGTCAAGGTTGCATCGTCGTAAGTCATGGAATAATCATTGGAATTCATATATGTCATTATTTCTTTTAACTAAGTTTTATATGTCATAGTTACCCATTTAAATAAAAAATATTGGCATATACTACTTTAAGTAAAGATAATATATATCAACAATGACCCTTTTTCTTGTAGTGAAGAAGACAAGAACTTTGGTTTGTTTTCCTTTTCTTCTTTATTAAATATATTGTTTTTAGTTTCTTTTGATTCAAATTATGGATTTTTACCCTATTATGGATTGTGAATGTGACATCATCCCTATGAGAGGCTAAGAAGCCAACTTGGGGCTTGAAGCATGAAAACCTAAGGGCTAGGAAACCTATATGGACAATGAGTAAATTATTATAACAATGAGATTAATTATTGGTTGAGTAACGATTTATCAATTTTTTTTATCCTATCCTTGTGAGTTAGTTTAGGGAATGATATGGTAGGTTATTACTTGATACTAGTGATTCTTGGTAACTTTTTATCATTAGTTATCCTCATCTTCCCTATCATTACTTGCCCCAAAACAAAGTTGTAAGGAGTAGGAAGGGTTAAAAGCCAAATCTTAAATTGGTAATCAATCTAATTCATTTGATGGTTTTAAAAATCTATTTTAAAAAGGAAAAATTAAGTTCCGGATGCAATTTTGAGTTATAGAACTCAACTTGATCGCGAGTGGCCAAGGATCCCAAAACCCTAAGATCATATTACTTAAAAGACCTTTGTTTTCTCTAATTTCTATACCCTAGGTTGGATTGTGAAAAACCCCAAACTTGAATCGATCAAATTTAAAATCAATATTCATTTTGTTATTAATTTAATTTCTTTTACTTAGTTTCACAATATTCACATACTATTTTTCACTTTAGGATTTAAACAAAAGCAATTCATTTATTCTGGTATTGACAATTTCCATAAGCCAATCCTTGAGGATGATACCGGGAGTACTACAAAAGCCATAGTGATTCTTTCTCTAGTTTTTCTTGACTAGAGTTGCTACATAAAAAGGCTAAGTATTTTAGAACAACAAAGAAGTTCGGTCAAGTAACCATTGTTCTAACATTCCATTGTTGCATTTAAATTTTGGACTTTAGCAATCTTACTTCAACAAAAATGTCAACACAAAAGTGGGGAAATCCAATAAAAGAAAACAATAAATTGAAAAAACAAAAACCTAATTAACCTAATAATAAACAATTAATTTTTTTAACAAAAAACAACTAAACAGAGTTGTTCCCCAACAATGACACCATTTTCTTGACAATAAATTTATATCATAATTAAATTATTAAAACCTAAATACATGATAACCCTAGTTAAGAAAAACCAGAGATCGAGTTACCCCAACTTTGTAGTATTTTGAGTTATCCTTCTTTAGAATCAGCTATAATGTGTTCAATTGTTTTTAGGTTAAAAGAATGAATTATTTTCTAAAGTTAATGAATTCCTAATTTAAATAAATAAAGATAAAATATGGATAGAAATTTCTTAACATATTTAATGAAATAAATAAGTATAAAGGAAAATGTCTTGGAGAGTTTCACAATTGAGTGTTGAATCCATGGATAGAGAGGACATCGTAAAATCTAACGTTTAGAATCAAAGTCAATCTGCAATCAAATTGGAATGAAAAAAAATAGAAAATAAAATAAAACATAAAACTTTATTGAAGAATTTATAGGAGAGAGGTCAATCTCTCTTCTCACATTCTACTCTTTAAAACCTAAAAGGACTTGAGTTTAAATAGTAAAAACTAACCTAGATACATGACACAACCTCTTTGGCCAAAAATATCCAAACACAATTAAAGATATCTCAAAAATCATAAAATTCTTAAATCTTAGGCTTGTCAGACTCTTTTTTAGGCTTGAGAGGCCTAAAAATTGAAGTGAAGGAAGCTTGGAAGAGCTTAGTTCAAAATGTAACTAGAAATTCTCTTGAATTTTGAATTTAGCTTTTATCTATTTTGTGCTATTACTTTCAAATGGTCATATCTTGCTTATTTCAACTCTAATTTGTCCACTATTTGAAAAGTTGGACTCCTAATTTCTTGGGCTTTGAAATAATATATAGTTTTCCTTAAAAAGTTTCCAAGAAGTAGCTCAAGATTCAAGGCAAAGTCAGGTGTGCTATAATTGCTTTTTTTGAGTTGAATCTTCATTTAAACTTGGAAACATGACTCCAAAACTTCTTCCTTCATGGTTTCTTACCCCTCTAACTCTCCATAAAGTTTATAGCTAGTATTTCATGCCTATGACTCACCTTTTTGGCTTTTCTTGGTTCTCATCATGTTTCTCAAGTTCAAATCTTTCTTTAGGCATATTTGGCCCATTCTTCTTTTTTTGTTGAACGTAACTATAGTAACTTGTATCTTTTTTCTCCCTTAAACCTAAAATTAATCTCAAAATATATATTAGATCCATAACTAGGGCCTTAGCACCAAGTCAAGTTAATTTTAATAAATTGAGCATTGTATGTTGCATATATCATATCATATATGTGCTATTGGAGCATATATATTGGCTCCAATCATCTTCCATCATGCTCATCTTAAACTTACTATGCATGCATTTATGCAATTTTTTTTTTCCACAAAAAGAGATATTAGTAGCATCAAATATAATATCATTAATATATATTTGAATAATAAGTATATTCTTCTCCTTTGTTTTAATAATAATAAAAAAAATGATGTCAATGTTTCCCACTTTAAAACCATTTTCAAGAAGAAATATTTTTAATCTTTCATACCAAGCTCTAAGTGTTTGTTTTAAACTATAGAGTGACTTTTTAAGTTTAAAAACATGGTTTGAATAATTATAGTGATTAAGACTGGGAGGTTGTTCAACATAAACTTCCTCTGAAATATATAATTTAAGAGAGCACTTTTCATATTCATTTGACATAAAATAAAGTTTTTGAAATAAGTAAAAGCAAGTAGCATCCTAATAGCTTTTAATTTATACAACAACAAGTGCAAAGGTTTCTTCATAATTAGTTCCTTCTTCTTGATTAAACCTTTGGGTTGTTAACCCAATTTTATTCCTAACAATTATTACATTTTCATCCATCTTGTTTCTATATATCCATTTGGTTCCAATTATGGTTTTTTTAATTAGCTTAGGAACTAATTCTCAAACTTCATTTTTTTTTTCAAATTGATTTAATTCTTTTTGCATAGCAATCATCCAATTTTCACCTATTTTGGCTTCATAAATATTCTTAAGTTATATTTGAAAAATGAAAGCCAAATTATTGTAAATATTTTTCAAAATAGATCTAGTTCTTACTCCATCAGATGGATTACCAATAATTGGCCTTATGGATGATTGATGACAAACTTTCTAGGGATTAGCCCCTAAAAGTAAGACATGATGTAACAAAGTCATATTTGATTGTCCCTTTGTTATCCTTTTTATTCATTAACATTGATTTAAGCATTCGGTCCATATCTCTTACATTGTACATGACTTTGGTGCATTTGGAGTTGCACAAAAGATACAAGTCATGGGTTCCTTGTAAGTAGATTAGTTGTCCACAATTAGTCCATGGATATAGGCAATCTAATAAAAATTGTAGTGTACCACTTCCTAATTGGAGGGATAACTTGTCTTGGCCGTCAAGATGGTTTTCCTATGAAGAGTGCACTAGTGTATATGATACACATTAGATAGGGCCTACGATGAATCATGATATAAGGTTATCAATCGTCATGATTCACCAAGCTACTATACTACATGGACTCTCAACCATGAAAGGATACCGAGCCTGTGTTAAAATCAACTAGAGGCTTTGACCTATGGGTGAGACCCTAAAGTGGTCATATATCCTTATAGATAGGGTCACTATTGATGGAGATTGGTGGCAATAGGTATTTTCAATAGAGACACCATGACATTTCATAGGATTGAGATAGCTAGTGTGTTCCCTTAGGTGATCCAAAGAATGTGATCATGAAATCTGTGATCATAGTAATTCTTTTAATAGAATTTGACATATGCTCCCTGGAGTTAGAGTATATTAGTTGATCACATAATAAGTGAGATATGTTAGTTGTTCATGGGGGGTCTGCATGCAGTAGATAGTAAGTCAAAGACCCGAGCTTTGTCTTGTTGTTATTTACAAAGGGTATTGGAATATAATTGATTCTTTATAGTAGGATGTTGAACCAACTTTGGATTCTAAGGAAACCAGTAATCTTATGGGTCCCAATTCCTGTTTTGAGCTTATATATCATGTTGACACGATTTATGATGGTTAGATTGGCTCTAGGTTCATTCTTGTGTATATGGGTGTTTTAGTAATTATGTAAAGTTGCACAGGGGATAATGAACAAGGTCTCTAGATTGGGCTAATTAATTAATTAGATGAGCCTATGTGGTTAATTAATAAATTAGGACCCATTTTAGGCTAGATTAAGTGACCCAAGCCTTGATGAGCTCAAGTCACTTAAGCCCAATTGTCAACCTTATAAATACCCCCTTAGGGGTTAGGGTTTCCTAATGGCTTTTAGATAGTCGTCTTCCACCTCCACACACACACACACACACACACACACACATAGAGCATAGGTTTCCACCCTTCTAAAGCCCCCACTTTGGAGTGTTGAGAATGTGGTTTGAGTCATTGGGAGATAAATCTTGGGTGATGAGACCTCTAAACTATTCAAGCAAGTTCTTTACCGCGATGAATTGATCTAGGAACATCCATATTTATGTATAAGTATTATATCTCTAGATCTATAGTTAATAATGGTTTTTATGGTCATTTTATTCTGTTGTGATAGATTTAGAGATACTTAGAGATAGACAAATACACTCTACGAGATCTAAGGGCAAGGAATGAAGAAATTCGAGATTCCTAGCACTTTCAATCTCTTGGAATATTTTGATTTGACTCGCTTTGCTTTTAATGAGGAGGTAGAAGTCATGTTAAGTGAGATCTTACTTCCTTTGGATCAACACTTCCTTACAAATTGTAAATTGCATCTTTAATTTTTAGTTATTTCATGTATTCTTCCAATATTGAATCATCATCAACATTTGTTCTTTCTTGAAAAGTATTGTTAGATTCATTAAAGATAACATGGATAAACTTCTCCACAACCATGGTCTTTTAGTTAAAAACTCTAAAAGCTTTGCTTGAAAGTGAATAACCAAGAAAAATCTCAACATCCGACATTGCATCAAATTTTCTAAGATTATTTTTGGTGTTTACAATAAAGAATTTGCAACCAAAGACTTTAAAGTAACCAATGTTAGATTTTTTATTTTTTTAAAAGCTCATAGAGGGTTTTCTTAAAAACGAGCTTTAATAAACCATAATTTAGAACATAATAAGCAATGTCAATCACTTCTACCTAAAAATATTTAGGTATCATTTTCTTTAAGTATGATTCTTGTCATTTCTTGTAAAGTTATATTTTTCTTTTCAATTACCTCATTTTATTGAGAAGTACTAAGAGCCAAAAAAATTTGTGTTCATTATCATGCTCATTGCAAAAGGTTTCAAACTCAAAGTTTTCAAATTATTTCTCATGATCACTTCTTATATAAGTGGCAGTACTCATATTTTTTTTTTGAACCTTTTCACAAAACTTTGAGAAAACTTGAAATGTCTCTCTTTCAATTAAAAAGGAAGTATTATTACCAACATTTCCTTGACTAATAATCCTTCCTTTTGCATTATCCCTTAATATTACAAAATCATTTTTTCTTTTGGTGAGAAAGACAAATTTTGATTCGTCTTGAATGATGTGTCTTGAACATCCATTATCTAAGAACCATTTGTCTTTCTTTAAGCCCTACAAGATAAGTTAAGATGATTTAGATACTCATATCTTCTTAGGCCTTTAAGGGTTAGTGCTATTTGATTTTGCAACCTAAACCATTTTTGTCTTAAAAGTCGTAGTATTTTGAGATATATTTCTAAGAGAACTAGTACTACTAATGTGATCTCCTCTTTCACAAAAATTACAAGTAGTGGATGAACTTCCACTTGATGGTTTTTTAATAAAATATGTTTTTAAAAAAATTATTCTTGGATAACTTATAGCTTGACCCCTTTTTATCAAAAAATACATTTTTGTCTTGTAAGAATCATCTCAAATGCTTTTTGTCCACAAGAAAAAGATTGAGAGAGGAGGTCAATAAATAATTTTTCTTTTTCAAAACCTCATTTTCTTTTTTTCAAGAAAAGTCTTTTCTTTTTCACATTTTCCAAAACTTTCTTACATATCCTTAAGTCTTTTTCAAGACTTAGGATTTTATTTTTAAGAGAAATAATTTTTAAACTAAGTTTTTCAAGGTCTTCATAGAGTTCTTCAAAAGCTTCTTGCATATCCTCATAATCATTAATTGCCATGAAGCATAGGTTGATTGATTCATTCTCATTTTCTTCTTCTTTCCTTTTTTTTTTCTTGGCTTTATTCTTATAGAGAGGGCAATCATACTTGATATGGATAGGTTTTTTGCATTTGTAATATATCAAGTCTCTCTTGTCTTTTTCTCTATTTGATAACTCCTTTTGAGAGTCGTTCCTTAGTTGAAACTTCTTTCCCTTGTTTTTCTTAAACTTGATGAATTTTTTTAATTTTCTAGTGATGAGTGTAAAATCCTCATTTTTTTCACTAGCTTCATCATCTTCATCTTCTTCACCAATGGTAGAAACCCTGACAGCAATGATCTTATTCTTCTTGTCTTTCGCCTCTTGATGACTCTTCATGGTAATTTCATGAGTCATCAATGGTTCAATTAGTTCTTCTAAAGGAAGCTTTGTGAGGTCCTTTACTTATTGCATGGTGGTGACTTTGGTTTCCCACTTCTTTGGAAGAGACCTTAGAATCAAAGTTTTTAAAGGCGAAGGCGTAAGGTGAGGCATTTTTGTACCCATGAGGCGAGGCGTAAGCCTCAAAGCGTTGAGGCATAAGCCTTTTGAAACCCTCATTTTATAATTAATAAATATTTTACGATATATAAAAAATAAAAATAAAATAGCATAAATTAAAAACATGAAGACAATCCATTAGAATTATAAAAAAACCTTACTAGTTCCATACTTTCACAATAGAAAATAAAGACAACCATACTAATAGTTCCAAACAACCATAACCAAGTCACAAAATATCAAATAGAGTTCAACACATATTACTAGAACGTTTCAACTTAAATCATCATTTCCAATGTCATCATCATCCTCGTCCACTGTATCAATAGTTGGAAAGTTCCCACTATCAAACCCTCCTAACTCATCTAACTCCCCATCTTCATGAATTGGTGTCAAATTCAACTCATTCCCTTTTCCTTGGCCTTCGCTTTTACCTAACATAAAGTATAAATTAGGTGTAAATATTATAAGTTCATTAATAAATTCAACAAAATTTATAACTTAAAATTTTGAGTACTTACTTGCAAATTCATCTTGTTTTCTTTTGTTGGAATGTGAAGAAACCATGTTATTTGATGACGCTTGAGTCTCTTGGTTTTGGGATGACACAATTCTAATGGCATCAACATTAAATAGTTCATTATCTTCAAGCCAACAAAGATCAAGTTGGAGGAGGGGATCTTCTTTCTCCGCAATCCACTCATCATCCGAATCAATATCATCTACCAAAATCAAATCAGCTTTTTGTTTTCTTTGTAGACTTCACTCTCTCAATCTAGTGTTGTACCTCACATACACTAGAGCATTTAACCTCTTATGTTCGAATCTATTTCTCTTTTTGGTATGAATCTACAAATAATAATATAAACAAATTTATATATTAAAATTAAATTAAAGTTCTCTAACATTAGAATAAAAATGCATATACTAAATTTTTTAAAAAAAATATAAGTATTACCAATTCAAAAGTGCTCCAATTTCTCTCACATCCTGAAGCACTACAAGTGAGGCTAAGGACTCGAATAGCAAACTTCTGCAACTCCAGTGTGCAACCCCCAAAACACATCCACCAACTTGCAGGACTTCTTAATATTCGAGAATCAATTGCAATTCGGCTTCCAAATTCACCCATTGCTTGGTCATATGAATCCAACTGAATGTTAGCTTTTAAACGTTCTTGGTAATCCAATCCATGCATTCAAATAATCCCTTCCTCACCTCATCCACATTAGAGAACTTTTCTTCATAGTGCAGTTGCGGATTAAGATAATAACCCGCTGCATGTAAAGGCCGATGAAGTTGCGGAGTCCATCTTGTATCTATTTTTCTCCAAATTGGGTCATATTTTCTCTCCATGCCCCCACAATTAAATGCAATTTTCTCCTTGGCTGAATCCATCAACTCATAAATATAACCCATGGCTGGTCTTTCCTTTGAATCAATCTCTCTTAAGACACTTACTAATGGAATAGTGGTCTTAATACAAAAAGCAACATGAGGCCAAAAATTTGGATCAAACAGTACTGCACTTTGAGCTTTTACACCTTCTACCTTTTTGGCCTATGTACTAGAACACCATTTTTTAGAGAAGAACATTGCTATAAGAGCTTGTTTTTGCTTATAAAGACTTTGGAGGGTAAGAAATGCAGTAGCAAATCGTGTAATTGTTGGACGAATAAGTTAATGATTTTTTGTAAATGTTCTTATCAAGCTAAGAACCCAAGTATGCCTATATATGAACTTCACCACTTGTCTAGCTCGCAAAAGTGTATTAGCATGAACATTTAGCTTCCCAACACCCTCCAACATCAAATCTATGCAATGAGCAGCACAAGGAGTCCACCACAAATTTTTTTTTTTTTCCATAAGCCTCATTCTAGCATTCACATAATTAGATGCATTATTAGTAATAACTTGCACAACATTCTCCTCTCCAATTTCTTCAACTACCTCATCAAGATGCTTGAACATCAACTCTCCATTTTTTTATCGTATCAAGTGCATCAATTGATTTCAAAAACCATGTGCCAACAGGGCTATTCACCAAAAATTTTATAAGACATCTATTTTTTCCATCTGTCTAACTATTTGACATAATTGAACATCCATACTATGTCCAAGCTTTTTTGTGCTCTTCCATCATGATATTTATATCATTCACCTCTTCTTTCAAAATCCATGTCCTCAATTCATGCATAGAGGCTTAAATCTAGGCCTAAAATTTGCAATTGCATCAACCATAGGAACCCAATAAGGATCATTCACTGTATTAAATGGGAGACCTTTTGAGTATATAAACCGACCAATTTTTCTACACACTTCCTTCCTTTCTTCTAGCTTCCACTTAGAATTCAAAGTACTTTGTCTAGGTTGTGAAATGGCGAATTTATCCATGGGTCCCCTAGGTATAGGTTTCCCACTCCCATTTACACTCCCACTACCACTCTTACTACCACTACCACTCCCACTCCACAATGTCCCCATTGTTTTAGAGAAAGCACTCTCATTTGGACCCACACCAATTTCTTAGAGCAATTCATTTTTTTTTTTTTTTTTGTTCCTTATAATTGCTCAATGCCTATTTGCATTCCAATTTAACATCTTCACTAACTTTTGTACATGGTTTCATACCATGATGAGTTCCGGCTAAGTGATGTTTGAGTCTATTCACCCCTCCCGCGCATCTTTGATTACAAAACTTACATCGTATATACTTCTCCCCACAGACTTCAATAACATATTTCCACACAAAATCTTTTTGTAAAGCTTTCAAATCAGAGGAACTCATTCTAAAAAATGATAATAATAATAATAATTAAATTTCATTATATAATTGAACTTAAAAATAATTATAAAACATAATTGAAATATCAAATTAACAATTAAAAATTAAAAATAAAGCATGAAAAAGTGAAAAAACAGTGTTGGGTTCACTGCTTAGAAAAGCACTACTATGTGCCTTGTTTAAAAGATATTGTTGGGTGCCACTTTAGTATTGTGCATTGTTTAAAAATATTGCAGTGCACCATTTAGCTTTATTGCACAGTGCTACCAGGTGCAATAAATTTTGCTGGTGCAATAAAGGCTTTTGCAGGTGCAATAAAGGCTATTGTAGGTGCAATAAAGGTTGTTGCAATAAAGGTTGCAGCTGAGATTTATTTGACTTTGTTGTGAGGAAAAAATAAATAAAGGGAAAGATCTAGGCTATTGCAATAAAGGTTGCAACTGGGATTTATTTGACTTTGTTGTGAGGAAAAAATAAATAAAGGGAAAAGTCTAGAGAAGAAAAATAATGTCGTTGAAGGCTTGAAGCTATGAGAAGCTGGACACTGAAAAGAGTGAAAAACACACAGAGAGAAGAGGTGACGAGAAGAGTGCGACTGTGTGAGACAAAGAGATGGTGAGTGATAGAGAGAAAAAACCTAACTATTGAGAATCGAGATGGAAGATGCAGTTCTTCATGTTGTGTTGCTGCCGAAGGAGAACTTCCATTGAGATGAAGTTGTCGGAGTGAGAAAGAGGAGTGGCACTTCAATGTTTTTGCCTAAGAAGAAGCCGATCTTCAAGTTGCCGAAGAAGAAGCTGATCTTCAAGTCGCCGAAGGTACGAACCATGAAGAGTTAGGGTTAGGGTTAGGGTTAGGTTTCTCTCCCAACTCGTTCTCTTTGCTCCCTCTTCAGCCTTCAATGTGTTTGTGGGGTTATAAAGTCTTCAATGGTAAGTTTTTTTTTTTCTTTATTAGCCACCTCAACAAACCAAAGGCTCACACTTTAGTGAGCAAGGCGTGAAAGACGTACGCAGGGCGCGCCTTTGAAATGCTTCAGGCGAAAAGGTGTTCGCCTTTTGTGTTCAACGTTGTTGTGCCAATACCTTAAGGTGTTTTCTGGACACCTCACCCTAGAGCGCGCCTCCAAGCGCACCTTAAGAGTGCCTTTCAAAACACTGCTTAGAATCTTCATCATTTTCTTTGATTTTTTTATAGATCTTTGCCAATGCTTGAAGTCATTTAATGATATGATTAAACCTAGTAAACATCTCAACAATGGATTCATTATCCTTCATAGAAGATAACTCATAACTATGCACAAGAATGTTAATTAATTTTATAACTCATAACTATGCACAAGAATGCTAATTTTAGATTCTTTGATTTGATTAATTCCCTCATGAGTAATTTTGAGTAGTCTCCAAATATCCTTAGGAGATTCACATTGGCATATGCGATAATACTCATTTCTATCTAATGCGCAATATAGATAGTAAATAGCTCTTGCATTTAATTAAGCTTTCTTTTTTTCAAGCTCATCTCATTTTTGGCTTGGTTTTGGAACAACCACTCCATTCTAAATCTTGGTTGGAACATGGGGACCATTTTGAATGTCATCCCAAAGATCACAGTCAATGGATTTTAAAAAATCTGACATTCTAGTTTTCCAACATGAATAATTGGTTCTTGAAAAAAAAAATGAAGGTCGATTAATTGAAAACCATTCTATATGAGATGAGTTTGAAGAATTAATCATGTCCTTATATATTGTTAAATAAAAAAATAAGATGCATGACTCTAGTAACAATTATGTAAAATGGTTAATTAGGTTAAGAGAATCACTTAAGAAAATGGAGGGGGGTGGAATCATATATAACAACCAAAAGGAAAATGACAAGTAATAATAAGCAAGATAACAAATGAATAAATGAGTAAATGATAGGAAGAAGAAATGTACAAACTCTTTTTATAGTGGTTTGACAATCTACTTAAGTCCACTTTTCTTAAGCTCCTAACTGAATGAGGGTTCCAATAGTACCAAAATTTTAAGGCTAAAGTTTTTAACCTTCTTATACTTGGATTATTAGGTTCCAATGGACCTTTACAATCACTTCCAGTGTACGAATAACTTGAAGTCTTTTCCCTCTCAATGAGTAGATAAGGCATGAATTCAATGGTCCAATCCTAGAACAAACTTGGTTTACCATAGAAGAGAAACTAGATTATATTTGAAAGATGCACTAAAGGAATTTACAAGTTAAAAATCAATACACTTTAATTAAGAGCTTTGAATTTGAAAAGATAAGGGTTTTCCAATTAAATGTAATTAGTCTCATGTTTATAAATACAGTAGGGCTCTTCAATTTATAGAAAACAAGCTTGAGCACCCAAAATCACAAAGAATACCCTCAATTGATCAAGTTTTAGTTCGACTAGTTGAGTATCCATTAAGGCATCTAATGCTCTATAGATAATTATTGGGGTTTTTTTAGGCTTAATCAACCCTTAATTGGCTATACACCTGCTACTGAAAAAAAAAAAAGAAGGGTTTTTGTATACCCTCAATCTGTTCTTGACCAATCAAGCTAGTTCCCTAAATGGTTCAACTCCCTCTCAATTAATAGCCCTCAAAATTGCAAAAGAACTTTCAATTTGATAGTTGAATATTTTAATAACATGTGTAACTCTTTTTAAAACCCTTTTAAGTAAGATTTGAAAGAATTTAGATTAAGACTTTGAATTAAAACATGGATACATCCAAAATTATAACAAGAAGAACACTTTTAGGCTCAAGTAAGGATGAAAAACTAGCTTTTAATTCCATGAAAAAATGTTCAATACTAAGTGCACCAATAAATACCATCTTACAATTTTTCTTAGAGCATTTAAGGTCTTCAAGAAAATCAAATCTTCATGTCATTGACTTTCTTTTATAGTTATTGAAACTTTCTTTAGTATTTTTTTCATTTAAACTCAAAAACATTATTTGATTTAAGTCGTGAGTTAATCTAACTTTGTTTTGTAATTATCAAAACTCAATTAGGAGAACTTTTACACTAGCAAATATTACATAAATTAAATTTATAAGTTTTTACAAAGTCATCATATGCATCCTTAAATTTTTCAGAAACTTTTTTTTTTTTTTTTTTTGTCACTGCTTAAAAAACTCTCAATATTTGAATGAGATAGAAAGAAATTTTATTACATCATTAAAATATATATAAAAATTAGGCCATGTTTGGTTCCCGGCAAATGCTAAGGAAAGGAAAAAAAAATTATGTGGAAAATTATTTTATTTAGTTTGAGTGATAGGGAAAATATGATGGAAAAAAAATATAAAGGAAAATATTAAAGAAAATATCATAATATTTTCCCTAACATTTTCCTTAAAAAATAATGAGGAAAATAAGACAAAAAGTAAAGGGAAAAGTTGGGGGAAATTTTATCACGCTTGTGTATCGTCTTCACCAAGTTTCTTGTTCACTTCTAACTTCCTTTCCACCAGTCGCTATGGCTTCTCACCGTTGTCGACCCTTTCAACGACTACTACTATCACTCCGACCACCTTCCAATGCCTCTGAAAACCTACCCTTTTCAGGCACCCGAGTTCCCATGAATGAAGTGTGTTCTCCAAATCAAGTTCCCATGGATGAAATGAATTCTTCAAAATAGATGGTTAATTTCTTTTCCAAATTTTCTCATCTCCCATTGTTTTTCCCATGCTTTTCTCAACAAAATCCTACAGTGTTGGCCTAATTTACCAAACCCTCAATTCATTTAAGTTCATCACCATCATTTGGCTACTTGGAAATGAGAGGAAAAATCCTCTTTTTTTACATTTTTTTCCTCTCTCCTTCTCCAAATCTCCTCACTCCCATTCTTTACCCTAACTTTTTCTCATGAGACAAACAGAACATCAATACAGATATTTCAAAGAAGAGAGATACTTGGTTCTTCGGTATAAGGGCTCAAGAAATTTTGTAGGGTTTCGAGTGAAACTTCCGAAATGTCTTGGATGGGTGGCATTATAAAATGAAAGTTGAGGTGAAATCTCGAAGATCAACAAGCATTTTGAACTAAATGCTTTCATTTTCCGTTCAATTTTCGGACAATCCAAGTGTAAAATAGTTGAAAGCAAGTTTGAATGGAAGAACACATGCCCCCTTGTAAACCCACTCTATTGGCCGTTCTTTTTTTTTTTTTTTTATTCTTTATATATATATATATAATTTTTTTTTTTTTTTTTACTATATTTTTTTTTCAATAAGGGAGTGTTTGCCAACCATTTTTTGTTTTTAAAAACTATTTTTTAATATTTTTGGAAAACAAAAATGGGTATGAAATTGTTTTAATCTATATTTGATGTTTTAAAATATATTTTAAAAATAAATTTTATATTAATATTTTATTTTTAATTATTTTTTATATTTATATAATTATTTTAAAAAAAAATCAACTGAAAAAATTTAGGTTAAATAAAAAAATTAAATTAAATCATTAAGTCATTATGCCAAACTCTTATATGTCAGCAGAGATTTTCTCTATTTCTTTATTTTATTTTTCATGTGATTTGCATTTTCTGTTTCTTTGTTGATGTTGTTTTAACATTACTTCAATTCTCCACGGCTATAATTTAACAATAATAAATTGATAACCATCTAAGACAAATTGTTGATTTTGTTTTCCTTCCATTTTTCCTTGACTTTTTTTCGTGATCAACCAAACAAAAGAAAATAAATTCTTTTTTTTTTTCCTTAAATTTTCCATAAATAACCAAACAAGTGAAAAAAATTATATTTATTTTCTTAACTTTTTCTTTCTTCCTAATTTTCTTTTTGTCGCATTTTCCAAAACCAAGCATAACATTAAGGAAATTTAAAGAATAAACAAAGAAATTGATAAAAGCATGCATGGATCAAATCAGATAATTATAAATGAGGACAAGAATATTCATATAGGACAATTCTAAATTCTCTTACAAACAACACACACTATTTTATTTATTTTTCTAAATATCTAAACTACCTGAGTGGTCCCACTGGAAGGCCTTTGGTGCTGAGTATCATCGGAATAAAGCCCATGCTTTGCCGAATCATACTTCTCCCCATCTCCCCACAGCGCGTACGCTTCCTCGCCGTGCACGGCGTCGTCGCCGATCAGCAGCTCTTCTTCCGACATCCTCAGCGGCAGCACCACCCTCACCACAAGGCATATTATGGAAGTCACCACCGCGTTCCACCCGATGATGAAGGCTCCGCCGGCGAGCTGCTTCAGGACCTGGATGCCGCCAGAGCCGCCGTATACGGCGCCGCGGGAGTTGGTGACTGGAAGGAAGAGGCTGCAGAGCTCAGGCTCGGCGAAGATGCCGGTGAGGATGCCACCGAGGTAGCCGGCGACGGCGTGGGTGTGAAAGACGCCGAGAGTGTCGTCGATGTGGTGGAGAAGAGTCCAGCGCTTGTGGAGGATCATCATGGTGAACCATGGGACGCTGCCGGAGAGAATGCCCATGACTATGGCCGCCCATCCTTGAACAAGTCCTGCTCATTCATTATTTACACGTCATCTTATTATCAGTCCACCAAAAAATAAAACTTAAATTTAAAACATGGAATAAGAAAAAAAAATACATGAATGTGACCTGCAGCAGGAGTGATGCAGACAAGGCCAGTGATCATGCCCTGAATAGCGCCAATCACAGAAGGCTTCTTGAAGAAGATGACATCAAGCCAAGTCCACACCAGGAGGCTGGTGGCGGCACAGATGTTGGTGTTGAGAACTGCCATGGAGGAGTCGGTGTTAGCTGCATAAGGGTCTCCTCCGTTGAACCCGGCCCATCCCAACCACAGCAGCCCCGCCCCTGCCAGCATCAGCAGCACATTATTTGGGGGGAACCTCTCCCTGTCCTTTTTTGATCTTGGCCCCACCTGTACACATCACACCATCTCCTTGATCACCTTCACACTCATACTCTTACAAATCTTTCAACTTCAAACATTAATACACATGTACTAATTTTGAAGAATCAAAAGGATGATGAATGAGAAACATTGTGTTGTGATAAAAATGATCTTATTTACCTATACCTTAACTTAGATGTTAAGCGATTATATTGTATCAAACATTAGTCCAAAACCAAAATAATAGTCAATTATGGTATCTATACAGTGAACTTTGAATACTAGCCATTGATATAAAGAATCTAATAGGTTGGTCACTCTTAACTAGTTGTCATGCACCAAATATTGGCATCAATATATATACCATTGAAGAATCCTTTGATAAGGATGGGAAAAATAGAAAATAGAAAGAAAACATATGAGATGTTAGACAATTGAGGAGAAACAAGATAAAGAAATTTAGGGGATGTTAAGGTTATGTTTGATTTCTGGAAAATGCGAGAGAAAGAAAATTGGGAGGAAAAATGGAAGAAAAGAAAAAGGTAAGGAAAGGAATATAATTTTTTTCACTTGTTTGATTATCCATGGAAAATTCAAGGAAAAAAAAAAGAATTCATTTTCTTTTATTTGATTAACCATAAAAAAAAGTCAAGGAAAAATGGAAGGAAAATAAAATCAACAATTTATCTTACATGAAACACAAGCTTGAGTATTGATGACAGTTCAGTTAGGAAAATTTATTTGAACTTCACATTAATCCTTAATCAGTGATGGATAATTCCAAGAAAGCTATTTAACTTCTTTATAGGATTTTTTATTATTGAAAGTTAGATTAAATCTTGTCATTGCAATGAATTCCAATCTTAACAGAAGAAGGATGTTTAGATACAAAAATTCCAAACACAACAGATGTCAAATAGTTGAGAAACAGATACTACTACTGAATGATAAGAGAGAAGAGAGGACCGGGCATCTTTTACACTGCCCTCCTCTTCTAAGATTCCAGCCACCGACACCACACAAG
Source organism: Vitis rotundifolia (assembly GCA_030254885.1). NCBI lineage: Eukaryota > Viridiplantae > Streptophyta > Magnoliopsida > Vitales > Vitaceae > Vitis > Vitis rotundifolia. The sequence continues at coordinate 11,520,298 of CM058170.1, forward strand.
CAACCGACATTCCAAAGCACTTTCAACCACAGATTTCAAAATTAATTATAAAATTTATAACTACCCACCATATACCAATAAATATTACTTAAAAAACGAAACAACCACCATAGCCAGACCTGAAACACAAGCTTGTGCTTGATTTGCAGTCTGGAACATGCAACCTTAGGGAAGCTGTCATCATTGGAAGCATTATTGAAAGGTCTCCATTCCTGCTCTACATTCAATGCGAAAGAGCTCCTTGACCAAGTCATAGTGGCCATTTGCAGCAGCCCAATCAATGGGGGAAGCAAACCACACTCCCACCGGAGAGGAAAGTATGAAGGAGGCATTATGAGCACAAAACTCAAAAGCAGAGGAAGATAATAACAAAGAAGACCAATTTTCAGGGAAAGAAAACTAGCAACCCTCTTGGGATCCAATTAAATCCAACTGAACAAAGCTATAACCCAACTGCTTGGTATCAGCTATGCCAATTCTAGTCCTTTTTTTTTTTTTTTTTTGAGATAAATATCTAGAAAAATGAAAACCCAATCAATATTTTCTTTAGTATTTTTCTTTATATTTTTTTTCCATTATATTTTTCATGTCATCCAAACTAAAGAAAACCATTTTCCTCTACATTTTTTTTCCTTTCCTTAACATTTTCCAAGAACCAAACATAGCCTAAAAGTTCATTTCCAATTAACAATTTAGATGAAGATGAGATAGAGAATCCATGAGTTGTGGTGGACAATTTTTAAGATGCAGGCTAATATTAAAAAAACCTGACCCAATAGGCAGTAGTGAAGCCAGCAATTCCAGAGGAAAGATGAATGACATAACCACCAGAGTAGTCCATGACACCCCAATGAAACAAGAAGCCACCACCCCACAAGCTGAAGGCCCCAACAGTGTAGCAAAAAGTGAGCCACAGCGGCACAAACATCATCCACGCCCTTATATTCATCCTCCCCAGCAGCGACCCCGCCAGCAGAATCACCGTGATGGCCGCAAACACGCACTGGAACCAAACCATCGTCGCCATCGGATAGAAGGGCGTCGCCATCGCCGTTTCCAGCGTCCCATTCTTATGGTAATGCGTGGTCGCCGGCAGAGCCGATTGCTTTAGCAGGTACTTCTGGCCCAGCGCAGGCCCGGCCTTCCCCCAGAAGGGTAGGAGCTTGTCGCCGAAGGACATCTTGTAGGCCCAGATGACCCAGCAGAGGACCACCGCGGCGAAGGCGTAGAGCGCCATGAAGGCCGAGTTGACCGCCCATTTCTTCTTCACCACGCTGCCGTACAGGATCACCAGCCCAGGCACGCTCTGGAGGCCTACCAGCGTGGCTGCTATCATCTGCCATGCGTTGTCTCCCTTATTCAACCAGTCCGGCACGGACAGCGACAAGTTGCCCTGATAGGCAACGGGCACTGTAGATGCCATATTTCAGAACTGTCTTGTGGTTATGCTTGCTACTTACAAGTCGCTTGAAATGATGAAAAGTATACTCTAGGGGGATGTGGAAATGGTCCATATAAAACCGGTGAGAAAGGCACGAGTGGGAAGATTCTTCAAACCGTATCTTGTCGTTTTGTACAGCTTGCTCCGACGGCTGGGATCTGCGTGAATCTTTTCTTCCCTTCGAATCTCTCTTTGTCTTCGTAGAGTTTTACTAATCACAAATTCACACCTAATAACTATATTTTTGGGTTATTACTCTAAATTTTATAATAATTTTTAAATCAATTATTGCATTTGAATTTAACTTAATTTAATCGTTTGAGTCTAAAGACCTATGCTCGATAAATGAAATTTATTAACTTTTAAATTAATTTAAAACTCGAACTAATTTAATTAGTATTAGAAAGTCATGAAATTCAATAATATTATACAATTATAAGACAAAATTCATTTTGAATGATTTGACTAGTTTTTTCTTTGTATATAATTATATTTTTAAAAAAAAATTCATGCAAATAAATTATAAATCAAGCAACACTTAATGTGTTCTTTAATGTGTTTAGTAATTATTAAAAATAATAAACTCAAATGATAATTCAATTAATACAAAAAATTTATGAACAAAAATTAATCTAAAATGACTCTATCGTATATAGAACCATATTTTTCTTTTTCTTTTTTTCACTAGATAAGCTTTAAAATAAGCAAGACTTAATGTATTGAATTCATTAACAAGTTCAATAATTTTTAAATATAATTTAAAACTCAAATGGTGAACTAATTAATATTTTAAATTTATGAACAAAAATTGATTTATACTGACTCTATTATTTCTTTTCAATATGTAATTATATATATATTTTTTAAAATTTTCTCTATAAAGAAATGAACTTCAAGTAAAGCGATACTTGAATTGTTAATGATTTATTAATTTTTAAAAATAACTTGGAACTTAAAGAATAGATCTAACCACTTTGAAAAATAATAGACCAATCTAATGCATTAATATGAGTCATGACTTTACTTTTTTTCTATACACAACTATATTATCTAATTTCCTTATTAGATAAATAGATTCTAAATTAGGTGAGACATAACTAAAAATTTAAAATTTTAATTTATTTTTAAATTTTTAAGGATAATTTAGAATTCAAAAACATGATACAATTAATTTGAGACTAAACCAAAGAATGCTAGGATATTGTATCCCTAATTAAGTACTAAATATGTGTACTTAATGAAAAACTTGGTTCATTTGAGCCTACATCAGTGTAAAAAGATAAACCAAAATCACTTATGGTTTGTTTCATGTAAAAAATTTGTGCATAACATAAACCAATGATAATGTATTCAGCTTTTGTCATAGACAATGCAACCAAAATTTTCTTCTTACTTATGCCATGAAACTAACAAGTGTCCTAGAAAATGAAAAGTTCAATTAGTGTTTTTTCTATCAATTTTATATTTGGCAAAGTCGACATTTGATAAACCAATCAAATCAACACTATCACACTTTAGATACCACAAACCTAAGTCAATTGTCCCTTTTAAGTATCTTAAGATTCTTTCTATGACACTTAAATATGATTCTTTACAATAAGATTGAAATCTAGCACACAAATGGTAATCCCTTATTGCCTTATAAAATGATACAAACTTAGGACTTAGGTAATCCATTGTCTTATACACTGATGTAGGCTTAAATGGTGTTCCAACATTGATGTAGTAATGATTATAGCCAAAATATGTGCTCTAATGACACATATTCGATATGATTTGTGCACCAAAGGACATTCAAATCACCCAACATGACCCAAATTGATGCTAAGGCCCTAGCCATGAGTTTAACTTATACTTTGGAGACTTATCTCAAGTTCAAGGGAAGAAAATGATGCAAGTTGAATCACTTTAGATTTTGAAAGATCAAGAAAAGGCTAAATGAGGTAATAAGTGAGTCAAGACTCATGGACCATAAGAAAAGGCAAGACGAGGATATCATGAGTTTGGAAGATGAGAAATGACCATTATGAAGTAAGAAATAAGGAAAGAAAACATGGAAAATAAGGCATGAAGCAAGATTCAGCTATATGAAAATTTGAAACTCAAAATCTAGTGGCAACATATACTTTAACTTTGAGGACAAATTTGGAGTGCTTCCTGAAGTCCATTTTAGGCATACTCTATATTGTTTCGAAGCTGGGAAAGTCAGGAGTCCAAAATTTTAAATGTGTATAAATCAATGCTAAAATGAAGAAGTTATGGCCATTTGAAGATAACTATGTAAAGTTAAAGGGCCATTTCAAAATGATTTCGAAATTCAACTTATGAATTTGAAATCCAATTCGAAATGACCCCAATTTTAAATTCACCCACTGCCACTTTGATGTTTCACCTCCTCTACCTTGGGAATTTCATCTAGAGCACTCTATCATCCCTAAACGGGCCCCACACGACTAGAAATCACCATTTTATTATTTTTTTAATCATTTTTAGATAATTATTTTTGTAATAAGTGACCAATGAGAGTGTGCCACATGTTAGGTAATTGATGGTATTATATAAACTCTCTTAGTTCTAGGTTTTAGAAGTCTTGGATCTTTTTCTAGAGAGTTGGACATTGAAGGTGGAAGCACTAAAAGAAAAAAGGTCTTCATTGACAGTTTTTCATTGTCAAGATAAGGTATATCTGTTAAGGTAGATCGATATTCACATATGTCATCTATGCCAACGTCAAGAAATGATAAAAACTAGCTTGACATATGCATATGTTAAGGTAGACATTATTTCTATCAATGTAAGAATCTTATTAATATGACATATGTTAATGTTTCTTCCACTTCAATCAAGGTTAGGTTAAGCATATGTGAAGGTTGACTCACTATTTTGTCAAGATTATATTCAATATATGTTAAGCTTAAGTATGATATATGTCAATGTTGCTTTATATGCTTTTAAATTTAATTCACACATATGTCAAGGATGTATTTTTTTTTTTCAAAGTTGAAATTTTAATATGTTAAGGTTCCTTTATTCTTATGTCAAGGAATACTATTTCTTTTATGTCAAGATTTCTTTATTCATATATCAAGGAAATTGTTTTATTTCATATCAAGGTTGCATATGGAACATGTCAACAACTTAACCTATTGCCCAAATGATCTATATCAAAATTGAACCTGTTGTGTGTGTGTGTGTGTGTGTATATATATATATATATATATATATATATATATATATATATATATATAGATAAAGTACATGAATGTATAAAATATATTTAAAAAAATATGAACATGTAGGCAAATATATTGACTAAAAAAAAAAAAACTTAATATCCATGCATAATCTTGTATTATCATCACATACAACCCAAAAAAGTCAAACATGTACCCAAAAATTATACATGATAAATAAAATGTATGCATGATCTCGTGCCTTCAAAAGTACTGTAACTGCTGCAAATGCCACCTAACCTTTTACAAGTAGGAAAAAAACATCAGTATATGTTTTTATTTGAAAGATTAATAAAAGGATATAAACATTTATCCAAATGTATTCCTAAATAACCTAACAACTATATATAATCTTGTTATCTTGTCAAATATATCTAAAAAAAGGATAGATATTTACCCAAAAATAACCAATTATCAAGTAGTTGTACATGATAACAAAAACTTATGTGTCATCTTCTCCTCTAAAAACTACAGCTACTGCAAATGTCACCTAACCTCTGACAAGAAAGAAACAAGTAATATTATTTTATGTTTATTTTTGAAAGTTTATTAAAAATTCAATGGAAAAGAATCCATGTCCAATGTATATTAAACATGTCACCCAATCTCTTGCAAGTATGAAAAAAAACAACATTATTTTGTGTTTGTGTTTGAAAGTTCATTAAAAAGATATAAATATGTATTCTAAATATATCGAAATGTATCCACAAACAACCTAGCAAGTATACATGATCTTGTACTATTATCAAATATATATAAGATATTTACTAAAAAAGAACCAAAAATTAAATAATTATGCATGATAACAAGAACTTATACATGAACTTGTACTCTAAAAATTGCAAGTGCTACAAATGTCACCTAACCTCCTGCAAGTAAAAAAAAAAAAAAAAAAACATTATTTTATGTTTATGTTTTAAAATTTTTAAAAAAAGATATAAGCATGTACCCAAATATATCCAAATGTATTCACAAACAACCAAGCAACTATACATGATCTTGTACTCTTATCAAATAGATATATATATAAAATGACATAGATATTTACCAAAAAATCCAATAGCTATACATGATGATAAAAACTTATGCATGATCTTGTACTCTAACAATTGTAAATATTGCAAATATCACCCAACCTCTTGCAAATAAGAAAAAAGCAACATTACTTTATGTTTATATTTAAAAGTACTAATTAAAAAGATATAAACAAGTACTCAAATACACAAAAAATAAAAAATAAAAAAATCTAGCAATGAACTTTTAGGGAAAAAATATAGATAAGATATATACCTAAAAATATCCAATAAAAGAAAAAACTAATTGCAACTTTATATACATGATAGCAAGAACCTATGTTGATGTTGTATTCTCAAAATTGCAACTACTGCAAATGTTATTCAACCTCTTGCAAGTAGATAAAAAAACTACATTACTTTAAGTCTATACTTGAAATTTTACTAAAATGATATTAATATGTACCAAAATTTATGCAAAAAGAGTCCAACTGACATAATAATAATAAACATAAATTTGTATTTTCGTCAAATGTAACTATTAAAATATATAGGTATGTACCCAAAAGTATCCCAAACTTCAACATCTATGCATGACAATAAGACCTTATGTATGATCTTGTAATCTCAAAATTGCAACAACTGCAAATGTCACCTTATACCTTGCAAAGAGAAAAGATGCAACATTAATTAAAATTTATGTTTGAAGTTTTATTAAAAAATTATGAAATTCATATACCCACTAAGATAAGAGTGCTAAAAAATGGGACCCATTCAGATCTCATTTCATCTAACTCAGCTCATGAATAGGTTTTTTTCCTTTCAAACCAAAATATATGACAAGAGAAAATATGTTAATGTGAAATATTAAATATATGTATAAGTTTTCATGTACTTATGAAAACACATAAGTAAATAAACCTGAGATGTTAGAAGACTTCTATTTGCAATTATGTCTCGCATGACAAAATATCCGCACATGACACCATCCAACTGTTTGGACCCCTATGAGCAAAATTATATCAACAAAATTTCATGATCAAATATGACATCATATAAATTTGGTCAATTTTTTCATCCTTCACATTTTAAATTTATAAAAACAATGAATGACATAATATTAGTTTCAAGTAAAATTTGCATCTAAATTAAGTCAATACATGTCTAGCATAATACCCTAAGCTCCCATGTTTAAAACTTGAAGGGTTAAATTGGGTAAAATATAAGAATGTTAAATAACATGAATATGTGAAATATGGACAAAAAAATGGAGTTTTGACCCAAAATGCAACATTTAAAAAAAAAAATCCATAAAGTAAACCGATTTTGAAAATAATGCTCAATCTAGTGCTTCTGTGCCACGTAGGAGTCTAGATCAAGAAACTGTAGCCACCAATTACGGTTTTGAATTTTTTTAAATTAGTCAAAACCGTAGTTGGTAACTATGGTTTTGAATCCTTTTATCATTTTCCGTTCATTTTCCAATTAGGTTTCTTCCTTTCCCTGTTAGGTTTCTTACCTTTAGGGTTTCATCCTTCCCATTGCATTTGGTCATCTTTGGTTCATCTTTGGCTCAATTTCAAAATTTGGAAGTCATTGGTCAAGTAAGATTTATGAGTATTTCAGTTTACGTAAATTTTAATTTTTTTTTGTAAATCTATTTGGTTTTCATGTATTTTAGTTTATTGTTGTAGATGTGTTTGGTTTCTTTTTGGTAAAAATGTGTTTGATTTTATTTTATTTTATTTTGATTGTGAGCTAAGTAGAAAGAAAAAGGTTTTTTTGGTAAAGAAAACGAATATGAAATGAAGGGCCACCATGAATTTTTTTGTTAAAGATACCAAAAATGGAGGGGACCACTGTTAAGAACTCCAAAATGGAGGGGGCCATTATAAAAAACTCCAAAAATGAAGGGGACGAGCATTGATTTTTGTTATAAGAATAGAAAAAATAAGAATACTCCATTTTTCAAGGGCCAGATTTATCTTAAGCTACGAGATTGAAGGTGTGGGGTCGGTTTCTATATCATTCTTCAAATTCTGGGAATGTTTGGTTGCCTAGAAAATAGAGGAAAATAATGCTAAAGTCTGTCATTTGGGTGGGGTAGAACTCTAGAAAATGATTCACTCCATGGACCCATTCCTCTATAATAAAATAGAACTAGTGCATTTCATTAATGGTCCTGAGTATTCTGATTTTTTTCATTAGTGAAATAGGAGAATTATTTCATTACCTGAGATTTGGTTTCTCCTAGCATCCCTTCTTGACTCTTCAACCCCTAACTCATTTTTAGTTAATAACCAAATCGAATTATTTTATGATGCTCAAGTCAAGGACAACATTTACCTGTGATAGATTTTCTTCTTGTTCAAATCCTATGCTCTAGTTTTGTCTTTTGTCTCTGTTCCCAAAATTTACCACGAAGCTATTGATCACCCTAGTTCCATCCTAATGAATGTATTTGGTTGTGAATTTGGGTTGCAAAGTGTTTTTTTTTTATAGTAGGCAAAGATAGAATATGTTGGCCTCATAGAACTTTAGAACATCATTTTCAAATTGAAGATGGGGCATTTCAAAATAAACCCCTATACCTTCCACCTTAAAGTCCTTAATGAAACTTCCTCTCATTTCCCTTGATAAGAAATAGCTCAATTGCTCCATCACTAGAATGAGTAGATAGGGCGTTAGTGGATCTCCATGTCTCAAACCTTTTGAGCCCTAAAAACAAATATTGGGATTCCCATTAACCAATGTCAGAAAGCTAACTACAAAGATAAAAAATCTAATCCTACCAACCAATTTTTGTCCCAAACCCATACTGCTTATTGAAAGCAAAAAAACTCTGAAGTTCATGGTGGAGTACTTTCTAAATATCCATCTTGTGTACAAGGGCTTGAGCTTTTGATCTAGATTATAGGGCTTTAGTGGCTATAAAATTTTGTATCCATAATCCATCTCCCCTTTATGAAAGCACATGAAACTTTTGGACCACCTTTGCTAATGACTTTTTTAAGTCTCTTTGCCAAATTTTCTCCAGAAGCTTATGTGAATTCACACCCCCATCCCCACCCCCAAATTTATGAGTTTTTGAGTTTACCTAAATTTTAATTTTTTTTTTTTTTTTTTATAAATCTGTTTGGTTTTCATGTATTTTAGTTTGTTATTGTAGATGTGTTTGGTTTTTGTTTGGTAAAGATGTGTTTGATTTTTGATTTTATTTTGATTGTGAGATTAGCAGAAAGAAAAAAAGTTTTTTCGGTAAAGAAAACAGATATGGAATGGAGGGCCACCATGGATTTTTTTTGTTAAAGATACCAAAAATAAAGGGGACCACTGTTAAGAACTCCAAAAATGGAGGGGACCACTGTAAAAAACTCCAAAAATGAAGGGGAGAGCGGTGATTTTTGTTATAGGAATAGAAAAAATACGAGTACTCCACTTTTCAAGGGCCAGATTTATCTTAAGTTAGGAGATTGAAGGTGTGGGGTCGGTTTCTACATCATTCTCCAAATTCTGGGAATGTTTGGTTGCCCAGAAAATAGAGGAAAGTAATGCTAAAGCCTGTCATTTGGGTGGGGTAGAACTCCAAAAAATGATTCACTCCATGGACTCATTCCTCTATAATAAAATAGAGTTGGTGCATTTCATTAGTGGTCTTGAGTATTCTAATTTTTTTCATTAGTGAAATAGGAGAATTATTTCATTACCTGAGATTTGGTTTCTCCTAGCATCCCCTCTTGACTCTTCAACCCCTAACTCATTTCCGGTTAATAACCAAACTGAATTATTTTGTGATGCTCAGGTCAAATACAACATTTACCTGTGATAGATTTTCTTCTTGTTCAAATCCTATGCTCTAGTTTTGTCTTTTGTCTCTATTCCCAAAATTTACCACGAAGCTATTGATTGCCCTAGTTCCATCCTAATGAATGTATTTGGTTGTGAATTTGGGTAGTAGGCAAAGATAGAATATGTTGGCCTATAGAACTTTAGAACATCATTTTTAAATTGAAGATGGGGCATTTCAAAACAAGCCCCTTTACCTTCCACCTTAAAGTCCTTAATGAAACCTCCTCTCATTGCCCTTGAAAAAAAAAATAACTCAATTGCTCCATCACTAGAATGAGTAGATAGGGCGTTAGTGGATCTCCATATCTTAAACCTTTTGAGCCCTAAAAAAAAATATTGGGATTCCCATTAACCAATGTCAAAAAACTAACTACAAAGATAAAAAATCTAATCCTACCAACCAATTTTTGCCCCAAACCCATACTGCTTGCTGAAAGCAAAAAAAACTCTGAATTTCATGGTAATGCACTTTCTAAATATCCATCTTATGTACAAGGGCTTGAGCTTTTGATCTAGATTCTAGGGCTTTAGTGGCTATAAAATTTTGTATCCATAATCCATCTCCCCTATATGAAAGCACATGAAACTTTTGGACTACCTTTGCTAATGACTTTTTTAAGTCTCTTTGCCAAATTTTCTCCAGAAGCTTATGTGAATTCATACCCCTACCCCCCGAAGTCAAGCTACGAGGCTTCGTCTGGTCTATGAAATTTGCCTCACATAAACAGGTAATACCACAAATTCAGCAATGTCATTGAGCCTATTGACAGTTTCTATCACGGGGATATAAGTTCTAAGCAATCACCTATTTTACAAGTGATCGAAGCATAAGCAGGAATATTGTCTTGCATAGTTTCCTTTCAGCAAACTCCTTTCTTCAAACAAGCCATGCATTCCAGAATATATAGCTTTCCTCTTTCTGAAGTATAGAACATGCCTAAGATCTACGTCTGGGGGCGAAATATTTTCATAATCTGCATAGGACTGTGTTCCATTGCTTACAGAAACATCATTGAATCTCACCCTCCCAGAAGAGCACATAAGTAGTAGTGGATTTGCTGTTCTCTTCATTTAGCTGTTATGTGACCATCATCAAAATTGTGCCACTTGTCTTCATCTAGAAGTTTTCTATGTGCAGTGCAGTACTTCATCTTTCATGACCAAATCAATTCGATAATAAGTCTCGAATCTAAGCTAGTCATTTCACACAAAGGACCAGTTTAAAAATTGTAATAGAGACTATTAGCATTCTTTTCATTGGGCAAGGGATCATACTCTGTGCCAAGGTGATTCAGAAGACTGTTATTAGAAAATAACTTTCATAAATTCCCGGATTAAATTGAGGCTTCTTAACGAATTATTCTCTTGCAGTTTTGTAGTGCTCAGGCATACGGTAGAACTGGTCAAACAGGGCATGAAACTGAATTCCATTTCCTTTATACCTGAGGATTTGTTGATGAGAAATACATCATAGAGCCATGATACCAGAACTCATGAGACACCATTCTGTTCAAAACAAAGTACCGAACCCGGCAAGTCATGGGAAGTTCTTTAATTTCCATCCTGAAGTCTTTTACTGATCTAGAAAGCTTTCTGGAATTAGGAACGACATCTTGAAAATGCCACTCACGACTGCTTCGATTTCAGAATCAATTTCTGGTTATTATAAGGACGTTTCTGAATTGATTTCTATTGAATGAAACACAGGGTATTCCTCAAGGATGCCCGTTATCCTTGTTAAATTGTTGTGCGTCTCCAAATGGACAATGAGGTATCTCAGCCTCTAATAGTAGGTTGTTTGCAGTGATCATTGTTAAATATCTTCAAGCAAATAAAATCGAAACCGGATTTTATACCTGTACCATAAACCGGTAGGTACTATGCCACACAACTAAACCCAGCAAAACCCCAGTTAAGACATCAACACTGCATCTTGACATTCCAATTTTTTACTCCCCAAGATAGTCTCCATTCTCTCATTCCAAGAATCCCAGAAATTGTTACCTAACGAAGAAAGGGTACCCGAAAAAAGAAACAAGAGAAAGAAAAAAGAAGAAACGAACACAGAAAAAGGAACTCCAGAAAACATAGTAGAGATAAGAAAAGAATGAATAACCAAGCCAAACCACATTCCATTGTTTTGTCAATGGGCTTGAAAAAAAACAGGTGGGGATATTAAAGAAAAAGAGAATGGTTCTTGGATATCAATATCGGTGACAATCCCATACATCAGCCATTGACAGTAGAGATTAAAAAGACCGAAGTAAAATCCAAAACGGAACATGCACATATTTAAACACATTCAGCTGGAGAAACGACCAGATAAATGCATGAAAAGTGATATAATAAGAAAGATGAAAAGGAAATCCACAGTGCTCGTACCTGGAAGTCTCTTCCCCGCGCAAGATGTGCTCGTCTTCCAGTCTTGTGTCCTGTGGAGATGCTCCTCCCTTAGCTTTTTCCTCTGCCCAAAAGTATTTCTCTGTGTGTATCCCCCTAGAAAAAATTCTGCATGTCCCCTCTGCCCAAGAAAATAAAAATCCTTTTTTTTTCTATTCCTTTTTCCTTTTCTTCTTCTGTGCAATCCTTTTTTTTTTTTTTTTTTTTATGTATTGTATCAGCCTCCCAGAAACTCAATTTGCTGAACCACTTTCCTTTCTTCCACTCCCCTTCCTTTTCAAAAATCAGAATACTTCTCCCTTTCCTTTAGAGAATCCTTTCCTCCCATGTATGCAGCCAAGTCGATCTTTTCCTTCCAAGAATATTTTTGATTGCCTTCTTTGAGTGTGCATGCCTTTGTGAGAGTTGATCCGCAATCCTCATTCTCTTGTCAAACAATAAAAAACGAAAATAAAAAGAATAAAACGAAAAAAGAGTTAGCAATCTTGCAACATATAAAAGAATAAAGTAAAATAATATAAATAAATAAAATAAAACAAAATAATAAAATAAAATAAAATGGTCAAGTGAATAAATAAATAAATACCAAGCACACGCAAACTATACAAATTGTAAAGGTCATAGGGGCCATGCAATCATGCAAGTCATATAAAAAGTAAGTCTAAAAGTGCCTAAGTGATCTAAGTGGGCCTAAGGTGAACTTAGACGGGCTTAGGGTGTCTAAATGGGCCTAGGGTGCCTAATGGACTAAATGTACCTAAGTGGGCCTAGGGTAAGAATAGGTGGACTTAACTAAGTCTAGCTTAAAGTGCACCTAAGGACTATCCTACAAAGGAAGGAAAAAATCCTAAGTCTAAATTAGGGCTGCCAAGAGCATGATGAAGGGTCAGGTAAATCCCTCAACTAAAGTCTCCGAGGTGGCTCAAGAAAAGGTAAATAGTATGAGTAGCAATGACCCACCAAGGAACTACTGTGGAGTACTGAAAGAGCCTTTAAAGTTATGTGCTATAGGGACAAAATGGAGGGTCTACAGTATCACTTTTCTCGTAGGTTCCCAAATAATTAAGAATTATGCAATAATAAACAACACGTGAAAATGTATCTCAACTAAATATAAAGAAGTTAGTTAAAAAATGATTTCATAAGTAGGAATAAATCATTGTTGTACAAACTTTGCAATACATGAAAATTAATCTTAAATCTCGATTATGAAATATGCATAAAATTAATAGGATAATCTATTGCTAAACCTCAACAACAACATATCATTGAGATTAAAGAAAATTACCATGACTTATCTTATAAACACACACACACACACACACACACACACACACAAATTCTACCATTATAGCTTAATTAAATTACATCTGTTTTAGTCACTACCATTATAAGGTCCTAGTTGGAATGCACGCTTCTAGTTAGGATGAAATACTCATAAAATGAAGTTTAAGAGTGTGGGTTGAGGATGCATTGCAAGGTGTTTGATTTTCCTACTATTAAGGATATAAGCATTGATCATATGTAATAAGATGTGGTTGCCTTAACTTTAATGATTCTAGGATACATGACTTCACTTATACAATATTGAGGATGAAGTAATGTCACTAATAGTTAACAATAACAAACCAAAGACTACGTTAATTGAAGCTAAATAAATTGAATAAGATGTTCTCTAATTTGATATAAAGTCAAAAATCCACCAGATTCACATTAATGAAACTTTATTCTAATTTTTTAAAACTAATGTTATTCAATTACACAAAATTTGCAACTTGATCAATTATCTCTCAAAAGCTTTGTTATCTATCATAAACAAGTGACCTAAAACAAAGGAAGGACCAAGAAAATAAAATTTATGATATTCATAAACCGTTTCCGTTGGAAATAAGAATACTCAATTATCAATTAAAACGTATTTTTCCATCGTTAGATGATTCCTTATGAGGATCAACTTCATATAGGGTAGGTTGTTATTATGTTTAAAGTTAATTCATATATGTTATTTATTAATGTTTCAAACCAGTTTATTATGGGTTGGTGGATTCAATCCATCTTCCCATAAAAACCTTTTGCTTTGTTTTGCATAGTACATAGTTTAACACTTTGATTTAAAATTTTTAATTCAAATCCATGGAAACCTTCAATGGGATTACCCCTTAAATTATTTAAAATTTAAATCAATATGAAACAGGTGAGTAATGGCTTTATCTTGTCTAATCTGAAATTAAACTTACAATATCAACATATAAGCAATATTTATTTAACTACATATCAATTAAGCTCAAATGAAAATTCAAAAGATTCAATATATATAAATATACTAACTGCATTTATTTAGAATAACTTAGCAAGTATATAATAGTAAAAATATATTTAATAGGAATAAAATAAAAACATAACATTGTTGAGCATCACATTGTATATTAACAATAACTCAAAAATCACATAATACACTTAATAGTCACAAAGCACAAAAAAAAAAAAAAAAAAAAATTGAGCTTAATGTTCAATCCAAATCCCCTCACAATCTTACGCATACAAATTTCATCATAATCTTCAACTTTGTTAAAAGACTTAATATTAGGCATCTCATTTGCAAATGGGTGATGCTCCATACAATTGTTGGCTATGTTATCATCACCATCTATGTCGAACAACTCCATTTTTTGCCTTAATAATACAATAGACCATCTTGGATCAACTTGATCTTCTACATAAAATACTTGTTGGGCTTGCGTTGCCAAAATGAAAGGATTTGATTTATGTCCTATCTTGCTCAAATCAACTAATGTAAACCCAAGCTTATCAACTTTGACACCATTCTTGCTATCAACGCAATCACACTTAAAAACACAAATGTTAAACATGTTATAATCAAGGTCCCGTATCTTTGTGAAAATCCCATAAAAATACATGTCACCAAGCACAAGATTCTTATTTTTGGCACTTATAATTTGCATGGTCGATGCCACAATACTGACGCCACTATTTTGGTTGACTCGTGCCTCATCACGGTCCTTGATATGGTAATGACAACCATTAATAATATATCCAAGGTAAGTAAGAACTTGTTGTCTTGGTCCTTGCACAAGCCACTTAAGTTCCTTTTCAATAGGTTATTTCTTACTTATGTCATATGAAACCTATAAGGTTCATTAATGATATGTAAGTCAATGTAATTTAAATTTTGTAAGCATTAAATTTTAAGGGGATTATGAATATTGAGTTCCATACCTTTTTTCTAAGCCAATAACTAAATATGCGTACATGTTCATTTTCTAGCAACTTCACTCTCTTTGATTGACGAGAATATTTTGTTTTCAAATATTTCATATGTTCACTATCAAGTAAAAATAGGCAAGTCATGATTTGTATAAACAATAACTAGAGTTTTAAACTCATATATTCACATATATGACTCTTAATAAAAGGTTGTATAATGGTTGTATTTTGTAGAACATAATGATGTGCTTGTTCTACCAATGTATAATCATGAATAGTTATTGCACGACTACAAAGTAATGGTTTCCCATATTTCCATTCATCTTTCATACTAGAGGGAATCCCAATTGCATCCATGCCCGATAAATACTCTATACAAAACTTTAAGGCTTCTTCTACGATATGGCACTCAACAATGCACCCTTCTAGATGATTATGATTTTGAACATAACCCTTTAGGACTTTCATGTACCTTTCAAATGGGTACATCCATCTTATATACATTGGTCTACATAATTTAACCTCTCTTACCAAATACACTGTTAAATGAAGCACGATGTCAAAGAAGGAAGGTGGAAAATACTTCTCTAGCAAGCATAAAGTCACCACTATGTCCTATTGTAGATCATTCAATCTTGACACGTCCACTACCTTTACACAAAGTGCATTAAAGAAAAAACACAATCTTGTAATGGCATATCTAACATGCTTAGGCAACACGAATCTTATTGCTACTGGTAGTAGTTGTTGCATAAATGCAAGATAATCATGGGACTTAAAAGACCACTAAGCTTTATCTTTTCCATTAACACAAGGTTTCTAAAGTTTGAATAATAACCTTCAAGAACCTTCAAATCAGCTAAAGTCTGCAATACTATTTTCTTCTCATTTCTAATTAGAGTATAGCATGCAGGGGGAAGATAAATTCGCTTCAACCCAAACCTTGGTGCTAAGTCAGGCCTTAAGCCCATTTTGAGAATATCAAGTTGAGACTTTACTCCATCCGTTGTTTTACTTGGAATGTTAAGCAAAGTTTCAATGATGCTCTCACAAACATTTTTCTCTATATGCATGACATCCAATTTGTGTCGGATATAAAAAAATCTCCATTATTTAAGTTCAAAAAATATAGACTTCTTTTTCCAACAACTTGTAGGATTAGTAAATGATTCACACTGTTTAACCTTCTTTTAATTTCCCCATGAGTTATGAATCATATCAACCTTTCTAAATATTTCATCTCCAGTTAGTTCTTTTGGAGGTAACCTAAACTCTTGTTCACCATTAAATGTCTTCTTTTGTTTTCCAAATGAATGGTTGCATGGAAGAAATATTTTATGGCCAGTATTTGAGTTTTTATTCCCATGTTTTAGCCAATGTGAATTTGTTTCTTCACCACATATTGGACAAGCATAATATGCCTTAACTATGCAACCAGACAAGTTCCCATATGTAGGGAAATCATTAATTTTCCATAACAAAATAGCCTTTAATGTGAAGAACTCTTGTTGATGTGCATCATAGGCTTTCATCCCTACCTCCCAAAATGTTTTCAAATCATTGATAATGGTGCCAAATAAACATAGTTATCATTATCAGGTTGTTGTGGTCTTGATATTAGCAAAGATAACATCATAAATTTCCTCTTCATGCATACCCAAGGGGGAAGGTTGTAAGTTATTGTGAGAATAGGCCAACAACTATGCCTACTGATCATGGAGCTATGAGGATTGATACCATTTGCTGAAATAGCAAGTCTAAGGTTCCTACAATCTAAAGCAAATGCATGCCACATTTGGTTCAGTAGTTGCCATGTTGGGGAATCCATTGGGTGTCGAAGTTTACCATTATTTTCTCTTCCTTGTGCATGCCATTTTAGGAGATTGAAACATCCTCTTAAACCTATGGATGGGTGAAAAATACCACAACACTTTTGCAAGAACCCTCTTAGTATTTCTTGCCCCTGCCTTGTTTACCTTCCACCTTGACATTCCACAAGTAGGACATGAAGATGTATCATTTAACTCATTCCTGTATAGTATGCAATCATTTGGGCATGCATGTATCTTTTTATATTCCATCTCTAATGCATTCAATGTTTTCTTAGCCTCATACATGGATAAGGACATCTCATTGTTCACCGGGAGCATATCCCTTAATATTTGGAGTAAATCTGAAAAGTTTTTATTTGAGCACCCATACCATGCCTTCACATTGTACAATTTAACTAATGCAGAAAGCTTTGTAAACTTTATACAACTAGGATACAAAGGTTTTTCAGTATCTTCAAGCAATTTTTTAAATGACATTGGGTCTGTCATGAACTCATCTTCCATAGCATAAACCATTTCTACTGTACTAGCAACGTCACCACAATCCATCATGTCATAACATTGTGCCATTTTAGTTGGTTGTCTAATAGTAGGACCTGCTTCTCTATGCCAATACCATGTACGATAACTCTAGTCAATACCATTGAAAAACATATGTTCTCAAATCTTGTTAGGTGTATGATGTATTAAGTTTCCACATCGCATACAAGGACAACGAATTCCACTTTGATTCAGACAATATTCTAATGCAAAATTAATGAAGTATTCAACTCCTTCCTCGTACTCCCTTGACAATCTATCTTTAAACGTCCAACTTCAATCCATTCTATGATTCAAATACACAATGAATTAATCATGAGGAATTTTAACATTAGAATCAACTTGTTAAGAGTAAGGGCTCTTGCTCCATGCATTAGATCTTTTTTTTTTATTATTATTATTATCTACAAAAGCTATTGTTTTAACACTTTTGAAATGTTAATGTTGTATCATAGATCAAAAGGATTCATCATGTGATATATCCATGTTGTCTACAAGTATATCAAAGTGGGATAGTTAATTATAAAAATTGTCTTATTCAATTCATGTCATTATAGTTAATGCCACAAATTATTAATTTAAAACTCCTATTAGTTCATGATATTTCATCTTATTAAATACATTTAATTTCATTAGGTATTGAACCAAAGTAAAAAAAATGGTTCTCTTATAGAATTATAATCCTATCTTGTTGATGCGCTACCATACAAATGAGAAATAAATATATCTTACATATTTTTAAGTCTTTATTCACTCTCGAATTGTCAAAGATCACTTATTATGCATATTTTTGTAAAATTAAAATAAAATTATATATCAAAATATTAAACCAAGAAACATAATTAACTCTCATGATTCTATCTTGTTAAACTAAAATCAACTTATACTACATGTCTTATGCATTCTAACATCTCCAACTTCCTAGTTTAGGTGGTGGTTCCTATCCCATATAGGAATAAATAATCCCTACATGTCAATTACTATTATGTTTCATTTCATTTTGGAAAAATTTTAGCAGTATTTCCCCATAGTTCTCCAAGTACACAAAATGGAGAAGGCATATTATTCAACTTTGTCCAAAAATGCACCTAGAGAACAAAATGAACGACTGTCGAAATTTCTAAAAAATGAACCAAGCATAAGAGCGTAACTTCAAAGATATTATGTTTTCCTCATATTGTCCAATTGGACAATTCAAGCATCATTTGTAGAAAAAAAGAGTCTCATTCACATGCTAGACAAATTTAGAAGTTGTCAACTTCAAACTAGTTCATCAATGAACCATTTTCATTCTTTGACAACTTAAATGTCCTTAGCATGTAATAAGAGAAATTTTTGTCATACAAGGATGCTAGAATGGGAAGTCTAATGTTTCATGCATAAACTTATTTAAATCCTATCTAAGTATCTTAAACACATCAAAATGAAATACATTTAAATCGTTTAACATATTTGTTATTTGACTAGTAGAAGAAAAAAGAAATATATTTACTTGAAAACTCATGAGTAGAGAAATTTAATTAGACTTGGTAACAAAAAAACAAAAATTAATACTCAAAATATAAAGTCATCAACTTCATAGGCAAACCCATATATGAATGATAATGTAGGCCATTTAAGTTTCTAAAATAAGCAATATTCTTTACAATACTAATGAGTAGATTAAATAATAATAATAATAATATGTAATAACACTAAGCCTTTGTCCCTTAAAAAAAAAAAATAGATATAGTAATATTTTAAAAAGAAAATATCAAAGAATGTGGAAATTCATAATGAAATGAGTTTAGTCTTTTTATAACATATCCCTAATCATACATCATATATTTATTTTTGGATTTAGTAGGTCACAAGAGTTGTTGATTCTTATAAGGTTTAAGGACACAATGGATATATTAGTGTTATTGACAAGTTGAATTTAGTTATTAGCCACCAATTTGATACAAGCTGTTTTAGTGTTGGAAACAATAGAGATTTCATTTCTTTGAATGGTCAACTCTACTTGATCCACACTATATAATTGCTGAAAGTTTTTAATACCATAAGTGATTATTTAACAGGAAAATTCCTTAGGCAATATCCCAACAATTATGAACTTTATTGCTCTTTTTATGGCATCCAAACATGGTTTCTAGACTTGAAGACCATATGATTTTGATATATATACCATTAAAAAAAACATGGTTTTTGGACTTAAAGACCATATGATTCTAATATCTACCATTAAAAAAAAGTTGTAACTCATTAAATAACCTCACATTCAATGGAATCAAATTAAATCCAAAGTAAACCCACCCACTAGACCAAATCTACTAACCACCAAATAACTCAACTACAACTCTGATTATTTATGTTCATTTTCCTTTAAAAAAATGAAG
This sequence comes from Vitis rotundifolia, assembly GCA_030254885.1. NCBI lineage: Eukaryota > Viridiplantae > Streptophyta > Magnoliopsida > Vitales > Vitaceae > Vitis > Vitis rotundifolia. Next base: position 11,540,209 of record CM058170.1, read on the forward strand.
TATTGAGAAGTTAGAGTTTCATTGCAAGGTATAGAGAAAGATACCGGAGAGAGCAAAGAATTGCCTTAACAAGACTTGTCCCTTGAAATTGTCCTCTAGTGATTGAGAAATTAAAAGGCTAACCCATGATTAGAAGGACCTGCATTTTTGGTACAATGAGATAAACTTTTAAACAACAAATAGAACATCAAAGGGAAAACAATAGTTGGAATAGGCAAAAGCTTTTCTTAGATGTAGACAAACTTTTTAACTACGTACAAACAGAACATCAAATGGAAAACAGCAACTGGAATAGGTAAAAGCTTCTCTTAGATCTTTGAGCACAGAATGAAGAGGGAAATGGAAAAAAAAAATCCTTATGTACCTAGATTGAATAACTTTAAAGCAAACAAACAGTGTGGAAATGAATCACCAATGGAGGAAAGTGCATTAGATGAAGAAGTTAGAGATATGCATACTTAAATTTTAATACCTTGAAACTGACACCTGAACTGGTATTTAATATTTGAGAATGAACATTACCAATCTCCATTAAAACTCTTAGTTCTTTTTCCCCTTGTTTGCTTGCTTTTTTCTCATCTAGGTTTCTTGTTGTACTTTTAGGCTAAAAAATAGGATCATCATTATGTACCAATGCAGTTTGAGAAAGGTTTGCTTTATTTCTACAATGGGTTGGAAAATTTGGACCATTATTACATAGCAATAAAATATTTTATAATGAATTTTGTAATAAATAAATTAAAATTATAAAATATCCATTTTAATTTATTTATGATATTCATTTTATAATCTATTTCTTTCAATAATTTTAGAATTTTCATATTTCATGTTTATCTTTTTTATAGATACAAATTTTTATTAATAAATAATTTTACCATAAAATTTGTCATATTTTTTTAATAAAAATTTTTATCATTGCTTTCATAATAATTCTAAATAAAATACTATTTTAATTCATTTATAAGAATTATATTGAATCTATTTAAATATTTTATATGGATTTATATTAAAATTAAATCTCTTTTAAATTAAAGTTATTTAGTTTTTTAATTTACTTTCTATCATTATTAGGATGTAAGCTACAGAAATTTACTTTATTCTTCAAGTTTATTATATCAAATTCAGACTCAAGCTTGCTTAAGTCATATTTATAAAGAGTCAGAGGTGGTATGGAAACACCACCTTTGAAATCACATGCTTTTAGTTGTTAGACATTGGTTATTAATTGATGCAAATGTATGTAATAATAATAACATAATTAACTGAATATATAGTTCTAATTATATATATATCATAAATGTTTAAATATATAGCATCAAGTTTTTATGGAGTTTTTTTTCCTATTTTTGAATTTTTTTTTCTCCACCAATTGGGTGATAATGTTGAATATTTTGACTTGCTATAAGTAGCTAACAATTTAGGGATGATGATTAGGGATATGACATTTGCTCCACTTCTCCACTAACCTACAGCCTATAAGTAGTTTTCCACTTCCCCGTGACTAACTTGTAACCTATAAGCACTTGATAGTTAGGGATGATGACAACATGGATAATGACGTGAGTTCACTACCTCCAAGGCTCCTACTCTAACCTTCTCTAACATTGGCTTTACACTTGCAGGATGCCAGGATAACATGTCCAATTTATTTTTCAATGAATTCTTTGTCATACTTCTTGCAGTTTTGGAATTGAGTAAACGTATACTCATTCAGTATCTCATTACCAAGTCCACCAGTTGGAATAATGGGATATTTAAAAAAAATTAAAATTTTTAATATAAAATATATATAAATCTAGATTACATAACATATATAAAGTTTTAATATAACTTTTATGTTTTTTTCAAATTTCATATTCTTCCATTTTCTCTCCCTTAATTTTCTTAACACATTCTTTCCTCTAATTTTCTTAACACAATCTTTCATTCAAAAATTTCAAGATGAAAATGAAATTGTAAAGCTTATTGTATTAGTTAGTTTTTTTAAAATGGGCAATGAGGAAGATCACTGTACTTTGAAGAATTTAAATAACATATATATATATATATGTAATGGTATTACAACTTGACCATTAAACACCCAAAATTTAAATTTAAATAGGGAGGTGCATTCATCCATCTCTTATAATTATTATAATAAATGTAAAGAGAAACACATTTTATGTTTAGAGAATCATTAAACAAAAAGAAAGCTTAGAAAGAGAGAAAATAAGAAAAAAAATAAAAATAAAGTAATCTCAAAACCGACATTTTGTACTTGAAAAGAGAACCTTTTGTTTTATGAGGTAAGACAAGTTAGTCAATCATAATAGTATTTTCTAATAGTACTACCATTCAAACTATGGTTTCATTTTTAAAAACTAAAAATTATTTTTAGAAATTAACATCATTATCAGACAATTGTTTTCTCATTAACAATATAGGGAGCTTCTTAAGAGCAAATTTTTGCCCTTTTTTTAAAAAAAAAAAAACACAAAAATATTAAATAAATTAAAAATCATAAATTACAAATAAAGGAAAACACAATACTTAAAAATTATATTTAGCTCCATCTAGTTTTCCTTTGATAGTAAGTTAAACACGATTTATATTTGTTTTCCAATGAATTCTTATTTATAATTTAATATGACATCCAAATACAATAATATATAAGAAACATAATGAATTTCTACATCTTATTTAATTTCTGTATCAACATTTCAAGCATAATCCTAATGAAAACATTTTTTTACCAAGTGATTATGTATATGGTAACGTGTTTTTTTCTTAGAATATTGTGGACCATCTATTTTGTTCTCTTGACACATTCCATATAGGATTGTCCTCCTACATCCTTTGATGCTTTAGTGTGCAATTGTGGTCATTTTTTGAGTTGTTTTTAAGCTCTTATTGATGGCCCATTGAGACTATATCGATCACTAGTTTTGAATTTTCAATGAGATATTTTGGAGAGATTAAGTGGATCCCAATTTCGTCTGCAGTGACCCTTAATTCTTAGTTTAGGACTTTGTTTTTTTGATTGATTTATAGCATATTTAGGTTTGTTTAGAATTCTAAAACCTTAATTCTTACAAATAAATTCATGTTTTAAAATAAATAATAATTGGTTTCATTTTCTTTAAAAATATGAAATACAATAAAAGTTTTGATAATGAATTGGAATGAGTGTTTTTTTTTTTTTTCCTTTTTAAAGAATGATTTAATAAGATTCAAGTTTTTTTTTTTTTTTTTGTTAACTTTATCTAAGAAATTATAGAAATCGAGGTATTAATCAAGATATTAAATGATTAAATTGAGAAATAATATGTTAATGTTATTAAATATATATTCTAAGATTTATTTTATGATAAAATAATTTTCCTTTTTAACATCACAAGAATCATAAATCAAAATAAAGATTTGAGTTTATTAATTTATCAAAGCAATTCTCCTTTTAATACTTTATGAACCAAAAACAAAATTAAAATTTGAGTTTACTATGGTTATCTAATTCATGTCTTAAAATATAAAACAAAATGAGTTTTTTTTTTTTTACAATAAACATGCCAAAATAATAATTATTTTTAGTATATCATGAATCATAAGTAAAGTCTATATGATATTAAAATTCACACATCAAAACATGAAATAAATTAATTTTCTAAATTAAAAACAAATATGCAACTTGTATGCTTTTATAAAATATTTATACTTAGCTTTCATATAATTTAAAACATGCTAAACACACCTTAAACTAACCCATGCATCAATCGTCCATCAATAGTCTCCATAGGTTGTTAGCCTAGCTTCCCATTTCTCTTACCCATCAATTGTTCTTTCTTGTTACATCTCATATTTTAGATGGCCCAAAACGTACCTTAATCCATGAGCCATACCACTCCCTCTTAAAAGCTTATGTTCCTTTTAGTTGCTCAAGACAAGTACAACACCAATCAGGCCATGCCATACCCCTGTAACAACATATTCTTTAGGCTATCAAAAAAACCTATACCTACCACCTCCATCAACCGTCTTTCTTTTGCCACAACCCATGCTTTGGGCTGCCCAAAACCCATCTCCGTCACAATGAATAACTACTCTTTCTGTGCTTGCCATCCACTCATTCTCCCTTCTTATCCTTCCTCACGTACACATTTTGAGACTAGTAGAAAACAAGACTTTCTCTCTTTTTCCTCATTTTCACTCATATTTTCTCAATCATCACCAGTAATCTCTCTACATTAAGCTTCACATCACCATCAAAGCTTTGTCTTCTTCCTTCTCTACTTGCAAATGCATAAAGTCCGATGCCCTTTTGCTTTTATATCATCCATATCTATTTTCTTTTCTCCCAAAATAGAATACAACATCTCCACTCAAGCTTCGGTTTCTTTTCCAAATCAAACACCATAACCCTTAGCTCCATTGAAACCCCATTTTCATCATTCTCCAACATGTGCATCACAACAGCAAAACACAACACCACCTAGCCTCATTGTGATTTCGTTTTCTTCTTTCCTTCAAACAAACACCACAGTAGTTTCAATATGCAACAAATGATTAGTGAAAAGGTGGCCAAGATGGCCCGACCAGAACTTTTTTTGGCTCATCATGTCGAACTCGGTTGTTAACTCTATTGGAAGTCATCGCAGGGATTCCGACATACAACTAGAGCAAGATGACTCGAAGGTGGCCATCATGAAGAAGAATGTCGAACTTTTCGATGAAGAAGATGTTTAGATGACACCACCAGTGATTACTCCACATGCCTCTTCAAGCTTGGAGTCCAGATAAAATAAAAAAACCAATTTGATCTCTTCTTTAGTTTCTTGGTAACAAAAATTAAAAGGGGTAAATATTTTTATAAGCAAGAAGTTCATAGTGTCATGCCACTCTTAGGTAACCAAGTTTTCTGTACATCAAGTGAATAGCATGCCTATCTAGGAATAATATTCTAAAGACACTCATTTTGAATCCTTCTAGGTATTCCTTCAAAATCTCATCCACAATCTTTTGACAATAGGCTAATATCTCACTTATAGATCTATTCAAGGGTTTCTCATCAATGACAGGTTCACTTACTCCAATATGAGGTAAATTTTGATCTTTCTTTTCTCCATCATGTTCCAGTTGCCTCTGCAAGTTTGACCGTCATTATGTGCCTAAAAAAATTGATCTCAACCTATTTGAAACATAAGGCTGACTTGAACTAGATCTCTTCCCAGCAGGCTAAATGACTTTGAAAGTGAAGTTTGAGTGGGGTTTTCTTTAACCCGTTTTTTGTCTAATGTTAATAAATCTACCAAGGGAAGCAAATCAGTTTCTATGAGAGATCCAAGAATCAGGGGCCCTTCCTTGCACAAATTTTGTGTGATTTATTCCCTAGTCCTCGATTGGGAGACAAGTATTGATCCTTTTGTTGTGGCCATAATGATTCAATGTCATTCCAAAAAAAAACCCTCTAAGAAACAATCATGCTTTTTAGAATGACTGTTAATCTTGTTTATTCTCTCCCATTATATAATTTTTCCCCTATTTGTCTATAGGACAATTTCAACTGTCCAAACAATGGTAAAATAGTACACCCAAAAATGTCATCTAAAATCACCGGAAAGTGTACACCCACAACAAAATCACTATTTAGTTTATTTTTAATTCTTCTTTTTCCCTTGATTGTTTGTTTCTCTTTAATTCTTTCCTAATTTTATTTTGGTTTATCTCCTACTCTTTTTGAGATTTTATAGTTTTATCTTATCTAAAAATCATCAAGGGATGGAACTTTGAGCTACAAGAGCACAAAAAAAAATATATATATTTAGAGGCTTAAGGTGATTTTTTTTATATGTATTCACATTTTCTTTAAAAGGAACAAATTTATAATAACAAAGTTCATAGCCAAAAAAAGCAAAAATATAAAATATGGGGTAAAAGGATAATGTAATTCATGTGTTTATACTTGTTTGACCTTTTTAGATTTGTGATGTGGTCAATTTATTTTCATTGATAGATTTTTTTTTTTTAAATCACATCTTAAATGAAATGAGATTGTTATATTTTCAAGTCTTTGTCTAAATTTATTAATATGATTGGATGAACCATGGAGTAATCTTTTTGCCTTATTGGAATGGTTTAGTTTTTAATTATTATTTCTCACTTCCATTCTTTGGTTGTTGTTGCAATTACTCTTGAGTTCATGAACTATAAATCAAATTTAACTTATGAAAGTGGTTGAGAGCCAAGTCCAATTAAGAGTGGCAATTGGAGTTAATTTAGACAGATCAACAAGCAAAACAAGTCTTAAGTCTATTTCTAGTGGTCTAATTATTGTTAAAAAACAAGTTGATGTTTGATATTAAGTGAATTTTTATTGGTTTTTATTACGTATTTCATAGAGGTTTTTATTATGTATTTCATAGAGGAATCATTTGTTGTATGAGAAATAGTATATTTTCAATCATTTCAAACACTATTTTTCTTGACTATATATGCTTTTTAGGCACATACACCTAAATAAACTTGTTTTCAAAATAATGTCCAATATAGTGTGTTTGTACCACATAAGTTGTCATGTCATAAAACCGTAGTTGGCGACTACCATTTTATTTTTCTAACACGGTTAAAAACCGTAGTCACCAACCACAACTTTAACTTTAAGTTAAAGCCGTGGTTGATGACTATGGTTTTGAATTCTTTTAAAAATGATCAAAGTCGTAGTCACAACTAGGCTTTAACTTTAATTATATATGTAATTATTTTGTTCCATTTGAAATATTTTTAACTTTAATTTTTTTAAATAAAAATATTATATTATTTTGATTTTAAATAAACTTATCTCATTATTTAAATAATAATAATATATGAAATTAAATAATTGATATTTTTAATTTGATATAAAAATATATTTTTAAATTTTATTAAAACAATAGGTACTATATTTAAATATAAATAAAATATAATAAATTATATTTATTTAAAAAAATAAATTATGAAAGCCTATTTAAAAAATAATAATATAAATTATTATATTAATTAATAATTTTTTTATATACTATATCTAAGTGGTATATAATATCATATATATATATATATATATATATATATATATATATATATATATATATATATATATATATATATATATATATATATAAGTTCAATTTAAATTTAAAATTTATCATATTTTAATTTCAGTGCATAATATCACATTGTGTCCATAGGATAATAATTTATGAAAATATTATCATATTTTCATTTAAGTTCATAATATCATATCATGTCGATATGATAATAATTATTTATATATTTAAATGAAAATATGATAAATTTTAAACTTAAATTAAACTTTTATATATATGTGTGTGTGTGTGTGTGTGTGTGTGTGTGTGTGTGTGTGAGAGAGAGAGAGAGAGAGAGAGAGAGATTATATACCAATTACATACAATATATAAAAATTTATTAATTAATATAATAATTTATATTATTTATTTATTTTTAAAATAGGTTTTCATAATTTATTTTTTTAAATAAATATAATTAATTATATTTTATTTATATTTAATTTTAATTAATTAATTATATTTATATTAAATATAGTGTCAATTGTTTTAATAAAATTAAAAAAAATTATATCAAATTAAAAATATCAATTATTTAATTTCATATATTATTATTTTTTAAATAATGAGATAAGTTTATTTAAAATCAAAATAATATAATATTTTTATTTAAAAAAATTAAAGTTAAATATTTTAAATGAAACAACATAATTTTATATATAAAAAAAAAATTAAAGTTAAAGTCGCAGTTGGTGACTACAGTTTTGACCATTTTTAAAAGAATTCAAAACCGTAGACACTAATTGTAGATTTAAACTTAAAGTTAAAACCGTGGTTGGTGACTACAGTTTCTGACAATTTTAGAAAAATAAAACCGTAGTCACCAACTACGGTTTTATGACATGGGAGCTTATGTGATACAAATGCATTAGATTGAGCATTACTTTGGAAATAAGTTTATTTTATGAAAAAAAAAAATTCAATGTAGTATTTTGGGTCAAAACTCCCACTCTATAGATGTTATCTATGGTAATATTTGTTTCATTTTAAATCTAATCTTATTTATATTTTACAAATTCATAACAAATGTGTGGACCCGCATTTTTCACGTGCGGCCCCACTCAATCGGCGAGACTCATTTTTTATTTCTAAAAAATTGTTTTTGAAAAAAACTCGGAGTCACCACTTATTTTATTTTTATTTTAAAGGGAAAATAAAATAAGAAAGAAAAACCCTAAAATGTGACTCCATAATTTTTGGAAAAAGCATGTCTTTGAAAAACCTGAGTCTAGGTTCGAGGATCATATTACTTATCGGGAAGGTACCTATAGGAGGTAGCACCCCTCTAAGCCCTAAAGAGGTCTCTACTGACTAAGTTGGGGGAAATGTGGCGATTAATTGATTAATTGAGGACACCTAGGTAGATTAAGGTGATTAAAATAAATAAATAAATAAAATAAAATATAAAATAAAAATAACATGCCAAATAAAATCACATCACAATAAAGAAGAGTTAGGGTGCGTACCTGAACCACTTCTTAAGCGATATCATAAAACATCAATGGTTAGCTTAGATAATATATCACCCAGCATGCGTTTATCATAAATGAATGAACAATAAAACAATATATCAAGATACCCAATTATCAAATATAGGCGCGATTCACAGATATTCACAAAATTTAGAAAGCGGTGTCAAGGAGGCGTACCTGGATAGCATGGGTAATTTGTAATGCTCTTTCACGAGACATGAGGGGTTAGATAATAAATAATAAAATAAAAAAAGTCTGACATACTCGTTATTTAACTAGCATAACAAAAAAATGAACAAAGCTTATGAAACTATCACTTATCATTTATGTCAGGTGTATAATTTCTAAAAAAAATATTAACATGATTTCACTAAGTAGCAAAGGTGGCAACAAAATAAGTTTTAAAAAGATTTTCTTATGTAGGGGTTTCACCAATTCCCCAATTAATATACACAAATCTAGCATGGAATTATCTCATTTATTTGGGACCACAAGCTTGGATTCGTGTTTTGTTCAAAACCAAAATTTTATTTGAAAATTGAGAAAGATGCGAACCGATCAAAACATGGTTGCACATTATTTTAAGAAAATGAGATTTTGATTCTAAAAATTCTAAATGAATTTTTGAAATGGATTTTTAAAGGAATGTGATTTTGATTCTAAGAACTCTAAATGAGTTTTTGAAATAGATTTTTAAAGGGATCTTTTGAGAAAAGTGTTATGTTTTAAAAATAAAAGAAATTAATTTGAAAACAATAAAACGTATGAATCAAAATACCAAACAAAACAAAAGGAGAACAAAATCACAAAGTAGAATTTTTTTACAACCAAGAAAATTGAAGTGGTGAGGATGGAGGCCAATCTTCACTATTTTCCGATGGCCTCCAAAAAAAATGAATTTGACAAAAGACTACCAAAGAAATAAACTATTCAAACTTAGATCAAATAAACTAATGAGACATTCACCAAAAATTAAAGACTGGTATTCACGAAACACATAAATTGAGTATAACAATCAAGAATTAATATAAGGATGGCTAAACTATCAAATTGAAATTACAAATATATTCAAACTAAAACAAATGAATAACTCAGCAAATTAAAACTAAACTAAAATCGGAATTAGAAATATGGAATTCATCTAAGAGGATTAATCAAATAATTGAATTAAAATCATAAGCACATTCAAATTATAAAATATTAAAATTAAAATAGATTGACATTAAGCTCCATCCAATAAGACTAGTTAAACTGATGAGTTAAAATCAACAAATGCATTTAGGCTAAAAACAAGTTAAAATCAAACTAACTGGAATTAAAAACACAAACTTTATTTGGCATGATTATTTGAACTAAAGAATTAAGATCAACAAGTACATTTGAACTAAAAATAAACTAGAATTAAACTAATGGGAATTAAAAATATAAGCTTTGTCTCACAAGATCAATCAAACCAAAGAATTAAGATCACTAACTCGTTCAAATTAAAAATAAACTAGAATTAAACTGATTGGAATTAAAAAAAAAAAAGTAAACTTCATCTCCCACATTATTTAAACTAAGGAATTAAAATCACTAACACATTCAAATTAGATTATAAACTAAAACTAAATTAATCCAGAATTAAAAAGAAATAAATTTTATCTCACAAATCAATTAAACTAAGGAATCAAAATCACTAACACATTCAAATTAAATTATAAACTAAAACTAAATTAATCTGGAATTAAAAATAAATAAACTTTATCTCTCACATCAATTAAACTAAGGAATCAAAATCACTAACACATTCAAATTAGATTATAAACTAAAACTAAATTAATCCAGAATTTAAAAAATAAATTTTATCTCACAAATCAATTAAACTAAGGAATCAAAATCACTAACACATTCAAATTAAATTATAAACTAAAACTAAATTAATCCGGAATTAAAAAATAAATAAACTTTGTCTCTCACATCAATTAAACTAAGAAATCAAAATCACTAACACATTCAAATCAAATTATAAACTAAAACTAAATTAATCTGGAATTAAAAAAATAAACTTTATCTCAAATAATTAATCAAACTATTGAATTAAAAATTAAAAATTTAGGCTAAATAAAAGTGCTATATTGAAAACTAATTTGTGAAGTGGAAGAAAAAAATCCTCTCTTGATGCGTCCAAGTGGCAACCCAATCCTCGTCCGAAGCCTTCTGCAACTCCCCCCGAAATTTCTTTTGTGCGTGTCCTCTCTAAAAAAAGATTGCTCTTGTATGTGGATCTCTGCCAAAAATTCTTGCGTGTTCTCTCTGCCCAAATCCTCCCGTGTGTTGATCTCAAAAAATTCTCCTCTCCCTCTAAAAAAATCCTGTGCGTGTTGATTTCAAAAAATTCTCCTTTATGTTTGGATCTCTCTGCCTAGAAGAGATCCTCTCCTCTGCCCAAAAGTATTTCTCTGTGTGTATCCCCCCCTCAAAAAAAATTCGCGTGTTCTCTCTGCCCAAGCAATAAAAATCCTCTCCTTTGCTTGTCACTCTTTCGTTCTCTGTAATATCTGTATTTGTAATCATCCAGTTCAGACTTGCCAATGCGGGTATCAATTCTTGAATTCTGGGCCATCAAAAACTGATTGTCAACGAATGGTGCGTCAATGGGATGGATATATTGCTGAGTGGGGCGTCAATGGAGAGAAAATTTTGATCGGCATAGGCGCTCGTGTCATTGAAGATGCAGCCGTGAAGATTCCCCCAGAGTGACCTGCTGCTGGTGCGTGTCTTGAATGGAATCTATGATGCGGGCTGGTCCTCTTGATGGTGGGGAATACGGCTGTGTGCTTCCAGCGTGGGGGAAAGTGGCAGCCAGAATTTGTGGCTACTCATCCTTAGAGAATCAATGATGCGGTCCTTAGAGAATCCATGATGCCCCCCCCCTCCCCTTCCTTGCCCTCAATGTGCGTGTTATATGTTGGTTGATCGTGCATGCTATTATTTTCGGAAAGTGGCAGTCCACCAAGATGCCGCTTGTGGTGGAGAATCCCCTTGTCCTTAGTTCCCATATCTGATCCATATTTTCCTAAAATTTTCCACCTTTGACGTGTAAAAAGCCCCTCGAGATCTCCGTGGTGTCTTGCTTTCTAAAACCATGATCTTTCCAAGAAGTCTCCTTATATTATTTTTGGTAAGTTCAGTCGCTTCCACCTCGGTCTCCAATGAGCCATATCTCTCAAAAAAAATCCAGCCATGATCTTTCCGATAAGTGGCAGCCCACCTTCCTTGTGCACAGCCATCGAAATCTCATGCAAAATTCAAAAAATAAAGTTTAAAGAAAAATCTTGTAATTGGGAATAAAATAAAATCAAATAGAAAATCAAATCACATAGCTATAATATCCAAGATGTCAATCCATGGAATTAAAAAAATGAATAAATAATTAAGAAAATAAACAAATAAATTGATAAGGGTATAGAAACAAATATTAGACATATGCAATTAGAAAAAATCAAGAAATTAAATTAATGCGACAAATCATAACAATTTAAATGTCAAACTCAAACCCTCAAAAATAAAAAAAATAAAAAATAAAAAATTCACTTCATGCAATATATAGTCAAGCCAATACTCATCTTATCTCAGAAAAATAAAATCAAGAACATGCCTATGTGAACTAGGTGTCCTAAAGTGATCGGGACATTGTCTGAGTGACCTAAACATGCTTAAGTGTATCATCCTAAAAGTGCGCCTAAAAGCTATCCTAAAAATAAAGGAAAAACCTAAGTCTAAATCAGGGCTACCAAGGATCACAATACGGGGTCAGATAATCCCTCAACCAGAGTCTCCGAGGTGGCTCAAAAAAAGGTAAGTAGTATGAGTAGTAATGGGCCACCAAGGAACTACCGTGAAGCACTGGAAGTGAACTCAAAGACATGTGTCAAAGGGACAAAATTAAGGGTCTACAAAATGATCATCAATACAACGAAAAATGACAAAAGAGCTTTGTGGTTTGCCAAGCTCTTGCATCTTGTATTCTAACATAACATCTTGAATGCATATTGAGAAACAAAATAGTTAATTTCAACAAATTTCCATTTTGGGTTTTTTTTTCTCATTGGTAGACTCCTACATCATATGATATCAATTTTTGGTTAATATAGAAGTGAGGAATTAAATAACCTTGGACACTCCACCTCATGAGCCATATTTTTAGTTTTATGAAATCTCATCTCAAATATATATATATATATAATCTTGTGTTTTTCTTTAACTGACACAACAATTATCTCAAGCCACTTCTAAACCTGAAGATAAGTCACGAATACACTATAGGAGAACAAACATTGATGCATTAATTGCTATTCTCTTTTTTATTTATTTCTTCAAGAAGTTTTCATGGGACTTTCACTTGGCTTTAATTTCATGTTCCTTTGATTCATGTTCTTGAACCTTGAGTAAGCATTCTTTGCACAACCCGAGCTCAAGATCAAAGAAATTCTCATTCATATTTAAGGTTAGATTATGGATAGCCTAATGTCAGTGGTTTCTAGCATATTATGATATCAAAGCATCATCCTTAGGACCTAGATAAGAGAGAATTAAAATTACATATTTTATTTCCAACTTTTTATGCATAAATATAAAACAATTTCATTATCTTAAGGGTATAACTAATGAAATTTGATATACAATTTTTATGTCTTCTCTTGTTGTCCAAATGAATTATATAATGGTACTTGTAAACAGTACCATAGTTTCCTAAAATGATTAAGGACCACATTTTTTAAGTTCCAATTTTTCCTAAAATACCATAATGAATTTTTTTTCATAATTATTATGGTTGCAACAATAAACAAAATAAAAGGAAGTCATGTTACATCATTTAATAAATGTCATAAAAAATGCAAAATTAAAAAATTAAACCCTATAAAGGATATATATTTGCATGGAGAATAAATATCTAATTCAATAAATTTTCATAAAAAATATTTCTACTTTTCACAAAAATTTTCAATAGTGACCTATTGTCTTAGGATTTTCTTTCAAGTTGCTAGTAGATGGGAATAGGTCTAGATAGAATTAAAAGAAAAACAAAAGAATTAAAAGAAAAAAAAATGAGAAGTAAGATTTTCAATATTGACTAATATAACCTTGATGGATTTATAAATGAGATTACATTGACTTATAAATTATTTGTCAAGATAGTTTTTACCAACCTTGACATAAGAATATATTAAATTGGTAATCAATCTCATTCATTTGATGATTTTAGGAATTTGTTTTAAAAAGGAAACATTAGGTTTCAGATACAATTTTGAGTTGTAGAACTCAACTTGATCGCGAGCAGCCAAGAATCCCTAAACCCTAAGATCATATTACTTGAAAACAAACCCTTATTTTCTCTAATTTCTATACCCTAGGTTGGATTGTGGAAAGCCCCAAACTTGAATTAATCGAATTTAAAATCAATATTCATTTTGTTATTAATTTAATTTCTTTTACTTAGTTTCACATTATTCACATACTGTTTTTCACTTTAGGATTTAAACAAAAGCAATTCATTTATTCTAGTATTGAAAATTTCCATAAGCCAGTCCTTAAGGACGATACCCAAAGTACTACAAAAGTCGTAGTGATTTTTTCTCTAATTTTTCTTTACCAGAGTTGCTACGTAAAAAGGCTAAGTATTTTGGTACAACAAAGAAGTTCAGTCAAGTAACCATTGTTCTAACATTCCATTGTAGCATTTGAATTTTGGACTTTAGCAATCTAACTTCAACAAAAATGTCAACACAAAAGTGGTGAAATCCAATAAAAGAAATAATAAATCGAAAAAACAAAAACCTAATTAACTTAATAGGAAACAATTAATTTTTTAAACAAAAAACAACTAAACAAAGTTTTTCCCCAACAATGACACCATTTTCTTGACAATAAATTTCTATCATAATTAATATATTAATACCTAAATACATGATAACCCTAGTTAAGAAAAACCAAAGATCGAGTTACTACAACTTTGTAATATTCTGAGTTGTCGTTCTTTAGGATAAGCTATAATGTGTTCAATTGTTTTTCAGTTAAAATGATGAATTATTTTCTGTAGTTAATGAAATCCTAATTTAAATAAATAAAGATAAAATCTGGATAGAAATTTCTTAACATATTTAATGAAATAAATTGTATAAATGAAAATGTCTTGGAGAGTTTCATAATCAAGTGTTAATCCATAGATAGAAAGGACATTGTAAAATCTAATGTCTAGAATCAAAGTCAATCTGCAATCAAATTGGAATGAAAAAAGAATAGAAAATAAAAGAAAACATAAAACTTTAATGAAGAATTTATAGGAGAGATGTCAATATCTCTTCTCACATTCTACCCTTTAAAACCTAAAAAGACTTGAGTTTAAATAGTAAAAACTAACCTAGATACATGACACAACCTCTTTGGCCAAAAATATCCAAACACAATTAAAGATATCTCAAAAATCATAAAATTCTTAAATCTTAGGCTTGTTAGACTCCTCTTTAGGCTTGAGAGGCCCAAAAATTGAAGTAAAGGAGGCTTAGAAGGGCTTAGTTCAAAATACAATTAGAGATTCTCTTGAATTTCGAATTTAGCTTCTATCCATTTTGTGCTATTACTTTCAAATGATCATATCTCGCTCCTTTCAACTCTGATTTGTGCACTATTTGAAAAGTTGGACTCTTAATTTCTTGGGCTTTGAAATAATATATAGTTTTCCCTAAAAAGTTTCCAAGAAGTGGCTCAAGATTCAATGCAAAGTCAGGTGTGCTATAATTGCTTTTGTTTGAGTTGAATCTACATTTAAAATCGGAAACATGACTTCAAAACTTCTTCCTTCATGGTTTCTTACCCCTCTAACTCTCCATAAAGGTCATTGCTGGTGTTTCATGCCTATGACTCACCTTTTTGGATTTTCTTGGTTCTCATCAAGTTTCTCAAGTCTCAAATCTTTCTTTAGGTATATTTGACCCATTCTTCTTCTTTTGTTGAATATAACTATAGAAACTTGTATCTTTTTTTCTCCCTTAAACCTGAAATTAATCTCAAAATATATGTTAGATCCATTACTAGGGCCTTAGCACCAAGTGAAGTTAATTTTAATAAATTGAGCATTTTATGTTGCATATATCATATCATATATGTGCTATTGGAGCACATATATTGACTCCAATCATCTTCCATCATGCTCATTTTAAACTTACTATACATGCATTTATGCAATCTTTTTTTTTTCCACAAAAAGAGATATTAGTAGCACCAAATATAATATCATTAATATATATTTGAATAATAAGTATATTCTTCTCCTTTGTTTTAATAAAAAAAAAAAAAACGATGTCAATGTTTCCCACTTTAAAACCATTTTCAAGAAGAAATATTTTTAATCTTTCATACCAAGCTTTAAATGTTTGTTTTAAACTATAGAGTGCCTTTTTAAGTTTAAGAACATGGTTTGAATAATTATAGTGATTAAGACTGGGAGGTTGTTCAATATAAACTTCCTCCCAAATATATAATTTAAGAGAGCACTTTTCATATTCATTTGACATAAAATAAAGTTTTTGAAATAAGCAAAAGCAAGTAGCATCCTAATAGCTTTTAATTTATACAACAATAAGTGCAAAGGTTTCTTCATAATCAATTCTGCTTTTAATTTATACAACAATAAGTGCAAAGGTTTCTTCATAATCAATTCCTTCTTCTTAATTAAACATTCGGGTTGTTAACCTAATTTAATTCCTAACAATTATTGCTTTTTCATCCATCTTGTTTCTATACATCCATTTAGTTCCAATTATGGTTTGTTTAATTAGCTTAGGAACTAATTCTCAAACTTTATTTTTTTTTCAAATTGATTTAATTCTTTTTGCATAGTAATCATCCAATTTTCACCTATTTTGGCTTCATAAATATTCTTAGGTTCTATTTGAGAAATGAAAGCCAAATTATTGTAAATATTTTTCAAAAGAGATCTAGTTCTTACTCCATTGGATGGATTACCCATAATTTGGCCTTATGAATGATTGATGACAAACTTTCTAGGGATTGGCCCCTAAAAGTAAGACATTATGTAACAAAGTCAAATTTGACTGTCCCTCTACTATCCTATTTATTCATTAACATTGATTTAAGCATTCAATCCATATCTCTTACATTGTACATGACTTAAGTGCATTCGAAGTTGCACAAAAGATACAAGTCATAGGTTTCTTGTAAGTAGATTAGTTGTTCGCAATCAGTCCATGGATATAGGCAATCTAATAGAAATTGTAGTGTACTGCTTTCTAATTGGAGAGATTAGCCGTCAAGATGGTTTTCCTAGATAAGTGCACTGGTGTATGTGATACACATTGCACAAGACCTACGATGAATCATGATGTAAGGCTATCAATTGTCATGATTCATCAAGCTACTATACCATATGGACTCTTAACCATGAAAGGATACTAAGCCTATGTTGAAATCAACTAGAGGCTTTGACCTATCGGTGAGACCCTAAAGTGGTCATATATCCCTATAGATTGGGTCACTATTGATGGAGATTGGTGGCAACAGGTATTTTCAATAAACACCATGATATTTCATAGGATTGAGATAGCTAGTGTGTTCCCTTAGGCGATCCAAAGAATGTGATCATGAAATCTGTGATTGCAGTAATTCCTTTAGTAGAATTTGACATATGCTCCCTGAAGCTAGAATATATTAGTTGATCACATAATAAGTGAGATATGTTAGTTGTTTATGGGGGGCTGACATACAGTGGATAGTAAGTCAAGGACCTGAGCTTTATCTCGTTGTTATTTACAAAGGGTATTGGAATATAATTGATTCTCTATAGTGGGATGTTGAACCAACTTTGGATTTTGAGGAAGCCAGTAATCTTATGGGTCCTCATGGTCCCCGTTTTGAGCTCATATACCATGTTGACACAATTTATGAGGATTAGATTGACTCTAGGTTCATTCTTGTGTATATGGGTGTTTTAGTAATCATGTAAAGTTACATAGGAGATAATAAAAAAGGACCCTAGATTGGGCTAATTAATTAATTAGATGGGCCTATGTGGTTAATTAATCAATTAGGACCCATTTTAGGCTAGATTAAGTGACCCAAGCCTTGATGAGCTCAAGTCACTTAAGCCCAATTGTCAACCTTATAAATACCTCCTTAAGGGTTAGGGTTTCCTAATGGCTTTTAGATAGTTGTCTTCCACCTCCACACACACACACACAGAGCATAGGTTTCCACCCTTCCAAAGCCCCCACTTTGGAGTGTCGAGAACATGGTTTGAGTCATTGAGAGATAAATCTTGGGTGAATGAGACCTCTAAACTATTCAAGCATGTTCTTTACCACGAGGAATTGATTGGGAACATCCATATCTAGGTATAAGTATTATATCTCTAGATCTATAGTTAATAATGGTTTTTATGGTCATTTTATTCTATTGTGATAGTTAGAGATGCTTAGAGATAGACACATGCACCCTATGAGATCCAAGGACAAGGAATGGAGAAATCCGACATTCCTAGCACTTTCAATCTCTTGGAATATTTTGATTTGAGTCGCTTTGCTCTTATTGAGGAGGTAGAAGTCATGTTAAGTGAGATCTTACTTCCTTTGGATCAACATTTCCTTACTCATGGTAAATTGCATCTTTAATTTTTAGTCATTGCATGTATTCTTCCAATATTGAATCATCATCGACATCTGTTCTTTCTTGAAAAGTATTGTTAGATTCATCAAAGATAATATGGATAAACTTCTCCACAACCATGGTCTTTTAGTTAAAAACTCTAAAAGCTTCGCTTGAAAGTGAATAACCAAGAAAAATCTCAACATCCAATGTTGCATCAAATTTTCTAAGATTATCTTTGGTGTTTATAATAAAAAATTTGCAACCAAAGACTTTAAATTAACCAATGTTAGATTTTTTATTTTTTTTTAAAAAGCTCATAGAGGATTTTCTGAAGAACGAGCTTTAATAAACCATAATTTAGAACATAACAAGCAATGTTAATCACTTCTACCCAAAAATATTTAGGTAAATCATTTTTTTTAAGTCTGATTCTTATCATTTCTTGTAAAGTTATATTTTTCTTTTCAATTACTTCATTTTATTGAGAAGTACTAGGAGCCAAAAAAATTTATGTTCAATATCATGCTCATTGCAAAAGGTTTCAAACTCAAAGTTTTCAAATTATCTCTCATGATCACTTCTTATATAAGTGGCAGTACTCTTTTTTTTTTTTAAACCTTTTTACAAAACTTTGAGAAAACTTGAAATGTCTCCTTTTCAATTAAAAAGGAAGTATTATTACCAACATTTCCTTGACTAATAATCCTTCCTTTTGCATTATCCCTAAATATTACAAAATCATTTTTGCTTTTGGTGAGAAAGACAAATTTTGATTCGTCTTGAATGATGTGTCTTGAACATCCATTATCCAAGAACCATTTGTCTTTCTTTGAGCTCTACAAGACAAGTTAAGATGATTTAGGTACTCATATCTTCTTAAACCTTTAAGGATTAGTGCTATTTTATTTTGCAACCTAAACCATTTTTGTCCTAAAAGTCGTAGCATTTTGAGATATATTTCTAAGAGGACAAGTACTACTAATGTGATCTCCTCTTTCACAAAAATTGCAAGCAGTGGATGAACTTTCATTTGATGGTTTTTTAATAAAATATTTTTAAAAAAAAATATTCTTGGATGACTTATAGCCTGACCCATTTTTTTTTATCAAAAAATACATTTTTTTCTTGTAAGAATCATCTCAAATGCTTTTTGTCCACAAGAAAAAGATTGAGAGGGGAGGTCAATAAATAATTTTTTTTTTTCAAAACCTCATTTTCTTTTTTTCAAGAAAGGTCTTTTCTTTTTCACCTTTTTCAAAACTTTCTTACATATACTTAAGTCTTTTTCAAGACTTAGGATTTTATTTTTAAGAGAAATATTTTTTAAATTAAGTTTTTCAAGGTCTTCATAAAGTCCTTCAAAAGCTTCTTGCATATCCACATAATCATTAATTGCCATGAAGCATAGGTTGACCGATTCATTCTCATTTTCTTCTTCCGTGGAGTCATCTTCACTATCACTCCATGTAGCCACTATAGTCTTCTTCTTTCCTTTTTTTCTTAGCTTTATTCTTGTAGAGAATGCAATCATACTTGATATGGATGGGTTTTTTGTATTTGTAATATATCAAGTCTCTCTTATCTTTTTCTCCATTTGATAACTCCTTTTGAGAGTCGTTCCTTGGTTGAAACTTCTTTCCCTTATTCTTCTCAAATTGGATGAAATTTTTAAATTTTCTAGTGATGAGTGTAAAATCCTCATTTTCTTCACTAGCTTCATCCTCTTCATCTTCTTCATCAATGGTAGAGAACTTGAGAGCAATGATCTTATTCCTCTTGTCTTTCACCTCTTGATGACTCTTCATGGTAATTTCATGAGTCATCAATGGTTCAATTAGTTCTTCTAAAGGAAGCTTTGTGAGGTCCTTTACTTATTGCATGGTGTTGACTTTGGTTTCCCACTTCTTTGGAAGAGATCTTAGAATCTTCATCATTTTGTTCAATTTTTTTATAGATCTTTCTCAATGCTTGAAGTCATTTAATGATATGATTAAACCTAGTAAACATCTCAACAATGGATTCATTATCTTTTATAGAAGATAACTCATAACTATGCACAAGAATGCTAATTTTAGACTCTTTGATTTGATTAATTCCCTCATGAGTAATTTTGAGTAGTCTCCAAATATCCTTAGCAGATTCACATTGGCATACACGATTATACTCATTTCTATCTATTGCACAATATCGATAGTAAATAGCTCTTGCATTTAATTAAGCTTTCTTTTTTTCAAGCTCATCTCATTTTTGGCTTGGTTTTGGAACAACCACTCCATTCTCGATTTTGGTTGGAACATGGGGACCATTTTGAATGTCATCCCACAGATCATAGTCAATGGATTTTAAAAATTCTGACATTCTAGTTTTCCAATATGAATAATTGGTTCTTGAAAAAAAAAATGGAGGTCGATTAATTGAAAACCATTTTATATGAGATGAATTTGAAGAATTAATCATGTCCATATATATTGTTAAATCAAAAAATAAGATGCATGACTCTAGTAACAATTATGAAAAATGGTTAATTAGGTTAAGAGAATCACCTAAGAAAAGGGAGGGGGGTGGAATCATATATAACAACCAAAAGCAAAATGACAAGTAATAATAAGCAAGATAATAAATGAATAAATGAGTAAATAATAGGAAGAAGAAATGTACAAACTCTTTTTATAGTGGTTTAACAATCTGCCTAAGTCCATTTTCCTTAAGCTTCTAACTGAATGAGGGTTCCAATAGCACCAAAACTTTAAGGCTAAAGTTTTCAACCTTCTTATACTTGGATTATTAGGTTTCAATGGACATTTACAATCACTTCTAATTTACGAATAACTTGAAGTCTTTTCCCTCTCAATGAGTAGATAAGGAATGAATTAAATGGTCCAATCCTAGAACAAACTTGGCTTACAATATAAGAGATACTAGATTATATTTGAAAGGTGCACTAAAAGAATTTGCAAGTTAAAAATCAATACACTTTAATTAAGAGCTTTGAATTTGAAAAGATAAGGGTTTTTCAATTAAATGTAATTGGTCTCATGTTTATAAATATAGTAGGGCTCTTCAATTTATAGAAAACAAGCTTGGGCACCCAAAATCACAAAGAATACCCTCAATCAATCGAGTTCTAGTTCGACTAGTTGAGTATCCATTAAGGCATCTAATGCTCTATAGGTAATTATTGGGGTTTTTTAGGCTTAATCGACCCTTAATTGGCTATACACCTGTTACTGAAAAAGAGAGAGAAGGGTTTTTGTGTACCCTCAATCGGTCCTTGACCAATCGAGTTGGTTCCCTAAATGGTTCAACTCCCCCTCGATTAATAGCCCTTAAAACTACAAAAGAACTTCCAGTTTAACATTTGAATATTTTAATAACATGTGTAACTCTTTTTAAAACACTTTTAAGTATGATTTGAAAGAATTTAGATTAAGAATTTGAATTAAAACATGGATACATCCAAAATTATAACAAGAAGAACACTTTTAGGCTCAAGTAAGGATGAAAAACTAGCTTTTAAGTCCATGAAAAAAGGTTCAATACTAAGCGTACCAATAAATATCATCTTACTATTTTTCTTAGAGCATTTAAGGTCTTCAAGAAAATCAAATATTCATGTCATTGACTTTCTTTTATAGTTATTGAAACTTTCTTTAGTATTTTTTCATTTAAACTCAAAAACATTATTTGATTTAAGTCGTAAGATAATCTAACTTTATTTTGTAATTATCAAAATTCAATTAGGAGAACCTTTGCACTAACAAATATTACATAAATTAAATTTATATGTTTTTACAAAGTCCTGAAAAAATATTTCAGAAACAGGTTTTTTTTTTTTTTTTTTTCTTTTTGTCACCGCTTAAAAAACTCTCAATATTTCAATGAGATAGAAAGAAACTTTAATACTGCATTAAAATAAATATAAAAATTAAGGAAATTTAAAGAATAAACAAAGAAATTGATAAAAACATGTATGGATCAAATCTGATAATTATAAATGAGGACAAGAATATTCATATAAGACAATTCTAAATTCTCTTACCAACAACCCACCATTTTATCTTTCTTTTTTTTTCAAATCTCTAAACTACCTGAGTAGCCCCACTGGAAGGCTTTTGGTGCAGAGTATCATCGGAATAAAGCCCATGCTTTGCCGAATCATACTTTTCCCCATCTCCCCACAGCGCGTACGCTTCCTCACCGTGCACGGCGTCGTCGCCGATCAGCAGCTCCTCCTCCGGCATCCTCAGCGGCAGCACCACCCTCACCACAAGGCATATCATGGAAGTCACCACCGCGTTCCACCCGATGATGAAGGCTCCGCCGGCGAGCTGCTTCAGGACCTGGATACCGCCAGAGCCGCCGTATACGGCGCCGCGGGAGTTGGTGACGGGGAGGAAGAGGCTGCAGAGCTCAGGCTCGGCGAAGATGCCGGTGAGGATGCCGCCGAGGTAGCCGGCGACGGCGTGGGTGTGGAAGACGCCGAGAGTGTCGTCGATTTGGTGGAGAAGAGTCCAGCGCTTGTGGAGGATCATCATGGTGAACCATGGGACGCTGCCGGAGAGAATTCCCATGACTATGGCCGCCCATCCTTGAACAAGTCCTGCTCATTCATTATTTACACGTCATCTTATTATCGGTCCACCAAAAAATAAAACTTAAATTTAAATTTAAAACATGGAATAAGAAAAAAAAAATGCATGAATGTGACCTGCAGCAGGAGTGATGCACACAAGGCCAGTGATCATGCCCTGAATAGCGCCAATCACAGAAGGCTTCTTGAAGAAGATGACATCAAGCCAAGTCCACACCAGGAGGCTGGTGGCGGCACAGATGTTGGTGTTGAGAACTGCCATGGAGGAGTCGGTGTTAGCTGCATAAGGGTCTCCTCCGTTGAACCCGGCCCATCCCAACCACAGCAGCCCCGCCCCTGCCAGCATCAGCAGCACATTATTTGGGGGGAACCTCTCCCTGTCCTTTGTTGATCTTGGCCCCACCTGTACACATCACACCATCTCCTTCATCACCTTCACACTCACACTCTTACAAGTCTTTCAACTTCAAACATTAATACACATGTACTAATTTTGAAGAATCAAAAGGATGATGAATGAAAAACATTGTGTTGTGATAAAAATGATCTTATTTACCTATACCTTAACTTAGATGTTAAGCCATTATATTGTATCAAAAATTAGTTATAAACCAAAATAATAGTCAATTAAAAATAGTGGTGTGAAGTCACTAATCATTTTATTCAATCCTCATTTTTATTCCTTCTTATCTTAATCAAAGTACTAGAGTTTGGGACATTCTTTTGGGGGAGGCAAGATTCAATGAACTATCAAAGATGATCTAGTCTAGGGCAAGCAACATGCAATTTCTTTTTGTTTTTCTTTTTCTTTTTTTTTTTAATATATGATTTTTTTGGAAAAGTCAACCATGTAGTATTATAGGAAGATATAATTTAGAAATTAATTATGGTATCTATACGGTGAACTTTGAATACTAGCCATTCATATAAAGAATCTAATAGGGTGGTCACTCTTAACTAGTTGTCATGCACCAAAAATTGGCATCTATATATCTACCATTGAAGAATCCTTTGATAAGGATGGGAAAAATAGAATATAGAAAGAAAACATATGAGATGTTAGACAATTGAGGAGAAACAAGATAAAGAAATTTAGGGGATGTTAAAAGTTCATTCCCAATTAACAATTTAGATGAAGATGAGATAGAGAATCCATGAGTTGTGACGGACAATTTTTAAGATGCAGGCTAATATTAAAAAAAACTGACCCAATAGGCAGTAGTGAAGCCAGCAATTCCAGAGGAAAGATGAATGACATAACCACCAGAGTAGTCCATGACACCCCATTGAAACAAGAAGCCACCACCCCACAAGCTGAAGGCCCCAACAGTGTAGCAAAAAGTGAGCCACAGCGGCACAAACATCATCCACGCCCTTATATTCATCCTCCCCAGCAGCGACCCCGCCAGCAGAATCACCGTGATGGCCGCAAACACGCACTGGAACCAAACCATCGTCGCCATCGGATAGAAGGGCGTCACCATCGCCGTTTCCACCGTCCCATCCTTATGGTAATGCGTTGTCGCGGGCAGAGCCGATTGCTTTAGCAGGTACTTCTGCCCCAGCGCAGGGCCGGCCTTCCCCCAGAAGGGTAGGAGCTTGTCGCCGAAGGACATCTTGTAGGCCCAGATGACCCAGCAGAGGACCACCGCGGCGAAGGCGTAGAGCGCCATGAAGGCCGAGTTGACCGCCCATTTCTTCTTCACCACGCTGCCGTACAGGATCACCAGCCCGGGCACGCTCTGGAGGCCCACCAGCGTGGCCGCTATCATCTGCCATGCGTTGTCTCCCTTATTCAACCAGTCCGGCACGGACGCCGACAAGTTGCCCTGGTAGGCAACGGGCACTGTGGATGCCATATTTCAGCAACTTACAAGTCGGCTTGAAATGTTGAAAAGTAGAATCCAGGGAGGGTCGACCTAGTACATGTATAACCGGTGAGAAAGGGACGACTGGGAAGATTCTTAAAAACCGTATCTTGTCGTTTTGTACAGCTTGCTCCAGGGCTGGGATCTGCGTGAATCTTTTCTACACCTCGAATCTCACTTTTTCTTTATAGAATTTTAATTATCACAAATTCACACCTAATCATTGCTCTAAATTTTATAATAGTTTGATTAAATTTCAATAATTGTAATAAGAATATATTTTTCTCGAAAATCAATTATTATTTAGATATAAATATGATTCTCATCTTTTTGAGGAGAAAAATGGAGAGGAGTGATATATTTTTATACTTGGAAAAATCAAAATGAAAAATTGAACAATATATAATGCCAGGGAAATTATATTTGCATCCATTTGAATAATGAATTCTTTTAGAACAAAATTATCTTTTGATAAAATAACTAAAATTATCCTTAAAAAAAATTATATCCATTCATCCCCTTCTGTCATGTGTCTCATGCACTATGGTGAACATTTACATGATATAGTTTGACTTTCCAAGTTTGAACCATATTCTTTTAATTTTTTTATTAGGTAAATAAATTCAAAATTAGGTGAGACATAACTGATAATTTTAATTATTTAATGTATCTTTTAATTTTTAAAAATAATTTGAAATTAAAAAACATAAGAATTAATTTCAAGCTAAATCAGAGGATGCTAGAATATTATATCCCTAATTAAGTACTAAATATGTACATACAATGAAAAACTTGGTTTATTTACATGTTAAAAAGTTAAACTTTATTAGTTTTTAAATTCATTTTAAATAAATTATTGTTATTAATTATTATTTTTGAATTATAATTATTCATTTTAAAAATTAATTATGCTCTTATGAAGATGTTAATTTCCATATTTTTCTAAATGTACTAAAATGATTTTTTTTTTTAATAAAAAGATATAATTTATGATTTTATTATAATATTACTATTTATATCTTACTAAAAAGTATTTTATTTTTTAATCTGTTCATAATTAAAAAACTATTTTTATTTTTAATAAGACTTGAATTAAATTAAATTAATATCATATAAATTGAATTCACAATGTATCTAAAAAATCAAAAAAAGAAAATTATATTTTAAAAACAACATATTCAAACAAGTTTTTTATTTTTTAAGTTTTGAAAAATGGTTATAAAAACAACTTATTGAACACTTTTATTTTTATAGAATATTAAAAGCTGTTTTTTGTTTTTTAATTTTAAAAACAAATTTTGGAAAACATAGATAAACGGGTCCTTTTTTAAAAAAAAAAAAAAAAAACTTGATTAGAGTTCCAATATTTATTATTTAAAAATTATAAATTAGGAGCATATTTAAAATATATATATATATATATATATATATTTAAGAATTAAATTGAACCAAAGGTGAAAGTAAATGTACATGTTTGGAGTATTAGAACAACCCAAATGGCATGATCTTGGTTCCCTAAGAATGATACAACCTACCACCCATTTGGGAAGGGCATATGCAGCCATATATGATATAAGTGATAATAAAAGCAACCCGCATATATCATGTGAAGCACTCACATGAAGTCCTTGTCAACCATGCCTTAAAAATAAAGTGACTGCAACCATAACATTTTCTTATAGGCTGCCAAATGTGGGCCTATGGCTTTTTTCCTCTCGTTAAGCTTCTTCAATGGCCTATAGCCGAAATCAAATAATTAATTAAAAAATGTGTCCACACCAAAGCAGTCAAGATCCCACTAAAATTGGTTGTTTCTTTGGCTGTTTTAATGGACTACATGCTGTCCTCTTCGGCTCTTCCCATTTGGCAATGACTAATGCCATTGCTCTCTCTCTCTCTCTCTCTCTCTCTCTCTCTCTCTGTGGAGTGAGCAGGTGGGTGTCTCGAATTTCGTGAAATATGTAAATAAAAAGTAATTTGGAGGATGTTTAAGTAGTTTGGAGAGGATGAAAAAGACTGGTTTAAAATTTTGAGACTTTTTTGGGATAGGGATTAGAACTCTTTTTGTTGGGTTAATTTCACTCTCTTTAAAGTTTTAGCTATATACAATATAATTAATCTTCATTGATTTGAAAGTTGATCAAATACCCCTCTTATTTTAAATTAAAAGGGAGGTAAGTGAAAATATCAAATGAAAAAAATAAAAAAGATATTTGATGAAATTTTAAATTAATAGAGACTAGGTGTATTTAGTCAAAATCTTAGTAAGATCAATAAAATTAACTCTTTTTTATTTGAAAAATAAATAAGAAATTTCAAACTAATTGAGACTGTGTATTTAGTTAAAATCTCGGAGAAGATCAATAAAATTAACTCCTTTTTTATTTGAAAAATAAATTTAAAAAAAAAATGATAAATGAATAGAACATGTTAATGGTTTTTAAAACCATAAAAAGTAGTTTTTAAAGATAAAACACAACTTTTAAGACTAGCTTGATAGAACTTTCAAAGTAGGTATCGCCCATTTAAATGTGGACACATTATGAATATGTTGGGATTTCTAGAAGTTTGAAGGAAAATAACATGGAAAGAAAATAAAGAGAACAAGTAGAGAGGAAAAATAAAAATAAAAAAAAAAATAGATTTAAAGTTAATAAATTATATTTATATATTATTTTAAACTCATTTTAACTATTTAATTCTTCCATGTAAAGATTAAATCATTTTAAAATATAATTCTTTAAACTAATTTTAATTATATTTGAATTTTATTTGTATTTTTCATGGTATAACCAAATATATATGTATAATAATTAAAAATAAAACATTGAATATAAAAATTATTTTTAAAAAATATTAAAAATAGGTTTAAAATATTTCAGATTCCCAAATAGATATTCATTCTACGCAACATCATAAAACAGTTTTAAAAAACTACCAAATATAACCTTCAATAACTAAGAAGTATGAGAGGGAAAAAAAAAAAAAGCAAGCAAGAACCTCACCATCTTATTTGATTTGTCATGAGATGCAGAAAAAATAAAATAAAATACAATAAAAATCATTAATAACTTCTGCCCACAATAAGATTAAAAGTAAAGAAAAAGAAGAAGAAGAATAAAAACAAAGTGATCAAAATCTCTTAATATTCAAATAAAAGGTAAATTACATCATCCAAACTACATGGGTTAGCTCCTTCAAACTCCACAAACCAGAAACTGGACCTTCCTTTTTGTACAAAGCAATGAAATATTCCACCAAGTTTCAGGGGAAAAAAATATAATGAACAACAAACTAGTCCCTAGACCTAAAAGCTAGAGGACTTCTTCTGCATAAATTCACTCAGATAAGTTCACACCACAAAAGAAAAGGAAAAAAAAAAAACATGGTTTTCCCGCCTGCACAAGTGCATATGGATTCTCATGCTGTACTGGGTTATGCCCAAGGTAATGGCTCCAACGTAAACAAGTTCCAGGAGCATTTGGTGGGGTAGCAGTTACCTGGTGTGCCTCAGGCATGTTTCATCTATTTGAAGTAGTCCTGCCGGAGAATGGCGACAAAATCGGGGCCATCTTCATCCTTCTGCTTCCAAATTTCTCCATTTCCTTGAATGTGCCATGATACTTTTGGAGAAAGAGGTGTGTATAAATCTGCATGCATGGAGTAATAGGGTAAGTGTAAACTAGTTTCCAGAGCATTCAATCTAATGAGTTAGAAGCTTAAAGCCATGAAGGGCAATTTCAATAAGGACATAGTATTGCATAGGAAAATGCTGCTGTCTCATAGAAAATATTATTTATGAAGGTAAGGAAACCACCCTATGTTATTGTTAGTGAACTATATAACTTAGAACATAACTCAGGAGGCTTGACCATAACCACTGTTGTCATACTAAATATTATGGTTTTTTTCTTTAACTTTTTATATGAAACTCCACAAAAAGCTATCCAAACTATTTAAGTTTGACTGCAATCTCTTTATATTTGTGAGTTTGGTTAAAGGTTTTACTACAGCTATCCACAAGATAACCCCACCATTTTTCAGGAAACTAGTGTATCTCCACCATAGAGATGTGTATCATTCATGTGATGATGGGGAGACATTGTTTGAAGGCACATAACAAGAGACTAATGTGATTCAAGAGCCATGGAAGGTATGGTATTATTAGGCACATGAACCTAGACAGCAGGTTATCAATAGCCATCTTCTGACACGACCTAGAAGGCAGGTTTCAGTAACCAACTTCTTTCTCTGGTTAGATGTTCTGGTCAATTTGACTTCAGCAGGCATCTACCGAATTGATCAATCCAAGATACATGATATGGCCAATATATGTGCACAACAATATAAAACCGGATTTTTCCTAAACAATATCTGAGTATCACAAGAGAGCAGGTTTTGGCAAGGTAGGCAGTGGTATCTAACAGCTCCCATTACTTCCTTTCAATCCTCAGCTTCACATCTTCAGCGAAGGGACTGGTACCTTCATGGAGTCATTGGGGAATTTTCTGAACCCAGAAAGCAAAGCAAGGACTCATTATCTCCGAGTTAAGCATTATAGTTGTTGCATATTCCCAAGGACGATGGTTGTTGCATATTCCCAAGTTAAGCATTTCAGTCCAGTTTTCCCTGTGACAATTACCATTCCAGTTCCACCCATTTTGTTTGCATCCAAACATCAGAATCAGAATTGTACTTTCCAATTACTTTTCTTATCTGATATTCAATACCCAGCAATCAAAATAGACTTAAAATCAATGGTTTGATATTTATTTTATTTAGTTTTACTTTGTTTCAAATTTACTTATGGACTTTCTCAATCAGTTTCGTCCCACTAATATATAAACTGATTACTAATTTTGTCCTTCTGTTCCTAGAGGACCTAGGCCTTTGTCTCAGGTGAGGACCGTTTCACAATTTCTCTTCCTTCACTTTGAGTCCATTTTCTACTGTGAAACCATCGATTCTGTTATTTTCTACTTTCTTTCACTATGTTCCATTAACTCATCGTTCTCCACTCTAAACAAATTTCTTATCTTTTTTTATGTTTTAACTTGAATTTAGCAATTTCTTCAGTTTGTCATAACATGCCCTAGAGTATGAATGTATGAAAGTCCAACTGTAACTTCAAATTTTTATTAATCTACTCCTTCATCGATTATTAATAAATAATCCATTATATTTTTAATCCATTCAAGGGTGATATCATACATTCGATCCCTTGACTTAGACTGACACATCAAGCCACTTTTTCAAAACAAAAGCTTCTTGAGAGAAGGATGATATTTCCTTGACAAGAACTCACTTCTACATCATTGTAGGTTTGTACTATGCATGACAAACATTGATGTTTAATAATTTTTCCGATTCTTGCCATGGTTGTAATAAATTTTCTTATATTAGTGTGTGTGCACACACGTGTGCACGCAAATGCACATGCACATGCACACTTCCTAATTTGTGTGATCATAAGGCATAAATGTTGCTCATTAACTGTTATTTCTTATGGTATTTTGGCACACTGGTTGCTACACCTTGCAAGAAATATCCATGCAAAGGACCAATATATGCACAAGAAATGTACCTGTAATAAATGGTGGATCTGGCTCTCTGGTACTATGCAATATGGCAGTCCCAGATAAAACAGTGATGAAGCCACAAAGCTCTGAGACTATGCTGCTTGCACTTAGACCAGACCAATCCTAGAAATAAAGCAAAGCCAATTAAAGTTTCACTGAAGTGATTTGACATTATAACAAAAGGGGAAACAGTTCATACTCTCTTTTCCCCTGTGTGTGTATGTGCATGTATGTGTGCATGATAGAGTACCTTAAACATAATCACACTGGCTAAAATAGTAAACGATGTGAACAAGGCATAGTAGATGGGAGAAACAACGGCTGTGTTGAAAGTATCCAGTGCCTGGAAACAAACCAAATTCAGCCATCAGATAAATCTACACATTAGTCAATCTATAATTAGGTAAAATTAAATGCAAGACTGAAAAAGATAACATCTAAAAAATCAGCAAATACTATGGACTGAAAATGAACACAAAAAACAGTAGCATCAAATGATTTCATCTATGAATGAACAAGGATTATTGCTATTATTGTACCATGTTAGTGATATCCTCGCAGATTCCTATTATGGAATACCATTTAATCTAGTTAAGCTCTCTTGTACAAAGCTACAAATATACCATTTCCATGCTATGAAAATTTGTCCGGAATTGAACTTGGAATACCCATCCCCAATCCCCACCCAACAAATAGCCACTTGAGCCAACGATAAAAGCAATTATCATCTACACTGGACTCTAGGACTGTGTCTAAAAATCTGACATGCCAACAACTAGCCCACACATCTAAACTATATGCAGATAACTTCCTTTAATGTCTCTATGATGGGAAACACTCTAGATCCTTGCCTGACCCTACACCAAGTTAATGTCCTGTAAGGCAGAAAAATCAGTTTTCTACTTGTAAATGAAGCACAGCTGAAACTATTAAGAACTTCCCAGATAAACCAACAGAAATAAATTTTATGCTAATATGGACAAAGGATTCTTGTATTCCGAAGTGATGAACTTTTGACATATTTAAGTTTCAGCAACAATTTCTCTTCCCAAAAAAAACACAGAAGATTCTTCAATTGCAGCTATTTTTCTTGCAAATTACAAGAAACTGTTTGCAAAGGGAAGAACTCATGTAGGCACAAAGAAACTGTTTGCAAGGTCTCTCAAGGTAATCATTCATTTCACATGTAAACAGTTGTCCGAAAGGAACTTACTCAACACACACAAAACTGTCCCAACCATGAAAAATTTCTAGAAAAGGAGGCCAAGGGAATCAATGACATATTCCATCTTCAGAAAAAAACTTCCTTTATTGCCAGTATTCTCTATTTTCTATGTATCAACTTTATCTCCATGATGCCTCTTTGCTACATATGTTAAGTAAATCATTCTTTCTTGGGCCACTTAGTTCAGTATAAGCATTTGAAGACAAATTTTTATGTGAATAATTGATGAAGGAAAACAAAATGGCATAGGGTTCTTATACATAACATGGACATTATATGACAAGGTATAAACACATGGCTACAGAAAATCCTAAAGAAATTGGACATGGGCACAGTGATGACTCATGAATATATGGATGCGTGGGCACATCGGTGTGCTATATTTAATTACTTCTTATACTAAATTTTTACAACATTTAATTAAAATGAAGGTAATAATCATAGGTAATGTAATATTAGAGATGAGGTACTATGCATAGGTAAAGAAATAAGAAATAATTCTACGGGAAAAGGGCACCATTGTTAATGAAGGAACACAGGAAACAATCCCAGGATAGCCTTAATTTGAAGCTAGGAAGGAAGAATCCACAAAATCAACCAAAACAAACACTTGACCTCCTGTGTAGCCCGTGACTACATAGACTTGTAACAATTCCAAATTGTTGCCTAGTGGTTAGAAATAGAGCAAATAAGGTGTTAGGGGTTTTGATCAAACCACAAGACCAACACCCTCTACCCCCAACCCTCATACCAACCAACACAAATAAGAATCCAAGATCAGATTAAAAGAATAGGAGGATGAGGACTAAAGGCATGATTTATTGACAAGGATAAGAAATTATATAAGGTATAAAAATTTTCTCAGCAGCTGACGAGATTTGAATAGAAAAAAAAAATTGAGAAGTTGCTAGATTTCTTTCCTAAAAGTATGTTCTCCAAGCCTCCTCTCTCACATTCATACAAGCACTTTCTTCTTTTTTGAAATGCCCTCTTCCCTGTACCCTGCCATGTTCCCAAGGTGTTTGGCTCACTTCCATGGTCAAAAAATCAAATTTTTTCAACACTGATCTCCATGAAGCATGCCCAACATATGCCTGCCATATGTTGAAGTTGTGTTTGTGCCCTACACATGTTGGAACCTACTCCTATGCTAGCTAGCATGTCCATGCCACAAATATTAACCATGAAGATGCTAAACAGGCAACATAACCAAAACATTAATACCTAGAGGCAACAAGGTCAACATAGAATAAACAGGACTGAAATAAAATAGAATCGAAAACAGAAACATAGAATTTTCTGTTTATGAAAATAACAAGGAAATCTGTCTATATTGGATGAAGCTTGACCAATAAATTGTGCCGGTTTGGCAAAATTCAGCATGAACCAAGATGACTCACACCATTTCATAGCAAAGTTGTTGCAAAGTAGATAATATTGTAAAATCTAGAAAAGAAAAAAAATAAAGAACAAATTTACTTCTTAAATCAATTTTTTTATTTTTTTATTACTTAGATTTAAGTTTACCCGATGAAATGAACTACTTGAGACATGAATCTAAAAAGATATGGTAATGTAAACCCATATATGGAGAACATATATAGTGATCCAGCCCTTCACCCATAAACTCTTTATTGTGATTTCCAAGAGCATCTTCCTTACTGAAATCTATGTTGATACTTTTGCAAGTATTAACTAGGTCCCAAGGTCCAAAAACGCATTCAACCATTATCAAATATCATTCCCTCAGTTGAATTAGTACCATCATTTAGTTTTTATGTCTTCAACTTCTATAATATTATTAGGTAAAAAAAATGGCACATGGTGTAGGACAACCCTAAGACGCTTGTCTACACTCAAATAGGTGGGCTAGGGCTTTTATTTTTAGGGTGTACAAAGAGGAACAAGGTATAGAGTTTATGGTAGAGAAAAATAAAATTTAAAAAATAATAGAGAGAAAGAAGACATAACGAAGAGATGTAAACCTTAGAGGCTCACTAAGGCTTTCTAGGAATCTCACTTAGAAGAAAATCAATAAAGTCTCACTATTGAGAATTGCAATACTTGTAATAAAAAATTAAATATATACATACATATATATATATATATATATATGTATGTATGTATATCAATTAATTCATTACTTTGATTTACATTGATTAGCCTTATTTATAGGCTTCTATAAAAAACCAAAGTCTATTAGGATTTTAATAACCTATTATGACTCTAATTCTAATTATCTTATAACCTAACTAGTTAACCATAATTTGACTTCAACAAATACTAATCCTAATTTAATTCCAAGTAATACTAATCCGACTCTAATTGTAACTAATACTAATTCCCTTTCTTGATGTATATCTTAGAGGTTCATCCTCATCAATTTCCCTCGACTTGAAAAAAACTTGACCTCAAATTTTAGTGATTTTCCACAGTCAATTGAAATTCCAAGCAATGCTTTCCACCCTTTCTTTCTTCGTCAACTATTTACCATGATAAGACCAAATCTCAAGATTTCTTGGACTTGTTCAATTTCATGCAAGATAAATACCAAACTTTGATAAACTTTCTAGTGTTGTGAAACAAGTTGATAGTTCTCAAAATAATTGTGTCATCAACAAGCATATGGGTTTCCCACACTTTTCTTGAAAATTGTCTAATGGAATAATAAGATTCTTAAATTCCCTATATTCAAAAGAAATTTCAGCAGATTCTTCATGTTTGCTACCAACAATGATAATGTTTTGCCTTGGAAATTCAAGCATCAGTTCTTCTAAAGTTTTAACAACTTCTTTTAGCTCTCCTAAAGATTGCTCTAGAATTGGATTCATCGCCTCTTGTATTCTAGATTCACATTGACAATTTCTTTCTCCTTACTAGTAACTTCGAATTGCTTCTTAATGGGAGTATTTGATGGCTCTTTTGGTTTCAAGGATGCTAATTTTTCCTCCAGTTGCTTAAGTGATAGAATTTCCTTCATTGGACAAAGGATCTTCTCGCACCCATTGTGCACAAGCGTGTAAGTGTTCTCACATCCATCATGTTAGACCCTCTCATCAAAAAGTCACAGTCTTCCAAGCACAATAAGAGCAACTTTCATTAGTAAAACATCACACCATGCTGATAACTCAAAATTATTACTGAAATTAAATGTTACTAGACAACCAGAACTCACCAAAATAGATGTGTCATTTACCCATGCTATTTGATAAGGATTTGGATGCTCTTCTGTCTTTAGATTAAGCTTCTCAATAAGCTCCTCTAAAGCTAGATTGGAACAACTACCTCCATCAATAATCAAAGTATATAGTCTCCCTTGGCAAGCAACGTGAGTTTGAAAGATGCTAGTACATCGCCAATCCTCTTCTTTGTTTAGCCTTGCTATGTTCACCTACGGTTGCATAAAAAGGTTGTAGCCTTCAATCATGGTTACATATGTTGCTCCACTCCTCAAATGCATACACTTTCAAGCGAAGAACTTTCGCTCTAATACCAAAACTAATGTAGGACAACCTTAGAATGGTTGCCGACGCTCAAATAGGTGGGTTAAGGTTTTTATTTTTAGGGTGTAAGGAGAGGAACAAGGAATAAAGTCTATGGTAGAGAAAATAAAATAAATAAAATAATAGAGAAAAAGAAGATACAACGAAGAAGATATGGAAACCTTAGAGTCTGACTAAGGCCTTCAAGGAGTCTCATGTAGAAGAAAATCAATGAAGTCTTACCTATAAGAAAATTAATGAAGTCTCACCATTGAGGATTGCAGCACTTGCAAAGCAAAAAAAAAAAAAAAAACATAATATCATTAGCTTCAATCAATTCATTACTTTGATTTACCTTGATTAGCCTTAATTATCGGTTTTTCTAATTATCTTATAACCTAACTAGCTAATCCTAATATGACTCCAATTAATACTAATTCTAATTTAATTCCAACTAATATTAATCTTAATTTAATTCCAAGTAA
Organism: Vitis rotundifolia; assembly: GCA_030254885.1. NCBI lineage: Eukaryota > Viridiplantae > Streptophyta > Magnoliopsida > Vitales > Vitaceae > Vitis > Vitis rotundifolia. The sequence goes on from CM058170.1 coordinate 11,575,650, forward strand.
TACTAATTCTAATTTAATTCCAACTAATATTAATCTTAATTTAATTCCAAGTAATACTAATCCGACTCTAATTGTAACTAATACAAAATCTCTTTCTTGATGTATATCTTAGAGATTCATCCTCATCACATGGTCTTTGATTTATTGTTAAGGGAAAACATGAAAGGCGAAGAAAAAGGAGGAGCAACAAATCAAACCCTCCAAGCTAGCATGTCATGGAAAGGGAATTATCAAGCTCTATTGCATAAAAATGTTGGACCAGCAGAATGCAGATAATAAAGCATATTTCACCAGCTCCTGCAAATACAGATCTGTCCAAAGATTCCCAGAAAAAGAAAAACACTAATTGCAGAGCTCAAGACAACCATGAAAACTGTCCCCTTGACTTGAGCGGATATGTCTTTCAATGTTTCCTTGCATCTCAAAGGAATTCTGATGGTGGGAAATAGAAGAAGCAAGAAGAAAACAATAAACTCTTGTTTACAGGTATAATTAGTGAGATAGGATGCTACTGGAAGATGCTGTAAAATATATTCATACATATGGTTATGAAGCTGCACCTAATGAAGATCTCTGAACTCTCCACACTATCTTGGTAACATTAAGCAAGAAAAGACACCACATTCTGCATTGAAACAACCTCAGAGAAATCTCCATCAGATCTATAACTCCATTAATTGTTTTATTTAGAGGTTGGATGGATTTTTTATTTTATTTATTTATTTATTTGTCAAAAACAAACTATTCATTGATATGAATTTAAGTACAAGCAAAGGATGAGAAGTCCTTCCAAAATACAATGGATGATTAAAAAATGAAAAACCTAACAAAAGCAGCAAAATAACTATACCAAACAAGTATGAGACAAGAATATATACAACATATGCAACAATGAGCAACTCAAAGGTATAAAAATACTAACCATGTTCAAATAATTTAATTGGGTCATGATACAGGTAACTGAAACCATTAAAAAGACCCATGCTTGGAAGTACTTAAATTGATTTGTACCCTCCAAAGTGAGTTCTATGGCAATGCCAACAGCTTTTATACTCATTACCTGCATAAGGGGAAAAGCTCGATTAGAATCAGCAAGCTAAATCATGTGTTACTTAAGGATTAAAATGTCATAAGCTCACATATACAGCGACAAGACAGAGCCCAAAAATAGAAAAACAAGAAATTTTGCAAATAAGTTAGCCACAAAACCATGATTACTTACCGTCAATGATCCAATTATAGAGCATATGCCAATATAAACCAAGATATTGGTTTGGCCATACCGGGGGGCACAATACAAGATGAGTACAAGTGATACAGCTATTGCGGAGGCTGTATATAATAGAAAAGCTGGATACAAAAACACATCAAGCCAATCAAGAGGGATAGAATGATGTTAAGAATAAATGGAATAAAAAATCTCATCAGCATACCTGGTTGGATCGCTAATTCCCAAATTTCTTCAACTGAGGTCAGGGAACTCTCATCAGATGCATGGAGCACAATCACTACAGATCCCACTATGCATAGAAGACACCCCAGCATCCCCATTTTCTGTAGTTTCTCATTCAACAAAAAGTGCGCTAAAACAGCACTATCCATTGGCATACATAGTACACACATCCTGTTAGAAACTTTTAGAATAAAGAAAAAAGAAAAGAAAATTCATCAAGAAATAAATTTACCTAACAATAATGCTCAATGCACCAAGAGGCGTTACAAGCGTAGCAGGGGCAAAAACGTAAGCTACAAAATTGGCTATTTCTCCAACAATCACTGTCAATTTTCACCCAAAAATAAAGAGAAGGAAAAAGAAAATCAAATCAATGCTTCCCAATCCTGCCTTCAGTAAAATAACAACAAAAAAAAGAGTTGTTTCTTCAAAAAAATAGAATCAAATTTACTCTATTTGGCTAGGGAGAGATTCAAGGAATAGAAAAGACATTAACATTTTAATCTCAAAATTTTCAACAGTTATAAAAATGAACACAATGAAGTTCTGAATGCAGAAGTGGCAATTGACCATTTCTGCGTCAGTCACTGACAATTTTCTAAAAAACAAAACATCAAATCATCATTTCCCAATTATGTCTTGTCCAAAACCAATAAAACCCAGGATTATTTCTCTAGAAAAAGTAATCAAAATTGCTCTACTTGGGTAATAGAAGTTAAGGAAAAGAAAAGAAACAAAAATGTTGAATCTCAGATTTTTCAGCACTTTATCAAAATTCTGATACAATAACTCACTAGTAACATGCCCATCCACCAAAAATGGAACCAGATTTGTTCTCAAAAGAACAGCATAAAAATTGATGTGTTTGGCTAGCGATAAAGTCAAGGAAAAGAAAAAAAAACCACATTCTTTATCCTCAAAATTTTCAGCAATTAATCAAAATTCAGATGCAGTAACTTACACCAAGACCATCCACCAAAAACAACCCAGATTTATTCTTGAAAGAATACCATCAAAATTGCTGTGTTTGGCCATGAGAAAGTAAAGGAAAAGAAATGAACTAAAATCTTAAACCTCAGAATTTTCAGCAAGTCATTAAAACTCAAAACACAGCAACTTCTTAGCGACCTTGCCCGCCCACCAAAAACAACCACGATTTTCTCAAAAGAATGGCATTGTAATTGCTGTGTTTGGCTGTTAGGGAGAAAAAAAGAGAAACTAAAATCCTGAACCTTCAAATTTTCAGCAGTTTATCAAAACTACAGTATTCAACAAGACATCAAATCAAAACAGTTCGCAATACCGCCTTTTCTAAACCGAACAAAATCCAAAACTAATCCTGTCACTAAATCAAATATGCTCTGTTTGGCTAGTGAGAAAGTGATGGAAAATGGAAGAAATTAAAAACCTAAACCTTAAAACTTACTAGTAATCATGCCCATCCACCAAAGTGGCTCCAACAGGTACCCATATCCTCCAACACCTACCAAAACACCAAAAACAACAACAAATTCAATTAGGGCTAGTCAAAAACCCAGATTTTCTGAAGTGGGTATTTCCCAATTAGACTCACTAGCACGAGGGCCAGAGGCACCAGCCTTCTTGAGACCCTTCTTCTTGATTATGAAGCTGGATCCAATGAAAGCACTGGAGACAACAGCAAGAAGAACCCCTTTGAAGTTGCTGCTATTGAGAAGTGAAGCAGCCATGGATGGCACTGGTAGTGGTGGTGGAGGTGATGCCATTGAGGACCATGTTCATTTATGGGAATATGCTCACTGCATCAAACCCCAGATTTGAGTGATTCTCTCTCTTTCTGTCGCCTGTTGGAGGTATTTTTTTTTCCCTTTTTTTCTTGGGTTTGTTTTTCTTGTTCTTGCTGCCTTGGTTTCATGGGGATGATGGGGTCGTTAAGGGAAAGGTTAATTTTCTCCTACCTGCCAGTCCACTCCAATGAAGAGACTGACTTTCCTTTGTTGACAGTACTTCTTGCGAAGAAAAATGCCAAATCACATGGAAATTTCACAATCCTGGTTAGATCCTCTTTCACGCTTCAACAGCCTTCCCCATGTAAATTTACAGATATGCTTCAAATAATTTTAACAATATTTGGATATAACTCTTCAACAAACATTTGAGTAAATTTTGAGAACAAATTTTACATTTTTATCTGAATTTAAACTCATTTTTTTAAATAATGAAAATTTTAAAATTATGTTCAAATATTGAATAAACTTTTTTGTTAAATTAACAGACAAAAATTCATGTGACAAACATGTAAACAAATTAAACATATTCAAACATATCATATAAAAGACAGGTCAATTTCATCTATCAGCCCACACAGGATTTTTTTTTTTATTAATTTTTGGTAGATTCTAACAAAAAAACATTAATTAGACATCTAGATTTTGTGACGAATTCTGACTGACTAATTTATTAGATATTTAGATATAATTTAGAGTTATACAAGTATTTCAACAAAATACAAAATTACATTAATTTCACTTGTTCATGGTATAGGGTTTTCTATTAATTTTTTAGGATGGATTATGACAAAAGGATTTATTTGATTTTTATGTATAGTTTAGAGTTAGAATACCTCATTCTCCAAGAAGCACAATTAAAGTACGTTTGAAAGTGATTTTAGGAAGTGTTTTTAGTATTTTTAATATTTGAAATATAAAATTTTTTAAGTGTTAAAATTGTTAAAAACGCTTCTTAAAATCACTAAGAGCATTGGTTGTTAATTAGCTAACACTAAAAATAAATATTATCTTAAACACGGTCAAATTTTATTGAAAGAGTTTATAATTAAAAGTACTTAATATGAAAATAAAAATTATTACTTATTATAAAGACAGTATTTTAACTTATACATAAAACTATTTTATATTTAATTTTTTAATTTCAACATTATAATTTATGACATTGATTGAACTTCAATGTCTAGTTAAAAAGCAAACAATAGAAAGTTGTCACAAACAAACCAAAGAGCTTTTGTTGATTAATTTTATTAGCAAGGTTTTCTATTTAAAATAAATAAATTGTTATGAAAACCACGAAAATGTTTTTTAACATTGAATCCATTTATGACATATGCAACATGCTATTTCACATTCATTACACTTTTAACAATATCTGTACTTCTCTTTTAAAACTATAGTTTTGGCTTTTTCTTTGGAGCCACTTTTGCTTCTAGTTGAAGCCAAAAAATAAAAGGGTACTTTTGAAAAAGCTACTCTAAGTGAGGTCGAAATAGTTTTCTATGAGTCAAAATAGAGTTTTTATGAAAAGTAATATTATATTAGCTTTCATATTAAACTTTTCTTTTTAAGTCATAACAAGGTGATACATTTGTTGACGGTTATTTTGGGTTTGTAATTCATAAGTGTTCATAAGGACATTTTAGTAAAAAATAAAAGGTTATAATGGATCTTATGAATAGTCTTTCTAGATTGAGTTAATTAATTAATTGAAGTCCAATAAGGTTAATTAATTAATTAAGATCCAGTTAGGTTGGATCAAGTAACTCAAGCTTAAGTTTTGATCAAGTCTCTTAAGTCTATATAGAAGTCTATATAAAACCCCTTAGGAGTTTAAGATTTCACTTTTGCATCCTTGTCTCACATTCCATAAAAGAAAACCTTAGCCTCCCCCTAGAGAAGTCCATCCTTCTCTTGTGACAAAGATCCGTGAAAGAAGAGATTAGATGGAAGATCTTTAAGCATACGAGATCTATAACACCTATGATCTACTTCATTGAATTGAATTTGATCTAGGAATTTGTGGACCCGCATTTTTCACGTGCGCCTCCACTCGATCGGCGAGACTCGCTTTTTTTATTTGTGAAAAATTAGTTTTTGAAAAAAAAGTCGGAGTCGCCACTTATTTTATTTTTATTTTAAAGGGAAAATAAAATAAGAAAGAAAACCCTAAAGAAGTGACTCCATAGTTTTGAAAAGGCGTGTCTTTGAAAAACCCGAGTCTAGGTTCGGGGATCAGGTTACCTATTGGGAAGGTACCTCTAGGAGGTAGCACCCCTCTAAGCCCTATAAAGGTCTCTACTGACTAAGTTGAGGGAAATGTGGCAATTAAATGGTTGATTGTGGATACCTAGGTAGACTAAGGTGATTTTAAAATATATAAAAAAATAAAAAATAACATGCCAAATAAGATCACATCTCAATAAAGAAGAGTTAAGGTGCGTACCTGAACCACTTCTTAAGCGCTATCATAAAACATAAGAGTTAGAATAGAAATATATCACACAACATGTGTTTTATCTAAGATAATCAAACAAGCATCAAATATATATCAAGAAAATCAAACAGGATAGCAAGCATGGGCATAGCACACAATGACAATCATATTCATAGGGTTTAGAGAATGGGTATTAGGGAACGTACCTAGATATCATATATAGTTCATAACGCGCTTCCGCAGGACAGGGGGGGTTAGATTAATAAATAATAAAACAAGAAATCTTATTATGCATATCTAATTAGTATAGTAAAAATGATCAGAATATACAAAATAGTCAATTATTATATAATTCCTAAAAGAAAGATAAAAAATGATTACAATAGGTAGCAAATGAGATAATAACAATAGGTTTTGAAAAGATTTTCTTTTTTTATGTAGGGGTCTCACCAATTCCCCAATTGATGTTCACAAATCTAGCTTGGAATTATCCCATTTATTTGGGACTACAAGCTTGGATTCGTATTTTATTTAAAACCAAAATTTTCATTAAAAAACCGAGAAAGATGCAAATCGATAAAAAAAATGGTGGCGTATTATTTTAAGAAAATGAGACTTTTGATTCTAAGGACCCTAAATGAATTTTTAAAAGGAATGAGATTTTGATTCTAAGAACTCTAAATGAATTTTTGAAATGGATTTTTAAAGGGGTCTTTTGAGAAAAGTGTGATTCTAAGGACCCTAAATGAATTTTTAAAATAGATTTTTAAAAGGAATGAGATTTTGATTCTTAGAACTATAAATGAATTTTTTGAAATGGATTTTTAAAGGGGTCTTTTGAGAAAAGTGTTATACATTAAAATAAGAGAAATTAATTTGAAAACAATAAAATGTTTGAATCAAAAATACCAAGCAAGCAAAACAAAAAGAGGACAAAATCACAAAATCGAATTTTTTACAACTGAAAAAATTAAAGTGGTGAGGATGGAGGCCAATCTTCACTATTTTCCGATGGCCTCAGAAAATTCAATTTGTCAAAGGATGACCAAAGTGATAAACCGAAACCTTAGATCTTACAAGCACTAAAACTTTAACAACATTTAATCTTAAGATAAACTTAATCTAGCATTAAATATTATGTGACCTTTAAAATAGTACCAACGATACGTATCAACTAACATTAACGATTTGGAGTCATAAATTTAATCGGCTAACTAAACAAATGAATAATAAAAAATAACAAACACATAAAATAAATAAAATTAATCAAAAACTAAAATGAACTATTTTTAAACACCAAAATGACAACATGGAGATAGATTAAACTAATAGCCTACAATTTAAAAGCATAGAATTAATAGAAAAAAATGGAATTAAAAAAAATCTTAACATAAACTAAACAATATGAAACCAATCGAATTAATTAAAACTCTAAAGAATATCAACTAAAGCAGGATCAATCAAAACTAAAATAATTTTTTTCTTTATTTATTTTAAAACATGAATATATCAACGCGGAATGAAATAAATTAAACAACTTAAATTCTAAAACTAAAAGGATGAATCATGAATTGAAATTAACAACCTTTGGATATGAAAAGAGTGGCATGGAATCAATTGAACTAATAAACTAAAATTTTAATAACATTTGAACTAAAAGATAAATTAAAACTAGAGTAAATAAAATTATGAATTTCCTAATTGAGAACAAAAATAACGCTAATCAAAATTCTAAATTTTAAAACATCATCATGAATTGCCCAAACTCTTAAAAATCCTAACTTTTCCATTATCAACAAAAATTGCCCAAATCAATATTTAAAAAATCTAATTTGTCAAACTAAGAATAATAAATTGTAACTACATTAAACAAAAATCATAATTTTCAAGCTAGAATAATGAACCGATAATAATTAACTTATTTAGATAAGAAAAATTAAATAAATAAATAACATCTAAACTAAACATGAATTTACAATAAAATAAAATTTGAAAATGCATAGGCCAAATAGGGATAATAAAAAACTAAATTTAGCAAATTGACATCATGGATATAATGCTACTGGAAATAATTAAACCTAAACAATATATAAAATCCTAACTTTTCCATTATCAACAAAAATTGCCCAAATCAATATTTAAAAAATCTAATTTGTCAAACTAAGAATAATAAATTGTAACTACATTAAACAAAAATCATAATTTTCAAGCTAGAATAATGAACCAATAATAATTAACTTATTTAGATAAGAAAAATTAAATAAATAAATAACATCTAAACTAAACATGAATTTACAATAAAATAAAATTTGAAAATGCATAGGCCAAATAGGGATAATAAAAAACTAAATTTAGCAAATTGACATCATGGATATAATGCTATTGGAAATAATTAAACCTAAACAATATATAAAATCCTAAATAAGTATGAATTAAATTGAACGTTTCATGGAGCAGAATTGAAATGGAATGAATTAGTTCACTTTTTCAAAACGAGAAGGCCACTTTCCACTAGTAGGATTTTTTAATAAATAAAAAAAATACAATTCCAATGATGCATAGTGTGGTGGATACCTATGTACTGCTAATTCTCTAAGTGCTTTTTCAAAAACATGAAGGCTACTTTTCAACCAGTAGGATTTTTTATTTAGAAGAAACAATTCCAAGGATGCATGGTGTGGTGGATACCTATGTACTGCAAGTCCTCAAAGTGTTGCGTGTTAATGGAGAGGAATTTTCTTTGAAAATCTGGTGCGGCTGTGGTGTTTAGGTGGCGGGATTAACAAGCTGGTGCGGATCTCCAATGACCATAAGGTGTAGCCGGAGATGCTTAGGTACAACGCAAAGTGTTGCGCTAGCACGGGCAATGGAGGATTACGCTTTGGAATCGATTTGTAGCTATCTGGATGGAAGACTCTCTACTTAAAATTCTGGTGCGGCTGTACTGGAAAAACCTCTCAAGGATGTGGCTGTTCCAGATCACCTTCTTCTTTCCCTCTAATGGGTCCTGAAAATCTCAAATGGTGCGGCTGGTCCAACTTAAAGAGCTCCAGATTTCTACGTGAAGTCTTTTAGACGACAGTGAGCTGAGCGTGATGCCCTAAATCCAATTGGCAGCAGTCCCGTGATCCTTTAAAAAATCCTTAATCAGCAGCCAGTCCGGTGATCCTCCAAAAAATAATAATCCTAAAAAATCATTCTCTCTCCCGAATGTTGGATCCCCCTCACCTCTCTTTTGATTCCCCTTGATCTCTTCTTGCCTTTCTTCTCCTTTGTACCTCTTCAAAGTGTGCTCCTACCCACCAACAATGGTGCGGCTGCACCTCTTGCACCCCTCTACCGACATAAGAAAACCCACCTTTTCGGTCACTCCTCTCGTTTTTTTCTCTAGTGCGGCTGTCGATCCTGCTTCTCAATGGTCCTTTTCCCTTCCTTTCTCATGCGTCCTTCCCTTTTAGCTCTTCCTCTCTTCCTTTTTCTCTCATTCCTTTCTTTTTCTCTCTTCCTCTCTCTCCCCTCACCAGCCGACTATCAAATTTTTTTTTTCTCTAATGGTCCCTTCCTTTCCATTTCTCTATGCGTGCTTTTCCTTTTTCTTCTTCACTGGTGCGGTTGTTCTCTTCAAAGCGTGCCCCCTCTATTACCCTGAACACAGCCCCACACCCCGTCTATGTACATGCTAAAGCCGTTTCTTTCCACTTGCCAAAACCGGTTATGGAAGTTTGTTTTTTCCTTTCATAAGGAAAATGCTCATCTCTCCAATATTAGCCCGAATTTAATCTTTTGAGCCCAAAAATGGTATGAATATCCTCCTCTTCCAATATGGAGCACGTGGAATCCCATGCAAAACAAATAATAATAAAATAAATAAATAAATAAATAAAAGGAAAATAAAAATAAAAATAAAAGAAAACTAAGGGTGAGAATAATAATAAAAAAGAAACATGTAACTAAGAATTAAAAATCCAAAATATGTAATTTTAAACGAAATTAAAAATATAGATCACAAGCATAACTAAAATGAATTATCAACTCAAGCAATTCTCTATCAAAATAAATTAATAAATAGATAAATAAAAATGAAATGAAATGAATATGATTATTAAACTCATGCAATTTTCTAAAAAAAAGTAAATAAATGAATAAAACTAATAAATAGGGAAAAAAAAAATAAAAAAAAATCAAGCACATACAAGCCATACAAGCCATGCAACCATGCAAAAATTATTTAAAAGATGACTTAGGTAAGCTCAGGTAAGCCTAGGTAGGTTACGGTGTGCCTAAATAGGTTAGGGTGAGCCTAAATAGGTTAAGGTGATGCCTAATGGGCTATGTGTATCTAAATGAGCCTAAGGTGCCTAAGTGGACCTAAGGTGGCGCCTGATGGGCCAAGTGTATCTAAATGGGCCTAGGGTGCCTAAGTGGGCCTAAGGTGGCGCCTGATGGGCCAAGTGTATCTAAATGGGCCTAGGGTGCCTAAGTGGGCCTAGGGTGCCTAAGTGTACCTAGGTCTAAATTAAGGCTGCCAAGAATCACAACGGGATTAGATAAATCTCTCAATCATAGTCCCTGAGGTGGCTTAGAAAATATAGACTACACGAGTAGTAACGGGCCACTAAGGAATTGCTGTAAAATACAGGACAAAGACCTTATAGGACATGTGCTAAGAGGACAAAATGAAGGGTCTACAGAATTGTTGAAGAGTCTCCTACGAATGAGGAAACAATCTAATCTACCTTCTTGATATTCCTTTATAATTTTATTTTTTTAATATACTCCTAAAATCATGTATATGTCATCTTGGTATGTTAAGAAACAAAATTTGGTTGATAGTGTATACACATACATCAATGAAATGAGAACATGAATAAGTCATTCAAACTCTTTCTTATCCCTCATTATTCTCTATATGGTATCCGAGCTTTCCTAGCTCTTACAGCTCACAACCTTACCTTATTTATTTATTTATTATCTTCTTCTTTATCCATCTCATGGTTGCACTCTCTATCACAAATGCCTCTACCATCTTTGCTCCACAACTAGCCATGGTTTCAATACAAGAACACCTCCTTCCCCTCTCATCACCATTAACGTTACCACCCAAGCACCCCTTAAACTAACTCACATCAACTACTCTGCTTGGTGAATGCAATTTAATACCCTACTCATTAGTTTAGTTAATAACACCCACCCCTATTCCCTTGAATCAATCACCATAGAATTAGGTATTAACTTAAATTCAACACATTCCCTTTGGATCTGCCAAGAGCAACCCATTCTTAATGCCATCATTGGCTTTTTCTCTCCCACCTCTTTCCTTTCATTACCACTACCACCACTTCTCAAGTTGCATGGACCACCCTCTACAACACCTATGCAAAACCATCTTGTGGTCATATCATGACCCTCAAGGGTCCAAAGGCGTTAAAACCATCACCGATTACATGCAACAAGCCAAGTGTTGTAATAATGAACTCCTTCACATGAAAGTTGCTTATAATGTTACTGAGCTTATGCTCAAAATTCTTCATGGACTTGGTGAAGAATACTTCCCCATTTCTCTTGCCATTAAGGCCAAAGACCGCAATTTCCTTTGGAGAATTACATGAGAAGTTAGTAACTTTCGAGGTTCAATTAAAGCAAGATCATGGCACAACTATGATACCCCCTACCATTGTCAATCTTACCTCTAAACCTCCATGCCACCTTTGTTAGTCCACCCAACCCCTATGCCTATTTTCACTAGTCGAGGGTCATCTTCACAACCATCTTTACCCACCTCCAATCATAATATAAACAAACAACCTCTTAAACCTTATCACGATTTTTGCTAGTTTTGTGGTCACCAAGGCCACTCTGTTAAGAAGTGCCCTTTTTTCAAATATATGCCCTAGAATAATACTCCATAGACTTCTGTGCAGTCTTCACTACCCTAAGTTCACTTTGCATCTTCACCTGTTTCTTTTTTTTAAATGACTATTAGACTTTGGGGCTTCACATCATGTGGCTAGTGACTTGGTGAACTTATCTCTACATTTTGATTACTTGGGTCATGGTGATCTTATGATTAGTGATGGTGTTAGCTTTCCTATAACTCACACTGGCTCTTTGATCCTTCCCTGTCCTACCACTTCATTTGCTCTTTATAATGTTTTATGTGTCACTTTAATGACAAAGAACTTAATATTTGTTTCGCAACTTTGATTAACCAACAATGTTTTCATTAAATTCTTATCTCATTCTTTTCTTGTGAAGAATCTTCCAATGGGGCAACATTTTTTTAGAACAAAACTAAGGATGAAGTTTATGAGTGGCCCATCTTTAATATGGTTTCCAAGCCATTGCTTGCATTTGCTTTTATTAAAGATCAATCTCTAAATGGCATAATCACCTTGGTCATTTATTAACCATGGTTCTCAACCACTTAGTGTCATCTCAGCTTCTTCCTTTATCTTATAGTACTGTCACAAATTTCCCTTACAACTCGTGTCAATATAAGTCATAAGCTCTCGTTTTTAAGTCTTCCTTGTTTAGTCATTATCCTTTTTAACTTGTTTACTTTAATGTATGGTGTTCCCTTGTGGAATCGTTCAATGGAACTAAATATTACATTATATTTGTAGACCATTTCACCAAATATATTTGATTTTATCCCCTTAATAAGAAATATGACGTTCATGTCATATTCATTCACTTCAAAGTGTTTGTTGAAAAGTTTTTTAATACACCCATTGTTCAATTATACATTGATAATGGTAATAAATACCTTGCATTAAAAGAGTTTCTAGCATTACATGGTATATCTCACCTAACCACTCTTCATACTTCAAAACATAATGGATATTTTGCGGGTCGACATCGTCACATTGTTGAAACAAGACTGACCTTACTACATCATGCTTCTATGTCTTTGTCATTTTAGCTCGAAGCCTTTCCTGCGACAGTTTACTTAATTAATTGCTTGCCTAAAGCCAACCTTTGTTTTTTTCCCTCTTATCACAAACTTTTTAGTAGTCCACCAAATTTGGATAAACTCTGAACCTTTGGTTGTTTATGTTACCCTTGGTTAAGACCATATAATTCTCACAAGCTTGAGTTTAAAGGCAAAACATGTGTGTTCATAGGATATTCTTTATCTCAAAGTGCTTATCTTTACATAGATTTAATCACAAATAAGATCGGTATCTCTCACCCTGTCACATTTATTGAGTCCACCTTCCAATACTCTATGCCTTTTTTGTCTTTTTCTTCACCTGAGTCATGGTTTTCCAAAACCCCAATCCCTTGTAATATTGCATCTCCTCCTCCTTTAAACATCTATCTATCATCTTCATCTCCACAGGGCCCTATTAAGACACTGTCAACGACTAATGGCATTAGAAACCACATGGATTCAACCTTGGTAAACTCTCTTCAAGTCCTTATTCAAAGGCTATGTGCCCCCCACTCCTACTCCTATACCATACATTGCTCAACTTTCTCTTATGCCTCAAAAAAGTCATACAAACCCTAACCCTTCTCCATCATGTCTGTCCCAACCACAAAACAAAGACATCGCACCAAACCTCACTCCTAGTCTTATCCCAAACCCATTGGCTCTACTTTAACCTCTCATTTTCTGCATTAACCAGTTAAACACACATCTTATGGCTACTCAAGCAAAGAATAACATTGCCACACCATCGAAGAAAATCATCATGTTCACCATAATCTCTTCTGAGCCTATAACTAAACTCACTTGTGTTCTCAAGGACTTAAGGATTTTAGTGGCATCAAGTAATGTTAAATGAATTTGATGTTTTTCTCTAGTGTCATATGGGATTTAGTTTTTCCTACTATTGATCATAATCTTGTCAGTTGTAAATGGGTTTTCACTTCAAGCAAATTTTTGATAGCCTTATTGATTGCTTTAAAGTTTGCCTTGTTGCCAAGGGGATTCATTAATACATGGGCATTGACTTTCTCAAGAGATTTAGTCCTATTGTCAAGCTTACTATGGTACACCTCATCCTTAGCTTGACATTTTCTTCTGGATGGTCTTTTTGCCAATTGGACATCAACAATGCCTTTTTGACATAGGCATCTCATTGAGGATGTCTTAATAGCTTAACCTCTTGGATTTTTTGACCCATAGAATCCGTCTCATGTTTTTTTCCTTCACAAAGCTCTATATGGCCTCAAACAAGCTCTAAGGGTTTGGTATTAAGAATGATGCCAATTTGTTCTTTCATTGGGTTTTGTTAACTCCCATGCTAAAATCTCTTCTTCTTTTTTATAACAAATTTAAACTTACTGTATATTTTATTGTCTATGTCGATGACTTAATATTGATAGGTTCCAATGATGGATTTCTTCCCGATATTATTTCTCAATTGGAACAACAATTCTCTCTCAAAGATCTTGGTCCATTGTTATATTTCCTTATTGTTGAAGTTATTTTTACAAAGGCTAGTATGTTTTTATCAATGTTTTCAAAACCAGATTGATCATTGAATCGGAAAAGTTACCGATTCATGGTTTACTAATTGGACCGGCAGTCGAACCATTGACATCATAAATATATAATTTATATATTATTTAAAAATTAAAATTTTATTTGAAAATCATAAAATTAGTTTCATAATAGAAATTAAAATTAAAATTAAAATTTTAATTTAAAATTAGAAATTTTAAAATTAAAAACAAAAAATTATTTTAAAATTAGAAATTTATTTAAAATTATAATGTTTTCGTTAATTTAAATTAAAATCATAATTTTTAAAAGTCATAAAGTTAAAAAAATAACAAATATGAAATAAAGTAAATAATAATGGAGATGAATTAAAAAGGTACATAAAAATATAAAAATATAAAAAACTTGGGAAGATGGGGGGGCGCATGCTAAGAATTGAGAAGAGAAAATGAATGGGAAGATGTGATGTAGCAGAAGAGAGAAGAGGGTGGGGAGGTGCATGCTGCACATTGGGAATTGGGAAAAGAAAATGAATAGGAAGGTGAGCTGTAACAGAAGAAATAGGGAAAAGGCTCACACTGGGAACTAGAAAGAGAGTGAGGGTGGAACGCAGTTGCAGAACTGGAAAAGAGGAATGAGATGGAGATGACTAAGGTGAGAACTGGAAGGGAGAGTAGGTATGAAGGTTTTTTGAACCACTCAATTTACCCAAAATTGGTCAGGTTAGCCGGTTCATTGGTTCGATCGCTGGTTCAAAAGCTGTCCAACTCAAATGGTCTAACTAGACTGGATTGGTGACTGGTCTGACCGGCCGGTTCGATCCAATTTTTAAAACACTGGTTTTTATTACAACACAAGTACATTCAGGAACTTTTGGAAAAAACCGAGATGACCTTCATAGAACCAATTCACTCACCTATATTTACATCTCATATTCCTACTCTTCATGATGGCATGGTCTTAACTGATCCCATTGAATATCGATCAGTGTTTGATGATTTCCAATATCTCTACCTTACTCGACTAGACATAGCATTTTTAGTCAACAAATTGTACCAATTTATGCATCACCCCACCTTCACACATTGGCCCACAATCAAGTGCCTACTTCATTATTTGGTTGGTATACCTCATCATGGTCCTTTGCTGCATAAGAATTCTCTACTTCATTTTCATGTCTTTTCTAATGCTAATTGGATAGGTAACCTAGATGATAGATCTTTAACCCGTGCACATATTGTCTTCGTCATAAGCAACACCATTTCTTTGTCCTCTAAGAAGCAAAGGTCAATTACTAGATCATCCATTGAATTTAAGTATTGAGTTGTTATTGAAGTAATCTAGATTAAGTCTCTTCGCATAGAGCTTAGCATTACCATTCCATTTATCTCACCTATTTGTTAGGTTAGGGCCCTTAAAAGTATGACATGATGTAATAAACTCTTGGATTTTATCATTTATTTAATAAAGTTCTAGTTCAATTTTATCTATCCTATTTTAATGCATTATATCTTGTAACCTCTGTGAATTGCATTTTTTTGTATTGTATGTGACTTGGGCATATTAGGAGTTGAATAGAAAATTTAGGTCACAGGTTCCTTGCAAATAGATGACTTATTTCATAGTTAGTTTATAGGCTTAGGCAACCTATTAAAGGTTATAATGCACTACCTTCTAATTGAAGGGAGGATTGGTCTTTACCATTAGGATAGGTTTCTCATGGTGAGTGCACTAATATGTATGGTTACACATTAGACTTGGCCTACAATGAGTCAAAACTTAAGGCTATGAAGCAGTCATAACTTCACCAAGCTGCTTCATTGTGTTGTCTCTTAACCTTGAAAGAGTATTGAGCTTATACTGAAGTTAGTAGTGGTTTTGACCTACAGGTGAGATTGTAAATTAGTCATATATTCTCTATGAATTGGGTCACTATTGATGGATATCGGTAGTAATAGGTATTCTCAATATAAACATCATGATATCATATGAGATTGAAACAAAGTGTCCCCTTGGGTGATCCTAAGGAGGTGTGTTCATGAAAACTATGGTCATAGAAATTTCTTAAGTAGAATTTGACATTAGCTCTTAGAGAGCTAAAACATGTCAATTGAACACACAATAGGAGGATCTATAACTTAAGAATAGTTGAAAAGTTGATAATTTTTACCTTGTTAGGCTATTGACACCAGTTCATAGGTAGACTGAACATAATAGAACAACTCACAAACTTGAGCACATGGTGTCTCATTGTTATTTACATAGGATACTAGAGTTTAGTTGATTCTTTGTAGTGAGATGTTAAATTAACTTCAAAATTAAATTTTGGGAAACCTAATACTCCTATGGGTCCCAATGGTCCCCGATTTAAGCTCATATACCTTGTTAGCACAAGTTATGAGGGTCAAATTAACTCTAAGTTCACTTTTGTGCATAAGGGCATTTTAATAATTATGCAAGATTGCATGGGGGTAAGTGAACAAGGTCTTTAATTTGGATTAATTGATTAATTTGTTGGCCCTGTTGGGTTAATTAATTAATTAAGGTTCGTTTTGGGTTAGATTAAGTGACCCAAGCCAAGTCATTTAACCCTTGAGGGGAACCTTATAAATACCCCTTTAGGGGTTAGGGTTTCTATAACTTTTTTCTAAAAAGTCATCTTCTAGCTTTAAAGAGAAAGAAAGAAAGCCACAACTTCCATCTCCATCGAAAGTGTCAAGATCAAGGTTCAATTCATCGAGAGGAAGACTCCAAGTTTACAAGACTTCCTATAACTCTGTTCTTCATCTTCATCACGTGGAATCGATGTGCAAAAATTTGAATCTGAGGTATGGTTTTCAATACCATATTTTGAATCCCTTTAAAGTTTAAAAATGTAATTTTTCTATTGTGCATAAGATTTTGAAAAGCCTAGAATAGTCAAGCATGTTCCTAATCTTATTTGGGCTTGGGAAACAAAGAGATTTGGGTTTTTCCTATCAATTGGTATTAGATCCATAAGTTAGTGAGCATGTTAGAATCATTTTAGGATGTGCTAACTTGGTTTTATAGAATATTTTATTTATCTCATAGCCTCCGGGATAATGAATGTGCATTCGATATTATGATCTTGTTCTAATATGATGGTTATACTTTTAATTATTGGTTATTAGATTGTTGATTACTTTTTCAAGATGGGTTGTAAGCCTTATAAGAGGCATAGGATTTTTGTTGATATGTAAAAATTTTGGTTTTATCTTAGAATGATTTGTAAACTTTGATTTAATAGAGTATAGGATTTTATTGTAAAAATATGATTTTTATCATTCTTTGTAACCAACGGAGAGTATGGAAGCAATCCATTTAGTCACAAGTGGATCATGCACAGTATCATGTTAAAGAGTTGAGAACTTTGGAGAAAATGATCATTGAAAAACTTAAGAACTAGCTCTTGGGTTTTGGAAATCTACAGTAATGCTTGAGTAGTGGGATTAGTGCTTGAGCATCTCAAGAGATTGAGTGGTGCATCTAGTGCCGGTAAGTTGCATCCAACAATGATGCCATATCCAGCAAGCCAGCAATGCTTCAAGTGTCCTTGAAATATTTTGAGCACTTGATAGTAAGGATATTTTGGACTTTCGTAAATGCCACCAATCCTGTTTTTGTTGCAAGTACAATATTGTATTTTTAGATTTTGGTAAGCTAATTATTGAGTTACCAAATTAGCCACAAGACCCCTGAGGCCATGGGATTTGAGTTTATTTCCATTTATGCTTATATTTTATATATTGCATGTGCTATGAAATATTTGGAAAATATTTTATATTATTTTGTAATATTTTCAAAATGGTAATTTTTGGATTTTCTATAAAGAATGAATTTTCATGAGATTTTTTTCCATTACTATTTATTTAAGGAATTGGTTGTTGCTATTTGGGAATTCAAATTTCTTTTGGAACTTTTCTTTATTTGGGTTAATTAGTCCTCCAAGCTTCCTCCTCCCTCTCCTCTCCATTCCCCCTCTTGAGAGGAGAAAATTCTTTTGTTTGAAAAGGAAAAATTCAAGGATAAGGAATATAAAAGTTATCATTCTTTAACACAAGAGTCTTAATTCAAGTAATAAATAAAAGTCTTAGGAATTCTCATGATGGATAATTTATTTTGAGAAAGTTACCAAAATGATCTCAAAGTCTCTCTTCTAAAACATTAAGTGAAAATGGGTCATAGGCAAGCCTATAGCCTCCAAAACCAAGCCCATCTTGATTTTGGGCCCATCTTGAAGATGGGGTGACCCAAATAATCAAGGGATATGGACTATCCTTATGGATGAGACCACATATGTTTGTAGTGGGAGTGGTCAATCCTAAATATGGAACTCTTTACTTAGTAATGTTGATGTCAATGATCTTGGTTATACACTTAACTTAGATGTGAAATGATGGAATCACTTGAAGAAGTCCCACTTGCATAGTTTGAAGGCTAAATATAAAGGGTATGTTAATCAAAGCCTTAAGACAACCTTTTGAGGTTCAAGGCAGATTGATTAATTAAAGAGGGTCCTTACCTAGTGATAAGAGTCATGACCTACTTGAAGTAGGCTTGATTTTTATGATACTAAGACATCTTACATGGATATATGTAGTTTGAGAGCACTACATTTTTACTAAAATAATTACCATATTTGCCTTAAGTGCTTAGGTCCTTTATTAATGCATGGAATTATTTTGTTTATTACATGAATCATGTCTTATAACCTTGTCACCCTAATTATCATTCATAATAAATTGACTAGACCTAATTATGTTGATTGGAAAAGAAACCTAGACATAATGCTCATAGTAGAATAGTTGAAATGGGTAACTCAGGAAGTTGCTCCACCCATTCCTAATGAGCTTTACATGTAGAAGAGAAATATGCTCATTCCCAGTGGCAAAAGGCAAATGAGAAAGCCCGTTGTATTATACTTGAGTCTCTCAGTAATGATTTGCAACAACAACACATGGGTGTTGCCACTACTTATGAGATTTTCTTAAGCTTGCAAGAGATTTTTGGTGATAAAGGTATGCTAATTAAGCAAGTTGCTCTAAGGACCATCAGGAGCACCAAAATGATAGAAAGAACTCCCATTAGAGATCATATAATTCGTATGATTGTACTCTTTAATGAGATGAAGATCCTTGGAGCTAAAATTGATGGGGAAACTTAGGTCAATATGATCTTAGAGATCTTATCGAACTCCTTCAAACATTTTAAGCTTAATTATACTATGAATAAATTAATGATGAGCTTGCCAGAACTGATTAAAGAACTCTAGATAGTTAAGAGGATTCTTAACGATCCTAAGGGTGTTCACATGGTAGTGAAACATTCTTTAAGATTTCCTCATAATAAGAAGAAGAAAAATTCTTTCAAGAAATCCAAATAGGGAAAGTCTAAGGTTGGGAAAAGAAATAGCAAAGGTAAGGGCAATCATTTTATTTGTGGTAAGAAGGGCCATTGGAAGAAAGAATGCCTTGATTTCCTAAAGAAAAAAAGGAAGGCATGTCTCATTCACTTTTAGTTGAATCATGTTTAGTGGTGGATTCCACCAATTCTTAGTGGATAGATTTCTGGGTCACTAACTTTATTTATAATTCTTTATAGGGGTTTCAACTAAGGAGAAGATTAAATGAAGGAGACATGTACCTGACTCGAGCATCTGCTGTGAGGATAGTTGTGCAAGCAGCGAGAGATGTTACCTATTATTAAAGAATAATAAATATCTAGAACTTAAGGATTGTTTGTATGTACTTGATTCTAGAAAGAATTTAATTTCAGTTTATAGTCTAAATAAATCGGATTATTCAATTTATTTCAATAAATCGGATTATTCAGTTTATTTCAATAAAAATGTTTTTATTAAAAAGAATTATTCATTTATTTGCTCAGGTATGTTGGTTGACAATCTCTTTCGTATAACTCTTATTTCTTTTATTATATGTTGTTGAAAATGAATTAAGTGTTATTACTTTTATAGTTAGGCTAATCAGAAGGCATTTGTGAGTACAAATGCTAGATTTTTTAGAAAATAACTATATGATTAGTAATAAGGTTAAGAGTAAGATCGATTTGAGAGTGCTAAATGAGACTCCCACAACAACATAGAATACTATGGATCTAGTACCGACCATTCCTATTTCTAGTATATTGATGCCTCGTCGTAGTGGGAGGATTATTATACAACTAGATCAATTCATGTATTTGGGAGAGTCTTTTGAGGTCATTCTAGATAAACATGAGATTAATCCCGTAAATTATGACGAAACAATGAGTAATATGGATGCATGTCTTCGACAAAAGGTTATGGAGGCAAAGTTAGAATCTATATATCCTAACCAAGTCTGTGAGCTTATAAAAGCACCTGAAGGGATAAAACCCATAGGGTGTTAGTAGGTCTACAAGAGGAAGAAGAAAGTAAATGGAAAGGTTGAGACTTTTAAAGCTAGACTTGTAGTAACGGTTTACAATTAGAAACCTAGTTTCAACTATGAGAAGACCTTCTCGCCATTAGCCATGCTCAAGTCCATCAAAATACTCTTATCCATTGCAGCACATCTCAACTATGAGATATGACAAATGGATGTCAAGACCGAATTCTTGAACGACAATCTTGACAGAAGCATCTATATGATGCAACCAGATGTTTTGATAGCAAAGGGCCAAGAGTATATGGTATGTAAGTGACTAAACTTCTCTATTGTACCAAAATACTTAAGGTGATCCTAAGTAGGTGTGTTTATGGAAACATGGTCATAGTAGTTCCTTAAGTAGAATTTGACATTAGCTCTTGGAGAGCTAAGATATGTCCATTGAACACACAATAGGAGGATTTGCAACTCAAAGATAGTAGTGGTAGTCTTGAAAGACTGATAACTTTCACTTTGTTAGACTATGGACACCGATTCATGGTGAGACTAAACGCAATGGATAACAGGTCACAGACTCGAGCACATGGTGTCTTATTATTATTTACATAGGATATTTGAGTTCAATTGATTCTCTCTAATGGGATCTTGAATCAACTTTATAATTGGAGTATGAGGGAGTCAGTACTCCTATAAGTCCCAATGTTCTCTACTCTAAGCTCATATACCTTGTTGATACGAGTTATGAGGGTTAGATGGGCTCTAGGTTCACTTTTATGGATAAGGGCATTTTGATAATTATGTAAGGTTGCACAAGGGTAAGTGAACAAGATATATGGTTTGGGCTAATTGATTAATTAGTAGGCCCTATTGAGTTAATTAATCAATTAGGAATTATTTTGGTCTAGATTAAATGATCCAAGCCCTTAGTGGCTTTAAGTCACTTAAGCCTAATATAGAACCCCATAAATATCTCCTTAGGGGTTAAGGTTTCCATAACTTTTTCTAAAGAGTTGTCTTCCACCTTCAGAGAGAGAGAACCATAACCTTTACCATTTCTTTCATCCCCATTGGAAGTGTGCCAAGATCAAGGTTTGAGTCATCGAGTAGAAGACTCTAGGTTTATGATACTTCTTATGACTTCGTTCTTCATCTTCATTACGTGAAATCGATTCAAGAACATTTGAATCTGAGTTATGGTTTTCGTTAACATATTTTGAATCCCTTTAAAATTTAAAAATGCAAATTTTTTTATATGCATAGAATTTAGAAAAGCCTAGGATAGTCAAGCATGTTCTTAACTTGATTTAGGCTAAACGAATAGATTCGGATTTTTCTCAGTGCTAACTATTCTGTAAAGTGTTCTTCATGTGAACTAATTTGGTATTGATAGGCACCTAATTAAATGTTTTAGGCTTTTGTAATGCATTTTAGACACATTGAAGATGTTATCTAATTTTTTTCGTGATAAAATAACACCTCTAGGTATTTGTTTAAGATTTATTTTTTAAAATGTCTTTGTTTTGACCAAATGCTAAGTTTTTTAGATGATTTGTTATTTTTATCACTTTTTGCATTTTTTTTAAATCTCTTGGACAATTATTATATATTGTAGACACATTATCTATGATAAGTGAATCTTTTTTTGCACCATAAACTGTTATTGAATAGATTAATTAGACTTATTTTAAAATTGCATGCATGCTGAAAATGGATTGAATTTATATGATAATTGTTACTTTGTTATTTTGTTATTCCTTTATTTAAGTAGTGGATGTATTATATGTGATGATAGATTTTTATTATAATTTTTCATGTCTATTTTTATTGCTTGTGAACTAACCTTCATTGATTTTATGACATCGTTTTACTTACTACAAGGTACATTTCTTCTCTATTTCCTTTATTAATTCTTTGACTATGCATGGTTCGTTTGAGTGACATAAATTATGATTTCACTATTGTGTTGATTATATATATCCATCGATTCTTTGGTATTCAATGATTTACAAATCAATTGTCATAATTACCTCAATTTAATTAGTAGAGGCATTAATTTGGGGCTTAAAGGAAAGCTACCCTATGGTACCTTCTTGATAGGTAACCCGAACCCTTGATTTAGACTCGGTTTTCAAAGATATGCTTTTCCAAATATGAAGTTATTTTTAAGGGTTTTATTTCTTATTTTATTTTTTCTTTGAATAAAAATAAGTGGCGACTCCAATATTTTACAAAAAAAAAAAAAAAAAAACCAATTTTCACTAACAAACAAGTTTCACCATCGAGTGGGGACACATGTGAAAAATATGGGTTCACACCCTTAGGACTATTATAAACACCAAGATTCAAGTGATCTTATGGATCTTACTAGATTCTTTTATAATGGTTAAGAGAATTATTAAATATTGAAAGGGTGTTTGTATGGAAGTCAAGGTTCTTCAGGCTTTTCTACCAAGAAGAGGAAGAACAACACCAAATAAGGAAATTACACATCATGTTCTCATTGTTGATTGCATAGTGGTAGATTTCACCAATTATGGTGGATAGATTCCAAGCCCACCATTTGTAATACTTTACAAGGTTTTCAACAAATGAGAAGATTACATGATGGGATTGTAATTACCTTAACTTTATTTGTAAGGTTAGTTGTGTAGAAATGAGAATAATTAAATCTCAAGAATGAACCTAGCAATAATCAAACATTTGGCTTCTAAAGCCTAGGTCATGTTAATATAAATAGGATCCAAAGACTGGTTAAGTGTGGATGGTTTTTTTTTTTTCTTTTTGTTTAAGAGGATCTTCCACTTTGTGAATCCTATATAAGTGGTAAAACGACCGAGAGGTCTTTTACTTCTAAAGGACATGGAACCAATCAATGTTAAGAGTTAGTGCATATTGACATGTGTGAACCTTTTAATGTTCATATATGAGGACGGTATGGGTACTCCATCACTTTCATTGTGTAGACCCTCAATTTTGTCATCTTAGCACATGTGATACTAGGTGTTTTCCTATGCTCCTCTCTTACCCTATGATCATACCTTGGTGGCCTATTGACACCCATACAACTTTTTCTAAGCCACCTCTAGGAACCCTTTGTTGAGGGGCTCACCTGGACCCACACTATAACTTTGATAGCTACTCGAGTTAGTTTTTAAGTTAGGTCACTTAGACATTTTTTAGGATAGGTCCACTTAGATAATCCCAACTTTGGGTCACTTAGGCACGTTTCTGATCATCCTAGGTCACTTCGGCACTTTTCCGATCACCCTAGGTCACCTAGGCACTTTTTTAATCACCCTAGGTCAGTTAGGCACTTTTCTTATCACCCTACGTCACTTTGGCACTTTTCTAGGCACACCTAGCCTACTTAGGCATATCTGACCCATCTAGACACACCTGACCCCCTTAGGCACATCCTAACCCATTTAGGCACACCTTGGCCTATCTAGGTGCACCCGACCCCCCTAGGCACACCTTGGCCTAGCTAGGCACACCCGACCCATCTAGGCACACCCAAACTCACATAGGCACACCTAGCCCACTTAGGCACGCTTAAGTTCTTTGAGCACACTTTGGCTCATTTAGACACACTATGACCCACTTAGGCACACCCTGACCTATTTAGGCACACTTGACCTACCTAGGCACACCTATCTCATCTAGGCATACTTGACCTACTTAGGTCAACTTTTAGGCGATTCTTACATGACTTGCATAACTTTTTTATTATTATTATTTATTATCAATTACTTATTTATTATCTTATATATTATCTTTTTTTATTGTATTATCATTTTATCATTTTCTTACTTTTTTTTATTCATTTATTAAGTCTAATAATTTTGTGTTTTTATAGGGAAGTTTACCATTGGATGAGAAAAGGTTGATTCTTGTGAGAGTTTGAGTTATGGAAGGGATCTTTGGGGCGGACGGTTGCTTTGGGGTTCCCTACAAGGGACGGAAATAGAAAGATGAGCTAGGGAGAGTCCTTGCCATTTTAGAGATTGAGATTTAGGTAAGAATATGGAGGACACTCTCCATAAGAGGTGCGGTTGCCATTGAGGCATGTGGATGACATAGGAAAGAATGATTTTGGTGGTTCACAGCATAAGAAAGAAAATATATTTTTTAGAAAAGAATCAGGCTAGTCAAGGGAGTGCATATGGATGCTTTTAGGGAAGAAAAATCAGTTTTTTTCTCTCAAAAAAAAAGATGGAGCCTACGTTTTTGGTGATATTCGAAGTACATGTTTTGGGTTGGAAGAAAAAGATAAACTGTCTAGGTTTTTTTATTTTTTATTTTTTTAAGGAGAGAAGGAGATGAGATTGAGCATGCTAGAGAGGTGAGATTCAACGTGCTTGAAAGAGAAAGGTTCAACTGTGATTTAGGAGCAGATTGAGTCAACGATTTAGGGGGGAATCACGCTGGTATTGGAGAGAGTTTAGCAGGTTTTGAAAGAAGGATGAAGCGTCTTTGAAGGAGGAAGGAAAAAGAGCATTTTAGGGGGGAGAAGAGAATCAGCATGTTGGAAGGAGGATTAGAGCGCATTTTGAAAGGAGATATTGAGAGATGTTTTGGGAGGACGAAGGCTGGTCTTTGAGAGATATTTTGGCCCCAGGTTTGATGATATTGAGATCGTGAGATTATGAGGAATTCAAGCCATATTTGGAAGAAGATTCAGGCCATGTTTTGGAAGAGACTCAGGTCGTTTTCAGAAGGGTTTTAGGCTACAATTTGGAAAGGTTTAGGCCATAATCTGGAGGTGCACTTCAGGTCGTGTTCGGGAGACTATTCAGGCCACTTTCTAAGGCAGTTCAAGACGCATTTTTAAGGAAGGATATCGTTGAAAGGTGGGTATGAAGATTGGTTTCTTTGACTTTTACTCTTTTTTTTTTTTGTTTTTTTTTGAGCTTGGGAATTAAGATGATGGATAGGGGAGTTTAATTTGAATGTCCAATTATTATGGGAGATTTAGTAGTTCTTAGGCTTTTGGTCTCTTTGTTGCCATCCATTGTTATTGTATTAAAATTTTACCTTTGAAAGTTTAGATATGAATAGGTTTTTAAATCTTTTTTATTATGACCCATGTAATTTGATTGTTATGCTATTTAAAAATCTCACCCTTGGAAGTTTAGATATTCATAGGTTTTAATCTTTTCTTATTATGATCCGTGTTAGTTGATTGGGTTGTTGGATTAAAGTCCTTATTTTTTAAAATGGAAATTCTTAGGTGTTCTTTTACTCTCTTGTTATTATGCATGCGGGTTGATTATGTTGTTGAGTTAAAAGTTCTCATCTTTAGAAATGATATTTGATAAGTTTCTAGATTTTCTTGTTATTATGAATGTAATTAGATTGTGTTGTCGAGTTAAAAGTTCTCATCTTTGGAAATGGTAGTTCTTAAATTTCTAGATTTTCTTGTTATCATGCATGTTATTTGATTGGGTTATTGCATTAAAGTTCTCATCGTTGGTAGGTATTTTTTTTGTTACTATGCATGTTAGTTGATTGGATTATTGGATTAAAGTTCTCATCGTTAGAAGATTTAGTAGTTCTTGGGCTTTTGGTTTCTCTTGTTATTATACATGTTAGTTAATTGGATTATTAGATTAAAAGTTCTCATCTTTGGCAATGTCAATTCTTAAGTTTTTATAATTTTAGTTTTAATTGAACCCATGTCATGTCTTAGTTGATAATTTTAGTTTGATTAATTCTAATTAATTCTTGCGTTTTTATAATTGTAGTTTTGATTAAATCTATGCCATGTCTACAAGTTGATAATTCTAGTTTGATCGATTCCATTTAATTCTTTAATTTTTATAATTTTAGTTTTCATTAAATCTATGTCGGGTCTTCAAGTTGATAATTTTAGTTTGATTGATTCTATTTAATTCTTAAATTTTTAGAATTTTAGTTTTAATTAATCTATGTCATGTCTTCAAGTTGATAACTCTAGCCTTTGATTGAACTCTTTTTAATTCTTGAAGTCGAACTTTTTTTTAGAAATGAGCTTTTTAAATTGATATCCTGAGTGGAGTCAAAATTATTATTATTATTTTATAAAAAAAAAAAGAAATTCTCCATTATGAATGAGGCTTCTAGATCATGAATGAAAGGTGACCAAAATGATATTTCTCTTGTTTTCAAATCCCTTTAAGTTAGACTTAAAAAATCCTTATTGTGTCTATTGATCAAGATTTATTAATTCACTTGGTTTCTTTTACTCCTAAAATTATTTTCAAAAGAATTTAAATTGTTTAAAAACTTTAAAAGAAAATTTATTCTAGGTTTAAGGCAAAGACCTCACTTTCTTTTTTAAAAAACAAGCAACTCATTTCATTTAAGTTACATTCTCCATTTTTTAGTTTTCCAAAGCTTTGTTTTATCCACATAGGTTTGGACTCGTGCTCCCAAACTAATGGGAGTATTCTTAGCCTTGATGAATCTTTTCATTTGAGGTGGATAATGCATAAGTTAAACTTATGAATATAGAATGGGGACTTGATGGAATCCCTACCTAATTTTTTTTTTTCAAAACTCATCCTTGGTGTTAGTTTCAATCGTCTACTAACCCTTTAGAAAAAACAATTCATTTTGATTATTTTAGAGTGTTTTAAAAAAAAATCCAAAAATTGCATGATGTTACTCACCTTTTGTAGTTGATTCTAGAATGTTATATAAGTTAAAAAGTTTTTCTCAAAGTTGAGTTATGATCTCTTCTTCCAGCATGTTATGTATTGGTCATATGTTATACACCTGAGAGCATTTTGTAAAATTAAATTACTTTTTCACCTTTTTAATTTAAATGAATTTTTTTTTTCCAAATTCTTAACTTCTTGAAATTAAATTTTTACATAAAAAAAATTAAAATATATGTTTTCTAGAGGGAGATATGACTTTTCAAAATCACATCTACATTACTTGATCGATTCTGGATAGCTGATAAATTTGATTGTTTTAAAAATTCTTTTGAGTACTACCTGATCTTCAATTTATTTTTCTATGTAATTTAGACACCTAAAAGGACATTAGAAACTTACGCACATAAATTTCACTTTAGTGAAAAATTGCGAAGAAATTTGTAATTTTGTTAATGTAAAGAAAAATGGTGCGCAATCTTGATTTAACCAAGCTCAACTTGTCTTAGGCTTTAACTTGATTCGGGTTTAGCTTGAACAATGTCAATCAAGAGCTTGCATGATTTGATCTCAAATTGAAAAAGTTTTCAAATAGATCCAAATCTTGAAGGTTGTTTTTGCCATTCAAATAAATAATTTCTCTTCTTTTCAAATAGCATACCTAACAGCCCATAGTAGTTCCTTTATAATTTAATTGATCATTTATTCCTATTTAAAATTCCTTTCAAATCAGTTGAATGGCAGGTGAGGAAACAGAGCCTTTGTATAATGATTGAGGGAGGAGAATACATATGAGAATTTTTGCTCTAAATTCTTGTGTTAGATGCAGTTCGGTCCAAATAGGAAAGGAAAAAAATAAATAGATTGCTTGAAAAATAAAAATATAAAAATAAAATTGTTGAAAATTTATATATTTTCAAATGCTTGATTCTACATTTTGAAAATTAAACAAAAGTGCAAAAAGAATGTGATGAAAAATAAAATAAATATTTTTTAAAATTTATCTATGATCACTCATGAGTAAAATAAGAAAAGAAAAAAAATGCTAAAGGTATGTTTGAGAACTATTTTTTTAGAACGGTTATTTTAATAATAATAATAATAAATATATATTTAACAATAAAAAACTATTTTCTATTTTCTATTCTTGAGAATAAAAAGCAGAATGTTTTCAAATAATATATTTTAATTATTTTATATTATTTTAATTTGTTTTCAAAGAATTTTTTTAAGAAATAATTATATAAAAATAAAATACTAGATATAAAAATTATTTTTAAAAATATTAAAATTGAGTTAAAAAAACATTTTAGATTTTCAAATAGACTTTTGTTCTATAAAAATTAGAAAATAATTCTCAAAAACTATTTTTTAAAATTATTTTCAAAAATAGCTACCAAGCAAAGCCTACATCACTCCCACACACAATATAGATTTCTTTCTTAAAAAGGAAAAAAAAAACAAACAAACAAACTTTATCAACTTCTTTTCCAAATATGTGTAATGGCATAAGTGTAATTTTTCCAAAAATCAGGGGTGATTAATTGATTTATTTTTTTATTTGTCTCCATTTACATATGAGAAAAGGAAAATATATATATAATATAAATATGTTTAAAAAAAAAAACCAAATTTAAGTAAATATTTACATAGATTTCAAAATCTTTTCCTCCACTTATTGGTTGTGTAGTGTGGATAGGCTTTAATTGGTACATGCATGAAATTTTTTTGTATGTACAAGCACTTGAAGTGACCGAATATTTCAAAATTAGTCATGTAAAAAATTGATATATCAAATTTTGTTGTAAGTAATTCAAATCCTCAAATAAAAAAATGTAAATATATATTTTTCTTAAAAGATTTGACATACCAATTTAAGATCAAAGTTTAAGTTCAAAAAAGCTTCAAGGCCAGTATAAGGTTCAGATCCAAGCCCAACCCAAAAAATCCAAATTTAAGGTCCAAGTTCAAGCGTCGAAGTCAAGCTTTTTCAAACAAGAACTAGTAGATATGCCTCTAACTTTACAACTCGCTAAAAATTAATTTCTTCACGTTTTTGCTATTTAAGAGAAATTATGTATACATCTATATGGTAAATTGAAGAAGATGATTTGAGGAAACTTGAAGAATTTTTTTTTTCTATATATTTTTATTGAAAATATATTTTTCGAACCTTTACTTTATCTTAATGGAATTGGAATTTGTAATAAAAGTTGTATATATCTATATAATAAAAAGAGAAAAAAAAAAAATACTTTTTTAATCTTTTACTTCATGTATGGTAGAGATGGTTGAGGGGACTAAAGCCGTCGACTGTTAATCCGTTGTACGAGTTATTCATACTGAGGGTTTCTCTTTATGTTTTCATTTATGAATTAATATTTATTCTTCTTTTCCTTTTTACCTTTTTCTATTACCCATAACCGTGAAAATGGTCTAGGTCTATTTGGACATATTTTCGAAAATAATACTTAAAAGTTTTAAAGGAAAATTTATTTTTCTTAATAAATAAATTTTTAATTATTTTGAAAAATTAAATTATATCTAAGAATTATATATATATATAATATCATGGAATTATCTACATTACAAAAGTTTTTAAAATACTCTATATTTTTAATTGTTTCTAATAACATTTTATAAAATAAAAAAAATATCTAGAAACTGCTCAAATTAGAAAACATATTTTTACAATAGGCTTTCCAAAACTATTTTTAGCAAAAATGATTATCAAAATTAGAGTAAAACCTCAATAAGCTAATACTCGATAAATTGATAACTTTAATTAAATAATATTTTTTGTCGGTGTCGAATTGGGGCCAAAGTAGTAAATTAATAATTTGAATTCTTAAAATAAAATATTTAATTTGCTTAATTATAATAAAAAGATAACAATATTTTTTTTTAAATAAGGAATAGCTTGATAAATTAATAATTTATTAATTTATGGATTAATTATTATTCATTTAATTTTTATATTTTCCTTAGTTTCTAGGCTATTAGTTTATCAAATTTTAATTGCATTTTGAGTCACAGCTTTTAGATAGATTCTTACCATTTATACCTTCTTTTTTTTTACCAAATTTTATACAGGAAAAAAAAGTCATGTAAATATATTGGGTCAATCTCACATAGAGTAATTTGTGCTTGCTTTTGTATCACTATTTTTTGTTGCTATTATTTTGTGTAAAAATAAAATTGAAGTTAAAGTTTCACCATTCCAATCACTAATCATTATGTTCTCATATCATCTACATTATCACTTATACAACATCCCTAAAATTAGTGATATTTATATAATTTAAAATAATAATAATAATAATAATAATAATAATAATAAGTAAAATAATTTTTATCTCTATAATCACCTGCTATCTTTACCTCATATTAAAGAAGAAGAAGAAAATAGAATGACTTTTGGAAAATTCAAATTCTTTGTATGCTATTTGTTTTTGAGAATCTTTTCTCTTTTATCAAATATTATGGACTCTTCTATACTCTTTCTAGGAGAAGGGAGTATGGTTCTAAATAGATTTAATATTTCATTCTTGTTTTAGTGATTATGTAAAATTAATTATTATATATATAATGAAATTTGGTTCAAATATTAAATTGAAAATAAGTGAGTTTAATGAATTTTGAAAGGTGATTAAATTTCTAGACAATTGGATTGTCACAAGCCTTTGTCGGGTTTGACCATATATATATTTATGGTTGTTAATATTGAAAAATGTCTCAAATTCTATTTTTGAGTTAAATTGAAAAGTTATTAATAATTTTTTAATAAAAGATATTCTTGTAAGTGAGTTTCCTATTATTATAAGAAATATCACGATCTTCTGTTAACATAAGAAGAGATTTTAACCAAAATAGTAAATCTCTTTTTAGGCATAAATTGAGTTTTAGGATTTGAGAGTTCTAAGTTTATAATCTCTTTCAACAATAGTGAAAGTTCTTTTTCGTCTTCACCTGTGAATATAAGCTTAAAATCGAACCACGTAAATTATTATGTGTTTTATTTTCATTTTTTTCTCTTTTTATCATGGTTTTGCACAACAATCAAAACTTAAAGTTTAAGGACAGCTTCTATTGAAATTTGGTGAGGTATATAATAAAGCTCATACCATGAAATAGTAAATAGAAAATAGAAAGTAATAATAGTATTTATTTTAATCATTTAATAAATACTATTAATGCAGTTATGCAAAGTGAAAATAATATTCATATTATATTGTCTTTTATGTTTATGATAGGCATGGATTTAGTTGCTTAGAAATTTGAGTGAATTTTTTTTTAGACAAGGATTAATATTGCAATAAGTCACTTTATAATTTCACTGTTTAGTTTCTTATAATAATTTTGAAACTTTGGTTACTTGTGGTCTAGTCTAACAATAAATAAGTTATTGGCCTTCGTTACTCTTGCTGGGGTAGTAATACAGTGTAACCCTAGTTAATTGGGACGTTATTAACTTCTATATACTATTGATTAAAAAACATTCCATTTATAAATTAGAGGTAATATTGGCCTTTTTTATACCATTGATTGAAAATCATTTCATCCACCAATTAGAGGAATAAAGTGAGGTTAGCCACCTAATGCAAACTCCCGATATTTGGATGTAGCATTATTATCAATCAATTAAAGTAAAATGTTTGTTTATGATTTTTTTTTTTAATATGAATTAAATATGTAAAATGTCTTATTTGGTTCTATCTTTAAACTTAAAGTTCTTAATTTTTCAAAGAAAGTGAGTTTAATTACCTACTAATTGAATTTTATAAATATGCGTATCTCTTATAATTTAATTTTGAACTATATTTAATTCTTCTTATTGAAATATTTTTTTTTTATTGAGTTATCGAACTCACCATTCAATTGTAAGTGATACTGGTAAGGAGGCATTATGGTAGGAAAAGTGTTTCTATTAGATACAACTTTTGTCTTTTGACTTTGTTTTTAGAATTACTTAATATTGAATTCAATTCTAATTGTTAGAATTTTTATTCAAGTATTTGGGATAATCATTAAGTTTATTGTTAAAATATTTTAAATAATTTGGGATTTAGAAATTTATAATTTTTGAATTATGACTTGATTATTGTTTTGGATCGTTTTGAGGTTGTTGTCATTTACCTATACTTTGGATTGTCAACTAATGTCATTAAAGTGTTAGACTCGAGTTTATTAGGTGAAAATGATCATGATATCCTTAGCCTCCAAGTTTGGAGTGTCTCAACTTGATCGTGTTTTTGAATCTTGAAATTTTTAAATAATTTTTATTATATTTAGTTTTTTACAAGTGAATAAATTAATATATTTAAAAAAAAAAACCAAACATAAGATTGATAGATCATTTCTTAATCTTGTGAATAAATTTGGTTGTAATATAGAAAGTAATTACGTAATTTGCATTTGCTTTTGTACCACCATTTTTTTTTTTAAATTTTATGTAAAAAATGAAATTATGCTTTACCTTTTCAACCACCAATGTTATTTTCTGGCATCTCATCATCACTTGCTGATGGTGGGTTTGAACCTAGGAAATTTTAAATAATTCTTATTGAAAGTCATCACTTGATGATGGGTTTGAATCTTGAAAATTTTAAATATTTTTTTGCTATATTTAATTTCTCAATATTAAATGAAAAAGGGAAGAAAGAATTTTTATTTATTTTTTAAATGTTACCTATTATTTTGTTTATGTACAAATATTGTTGGATTGTGAAGTTTAAATCAATTTTATTACGTTTTGCTTGATATGCCAAGAGTCAAACTTTCTGATCAGCTCATGAAGGTTGAATTGGGTTGCGCCCACTATTTTTTTTTTTAATGTGATGTTTGATGAGTTTACCCTTTTTATATATATAACCTTTTATGTTTAGGGTTTTATTTTTTAAAAAGTATAACCATAATTAAGAGAGTTTTTCGGGAACTTCATCATTATAATTTTTCTTATTTATTTTGATTAGTGAATTAT
This sequence comes from Vitis rotundifolia, assembly GCA_030254885.1. Taxonomy (NCBI): domain Eukaryota; kingdom Viridiplantae; phylum Streptophyta; class Magnoliopsida; order Vitales; family Vitaceae; genus Vitis; species Vitis rotundifolia. The sequence goes on from CM058170.1 coordinate 11,608,762, forward strand.
TGAATATTGGTATAAATGTAGGGATCATATTAATTGTCAAATCATATTAAAAAAAAAATCTTATCTTTTTTATTTTATTTTCTGCTCGTATGTTTCGTTTGGCTGACAAACATTGATAGAAATAAAGAACATAAAAGTTTGTTATTCCTCCACAAAGCCGCTTAAAAGCGGATGGGGCAATAGGTAATCCAAAATATATACTTCCACTGTTTTCTTTTATCAATTAATTAATTTAAACAAGAATATCATGTAACATACAATAGATGTGGGAAAACCATTTTTCATTAAAAGGACTCTCAAAACCCAACCATGAAAGGTTTGAGAATTAGAAATTTATACGATGTTTATCTCCATTTTTACATCAACAAGTTTAATTAGGATGACAACAGGGTGAGTTTAGGACAGATAGCCCCCATTTCAATACCGTTCAATTTATTTAAAATAATTCTCATTCCAATCTCATTAAAAAAATTAAATGGAAGTAGGGCCGAGCGGGATGGGTATACGAATTTCTCATATCGCCCGTAAATTTTTTTTTTTTATAAAAAAAATATATTTTAAAAATGTTTTAATTACATTAAAATAAATATATTTTTATAAATAATTAAGATATTATCATTTTATAACTTATTTAATTGAAAAGTTTTATTATTATTATTATTAAAATAGAAAAATGAAAATTAAATTAAATTAATTTTTTATATAATTAGGGTGAGACAAGATAATACATGAATTGAACTAAACCTATCTGGGTTTAAAAAAAATAAAAAATTATAAATCCATCTTTAACCTGTTTATTTAAATTTCAAATTGTCCCAACCCATTAGGAGTGTAGCAGGGTGGGAACCGGAAAAAAACTTCTCATTGCCATCCTTATTTTTAAGTCAAACTAGGTTTTAATAATAATCCTAACTAACTTATTCATAGTAAGTTTAGGAGGCTAATTTTTTTTTTTTTTTTTTAAATGTATATTTTAAATCATTATAAATTATGAAATTATGAAAAGTATTGTTGTACATTTTAACTACCTGGGGCATTTAAACACTCACAAGGCAATTGAATGTCTTGAAGGCAACATTCAAATGTTTCGCGAAAGTTTATGGGTATGTTTGGAAATTGTTTTTAAGAAAAAAAAAATTGAAAAAGACATTTGGCAACCCAAAAATTGTTTTAAAAAAACATTTTTTTATTGTTTCAATTATTTTTTTAAAGTTCGTTTTAAAAAATAATTATATTAACATATATAATTATTAAAAATAAAACTTTAGATATAAAAATTATTTTAAAATATTAAAAATAAGTTAAAAATATTTCAAGTTTTTAAATAAACTTTTGTTTTATAAAACATTAAAAATTATTTTTTAGAATTATTTTAAAAAATAATTACCAAACAAGCCTAAATGCCCTCTTGCCTTCCCATATTTTTGCTCTTTTCCTATGCATATATATATTTTGTTCTTTTTCCAGGCATTTTTCTTTGAATCTCTATTTTATCACATTTTAAATAGTCATTTCATTATCATAATATTTCACATAATATTTCAAGCCCATACCTACCTTTATTGAAGTAAATGTTTGAACAACTTGAACTTTATCATGGTGGTAAAGACGACAGGAAGTAGTAGTGTTGAATCAAAGCATGAATGGAATAAAATTTCCAACTGAACTTAAAGCACTAATAATCTTCTTATTTGACAATTTATAGATCACAATAACCCTCCCTCCCTCCCTACCTAACCCCAATTTTCTCAGAATTAGGCCCATTGATCCCACACTGAATATAGTCTTAACTATTATGCAATCTATCACAAAATTAACTCTACCAAGTGCCTCTTCTTTACTTATTCTTTGTACATCGTATGCAATAATGCAACCTACACACACTCAACCATATCCATGAAAAATAGTATGTGAGATACAAATAAATAAATAATATACTAGTACCCTTTTAACACACACTTGACAAAGCATGAAAAAAACCAATAATGATATCATATATTGAAAGCAAAAATAAAAACCAAATATCCCTCTCTACCAACCTAAATCTAATATCCTTCACTCATCCATGTTTTGTAGGAGAAAGGTCTAGAGCTTTGACCAAATGGAGAAGCGACCTATTCATCATGGAATGTATCGTATCAAAATAAAATTTATAACCTAATTATATATATTATTTTAAAGTAAACTTTTGTCTGATTTTTAGTATTTTTAATGAAAATTGCAATAGCATAATGACTCTAGATATGGTTCACTGATATGGTGAATGTATTTGGTAATCAAAAAAGAAAGACACAATTTTTTCTAATTGATACATAATACCATGAGAAATGGATACAAATTTTGGACTGCTAGTTAATATCGACAATAAGTCTAAAAAGGTATCTGAAAATATCAAATTTAGATATTTGTACCATCTTGAAGGAAGGAACCATTACATATATGCTTGAAAAGTGCGAATTGAGATTTTTTTTTTTTTTTTACAATTCAAATAAATAATTTTTGTTTTCTTTTTAGTGATCTTATGGGCAATTTATCTTCCTTTTATATGGTCATGTCATATATGATATTATTTCATGTACAAAAATTTATGTACATTTTATTATAACAATAATTTAAATTAATTATATTTTTTTATTGATCCATAACTAACTTAATTTGTGCACATTACAAATTATAAAAAAATTAAATTTTAACCTTCCAATATTTTTATGAAAGATTAATAGTAAGCATACCTAACAGTCCATAGTAGGACCTTTATAATTAATTGATCATTTATTCCTATTTAAAATTCCTTGGAAATTAGTTTATTGAGAGAGGAATACAAAGCTTTCTATAATGATTGAGAGAGGACAGTACATATAAGAATCCTTGTTGTCAATTAATTTGCAAGAATTCTTGTGTTAGATGCACATCGATCCTAATAGGAAAGGAAAAAATAAATAGGAAATTATTTTCTTATTTGATTGCCATGAAAAATAAAAATATGTAAATAAAAATTGTTGAAAATTTATATATTTTATTCTATATTTCAAAAAATAAATAAAAGTGCAAAAAGAATGTGATGAAAAATAAAATAAAAAATAAAAAATAAAAAATAAATTCAATTATTACCACTCATTGGTAAAACAAGAAGGAAAAAAAAATTAAAGTTCAAAACAAGCCTCAACCCAATATAAGGTGCAAGCATAAGCTAGAAACCCAAATTTAAAGTTTAAGTCCAAGCTTAAGTGGGAAGTTTGGTAAACCAACTTAATAATTTAGAGTAACTTAATAATTTAATTTTAGTCATTAAATAAATTAAGTGTGTTTGATAAAATAACTTAATTGTATGATATAAAGTAAAAAATAATTTTAAGTAATAAGTAAAAACAATTAACTTATTCTTAAGTCAACATCTTCGTTTTACTTTTTTTTTAATCTCAATTTGTCCTTATTACCTCCATGATCTTTTTTGTTACTCCACAACCTCTATTGTTACTCTACCTTCTTTGCCCTAATTATAATTTATGATTATAAATATATTATTAGAGCTTGGTGACCCAATTTCCATTTTTTGGTCCAACCCAAAATCTTCACAGTACGATATATATGGTGAAGAAAAAATTATGGATTTCTTTCCTACTTTATTTATTTTTCTTTCCCATATATATATGGGGGATCATGTATAGGTTTTCGGGTATTTATACTGTAGCCACTTAATACTCTCACCTTTTGTACCTATTTTTGACATAGTGGATTATTCTTTCCCTCTACTCATGATTTTTCCCGTCTATGGTTTTCCATGTAAATCTGTGTGTATTCTTATTTTTTCTTGTTGCCTATTCTCGTTTTTCCATAACAATTTAGTACTAGAGTGAGGTTTGATTAGTGAGAGGTTTGATCTTCTTGACAATGGCAACGATGAAATATGATATTCCGTTTTTGGATTGCAACACCAGATTTTTGCTATGGCAAGTTAAGATGTGGGTTGTGCTCATGCAGATGGATTTGGATGATGGACTGTTAAGGTTTGATAAGATGCCCTTATCGTGGACACATGAGGAAAAACAATGTAAGTATTGAAAGACTTTATCTCAAATTCATCTTCATCTATCAAATTAAATTCTATAAGACGTTTTAAAGGAGAAAATTGTTGCTGCATTGTGGTTAAAGTTGGAGCAATTGTGCATGATGAAAAGTCTAACTAGCAAGTTGAACCTGAAGCGGCAATTGTATTCTCACTGTATTACAGAAGGTATGTCTTTAGAAGATTGCTTAATCGTCTTTAAGGAAATTGTTTTTGATTTAGAAATCGTGGAGGTTAAGTACGATGAAGAAGATTTAGGGTTAATTTTATTATGTTCGTTGCCCTCTTCATATGCGACTTTCAGAGATACTATTTTGGACAGTTGTGACACTCTTACACTGGAAGAAGTTTTTGATGCTTTATTTTCTAAGGAGAAGATGAAGCAATTTGTGGTTGGATTTGAGGCTCAAGCGAAGGGCCTTGTTATTCGAGGGAGGACATAGGAAAGAAATTCTAGGGGTAATGCGAGGGGCATATCAAAATCCAGTAATAAAGACAAAACCTGCATGTACTGTAAGAAAAAGGAGCACATCAAATCTGAATACTATAAGTTGCAAAATAAGAATAAGAGAGCTACTGCAAATCAAAACGGAAAACAACTAGAAAAATTCGATGAAGCCAGTGTTGTAGAAGATGAGTATAGTGATGGAGAACTTGTTGTTTCTAATGGTGACTCCAAACTTTGCGAGGATTGGATTCTTGATTCAGGTTGCACATTGCATATGTGTCCTAATCGAGGTGTTGTGTTGATAGGAAATAATGCATCTTGTAAGATAACTGGTATTGGACCGATCAAAATCAAAATGTTTGATGGGGTTGTCAGGACACTTGGTGATGTGAGACATGTTCTAGATCTAAAGAGGAAACTTGTCTTGTTGAGTACTCTTGATTCAAAAGGATACAAGTACACTAGTGAAGGTGGAGTCCTAAAGTTTAGCAAAGGTGTTGTTGCTGCGATGAAAAGGTAGAAAAGGTCTGTCAAATTATATGTCTTGCAAGAATCCACAATTACAGGTGATGCAGTTGTTGCTACTTCTTCCTTATCAGATGGTGATGTTACTAGACTCTGGCATATGAGTGAGAATGGGATGTTTGAATTGAGCAAAAGAGGACTTTTTAATGGCCAAAATATTAGTAAATGAAAGTTCTGTGAGCATTGAGTTTTTGGGAAGCAGAAGAGAGTCCAATTCACAAAAGGCATTCACAACATAAATGAGACACTTGATTATATACATTCTGATCTCTAGGGAACATCTAGGGTGCCTTCTAAGGGAGGTGCTAGTTATATGTTAACTATCATTGATGATTTTTCCAGAAAATTTTGGGTGTTCTTTTTTAAGCAAAAGAGTGATGTGTTAGTTACATTCAAGGAATGAAAGATTATGATTGAGAAGTAGACAGAAAAGTAGGTAAAACATCTCCGCACTGATAATGGCTTGGATTTTTGTTTTGATAAGTTTAATGCTCTATGTAAGTCAAAAAAAATTGTGAGACTTCATACAGTTTGTCATACTCCATAGCAAAGTGGTGTGGCGAAGCGAATGAATAGAACTTTGATGGAGAAAATACGTTGTATGCTCTCCAATGCTAGTTTACCTAAGTCTTTTTGGGCAAAAACTGCCTTTATAGCTTGTTTCCTCATTAATTACTCTCTCTCAACTGCTATTGACAAAAGAACTCCACAAGAGGTATGGTCTAGTACTCTTGCTAGTTACTTTGATTTGGAGATATTTGGATATTCTACCTATGCTCCTGTTGATAATGGAAAACTGGAACCTAGATCTATAAAGTGTCTTCCTTAGCTATAAGTTTGGTATTAAAGGATATAAGCTATGGTGTCTAAAAACCAAGAAAGTCATAGTTAGTAAAAACATTAATCTTGATGAAAATACTATGCTTCATGACTCATCTTTTAGAGATTCTTGTGATAAAGGGCAATAGAAATCAAGCACATAGGTAGAGTTTGAGTTTGGGTCAAGATCCATACCAGAGTTTACATCTCAATCTAGTTCATATATGAAGAGTGGTGTTGCTGCTCCCTCACCACCATCGGCACCACCACAGTATTCTATTGCTAAAGATAGGCCTAGAAGAGATATTAAACCTCCATAGAGGTATGCTGAGGCTGATTTGGTTACTTATGCCTTAAATATGGTTGAAGGTATTGATTCCAGTGCAAAACCTTCTACTTACTCAAAAGCAATTAATTGTGATGATTCTGGCAAATGGATGATTGCCATGCAGGAGGAGATGGAGTCACTTCATAAGAATGACACATGGGACTTAAAGAGACTACCTAAAGGTAAAAAGGTTGTTCGTTGCAAATTGGTGTTCAAGAGGAAAGAAGGAATACCGGGAGTTGAAGAAGCCAGGTATAAGACAAGATTAGTTGCAAAGGGCTACAGTCAAATTCGAGGTATAAACTTTACTAATGTGTTTTCTCTAGTTGTAATGCATAGTTCAATTCGAGCTTTGCTTGGTATTGTGACCATGCATGATTTTGACGTTGAGTAATTGGATGTGAATACAACATTCTTACATGGACATCTTAAAGAGGACATCTACATGCAGCAGCCTGCGAGTTTTATAGTTTCAAGAAAGGAGGACTATGTGTGTTTGTTGAAAAAGTCTCTCTATGGCCTGAAACAGTTGCCTAGACAATGGTATAAGAGGTTTTACTCATTCATGACCACTCATGATTTCAAAAGAAGCAATTATGACAGTTGTGTCTACTTTAAAAGGAGTTATGATGGGTTATTTGTATATCTACTCTTATATATTGATGACATGTTAATAATAGTCCAAAATAAGGAAGAGATAAGAAAGGTAAAAGTCCATCTCAGTAAGGAGTTTGAGATGAAAGACTTAGGAGCGGAAAAGAAGATACTTGGAATCAGGATTCTAAGAAACAGAAAGACAGGTAAATTATACTTAAGTCAAAAATGGTACATTAAGAAAGTTCTTCATAGGTTCAATATGCAGAATGATAAACTTGTTAGTACTCCATTAGCGTCTCATTTCAAACTTTCATCTGTTTTATTTCCACAATCAGATGATAACGTTGATTATACGTCACGAGTTCCATATTCTAGTGCAATGGGGTCTCTCATGTATGCTATGGTTTGTTCACATCCAGATTTATCATATGCAGTCAATACAGTCAGTAGATACATAGAAAATCCTAGTAAAGAACATTAGAAAGCAATTCAGTGAATTTTCATATACTTGCATGGTTCTACTGACGTTTGTTTGCATTTTGGGAGAACTAGAGATGGGGTTATTGGGTATGTCGATTCTGATTTTTCTGGTGATCTTGATAAAAGAAAATCTCTTATAGGGTATGTTTTTACTATTAGTGGTTGTGTTATCAGTTGGAAAGCTACTTTGCATACTACAATTACTTTGTCCACAACTAAGGCTAAGTACATGGCTATTATATAGGCTTGTAAGGAAGTTATTTGGTTAAAAGGACTATTTGGTGAACTTAGTGACAACTTGCAGATTACCATAGTTTTTTTGTGATAGTTAGAGTGTTATTTTCCTCACAAAAGATCATAAGTTTCATGAGAGAACAAAGCACATTGATGCGCGGTATCATTTTGTGTATGATATCATTGCTCATGGTGATATTGCTCCATGTAGCCAAGTTTGAGCATTGCTTAGACTTGGTTAGTATTCATTGCTGAATTACCATTTGGTGTTTGTGGAAGAGGTGAACAATTTTTTTGTTGAAGATTAAAGTTATTTTTTTTTCCATTCCTTACATTGGAATGTGTCAAGGTGGCGATTGTTAGAGCTTGGTGACCTGATTTCCTTTTTTTGGTTCAACCCGAAATCTTTGTAGTGTGATATATATGGTGAAGAAAAAATTATGGATTTCGTTCCTGCTTTATTTATTTTTCTTTCCCATATATATATATGGGATAGTGTATAGGTTTTCAAGTATTTATATTGTAGCTGCTTAATACTCTCACCTTTTGTACCAATTTTTGATATAGTGGATTATTCTTCTCCTCTGCTCGTGGTTTTTCCTGTCTAGGGTTTTCCACATAAATCTGTGTGTATTTTTTTTTTTTTTGTTGCCAATTCTCGTTTTTCCATAACATATATCAATTTGATAACTTAGAATAAATTTTAAGTTAATTTTATAAAAACAAACTTAATACTTAACGTAAGAATTAATTAATAAGTTTTGAGTCAACAACTTAAGTATAATTTAACTTAAATTCAACTTAAGTCATTAAGTAATAAGTATTAGGTTTTACCAAATACCCTTTGCACTAATGTCTTAATTAAGCTTTTTTTAAGAGAAGAACAACTGGTGGATGTATCTTTAACTTTACAAATTAATACAAATTGATTTCTTCACGTTTTTTCTAATAAAAAATTAATTTCCTCATGTTTTTTTCTATAGTAAATTAAAGAAGATAATGTGAGGTTATTCATTTTTCTACTCCCCATAACTATGAAATAGTTATAGTTCTCCAAATTCAATTTTTTCTTAACAAATTGCTTTTAATTGTTTTGAGAAACAAAATTATATCTAGGAATTCAAATATAAAAAACAAATTTTTGATTTATTTTGGTGAATGGTATCATGGACTTATGTAAGTAAAAAAGTTTTGAAAACATTCTTTATATTTTCAATTTTTATAGTAGCATTCTAGTGGACCTGCGTTTTTCATATATATGCATCCCCACTCGAATGGCAAGACTCGTTTTTCATTTATTTGTGAAAATTTGATTTTTAGAAAAATACTTGGAGTCGCCACTTATTTTTGTTTTATTTTTTTAAAAGGAAAACAAAATAAGAAAGAAAACCATGTGTGACTCCTTATTTGGAGAAGACATGTCTGCAAAAATAGAATCTGGATCCGAGGGTTAGGTTACCTATTAGGAAGGTACAGTGGTGAGCCGTAGCACCCCTCTAATCTCGTATACGTACGACCTCTATTAAACGAACTAAGGGAATTGTGATAATTAATTAATTAATTATGGATGCCAAGAAAAATAATCATGCAAATGAGTACGTACAAGTCATGGCAAAAATCAATATACACAAAAATAATGATGGAATCTAATTATAAGAATACACAACATAAATAACAAGAGAATTATGCAAAATGATTTATTAAATTAAATAAAAAATTTATTAAAAAAATTAGTTTTCAAGAAACTTCAAAGAATTTTATTAAAAATGATTTTGAATTAATGATTTCAATTTATTTATTTATAAAAAAAGAATCAATTTCATTTGTATTCAATTTTCAAAAAAAATTATTTATACTTATTGTATCAAAAGAATTTATTATAAAATTTCAATTTGGGTACAAAAATTATTTTTTCTTGCTTTTACTCGAAAAGAATGAATTTTTATAATTTTAATTACAAAAGTATTTCAATTTGTTTTCATTTAAGAAAAGTGACTTATACAAATTATTAAAAAAAATATAACTTTGTTTGCAAAAGAATTTTTAATTAAAAATTAATTTTTGGGAAAACTTTATTTACAAAACAATTTTGGACAATTTTTATTAAACAAAGAAATTTTTGGACAATTATTATTAGAAACAATTTTTCAAATTCTATTAAAAACTTTTTTTTTTTTTTGGATTTTTCTAAAAGCATTTTTCTGAATTTTTATTAATAAAAAAAACTTTCTTTTATTAAGAAGAATATTTTAAAATTATTATTTTATTAAAACAGATTTACTAAATTATTCATCTTATTTAAACAAAATTTCTGATTTGTTTGATATCCAATTCTGTACACAATAAGTAAATATATACAAACAAATATTTACAGAAACCAATAGAAATAAAACCAAATAGAAGTGAGAAATAAAACATGTACCCCAATAAGTTTACAATAAGTTCAATGCTTCATTTACACCTTTTCGAGTCTTACTTTTTTCCATGAAATTCCATACTCCACGTGTCATAAATCCGTAGTCAAATAATAGAATTGCAAAATAGGCTCATTCAAAAACAAAAATAGCCCAAATTTCATATTAATTCAATAATTCAAATCTCACAAATAACAATTACTATTAAAATCAAATCAAGAAAAATAAAGAATAATAATAATAATGGAAAATGGGTGTGCTGGGAAAGTGAGAGAATGAGAGAATGAGAAAAAAGAGGAAAGGGTCGCTGACCAACAGTGTCTCGCCAGCGGCGATTGACCGATGATCCTACCGGTGGTAGTGAGGGTTGATGGGTTTTTGGGAAAATAATAATAATAATAATAAAGAAAAGAAAATAAAGTGAAAAAATGGAGAATGAGAGGAAAAAGATGAGATAAAATGGGAGAATGAAAGGAAGTCGGGTTCAGATATCTCTAGGAGTCGGGTATGGTGGAGGAAGAGAAAGGAAAAAAATGGAGGGAAAAGAAGAAAAAAATAAAAAATAGGGGAAGAAGTGAGAAGGGGAGGAGGGTGTGTAGGCGTTAGGAATGGGTGTTGGGGCGAAGCAAAAAAAAGGAAGAAGAATGGGGAAAAAGAAGAAGAAAAAAGGGAAAAATAAAAATAAAATTAATAGAGGAGATTATGGTTGTAGAAATGGGGGGTATGGGAGGAAAGAGAAAGAGTGGGTGGTGTGGTTAGGGAAGGTAAAAAGAGAGAGGAGAGAGGAGAGAGGAAAGAGAAAAGAAAGAAAAAAACAAAATGAAGAAAAGAAAAATAAAATAAAATAAAATAAAATATAGTAATAATAATAATAACAATAATAATAATAATAATAATAAAATAAAATAATATACAAAATAATAAAAACTAAGAATTAAATGGTGAATGGGTCAAAAATATCATATGTAATTGGGATTTAAAATCTAAAGACAAAAATTAGGCTCAAAATTAATGTAAAAATAAAATTGGGACAAATTTTGGAGTTTACAATATGCCCCTTTTCGGTAGAGTCTATGAGTAAAGTGAATATACACAAACAAAATGAAGTGGGCTCTATCGAAGAAAAAGAAAGACCACCAAATTTGTCCAAATATGACTCGGGCTCTCTTAAACTAAAACAAGAATAAAGAGACTCTAAAACCTTACAAAAATGGCAAGAACGGAAACTCCTAAGGTACCTCTAAAGTTACACTATGGATCCAGACTTTCTCAGAAAAGTCTCCAAAAGTGACTCAAAAATTGGCAAAGTCGAGTAGTAATCGAACCACCAAGGAGCATAGGAACGAACACATATAGAAGGATAACTACACGTGCTCTATACAAGAGCACAAGGTGAGGGGTACCAATGATACGATCAAAACACATGCTGTAAGCTCAACGGATTATATCACACACAATTGAGGAGGAGAGAGACTCTAGAAAACTATGACTCTAAATGCCTGAAATGTGGCTCTGAACACGAAGACTGAGACGAACGATTTTGAACAATTAAATTATGGCTCTGAATGCCTAACTGTGAGCAATGGCTTTAAACGCCAAACTGGGAAATGGCTCTGAACGTCTAATTAAGGAAAGTGGCTTTGAACGCCTAAACTGGAGAAGGTGGCTCTGAACGCCTATGAGATACGGTGGCTCTGAATGCTTAAGCTGAAGAAGTGGCTTTGAACACTTGAGCTGGAGAAATGGCTCTAAACGCTTGAGCTGGAGAAGTGGCTCTAAACGCTTGAACTGAAAAAGGTGGCTCTAAAAGCCTAAATTGAGTAAGGTGGCTCTAAACGCTTGAGCTGGAGAAGCGGCTTCGAATGCTTAAACTGAAAGAGGTGGCTCTAAACATCTAAATTGAAAGAGGTGACTCTAAACACCTAAATTGAACAAGGTGGTTCTGAATGCCTGAGCTGGAGAAGTGGCTTTGAACATCTAACTAAGAAAAAGGTGGCTCTGGATGCCTAAATTGAGCAAAGTGGCTCCGAACGCCTATCTGAAGAAGATAGAATTGAGCAATGTGGCTTTGAATGCCTAAATTGATAAAGGTGGCTTTGAACACCTAAACTAAGTAAGGTGGCTCTGAACGCCTAAACTATGGAAGGTGGCTCTAAACACCTAAACTAAAAGAAATGGCTTTGAACGCCTAATATGAAGATGGTGGCTCTAAATGCCTAAGTGAGAAAAAAAGCTCTAAACACCTAACTGAAGAAGGTGGCTCTGAACGGTTTAAGTTGAATAAGGCGGCTTTGAACGCCTAAGCTGGAGAAGTGGCTTTGAACACCTAAACTGAGCAAGGTGGCTCTGAACACCTAACTTGAGCAAGGTGGCTCTGAACGCCTAATCGAGGAAAGTGACTTTGAATGCCTAAACTAATGGAAGGTGGCTCTTAACACCTAAACTGAAAAGTGGCTTTGAATGCCTAAGCTAAAGAAGGTGGAACTGAGCAAAGTGGCGCTAAACGCCTAGTGGCTCTGAACACCTAAACTTAGAAAAGTGGTTATGAACGCCTAAACTACGAAAAGTGGCTTTGAACGCCTAACTAAGGATGGTGGCTCTGAACGCCTACGAGAGAAATGGCCCTGAACGCCCATGAAAATAGTGGCTTTAAACGCCTATGGGAGAAATGCCTTTGAAGGCTTGTGGCTTTGAACGCTTGTGGAAGTAATGGCTCTGAATGCCTAAATTGATAAAGGTGGCTCTAAACGCCTATGAAAGAAAATGGCATTTGAAGGCTCGTGGCTCTATACACCTATGAAGGAAAATGGTGGCTTTGAATGCCTATGGGGAAGAATGGCTCTGAAAGCCTATGACTCTGAACGCCTACAATTGTGGAAGTGGCTCTAAACGCCTAAGCTGACGAAGGTGGCTTTGAATACCTAAGCTAGAAAAGTGGCTCTGAACGCTTGACTGAGGATGGTAGCTCTGAACACCTAAGCTAAGGAAGTGGCTTTGAACGCCTAAGCTGATCAATGGCTCTGAACGCTAAACTATGAATGATGGATCTGAATGCTTAAACTAAAAAAAAAAATGGCTCTGAATACCTATGAAGAATATGGCTCTAAAGCCCTAAATTGAAAGAGATGGCTCTGAATGCCTAAAAACTATGGCTCTAGACACCTAATTAAGGAGTATGGCTCTAAAAGCCTAAGCTAAAGAAATGGCTCTGAACGCTTAAAAATTGTGGCTCTGAATGCCTAAAATTGGAAGATATGGCTTTAAACACCTAAAACCGAATGACAAGAAGAAACCAACACCATACAGCAAGGGTAGTCCAACTGATACTTAAACTTGCACCGATATCTAAGCACTCTCGATTGGAGACCAAAAGATAGAGTACTAGATCCAAGCTGTGACTAAAGCGGCCTCGAAGGCTCTCAGATTCACTCATGTGTAAGAAGGGAAATCCTAATCAGAAGATTTAAGACTCAACCTACAAGGTCAAAGCGGCTCTAAAAAGAAAAATGAGTGGGCTTTAAAAGATCTCTAGCAGAAGCAATCATACCCTCCGGCGGTACGCAACCTCCTACATGTCTCCAAAGAGACAGGGTACTTCCATGCAAGGTGGTCATCACCTCCACACATGCACTACCTCGACATCAAAGGGCATTTCCTATGGTGAAAGCTCTCATAACTCTTAACATTCAATAGTCAACTAAAGTGCACAGTGAGTGGTGTGGGTGCATCCGAAAATCCTATGAAGTTAAAGCAAAAAATGAAACACACTAGTCACACAAATATCCATGAAACATAGCTTTGGGCTATACATGTCTTCAAAGGTCGGACTCCAATCAGTATCAGTAGGTCTACCTCTTTTAGAATGCTCCCAAACATCAACATAACCCATTGCTAGACCCTATTCCTAACCACTAGCTTGGTCAGAGAAACCAACACACACAAGGCCTCACATATACAACTATGAGAATCAAAAGGAAGGAAATGACCGAAACTAGAGGGTCGAAAATAAGGGGGTAGATATGTGACCCACATAGACAAGCAACACGTGCAGTCACAAAGAAGAAGATCAGTTATGTACCAAGCAGTCATGCAAAGCAGGTACATATCATACAAATCTACACATAAGCCAAGTAGGAAGTATGATAATCGAGATGTATGTATAACAAGGAGAGCATGCTCCATGATAATCATGATAATATACAAGCAAGAGAATCAACACCGAGACAAACAAGATATACAACAATGTGAACATACATGTCAAAGTGAGAAAGATAATCATGTGATAAGAAGAGTCACTATGCTAAGACAAACAAGAAAATCAATCAACATAATTAGCATATCAATATCCCGAATGAATATAGTAGTCAAGCATAGCAAATTGTCACATCAAAACTCTCAATATGCTATGAACACTCATGCATAGAAAAACACAAAGAGAGATGGGTACCCAATGATCGACCAATCAAATGCCACATTTTCCTCAACTCGAGTTCAAATTTCTCTAAGCTTCCCCAGTGGAGTCGTCATTTTGTGGACCCGCGTTTTTCACATGTGTTCATACTCGAATGGCGAGACTCTTTTTTCATTTATTTGTGAAAATTTGATTTTTAGAAAAAGACTTGGAATCGCCACTTATTTTTGTTTTATTTTTTTAAAGAAAAAATAAAATAAGAAAGAAAACTCTATGTGACTCCTTATTTGGAAAAGACATGTCTGCAAAAACATACTCTACATCCGGGGGTCAAGTTACCTATTGGGAAGGTATGGTAGTAAGCCGTAACACCCCTCTAAGTCTGTATACGTACGACCTCTACTAAACGAATTAAGGGAATTGTGACAATTAATTAATTAATCATAGATACCAAGAAAAATAATCATGTAAATGAGTATGTACAAGTCATGGTGAAAATCAATATACACAAAAATAATGATGGAATCTAATTATAAGAATACACAAAATAAATAACAAGAGAATTATGCAAAATGATTTATTAAACTAAATAAAAAAAAAGATATTAAAAAAAATTAGTTTTCAAGAAACTTCAAAGGATTTTATTAAAAATGATTTTGAATTAATGATTTCAATTTATTTATTTACAAAAAGGAGTCAATTTCATTTGTATTCAATTTTCAAAAAAGTTATTTACACTTATTGTATCAAAAGAATTTATCACAAAATTTCAATTTGGGCATAAAAATTATTTTTACTTGTTTTTACTAGAAAAGAATGAATTTTTACAATTTTATTTACAAAAGTATTTCAATTTGTTTTCATTTAAGAAAAGTGACTTATATAAATTATTAAAAAAATATATAACTTTATTTGCAAAAAAAAATTTAATTAAAAATTAATTTTTGGTACAACTTTATTTTTCAAAACAATTTTGGACAATTTTTATTAAACAAAGAAATTTTTGGACAATTATTATTAAAAACAAATATTCAAATTCTATTAAAAACAATTTTTTTTTTGGATTTTTCTAAAAGTATTTTTTTGAATTTTTATTAATAAAAAAATTTTCTTTTATTAAGAAGAATATTTTTAAATTATTATTTTATTAAAAATATTTACTAAATTATCCTTCTTATTTAAACATAATTTATAATTTATTCGATATCAAATTCTATACACAACAAGTAAATATATACAAA
Source organism: Vitis rotundifolia (assembly GCA_030254885.1). NCBI lineage: Eukaryota > Viridiplantae > Streptophyta > Magnoliopsida > Vitales > Vitaceae > Vitis > Vitis rotundifolia. Next base: position 11,624,325 of record CM058170.1, read on the forward strand.
TAAATATTTACAAAAACTAATAGAAATAAAACTAAATAGAAGTAAGAAATAAAACATGTACCTCAATAAGCTTACAATAAGTTTTTTCGAGTCTTAATAATAATAATAATAATAATCCGGCAGTGGCTCGTCGGTGGCAACTCATCGATGATTCTACCCGCGGTAGTGAGGGTGGATATTAATAATAATAATAATAAAATAAAGAAAATAAAATAAAGTGAAAAAAAATGGAGAATGAGAGGAAGAAAATGAAATAAAATGAAAGAAGAAAACGAAGTCAGGTTTAGATCTCTCTAGAAATTGGGTATGGTAGAGGAAGAGAAAGGAAAAAAATGGAAGGAAAAAGATTGGAAGAAAAATGGGTAGGAGAAGAAGAAAAAAATAAAAAATGGGGGAAGAAGTGAAAAGGGGAGGGAGTTATGTGGTCGTTAAGAATGGGTGTTGGGGTGGAGCAAAAAAATGAAGAAGAGTGGGAAAGAAGAAGAAGAAAAAAGGGAAAAAGAAATAAAATAAAATAAATAGAGGTGTGTAAACCCCTTTTGCAAACCAAGTGCTATTAGTTTTTTTATTGCTTTTATTAATAGCAGTAGAGGGATATTTTCTTACCACCTAGAGGAGCTGGCAACACCTTGGACGAGTGGGGGACTGGCTTCCATGAAGCTGCATGCATGAGACACGTAGCCTTAGACGTGACCACCTCGCCATGGTGGTGGTTGAAGCTTTAAAGGATGACGACTGGAGTAGGGGAGCAGGTAGCGGCTTATGGGAGAAGAAAGAAACAGGGGAGGGGCGAAAAGTTTAAAAATGAGCAAGAGAGTTTGAAGAGGGCTTCGGGAGAAAAATTGGAGACAACTTGAGGAAAAGAGGTCAAGAGCAAGAAAGAAATGAGGGTTGTTCATGAGTAGAGAGGCTACGGAGTAGCTGGACAGAAAATGAAGCAAAGCTGGTTCGAGAGAGTAGTTTTTAGGGAGAAAAATAGAGGAACAAGAAGAAGGCAGGTATTCAACAGGTTTTGGTAAGGCAGAGAACTGTTATGAGAGGGGATTTTCGGGGGTATGGCAACGAAAAATACATGGGAGCTGGTTAAAGAGTGAAGACAGTGGAACTTTGTGCAGGAAAAGTTTTACAAAAGAAAAGAGAGAGAGAAAGAGAGAGAGCAGAGAGTGAGGGATAGAAGGAGTAGCCGTGAGAGAAGGCAAAAGAATGAGGAGTTGGGTAGAGAAAGGAAGACTCAGGTAGGTTTTTCATGGACTCCTAGTTCTATTTCATATCACTTTTCTCTTACTTTCTATGCTGTGTTTGGGCATCATTTGCTAGTTTTTGTTTATGAGCTAGATGTTGGTTACCTATCTCTCATTTCTTTGGTTTAGTGTGAAAGTAATCTAACTCCATTTCAACTACATTATGCCTTGGAGATCGTATTTCTGTTCTTATGTATAAATCTGGTCTTAGTTACTCTTTCCCCACCATTTATAAACCCATGGATAAAATAAGAAAAAGGGGTTATGCATATTTTTTGAATGTTTTATTCTCTGCTCCTATTTTCTTTTGCTCTTTCTCTACATTCCCCTGTTTCTGGTTTTTCTGGAGAAGTTTGTGATGTCACTATTAGGAGGTTTGCTCTTGTTGAGCATTAAGGCTGTTCCTGTTCTGGATATTTGTAAGAAAGCTACAGTGCATCACTCTTTTTGTGTGTGTGTGTGTGTGTGTTTTTTCCTTTTTTTTTCGAGTATCTTAGTTTGCAAATGTGGGAAGCCTTCATGCATTTGTGAAGCTCCAATGACTTTAATGGGTTGGAATCCATTAAGTTTGAAGTAAGGTAGTTGGTTTCCTTCCATACTTATGTTTCTAGACACAGCTAATGGAGAACCTCCTCTGTTACGGAATGTGGCTCTTAGCATGAAGCTTGAAAATAAGGAATCCAATTAGTACGTTTGGGAAGACCTTGGTAATGAGGATGGTGAAGGTGGACAAGTGGATTATGGATCAGATGACATAGACATGGTTGGCATTGGTGCTTGGAAAGGCTGTGAGGTGATGATTTCTTTGACTTTAATACCAAAAAAAATGAGTCACGAGGGATGCTGGAGGACATGTCATGACCTGGGCTACAGAAGCCTAGTGTGATCATGAAGCTTGAAGTGACGGAAAATGCATTAAAGGAAATGGTCTAAAGGGTTTTCTAGTGGACTCTACCACTGGAAATGCATTTATTAGATATTATGGCTTTTTTGGTTCTCTGATGGAAATGGAAGCTAATTGATATTCTTTGAATTTGATGACCACAATGAAATTGCTACTGGACCCTACTTGAAAGAGACCACCAAATTTTCCACCCCAGGTTTACACTTGGAAATGGCCATAGAAAAATGATTATTGTTGGGAAAATAACACCACATATTGCCCACGTGCCTTTATTTATTTATTTAATCATTTATTTTTTTATTTTTTTATTTATTATTCTTTATCCTCACATACCAAAAGTTTTATTTTCGCAAATTCTTTTTAAAATGATTTTCAAAATTCCAGTTTTTCAAATAATCTTATTTTCATTCCAATTTTTAATTTAATTTTTCAAAACTCCAATTTTTAAATTTATTTTCCAAAAAAATCCAATTCTCAAACAATTTTCCAAATTTCAATTTTCATAATTTCTATTGTTAAATAATTCTTCAAAATTCCAATTCTCAAATAATTTTCAAAATTCTAATTTCTTTCAAATTTAGTTTCCAAATTCCAATTCTTAAAACCAATTTTCATTTAATTTCCAAAACTCCAATTCTTAAATTTAATTTTTAAAACTCTAATTCTCAAATAATTTTCAAAATTCCAATTTTTTTCAAATTTAAGTTTCAAATTTCCAATTCTCAAAATTTCCATCTTCAAATAAATTTTCCAATTTTCCAAATTCCAAATTTAATTTTTAAAATGCTATTTTCAAATAAATTTTCCAAAATTTCAATTTCCAAATATAATTTTCAAAATTCCATCTTCAAATAATTTTTCAAAAATTCCAAATTCCAATTTTAATTTTTAAAAATTTCATTTCTTTCAAATTTAAATTAATTTTCAAAACTCCGATTTCTTTCAAAATTAATTTTCAAAACTTTAATTCCTTAATTTAATCTTCAAAATTTTAATTTTCAAAATTCCAATTTCTTTCAAATTTAATTTCAGAAACTCCAATTCTTAAATTTAATTTTCAAAACTCCAATTCTCAAATAATTTTCAAAATTTCAATTTCTTTCAAATCTAATTTCCAAAATTCCAATTCTTCAATTTAATTTTCAAAACTCCAATTTTCAAATAATTTTCGAAATCTCAATTTTTAAATAAATTTCAAAACTCTAGTTTTCTTTCAAATTATTTTAATTTCACTCCGATTTTCAAATATTTTTTAATTCTACCATTTTTCATCATTCATTAGGGTTTTAATTTCACTCCAGTAGATGAGGGCTTTAGACGGAGCTATTATTTGGGAGGATTTTGATGGAGCACCGATGGCCTGTTTACCGGCCAAGTTTAGGATGCCTGAGATTAAGAAATACACAAGCATTGGTTGTCATCACATCCATTTGAGGCTTTGTAGTATGGTTATAAGGGCCCATGGACTGGATGTGGCCCAGATGGTTATGTTTTTCCCTATCTCCCTAAGTGGTGCAGCACAACGTTGGTTTGCTTCATTGGATGTATCACGCCTCTAGACTTGGGATGATTTGACCTAGGATTTTTTGAGACAGTTTGCATTTAACACTATCATTTATGTTTCAAGGAGAGAGTTAGAGGCTTTAAGGTAGAGATCGGAGGAGTTAGTCACACCTCATTTATCTCCCGCTGGAGGGAGAAGATTTCACAAGTTATTGATCGTCCTTCAGAAATAGATCAGATTAGTATGATCACGAGGAGCTTGCAGCCTCGATTTGCAAGACACTTGATGGGATTTCCTCATACGGATTTTGGATCTTTAGTACAAGCTTTTACGGCATAGAGGAGGGCATAGCTAGAGGATTATGATTCGAGTCTTCTCATACTGACTTTAAGGGGAAGAAGCCTTTAGGAGGACAGAGATCAGGAGATGTTAGTGCTATCAGTTCAGCAGGGTTGAGACCTCCTAGGTGCTATCGGATAGTTGGGCGGACTTCTAGACTCTACTACCCACCACCATCTCGGCAATATAGGCCACGAGCACCTACTCAATTGTACGATCAGGCCTACTTGCCTCCCACATTAGCACTGTCTTATTATGCCGCACAGGGCACAAAGAGACCTCCTACTTCATATCCTGCCCCAGTGCAGCCATGCTATGTAGCACAGTTTGCAGCGAGACCCCCAGCTTCCTATCCCAAACCTAGAGCTCCACAGACTTCCACTTCTTTTGCTTTTAGGACGTAGAGACAGTTTTCACAGTTGGGTATGTCGTTGTGCCAGGCTCTTCGAAAGTTCATAAAGGCTGGGTTATTGACAGCTCTTGGTCCTAGGCAATTGCATCAGCCCGTCTCGCCACAATTCAAAATGGATTTACATTATGCATATCATCAAGGACCAGGACATGAAACTGACTATTGCACTGCTTTGAAGCACGCCATCCAAGATTTGATTAATCAGGGAGTGGTTCACTTAAGTTAGCCGACTGTAACCACGAACCCATTACCGACCCATATTACACACGGTTCCCCCTTCAGCCAATGACATACATTTCATGGATTTCACTAAGCCTGATGATCGCATTCACATGCTGAGTTGGGATGATTATGAGTTGGAGCCCATAGTAGTGGATGAGAGCTATGAGGTTGATGGAATGATCTCAGACTCATAGGTCCCTAACACGCCACCATTGCAGTTGACCATGGCTGGGTTGTTGATTTACCCATGCTATAGCATTCAATCTCCGTTTATATTGAGTTGAGATCCTGATGAGACGGTTGCTCAGGATGTTCAGTATGTCATCTGAGGGGGAAAGTGGTACGACAGCAGCCCTCCATACCCGCTAGACCCTTGGAGGGTGCAGTCTCTCATGAGGAGGTCAGGAAAAAGGATGATGAGATTCTGAGACATTTTCAAATCACTCAGCACCGCATCTCCATTTGGAGTCTTTTGGCGTCATCTATATCCCACCGGGAGGCACTAGTCAGGGCATTGAGTCAGATACGAGTTGAGACATCTACCTTTCCTAAAGGGTTGATCCATATGTTGACAGTTGACAGGGCCACATGTATTGTCTTCTCTGCTGATGATCTACCCCCTAAAGGTTCTAACTATATTCTATCTCACTATATTTTTGTTGGTTGTTCTAGGCATCGAGTTTCATCTGTCCTTCTAGACAATGGCTCTCCCTTGAATGTTTGCCCGCTAGCTACAACAATTGATCTCAGCTTTGGACCTTTAGACTTTGAGCCATATTCTCAGATGATTCGAGCTTATAGCAGTACATGCAGAGAGGTTTTGGGTACGTTGACGTTGGACTTGCAAATAGGCCCGATCATATTTTCTGTTTTATTTCAGGTTTTGAGGATTCCCATATCCTTTAACCTATTATTGGATTGGCATTGGATCTATAGAGCCGGACCTATACCATCTTCCCTTCATCAGAAGGTGAAGTTCATACATGAGGGCAAAGTCATTACTATACAGTCTATTGGAAACACTTATTCTACTTCCGAGCTAATATTGAGATTAGTCATGGTAACGACGACCTATTTTTGACTAGCGTCACTTTTGACGAGATATAGACTGTGGAGGTTGAGCAATTCTGTAGAGATCATGTGGCGCTTCCCTTTAATAAGCATGGTAGTACAATGGTTTTGGACATGATGAGGTCTATGTCTTTCTTACCTGGCTTGGGTTTAAGACGTCATCAGCATGGCTCTAGAGAGTTCATTGCCATAGTTGATCACAATACTCCTTTCAATCTTGGTTTTGTTCCTACTGAGGTCGATTATCGATATATGACATAATTGCACAAAGAGAAGGTGAGAACCCGATTGACTCACACACCATTTGACTATCCTATTCGCCCATACAGTATAAGCTTGGAGGACTACTTCGTGAGGGCACCAAAGCTACAAACGCATTCCAGTGGGATTATTGATGGATTCAACACTGTTCAGGAGGTCGAGCTTCATCGTCTTGTCCATCAGCTGCGGTTGAGTGATGGAGCTCCTAACACTTCCGCTTCTGCATTGGCTACCCCATCATCTCCAGATTGTATGAGCCTCATGACACTCTATTTCTTGGACAAGGTCGATAAGCATGGGACGTTTGTCGAGATTGGGGACTTGGTGGATGGGGCTGTTCCACACGATGAGTACATTGATGAGATGTTCGCGATGAGTATGGTTCAAATTGATGAGATATTTCAACCTGAGTTTGCTTCACCATTCGATCTCTTTGGGGTGTCTGCTATCGAGGTTGCTGAGGAGATCCACACTGCTCCTGCTTTGGAGTTTTCAGATGGTGATGTTATAGTTGTTGATGATTTGTTTGAAGGCCCTGTTGGCCTAGTTGAGGGAGTGTCTGACTTTGTGGACCCACCTCTTTTATTTGATGTTTTATCGAGATTTGTCTCCCGTTCTAACGATGTTCATGACTCTTCATTTATGGATTTAAGCATTTTCGAGTATCTGCCTATCTCTTGTGATATCACTTTATCCGTACCCTCTTCACCCACATCGTAGATATTCGATATAAATGATGAGATTGCACAACATGATTCAGATGATAACTCTTCTTCTGTTTCTGATCCGAGTCTCATTGATCAAAGAGTTTCACCTACTACGAGAGAGGTTGAGACTGTCGATTTTGGTATAGTAGATCAGCCTAGGGAGTTGAGGATTGGATTGGACTTATCTACAAATGAGAGAGATAGCCTCGTCCAGTTACTCAGATCATATTTGGACCTTTTTGCATGGTCTTATGAGGACATGCCAAGCCTTGATCCATCTATCATCCAGCATCGTTTACCACTTCTACTCCATGCCAGACCGGTTAAGTAGAATTGAGACGATTGCACCCTCACCAAAGCTTGTAGGTGAAGGAGGAGATTCAGAAGCAGCTCAGTGTAGGATTTTTATCAATGGTCGAGTATCCCGAGTGGCTGGCCAATGTTGTCCCTGTTCCCAAAAAGGACGGCAAAGTGAGAGTCTGTGTTGATTTTCGAGATCTCAACAAGGCCAGTCTTAAGGATGATTTTTCTCTCTCATCATTGACAGTACGGCAGGTCATTCAATGTTGTCCTTCATGGACGAATTTTTCGGGTATAGTCAAATCCTGATGGCTCCAGAGGACATGGAGAAGACGTCCTTCATTATCGAGTGGGGTACTTACTGCTATTGAGTCATGCCATTCGGGTTGAAGAATGCAGGAGCTACCTATCAAAGAGCAACGGCTACCCTCTTCCATGACATGATGCATTGGGATGTTGAGGTTTATGTAGATGACATGATAGTGAAATCCCGAGATAGAGCAAATCACTTAGCAGTCTTAGAGAGATTTTTTGAGAGGATCAGACAGCTCAGATTGAGATTAATCCCAAGAAATGCACCTTTGGAGTGACTTCTGGGAAGTTGTTAAGATACATGGTCAGTGAGAGAGGTATAAAGGCAAATCCAGATAAGATCAGAGCCATCTTTGACATGCCTACGTCGAGGACTGAGAGTGAGATCAGAAGGTTCTTGGGTAGACTTCAGTACATTAGCAGATTCATTGCTAGATTGACAGATATCTATGAACCTATTTTCCGACTCTTGAGGAAGAGTCAACCTATCGTTTGGGATGATTAGTGTCAACGCACATTTGAGAAGATCAAAGAGTACTTATTGTCACCCCTAGTCTTGGTGCCTCCTACACCAGGTTGTCCTTTACTCTTATGCCTATCAGTCTTAGACATAGCATTGGGATGCATGTTGGCGCAACTCAATGATTAGGGAAAAGAGCGAGCTATTTACTATTTGAGTAAGAGAATGCTAGATTATGAGACAAGATATGTCATGATTGAGCGCTTTTGTTTGGCATTGGTTTGGGCTACTCGGAGACTGAGACACTACACGACCGAGTATTCGATGCACTTGATATCCCGTCTAGATCCCTTAAGATATTTGTTTGACAGATCCGCTTTGGTTGGTCGACTCATGAGATGGTTGGTACTTTTCACTGAGTTTGACATTCATTATGTCACTCATAAATCTATCAGATGGAGCATTGTTGTGGATCACTTAGCTTCATTATTATTTTTGGAAGGTAGAGCGATTGATGATGATTTCCAAGATGAGGATGTTGTTGTTGTGACTAGTTTGTCAGGTTGGCGCATGTACTTTGATGGTGCGACCAACCATTCTGGATATGGGATAGGTGTTTTGTTGATATCCCCTCATAATGACTACATTCTTAGATCTGTTCGTTTACCATTCTAGGATCGACATCCTGCCACGAACAATATTGTTGAGTATGAGGCTTGCATTTAGGGATTAGAGACAACTTTTAAGCTTTGGATCAGACAAATGGAGGTGTTTGGTGACTTCAACCTGGTATTGAGACAGATTCAGGGCAAGTGGAAGACTAGAGATGTGAAGCTTAGGCCTTACCATGCATACTTAGAGCTACTGGTTGGGAAATTTGATGATTTGAGATATACACACCTTCCTAAAGCCCAGAACCAGTTTGCTGATGCCTTAGCTACTCTAGCTTCCATGATTGATATTCCTATTGATACCGTTGTTCACCATTTTCTGATTGAGTCGAGATTTGTTCCTACCTACTGTTGTTTGATTGATAAGGCAAAGTTAGATGATGGCTTACCTTGGTAACATGACATATACCAGTTTTTTAGACTTAGTACATATCCTGAGGCCACCACGACCAAGGATAAGAGAGCATTGAGACAGTTGACCGTCCGATTTGTGATTTATGGAGAGACATTTTACAGATAATCAGTTGATGGGATATTGTTATTGTGCTTAGACCATGCCTCTGCCGATCAAGTGATAAGAGAGGTTCATGCAGGAATCTGTGTACCACATATGAGAGGGCATATGTTAACCCATAAGATCAAGAGGGTTGGCTATTTTTGGTTGACCATGGAGATAGATTGTTGCTAATTTGTTCAGAGATGTCTAGAGTACCAGATACATGGGGACCTCATTCACGTGCCCCATTCAGAGTTACATGCACTGACTTCGCCATGGCCATTTTCAGTATGGGGTATAAACATTATTGGGAAGATTTAGCCAAAGTCTTCCAGTGGTCATGAGTTCATCCTGGTCGCCATTGATTACTTCATCAAGTGAGTGGAGGCTGCTTCATATGTGAGATTGACATCATCTAGGGTTGCTAGTTTCATTATATCACACATTATCTGTCGCTATGGAGTCCCTCATGAGCTGATTTCGGACAGAGGTGTACATTTCAAAGCAGATGTTGACACTTTATTATAGAGATACGGTATCCAGCATCATAGATTATCTGCGTATAGGTTGCAGACTAACGGAGTGGTAGAGACTGCGAATAAGAATATTAAGAGGATCTTACAAAGGATGATTGAGACTTCTTAGGATTGGTCAAAGAAGCTTCCGTTTGCATTATGGGCTTATTGGAGATCTTTTCGCACCTCTACAGGAACTACACCTTACTCCTTGGTGTATGGTATAGAGGCAGTGCTACCAGTTGAGATAGAGATGGGTTCGTTGAGGGTAGCATTGGAGCAGTAGATTTCGGAGGCAGATTGGGCCTAGGCTCGATTAGACCAACTCAATCTCCTAGATGAGAGGAGATTGAGGGCAGTAGACCATGTTTGTGCTTATCAAAGGAAGATGGCCCGTGCATTCAAAAAGATGGTCAAGTTTAGACCGCTACAGAGAGGTGACTTGGTTCTAAAGGTCATCAGGGGATTGATCAGAGATCCCAGAGGGAAGTTCAAACCCAATTGGAGCGGACTTTATTTCATTAGGGAGCTGACCCCAAAGGGCGCTGCATGGTTGATGGATCTAGATGGAAACCGATTCTTGGAGCCAACTAATGTAGATCAACTGAAGAAGTATTATGTTTGAGACCATGGTTGTAGGATGGGTGGCCATCATTTCGGTTAGCCATATACCTTGTTATTCCCTTTTGACATACAGACCGTTGCTAGCCCATTGAGCCTCGCATATGCATTCGAGTCTTTCTTTCTTATTGCCTTGCTTACATTTTTACACTGAGATAAGGGCCCTTTAGTGTATGCATGCTTCATTCAAGAGTTTCATGAGCCTTGGGCCTACGGGCACATCATTCTCTCATTATTTTTCCTACCATCGCACTACTACATTCCTTCATATCTCATTGGTTGTGTTCTTTATCTCTTTCTTCTTTATTCTATCTACTACTCGTTTTGCTTCATATTCTCTTCACCCTGAGTGCTGATCCTCCTTAGTTCATTACATGGAAGATAGTCACATCATTTCCACTATCTATCATACGGACACTGATTTAGAGATCCTTAGTTTGAGAAGGTCAACTCATTAGATAGAGTTTTTGTTACCTTAGCACTTGAGAGTGTGTCTATCCATTATTGATATCATCTTTGGGGTTCATTTTTTTTATGTATCAAGGTATGTGCATTTGTATATATGTTTAAAAAAAAAACAATTGGGAAAAAGAAAAAAAATGAAAATGAAAAGAAAGGAAAAATAAGCGCATGTGTGTATGTGTATAGTATTCTCCATCATTAAGCGTGTATATTGATATCTAATGGTCATTTTATCGAGTATGTTTGTTATTGAGAGTTCGTATGTGAGCTTTCTAGGATCCTATGTTCTTTGTATTCACTTTGTCATATCTTTTTGAGAGTGAGATGAGTGACCTTCTCCTAGGGGCTCTAGGTTATTGTTCTTTCTATCATTACATTCATTATTGATGTGACTTCAATCCATATTTGATTTGAGTTGATCATCACTTTTCTTCGTATATTCATTGTTTCGTTATCATCCTTGTCATTACTTGTGATTCATCCCATTCGCTTCACCCCCTTGTTCTTTTCTTTTACTAACCTATTCCAGGTTTGATATTTCCCTTACATCATTCTTGCGTATCTCATTATCGGTTTGATTTGTCTTATTGTCTCATTATTGATATTATGTTTACATTGGGCACCCTCAAGTCCATGGCTCACGAGCTTTTCTATGCATGTTGCATTTTATACATGAGGGCATGAGTTTTTTATCATTGGGTATTTGGGCCTAGTTTCCTTTCATTTCTATTACCTTATGACCCTAGCCTACGTTACATCTCGTGTCTTAAGACCACCCTGAGGCCATGGGATTAGATGTTGTCTTCAACAGCCCCTACTTGGACAAGTATTTGAGATTTGGTTGATATTCAGATATCATCATGTTTCTTCTTCTAGGAGACGCCTCTTTAATGTTTGGACCCGATTCAATTGTGGATATGGATGACCAGGATTACACATTTGATGATGGATGATCTGATGTTGTTTGATTTTCTGATCTACCATACATTTGATGTCATATTGGGTCATATTTCCTCTTTGGTTGAGATTTTTAGATCTTCATGGAGTCACATGATCATCTCTACTTACGAGATACACGCCGAGACGATGACCTGTTTGTTATCTTATCATGATCTCCCAAGAAAACCTCTCTTGAGCCATTCAGTCAGACCCACACTTTTCAGCATTTGGATGTCATCATGTTTTTCCTTCTAGGATACGCTTCTTTGATTTGTTGATTTGATTCAGCTACGGACATGGATGGCTAGGATTACACACTTGGTGATGGATGATTCGGTGTCATTTGATTTTTTGACCTACCACACATCTGATGCCATACTGGGGCATATTTTTGTTTTGGTTAAGATTTGTAGATCTCCATTGATTTGCATGATCATCCCCATTTACGAGATACATGTCAAGTTGATGATTTGTTTTCATTTTGTCCTGATTCCCTAGTGGAGCCTTTCTTAAGTTATTCAATCAAGCTCATACTTTCTGATATTGTCGTGATTCTGTGATGAAGTTATCTTAGGCGCATAGACTCTCATATCATCGTTTTAGTGGAGTACATGTCAGATCTCTTATACATCCCTATTGAGTTATTCTCGAGTTATCAGGATAGACTGGATGCCCTAGTTGCTATACTGGGGCATATTTCCCTCTTTTAGCTGTGGAGATGATTGTTTTCTCACAGACCTGTTACAGTCTTCATTACTCGGACGAGGGATATTTCTTTGCATTATTGGTCACAGTTTCGGTGATTTTGGTGGAGATGAGTCTCTAGAGGAACACGACCTTTTAGGTTTTGACTGTCCTGCTATCCATGACTTTTCAGTAGATTTTTGTGTTAAGGTCACGGTAGTTACCTCGGTGGACTATTCTTTTAAGACTCCCTATTGGGTCATTCATTTGAGATGACGATGGATTCCTCCAATAGAGCATTTTAAGTTAAAGATGTTCGACTTATTGTGACACTTCGTCAGGCCTCGCAATTTAGTCAGATGGGCTGTGAGGCCATATTTATAGTCGATTTGATCATTCCGACTCACTAGCGGAACATCTTTTAAGACTTAGGGAGCCTCTTTCAGACCCTTCCAATGGATTGAGAGTTGTGGCGGCATGCTACACTAGGGCAGGCATATTTCTTCCCTCATCATTTCCTTGTAGATTGGTGTTCAGAGCTTCCATCTTCTCAATTACAACGTTTAGAGTCATCCTTCAGTTTAGCGTTTAGAGCCACTATCTCTTCTCAATTTCAGTGTTTCAAGCCACCATCTCTTCTCAGTTTGGGCGTTCAGAGCCACCATCTCTTTTCAGTTTGGTGTTCAAACCCACCATCCTTTCTTAGTTACGGCGTTCAGAGCCGCCATATCTTCTCAATTACGACGTTCAGAGTCGTCCTTCACAGTTTGGCATTTAAAGCCACTATTCCTTCACAGTTCAGCGTTCAGAGCCACCATCTCTTCTCAGTTTGGGCGTTTAGAGCCACCATCTCTTTTCAGTTTGGCGTTCAGAGCCATCATTCCTTCTTAGTTATGGCGTTCAGAGCCATCATCGCTTCTTAGTTATGACATTCAGAGTCGTCTTTCTTAGTTTGACATTCAAAGATGTCAGTTCTTAGTTATGGCGTTCAGAGCCACCATCTCTTTGGAGCTTGGTGTTCAGAGCCATCATCGCTTCTCAATTATGACGTTCAAAGTCGTTTTTCTCAATTTGACATTCAAAGATGTCAGTTCTCAGTTATAGCATTCAAAGCCTTCAACTTCTTCCGTTTAGCGTTCCGAGCCGCCATATCTTCTCAGTTTGGCTTTCAGAGCCATGTTTTCAGTTTGGCGTTCAGAGTCATATCTCTAGTTTGGCATTCAGAGCTGTCATGTCTTTCTTCAATTTGGCATTCAGAGCCACCATCCTATCACGATCGGGCATTCACTGCCACCTTTTGAACATTTAGAGCTACATTCCTAGCGTTCAGAGCTGTCAATTTAGTTTGGGCATTTAGAGCTTCGTCTTTAGTATTCAGTGTTATCAATTTTTTGGTTCAGCGTTCAGAGCCATGTCTTTGGTTCGACATTCAGAGTCATATCATGTTTTTCTTCAGTTAGGCATTCAGATCCACCATATCTCTTTCAGTTCGGTGTTTAGAGCCGCATCTTCATTTTGGCATTTAGAGTCGTTGTTTGCTTCAGTTTGGCATTTAAAGCCATTGTTCAGCATGGTATTTGGTGTCAACATCTTTTTTTTAGTTTTGACGTTTAGAGTCGTTGTGCATACTCATTCCGACATTTTGAGTTACCACTTTTCCTCCTTTTAGCATTCAGAGTCATTTTTCCTCAACCTTATCATTCAGAGTCATAGCTCCTGGCATTCATATTCACTGGCATTGCACATCTTACCTTTGTGATTTTACATTCGTCCTCATTTTCCTCACCTCGTTACCTTGTGCTTACCGCTTGTTCATTATGCTCTTCTAGACTTCCCCTTCCCCTGCACATGACATAGTCCTTTGAGTTCATGACACATATTTCGATCATGTTGTTGGGTACCCTACACTTAGCTTTCTCATGTAGTTCACATAAGGCAGTCCCCTTTGGACGCATTCTTTTCTATACTCTAAGGTGATTCGACCGTTACTCATCTTTGACATTGATCTTCGAGTCACTTTTAGAGACATTTTAGAGGGAGTCTGAATCCATAGCGTAACTTTAGAGGCACTCTGAGAGCTACCATTTTCTTGGGATTTTAGAGCCCTTTTGTTCCTCTATTGGTTTGGGTGAGTTTGTGTTCTACTTATGTACCTTTAAGGTTCTTTCTTTTTCTTCGGTAGAGTTCACTTCGTTATACTCATCATTCACACTCTCATTTCATTTCAATGTTCACATTCTTTGCACTTGTGAACTCTACCAAAGAGGGGCATATTTGTAGACCTCTTTTGCAAACCAAGTGCTATTAGTTTTTTTATTGCTTTTATTAATAGCATTAGAGGGATATTTTCTGACCACCCGGAGGAGCTGGCAGCACCCTGGACGAGTGGGGGATCAGCTTCCATGAAGCTTCATGCATGATATTTGTAGCCTTGGACATGACCACCTTGCCATGGTAGTGGTTGAAGCTTTAGAGGATGACGGCTGGAGCAGGGGTGCGGGTAGCGGCTTGCGGGAGAAGGAAGAAACAGGGAAGGGACGAAAAGCTTAAAATAGAGCAAGAGAGGTTGAAGAGGGATTCGGGAGAAAAATTGGAGACAACTTGAGGAAAAGAGGTCGAGAGCAAGAAAGAGAGAAGGGTTGTTCATGGGTAGAGAGGTTACGGAGCAGCTGGATAAAAAATGAGGGAGAACTAGTTTGAGAGAGTAGTTTTTAGGGAGAAAAAACAGAGAAACAAGAAGGGGGCAGGTATTCAGGGGGTTTTGGTAAGGTAGAGAACTATTATTAGAGGGGACTTTTAAGGGTATGGCAATGGAACATACATGGGAGTTGGTTAGAGAGTGATAACAGTGGAACCTTGTGCAGGAAAAGTTTTATAGAAGAAAAGAGAGAGAGAAAGAGAGCAAAGGGTGAGGGATAGAAGGAGTAGCCGTGAGAGAAGGTAGAAGAAGGAGGAGTTGGGCAAAGAAAAAAAGACTCAGGTAAGTTTGTCATGGACTCCTAGTTCTATTTCATATCACTTTTCTCTTACTTTCCATGCTGTGTTTGGGCATCATTTGTTGGTTTTTGTTTGTGAGCTGGATGTTGGTTACCTATTTCTCATTTCCTTGGTTTAATGTGAGAGTAATTTGACTCCATTTCAACTACATTATGCCTTGGAGATCATATATTTGTTCTTATGTATAAATCTGGTCTTAGTTACTCTTTCCCCACCATTTATAAACCCATGGATAAAATAAGGAAAAGGGGTTATGCATATTTTGTGAATATTTTATTCTCTGCTCCTATTTTCTTTTGCTCTTTCTCTACATTTCCCTGTTTCTAGTTTTTCTGGAGAAGTTTGTGATGTCACTATTAGGAGGTTTGCTCTTGTCGAGCATTAAGGCTGATCCTGTTCTAGATATTTGTAAGAAAGCTATAATGCATCACTCTTTTTGTGTTTTTTTTTTTTTCGAGTATCTTAGTTTCCAAATGTGGGAAGCCTTCATGTATTTGTGAAGCTCTAGTGACTTTAATGGGTTGGAATCCATTAAGTTTGAAGTAAGGCAGTTGGTTTCCTTCCATACTTATGTTTCCAAACACAGCTAATGGAGAACTTCCTTTGTTACGGAATGTGGCTCTTAGCATGAAGTTGGAAAACTAAAGGAATCCATTGAGTGCATTTGGGAAGACCTTGGTAATGAGGATGGTGAAGCTGAACAAATGGATTATGGGTCAAATGACATAGACATGGCTGGCATTGGTGCTTGGAAATGCTGTGAGGTGATGATTTCTTTTACTTTAATACAAAAAAAAAATTGAGTCCCGAGGGATGTTAGAGGATATGTCATGACCTAGGCTGCAGAAGCCTAGTGTGATCATGAAGCTTGAAGTGATGGAAAATACATTAAAAGAAATGGTCTCAAGGGTTTTCTAGTGGACTCTACCACTACAAATGCATTTATTAGCTATTATGGCTTTTTTGGTTCTCTGACGAAAATGGAAGCTAATTGATATTCTTTGAATTTAATGACCACAATGAAGTTGCTACTAGACCCCACTTGAAAGAGACCGCCAAATTTTCCACCCTTGGTTTACACTTGGAAATGGCCATAGAAAAATGATTATTATTGCAAAAACAACATCACATACTGCCCATGTGTCTTTATTTATTTATTCATTCATTTATTTTTTATTTATTTTTCTTTATCCTCACGCGCCAAAAGTTTTATTTTCGCAAATTCTCTTTAAAATGATTTTCAAAATTCCAGTTTTTCAAATAATCTTATTTTCATTCCAATTTTTTATTTAGTTTTTCAAAACTCCAATTTTTAAATTTAATTTCCAAAAAAAAATCCAATTCTCAAACAATTTTCCAAATTTCATAATTTCCATTTTTAAATAATTCTTCAAAATTTCAATTCTCAAATAATTTTCAAAATTCCAATTTCTTTCAAATTTAATTTCTAAAACTCTCATTCTTAAAACAAATTTTTATTTAATTTTCAAAACTCCAATTCTTAAATTTAATTTTTAAAACTCCAATTTTCAAATAGTTTTCAAAATTCCAATTTCTTTCAAATTTAATTTTCAAGATTCCAATTCTCAAAATTTCCATCTTCAAATAAATTTTTCAAAATTCCAAATTCCAAATATAATTTTTAAAATGCTATCTTCAAATAAAATTTTCAAAATTCCAATTTCCAAATTTATTTTTCAAAATTCCATCTTCAAATAATTTTCAAAAAATTCCAATTTCCAAATTTAATTTTTAAAAATTTAATTTTTTTCAAATTTAATTTTCAAAACTCCAATTCTTAAATTTAATTTTTGAAACTCCAATTTTCAATTAATTTTCAAAACTTCAATTCCTTAATTTAATATTCAAAACTTTAATTTTCAAATTTAATACTCAAAATTTCAATTTCTTTCAAATTTAATTTCCAAAACTCCAATTCTTAAATTTAATTTTCAAAACTCCAATTCTCAAATAATTTTCAAATTTCCAATTTCTTTCAAATCTAATTTCCAAAATTCCAATTCTCAAATTTAATTTTAAAAACTGCAATTTTCAAATAATTTTCGAGATCTCAATTTTCAAATAAATTTCAAAACTCTAGTTTTCTTTCAAATAATTTTAATTTCACTCCGGTTTTCAAATATTTTTTAATTCTACCATTAGGGTTTTAAGTCGCTAAAAATCCCATTTTTAAATAAACTTGCTACATTTCTTTTCAGGTAAGCACCTTTCTCAAATTTTTTTTTATTTTAAAATAATTTTTCGTAGTCCTTGATTTTTAATAAGCATGAATGAATTTTTTTAACTGCAGAAACAATGGAATTTATGAGATTAATTCATGCAAAATCAATTGGGCTTTGGTGGGGGCCCTATATATGAGTTTTCTCTTCTAATTGTCAGCTGTTATGCTTAATAAATATTGTTTGATTTTTGTCTTGCTCTTTAATGTGCATGTGATGATTTTATACTTGAGCTAATCTTGTTTGCAAGATAGTGCACTATTAATTGTTGCTAAGGTATGATCTCACTTCCACTTCGCTTATTCTTATGCATGATTCACTTTATTATTTGATTATTTCATTTTGGTACCCATTGATTTCCTTACCAATTGTCATACTTGCTTATCTCATTAGTAAAGACCTATTTTTAGGGACTTAGATGAGTACTACGGTCTTTGTCGTACCTTCCCAACAAATAACCTGACCCCGAGTCCAAATTTGGTTTTTCGCAGATCATATTTTCTAAATAAGGAGTCACACCTAGGGTTTTCTTTCTTATTTTTTTTTTCCTTTAAAAATAAAACAAAAATAAGTGGTGACTCCAAATCTTTTCTAAAAAAAATCAAAATTTCACCAAATAAATAAAAAAGCGAGTTTCGCCATTGAGTTTGAACGCATTGTGTCAAAATGTACGGTCCATAAGGAGATAGGGGTATGACTATAGGAATGGGGGTGCGGGAGGAGAGAGAAAGAGTGGGTGGGGTGGTTGGGGAAAGTAGGAAGAGAGAGGAGAGAGAAAAGGAAGAAAAGAAGAAAAAGAAGAAAAAAAAAAAATATAATATAATAATAATAATAATAATAATAAAATAAAACGATATACAAAATAATAAAAACCAATAATTAAATGGCAAGTAGGTCAAAAATATAATATGTAATCGGAATTTAAAATCTAATGACAAAAATTTGGCTTAAAATTAATATAAAAATAAAATTGGGACAAATTTTGGGGTCTACAATTCTATAAAAAAAATATTTGAAAGCATCTCAAATTTATTCTAAAAAAGAAACATATTTTTTTTAGAACAAACTTTCAAAAAACTATTTTTAGTGAAAAAAATTTGTTAAATGTATTTTTTAAGTTAAAAAATTATGCAGAACCACAATAAATTGATAACCTCGATCAAATAATATTTTTATTTATAGCTTTAATACTAAACTAAAGTTTGTTCTCCATCCACTGAACCATGAGAATGACGAGTGAATGGGTAGTCCAAGTTTTATGTATCCAAAATTTTTATGCTGATTTTCTTGTATGCGAATTAATTCAAATAAGGATATCAAGTAAATCAATCCACACAAAAAACACCACACTTATGTGGAAAAATTATTTACAAAGTCCTAAAAAATAATGGGTCAAATAATTGTAAAAAATATATTAAATATGAAAAAGGAACATAATTTTACCTTATTTGGATCCACATACTTCCAAGGATGTTGTACCGATCAATACCTATAGTCTTCATTTACACTCATACTCCTTAATGGATCATGTTAATTCTATCCTAAGGATCACCCACCGTTATGTTTTTCCATCAAAAGAATTTTAAGAGATATCTTGAAAGAAACGAGAGTTAGAAGTATTAGGTAAGAACAATGATTATCTCTTCAATGCATCCATCAAAATCATCTCAAGTCAAAAAGATAAGGAAAGATTTAGGGAAAAATCTTTAATGACTTAGTTGAAATAAGGGAAAATTGATCAAAAAGTATATTTTAAATCATTAAAATCATAAATTTATGGGGACCATCCAAATATTCGAATGTTTACACCACTTTTTGTTACCTTTTTCCTTTTTATTTTTGTTTAAATTTCTATTATATTATATTTTAAATAGTCATTACATTGTCATACTATTCTAAACACGGACTCACCTAAATAATCATTTGAGGACCTTGAAATTAATCATGTAAAGTTGTAATAGGTCCGTGCCTAAGTAATCATTTGAGCAGTTTGAACTTGATCATAGATGAGGAAATTCTAGGAAGTAAATACTAAATAGTATCAGAGTTAGTGCACGAATGTAACAAAATTTTCAACTTAATCAGCGGCGCCATTTTTCCAATCCTTCCTTTAAGCATACTCGCCCGCGGTCCCATGCCATCACAAAAGCAATTCCGGAAACTCATCAACATTTTCGAGCATTTTTCCTTCTACCCAAATGCCAAGCAGTGGTAATAGCGAGTCAGCGGGGATGTTTGAATTGACCAGTTCTCTTCCAGTCCAAGCCGTTAGTCCGAGCAGCTACCTTCCTCGCTTTCAATAGTATGCATTCTTTTATTATTTTTATTTTCTGGAGGCTGGTGGACTTTCTTCACTTCTTCTTCTTCTTCATCATCATCATCATTTTCGTTCCCACCCATCTCCTCACAAATCCTGTTCCTCCTGCCACTTTCTGGTGAGACACCCTCTCCCTTTGATGTTTTGGTTCATCTCAAATGATTTTCCCTCTTTTTATCTTGATTCTGAAAATGGGTTTTTGTGGACATTGAATTTGATGCTGTTTCATGTTGTTTTGAGATGTACTGCACTCAGTGGATTATCATCTGATTTTGATATTAGTTCATGTTAGTTTCGAGTTAATTGAATTCTAAATTGTATTTCTGCTTTTCCATCTTGATTCTAGACATGGGTTTTTGTGGAATTTGATTTTGATGCCCTTTTATGCTGGTTTGATTTGTATTATACTGAGTGGAGCATCATTTGATTTTGGCATTAATTTGTTTACTTTCGAGTTAATTGAATTCTAATTTGTATTTCTTCTTTTCCATCTTGATTCTGGACTTGGGTTTTAGTGGAATCATGCTGTTTTGAGTTGTATTCTACTGACTGGAGTATCATTTAATTCTGATAGTGGTTAATGGCAGTTTGGAGTGGATTAAATGCTAATTTGTATTTCTCCTTCTATCTTGACTCCTGACATGCGTCATCTGTGGACCATTTTTTTTTTTTTTTTCATATTGGTTTGAGTTGTGTTACATTGAGTGGAGTATCATTTGATTTGACACTGCAAGAAGTTAGTTTTAAGTTAATTGAATTCTAGTTTGTATTTCCCCTTTTAATCTTGATTCTGGACATGAGTTTTTTGTGGAATTTCATTTTGGTTTTGAGGTTAAGTGCATTCAGATTTGTACATATATTGAATCAAATACCACTTAATTTTGATATTTTCTCTTGTTAGTTTTGAGTTAATTGCCGTAAGATTTCTATTTCTTCATCTCTTCTTGATTTCGGAGATTGGTTTTTGTGGAATTGATTTTGATGCTGTTTCATGTTGGTTTTGACCTTTATTACATTCAAATTTGTGTAAATATTGAATAGCCTATCAATAAAAGCATTGCATATATATTGAACAGAATATCATATGGGATAATATCTCATCTTATTTGAGATAATTACTTTCAAATTTGTATATATTTCTAAATTTTGAAGTTGCATTTGAACATAGTGAAAGGATTTTAGAAGGTTCCAATTATGTGGTTGGAGGCCCATTTTAAATGTGGTTGTTGTTGATTATTTGGTTCTTTTGTGTATTTGTATTCTCATTCAAGTTGATTGCATTTAGATTTGTATAGATCAAGTGGAGTGTATTTTGGTACTATTTCATGTTTGTTTTGAGTTAATTGTGTTCAAATTTGTATATATTCTCAATTTCTGAGTTGGGTTTTTAAATACAGTGAAATGATTTTGATACAAATTTCATGCTAAAATTTGAGTCAATTGCATACAAATTTGTCTATATTTCTCAATTTCTGAGTTGTGCGTTTGAATACAATGGAACGATTTTGATACTATTTCATGCTAACTTTGAGTTAATTGCATTCAAATTTGTATATGCTTGTCATTCTTGAAGTTGGGTTTTCCAGTATAGTAGGATGATTGTGGAAGCATGCAATTATGTGCTTGGAGGGTGAAATTTTGTGTAGTTAATGTTGATTATGTGGTTCTGTTGTGTATTTTGTAGTCTGAGAGGCAATGGGAGGGTGTTGTTCAAAAAAAAGAGTTGATAAAAGTTCCTTATATGCTGCTGGCCGTGGTGGTAATTATGGACCTGGTGTGGCTTATCAGCCGACTCAGGTGTCCTTGAACTCAGGTGGCATGAGCCCACAGGTGAGGGAAAACATGGAGAAGGAATTACCAGAATCAGAGGACGTGTCAGAACCGAAAAAATTACGAGAACCATCTCCAAATCATCAGAAAGCCATGCCTGGATATGCGAACAACATGGGTGATTTCTATGATGGGATTCCACGATATACAAGGGCTCGATCTCTGAAATCTAGATCATTAAGGTCACAGGGGGCGGTTGCAAAGGTAGGTGTATCTGAGGCTGATATTCTCTTGTATTGAATGGAATATCTAAGCTGGAAAGAATGGAAAAATCAATTGTGAGTGGGAAGTTGCAAACGAATGCACTTGTGTTCATAATGCTTTAAAGTTCCTTAACCAGTAGAATATCAGGAAGGGCCACAACCCATGTCAATAAAAAAAATTATATTGTCCAAGGCAGGAAAATTCATGTGACTTTATGTTAGAGTAAAAAAAAAGTTTTCAGATGCTATGCTGACAATGAAACAGATTTTGTTAGGTTTCCAATAGGGCCTATGTGCCCATCTTCGATTTAGATTTTCTTTTGATTTTATTTCATCATCTAGTTAGATCAGCTTTTACATTTGTTAGGTTGGTTGTGTCTAGAGGGAAACTATATGCACTTGGGCAGTTGCATCAATGTCTTTTTTGTACCATGAGTTGTTAGCACTTCAGCTAGCATGTGGTGTATTGGCAGTGGTGGATTGCCATCCTCTCCAAAGAGTTTGTGTATGCTGTGAATCAATGTGATTAGAAAATTCTAGATCATCTGGTTTGTGGAGTTTGCCAACAAAGGTAAGAGACAATTGGTACCATCTAACATGGTAGACCACAGTCTTAATTCATCATTGAGTGTCCACATTAGTAACCAAAAGCTAATGGAAGACAAGAAAAAAAGTCATTTCTGACCCTTTTGTTTCAAATATAGCATCTGTTGCTGATAGATATCTTTGAAGACAAGGGCCCTATTTGGCAATTGTTATTTAAAAATTAAAACAATTTTCTGTTTTCCAAAAAAAAAAAAAAAAAAGAAAAAGGAAAACATGTTTGACAAAAAAAAAAACAAAAAAAAAGAGTGTTTTTAGAGAACATTTTTTAGTTAATTTTAGTTGTTTCACTTGTTTTATGAGGGCTATTTTAAAAATTAATTTTACAAATATGGAGAATGATAAAATATAAAGCACTATTGATAAAAGTTATTTTTAAAACATATTTAAAAACATAGAAAATAGGCTAAGAACATTTCAGGTTCCCAAACTTTTGTTCTACAGAATATCAAACAACAGTTTTCAAAAGTTGTTATGAAAAACTGTTTTTGAAAATATTTCCCAAACAAAGCTTAGGTTGTTTCTGAACTGGTTGGTCAATTACACATATGTTGGTTGTTAATATAAGGGAGGTATCAACTTTAGGGTCATTGTCATGAAGGTTTAATTCAAAAAGATTTATGTGATAAGGGCATAAAATTAGAGAAAATTAGAGTAATTGAAGTAGATGAATGCTAATTGGGGCTTAATAAGGCTTACCATTAGGATAAAGTTTTAACACTGCTCTTATGATAGGGATTAAGGCTTTCTAAGGACTTTATTTAAGGCTAAAGGTGGTAGTGGTGGGTCTGGATGAAGGTTTAATTGATTAGACAAATGGTTGGCTTCTACTTTAAATTTGGATGTGATGGCAGCTAGGATTGAGCGTCGACTTAATATCCTGCCAAGGAAAAAATAGAAGGGTGTATGGGAATTGAAAGTATGTCTGGATGCTATGTAAAGTAGGGATACCTAAATGTGACAACAGCTAGGGGTAGTAACAACTATAGCTGGATGAGAGCAGAAAGAAAAATAGGTGCAATGGCTGCTGGACAAGATCCAAGTTTGACGTAAAATGTTGAATATCAAAGGTAAATAACAGCCACGTTCCAATCAGAAGAAGCCTGTCAGGGTGTGGCCTAGGGGTAAGGGTGAGTGCTGGGATGTGTGGATGAGGCACACGGTCTTGGGATCGATTCCTGCCACTGGGATCCTTGATTACCCTTTGTTGGCTATGGCGGGCAAGGTTAGCCCTAGGGTTTGGTAAGCATGGGTTGACCCAAAGGACCTTTGCCATGGTGAGGTTCCTGTTATTTAAAAGAGAGAAAAAAAAAATTTCAATTGAACAGAAAATAATAGGGAAGTAAAAGAAAGAATATCTACCTATTATGACCACGGTACTAGGACCTAGGCATAACCTCTATAAGGGTGTAGATTTTTCTGTCGCATGGACCCCAGCAGAGAATCTGTAATGATCATTCTACCGATCAAAAAAGAGGTTTACAAGCCTATGCATAAGCCTAACTTTGATCCAACCATAATTTGTGAATGATCTTAAGTTACCAGATGGGTTAACCAATCAAAATAGAGCGAAGAAAAACTCTTAACATAAATATCTAGGGGCTGGCTACCAAATCAGATCCCACATTGGGCTTGTTCCTCCTGGGTCCGCAAAATTGATGTATTAAGATGGGTGATAAGCCTTCTCTTGGTCTGCTTGTACACCTTAATGGCACTCTATTGGTATTAATTCCGCAACAACAATACATATACCATTTAATCTGAAATGCAAATGTAGACCAGCAGATATGGTCTTGTCATAATTGAGGTTGAGGTTGCAGAAAACAAGGGAAGTTTGTTTCATTTTGTTGTCCTACAGTGAATAAAAGAAGATATACAAATATTGCACTTCTTCGTAGTTCAAGGGACCTTCTATTTCATCCTTCATTTCTTAGATGCATTATATTGACATACTGTTGATGATCTTTTTTCATGCATCATGCTTTTTCATGCTGTTAAGGTACATTGAGTATGCATACTGCAATTATACTTGCAAATTCTTGGTGTCTTAACTTCTATACTCTTGTCGTTCTGCATAGTACAGTCAGCTTAATATGAAACTTCACTGCTCAGTGTAAGTTTTATTATTTAACAGTCTTACTAAGAAGTGATATAATATTGCAGGTTTCAGAAGTTAGCACGCGTTTAGGTAAAGCTGGTAGTCTTGGGCTTGGAAAGGCGGTGGAGGTCTTGGACACACTTAGTAGTACTGTGATAAATTTGAACCCGACTGGTGGATTTGCTTCTGGGGGTGGGACTAAAGGCAATGAAATGTCAATTTTAGCTTTTGAGGTTGCAAATACAATTGTTAAGGCTTCCAACCTTATGCAATTCCTTTCAAAAAGAAGCATGAGACATTTGAAAGAAGTGGTGCTTCCTTCGGAAGGTGTACAACGTTTAGTATCAACAGATATGGATGAACTTCTAAGAATTGTCGTGGCGGACAAGAGGTGGACTAATGGATACTGGCTAAATAGTTAATATTGCCATCAATGTGCTTGATCAGAATGGTTGCTATTGTGTCTATTTCATTTCTGCAGTGGTAACCTTGCTGATTTACGGTATTATGTTTTCAGGGAAGAGTTGAAAATTTTTGTGGGAGAAGTGGTTCGTTTTGGAAATCATTGTAGAGATCCTCAGTGGCACAACTTGGACCTTTATTTTGAGAAGTAATGTTTATACCATTTACTTGCTTTGGTTATTGAGTTTAGATGTCAGATATGTTTATTATGTTTCTAATAGAGTGCCTACTTATTTCATTTTCCAGACACAGCAGAGGTCTTACTTTTCAGAAGCACTTGAAGGAAGAAGCAGATATAGTGATGCAGCAACTGATGACCTTGGTTCAGTATACAGCTGTGAGTATGATTCTTTGTTCTACTAAGGGATTTTACTGTTGTAATAGTTGTACAAGAAGTGCACTTTCTTTACTTCAGAAAATGTTGTGTTCAACATATTCCTTAACAAAGTTATCTGTACTGGGCTTCAATTATCTTTGAAATAGATAAGCTTCATCAGGATGGTGATCAATAACCTTTTGTGTTGTTCTGCTGTCTTCAAATGACATTATCAAACATCCGTCTTCTATCCAATAGATCAAATTGAACCCTTAAGAAATATTCAGAGCATTTTAATGTGTATTTTATGTAAGGAAGAATCAAATTGTAAAAGAAAGTATTTAGCATTTTTACCTCAAAAACAAACCTTCATCATCCAAAGCCATTGTAATTCTGAAAGTTGTTTAGTTTTTGCATCTAGACAATGTTTCTCATGCACATAAGTAAAAAATAACTTCCATTTTTACTCCAATATTCTTTTTTCATGTTCCATAAATTCCTAAGACTCTACTGGGAATACTTGTTCTCTGAAAACCAACCAATTCATCTTAATCAGAAAAATTCTTCCATGCAACCCACTTACTGGAGTTCCATTCAAGAAACCCAGTTCTGTAATCATATTGCGCATTCTTTTCCAGACAATATGGAGTTGTGTAAAACAGAAAACGTGATACATATCCTTCCATATCTATATATGGTGAAATGAATGGGATTGATAGAAGAAAATTAATTAATAGAACTTCTCAATGAAAAGATCTTATTGCTTGGGGATTTATCTGAGGTAATATTTCCCTTAATGATCCTGGAGAAGATGCTTAGAAGGATGTGATAGAAATATGATCAATCAAATATCCTGGACCTTTCCTGGGAGCTGAAATTAGAAAAATAAACTGTTTCTTGAAACCAAGAAAACATATAATAATAAGTTATCTTGATAAAAGAATCTGAATCTTTGGGTGATTATTTAATGACCCTGACAATTGACAAAGTCACAAAGATACGTAGGTAACAACCTGTGATAAGTATCTCTTAAGAACTGCCCTTTCATGCTAGCAAAACATATCCCATAGAAGATGAGCATTCCATGGTTATATCACTTGGACCAAACATCAACCCCTTGGGAGGGGTGGGTCAGTGACCAGTTGAACTGTTGCATATAATTGCAGAGTTTAAGAGGTGTACTGGTAGAAGAAAGAAGTTTGGATTTCTTTATGCAAAAATGCTAAATGTTTGGTTCATTACCATTGCAATGCTCCGCTCCCAGAACATCAGGAAATGGGAGCTAGACTGGTAATGACCTTTGTGCATACATAAATAGTATTTATTTTTTATAGGTAAAAGGATATTTTATTAAATAAAAAGTATACATGAATAAATAGTATTTATGCATATAGTCTTGTGTATTTGTGCACTTACCCATGCGCGTGCATGCATGTTGATATGTTCTTTTAATCTATAACTTTATATATTAAATAGTTACAGATATTTTAAAAACTAACATTCAACACACAAACTCATATAGTTGAATTGTTTAGAAGTGCAAATTGGGAGAGTGCTAATTTATTCAAAAAGGCCAAAATCTAAGAATTGTCTTCTCCTCAAATTATCAAGTTTCAGTTTAGAAGTGCAAATTGGGAGATTGCTAATTTATTCAAAAAGGCCAAAATTAGGGACGCATCCCAAATACATATACAAGGATTGCCCAAAAGAAAAGATGGAAACCAAAAAGAGAAAGATTCACTTAGGTAGTACCCATTCTATCAATGAACTTAAAAAAGACCTACTCCCTTCCATCATAACCTCCAGCACCCACAAAAAGGGATCTCAAGATTATTCTTTTCAATCCATACCAGTAACTAGGCTCCTCAATGGGCCTTCTCTTCACATGTGTATTACCCCCACTTATGCTCACCATTATTTATCACTTCTTCATAGACTACCTCTTAAAACTGTTTGCTTGTAATTTTGTTTCCATGTGATGTATGAGTTTTGTTGCAAGCCTGTTGAATAATTGTGTGCCTCAAGCTTAAAAGAAAGAAAAATTTGTACTCTTTGAGCCACAGGAGTTATACCATGAGCTGGGTATGCTGGAGAGATATGAACAAGATTATCAGCAAAAGCGTCTAGAAGATGCTATTTCAAATGGTCCTAAAGGTGATTTCATCATTCACTCATATTAATGCCTTCATTTGAATCTTTGAGTTCTGTTAAAAGTAGCTATTTTTGTTGTTTAGCAGTTGATCTGTATGGAACCAAACTAATCTCGCATATAGCATCTCTCTCTCTCTCTCTCTCTCTCTCTTGCAGACATGCCTGTGTACCCAAATTTGAAGGGTGAGTTGGGCCTGCAAACAACAAAAACTAAAAACCAAGTAACACTTTCTTAGCCAACATGGAAATTGACAATTGAGTTCATCCCCTGGGCTATGACATTAAAGGAAAAGGGCCCCAAGTACATAAATTTTTTGAACGCCTAATCTCATGATTCTTATCAGGTACTTCTCCTGTGGAGGAGCATTATTTCCATTAGATTTTTTTTAAAGATAATAAGGATGGTTTTGATGAGCTGTTTCAGACCAAACAGTTGCTTGGTCTGAATCCATCATTTAATTTTTTTAATAACTAATCTTCAATCATCTTGATGCTCGAGTAAGTGATTGTATTTGGGACAATGGTGGTTAGAGTAGGAGTGATTTCCAATTTGTTACCAACTGACGGTGCTAATGAAGTGATCGGGTGCTCTGTGCCCCTCCCATGACAATGATACAGAGTCTAGACTTGGAAGGACTTTTGTCAACCAAATCAGATTTTCCAATGTTTACCAAATGGCATTAGTTATATCCTCCCTCTTTCAAATGGCCAAAGGGGTGGAAACTTTAGGGCCTAAGGCTTTAATTCTTCCTCTAGAAAATTTTGAATAGAGGGCTCTTGACCATTGAGTTTTGGCTAGTCTTGAAGATAACCTCCATGAATTGTACAATTGCCATTTTGATAGGGTCTTTCTGTACCAACTTGATCATCTTCACTGAGACAAACCTTCTTGGCTGATTCCTTAGCTAATTGATTGTATGCTAATTTTATAAATGATTCTTTTCTCAAGCGTCATGATCTTCCTGGGACATTAATTTTCGAGGTTCCTATTTGGCAATGATACAAGAAATACGGAGATATTCAATCATACTCCTTTTCCATTCTAACCTTCCACCTTCTTTCTTGGCTTACTCTTAGGAAACTATGAAATTTATCCTCAAAAAAAAGGAAAAAAAAAAAAATCTCCTTCGGACTTTATATTCATTTCTTGGATCTTTCTCATCAATGGGTCATTTAGATATTGATAGTTATTCTAAGAGAATTGGGGGATGGTCATTGGCACTAGTTTGAACTAGGATGATCAACAAAGATGACTGGGCTTTTACTACCATGACGGAGCTTGCAGACATTAGGCAACACCCCATTCTTGCTTGCAAAAAAAGGGATTCTTTGAGGTTATTTGTGAAACAGATGTACATGCTATCATAACTGTAAAACCCTTAATTGGACTCTAACGATTCTGTTTTTTAGGACTGTGTGGCTGGCCTTGGTTCAAACTGCAACATGAGCTTTGTACTAAGTGGAGGGAACTGATGTGCTGATTTTTTTTTTGTCGATATGGGATCTAAGGACTTTGAAGCTTGTTCCCATTGCAAGGGGTCCTTATGATGCCGAGGATATTAACAGGAACAGGAAAATTTGGGTTTATTTTGGATTTTCTTTATTTACAATTATTATAATACATAAGAAAGGTGTGTTACGAATTTTATATTAGGAATGTTTGTAATCGAGAAGTTAGTAGTTTTGACTATAGATTGGTTTCTTTAGGGCCTAGTTGAGTCCTATTCAGAATTATAGAAAGTTTACATTTGTAACCTTTGTCCTTAGGCTATATTCTTTGGCTTCCATATCCAAAAATCCCAAAATCTTCCTAAACCTTGACCCACCAATAAAAATAGAGAGTGAAGACAACATATTGAAGTTCTAAGTTATGTCTTGTGTCACCTCCTCCCCAGATGACAAACTTGATGATGATTTTGTAGAATTTGTCCCTTAGGGCTTGAGTATTCTTTGTTTCCCCTAAAACAAAGAAAAAATAGCACTTTCCCCATGACCAAAAGTCTTTCTTGGTTGGTGTAGCGCAACCATAGTCTTAGAACATCAAACTTCACTCCATTTGTATAAAAGGTAGATAACTGTGCTACTAGCCTCAAGAATAATGTAAGAGGAAAGGTTCACTGAGTAAGTAATTAACTTTTTGTAAATTCAATAGTTGCATGTTCTTGGCACAAAATAAGAGCACAATTTTTGTCGCCATCAAGGAGAGATTCTGTTAACAGGTGATGCATGTTATGATCCTATATCCATGTGAAAACTCGGAATGTGGCAAAGGCTAAATAGTAGCAATTAAGCATATAACCAACAGATGTCATGAGCCTGTTCTGAATTTCATCATGATCAAATGATCTGCAATTGCCAATATATAACATGGTAACAAAATGTATTGTTGTGAGGGGTATCAAGATTTAGTCTACGGTTTATATCTCATCCATCAATCCTTCCTAGTCACTTCTCTGATGAAAAAATTCATTTATCAAGTTTCTGGATGATGATCCGGTATTGAATATTTGTCTAGGTAGGTTGATTGGTTATGATAATAGAGGATATGTCATTTCTCCATCATTTTGCATATCTAGAAGGCAATAATCTACCATATTTTTAGAACTTGCGGTGTAGCTTGTGCATGTTGGGAACCTTGGATTACTCTGTTCCCATGCCTTGGATCTCATAGGGTACATGTATCCATCCCTAGGCATCTCTAAATCTATCGTAGCGGTATAAAATGATAATAAAAACATTTTAGAGTAAAAATTTAGAAATTTGAACCCCATACTTGGATTTGAATGTTCTTAGATTAATTCCTTATGATGAAGAACATGTCTGAATAGTCTGGAGATCTCGTACACCCAAGATCTTTCGTCCGATGACTCGAGCCATGATCTTGGCACTCAAAAGTGTGGGCTTTGGAAGGGTGGAAACATTGGCTTTCTATCTCTCTAGAAGTAGAAGACGACTAACTAAAGTCATTAGGAAACCTTAACTCATAAGGGGATATTTATAGAATTGCCCATTGGGCTTAAATGACTTGAGCACTTCTAGGTCGGTAAACTAATGAAGTTAGATATTGTAAAGTCTTTTGACAACATAGATCATGGGCTTTAAGTTTGGGTTATTTAATCTAACTCAAAACGGGTCTTAATTGATTAATTAATCATATAGGATCATCTAATTAATCAATTAGCCCAATCCAGAGACCTTTTTCATTATCCCTTGTGCAACTTTGTGTGATTACCAAAACGCCCTTATGCATAAGAATAAACCTAGAGTCAATTCAATCCTCATAAACCGTGTCATCATGATATATGAGCTTAAAGTGGGTACTATTGGGACCCTTAGGAGTACTGGCTCTCTCTGAATCCAATTTTGAAGTTGATTTAATATTCCACTAAAGAGAATCAACTGCACTTTAGTACTCTATGTAAATAACAACGAGATGAAGTTTAGGTCCATGACCTACTATCCACTACATGTAGACTCCCCATGAATTAGTGTCTGTAATATAATAAGATAGTGTTATCATCTATCAAGATTATCTCTCTAACCTGAAGTTACAAATCCCACTTATTTTGTGATTAACTGACACACTCTAACTCCAAGGAGCATGCCAAATTCTACTAAAGGAATTATTGCGACGCCATAGATTTCATGATTACATGTTCTTTAGGCCACCCAAGGAGATACACTGTCTAAATTTCATGAGATATCATGATGTTTTTATTGAGAATACCTGTTACCACTAGCCTCCATCAATAGTGACCCGATCCATAAGGATATATAACCACTTTAGAATCTCACTCATAGGTCAAAGTCTCTTATTCATTTTAACATAGGTTCAATATCCTTTCACAGTTGAGAGTTCATGCAGTATAATAGCTTGGTGAATTATGACAATTGATATCCTTGCATCATGATTCACCGTAGGTCCTATCCAATGTGCATTACATACACTAGTGCACTCACCATAGGAAACCCATCTCAACAACCAAAACAAGTCATCCCTCCAATTTGGAGGTGGTGCATTATAATCTCTATTGGATTGCCCAAATCCATGAACCAACTGAGAACAATTTATCTACTTACAAGGAACCTATGGCTTGTATTTTATGTGTAACTCTTAATGCACCCAAGTAGTGTACAATGTAAAAGATATAGGTTAAATATTCAAATCAGTGTCAATATACCAAAGGGATAGTGAGCAGACAGTTAAGTCTAACTTTGTTATATCATGTCTTGCTTTTAGGGATTCAATCCCAATAGCGCATGGTTCTAGTTTCTATCTTATGGCATTTTATGTTCTATGCTTAAAGGCAATTGATGGCATGCTTTGTGTTGATTGAGTTTAGGTCACTACATGTTAATGTCTATTTATATATTTCAATGGTTGTCTATGTTCTAATGATAATAGCCTTGATGGATTTTATTGATGTAAGCTTTTGTTGGAACTTGATAATAGGCAATGGTGTATGCTCTAGTACATTATTTAGGTTATGGTTTGAATGTTATTTCTTAAAAATACTTTGTGACCCTCAATATTTAATTGGGATCTTTCTTTTTTCATGTAGGTGGGGGCCTTGCAATCTTGAGGTCAGAATTGAAAAACCAAAAGAAGCTAGTACGAAATTTAAAGAAGAAGTCACTCTGGTCCAGGAGTTTAGAAGAGGTAGCTGAACAGTACTGTTTTATTAGCTTTTCTAGGGAAATCATCGAAAGTGTATATTTTCCCCCCTTTTTTTTTCCTTCATAAGAATTAGAAACTCCATTAGTATTGAAGAAAGGTACAAGAGAAGGATGAGCTATCCTTCAAGCCAAAAGAAAAGTAAAAATTACAAGAGGAGAACCAACAATAAACCAAAGGGATCCTGAGAAAAACCTGCTCAAGAGGAACGGAAATCCCTGATAAAATTCTCCTGCACTAAATCTCTATGCTGAACCATATTGACTGTGGTCTAGTTGGCTGCTCTAGATATCCATGTGAAGGAGCAATGCCCTCTCCAAATATCAATAATTTTGTGGAACCAGCCATCCCATCTCCAAGTCTCTCTCTTGGGTCGAGAAACCCAAGAGATAACAAAAGCAGAATCATCCATCGAAAGATTGTTAATGCCCAAAGAGTATGCCACCTACCTTCTAGTAAGGCTAAAATTTCAGCTTCAGTGGCTAAGAGAAAACCCTATGACTGGACTCCATTGGAGATTTCCTTTTCCTAAATGTACAGTAACCCCCACATGATTAATTAAAATGCTTTTAGCAAGCATTTACTACAGTTGTGATGGATCTTAGCTTTCTTATTTGGCCTTGATTAATTTTAACAGTTATGAACTGTTTGTTATGTGGCTAACTTCATTCTTTTCCAAGTGCCTTGCAATGCCAATTTCTATGAATAGAAGAGAACACTATTGAATATGATCTGGAAAGAGATCGTGAGAAAATTGTGAATTAGTAAATAATTAGAATTTGAAATCTCTTGGAGAGAGATCTAACATGAGCAGACTGCAGGTGATGGAGAAGCTTGTAGATATCGTCCACTTTTTACATCTGGAGATACACAATACCTTTGGCACTGTAGGTATGCATGCATATCTCAAGCAAAAATATATGTTTATTCTTGTCTCGTCATCTTTTCCCAAGCCATTAAATTGTATGTCATTGAACACATAGACCTCTTGTAATGTTTAGAGTTTTAGGTAGTTCATTAGAAAGGAGCATCTAAATCACAAATATAATTTCCAATGGACATATGCAAGGATTGCTGCTGCTATCCCATCCTATATTATTTCCTTAATGGTCTCAAGCAAATCAAAGTTGATAATGTTAGGATTCAACACCAAAAAGGGGGGAAAAAAGAAAGAAAAGCAAAAGAAATTTTTTGTCTACATGTTTATATCTTATACTTTTGCAATAGGGCAACTCTTTGTCTCTCCTCTTCACACATATATGCATAACTGACTCTGACAGTGCTTGATTAAGATGTTTCAAAATCTAAATAACTTGAAAGTGGGCATGAGGAGATGAATAGTGTTTTGTCAATAGTCTTTGGTTCTCACTCCTGTATGCCCTCATTTCATGAAATATTTACAATCATCTCATTCGCTGTATTTACAACAATGCCACTCACTATGTTTACAATAATGTTGTGCCGCCATATTTGCAACAATGTTAGTCACCATATTTACATTGTTATCTTACTATAATATTGTCATTTTATTTTCTAATATTAAATATTGGTAATAAGAAGC
The DNA here is from genome assembly GCA_030254885.1 of Vitis rotundifolia. Taxonomy (NCBI): domain Eukaryota; kingdom Viridiplantae; phylum Streptophyta; class Magnoliopsida; order Vitales; family Vitaceae; genus Vitis; species Vitis rotundifolia. The sequence continues at coordinate 11,657,899 of CM058170.1, forward strand.
CTGCATAGTCTATGAATCTCAACAATTTCTTTTAGCCCATCTTAATTTTCAAGATAGCCAAATTTTAAAGTATGGATTTTTAATTACTTTCAAAATTTTGAAAAACCAATTATTTGAATGAACTAAAATTAGTGTTTTTTTTTTTTTTTTTAAATAAAAAAAAACCTATAACCTTGAATATATTTTTAATGATTGGTATGTGAAATTTGAAACAATGCATGCATCATGAAATTATTATTATATAATTTAATATTTGCACTTGAATATTTTTTTGTAACATCTAACAAATTCCAACATATTAAATTGATATAATTGCATTATTGAATGTATTATTTTATATAATATCAAACATATATTATGATTGTATTTTTATTTTATAAATTATATTAGTTAGACCTAGATTTTTCTGCTCTAAGGTGGGGAAAAATTTGACGTTTTAAATAACTATAAATTGTCAAAGGAGAAATAAATAAAAAATCAAAATAAAAAAAATACATTTCCTATTAACTTATATCATAGAAAGATAATAAAATTATAAATTTATCTTCTTCTTTTTTTTTTAAATTATTATTATCCATAGATCTTTTTTATTCTTTGAAATATCGTTAATCATAATTCTTTGATAAAAATATTTGATTTTTTAAACAATTTATAAAAATATTAAATTTTTATATCAAACAAATTAAATATGTTTTTTAATATAGTTATGGATCTGTAATATAAAATTATATACATTTAAAATTTTCTATTCTTTGTCACCTCAAGTGAATTATGGAATCCGAATACATATGATGCAATTAAACTCAAAATTAATATATTTTAAGATATATAAAAAAAAACAATAGGTTGTACACAAAATTAACTTTCTTAATTAACAGGTCACATTCCTTGCATGTGGGCATGCCTAGTATTTCTTAAAAGAAAGAAACAGAGAATTCATATCAATTTTTTTTTTTTTCTGTGCCAAGCATGCAGTTTTTATGGGGGCAATATCATTTTTAGTCATATGGTTAACAAAAGGCTGGATGTGGCAGGAGGGGAGGAGCTGTGCATGGTTGTCTAATTGTTGTGGTAGTAATGAGGATGGTGGTGTCAGTGATGGGTGTTAATTGTTGTATTGTAATTGTGGTGGTATGTTGGTGATGTTAGTTGTAGAGAGGAGAAAATGATACTTTTACTTTTGAAAGTAGTTAACTTTTTCTTCAACTAGAAGTTTAAGTTATTTTCCTTTTTCTTTTCAAAAGTTATCCTGACAGTTTGAGATATGTGAGTTCTCCACCTCAAGAAGGTTTGTATTTGAGTTCCACATTGACTGGCACTCTGTTGAGATGTGTAAATTTGGGTGGTACTTGATCACATCTTCCACTTTTAGTGCCTTTTGGAAGCTTGCTGCTTTTGGCTTTATTAGTAGCAGACATTGGCCTGCATTAGAGCATATCAACTATCTTTCTTTAGTTTTGCATGGCTATGTCTGCTCCTGCTAGACTTTGCATGGCATGGTTGCTCTAGTTTTGGTTTGTTTTCAAGCCTATTTCATTTCCCAAATTACATTTTATGCTGGCGAGATGTTGCTTTTGGTTAAGGTTCCTTTACTTTATTTTCTTTTTTCTTTAGTATTTTGTCCTTACCTAAAAGGATCTAGGTAATGTCAATAGAGCCACTGGTTCTTATAAAAGAAATAAGGCATCTGATAATGTTTCCTTATGGGCAACCTGCAGATAGTGATACACCTGTAAATGGATCTGTGGGTGATCATCAAAGATTGGGACCTGCTGGTCTTGCATTGCATTATGCAAATATTGTTATGCAAATTGATGCTCTTGTGAGTATATGATCTCTGTTGATTTCCTTATATTTTCTTCTGCACGTACTTTCTTTTATTTGGTTATTTTCTTGTATCTTAGGCAGTTACAAACTTCTATAATTTCCATTCGAATTGGTCATGCCTCATAAATTTTCATGTAATCTAATTTCACAAGAAAAGTGCAATCATCCAACAAAAATTACGGTAATAATTGAACTATTTTGTCTACATTTAGCATATCCAAACCTATATTACATGAAGACTCCAATATGTGAACTGCCCTTGTATGACATGACATGACAAGGGTTTTCTTACAGGTATGTCTCTGACATTGCCTATTAGTTAGATATGCACCCAACATTTCCAACCAAAAAAAATAAATAATTGAAGAAAATAATCCTAAGTTGTTTTAGGTTACCTTGACTTATTTTGGTCATTTTTTACACTTCAATGTAGCCAAAGGTATAAAAGCGGAAAAGGAAAGTTGTAACTGGATCACTAAGCCATGCCCAATGTCCTAAGGTTTGCAGATTAAATGAATTTGATACCCAAACAGAAACCAATACCTGATACTTGTATCCTAGTCCATGTGTCATAGACCCAAATAGTTGATATTATAGTCAATATCGAGATCTAGTCCTGAGCTGGAGTTTCTGGGGAGGAGCCCTTAAAACTGAGAAAGTCATAAGTCTGATTTTCAGAAATAGATCATGAGAAAGCCTCTGCATATTATTGGGTTCACTGGAGGATTGGAGTATTATAATTGCCATGTGGGCATCTCAAGCTCGAACTCTATTTTCACATCCTCTTCTGAAATCTTGCCATGTTGTTGTGCTAAATGTTTTTGAGGAGTTTAAAATATGAGAGAGAGAGAGAGAGAGAGAGAGAGAGAGATTTATATTAGTATCCCCTAACATCCGGCATGGATATTGTCTTAAACAAACGAGTGGGTTATAAATACGTTTTATTCTTGTTTACTAACAGTGGAACTCTAGAAATCAATTGACTTCCACTGGAAACAATGTGGTCTGCAGATTTGTAGCTTGATGATACATTCTGTATCTGAAAGTAGGTCTTCCAATAGGGGGATGCTTGTACCACTGTCTACACAAAGTGAGCAATGGCTTAACTTGACATAGCCCAAGTGCTAGCTCGTGGGTACTTAGGCTGGCGACATACAGCTTTGAAGCCTTAAGGCTCGTAAGTTAGATTTAGACACCTTATCAGACAAAGTGTTAGATTGCTTTAGATAGTTTGTTTTCAACCTGAAAAAACCTGACATCACCTATGTTTTTGCAACATCTTTAGATTAGGAAAATAACATGGTTTTATGAAACCATGTGCTATGGCTCAAATCCTCAATAATATTTCCGATAGGAGCAATTGACAATTAAATCCAATTTTCCCATTATTTTTGTATCTCTAGTAGTGCAAAATGAAGGTCTGGCTCCAAGTTGTTCAAGAATAGTGCAAAGGTCAACTGAATCAATCTAATTGGGAGAGAGGAGTGGAGCTGAAGCAGAGTCTCAGAGTCAGCCCCTCTCTCATTTGAAAGCCAGCATCTGAACCGGAGTGCCAATTACCATCCAGACTGTTAAAAGAGATCCAGCCCCCTCTTGTTATATCTTTCACAATTGCTGCTCATTCTGGGGATCTACCTCAAATTCGATAGATGATATCCTTCCATAAGTAATTGCATATATAGAAGAGAATTTTCTTTTTAGCTGGCCCTTCCATCCATTCATGAAATCTTTATTCACAAGATGGAAGCTGGCTTCATTAAATTGAGAATTCTGGACCGAAATTTATTCAAGAAATTGAGAATTCTGGACTGAAATTTATTCAAGTAAATATTAATATGTTGATCTATACTGTATCTAAAATCCATCAATTGGATTATTTACATATACTTTGTGATTAGTTTCAGGCTTAATATAGGTACATAGCATATTTGGGTTTTGGGTTTACTTCTCCTGGATTGATTCAACATTTTTCTATTCTCATAAAATCAAGGACTTTAACATTGATTATCACTTTAAAAGATAGAGTTTATGTATATTCGGCAATCATCTGTTTGAAGATTGTCCACATATCTGTTGTAAAATCAAGGGCAGTTGAAGTGATCAACATCTAAAAAATCGGAAATCCATTTTCTGGAAGAATCTGATTAGCCAACCATCTTACATTTCACATACATAGGGCACTTTGTAGTTAAAATCTTAATATATTCTTTGGTTGTTCCTTTTGTTATCATGGAACTAACTGCTTTAGTTAATTTTCAGTTCAAGTTTCTCGTTTACTTATGCAGTGTTTTAAATTGTGTTTCAATTTGTATATATGCATGTTTCTATTTTATTTCTGAGTAAGCTTCTGATGAATTCAGGTAGCTAAATCAAGTAATATGCCTCCAAGCATAAGAGACGCATTATACCAGAATCTGCCACCTAGTATAAAGTCAGCTCTGCGCTCCAAGATACAATCCTTCCATGTCAAGGAAGAGGTATTTTCCCTTTTTTATTCCTCCTGCTATATTTTCTAGAAAAACTCAATTGAATCGCAAGGAAGGAAGGTGGAAAAGGTTGGAATCTCAAACAAGGGTGTCTTCTTTTCCATTTTCCCTGCACCCAAAGAAAACAAAACGTTTTCAATTGAATTTCTAGGTTCTTAAAATTCCAGTTACTTGTCTGCTATTGTTGTAAATTGTTGGTTTGCACCCAGCTAACTGTCACAGAAATCAAAGCTGAGATGGAGAAAACATTGCAGTGGCTTGTTCCACTTGCCACAAACACAGCCAAGTAAGAACTCATCCTTTTCTGTGAACAGCCATATTCCATTCTTCTCTGCAGTTGTTTTCACATACTTGGTTCGTTACCTCTCCTTTTCATTGATAATCACTTTTTTTTTTTCTTTTGGTTGCCAATGGTTTAAATCAGAGCCCATCACGGCTTTGGTTGGGTTGGAGAGTGGGCAGGCACAGGGTGAGTTGTGATATCCAACCTCTTTTCTTCCTTTCTTAGGTCTTGGTTTTTTTTTCCTATTTTTGTTTCATTTTTGGGAACTGGATAGAAATGCAAGCATGAAAAAAAATATGGATTCTCATGCGTACAGTTCTGATGTAAACAGGAAGGCAGCTGTGCAGACTGATGTGATTCAAATTGCAACATTCCATCATGCAGACAAGGAGAAAACCGAAGCATTCATTCTTGAACAAATACTGTGGCTTCAGCATTTGGCAAGCCGGTCCCAGCATGGAACTGATGGTGGAGGTGTGAGGTCAACTATCAAATCCCCAACAAGCTCATCCACCCATAAACCAAATCAACAACCGAATGACAAAGCCACCAACGCACCCTCACCCATCCTAACTGAAAAAGACCAGGTAATGCTGCAGAACATGAGTAAGAAAAAACGAGCCTCAAGAATCAGCAAGAGCCAGGACTTCGACTCAGTGAAAACCGGGCTAAGAAATCACAACAGACTGAGCAAGAGCGGCAGTTACTCCCCAACAAGAGGAAGCAAGGAGTTAGCACCTGTGACCAGGCTCTCATCAGGCTTGCCTGTCATTGATTTCGGTATTGACAAGAAGAAGGCTTTGGATGTGATTGATCGAGTAGACACGGTCAGGTAGAAGGGCTTCACATATTCTGCAGATTGCAGCCTGTGTAGCATGGAAAGATGGGATTCCATTCCTTTGGTTCATATGCAAGGCAGGTACCCAAAAACAATACAGTGCTGAGTTGTGTGTATATGATTTTGTGGCTCAAGCTTGTGTAAACTATGAACCCGTATTTTACCCGGTGTGTCGAAAACATTTTCCGGGAAAATTTGTAACTCTAAGACGATGATGATATGATGATGGTTTCCTGTATCAGATGGAAGGCCACTTGAGAAAGATGTATTTGTAAATGTCACATTTTCTGAGTTTCATAGCCCAAGGCGGAGGTTTTGTTTCTTCTATTCTTGGTTGTCCTTTCTCCCATCGTTTCCCTCTAGTTGAAACACGATTCCTACTTCATTTTCTAAGGTGGGCCAAAAAAAAAAAAAAAAGGAGGATTAATGTAAAAATTCTTATTAAGATTGAGTTTTTGACCTTTTAGTACCAATCCACAAGGGCTAAATGTGAGATTAATTTCATTTTAATGTATTTATTAAAAATATTTAAGATAAAATCACGTCACATAAAATCATTTTTTTTTTATTAAAAAAAGAAAGAAAATTATGCATTAAAAAATAAGTCTAATATGCTTATTAAAATTTTGGAAATATTATTTAATGGGATAAATCTTTTTCTAAAAGGACAATTTCCTTTGAAAAATAATCAAAGAACTCAACTTTCTTCACTAACTTATGATTTAATGTTTTATAAAGGGTCGATGTTATTGAAAGAGATTAATATGCTTTAAGAGCTTACGGGACTAAAAATTAGTGTGAAGACGTTAAATTTTGCATAATTGATGGAAAGGATATGTAATAGTAAAGGACGAAAATTCCCCTTTAAGCTATCACATCAAATATATATAATATTATAATTGTATACATATGTGGCTCTTTGACTTAAGGATCCGATTGAAATGAGTAAATGAGAGGAAAATCATTATTACAAATGTACTTAGAGCCCGTTTGGCAGTGATTCTAATAAAAACGTTTTTCTTAAAAGTGTTTCTTTCTGTAGTGTTTTCTTGGAAAACACTTTTATGAGAATTAGAAAAAATGATTTTAAAGTGATTTTGATAATATGTTGTATAAGTATAAAAACACTTTTGATATTAATAAATTACTAAAAAGGATATATATACATTTATATTGTTAAAAAAAACTAAAAATATTCTTTTTTTTATGATTTAAATAAATTTTTTACAAAAATAATTAGATTAATAAATAAATATCAATCATGATATATTATATATTAGTTTAAAATTAATAATTTTTTTATCACTATAATAAAATTTTAAAAAATATTTATAAAAAACATCTAAATCAATAAAAAAGAACATTGAATAAAAAATAATTTTCAAAGTAAAACAATATATGATTACCTATTAATTTCTCAAAAAAAAAAAAAAAAAAAACTTTTCTAATTAAAAGTAAATAAGAAGACAAATGTTTTCATAGCAAAAAAGGGGAAAAAATTATATTCTTACATATTAGAGTCGTAATTAAACATTAATGAGATATAATATTGCAATACTCAAGGTTCTTGTGTAATTCTCCTAAATTGTATTTCCTTCTTAATTTTCCGAAGTACTCAATTTAATCTTTCATCACAAGCATGGGACTCAACACTTCAAAACATTTCTCCAATAATTTTTCAAGGAATCAACTTGGTTCCATGGCCTATAACTGATACTATCAGATGATCAACAACAAATAATATCTTAAATGTAGTTTACCACACATCTAACCATACATTTATATCAGAAATGCAAATACAAATACAAGGCTACAAATTTAAAGTTATCAGTCTGCTCCTTTCCTGATAAAAAATATTGCTCATAAACTAAAATTACCGTCATCGAAACACTATTTGCATAACTTAAGATAATGAGGAAAGGAATACCAGCTTGGAATACCACACATGATTGACTGGTTAATGGGAAAAATGATATATCAGAATTGCATTTTCTAATACTTTTTCTGATAATGCAGTCCATTTGTCATAAGATACCGCATATTAAGATTGTCAAATGGAGATATTCTCAACCAACAACTCCAACTATGTCCCGTCTGGATTCACATAACAACGTAAAGAAAGAGAACATAAATAAATAACATTTCATGAATCAAATAAACATAAAAGGAATTAGAGATAAGAAACAATGAATTAAAACAAAAGGTTCTGCAGAGATACATAAGAAAGTAAAAAAAAAAAAGCTCAAAATACAGAGCCTGTCAATTGCAATGATGAATGTAATTAGTACAAAAGCATGGTCCAGAATGACAAGCTCAAAATACAGAGCCCATCAATTGCAATGATGAATGTAATTAGTACAAAAACATGATCCAGAATGACAACCTCTTAGAACTTATTTTCTCTCTTGAGGCCAATGCAAGAAAATTAAGGATTATGAAACCCATATAACTAGTAGTCCTATGATTTTTAGAAGGAAGAAAGAAAAAATGATATATTGTTATGTTGATGGTATTATTATTATTTAATATTATTATTATATGAAAAAAAATTATTATTATTATTATTATTATTGCATATCCACCCATAAAAGATGTGTGCCATTTTTGCAAACCTTTGGCATACTTCATAAAGGCGATTTGTCACCATGCTTGCAAGGTCTTCAACAGGCCAACTACTTAATTCCTGAGCCAATAAATAATACAACTCTTGAAAGCAATAGCTATACCCTATGGGTAACTTCGTGTCTATCTATCTAACAAAATGTGATCTCTGGGCGTCGGACTCGTACTTTCTATGTCTGTGTCTTAAATGGGTCTCGGCCTAAATGTGAAATTGAAATGACCCTAATGAAAGAAGAAGTATGTGATGATTGAATTAAGAAAGAAGGCGAAGGTTTAGCCACTCGAAAAATATACTTGTGTCTCATGAATTTGTTTGTTGGGTGTGATTCAAAGAGACAACCTAAGGTCCAAATTTTGATCATCTCATTTAAAAACCGATTATTTTCCTGTATGAGTGTCTTTAATGACAATCTACATCATACCCTTGGGAGTCATTGTTTGGGCGACCCATTAGCCGACATAAGCGGGATCATCCCACCTCAAAAAAGGGTCTGAAATGTTATAAATGAGAGATATCGAGCACCATATTACAGCTCCTGGAAATGCAATAATGCATGTACGAAGGTGTTCCTTACCAGAAAGAGTGAAAAAACAAAACCGGACCAGCCCAAAAATTTAATTGGGGTTCACAGTATTTCATAGAATTGAGCAAACCTTGACAAATACCTATAAGGCAAAGTGGAAAACGGGGCCTTCAAACCTACCCACAAATAGTTATATGATGAGCCCCAATCCGAAACAAGTGGTCCAATATATAAGGGGGGGACCTAATGCAGGGGACCATAGTGCCATAACTACTATATACTTGTACCAAATGGTTAAAAAAAAAAAAAAAAAAATGTGTATGCAGTATGCAATATGCTTATATGCATTCAAACGAATCAAACCATAAAAACTCACTGCCGGAAGGAGCCTATTTGTATGGGCTTCCTATTTCTTATCAGGAAAGGAGCAGACTGATAGCTTTAAATTTGTGGCCTTGTATTTGTATTTGCATTTCTGATATAAATGTATGGTTAGATGTGTGGTAAACTACATTTAAGATATTATTTGTTGTTGATCATCTGATAGTATCAGTTATAGGCCATGGAACCAAGTTGATTCCTTGAAAAATTATTGGAGAAATGTTTTGAAGTGTTGAGTCCCATGCTTGTGATGAAAGATTAAATTGAGTACTTTGGAAAATTAAAAAGGAAATACAATTTAGGCGAATTACACAAAAACCTTGAGTATTGCAGTATTATATCTCATTGATGTTTAATTACGACTCTAATATGTAAGAATATAATTTTTCCCCTTTTTGGCTATGAAAACATTTGTCTTCTTATTTACTTTTAATTAGAAAAGTTTTTTTTTATTTTTTTGAGAAATTAATAGGTAATCATATATTGTTTTACTTTGAAAATTATTTTTTATTCAATGTTCTTTTGTATTGATTTAGATGTTTTTTATAAATATTTTTTAAAATTTTATTATAGTGATAAAAAAATTATTAATTTTAAACTAATATATAATCAAATAATTTGTTATATCATGATTGATATTTATTTATTAATCTAATTATTTTTGTAAAAAATTTATTTAAATCATAAAAAAAAAAAAAGAAGATTATTTTTAGTTTTTTTTAACAATATAAATGTATATATGTTCTTTTTAGTAATTTATTAATATACAACATATTATCAAAAACACTTTAAAATCATTTTTTCTGATTCTCATAAATGTGTTTTCCAAGGAAACACTTTTAAGAAAAACATTTTTATTAGAATCACTGTCAAACAGGCTCTTAGTTTGTTTGATAGTGATTCTAAGAAGTGTTTCTAACACTTCTAACATATGAAAATTTTTATCATTTAAGGATTAGAAATGTTAGAAATGTTTTTTAAAATTAGTGTCAAACGCACTTTTAATCTTGAAACAAATAATAGTAAAAAAATATATATTCACTACAAAATATGAATAAACAAATAAATTTGAGCTAAATTCCATTTTTGACTTACCTTTTATTTATATTTTTTATGGTTAAAGTTTAAACTTTTTATTCGTCTTTTCTTGATTGCAAAAAACAAAATTAAAACAAATAAATAAATTTAGGCTAATTTTTTTTTTAACACATCTTTTCTTTATATTTTATATTGTTAAAGTTTAAACTTTTTATTCATCTTTTCTTCTTCACTCAAAAATAATAAGAAATAAATAAATTTTGGGTTAAATTCTATTTTTTATGGTTAAAGTTTAAACTTTTTATTCATTTTTTCTTCTTCACCATAAAATAAAAATAATAATAAATTTGGGTCAAATTATATTCTTTAACATATCTATTATTTATATTTTTTATGGTTAAAAGTTGAAACATTTTATTTTTTTTTATTCTTTTCTACAAAAATAAATAAATAAATAAATTTGGATCAAATTCTATTTTTTAACAAATCTTTTATTATATTTTTTATGGTTAAAGTTTAAACTTTTTATTCCTTTTTCTTCTTCATTGCAAAAAATAAATAAATAAATTTGAGTTAAATTCCAATTTTTAGTATGTCTTTTATTTATATTTTTTATGATTAAATAAATAGTTCCATCTCAATCTTTAAGCCATTTTACAATTAGTTTCTGTATATGTAGAATTAAATAATTTACCTCTTAAAATTATTTAATAGTTTGACTTCACTTTAAAAAAAAAATACTAATATAAAAACTCATGTGTGAAAATATAATAATCATTTAAAAGGTTTGAACATTAACTGACAATATTTAATAATTTTTTTGATAGATTATAAAATCTAGAATTTTAGGAGCAAAGTACAAAGATCGAAAAGGTCAATGAAATAATAGTTTTTAAATATTTTTTTTGTCTTATTTTTAATTACATTTTCCATGAAATATAAAATAAAAGAACATTTTTTTTTTGTTTTAATTTTTTAAAATGTCAAACCATTAGAAATAGGTTCACATACCATGTGGACATAATTTATGAACATGCATGAAATTTGCACCATTATGCAAAGGTGTTATACTAATTGTACAAGACAAATATACTAATTATATAAGGCTCATACAAGGTTGCCATTTGTGGAGGATTTCAATCAATTTTGAACAACTTTTTTCATTTTTTTTTGTTATCTAAGAACTACACACTATGATACCATATATTCCTCCATCACTCACTTATATCATGCACCTTATTTAACTCGCACATGATAATTCGAATACTTACCTCAATAATGATATTTGAAAAAAAAAAATTGTTTTTATGTCCTCTACCCTTTTTTGAACCAAACAATTGGAAACATGGTTCGGTTCATACATCCTATGTCAACACATCATTTATATATGTGAATGGAATTTGTACAACTATACAAGAACATTAAACTAATTGTACAAGACAAATGTATAAACTGTACAAAAGGTGCACAATGCTTCCTTTTGTGAAGAATTCAAATTGATTTTGAACAACTCTTTTTTTTTTCTTATCCAAGGATTGCGCACTCTCATGCCACATATTCCTCTATCACACACTCATCTCATGTACTTTATTTAATACATACATGACAATCAAATACTTATTACATTAATGGTGTTTGAGGAAAAATTTTACTTTGAAATTAGCATGTATAACAATGGAATCGCGTGAGGCAATTGTGTGTTGTCATTTCAAACCAAAGTGTATATAGAAAAGTCATCAGGGAGTTATCAACATATATGAATCTCAATAGGACATGGACAAAAACGTTGTTTTGCCACTATCAAAAAGTAGTTTTCTCTTCTCACTTTGAAAGTGGTGATACAAAGTTAAAAACAAAAGAGACATGTTGGAATGGTAAAACTCTAAATTTTATTGATAAAGAAAAGGCCTATAAATAGCCTTTACGTCATAACACTTCATCCTAGCACTAACCACAACTCCTATAAAATAGGATCACACATAAGACACTTTCTTAGCCACAAAATCAAATAACCAGATATCTAAAGACTCAAACAAACTACCAATGACTAGAACTTCCAATAAATATTAATAAATATAAAATAAAACATTTAAATCTTAACACCCTCCCTTAAACTGAAATTTGCAGAAATCAGTTTAAAAGAAAATCAACCCTCTACAAAGTCCTCATTTACAGCAGCATGTGAACAAACTCCAAGTAGACCACACAAGTTCACAAATGTAGCCAACTTGAGAGGTTTAGTCTGTATATCTGCAACTTGATCTTCACTTCGACAATAAACCAGTTTGATTATTCCATCATTGCTGAGATCTCTTAAAAAATAATATTTCGCATCGATATGTTTGCTTCTTCCGTGCAGCATAGGATTCTTAGAGAGTTTGATTGATGAGTTGTTGTCACAAAAAACTGTAATAGCTTCAACTTGCATGAATTGTAGCTCTTCAAGAATTCTTCTCAACCAAATAGCTTGACAAACACAAGCTGTTGTAGCAATAAATCCAGCTTTTGTAGTTGACAAGAAGATAATTTGTTGCTTCTTAGAAGACCACGATACGGTCCCTGTGCCAAACATAAAAACATGGCCCGAAGTGCTCTTATTATCTTGATCTCCTGCATAATCATTGTCAGTAAACCCAAACAATTCTAACTTTTTACCTTTCTTGTAGAACAACCCAAAATCTCTAGTTCCTTGCAAGTAACGAAGGATTCTCTTAGCAGCTAACAAATGTATTTCTGTTGGATTCTCCATATATCTACTTACTAAACTCACATAATACATTATGTATGGCCTTGTCGCAGTTAAATACATCAAACTGCCAATAATTTGCTTGTAACGTGTACTGTCCACCTTCTTCCCTTCATGATCTTTGTTTAGCTTCAAGCCAAACTCAGTTGGAGTGCTTATAGGATTGCAATCCTTCATCTGAAACCTGTCCAAAATGTCTTGCACATACTTCTTTTGAGAAATAAAGATCCCATTAGCTTATTGCACCACTTCTATGCCAAGGAAGTAATGCATCATACCAAGATCAGACATTTCAAATTCAACCATCATAGATTTCTTGAATTCTTTAAACATGACATCATCATTTCCAATAAATATAAGATCGTCTACATATAAGTAGAGAATGAGTAGTTTCCCCTTATCTCCAATTTTAACAAAAAGTGTGTGCTCATATGGACATTTGTGAAAACCTTCTTTCAAAAAATAAGCCTCAACGCCACTAAACCAAGCAGGTGGAGCTTGTCTTAATCCATAAAGAGCTTTCTTTAATCTATACACTTTATGCTCATTTCCTTTCTTAATATGACCAAGGGGTTGTTCTACATATACCTCTTCCTCCAAGTTTCCATGTAAGAATGCCAATTTGACATGTAGCTGGTAAATAGCCACGAGTTTTGTACTGCCCATGCGATCACCAATCTAATTGTATCATGTCTTGCAACGGGAACAAACATTTCTATATAATTAATCCATAGTCCTGCTTATATCCCTTAGCTACCAAACACGCCTTATACTTGTCAACTTCACCATTTTCCTTTAGTTTTGTTTTGAAGACCCACTTTACACTAATGGTTTTGTGTCCTTTCGGAAGATCAGTCAACTCCCAAGTATGATTTCTTTCAATGGCTTCAATTTCATCATCCATCGCCTTCTGCCATTTTGCATCTTTGACGGCACTTTCAAAAGTTGTAGGATCACAATTTAAAAATAAAGCAAAATGAGTGAGTGCGTCTTCAGATTTATCAATTCCAATCACCTCATAATCATACATCCATGCGGGCCTTTTTCGAATCCGACGATGAGATTGAGCTGCTGTATCAATAGCTTCTTCAATTGTTGGCAAAATTTCAGCGGCTATTGGAGAATTTTCAAGCATTGCTTCTGATGAATTTTCAAGCATAAAGACCGTTGATGTTGGCTCTCTTTCAGAATCATTGTCAAAAAGAACTTGAGTAGGCTACTGTCTATTCCAATCCCAAGTGTTTTCCTCATCAAAGACAACGTCTCGGCTAGTCACAATCTTCTTGGTTAGTGGATTAAACAATTTATGCGCCTTGGATACTAACCTAACATCAAGAAAGACACACTTTTCCCCCTTATCATCAAGTTTCTTCCTTTTCTCATCCGGGATATGTGCATAAGCGATGTAGCCAAAAATTTTAAAATGATCTACAATTGGTTTTCTTCCACTCCAAGCCTCCTCTGGTGTCATATTTTGAATAGCAAATGTAGGACTTTTGTTCAAAATGTCAATACTCCAATTTATTGCTTCAGGCCAAAAGGATTTTGGAATTCTCCATTTTGTCAACAAGCTTCTCATCATATTAAGGATGGTTCTGTTTTTCCTTTCTAATACACCATTTGTTGTGGTGTATAAGCAGCTGTCAGCTCTCTTCGAATGCCATGATCTTCACAAAAAACTTCAAATTCGGTTGAGCAATATTCTCCACCACGATCTATTCGGAGGGTCTTAATGGTGTTTCTTGTTTCATTTTTCACACGAGCCTTGAAGCTTTTAAATGCACAAAAAGCTTCTGATTTTTCCTATAAAAAATAAACCCAAGTTTTTCGAGTATAATCATCAATTAAGGTAATTAAAGTATCTTTTACCTCCATTAGAACATGGTGTTATCGGGCCACATATATCGAAATGAATTAGCTCCAAAGCATCTTTTGCTCACCATGACTTCTCTTGGGGAAATTGGGAACGATGTTGTTTGCCAACAACACATTCTTCACAAACTTAGGAAGAAATACTAATTTGAGGAAAACCTACCACCATATTTTTCTGTTGGAGGGTCTTCAATCCACCAAAACTCAAGTGGCCATAACGAAAATGCCACAACCAAGAAGAATCTTTTACTTTAGCTACCAAACAAGATTGCACACTTGTAATCTTCAATGGAAACAACCTGTTTGAACTCATTTACACAACAACAATAACTCCTCTAGTAGGATCATAAATTTCACAAACACCCTTTTGAATAGTGATTACATAACTCTTTTCTTACAATTGGCTAGCACTTAACAAATTGCTTTTCAAGTTAAGAACGTAAAGGACATTAGAATTTGTTTCTAAAAAACCATTCTTGGTTCTTATCTCTATATCACCCTTTCCCATCACCTTCACAGTGGAACAATCACCAAAACTTATTATAGAATGAAAACGTTCATTTAAATAGGAAAAAGAAGACTTACTTCCATACATGTGGTTACTGCAGCCCGTATCCACATACCAAACATCATATTCAGGTTCCTAATTAGCTTGAACAACCATTAGCAAAGTTTCCGCTTCCTTTGTTTTAGTAAAATTTGATTGCGGTTCCTTTTCTGTCTTTAGGCAGCCTAGTATAACATTCAAAACAATAATGTCCAAATTTATGACATCTGAAGCATTCTACCTTGGATTTGTCAAAATGTTGATCTCGTCCTCTGCCTTTGCCCTAAAATTGACCATCATCGGCTTTGAAATGCCTATTGTCATCTCTATTACCTCGATCTTCCCTTCCTCTACCTCTACCTCTACCCTTTCCTCTAGAGTTTGAGAAATGAGTAGAGGTAGAAGCCTTTAAAGCTTGCTCCTTTGAAGTTGAACTTTGGTTCATCTTCTGTTCATGGACCAGCAAGGAGCTCTGCAGTTCATCAAGAGAAAATGCATCTATGTTTTTCGATTCTTCAATGGAACACACTACATACTCAAACTTTGGTGTCAGGGAACACAATATCTTTTCAACAATGGTGACATCTTCCATCTTCTCACCATGAAAGCGCATTTTGTTGCTAATCTCCATAGTTCTGGCACAGTAGTTGATGACAGATTCTCCATCCTTCATTTGTAGAGTCTCAAAATCTCTTTTCAAAGCTTGAAGCTATGCACGCTTCACTCTAGCAGAGCCTTCATATTTTTTCTTCATGGAATCCCAAATATCTTTGGAAGTTTCTTTGCTAAGAATTATTTCCAAGATGGGACGATCAATTGCCTGGAAAAGGTAATTTTTTGTCTTCAAATCTTTAAGCTTTCTCCCTTCCAACTCTATTTTCTAGGCATCTGACAAGACTGTATTTGGTTCTGGTGCTTGAATTCTAGATTCAACAATCGGCCAATACTCTTTGGACTGTAGAAAATTCTCCATTAGCATACTCCAATGGTCATAGTGACCATCAAAACGTGGGATCGCCGCCTGCACAAAATTTGAGTCTGAAGCCATCAATGCTGTTTGAGAACTCTCTCTCTCTCTTGCTTTTCTCACTGCTCTAATACCACTATTACAAAGTTATAAACAAAAGAGACGTGTTGGAATGGTAAAGCTCTAAATTTTATTGATAAAGAAAAGGGCCTATAAATAGGCTTTACATCATAACACTTCATCCTAGCACTAACCACAACTCCTATAAAATAGGATCACACATAAGACACTTTCTTAGCCACGAAATCAAATAACCAAATATCTAAAGACTTGGACAAACTACCAATGACTAGAATTTCCAATAAATATTAATAAATATAAAATAAAACATTTAAATCTTAACAAGTGGAACATATAACAAAGGAATCTCGTGCTCCAGTTCTATGTTTTCATATCTTTGAAGCTTAAATGAAATCAAGGTAGTAAATTATCAAGATTTGTTAACCACCTCTTACTCTAAGAGTTGTATATATAAACCTACAACCTTAGCTTGTACAATATATGCTTATTACAAGGGTTTAGTGTATTACAAGATTTTCATTTTCCATCATCAGATATAGTTATTAATAAGAAGATGGATTCTGGAAGAAATTGGATCCTTGTTGACAATCACTTACATATTCCAAATAAGGCAAACTTCACTGATCAAGTATGCATAATGCATAGGGAGTGAGTTTATAGGGTGCATGAACAAAATGGATTAGTCATGGACTTACAATTGCTACATGCATAAGTTCTCCTCTTATATGCAATTCAAATGCATCATGAAGGAATGTATCCTTGAGAAGATGCATTATTTGAGATACAATGAGAAATTAATCAAATGATGTGTTATAGAACTCAGGAGCCATTGTTGTGTATTTGCATCCAATTTGCGCAAGACAATGGACAAGATTTGTTAATTCAAGAATATGACAATATTTTATGTATACTAGAACGCATGTTTGATTATAAACAAGTTTTCTTCATAGTGTTGGTGCAAGTAACCAAGTGTCTAGCCTGTGGAACCAGAATACATTGTTAATTTGCACCTTATGAAAGAGTGAAATTATTTCCTCTACTAGCTATGATTATCATTCAATTGTAATATAAATTACAATGTCCTTCCATTTTTGTAATCCATTGTTTTTGTTTGTATATCCCTATGTTCAAAGGCTCCATATTTAGAATTTTAAAAATTCCAATTCTACATCAATCATGACATTATCCAACCATTTCATCTTACTCCACCACTTGAATTTGAGGTACAATCTATTGAGAGCTAGAATATTATTAATTTGATCTAATATAAATAATTCTATATTTTATAAATATGTTATAAAGTTAATGTTTTTTAAAATATAATAAAAAATTTTAGTTATAATAATTGTATGATCTTATTGAATATTTTTAGTAATTCTTGGTTGATTGAACCTTAACTTTATCATATTTAATACATAAAATAAAAATCAAAATAAATGAAGTTAAATATAGAACAAAAAAATCAATTTTTATAGTAATTATAAATACAATATTAAACTAATTTATACTAAAATTATTTTTAATATATAATTATATGGCATTGAAGTTATACCTCTTGAAGGTTTTATGACATGTTGATAACTTCAGCTTCCATCTATATGTATACTATTTTAAAAAATTTATTTTAGTCATTAATTCTATCTAAATTATTTTCTGACTGATACAAACCAACTAATTTTTATAAAAATCATTTATTTATTCCACTCGAGTAACCTATGAACATTATTTGAAATTGGGTTGAGAATCTCCAATCAAAAGCGAGGTTGAGTTGGGTTTGAATCCGGCTTTCAACCCATACAATTTACGATTATTCATGTAAATCTACTTCACCTTATTATTAATTCCCCTTACTTCAAAATTTTTATAAAAACAAAATTAAAAATAAAATAATAAAAAATGTAAATATATGAAGTTAAAAGTACAAATGCACTTTCATTTTTGAACTATTTGTCCTATTGAATTTCCTACTTTTGAACTTTTTAATTTCACATTTTTGCATGGTTTTTTTTATAATTTTGTTTTTATCTTATCTTATTTATTCATATAATTTATTAATTTAAGATATTTAATTTATTAGTAAATTAAATATTAATTTATTAGTATTTTTATATTTTATAAATTTAATTTCTTAAATATTAATTAAAAGTTTAAAGGTGAAACCACATTTGATAATTGAAACTTTGTTGAAAAATGAAATCACAATTGAAACTCTTTATTTTCTTTATGGGGCTTCCAAATTATAAATTTCTTGTTATTTGGATAATCCCGAATCATATGTCCATGTTTCCCACAACCAAAATAAACTCTAGTCTCTTTATAGTATGACTTACCCTAATATTTCTTACAATAAAGAAAATAAACCACATTTTTATTTATATAAAAGTATTTTTAATAGAGAAAAAGGTTCTTGACATTATATAAGTATGGTTCCTAATTTTTGTATACGTGTTTTAAAGTCGTAAATATCCTACGGGAGTTGATATAAAAGGATAGGAGTGGAATGTACATGGAATAGGAAGGGCAGCGGGTTGCGTATAAATAAGAGGAGGAAAGCATGAGACTGTAATACTCTGCGCGGGAAACGTGTGATGAAGACATGAAAAGCCACGCCCACCGCTCAACGTCTCTCTCTTCTTCCTAACCGTCACTCCGTATTTCTCGAATCCTAAAATACAAATGTTTAAATTACCCAGTCATTCCTCCTCTTTCTCCTCCTCCTCCTCCTCACCAATTTTTTCTGAGCCTGTTGTAATAACCTCCAAATATTTTTTGTGGTCAACACTGAAGAGGTTATATTCAATTGTTGCTTCTCTTTCCAATCATGAAAGAATTCCACGAATATATTTCTCATGATTCATTGATGTGAATACATAAATCATAATTTATCTCCAAAATTTCATATTCTTTCATGTAAATAGATATCTCTGAATGCAAACACCTCTCAATCTTAATCCTACAATGCCGCCTTCGGCAGCAGGCTCCTTCCGATCCGATTCCACCAAGCATCGCCACAACTCCCACCTCTCTTCCCCTCGCTCTGATTCCCCCTCCCCCAATCACCGCCAGCATATTCGCCGATCGGCCTCGTCGCTCCAGCCGCAGAAGTCGGTGATGATCAACGACATTGTGGGCAAGGGAATCTCTGGGATTTTGTACAAATGGGTGAACTACGGCAGAGGGTGGCGCCGGCGTTGGTTCGTTTTGCAGGACGGTGTTATGTCGTATTACAAGCTTCACGGCCGTGATAAGATCACGGTCAATCAGGACACGGAGAGGGGATCCAAGGTGATCGGAGAAGCGTCGTTCCGGAGGGTATGTAGCCGGGAAATTAGGCACTCGCAACCTCGGTGCAAGCCTTTCGGGGAAATCCACCTCAAGGTATTCAATTCTGGTTCATTTGTGGTTCAAATTTGAGTTTTTATAGATTTTATGATTGTGATTTTGAAATGTATCAGGGTTCGTTTGTGACTCAAATTTGATTTTCTGTGATTATTTTATGATTTCGATTCCTAATTGTATTAGAAATTTTTGTTTTTGTGATTTCAAGAATATGTTATCAGTCTTTTCCTATAATTGATTGCCATTTTTTAAATGTATTGTACATTTTTTTGTGATTGTGATTTGTAAATGTATTGTTGATTTCTTTGAATTTTAATTTCTGTAATGATTTTATTGATTGAGATTAAAGAAAAGATTGTGGGTTTCTTCTTGACAAACCACGTGATTTGAGAATGTATTGTATGCATCTTCAAATGTTAATTTGTGCACTGGTTTATTTGACAGAATTTCGAATACAATATTGGCTTCTCCACTATGATACACAAATTGAAGAAGTGGGTGTTATTGATTGCATTTTGCAAATGTTTCACAGGTTTCTTCTATACGGGAGAGCAGAACAGATGACAGGAGGTTTTCAATATTTACAGGCACAAAGAGGCTGCATTTGAGGGCAGAAACTCGGGAGGATCGGATGTTATGGATGGAGGCATTGCGGGCCGTGAAGGAGCTGTTTCCTCGCGTGTCAAACAATGAGCTTATGGCTCCTTCTGAAAATGTTGTTGTCTCGACTGAGAAGTTGAGGCAACGGTTGTCAGCGGAGGGCATTTCCGAGTCTGCAATTCAGGACAGTGAGCAGATCATGAAGAGCGAGTTCACCAAGATGCATAGCCAACTTGTGGTTCTTAAGCAAAGGCAGGTGATCCTTGTTGATGCATTGAGGCACTTAGAGGTAATTCAAATAGAACTCCATGATAACTGTGCATATCATTTTGCAATGAGTCTTTATTGATATTTTTGCTGTAGGAAATAGTAATATGCCCTGTTATTTTTTACCTTTTCATAGCATCTATTTTTGTCTCTTTGAAAGAGAATGCAATGTAATTTTATTTTATTATATTCATTTATCCGACCCAATTGATACATTTTTGTCTTTGATGGAGGAGAATCAATTATTGCATTTTTTTGGTTTTTTGAATTGTATATTCTACAATGAGATTTCTTGTTTGGACTTGCTATTAGTCCTGGGTATTCAAGTATATACTAGTTTGCTTTAGGAATTATTTTTCAGGGTTTATTTGAAAATAGGGATTGTTTAGGTATGTGTTATTCCGCAAATGTGCATCCATATTTGAAAATAAACACATGTATTAATTTTTTTTTTTTTAAATTAAACCTGAACCTATGTTTTGTCTTCATGATAAGATAAATGATATCACTGCTTCGTACTTGTATCTCTAAACTATGATCTCATGGCTATGAGTGGAATTGCTTTTGAATTAATAATAAATTTTGTGTTCAGGTTATAAATTTGTTGGATAAACGCTTGGACCTACAAGTTACTGTCTTGTCTTTTATGTAGGTAGTGATATATCTACATAAGATTTAGTAACTGTGTCCACTTAGCTTTTTACATGACTTGGCTTTTCAAAATAGTGATAAAATTTATTGAAATTGAAGTCAAATTATTTCTTAGATAACAACATAATGTATTTAGATATCCTCAAATTTGGAAATTTCCATATTATGTGATTTATGTCTCCATAAATTGAGTTCTAGAACATCTCCAAATTTCGATCCCTAGTGATGACCTTCATTGAATATATTTTCCTGTACTTCTATTTGGAAATATTTGAAGTTTTATCATGCATTCTATCTTATTATCACTCAGAAGATATCTGATTTGGATATTTGTTTGGGATGTTGACTAAAACTACTTTTTCTATGTTTCATCTTCTAGGCAGAAAAAGTGGACTTGGAAAACACACTTGTTGATGAGAGCCAAAGACAATCTAAGGTGCAAGAGGCTTCTTCAACTGCTAGGCACCACCAAGATGATGGTACCATGATTTAACTTTGTTTTCTATTTTTATTTCAATAAATATTATTGAAGGTGTTTACAGTGCCAGTATTTAAACAACTCTTTATAGAGCTCAATTTATTTTTTTGTTGCCTATAAAGTTGGCACAACTTCATATTTTTATTTGAATTATATTGTTGAATGTGTATCATGCCTGCCATGCCAAGAATTCCTCAAGCAGGCTGAACCCAAGCCTAACTTTCATGTCAGGCATGTGAGGTCCATGATATGTCTTGATAGCCCTTTCCACCACAAAAATCCTATCAAAGCCATAATAGCACTCAATTCTCTTGCCTGTAAGTCACTTGTGGACCTCATGCCTGTGATGGCATTGGCCACAGGCTTCACAACACCATAGGATACCAAGGATACTCCACCTGGGTATTGAAGACCCAAATGCACACAAGGCAGGTTCCTGCAGTGCCACACTTGGCACTGGTTGATCGATCTCATTATCCTATCCTGTAAAGAGCTCTCTAAGCCTATAGGAGACTTGCACTAGGAAGTCTCATCATTGAAGCCACTAAAACCTAAATATTTATGAAAAGCCACCAGTTCCTTTTCTGAAGACACAATGTCTGATTGCCTACTCTTGAATTTTTTGCACGCTTTCTCATCTCACTAAAGAGGATCAACCACATTGCTTTTCCCAAGTTAAGCACAACCACACCACACCACACCACAGCTGCTGTCACATGCTGCACATAAAGCAGCTGAATATTATGCACATACGCCAAGTACTAAGGCACTGTACTTCACACGCTTCTTGGCTGCTCTAGGCCTAAGTTCTCATCCACATTTTTTACCAGAAGTCCTGGAATATGTCATGATCTATGGCCTACACTAACTGAAAGTCTTTGACAGCCTGGAATGCCATGAGTGATGTTGTTCAGGATGCATCATATTTTTTTATCATCTTTTGTGTTTTCCATCAAAGGTGGGATGAATATAATCCTACAAGTTATCCATTTTATGGCTCTTGTATTTTGGCATTATATAGTTCATTTTCTACGCATTACTCTGTGCTGTTTTGAGAGTTGTATTCTACTCTCCTTTAGTCTATATTCTGTCATCATTGTACATGCTATGATCCTTTTTTTGTTTCATTTTTTAAATTATTGTTTGTCTTTTTTATTTCTTTTCACCTGTTGATTGATTGATTGTTTGTTTTGCTGCCTACAGTTTTATGGTATTGATCTGAAAACTAATCTATTGCCTATTTAAGGCCTTTAATATGTAGATCTTGTGTCAATAAACTTTTCTTAGAGACAGGGAAATCAATATAAATTAAAGGATGGCAAATTTTGGTTATTTGTTTGCCTTTGCCCATATCACTGCACTTTGAAGTGATTTATATAATTCTTTTGTTGTCGTTGTCGTTGTTGTTGCTGTTATTATTCTTGCTGTTGCTATTATTATTGTTATCATTGAAATGTATTTCAGAAGGAAGTGCAAGTGACTCTGATGTCGACAATGATGGACATGATGCTGCAGAGGAAGACACAGATGATGATGATGATGATGAGTTCTTTGATACTCAGGATTTCCTCTCATCAAGTTCCTTAAAAAGCAGAGGATCTGATTTTCTGAGATTGTCATTTGATACTGATGACCAAGAACCTCTCAATTCTATGGATGATATTGATTCTTCCACTAGATCTAATGGAACTAATTATCCTCATGTTAGGCGCCGAAATAAATTGCCTGATGCAGTTGAAAAAGAGAAAGGAGTCAGTCTCTGGTCAATAATCAAAGATAACATTGGCAAGGATCTCACCAAAGTTTGTCTTCCAGTTTACTTCAATGAGCCCATCTCTTCCTTACAAAAATGTTTTGAAGATCTGGAATACTCATACCTTCTTGATCAAGCGTATGAATGCGGTAAAATGGTAATTTTCACATAGTATTTAAGGATTCATCTTCATCTTTTTCTGCAAGTAGGTTTGCTTGCTACAAGAGCATTCTTTATATTATTATTTCTTATCAAATTCAAATTTCCTGATAACATATTTTTTCTTCTTGGTTGTGTTATATCATAGCTATGGAAGTTTTCTTGACAATTTATTTTTTAAGCAGTAAGCAAAGTCACTAGCACATGCCAAAGTGGAGTCCAAGTATTCACATTACATACAAAAAACACCCAAGAACAAGAAAACAAGAAAGAATTATAAAAAATACCACTCACCTAAGATTCAACCACAAGATGGCCATCGCCAAAGTCCTACAAAGATAATGAGTAACTCCTTGTTGCCCAATAGACCATCATGCTCAACCTCCTCTGTTTCAGCTTCTTAACAGATATCTTTTTGCCTTCAACAGTTATAATCCTTTCCCTCCAAATACCCCACATAATCACTGTGGAACCATTCACTCTCCTCCTTCCTCTCCCCACAGGAAAATTTTTGCTGTCAACATACAAAGATTTTTCACAATGACCTCAGCATCACTGATGATCTCAAAACAGATAAAACACCAAAGATCATGACTTGAAAGCTAAGCCCATAATCACGAGCAAATGGTGACCATTTCTGCATCACAGTTCCAAAAGCAATGCCTATTAGAAAAACTTTTGCCTTAAAACACTTTCCTTAGCAGCAAACAATTCAATGAAGATTAACTTCAACTTGCTTGGGTTTTCCAAACCTCCTCCCATGGGGCCCATCCCATCCATACCTCCCCCCAAAAGAACACAATAATAAGATTTAACCAATGAAGTGCCTTTGCTGCCTTCCACCTTGTAAAATCTTCCTCTTTTCATTGCTTTTCTATCACCTTGAAGCATCTTGAAGAGGTGTTAGATTTCCTCCACCACTTCCCAATCCTGGAAAGTCCTGATGAATTTTTGATTGTTCGCTCAAACCAGTTTCCACACCATATGTCCGGCCAAAAATGGAATATTCCGGCCAAAAATGGAATATTCACCTCATCTCTCCACGAATCTGCATAACCCTCCCAACAGTTCTTACTACTGAAGGTTATATTTGTTACCCAAGATCGTAAATTTTAATGTTGATGGAGATATTGAGGTTTAGGGTTTGCCTCCCCTTGATTTGGATTGTGTGGTGGGAAAGAAATGGTAGAAACTTTGAGGATAATTGGAGAACTTTTGAAACACTTTGGGACCTAATTCATTTCTATTCCTCTTTATGGACATCTTGTACCATTGCTTTTAAAAGGCATTCCTCTCAATGTTGCTCAACTCGATTGGAACTCGGTGTGTAGAGCAAAAGGGTATGGATTGCAAGGAGAGGTGCATTTATTAGTCTCTATTGGTTGGAGATGAGATGAACCCTATTGAGTGATGAGATGCTTTATTTGCATATTCTCATGCGGTAGTATTTGGATGCAGAGGTCTCCTTAGTATAATGGAAGAGTTCAATCCCTTTTTGTATTTTTGGGTAGGATTCCTCATCCTTCCAATGCACTTACTATCATATATAATACATATTTTGTTTATGATATGTGTGTGTATTTGAGGGTCTAGAAACATGGAAATATACACAATTTATTGATTTTGGTTTTAGTTTTGAGGTAATGACCAAAAATAATACCAACCTTGGAAATATCAAATGAAATTTTGAGAAGTATTAGCAGTAGTGCATCATTTAGAATCAAAACATCTATGCTAAATGAGAAATCCAACAAAAATTGTGATGTCTCAAAGACTTAAAATACCAAAAGTAATCTTATAGAAAGCCAACACAAACTTGATGTCTCAAAGACTCAATACCAAAAGTAATCTTATAGAAAGGCAATCAGGTGCAGTCTTCCTACAGGTGAATGGCGATGCAAAAAATTTTAGACTTCCAACTGCCTCCCTACTTTTTCACATCTTCTGAACTTGAATTCCAAATTTTTGAAAGGCCAAAATTAATCCTGTTACCAATTGTAATCTTCCTAAACATCTAAAATTCCAAAGGTAATCGACAAAAAATTTAGGCCCTGTTTGGTAACTATTTTCAAAAATAGTTCTAAATACAATTTTTGCAAACTGTTCTATGATGTTTTGTAGAACAAAAGTCTGTTTGGAAACATGAAATGTTTTTAAAATGTTTTTAATATTTTTAGGTATGTTTTAAAAATAAATTTTATATGTAGTGCTTTATTTTTAATCATTCGACATGTTTGTATAATTATTTTTTAAAATAACTCTCAAAAAAACAAGTGAAAACAACTAATGACGTTCTTTGAAAACATCATGTTTTTTGTTTTTAATAATAGAAAACAGAAAATAGTTGTCAAATGTATTTTCCCCTTTTTTGTTTTGGAGAACAAAAAACTGTTTTTGAAAATAGTTGTCAAATAGACCCTTAAACTTCCATTTGTCTTCCCATGTTTTCAAATCTTCTTAACTCTCCAAATCCAAATTTAAAAAATTTTAGAGTTCCAACTACCTACAAGTGTCTCCACATTCTTGGGATTTCAATTCCATATTCAAAGAAATTCAGTTAGTAAATTTGTCATCCATTTCTATCATGTTTGTTGAACTCCAACTCCAAGTCTAATACTTATTCTTTGAAAAGATCCTTAGTTTTTGTTTTTTCAAAAAATATCCTAGAAGATTGCACATATGCTTATAAATTTTGGACAATTGATTTTTGCTTTTTTTTTTTTTTTTTTTTTTTGAGCATTCTATGAATTTTGTTGCAGATTCATATGGCTGCTTACAAAATCTTCCGAAGAGGAGAATATTCCTATTTGCTTTTCATTTTCAAATCAATACGAGGTATGAGGTGCTTCCCCTTTTACTTTAGGTTTCAGTTAGTCTTCTTCAAATTGTCTTTACTTGATTAGGTCTTCCTTCATCTTCTTGAGACTCATTGTAAAGCTCATAGTATCATTCTTTGCTTGAGAAAAATTGGAACTGAAAATGTTGGTGGCTTTGAAATTTTCTAAGCAAGTAAATGGTTCTTAATGGTAAGTGAGAACTTCATCTTACTAGTAAGTGGTAAATGTGTCTTCTTTTCCAATTGACTGTATATAAAGACTCAAAGTAAAACTCTTAGCTCAAGAGACCTAGCTCAAGTGGTAAGGGGTTGGGTTGGGGTTTTGGGTGGTTCAAGGTTTGAGTCCAACTGGGACCAAAAAAAAAAAAAATTACCTATCAAAAAATAATAACAATAATAATAAAATAAAAGCAAACCACTCTTGTAAAGTCCATTGTATTATTTTATGAAAGCATCCTCACAAAATACTTTATTTTTTTGTCTCTTGTATCATTCAAATAATTAATTGTTACATAATCGATTTAACTTTAATGTCCCGTGAAGATTTGTTATGGACAAAAAAGATATGCAAAATGGGTGAACATGGTGTGTATAATTTTATATTTTATCCTTCTAAATTAGTTTAATTATAAAATTTTATAGAATAAATCTAAAACATAACCACGACCTTCTCTTTCCTCCCCACCCCATGAAACGTTTTTTATTGCCCAAGGAAATATTGAAGGAAGTCTCTATATATGGCTGAGAGATGAGCCCCCTTTCGACCAAAACTTTGAAAACCTACCTATAAGGTTGTCCCAATGGTGTAAAATTCCTAGGAGGCCTTATACATTGCCCTGGTGATGAGACAGTTGGCTAGCTGAGTAGCAGGAGGAAGACTCTGTTTGGAAACCAAGCGGGCATATAAAGTTACTGACAGAAAAGGTTAGGAAAAAGAAAAACATGAAAGGACCTTTATCAACGCTAATATGAGCCTAAATAAGAAATCCTCTTGAAAGTAAATAACTAAATATTAGAGTGGGAAGAATGAGAAGGCCATTTTTTTGGGGAAGCCATGAGATAGAGATTGTTTTTGAGACACCATAGAGGAGCGAAACAGTTTGGTAGAGATGCAAGAGAGAAGCAATTTTGTCATTGTCGATTTTAGATTAGTAAGAATTTGGTAGCAACAAAGAAGTTAAGAGGAATTATCAGCAGAGTGTCAATTTTTACTTACTACAGTCAATTTATCAACTTATCTCTAAAATATTTCGTGATTAATAAGTTGGAGGGAGAGTGAGGTGGTTAAGAAATTAAGAAACACTGAATATTGTTAGAGACCTAGGGACAAAGAGGGGGAAAGTCTTTAAAGAGATGTTAGGATAGTGATTTATCTGATTTAGTAGCTTAAAAATGACAACTTTGACTCATTTTTCTTTTAAAATCATTATCAGGAGTAATTTCAAAAGTTATGAGGCTTTTCAGTAAGGACATTGTGAGAAATTATGAGAGATCATAACCGCTACTCGTAAGGAGGATTTAATTAATATGTTATGTAATAATAAATAAATTGGGACGAAGTGATGATGGAGAGATGAACAAGGGATAGAAATTGCCTGATAAGATGGTTGTGAAGATTCGCAAGGTTAATAAAATGATACTATGTTTTTAGCAGAGAGCTATATTGTAAAAGGACAAGATCTTTTTTCTTTTTTTTTGGTTAATTGGGAAAGTATACTTGGTTACCACTTACCACCAAGAACCATTTTTCTTGGTTGGTTAATCTCAAAGCATAAACTTATTTAGTGTTTATTTTTTGACTCTTTAAAAGCAAACATGATACTGTGAGCTAGAACAAACACAGAAAATTTGAAGAAAATGAAGTGATACCCTAGTCAAACATAGGCAATTTGAAGAAGATGAAATGAAAATCCCTAATCAGTAAAAGGGGAAGTATCTTGTACCATTTATTAATTCATAAATGCGAAGTAGATAGAGATTTAAATTTATAAGTTTTTAATATTGTCTTTGTGTCATATTTGTTTCTAAAACAAAATGAAATTGATGGTGAGAGGAAGATTTATGGTTTGAGATTGACCAATTTTCAAGGTCCGTACATTTTTTATATTTAACTAAATAAATATTCTTCTTTACATTAAATCAAAGTCAAAGTAGACATTGTCTTATTTGCCATTTCCATGCTTATATAAAGTTATAAACTTTGAGATGGTAAGGCATTTATGGATTACCTATGCCAGGGAGAGGGTACTTATATGGGTTGCATTTTCACTTTATCAAAGCAAATTTTCTGTTCTATATTATATTTGACATTTGTGAATACATTTTTCTAGTAATGGCATCAAACACAAGTTGCATTGCTCATGGATCACATGTGTTGATCCTTTAAGTACTTTGTCATTCAACATCAAAATATCTTATCTCTGTGTTATAATAAATCTACTTTACCAAATTAGTTAAAGTAAGTTACTATATTTCAATAAGATTATATCCAATAATAAATGCTTTCAAGTTCTGGTTAGTGTGTGTGTCGTCTTTTTAATGTAATACCAATAATTGGATATTGTTAATCTAGATGTTCTCAGGAATATGGATCAAGATGTCATTGAGAATGGTTTGTCATAATTTCTCTTTCTTTTTGTTTTTTTTTTTTTTTTTTTGGTTTTTGTTGTGTGTGTGTGTGTGTGTGTGTGTGTGTTTGGGATTCAAACTTTGAAATACCCAAATGTGGTTTGTACTTGTGCAGATAATCATGTGCATAGTTATCAAGCTTGTTTGAATATTACCATTTCATTAACTTACATTTTTCATTTAAACTTGACTCTTTTTTACACAGTTGCTTGGTGGGTTTAAGATCAACCTTGTATGTATAACTGATGGTATTTTTCACTCTTCAAAGGAAATAAATAGTGGGAAATTTTATTGCAGAAGTAATGGAAATTGCGAAATAATATCTCTAATAATACAAGAAAAGGAATCTTATAAAACAAAAGTCTACAAGAAAAGGAAAAAGGGCCCTTTTTCCGGTGTATCCACTTCACTACTGGTGCTAGTCGGTATAGATGGTTTTTTTATTACTATGTGGATACCTTATGGAATAAATAATGTTGGCATATGCTGCATCTGTCCTTGACCAAAACCTCCTTTTCATCCTCAATCTAATTATTAATTGACTTTAATGTTGAGATATGGAAATAAATGATTGGAGGATTTGAGTCCGTTTGGATTGGAAAGCGATTCTCCTTGCCTTTTCAGTTATGTTAAATTCTGTTCCCCCCCCCCCCCCGTTAAAGAATCTTGAATTACTATTTTTGCTTAAATAAAACCTCCAAATTTTGGGAGTATATAGGAAAAAAAAAAATTCATGTTTTTTCCTTTTTCTTTGGGGAATATCTAAGTACTTCGCAAGGCAAAATCTGATCAAAGATATGCAGGTCACTCCATTTTTGTATTAGAAATCTGGTAGCAGTTGGTGGCATGTAATCATCCTTATTTTGAGGAACCGGCTTCTTGTTCCTTGTAGCAGGAGACAAGATGTATGCTGGCTTTGTTTAGACATATCTTGGACTAGAAAATGCAAGCAACAAGATGGTGCAAGAGACCTCCTGATCGAATTTCCTTTGATTCACCAATGCTAACTGATCCCCTATTCTATGCAATGCATTTTTTAAAATAGTATTATTTATCAAACTCTGTGAAAAAATTAGGTAAATGATGTTCAATTAAATAAGAAACTTAATCTAGAAATCTAAGAATGCTAAAATGAATGAGCTTGAGGGAAACTACAGATTTAGTAAATTTGTTTTTTTTGTTTCCTCATAATTTAGAAACATAGGCTGCAATGTATGCTGGCTTTGTTTAGACATATCTTGGACTAGAAAATGCAAGCAACAAGATGGTGCAAGAGACCTCTTGATCGAATTTCCTTTGATTCACCAATGCTAACTGATCCCCTGTTCTATGCAATGCATTTTTTTAATAGTATTATTTATCAAACTCTGTGAAAAACTTAGGTAAATGATGTTCAATTAAATAAGAAACTTAATGTAGAAATCTAAGAATGCTAAAATGAATGAGCTTGAGGGAAACTACAGATTTAGTAAATTTGTTTTTTTCTTTCCTCATATAATTTAGAAACATAGGCTGCAATGTTTTATGTGTCATTTCATTTTATACTTGACATTGCTGTTCTAGTTATGATTTTGTATTCTGTTCAAATTTCATATGATTATAAATATGCTTGGAATTTGTTTCACTTTGAAGTGTCAGGTTTTAAGTTATTTAGTTACCTACAATTAATTCCAAAGTTGAGTATTCATCTTTTCGGATTTTTTACAAACCTTCTCTGTAAAACTTTGTAGGGTAATAGCCTTCTGAGGATCCTAAATGTAGCAGCATTTGCTGTATCTGGCTATGCTTGTACTGATGGTAGAAATTGTAAGCCATTTAATCCATTATTGGGGGAGACATATGAGGCTGATTACCCAGATATGGGCCTGCGTTTTATCTCAGAGAAGGTATCACTTTTATTATTAGAAGCTTCATGAAAACATATTTCTTTCATTTTAGTCCGACTTTGTGGAACAATTTTTTCTGTGTGCTTAGTTTCTTAGAATTCAACTTGATCTTATAGTTATCATGACTCTATAAATAACACAGACTGCATATTCACCTGTTGCCTATCTGGTATGATCTCATTTATGTTGAGTTAATAAGTTATTTTACCATATTGAGGTTGTATTTGGAAAAAGTTATGAATTAAGTTCTGTTAGATAAAATGTCTGATCACAGAATGAACTACAGATATGGCATTTGACATGCACATAGGAGAATTCAATCTGGTGACATTACCCAATAGTCCTTGTGTAAATAAATATTGCCTACATACACACCATATGCAAAAATAGGGAGACAAGTTTTGGAATGGTTGGAAAAATTGTATGAGTAAATTATCTTTCAAATATTGAAGATATTGAACAGAATTAACAAGTGGTTGTAATACTTTAGTCTGTTTTAAATGCAATCGTGGAAGCCTTAAAGCCTTTTGTGGTCTGTATTAGTATTAACTTCTTTACCATGGGTCAAATCATTATTGCTGGCACCATAAATTTGTGGAGCATTTTGTTCCGGAGATACTGGACTCTTATCTCACCTAATAGAGGGGTATGATGCTTGGTCTAGTGAAATCTCTTCCCATATAGCATCTTTTTATTTTTTTCCTCTTGGTTTTGGGTAACTGAAGCTAGTGATTGGCTCCCTTTTTTTAATATATATATACTCCATATTATTTTATTGGTAATACTGGTTAAATAATTACACTTTGGTTATCTTGATATAGGTTAGTCACCACCCTATGATTGTTGCATGCCATTGTGAGGGTCATGGTTGGAAACTATGGGGAGACAGCAACCTAAAAAGTAAATTCTGGGGCCGTTCTATTCAGCTTGATCCTGTAGGTCTTTTGACTTTGGAGTTTGATGATGGAGAAGTTTTTCAGTATAGGAAGGTATGTTTATGACAACAGAAGAACTTCCATTCTTTGTAACATTCCTGCTTAATAGTGAACACTCTAATATCAGGTAACGACATCCATCTACAACCTGATTTTAGGGAAACTCTACTGTGATCATCATGGCACAATGCATATACGAGGAAATCGTGACTACTCTTGTAAGATAAAATTCAAGGAGCAGTCTTTTGTTGATCGAAATCCTCATCAGGTGCCCTTTCTTATTCTCATTCTTTTTGGGAAAAATTAAATATTCTTCATGCAGAAAATTCCTCATCTATCAATATTTGAAAATAATTCTTTTATGCTACATTTATCTTAATAATTTAAGTTGCTATTCAAATGGGTAAACATTAAGGTCAATGGCTGGGCACTCTTTGATGTTAATATTTTTTTATCTGCTTTTGCTATATATTTACCAATCTGTTATGTGATTTTTTTCGGCAAGTTTAGGAAGGGGCTTCATTCTTGTGATGCATGTTGATGGAAATACTTTGTACAATGCACACTTGGGGAAAAAATAAAATAGCATAAGACATGATTATGTAATTTGTCTTACCTTACAAAGTTGCAAATCTAAAATTGTCATTATTAGGCCTTAGAAGCTAGTGCTGTCTAAGGGCTACCAACTTCATACATAAGCTAATAATTTTGCAGTGTTTCCTAATTTGAAGCAGGACATAAGCATTAAGATTGTCAATGATTGCCTTATTGTCCTAAGGCTTCCTTTTTTCTAACCTCAAGGCTCTACTCAGAATGTTTGCTGGAAAAGAGCTGGGTTGTCTAGATTTTCAACCTTTTCTCTCGAACAAGAGAGGCAGAATCAGTCCTGGAAGCCCTAGTTTTGAGTTGATATTTTTGTTTAAATGTAGTGAGAAAATAAAAGCATTATCAACAGCTAATGCCATACACCTATGATTTCCACAGAGATAGTGGAAAGTGAAGGTTCAAGGTTGAACACTAAGCTGCTTGTCAACTCTTCACCTTTTTCATTTGCCTGTTAACCAAGTGGCAGCCCTAATTTTTAGAGGAGTCTTAGAGCTTGTTTGGTAGAGATTCTAGGAAATGTTTCTAGCCTTTCTAGAACTTGAAAACATTTCTTTTGATAAAAATTTTCAAGTGCTAGAAAAGTTAGAAGCCTTCCTAAAATCACTGCAAAACGGATGCTTAGTCTTCCAAAGGGGTTTGGGTTGGAGACAAAGATAGACCAAAACTCTTTCATCATGAATGCAGGTGATTAATAAACACGCATTGAGGAGAGTTGGGAGGATCCTCCCGAGGGGATTATGAGTAAATTTAAAAAAAACCAAACAAATGGACATGTTAGAAATTGATGAAAGACTAAGAGAAAATAAGCAAGGCAAGCAGGTGGGCAGCCACGCTTGAGATCCCCCACAGTTAAATTCTCAATCCATCACCAACAATGCATCAAGCATGAAAAATCAGGGATGACTTTCCATGGGCCATTATGTGACTTCCTCACCATGGAATTGGCATCCAATTGATAATGGCATGACTAACAGGTTATCTTAATTCATAAGGAAATGTCGTAATCACCTCACAATACAAATAAAGATGAATAGTAACAAGCAATAACCTATTCTAGCCTTGGAGGCCTTATAAAGTCATTAGTCATGAGCACTGTGTCTTGTGCATGAATTGTGGAGAAAGAGACTTCATCTAATGAAATAGCTTGGGTTTGTATCTCACTGCCACCTATTCTAGCCGTCTCATGAATGCTACCTGTTGTCTCTCATATCCCTTGTTCTTATGCTCAGGCTTCCTGTGTGTCATACAGGTTGTTTCAACATCCTTTGGGATTTTCATTGCATAAATTTTACTCTGCAAGTATGTAATGGAACTCTTGTAACCCAAGTCAGTATTATTGCAGGTACAAGGCATAGTTCAAGACAGGAAGGGGAAAACAGTAGCAACATTGTTCGGGAAGTGGGATGAGAGCATGCATTATATGAATGGAGACTGTTCTGGGAAAGGAAAAGGATCAGATCCATCATCAGAGGCACAATTGCTTTGGAAACGGAGCAAACCATCCAAATTCCAAACTAAATATAACTTTTCAAGTTTTTCTATGACCCTAAACGAGCTCACCCCAGGACTTGAGGTATGTTTCTTACTCATCTGCATTGGTGTGGAAGTGTAAGTGGAAGCCTTCCTTCCATGTTCAGTTTGCATAAAAACTTTGAAACACAGGAGAAGCTGCCGCCAACAGACTCAAGGCTCAGACCTGATCAGAGATGTTTAGAGAACGGGCAATATGAAATGGCCAATTCAGAGAAGTTGAAGCTGGAGCAGAGTCAGCGTCAGGTGATACACATTACACAAAAACGCTTGCCTTTTACTTTCCATTTTTATTTTTGCTTATACTCATGTGAACCTGCATCTGCATTGTGATCATACATACCATTCATGATAAAAGCAGTGGATACCAATACAATGTTGTCATTGTAATGCAGGCCAGCAAGATGCAGGAAAGAGGTTGGAAGCCAAGATGGTTTGCGAAGGAGAAAGGTGAGAATACATACCGCTATGTTGGCGGTTATTGGGAGGCCAGGGAAGCTGGGAAGTGGGAATCATGTCCTGATATCTTTGGCCAAGTTCACGAGGATCATACTTTGGACTCATAAAATGCTGAACAGCCCCTCCATTCTTTTATTATTATTATTGTTAGTATTATTTTTGTCAAGTTCTGTCCATTCTTTTTACCAAATATATACCACAAAATTGGTTCCCATGCTTGTATTTAAAGCCAATTGAGATACCACAGGAAATGCATTGAAAAACTATTAATAAGTTGCACTTTTGTTATTGTTTTTTTCGTCTTCTATCACAATTTGGTTCATCAAATTAGCCATTTGCAATGTACAGTTCCTTTTGTGCCCAAACTCTCAGAGTTCGGTTTGGGCCTAGGTTCACACAAAAAATTAGTTTCATTTGCTTGTAAGGGTGATGTTATTTTTTGGTTGAATAGAAAAAATTAAAATATTTGGTTTTTTTTTTATTTAGCTAAAAATAACACTTATTGATATCAACCAACATAATTAAAGTGAACTTATTATTAATAAGTTTAGTTTAATTATGTTAATTAATATCAACAACTTATTTTTAGCTAAACAGAAAAAACAAAATATTTTGATTTTTTTATGTAGCAAAAAAACAAACACTTTAGATCTTATTTGTTTGTAATTTGATCTAATTTGTTTCTATCTAAATCTCTTTCTTTTTTTCTTTTTTCTTTTTTCTTTTTTTTTTTAACATTTCATTATTTATCAATAGCTCGTATCAAAATTTCAGTTCCATAGGTACCACTTCAATACCTTATTTTTTTACAAAAAGGTTAGCTTAAGTGTATAGATTATTTATTATTCAAAAAATTATTTTAATTAAACAGAAATTTTAACTTGAAGGTTATAATTAGGCTTTAGAAACCCATGATGTAAGTCTTGTGTTCCAATTAAGGAAATTGTATCTACAATTAAATTTAACTTGGCTGTTTTAACACAATTGTGGTAATTTTTTCTCCAGTACAAATCAAGATCCATGTGGTATCCTTATGAAAACATACCCACCAACCACCCAAAAAAAAAATTCAATTTGTTTAGTAAAAGGCACTTGGCTAATCACTTGTAGAAAACTATGGTTGGTGAGTTTTAAAATTTTATAACTTTTGTTCTATATTTATTCATTTCTAAAATATAGATTTTTATTATTAAATAATTTTATACTAAAATGTGCATTTTCAAAATTAAATTTTTTTATTATTAGTTCCTTGACGTAAAGCAATTAAAATTCTAAAATTCTAAAAAAGTCTGTTTTAGTTGATGTCTAGGAATTAAAAAATGTTAAAATTAAATTTCTTTTAAAATAAATCTTATATTTTTAGTTATTTAATATAGTAAAATTATAAGTTCAAATAAACTCTACATAATTCATTTATAAGAACTAATTTTTTACTAAAGGATTACTAAAAAATTAAAAAGTATATTTAAGGAAAAAAAAACCAAAAAAAAATGACACATTGTATATATGTTCATTATACCTTTCTCCATGGAACACATATATGGATGTGAGGATTTATTTCACTTGGTTCATGTGTCAATGAGAGTTCATATGTGAGCTTCCCAAGATTCCCATTTTACTCGGTTCCATCTTGATATATATTTTTGGGTTAGAGAGTGAGCCATTTTGACTTTTAAGAGAGTAATGAGTGATCTTTCCCCAAGGTCTTTTGATTCTTGCCTTGTTCATCATTCCATCCATCTCTAGTGTGACCATTTTTCATGCCTTAATATAGGTTGATCACCACTCACTTTCCTTTCTCTTCAATTGCCTTTATCTTCGTTTCATTATTTCCTTTCATTCTTCCATATTTGATTTCTTTCTTTTCTCATCGTTGTATTCATATAGGATATCCCTAGGTCCATGACTCATGAGGTTTTCTATGCATTGCATCTCACGTATGAGGGATATGAGGATTATATCATTAGGATTATTGAACTTAGTTTCTTTTTACTTTTTTCACCCTTTTACCTTAGCCTACATTACATCTCGGGTTTGAAGACCATCTTGAGGCTATGATTTCATGCATTAAGTTAGATAGCTCACAAATGGGCGATACTTGAGATTAGTTAGAGATCACTTAGATCATGATAGATGAGAAGATGTGTGGTGACCTTATACTAGGGCATAGCCATTCTAATCTTTTTGTTAGAGCATGATAGATAAGGAAATGTGAGGTGACCTTATACTAGGGCATAACCTTCTTATTAATGGATTGATAAGATGACCTTATAATAAGGCATAACTATTAGGACATAAAGTCTTGTTTATATATTGGCAAATTTATTCCAATTAATATTTGGTCATAGAAGTCCTTTTAGATAGTGACTTGCTCTCCATTGAAGATCAAAGGTTATTATTCATCCAACCAGAAAGTCACAGGTACTTTTAAAAAGGTTTGGCTTGTAGCATATAAGGCTTTTTTAAGGTATAAAAAGGTTTGGTATCATTTTTGTACTTAAAATGTTTTTAAATGATTTTTCAAAAGAAGCAAGGGCCACTCAAGTAGTTAATCATGCTTAAGCGGTCAACCCTCTCAAGTGGTAAGGATCACTCAAGTGGAGTGCTCAAGCAATCTAACTCCACTCAAATAGTCATGACAGTCCTGTTGAATTTGAAACGGATTTTGGATGAATTTCACTCAAACTCTATTTTGGAAACTTAAAATATCAAGACTCTTTATGCATTTGCCTATAAATACCTCATTATAATCCCTTAAGGATTAGAGATTTTGAGAGATTGGAGATATATCGTTTGAGAGACCTCTCATTCTTAAAAGATGGACTTCTTGAGAGAAAGCTTAATTGTAACACCATTCCCGATCTTTTATTCAGGAATTTGAATCTTTCAATCATTGGTTGAAGACCTTAATCCCTTTGAAATGGCCAAAGGATCTACTAGAAAATAATGGGGAGTTGTTGCATCATGGATATGGATTAAGTTATAAGTACTAGAGAGTAAGTCTCTAGGGTAAAGCGGCCAAGTAAATATGTGTAACTTGATTTCGAATAATGGATTTAGATTGGTCGGTCTTAGACCTCGTGGTTTTTTATTTCCACAATTTATAAGAGTTTTCCATATAAAAATATTTTGTATCATTGCATATCTTTTTATTACCGCTTATATTTTGGTTGATGATATTGTTAAACTTTTTAATTGATTGGTTAGTTTGTTATTAAGGTTGTTAAGTTGGTTACCTTAAAGGTTATGGTTGTTATACCTGTAACAAATTATTGTTTTCCTTAACATCTCTCAAGGTATAATTTGGATATTAATAATTATATTATTTTTTCCCTAACCAATTACAGGGTATCCTTAAAAGTTAAAAATGATATTTTTTACATATCTAAAGATTCTAGATTTAACCCATCTAGTTATTTGGGACATCCTTGACATATCTTGAGATAAAGTTTTGGTATAAAATATAAGTCTATTTAAAATTTTAAATCACTCATTCACCCCTCCTCTGGGTGTCCCCTATTGAACTTTCAGTAGTTTTTCAAGTGGTATCAAGAGTAATACCATTTTTCAATAGTCATTCTACTCTTTCTATTGGAGCATGATAGATGAGAAGATGTGTAGTGACCTTCCACTGGGGCATAACCTTCTTATTGATGGGTTGTTGAGATGACCCTACATTGGGGCATAACCATTCTACTCTTTCTATTAAAGCATGATAGATGAGAAGATGTGAGGTGACCTTATACTGGGGCATAACCTTCTTATTGATTGATTGTTGGGATGACCCTACATTGGGGCATAGCCATTTTACTCTTTCTGTTGGAGCATGATAGATGAGGAGATATGAGGTGAACTTACACTGGAGCATAGCCTTCTTATTCATGGATTATTGAGATAACCTTACATTGGGGCATAACCACTTCATTAGTGCTCACAGAGCATATGAATCATGAGTCAAATGGATTATGTTAAGATATTTCTATTTTCAACAATGAGGGTTGTGATTGGTCTTGGTTTGATGATGTGTGTTGAGGCATAGTCCTCTCATCAATGATGGAATTTAATTTATTTGAGAGCATAGCCACTTTAGATAGCTTACGCTGGGGCATAGCCACCTCATTCATTCTCATAAAGCATGTGGATCATGAGTCATATAGATTATGTTAAGACATTTCCATTTTCAACAATGGGAGTAGATGATAATTTTGATTTGTTGATGTAGACTATGGCATAACCCTCTTAGCAATGTTGATTCAGATATACTACTTAATACTAAGGCATAGTCATGATAGAGAACATTTTTCTCTGGAGCTTAGTTATTCTACTGGATTCTTTATGTTAGGGCATATCCATCTCTTGGAGGGTGTTCAGATTTATTCTCTACACTGGAGCATTTGACAAGTGATTCAAGGATTATTAGACTATTTCATATTGTCATCATCTCATAATAGGGCATAGCCATCTTGATGGTTTCTCTGGCATTGGGATATGGCCACTTGATAAACAATTTTGATGGATTATGGAGTTGTTAATACTTTAGGTCTAGCTCTCTCAACATACTTGGTTAGATTTTGTGTACTCCTTACCTTTCATTTCACTCCCAAAAAATTTCACTCTTAATACCTTCATACTTTCTATCCTACCAAAGCTTGATTATTACCTTCTTTATGCTTACACATTTCACCATGACATATGACCTCATACCATTTTCTTGATTAGGGAAGGATGTAGATCAATCCTCGAGTTTTCTAGTTGAGCTTTCATGTACCTTTTGGGCTTTGGGTTCAGCATCTTCCATGATGGCAAGGCCTGACATATTACTGACTTGTTAATGATGGTGCTTTCATTTTGGTAGTTGTTGACGTGTTGTATTTTGACTTGCTTGCACTTTGCATTCTAAGTATTGGTCATCACTATTTTTGTCCATCAGTTGATTTCATTTTATTAGCATAGTATTGATGTATGGTCCCGTTTGTCATTTCCTAAGGTTAGACATTTTCATTACATCATTGATAAGCATATTACGAAGTATTAGCAGTTTTTACGATATTTCACATCTCATTTGTTTTACCACCACATATTGGGGTGTACCCTTTCCTTTGAGATCGTTAGACCGTTAGCCAACTTCATTACCTTTGTCCTAGTTGTTGACCTTTGCAAGTTGTCATATTGGGGCATATCATTTTCTTTGTGATCATTAGACTTTTAGTAGATTTCATCGCCTTTCGATTGAGTTGTTGACCTTTGTGAGTTGTCATACTAGGGTATACCCCTTCTTGTTGAATTTGTTTGCATCAGTATCTCAATCATCCTTGGCTTTAAATCACTTAGTTAGATCATCATTATGTCAGTTTATGTCTTGTTTTAGTCGTAGACTACACCCTGTATGATTGGTCACATCATTGTCTTGTCTTGTTTTCTTCGAGTCACACCATGTACGATCGGCCATGTCTTGTTTCAATTGTAGATCACACCTATATTGATTAGTCATTTTCGTGTCAATTCAGTTTCAGTTTGAGTTTAGGACCACACCTATATCGATCAATCATCTTTGTGTTAGTTCAATTTGAGTTTTGGGATTGCACCTATATTGATCGATCATCTCTATGTCAATTCAATTTGAGTTTTGAGACTACAACCATATCAATTGGTCATTTCCGTATCAGTTCAATTTCAATTTGAGTTTACAATCGCATATATATCGATCGATCATCTCTATGTCAGTTCAATTTGAGTTTTGGGACCGTACCTATATCAATCGATCATTTCCATGTCATTTTGAGTTTGTGTTTGAGACTATACTTATATCGATCGGTCATTTCCGTGTCAATTCAATTTTAGTTTGAGTTTAGGACCTCACCTACATCAATTGATCATTGTCAATTCAGTTTAATTTGAGTTAGGAGTTGTCCTTATATCAATCGGTCATTTTCGTATTAGTC
Organism: Vitis rotundifolia; assembly: GCA_030254885.1. NCBI lineage: Eukaryota > Viridiplantae > Streptophyta > Magnoliopsida > Vitales > Vitaceae > Vitis > Vitis rotundifolia. Next base: position 11,698,180 of record CM058170.1, read on the forward strand.
TAAGTTTGAGTTTGGGACCACACCTATATCAATTGGTCATCTTTATTGTTAATTCAATTCAGTTTGATTTTGAGACCACACCTATATCAATCACTCATTTTCATATAAGTCTGAGTTCGAGTTTGAGACCACACCTATATCGATCAGTCATCTTCATCTTTAGTTCAATTGAGTTTCAGTTTGGGACTACACCTATATCAATCGATCATCTTCATTTTCAATTAAATCAAGTTTCAGTTTGGGACCGTACCTATATCGATCGATCATTGTCAACTCAATTTAGTTTGAGTTTCAGACTGCACCTATATCATCAATCATCATCAGTTAAGTTCAATTTGAGTTTAGGACCACATCTATATTAATTGGTCATCTTCATCATTAACTCAATTCAATTTGAGTTTGGGACCTCACTTAAATGAATCAGTCATTTTTATCGTTAGTTCGGTTCAGTTTAAGTTTGGGACTGCACCCATATCAATCAATCATATTCGTAATGTTTAGAGTAATAGTTTCCTAGTGTTCAGATATGATAGTTTCCTACTTCTTATTCTCATCACTTCCTTATATTTGTTATTTCAGTCATTTCATCACTTAGGTTTTCCTATAACCCTTTTTATTCAAGGTATTTATTCCCTTGTGTTTGGTCTATCTCGAGGCTTATTATATCATGTGCTAGAATAAAATTTCTACTATTTTTTAGTTATTTGGCATAGTTCACTTTGTTCCACTTATTACTCGTATTTCCACTCGTATTCCTTACACTTGTGATATTTGCCAAAGACAGGCATAGTTGTAGACTCTCATTTTTGTCATCTTAAAACATGCAGTACTAGGTGTTTCCTGGTACTTCTCTTTCTCTTTGTAAGCATCCCTTAGTGGCCCATTGTCACTCATATGGTGCATTAGACCCTTACCGTGACCTTAACATCTCTTCGAGTTTAGTTTAAGATGCTTCACTTAGTTGCATTTTAGGATGGTCTATTTAGGTGCATTATAAGTTCATTAGATCTTAGGTGCACTTGTAGCTCATCCAAGTGCATTTTAGCTCATCTCATTTCTAGATGCATTTTGGGACAACTCATTTAGACATTTTAGGCTTACTTTAGCTCAGTTAGACACCTTTTAGGTAAGTTCACTTAGGTGCACTTTAACTCATTTAAGCACCTTTTAGGTAAGTGATTGAAGCCAAAATATGTGCTCTAATGGCACATATTCGATATGATTTGTGCACCAAGAACATTCAAATTACCCAACTTGACCTAAATCAAGGCTAAGGCCCTAGCCATGAGTTTAACTTGTACCTTGGAGACTTATCTCAAGTTCAAGAGAAGAAAAGAGTGCAAGTTGAATCACTTTAGATTTTGAAATATCAAGAAATGGCTAAATGAGGAAATAAGTGAGTCAAGACTCATGGACCATGATAAAATGCAAGATGAGGATATCATGAGTTTAGAAGATGAGAAATAACCATTATGGAGTAAGAAAGAAGCTAAGAAAACATGGGAAATGAGGCATGAAGCAAGATTCAACTGCATGAAAATTTGGAACTCAAAATTTGGTAGCAACATGTACTCTGAATTTGAGGACAAATTTGGAGTACTTCTTAAAGTCCATTTTAGACATACTATGTATTGTTTCAAAGTTCCGGAATTCAAGAGTCCAACGCTTCAAATAGTGTAAAAATCATATCTGAAATGAAGAAGTTATGGTCATTTGAAGACAACTGTGCAAAGTTGAAGGGTCATTTCGAAATAATTTCGAAATTCAACTTATGAATTCGAAATCCAATTCGAAATTACCCCAATTTTAAATTCACCCACTGCCACTTTGATGTTTCACATCCTTTACCTCGGAAATTGCATCTATGGATCTCCATCCGCCCTAAGTAGGCCCCACAAGACTAGAAATCACCATTTTATTATTTTTTAATCATTTTTAGATAATTATTTTTGTAATAAGTGGCCAATGAGAGTGTGCCACATGTTAGGTAATTGATGATATTATATAAACTCTCTTAGTTCTAGGTTTTAGGGATCTTGGATTTTTTTTTCCAAAGAGTTTGCAATTAAAGGTGGAAGAAGATGAGAACTTTGGTTTTTTTTTTCTTTATTAAATATATTGTTTTTAGTTTCTTTTGATTCAAATTATGGATTTTAACCCTATTATGGATTGTGAATGTGACATCACCCCCATGAGAGGCTAAGAAGCCAACTTATGAAAACCTAAGGGTTAGGAAACCTATTGGGACAATAGGTAAATTATTGTAACAATGAAATTAATTATTGGTTGGATGACAATTTATCAATTTTTTTAATCCTATCCTTGTGAGTTAGTTTAGAGAACAATACGGTAGGTTATTACCCAATACTAATGATTCTTGGTAATTCTTGATTATTAGTTATCCTCATCTTCCTTATTGTTATTTACCCTAAAATAAAGCTATAAGGAGTAGGAATGATTAAAAAGTCAAATCTTAAACTGGTAATCAATCTCATTCATTTGATGGTTTTAGAAATCTGTTTTAAAAAGAAAAAATTTAGGTTTCAGATGCAATTTTGAGTTATAGAACTCAACTTGATCACAAGCGACCAAGGATCCCAAAACCCTAAGATCATATTACTTAAAAGACCCTTGTTTTCTCTAATTTATATACCCTAGTTTGGAATGTGGAAAGCCCCTAACTTGAATCAATTGAATTTAAAATCAATATTCATTTTGTTATTAATTTATTTATTTTTACTTAGAATCACATTATTCACATATCGTTTTTCACTTTAGGATTTAAACAAAAGCAATTCATTTATTCTAGTATTGACAATTTCCATAAGCCAGTCCCTGAGACAATACCCAGAGTACTACAAAAATTGTAATGACTCTTTCTCTAGTTTTTCTTTACCAAAGTTACTACATAAAAAGGTTAAGTATTTTGGTACAATAGAGAAGTTTGGTCAGTAAGTTGACTTAATTTCACTGCATTACACTTAGTTGTATTTTAGGTAATTTTCACTTAAGCTCACTTTAGCTCACTTAGTTACATTTTAGTTAACTTTCATTGAAGCCCACATTAGCTCGCTTTAGCTCATTTAGTTGCATTTTAGGTAACTTACACTTAAATTCACTTAAGCTCACTTTAGCATACTTAGTTACACTTAAGGAAGTTTCATTTAGTCCACTTAAGTTCACTTTAAGTATACTTTAGCTTAGTTTATCCAATTCATTTTAGGAATTTCTCTATGTTGCATTTTAGGTAACATTGTAAATCATTTGCATGGTTTGCATGGGGTTTGCTTGATTATTTGACTAAGATAAAATGCATATAGTATTTAATTTGAACTGACCTTGATGTTTATATGATAGCGCTTTGAGTAAGGGTGTAACTAAGGTCAATTCGATTGGTTTTTGGATAAAAAATGAACTTTATATGTGATAAGAATCGAACCGACCAGATTTAGAGTAAAAAATCCGAACCAAACCAAGCCTTTGAGGTCAATTTGGTTTGGTTTTTGTGGATCTATTTTGACCCAACTTATTAAACCTTTTTAATCCTAAACCTAGTTGTAGATTTGTGTTTGTTTTAAGCCCAAATATTATTAATTTGAGTTTATATTAAGCCCTAAGTCTAATTTGTTTTTAAAATTAATTGAAACCAACTTGGATTTGATGTTAAAAATATATTAAATGTATTTAGAATTAATTTGACTATAATTAAAAAAAAAAATGAATCACTTTAATATAATCAAATATAAATTTTTTTATCAAATATCAAACAATTATATATAAGTTTTAGGATATCGATTTAGTTCAATTTTTATCAGTTAGAAGACAAGAAATCAAAAATTGAACCACAAGATCAGTTTTCAAAATTCTTAAACCAAACCAGCCTTTTTTATTTTTGAAAACTGAACCAATATGATCGATTTTGGTGTGGTTTGGATCAGTCTATCGGTTTTTTTCAGTTTTTCTTACACTCTTGCTTTGAGTTGCAATTCAGCTACGCACACTATCTTTCCTTTATGCTTGTGTCTTAGAATGATTGTTTGGCTTGTTTACATGTTGTTAGAATTTAGATAATCACCTTTGGTATTTCTTGATATCCTCGATCCATCAATTAATTGTTGTGATTCCTTCAACCTAGTTGGTAGAGACCTTTATTTTAGGGCTTAGAGAGGTGCTACATTTATGGTATCTTCCTAATAGGTAACTTGGTCCATGGACCTCAACATGATTTTTTCAAAGACTTGTTTTTACAAAATTAAGTAGTCATCTTTATTAGGGTTTTCTTTCTTATTTTATTTTCTCTTTTAAAATAAATTAAAGGAAGTGACAACTCCAATTTTTTTTATAAAAATACAATTTTCCTCCTAAAAAGTGAATCTTAACATCGAGTGAGAACGTAAGTGAAAAATGGGAGTCCATAATATGTGGCAACAATTTAGCTAATGCTTGAATGGCAAGTTCAATCTTGCATTACTATTGATGCCCATCAATGAGTCATATACATATTATGGAAATCCCGTATGATTTGGGGGTGATTTAGAGGATATTGTGGTAAAAGATTGAGGCCCCAATTAGATCTAATATTTAAGCTAAATGTTTTGTTTGATTTTTATATCTCCATATTTTGCTCTCTGTGTATATGTTAAATAGGGACCCAATTATGTAAAATATGTACGATTGAATATACAATTGTATTATTCTTAGTTTCTACATGATATCAGAGGACGGATTGCTTTAAAACCCTAATCAATCCATGGCTGCCCAAAAATAAGACAGTCATGAGTCCAGTCAATCGGCAACCCAGGAAAGAGAGTCGGAGATAATCTCCTCCATGGGCTCAGTCGATGCATTTGATAACTCCTCACTCCATCTTACCTTTGAAAAATTGAACGGTAAGAATTACAGAGAGTGGGTACAGGCAATCAAGCTTGTTATTGACGGAAAGGGAAAACTTGAGTTTCTTACCGACGAGACTCGACGACCACCTTCGATCAATGCAGCAGCATCCTAGAAATGGCAGTTTGAAAACTCCTTCATCACCTCATGCTTGATTAACTCCATGAAGCCAACTATTGGCAAAACGTACATGTTCCTCCCAACGGCAAAGGATGTATGGGATGTAATACGAGAAACATACTCCGATGTCGAGAATGCTTCCCAAATCTTCGAACTAAAGACGCGGCTCTGGTAGATGAAGCAAGGAGATCGAGAAGTCACGGAATACTACACTGAGATGCTAGGTTTGTGGCAAGAACTCGATCTCAGTTGCAAAAAGGAATGGGAGTGCACGGGTGACAGTGTGCGATTTAAGAAGAAGATGGAGAACGAGAGACTCTTCAAGTTTCTAGTGAGATTGAACTACAAGCTTGACAACATTAGGAGCAGAGTTCTCAGTTATCGATCGCTACCCTCCATCTGAGAGGTCTTCTCTGATGTGTGACATGAGGAGAGCAGAAGAAAAGTGATGTTGTGGGAACGTATCACTTCTGGGCTCGAGGCTTCAGCACTTGTAACTTATGGGCCTCACGCTGGATCTGGCCTAAGAAAATCTAAGAAGACTTATTGTGAGCATTGTAAGAAAACGGGCCACACTAAAGACACTTGTTGGACTGTACATGGAAAGCCCACGGATTGGAAGCCCAAACAGCCCAATAAAGCTCATAGTCATTAGGCCTCCACCGAAACCCATGCAGACAAAACACCTATATAAAATCATCATTCAGCTTCTAGTGTGGGATTTAACTCTGACCAACTTACAAAATTATATGAGCTTCTTTCTAATTTTCAAGCCTCTAGCCAGTCTTCTACTACTTGTCCTCTAGTTTTTTAGCCCACAAAGGTACCTTTCTAATAGCACTTAGCACCACGTCTCATATTACTCCCTGGATTATTGACTCTGGTGCATCTAATCATATGATTGATGCTCATCATTTATTTTCTACATACTTTCCTTATGTCGGTAATTTAAAAGTAAAAATTGTAAATGGTACTTTATCCCTAGTTGTTGGCATAGGGAGTATTCGTATTTTTGAGTCTATTACTCTCAACCCTATCTTACATGTTCCTAATTTATCTTGCAATTTGGGTATATTAGCCAATTAACCAAATAGTCTAATTGCTCAGCTAAATTCCTACCCTCTCATTGTGTCTTTCAAGACCTATCATCGAGGAAGACGATTGGCAATCCTAAGGAATGTGAGGGGCTATATCACTTCGATGAAGCTAATGTGAGTGGACAGTGTCCTCCTACTGTTTGTAATTCTTCATCTAGTCCTGGGGAAAGTGAACTTTGTTATGGCACAAAAGGATGGGTCATCCTAGTTTTTAGTATTTGCAACATTTATTTCCTTCACTATGTTCAAATAAAGTTTCATGGGATTTTCAGTGTGAAGTGTGTGAACTTGCCAAACACCATTGTGCATCTTTTCTTAAATCTAGGTATAAACCATTCATACCATTTACTCCGATTCATAGTGATCTATGGGGACCCTCACGTCCCCCTAATAGGACCCACAAAAAATGGTTTATTACTTTTATTGATGATCACACTCGCCTGTGTTGGGTATATTTGTTGACTGATAAAACTGAGGTTCAATCAGTCTTTATGAACTTTCACTCTATGATATAAACTCAGTTTCACACCAAAATTCAAATTCTCTATACTAATAATGGTACTAAGTATTTCAATCACTCATTGAGCACTTATCTACAAGAAAATGGTATTATCCATCAAAGTTCTTGCGTTAACACCCCTTAGTAAAATGGGATTGCAAAATGGAAAAATAGACATATTCTTGAAGTTGCTCGTGCCTTGCTATTTACCTTTCACATGCCCTCACAAATTTGGGGTGACTCCATTTTGACAGCCACATACCTTATTAACAAAATGCCTAGTCGGGTCCTATCTTTTGTCACACCTTTCCAAAAATTCCAAGAGTTTTTTCCCCATTCTAGACTCGGTGCACATCTTCCACTTCGTGTCTTTGGGTCTACTATGTTTGTCCACACTCACACACCCAAGCAGAACAAATTGGATCCCAGAGGGCTTAAATGTGTCTTCCTTGGCTACTCTTCCTCACAAAAGGGCTACAAATGCTATGAACCAATTTCATAGAAGCTATATGTTAGCCTAGATGTCACATTCTTTGAGAATACTCCCTACTACTCGCTTTAGGGGGAGTCCGTGAGTAAAGTTAGACCACCCTTAACCTTAAACTACCTCGATGTTGTTGTGTTCGAATCCACTATGTGCCTTATATCTACTTGTTCGCCTAATATAGAAAGACACTTGAACTCAAAGGGAAATACGGAAATACAGACAAATAGGGAAACACTCGTCTACTCGAGGAGACTAAAATCGAAGTCCAATGAAACACTCACCTCCGAAGCACTAAAAGAGTCAGAACCAGTGATAGTTCCAACCCTTCAGGAGTTTAGTTCCAATCCTGATCAGGTAACAAATGACTTACCCATTCCTCTTAGGAAGCAACCTCATTCATGTACTCTCCATACTATCTCGAAATTTGTGTCTTATAATGTTCTTTCTGCAAAGTGTCGTGCTTTTTCAACTAACCTTGATAGAATTCAAATTTCTAAAAACATTCAAGAAGCCTTGGAGATTCCAGAATGGAGAGAGACAATGATGAAAAAAATAAGGGCATTAGAAAAAAATGGGACTTGGGAAGTGATGACTGTACCAATAGGGAAGAAACCAGTGGGCTATAAATGGGTATTCATGGTGAAATACAAGGCAAATGGCACAATAAAACGATACAAAGCCTGCTTGGTTGCAAAAGGGTTCACTTAGACCTACAACTTCGACTACACCGAGACATTTGCACCAATGGCAAAGTTGAACACTATACGAGTTCTCTTATCCTTGGCAGCAAAACCTAGACTGGCCACTCCATCAGTTTGATATCAAGAATGTCTTTCTAAATGGTAAACTAGACGAAGAAGTGTTTATGACTCTACCACCAGGGTTTTGTAAGGAAGAAGAAGAAACCAGGGTATGCAAATTGAAGAAATCTTTGTATGGTCTCAAGCAATCACCGAGAGCATGGTTCGATAGATTTGAAAATGTGATTAAGAACCAAGGATACTAACAGGGACAATTGGATCATACTATGTTCTTCAAACAGTCCAACGATGGAAGGATGACCATCCTAATCGTTTATGTCAATGACATCATTCTCATTGGAAATAACACAGGAGAAGTGGAGAAGTTGAAGAAGGTCTTAGTCACAGAGTTTGAGGTAAAAAATATGGGTCAAATATAGTATTTCCTAGGAATAGAGGTTGCCAAATCAAGGAAGGGAATTAGTATCTCCTAGAAAAAGTATGTACTTGACTTACTGATTGAGACTGGCATGCTTGGTTGCAAGTCAAGCGATACGCCTATCAATGCAAGAAAAAAGACGAATAGCGTCGGAAAACCCATGGATAGAGAGAGATATCAACGACTAATAGGTAGACTGATCTATCTTTCTCACATTAGACTAGACATTGTTTTCGTTGTAAGCGTGGTTAGCCAGTACATGCATTCACCAAAGAAAAGCCACTTGGAAGTAGTGTATAAGATTCTCAGATATCTAAAGGGTTCTCCAGGGATATGATTATTCTTTAAGAAGGGTGACAGTAAGAAGGTAGAGATCTATACAGATACAGATTGGGCAGGATCAATAGAAGACAGAAGGTCTACTACCGGCTATTGTACCTATGTCTGGGGAAATCTAGTAACATAGAGAAGTAAAAAGTAGAGTGTAGTTGCCAAAATCAGTGCTAAGGCTGAATTTAGAGTAGTTGCACAAGGTATGTGTGAAAGACTATGGTTGTAAAAACTATTGGAAGAACTACACATTACAGTAGAACTCCCCATCAAACTCTATTACCACAACAAAGTCGTCATTAGTATTTCTCATAATCCTGTTCAACACGACAAGACCAAACATATAGAAGTAGATAGACACTTTATAAATGAGAAAATTGAGAAGGAGACAATTTACATGGCTAATATCCTTAGAAGGGAACAATTGGCAGATATATTCACCAAGGGGTTATAGAAATCTAGCTTTAAAGATTTTATTTGCAAGTTGGACATGATTAATATCTATGATCCAACTAGAAGGGGAGTGTGGAAATCTCATATGATTAAGGAGGTGATTTGGAGGATATTGTGGTAGAAGATTGAGGCCCCAAATAGATATGATATTTAGGCTAAATGTTTGGTTAGATTTTTATATTTCCATATTTTGCTCTATATGTATATGTTAAATAAGGACCCGATTATGTAAAATATATACGATTGAATATACAATTGTATTATTCTTAGTTTCTACACATATATTATCTTCCGAGTAAGGTAGACAACTTCTAATACCTAGCAAGTGGTCTGGACATTGATGGGGACCTACACAATGACAACGTCAAACCATTTGAGAGAATAAATAGGTTGAGAACCATTAGCATAATCAATAAGAATGTCATTCTCTAGTCTTTTAAATTGGTTTTATTTCTTGTCATGTTTAATCCATCTTTCTTAAGCATTTTTCTATATAGAATAAAGTTAACAAACAAGAATAAATAACCAAGATCATGAGATTCATTATTACAAAAAATTAAAAATGATAACAAAAAATCAAACTATATATACCCAAAACATAGCGTCCCCTGTGGCAAACTTTTGGAAGAAAATATAAGAATTTTCCATTAATAGCCACTTACGAAAAAAGAATAAGGCAACATCAATGTGCTAACAGTTACAATAAAATAAATTAGTTATACCATTTTGTTTTAATCTCAACACAAAATTAAATAAAAATAAAAACAAAATACATTATTTACAAACCGTGTTCTCATGCACCATGATTAAATAGTGACTAAAACCATTTTTGATCTATATGCATGTAGTCAATGTCAATTGTAAACCTTTAACATCAAAGTAAAAGAAAAACATTAGTAATTTAGTCACTTGTGAAGAACACAAATTTACAAGTTATGGATGTATACAACTTACCCATGGTCATGACTCATCCACTTTTGAAGGTACTCCAATGCTTCTTCAGAGGTTGGACACAAAGGATCACTCCAATATTTTTCTTGTAATTTCTTTCTCTTAGTGGGATTTATAAAATGGTGCTACAAGATACGAGATTTTTTAATTTAAAGTCTCCACTTAAAAATGGTATGAGATAAATGGTGAGGTATGACACAAATACTGAAACTTGTCCAACATAGTTGGGGTACCAAATAGCTTGGCCATATCAATAACTGGATCATCATTAGACTAATCATCCTTCAACTCTTTAGTCATGTGTTTTTGTGTGAGTTGAAGGTCTCTAGAAGCTTTCATACCAATGTTCATATCCATGGGAATGTCATTCATCTCTAGTTCATTATCTATAACATCCACAAATATTTCATTTTTGGAAAACAAAATCCATATTGTTATCTTTTTGCTTTGTACTAGATTTTTTGAATCTAGTGTCATGCATAACATGTTCCTCATTCGAACTCTTAACTTGAAGTTGCATACACCATCCAATAATAATAAATATGAGAAAACACAAATGTTAAAACATTGAACTTGTCACTAACTTCTAATAAAAGTTGTTTCAATTCATTCATCTTCGAGTTGAGTCCCTCAATTTCCTTCTTTAGATGACTAAAATTTGACTTTGAGCTTTATCTGAATTTCACAAACTCTATCCATAATTTTTGAACATATTATAAATAAATGAATTTAACACTTACAACATTAAAAAAATAAATATTATGACAAGTTTGTTTACTTTCAAATAAGACATTAATTAAATTCAAGTGTTTCATGATACCTATGGATTTAACTTCCTACAAGTTTATTTATAATGAACTTAATATTAGCTAAATTTGGGTTCCACATGTTAATTATGTAGTAAAGATCTTATATTATAATAAAGTCCCAAAAAAAAAAAAATGCATGCATTATTTATGGTAACTAAGTTTAGGTTAAGTTACCTCCATCAATGGGGCACATGCATCATATGTTGTTTCTTCTTTCATTGCAGCAACAATAGTGGCAGTATATGCTGCAATTTCAGAAGAGCTTTCTTCATGTCATTATTCATCCTTCTTGGCATCTCGTGAAGCAATTGATTAGTGCAACATTTCTGTTGATGCTTCTTGTTTATCTAAATGCTTGCAATAGTCTTGTTGTTGCTCCTCTAAAGTGGGTGTTAGGAAGAAATGAAAAAATAGCTTCAAAATTCAAATAAACTTAATTGTCAGTCAACAATAATACAATAACATATAATTGCATTTTTAAAATTTAAAGGTAAGGAATTGCTTACATTAGGCGCTAAAAATACTCATTCAACTTTAATAGACCTTGGAGCACTAATTGCACTCCAATTTAATATTCGAGGGTATTTCTTAGATACACAAGTGGCATATTTGAATCCAATAAATGGAATAATCTCGTATGCCCAAACCTAGAAGGTATATGCAAATCTAACAATGCTCTATGCTTTAACTGCAACTTTTCCTTTTGCTTTCTTCTTTTCTTGGTATTTGGATACTTGATTCTCTAAAGCTCTTTGCAAACCAAATAATGTCATCTCATAACAGATCTTCCTCCATGGATATTTGTTATCAACCACAGCAACTCATTGTATATCTATTAAATTTTTCCCTTCTTTCCCAATTAAAACATGCTCTAAAAAATACAAATTGCCAAATTTACCACATCTTCATCTTTAGATTTTTTCATTTTTTTTTCTTCTTATTCTTTTTTTTCATTTTTCTTAAAGAAAGGAAAATTTTCTCCAACTCATTATTACACACCTTGTTTTTTCCCTTAAAGTATGTTTCTCTTATTCGTAATGATTTTTGGTCACATTTTGGAGTAGGACCAAAACTCAAGTCTATAATCAATGCAAACTCATCTTTACTAAATCTTAAGCCCTTTGACTTTAATAAAATCCATATTTCATTATCCTTTTTGGTTTCACATTGACATAAAAACAATTGATAGATAATTCGGACTAAAAATCTAAGTTCGAGGAGTAAAGAGTGACCAAAACACGACTTTCTAAACATCTCCAATTGTGGCTCAATCAATTTCTTCTTAATATTTTCAATGGCTATTAAGTGAGATGAACATGCAATTTTTCCAAGAAAGTACTCCTATTTAGGTATTTTAGTTATAAAAGATGGAAAAAGATGAGGAATGTCAATCTATAAGATAATTAACAAATTGTAAAAATATCAATATAAGTTGTGGGAAAATATATTAACAAACTTATCCAACTATGTTAAATCCATCATTTTGTATTACTTCCTAACATAAATTTTCTTTTCATATTATTCAAGGATGTCATGTCACATGCTAATATTCTACAAGGTGTCATATTTCATAAGGACATTGTTGATGATATCGATGCAATTGAAGCTATTATATTTTACTAAGTTGTAGCTAGAAATAAAAATGTAGAGAATATTTTGATGTCTATTGAAACGAAATCAAAGCATTTTAAAACTAGAATATATTGACAATGAACTTGATAGTAATTAAGTTTAGTTTTTTCTTATCATTGAGATATTGTTTTGAGACTTAACTATGATCTTATCGAGAAAAATTGTAATTTCAATTAAAGATAAAAATATCGGTAATTATGGATATATTGATACTTCAATTTTACGGATATATTGGATATATCAGAGATATATTGGCAAATATTTTGACATAAAATATCGGTGAGTCCAAAATGAATCAAAACTCATAAAAATGTTGAGAAAAACTCTAAAAATGATATAATAAATAATAATAGACATTTTTGAGTTGTTTTATAAAATAAAAAAAGAAATATGTACATGATATAATTTATTATATTTGATAATAATATCGCATGGTTGATAAAAAATATAAATTTTATAAGTATACATTATTATTAAATATTATGATATTTGATTATAATATATTTAATTTTAAAATATATTTAATATTGAAATTATAATCCATTTAATTTAATTGTATTAAATGATATAAAATAAATGATGATATATGTATAAGTATTTTTAATTTTAAATGTTGATAATTTTATTTATTTTATATTTAATTATGATACAAAATACATAATAATTAAAATTAATTTACTTATTTTAATTAAAAATATCTATTAATTCATGTATATATAATTTATTTATATATATAGATAATATTTATAATATAAATTCATAAATGATATTTATTTTATTAATCTTATATTTATAATTTAAATATATATATATATATATATATATATGCCTAATATATTGTAAATAGCAATGCCTACTTTTGAACCTAAGCTCATGGGTTCAATCCCACCTCTATATCACTAGCCAATTGTTTTTCCTTGCATCTTGAAATGCAATCCCACATCGGCCACGAAACAAATCTAAAACCAATATTTAAAGCAAACGCCATTGCAATGGGGGGTGAAAGAGGAGTGGGTTGGGTTGGGTTGGGTTGGGTTGCACCATCGCCAAGAGTGTAGAAGGTTGGGCTGCTAGGCTAAGGCTGCCCCATATGGGAGGCAGGATTTTGGAAAGCAATTCAAAATTTTGAAATTCAAAAAATTGAGTGGAAATACAATGGAATATTTTTGTGGGATATTATCATACCTCCGATACATGATATATTGTCAAAATATCGCGATATTTTAATCCCACTTCAATTTCATTTTTTAAGTTTTATTGGCCTAAATATCAAGAACTATAGTGAAAGATTGAGAAAATAAAAAATATAAAAAAGATAAAGATATCAATAAAACATTAAGTATTTAACATATTTAAATCAAAATTCTAAATATTTAGATAAAATAATTCTATAAAAATTCTATCCAATTATATTATCAATTCATAATAAATAAATACATTAAAAAAATTCAAAAAAAACCAAAGCAACTTAAACCATATTGATAGTGAACTTGATAGTAGTTAAGTTTAGTTTTATCTAATCATTCATATATTGCTTCATATCTTGGACTATGACCTTACAGAGAAAAATTGTAACTTCAATTCCATAAAAGTTTTTTTCAATTACATTATCAATTCATGACAAATAAATTCATAAAAATAAAAAATTACAAACCCAAATTTTCAAATAGAAAATTAATGTTTACTACTTTAGTTGATTTGTTCTCATTTATGATGATAATGATGAGGTTTTAGAGCATCATTTTCTCTCACTTCCTTTTTTTGTTAAGATTTTATACCTCTTTGGTTTGGTATTCTTCATCAACAAATTTTCTTCTTCCACCATTATCATAAATTGAATCAACCCACAATATCAATAAGATGATAAATAGGGTTTGATTTTAAAAAATAAAGGGAACTAAAATAGGGCACTTAGGGTTTCCTCTCACTTCATGCATGAAAGTTCATATTCATAGTTCAAAGAACTGAAATCTAAAAAGAAAACAAGGAAACTTACTCTATGTTTTCTCTCATGTTGGCTTCTCACTCACATGTTGGCTCTCTTTTCTCTTAGAATGGATGGAAATGTCCTTTACAATTTCTTTCTTGTAGAGAAAATTAGTCAGTTTTTAGGTTATTAAAAGTAGGAGGTTGCATTTGCAATTTTAAAGGAATTTTGTCCATTTTAATCCATTATCCATAAAATTATTAAAAGAGTCATTTTTGCAATTTGCTGAGTATTTTGACCTATTTGTCCAAATAACCCAATAAAATTCTCATATTACTAAAATTGTACTTTTAAAATAGTAGATTTAGCTTCGGCTATTGCTTTGAGTCAAAGAAACACATATAAGGGATTTTGGTTCATGGGGAGGAGAAAAAAACCATTTGAAAAGGCTATTTGAAGTGGCATCATTTTATTTAGATCAATTGTAAATAAATTGGTTAGTTTTGATTTAATTGATACTCATTAGAACCATTTTAGTTATTGAATCAACCAATTTGATTTAGCATCAATTCAATTTGGTTTAGCAAAAATTGCTCACATATTTTGGTTTACAATGGCAATACAAAACACTAAATATAGATTGTATATACTAGTAAAAAAATATGATAATCTAAAATAAACTTCATTACCTAAAAAATATGTTGCAATTTTTGAGAAAAAAAAAATGTGAGAGAAAAGAGGAGAAATGAGTTAATATTAGCTTGAGAGAAAAAAAAAAAAACTAAAATAAAATTTGTAACTTATTTCCATTCAATTATGACATTTAAAGATTTTTTGCTTGAAGACAAACCAATAATTTTGGTTTTTTTAATCAAATTGAAGAAATAAATTTTTAAAAAACTAAATAATTAGCTTAAATTGGTTGGATTTAGTAGGTGTTTGGTAAAACTTAATATTTATTATTTAATGATTTAAGTTGACTTTTAAGTTAAATTGTTCTTAAATTGTTAACTTAAAACTTATTTTTTACTTTAAGTATTAAGGTTATTTGGTAAAATTAACTTAAAATTTATTTGAAATCATTGACTTATTTATCTCATTGAATTCTAACTCATATTTATTTTTATTAAGTAAAAATAGTAAAACTTGTTATTATCTTATTTGCCCACATTAGTAACAAAATACTTTAAAATTATGATTCCACATCCATAACTCATTTTTTTTATGATAAATATTTTTTATGATAATTTCATATATCCACAATATTTTAAATATGAATCTTTTATGAATAAATTTTAAGTCATTAATGGAATGACTTAAAATAAAAAACAATTTTGAGTAAAAGTAAAAATATTTAACTTATTCTTAAGTCAATATTTTCATTTTACCTTTTTACCTCGTTTGCCTTAATTACTTCCACGATATCTTTTCTTGTTATTCCATGACTTCCATCGTTATTCGATCGTCTTTACCCTAATTATAATTTATGAGGATAAATATGTTAATTTGATGTTTAGAATTAGTTTTAAGTTAATTTTATCAAACAACTTTAATACTTAAAGTAATAATTAAATAATAAGTTTTAAGTCAATAATTTAAATATAATTTTAACTTAAAATCAATTTAAGTCGTTAAGTAATAAGTATTAAGTTTTACCGGACACCCCCTCGGTTTAACGCTTTTGGTTTAACTCTTTTACATTCATTGATTTTATGGATTTTTTTTTTACCGATTTAAAGAGTTTTTTGTTCCTCCCAAACTTAAATATGATCTACCCTCATTCAACAAGGGGAGCTTTATACGGGCTTCCTTTGAGCTAAATAAATACCACTTGTTTTTTATTTTTCTCTTCTATATTATAAGCACCTAGTCCACTTCAAATCCATTAATAATAATAATAATAATAATAATAATAATTATTATTATTATTATTAAAAATTTGGAAGAATTTAATTATTATTATTATTAAAAAGTTGGAAGAATTTAAGGGAACAAAAGCAAAAAAGGAGAATTAGGGTTTGAATGTTGAAAGAAGCAAACATTGAAAAAGAGATAGGGTATTGTGGTAATTTTAAATGGATTTTGATTTTATTTATTTTTTCTAAAATAAAAAAGAATGTATGTCTAATAGGAAATACATCTAGAAACTGGTTTTCTTTTTTTTTCTTTTTTTGTTTCTAGTATGAAAAATATTACAAAAAATCAAATACAATTAAAATGAGTTAGAAATTTATATATTTTTGAATTATTTAATCATTACATAAAATAGTAAAAATGAGTTTAAAATAATATATAAAAATAATTTATTAAATTTAAATATAATTTTTATTTTTATTTTTCTTTTCCATTCTACTTTTCTTCACGATTTGCTTTCATCATGTTTACCTCGCTTTTTCTAGAAATAGCCTAAGAACATGGGAAAGTGTGAAGGAAAAGCAATAAAAATGTTTTAAAGAAAAATACAAAAAAATAAAAAATTTAAAATTTAAAATATATATATATATATATATTGTTGAGATATTAGGAATGTTTTCCTTATATCATTCTTTCCTTATATCATTCAGTGTTGAGATATTAGGAATGTTTAAATATTAGGAAAGTTGAAATATTAGGATATTAGTTGTTCTTTCCTTGTATCATTCTTTCTAATTCTTAGAATAGTGATTACCCTCTATATATACTTTGTACATGGACGAATGAAAGAATTAATAAAAAAACTATCATTTATCAATTTGAAGATGGTATTAGAGCCATGGAATTGAAATCCTTGATATTTTGTCGCTATGGTAGTCCGACAACGATCAACCATCCTAAGACAAGCCCTAATATTGATAAGTCAACCTTCAAATGCACTCATTGCAATAAGACTGATCCCACCAGTCTGGATATCCCACAATTTCAAAGCAACGACTCTTAGTATGACTAAGAAAATAATGAGGAACCGAAGGTTTGAACCATGGACCTTTAGATCATGTTTAGGCTATCACCACTTTATTATTAATGATAATAATCGTGATCAACAGAAGAAGAATTCCAAGAAAACCTCGACTGCAGCTGTTGTCGAAATAAAAACAGAGGCTAATGTTGTTGAGAAAGCCTCTACATTAGTAGCCGCTACAGATTATGGTGGTAAGTTTTTAAATACTTCTACACCTGTTATTAATAGTGCATGGATAATTGATTTTGGTACTACAAATCATATGACTTTTGATTCTAGACAAGTTTCACCCCTTAGACCTTCCTCACAAAAAATTGTTTCCACAGCCAATGGTAACACAATCCCAGTCATTGGGGAAGGATCCTTAACTCTTACTGATACTTTGAATTTGGATTCTGTTTTAGTTGTTCCATCTTTACATTACAATCTTTTGTCAGTTTCTCAAATCAATGCAGCCTTATCTTGTATTGTCATTTTTTGGCCTGAATTTTGTGTTATTAAGGACATCCAAACAAGACAGATGATTGGTTGTGGTATTAAGCGGGGAAAACTCTATTACTTGGACTTGTAGTCAAAGGAGTCTGTTAGCCCAAGGGTTCTCCTAATCGGGTTTTGATGATAACAAACCATGGTTAAGTGACTAATTGTTTTAAATTGTTAAGAATCTCAAGCATAATCTCAAAAATTCATCAAGGACCAAACAAATACGGGATCGAGACCTTTTAGAAGACTTGTGATCATAGGAAATGAATGTAAGATGATTACATGAGTGCACTTAGGATGTTCATACCTTTTCATGCATCTTAGAAAACTCGGTTTATTCTTTAAAACTTGATTTTCTTTAAAACCCGAGTTTTATCAAATACACCTTAGGCAAATTGATTCAAAATTGGCATATTAACTCACCTAAGGACCTTGCCTAAGTGTTAGAAAAGAAAGAAATTTAAAAAAAATGGTTTTCGGGGCCAAAAGGCTCAACCGGTTGAGGCTATGGCCAACCGGCTCAACCGGTTGGGGAACCGGTCGACCGGTTGCCCTTGTCTGGTTGAGGTCCGGTCGAGACAACGGTAACCTGTCATGCATTAAATGCTCCAATGGCTAGTGATCTGGTCGACCCTTTGCTCGTCCGGTCGAGGCTACTTTCTGCTGTTTTTGTCTCCCGAGCTTAGAAACTTATAAATTGAGAGCCCCACTTCATTTATGACCAAGAGAACCTTTGCAATCAATTGTCTACCTACCTGTTCTTGATCAAAAAGCTCTTATTTCTTTCTTAGTGCATTAAACCATCACTTGCATATTCTTAGTGCACTCTTGTAAATCATCCTAGCTTTCTCTTGTACTTGAGTCATCCTTAAGCTAGGTTGAGAGTTTCATCTTTGTATAAACTGAGTGTGAAAGCCTTCAAGTGGTTCAAATCTTGAAGAGATTGTGTAAGAGCCCATTGGAGCCGAAATCCAAGTGTAAGAAGATTGAAAACTTGATTGAAGCTTCAAGTTAGTGGAACCCTCGCTCGGTTAGGAGATTGAGGAGAGTGGACGTAGGTAAGGGAGTGCCGAACCACTATAAACCCGAGTTTGAATTCTCTAACTTTATCTCTTTCCTTTATTTATTTTGTGCATATATTGTTGTGTGGAAAAAGATTTTGAAAAACCCAATTCACCCCCCCTTTTGGGTATTTTCCTTAATTATTCATAGCCTTTGTTTTATTAGAGTCAAATAAGTTGCAACAAGCCTTGATGGCAGATGGATCTGAGGAGGAGAAGAAAAAGTTTGAAATTTGGTTGTGGCATCAACGTCTAGGACATGCTTCCTTTGGTTATTTAAAAAAATTGTTTCCTAGTTTGTTTGCAGTGATTTTTCTGGTTTCCGTTGTGATATTTGTGAATTGGCTAAAAGCCATCGTGCTTCATTTCCATTAATTTTGAATAAAAGTCCGCTTCCTTTTATGGTTATACATTCTGATGTTTGGGGCCCATCCAAAGTCCCAACTTTGAGTGGCTCACGTTGGTTTGTTACTTTTATTGATGATTGTATCAGAATGACATGGTTATGCTTGATGAAGACCAAAGATGAAGTGAACTTGTTGTTTCAAAATTTTCATAAAATGATTGAAACTTAGTACAATGCAAAGGTTCGGGTTCTACATAGCGATAATGGTGGAGAATATCAGAGTTCTGATCTTCAAAAGTATTTGGAAGGACATGACATCATTCATCAGACTACTTGTTCCAATACACCCCAACAAAATGGAGTCACTGAACGGAAAAATCGGCACTTGTTAGAGGTTGTTCGTGCTTCCTTGATAGTAGAAAAAATACGGATATCTTATTGGGGAGAAGCAATCACATCTACCACATACTTGATCAATCGGGTACCTTCCAACTCAATTGACTTCCAAACACCTCTCTAAGCTCTTACTAATGTCGTAGTTGCCCCAACCGTCCCAAATCTACCTCCTTGTGTTTTTGGTTGCATGGCATTTGTGCATCTACACAAACACCAACGCACTAAGTTAACTTCCCGTGCATTGCAATGTATGTTTGTTAGATATGTATTGCACAAAAAGGGATATTGATGTTACCATCCTCCAACTCAACGAATGTTTATTACAATGGATGTGGTGTTTCATGAAGATTCGATGTATTTTTCATCTGAGTCTGAACTTCAGGGGGAGTACCATAAGGAAATTCAGACTCTTGATTATGATTATCATATCTCTAAGGAGGATGAATTTGGATAATCTGAACTAGTGAACTAGGAAGCGGGTGAATTGGATATGAGTGGTACAACTCTAGAACCAAGTAGTAATGACCACCCAAAAGTTGAAGAAGTGATAGAAGAGGGGAGAGACAGTATAATTGAACCATCTGAACAATTTGGGTTTGAAGATGCCTTCATTGAAATACCAAACCAATCGTCGTCTGCTGAGGGTGTTCTTAATTTGGAACTTAATCCATTCATGAAACGGTTACCACACCGTCATAATAGAGGTATTCCTAAACCCATATATGAACCTGAATTGTCTACCAAAGTTAAATATCCCATGAGCAACTATGTGTCTAACCATCGTTTGTCTGAATCAAATAAGTCATTTGTAAATCAATTATCTACTGTAGCTATTTCTAACAGTGTGCAAGAAGCCTTAGCTGACCCAAGGTGGAAAGCAGCCATGAATGAAGAGATGAAATCATTGCAGAAGAATGAAACATGGGAACTCGTAGAATATCCACTAGGAAAGAAGCCAGTTGGGTGTCGTTGGATCTATACTGTGAAGTACAAGGCAAATGGTAGTATTGAACGATTTAAAGCAAGACTGGTAGCAAAAGGATACACTTAAACTTATGGAATTGACTACACAAAGACATTTGCACCTATAACTAAGATCAACACAATTCGTGTATTATTGTCTTTAGCTGCAAACTTGGATTGGCCATTACAACAGTTCAATGTGAAAAATGCCTTTCTGCATGGCGAGTTATCTGAAAAAGTATATATGGATCTTCCACCAAGATGCATGGTGTTAGAAAAGCAATGTCAGAAGGTGTGCAAATTGAAGAAGTCATTGTATGGGTTGAAGCAATCCCCGAGAGCATGGTTTGGAAGGTTCACAAAGTCAATGAGAGCTTTTGGCTATCGTCAAAGTAACTCAGATCACACTTTGTTCCTGAAAAAACAACATGGTAAGATTACGGCACTCATCGTATATGTGGATGACATGATAGTTACAGGAAATGATCTTGAAAAAAGAAAAGCTCTACAAAATTATCTATCTAGAGAATTTGAAATGAAAGATTTAGGTCCTCTGAAATACTTTCTTAGGATTGAAGTTTCTCGATCAAGTGAAGGAATTTTTCTGTCTTAAAGAAAGTATGCCTTAGATCTTTTACAGGAGACTGGAATGTCAGGATGTCAACTTGTTAATACACCAATAGAAGAAGGTCTGAAATTGTGTGTTGAGCCTAATCAAGTATCAACCGATAAAGGAAGATACCAGAGACTTGTGGGGAGATTAATGTACTTAGCTCATACAAGACCAGATCTTGCTTATGCACTGAGTATAGTGAGTCAATACATGCATAATCTTGGAGAGCAACATATGAATGCAGTCATGCGTATTTTGAGGTATTTGAAGAATGCTCCTGGGAAGGGAATTTTGTTCGCTAAAAATGTTGATCATCAAAGTATAGAAGTATATACTGATGCTGATTGGGTCGGTGCAGTGGATGATAGACGATCTACATCTGGTTACTTTACCTTTGTAGGTGGTAATCTTGTGACATGGAAAAGTAAGAAGTAGAATGTCGCCGCTTGTTCAAGTGCAGAAACGGAATTTAGAGGTATGACTCTAGGACGTTGTGAGGCATTATGGCTAAGACCCTTCTTACAAGATTTAGGTTACCTATCTATGCAACCAATCCGATTGTTTTGTGACAATAAAGCCGCATGTGACATTGCTCATAATCCAGTACAACATGATCGTACAAAGCATGTCGAGGTGGATCGATTCTTCATTAAGGAAAAGTTGGATGATAAGATTGTGGAATTGCCTAAGATTCCATCAGAAGATCAATTGGCCAATATCCTCACCAAAGTTG
Source organism: Vitis rotundifolia (assembly GCA_030254885.1). NCBI lineage: Eukaryota > Viridiplantae > Streptophyta > Magnoliopsida > Vitales > Vitaceae > Vitis > Vitis rotundifolia. The sequence goes on from CM058170.1 coordinate 11,720,090, forward strand.
TCTCAAGTCAAGTGTTCTCAAAATTTTTAAACAAGTTGGGCATGTGTGACATCTATGCACCAACTTGAGGGGGAGTGTTGAGATATTAGGAATGCTTTCCTTATATCATTATTTCCTTATATCATTCAGTGTTGAGATATTAGGAATGTTTAGATATTAGGAAAGTTGAAATATTAGGAATGTTGAGATATTAGGATATTAGTTATTTTTTCCTTATATCATTCTTTCCTTGTATCATTCTTTCTCATTCTTAGAATGATGATTACCCTCTATATATACTCTGTACATGGACGAATGAAAAAATTAATAAAAAAACTATCATTCATCAATTTGAAGATATATATATATCATTAAATCAAACTATTACCTTGTATTTTTTTTAGCATTCAATTTGTTGCATCCATTCAATTGCAAAAATTTAAAATAAAAAATTGAAAACAATAAAAAAAAAAAGGAAATTTTATAATAATAAATAATATTCTATAATTAAAATTTCCTTATATTACACACAATGGGTTACCAAGATCACATTGTATTCCCAATCAAACAGAAACGCGTAAAAAAATTCCCTACAACAATGAGATTCTAATTCTAGAGAAGATTCACACAGATTCCAACCCACCTCCAGTTGTCTCTCTTTTAACAACAATACCACAACGCCCCTCCCAATTCTACACCACCTACCGTTTCTTCTTCCATCAATAAAAGCTAAACATCAAGCAGGAAGTGTTTCCAGGAATTATAATTTTTCTTGTTTTTTTTTGAGGAAAATCCAGGTTGGTGAATTATGGCAACTACGGTGCCGATCGCCTATCAGGGCAATACGTCGGCGTCAGTGCCGGACTGGTTGAACAAGGGCGACAACGCATGGCAGATGATATCGGCCACCCTTGTGGGCTTGCAGGGCATTCCGGGGCTGATGATACTGTACGGTGGGGTGGTGAAGAAGAAGTGGGCGGTGAACTCCGCCTTCATGACTTTCTACGGCTTCGCCACGGTGATCCTCTGCTGGGTGATCTGGGCCTATAGGATGTCCTTTGGCGACCAGCTCCTCCCCTTCTGGGGCAAGGCTGGGCCGGCGCTGGGGCAAAAGTTCCTGCTAAAGCAAGCGGCGCTGCCGGCGACAACGCATTACTATAAGAATGGCACGGTGGAAACGGCGACGATCACTCCATTTTATCCGATGGCGTCGATGGTATGGTTCCAGGGCGTGTTCGCGGCGGTTGCGGTGATTCTGTTGGCGGGGGCGGTGCTGGGGAGGATGAATATAAGGGCGTGGATGGTGTTTGTGCCGCTGTGGCTGACATTTTCCTACACTGTTGGGGCTTTCAGCTTGTGGGGTGGTGGCTTCTTGTTTCATTGGGGTGTCATGGACTACTCTGGTGGTTATGTCATTCATGTCTCATCTGGGATTGCTGGCTTCACTGCTGCTTACTGGGTCTGTTTTCTTCCCTCCCGCTCCCATCATTAGACGTCATTATTTTCATAAATTTTAATTTTTAAGATGATTCATTCATGCATGCTATTTTTTTGTTTCTAAGGAATCATGAATTATGAGGGAAAGAAAACGAAGAGATTAATATTCTTTTGCTCACTATTAATTTTCTAAGAAAATCATTTTGTTTCCAAGAAAATTTTCTAGTAGTCTGATTCGCGTTTTTCTTCTTTCTTGATTGAAATCTTCATGATTGAAAATCTTTCCCTAATAGGATCGATAAAGCAAGAATAATGCCACTCTGAGATAGCCCAAAATGCGGTAGCGTCATTGTCTTTGAACTTCACGGTCATATTCCATCACATTAATAGTCTTTTTCACATCCATTATTGGTCGTGATCATCGTACCTTTGATCACTTACTCTTGAGTTTTGATGATACACATCATTAGATATTGCATTTTGCATGTTGCATTTCACCTGGTAGTGGTATATGATAGAGACTGTGAAGGTGATGGGGGAGATGGTGTGATGTATACAGGTGGGGCCAAGATCCAAAAGGGACAGGGAGAGGTTTCCACCAAACAATGTGCTGCTGATGCTGGCAGGGGCGGGGCTGCTGTGGTTGGGATGGGCAGGGTTCAATGGAGGAGACCCTTACGCGGCTAACACCGACTCCTCCATGGCAGTTCTCAACACCAACATCTGTGCCGCCACCAGCCTCCTGGTGTGGACTTGGCTTGATGTCATCTTCTTCAAGAAGCCTTCTGTGATTGGTGCTGTTCAGGGCATGATCACTGGCCTTGTCTGCATCACCCCTGCTGCAGGTTTCTCTTTCTCCATTTTCTTCTTCCAAATTCATTTGGAGAAAAAAAAAAAAGAACAAATAAATAAATCATTCATTCATATTTACAGGACTCGTTCAAGGATGGGCGGCCATATTAATGGGGATCCTCTCCGGCAGCGTTCCATGGTTCACCATGATGATCCTCCACAAGCGCTCCACTCTCCTCCAGCACGTCGACGACACTCTCGGAGTCTTCCACACCCACGCTATCGCCGGCTACCTCGGCGGCATCCTCACAGGATTCTTCGCCGAGCCTGAGCTCTGCAGCCTCTTCCTTCCCGTCACCAATTCCCGCGGCGCTGTCTACGGCGGATCCGGCGGCATTCAGATCCTCAAGCAGATCGCCGGCGGCGCCTTCGTCATCGCGTGGAACGCAGTGATGACTTCCATTATATGTATAGTGGTGAAGTTAGTAATTCCGCTGAGGATGCCGGAGGAGGAGCTGCTGATCGGCGACGACGCCGTGCACGGCGAGGAAGCGTACGCGCTTTGGGGGGACGGAGAGAAGTATGATTCCTCGAAGCATGGGTTTTATTCTGATGATACTCAGCACCAGAGGCCTTACAGTGGAGCCACTGACGCGGTTTAGACTTCAGAGCTTGGAAAAAGAACTAATGATGAAATAGTGTGGGTTATTTGTGGCTCCAGGTGAATATAGATTTATGAAATATTTGGTTAAAAGGATGAAATAATTTTCAAAATTAAAAATTTAATTTTTTTATATTTTTTTTGGAAAAGTAACCTATTTTTGACATAAATACTCTTTTATATTTTAAATATTTACATGTAGATTTTAAAAGAAATGATTATTTTTATAAGAAAATAATGCGGATATTTTTGTCCAAATGATGCCAAAAAAAGGTGGGATGTTAAATTTAAAAAATTGGATTTTCAGAGACCCTTTTAATCAAATAATCTTAAATTTATTTGGGTGGGATGATTATTCTCCTTTGGGTGGAATGTGCAAAACTCAGGGGTAAATGACTATTAAACCCTTTATTTAATATATATAATTAGATTTCATAATGTTTAATAGATTTAATATAAAATTAATGCAATTCTCTTCCCTTTTTATCCCAAAAATGAAAGTACAAAAATCACTTATAATACAAATATTTATTATTATTTAAGAAATTATTTATTTTTTAAATAATATTTATGGAATATGATATATGAAATAGATATTTTAGGATATTATATTTAATGAGTATGCAATATGATTTTTATTGTGGACTACAAATATATATTAAATTTTAGTGTTTAATAATTTTTAAATGAAAAATATGTCATATCATAATATTTGCTATTAAAAAAATAAAAGCTTTTTCTTATTTAGTATTATTTAAAAATTATTCTATATGAAGTAATTTTTGTTTTTTAATAATTAATAATATTTCTAATTAAAATATGAAAAATTTATAAATAAAAAAGTTAAATTATGTTGTTAAGTAATAAGTATATAAAAACATTATCTCTCGTATATAGAGATTAAATAGTACCACATATTAGAATAATTAATTTTTTTTTTATATTTATTAAAAACTATTTAATTGACAGTTTTTTTAATAATGAAAATTAATTAATTAATTAATTTTTATGAGTGAATAAATTATACTCGTATACAAATATTAAGCTGTAATTAAAAAGGCCAAAATTTCTCCGGAAGAAAATACAAGAAGGGATTTGGCTTCGTGGCCTTTTTGGCGGACAGTTTCAAAGGAGAACCCAACACAAGACACAAGCAAAAACTCGCTGCTGACCACACGGCACCACATCTTCAACTCTCTGTCTCTCTTCACTCTACTTATTTTTTATTTTCATTTGTTTTCTCTCTCTTCAATTGGCGGTGATTGGGCGCTGCGCCGCCGGCTGCGTGGGGCCGGCTGCATGGACGGCGGAGAGGTGGCGGGAGGTGGTTCCCCGTCTTCGGCGGAATCGAGCTTCCGCGAACTGGACGATGTGTTCTTGCAGGTGAAACAGCTCTTCTTCATGATTTGACTTACTAATAATAATTCCGGATTTTTTTTTTCGTTTTTTTTCCTATTGTTTGACGATAATCTTTTGGTTCTACATTGTTGAAGCTGAATCAGTTGTGTTGAAAATTCGTGGCAGTTGTGTTCTTGTGAACTGATTGAATATGATTGTTTTTTTCCCCTTTGTTTTTTTGGCAGAATGTGAAGGATTTATTTATTTTTTATTTTCCAATCGGTTGAAGTTTATTGATATAGATGGAAAGTAGTCAAATTTTCTTATCACATGGCGTGGTGGTTGGGGCGGTTGTGGAAGGGGAAAATGCTATTCATCTCCGACTAGTGACCAGTAATAATTGATGATTTGATTTACGATAATAATGCCTCAATTTTTATTTTTTTTTTATTTTTATTTTTCAATTATTTGATGAGAATCTCTTGGTTTTTGTTGTGTTGAAAATTTGTGGTAGTTGTAGTGTTGTGAACTCTAATTGGAGCTATCTGAATCAAAAATAAAATAAAATAATTAATTTTTTTTTTTCTTCTTGTTTGGTAGACTCTGAAAATTTTGTATTTTATTTTGTTTTTTTGAATTAGTTGAAGTTTAAGTTAATGTTCATAAAGATGTAAACTAGTCTCATTTTAATGTGCTGACATGACAATGCCAACCGCCTTGGCTAAGTGATAACGCTTGACTACTAGCATATCAGGTGTCAGAACTTGCTATGGAGATGATTGATTTCTCCTTCAAATCAAGCACATGCCTTGCCTGCACTAAGTGATTCCAGATTAGCAATGTCAAATGTGTTAGGAATTTATTGCCCAAAAAAGTACTTTTAGTTTTGGGCCATTTCAATATGTGGGAAATAAGTTCAGCAATAATCTGAAATCCGAGCGGTATCCTGAAAAGGGCCAGATGCCCTGAGTTTATATTGCTTGATTCTAACTGACTAGATTAACAAAATCAAGAAATTAATGAAATCATGGGGAGCAATAAAACTGAAATGATGAATTGTTTGCTGGAGTTGTCTTACCGTTCTTCCCTATTGAATGTGATTTCTCCCTCTTTATGGCATACAGACTCAAACAAGAATATGGCTTGGAGAAGTCCTGCAGACAAGGCTAGATGAGCATCTGAATATTTCTGATTTACTTGCTGATGGGGAACTGCTGTAAGCTCTTGCTGTTTTTTCCACATATTAAACTCCATCACATGGATGATGGTTGTGGCATGTTTTTTTGTTTCTTTTGAATCTACCTTACCTCTTTACATTACCTTTCTGATAGAAAAACCTCCCTCTATTTGACATGAACCCATTATTGCTTGAAGAGTATATATGCCAACAATGTCCTTTGCTGCATTTTTGAATTGTGGAAGCCTAATCTATATGTTTCTAAAATGAATTTTTGTAAGAATTTCGTAATATTTCATGGACCTGTGCCCAATACACCAGATGCTATGCTCTATATTTTTTTTCCAAATTTTTTTCTTTAATTTTATTTTATTATATTATTTTGAGTGCAGATATTTTGGTTCAGGTAGATAATGCAAATCCTTTTTTGAAAAGAGGGTGCTCAAAAGGACAAAATTCAGGGTATAATGGAAAAATAGCACTTATATAGATAACCGAAGAAAGTTTTCTCTGAAAAATCTTGAAAATGGAGTTTCCTTACATTCTTTCTGACTAGGAGGCCTAGAAGGTAGAAATTGTATGATATTAAGGGCCTAGTTTTTGGGGAGGATTGCAAGGGTGGTTTAAAATTTCCTTTTGGGGTTAGTTTTGCATTAATGTGCAATATCTCCAAATTGGAAGAGGAATGGTGTAATACAAGTTGAAGGTGGACGTTTTACATTCAATGTCACATACCATGCCAGATTTCTAAAGGTTGAAGCTTCATGTTGCCTAAATTTTTATTTTGGTAGCTGTGGTAAGCCTTTCCAGCACCTCAAATACTAGGGATGATATAACAAAGATGGTTAGCTTAGTGTGAAAAAGCATTAAGTTTGTTAAACAGGAGGAATAGTTTCCTTAGCAAGAGAGTATAGAATCTCAAGTCAGAAGGTCTATAAACTAGCGTACAACGTTTGTGAGGTAGCCCACCTCTGACTGTTTATTGGGAAGCATATTCTCATGGGGACAAGAATGCTGGATGAAGGCTATGAGGAATAATATTTCTTATCCATGAAAAGTATTACTTATGAGTTGGTTGAGCTTCTAAAGGGTAGAAAAACATTGAAGAACAATTGGGTGTTTAGGTTGAAAAATAATGGAAATGAAAACCTACTGAAGTACAAATTTCTTTTGTTGGAAAAAGGATTTAGAAAGAAGAATAAAATTTTTCTGGCTGTAGCTTGATTACCCTATCTTTGTGTTGATATTATGTTAATTGTGAGTTAAGATCCCATGAGGATTGATGGTTTAAAAAAGAAGCTGTTCCAGTTCTTGATCTGAAGAACTTAGGGCCATCTCAATAACAAGTATGTAGAATGTTTGTGACAAGAAAGCTGAGTCAAAAGAAAAGCATGTTGAATGGACCCTTGAAAGGTTTACATTCAAGAAGCTAAGCCAGTTAGCCATGAATTGATTTGCGGGGGACTTGACTTGTTAGTCGTTAAGAGATATATTTGTGAAACTATTGACTTGAAATTTCTGCATAGGAATCATGGGAAAAAGGCTAAATTACATAACATCTTCTGCTCTTCCTTTTGTGATCTGAACCTGAGGTGCTCAGGTTGTTACACATGGGTCGAGATTTAAGGGAGAGATTTTCTGCTGATAGGTAGTCCTTCAGGGTGGGGTTCTATGGTATTTGGAAAAAGTTGCAGCAGAAGTAGAAGCCGATCATGGTGCTGTCCATTTATGATATTAGATGGTTTCTAACTAATAAGTGATTTTCTTTGGGTGCCTTAGTTTAGATACACTGATTTTCTTGGCTGATTGGACATAGTGAAATTTCATGTCAAAAATGATGAAATGGTTCTCAAGTTGATTGACTTGGTGGATGGCTTATCATGTTATCAGATGGACATAGTGATTCTCTTGCCTTAGTTTAGGTACACTGATTTTCTGGGCTGATTGGACATAGTGAAGTTTCATGTCAAAAATGATAAAATCAGATAATGTTGATTGACTTGGTGGATGGCTTATCATGTTATCAGATGATGTATTGTAGGGATGTTGGATTGGCCTAATTGGAGCACCCATAGTAGGCTGGCTTGATTAGGGGATAAGTATTAGAGGGAAAAATTTTTAGCATCTTATCCTTCCTAACCAGAATTGGAGTCACAGAGATTTTCCAGGGTGAAAATCTCTCCTCCATACAAATATTTCTCTCTCACCCTCCAAGCAGTAAGAGAGTTATAGAGAAGTTCTTAAGCCATGGGTTTTTTGGTGGGTGATTCCAACGAGTGATCTCAACACACTGTGAGCACTCAGACTGTGGAGTATTGTGAGGTTATCATCAGATAGGTCGTCTTCAGGTATGTACCAAAGTGCTTTCAACAAGGGACATGGTGAGGAAGAAGGTTTCCTTTATTAACAATCATGGAGTTTGTTGGCAATGCTAAGAATGGAACTTCTACAAGGTTAAGATTTTGAATGGTTGATCATTTGGTGAATAGGACTTTATGTTTTCTTTATTGATGTTGCATATGTAAATGAGACTAGGAGTGTATTTGGCTCATTAATTGTTTTATGATTCAAGAATTACTTAGTTTGGCTTTTACCCTCTTCTCCTCGTTGTGGACCCTCTGTTGTTCCCTGGATGTTCCTTTAGTGGTTGGAGGTTACAGTCACCTAAAAGGTTGACTTGGTGGCAACTCTTAATTGCATCTTCAAGTGCACAAAGTAGGGGATATTTGGGATTGACAAGTTTCCCAACCATATATTGGAGACTTTCCATATGTTTTCATTTGACTGATTCGGAATAGTGGAAAAGTTTGGGAGTCTTTTGACCTTTGGGATTGTTCATCTCCTTGTCAAGGACAAAGTACATGCTTTTACTGTTTTGACTTTCAGTAAATAGTGTGTATACATGGTTTTTTGCTTCTTAATAATGTCATCTCTATACTCATTTAAAAGAAACAAAAACTAAAAGTGCACCCTGAATATTTTATACAATTTCAAACAATATCAAAAGAAATGAAAACTTAGCCATGAACAAGAAGCTCTGCTTGATTCTTGAGGGCTTAATTTCAATCTTTTTTTCTATTAGAAATAGATGTTTTTTCATCATGGATTAAGTAAATACGAAAAGGATAAGAAATCTTTTACCCAATCACGACCACTATTGGAAATATATATCTAAAAATGGTTACAACTATGAACTCAAAAGCTTGGGGGGATTAGAAAATCCCTTACATAAGAAATCAATTGATTGACTTCCCATTTTGCTAGCATATCCACCATATGGTTAGCTGCTTGAGGAATACTATAGAATGAACACCCAACTCTATAGTAATATAAATTTGGCACAACCATCCATCAAACCTCCACAACCTTCTCTCCTTATTTATCCAAGGTAGGTCCATCATGGAATCCCCTTTTGTAGAAGGTTGGGTAAACCCCCAGCTTTAGCAAGCTTTAAGCCTTCCAACAACATTAATATCTCTTCCTCGATGGCTAGACCCCTCTAGCATTCCCTAAGATTGACTTATCTAATTCATGTTTTGTTGCTTTTCTTAATGTTGTGCAAGTTGAAGAAATATGAAAAGGCAAAAATAATAGAACAATTTTATTATCATACTCATACCAAAGATGTTAGAAGCACATGTTTAGTCATTTGTTTTTCTTACAAACATAGTTTTAAAAGGTGTAAGGTGCGTACCTAAGGTGTAATAGCCTCTTATGGCTTAGGCTCAAGGCACAACACAAAGCATGCATCTAAGCAAAGTGAAGATACATATCAATTTTATATAATATGATCCAAAATCCAATCCAATCAACAAAAAATTTAGGATTCCAGACATTTAAAAGAAACATCCAACAAGAAATAGTGAAATGATATAAATTTCAAGAATAAAAATGTTTGAAAAAGAAAAGTAAAATAGGTGTGGCATGCTTCTCTTACTGGGCACTAGAACTAGGGACTGGCTACGCCTTAATCCTAGGTGTACTTTAGGTGCACCTTTAACAACTATGCTTACAAGTTATGATTGTTATAAAAAAAAGGTGTAAATTTATCTGATAAAAAAAGCAAGGTTATGCTCATTATTTTGTATACTAAAATATTTTGTAGAGTGATTATTGAGAACATGGTATTCTCTTGATCATAGCTGTGCAGAGATTCCTTTCGACCATTCAAGGAAAGAGGCTGAATGCTGATGTGGAGGATAGGATGGTGTGGAAAGAGACAAAGAATGAGATTTTCACTGTAAAGTCCCTTTATAATTCTCTTGATCATAGCTGTGCAGTCCCGTTTCTATGGAGCATTATTTGGAGCCCTTATGTTCCTACAAAGGTGGGTTTTTTTGCTTGGGAAGCTTCATGGGGGAAGGTTCTTACTCAAGATCAACTCAAGAGGAGGGGCTGGAATTTAGCTAACAGGTGTTCCTTGTATTGTGCTGAAGAGGAGACGATAAATCACATCCCTGTTCATTGTTCCAAGGCGAGGGTTTTGTGGGATCTTGTGTTTTCTTTGTTTGGTGTTAATTGGGTCATTCCGTTTACGGTTAGAGACACTCTTTTAGGTTGGTTTGCTTCCTTTAAGGACAAGAAGCATAGAAAGGTTTGGCGGGCAACTCCTCTTTGCTTATTTTGGACAATTTGGAAGGAAAGAAATAGGATAGTTTTTGATAATGAGGTTTTGTCGATTCAAATAATGAAAAATTCCTTTATTTGTAATCTCTTTTCCTGGGCTAAGTCTTGTATAGTTGTAGGTCCCTTATCTTAGATTAACTTTGTGGACTGGTTGGGGTTCTTATTAAGGGTCGGTGAGTGCTTGTCTCTTTTGTTTCTTGTTTTTAGGCGACTCTTGTAGACTCCCTGTATGCTTCGGGTCGCCTTTCAAGCACCCTTTATCTAATATATTTTATGTGGGTTTATCTATCAAAAAAAAAGAAAAAAGAACATGGTATTCAAACCAACTGGTTGTTTGACCTAAGAAATCAATGTAGTGACAGTTTAAGGTGGTTATATGATTCTCGGTCATTTTAATTTATTAGTTAACCAAAGCTTCAAATCGTATAAATATAACACCATAATTTGATTAAGGAGATGTAAAATCACTTGATCATGCTGGTCTTTGGCTTACATGATTGCCTTCTAAGGATCATCTAGTCATGGGCTGCACAACTTTAATAGCTCATGCGTCCCACTAGAATGATAAGAAGCCATTATCTAAATTCCATACCTTAGCAACCGTCCAAGCACCTATTACTCCTAGCTATAGCTTATATTTCTAGAAAATAAGGAGTTGGTGGTCCAGGGCAAGCAGGCTGGCTGAAGCCCTAAACCTTAAGCTCTGCTTTGTTATCTCTTCATTGAGTTATGAACATATTTTTCTAAAATCATATGTTTCTCCTCATGTATGAGATTATACATGTTAACACATGTTTAGGCACTAATTTTGGAGCAATCAGATACATATTTAATTAATTACTAATGCATTCTAACGGGTTGAATGTATCAATAATTATTTGAAAGGCTGACAAGATTTTTATGTACATTGTTATATATCTAAACTGTTGCAAATAATTTAAACTTTTCTTGTTTGATGCTATAGGTTTGAAGTGTCTAAAGTTGTATGGAAAATGCTGTTGACAAACTGTATGGAGATAAAACATCTGAAAGCATATAAGGCAGTTTCATCTAGGAAGAGCAGTGGGAGGTATAGGCCTTACTCTAATGTTGATTCCTTTTTGAAGGTAAGTTTAATCATTCTCCATTCTTTCTGTGTGGTGATTTCAAGTATGGACAACCATTCAACCCAAATGAAAATCATTGCAAATTGCTTGACTGTAATGTTGTTAAATAATCATTATTGCTCACAATATAATGATATTGTATAATTAATGAAGGCATTGTCCAGACTGGAAAAGTATATTTATAGTTACTAAAAAAACTTTGCATATTATATTAAATTATCATGGAGACAGAAATTCATATGGAGCCTTGATGATATCAATATCAATATTTGGATTTGTAATCTCTATCTCAAAAAGGTAGTGATCCAAATATAGAACGATTATGAGTTTAATAGGTGCTAAAAAGATTGTCACCGGAAAATATGCACTATTTAAGAATTTTTTTTGTAGCATGGGAAATTCATTGCACTATATTAGAATCTTTTTACTGCATGGAAAATTCATTTTGAATTATTATTATTGCTGCTTAGAAGTACTAGATGAATCTACTTGTGTAGAGGAACAATGTTATAATTTTCAAGCCATTCTTAAGTTACGATTATACATAGCTTTAACTTGAGCATGTTGGTAGTCAAACCAAATTATGAAACATTCAACCTAATTCCTATAACTATTATTATGAAACATTTAACTCAAATCTAATTATTATTTTAATTGTTATTGTTATCGTTGTTATTGTTATTATTAAACATTCAACCAAATTATGAAGTATTATTATTGTTATTGTTATTGCCTAGAAGTACAATTGAGCCCAACCCGAATTATAAAAGATTTAACCCAATTCCAATCTAATCCAACCTCTAACCTGAGATACTTAATCCAAACCCAATTTAATCTCATTTTTCTAAGCTTGAGTTAGTTAGGCTGGTTGGGTTGATTGAGTTGTTGAAGTTCATATAAGTACTAGTTGAGTCTAACTTTAAGTTACAATTATACATAGGGTTGTAACTTGAATAGGTTGATAGTCAAACCAAGCCCTACCAAATTAGAAACATTCAACCTAATTCCAACCTAACCCAACTTTTAATTTGACATACTCAACATAAGTCCAACTTAACCTCATTTTTCTAAACTTGGGTTGGTTGGGTTGATTAAGTTCTAGGGGTTAAAATTGAGTTAGGTATAGATTGATCTTGTCTATAATGTTCTTAATTTTATATATATATATATATATATATATATATATATATATTTATACAAAAATTTAAATAGTGAATGAGACAACATTTCAAGATAATAATAAAAAAAATTTATATATTTTTCTATCAAAATGAAATAGTAATGATACAATTACAATTTAATATTTTCCCTTAGAAATTAAAGAAAAACAAGTAAAGTGAATACTATTATGTAGGATGATAAATATTATATAAATTATAAACATATTAAATTATATTTGAGTTAGGCTCAAGTTATTTGAAGCTTGGCCCAAGTCCAACTTGAATTGAGTTCAAGTTGAAAAAAATTATCTTAAGTAGGAATGTCAACAAGACGGTTACACTTAACCCACCCTCCCACCTAAAGGAATATTTAAACTTGTTCTTATGTTTGTGTAATAAATAAATAAATGGGGTGGGATGGATAAGAAAATATCCCATACTTTTCCTTAAGTTAGGCAGGTTGGCCTGATCTAACCTTAATTTTTTTTTCGATGATAAACAATATTGTTATAAATTATGTTTGGAATCAAAAGGTACAAAAGAAGGATGAGGAATCCTAAAAAAAAGGTATGTAGCAACCTCCAAAGTACGAAGTAAACCTAAACAATTGTGAATAATCACCACCCATATGGGAAATTATAAATAATAAACATTACTTGCTAACCCATGCCTTTGGAACTACAAATCGAAATCCAATCAAGTTGAACCATATTAAGGGGCATGCCCTTAAAAGTTATGGTACAAGAGGCCTAAAAGGATGTGAAGAAATGAATGATATCCCAAAGGGCTGTTGAAATCCTAACCTTGTCCTAAAAAATCCTTACATTTATTTCCTGCCACAGAACCCACATCAAAGCAAGACAAGTTGTTTGCCATAGCACCTTGCCTCTAATGGAGCTGCTTAACCCCTTATATGAAATGGTTATACCCCTAGGAGGAACCCAATCTAGATTAGCTAATTTGAATAATTTGTGTCATAGCCCCAAAGTTAAAGGACAATGTAAAAAAAGTTGATTTACCGTTTCATCACTCTTCAAACACAACAAACAAACATTGGGGTTGAAGGCTTTATAGGATCTTCTCAATTGTAGCATGTCATTGGTGTTTACCTTCTTGTGTGCCACTAACCAAGTAAAGGACTTGACCTTAAAGGGACTTGGGATTTCCAAATAAAATCAATGGGGAATAATGAAACTAGATCAACATGATTGGACAAGACTAAAAAGAATGAATTTATTGTAAATAAACTTGAAGAAGATACAGATCATGCTCTTGCATTTGAAACAGATAAAAATAAATGCAAACAAGTAAGAGATACCATGAGTCTTTCAAGATCTTCTATCTCAAAATTAGAAAGGTTATGACAAAAATTAAAGTTCCAAGAAAAGGGATAATTGGTCCTAAGGATTGATGCAATATAAGGTTTTTAACTGTGACAATTCTGAATAGACCAAGGAATTGAGAACACAAAGGTTGATCCCCTCACCACAATGGATTCTTGCCACATCTCCCACCACAAAGTGAGTATATTTGATAAATTCTTGTTCCAAGGGTAATGGTGTGACCACTTGACAATAGTGTTGGTATCTCACCCATTAATATGTGTCCCATAAATGCTTAGAATAACCTAATGCTAAAGAACAAAACTTTTTTAGAAAACCACCAAAGCCACTTCCTTAATAAAACACGATTCCTTAAAGAAATCTTCCCAAACCTCAAACCCCCTTCGACCTTAGACTTACACACTAAGTCCCAACTAATGAGATGATTTCTCGTGCACTCCCCAACCCCTGACCAAAGAAAATCCTTTTGCAATTTCTCAAGTTTTAATGCCATTAAAGAAGGGATCTTATATAGGGATAAAAAATAGTTTGGAATACGGGACAAGCAAGAAGGGATAAGACTTATCCTTCCACCCAAAGACAAGTAAGCTTTTTTCTACCCATCTAATCTTCACGAGATTTTCTCAATCATCGAATCTCAAAAACCACATGAATTTGGGTTCCCCCCAAAGGGAGACCCAAATAGGGAATAAGCCAATTAGAGGCCTTGTAATCAAGGAATAATGCCATCCTAGTGAGTTGATTTTAGATGGGCTTAGGCAGTCATTTTTAGTACTTAGGTTGAACTTGGATAAAGGTTTTTCAACATGAATTTAATTTAGGTTGGGCTCAACCTAACCGTAACTTGATTTAATATTTTTATAGTATTAATAATTTATGTTATCCTATATAATAATATTTATTTTATTTAGATTTTTAAGAAAACATATAAAATTATAATTATATCATATGCTTTTTCATTTTGTTAAAAAAAAAATTAATTTTCATTTTTCTATTATTATCTTGAAATATTATCCCATTTGGTATTTAAATTTTGGTATAAATATGTAGAAAAAGTTTTTAAAAACATTATGGATAAATTTTGAATCATGTAATCCCATTAACCATGGTATGATTTGATCAATTTGAGCTTAAAAAAAAAAAGAGGATGGATTAGGCTTTTGATTTGAGTTTGTGTTCCCAAACTAGAGAAGGACTAGGCATTTGGGCATAGGATTTGTGAACTTGTCTCACTAATTTAATTTTTGTAGTAGGGCAAGTTTGTATTATCTAAAAGATGCACTTTTCCTCTTTATTGTCCCACATAACCAAAGAGGGATATTTATCACTATGAGTATGCAATGACAAAGAAGAATAATTCATCTTATTTATGAATGAATCAATACATGACACATATAGGACTTTTTTTATGCTAAAAAGGAAATAATTACCTAGCTGTAAAATTCTTAAAATGCAAGGATTAGATTGATTAGATTTATAGTAAAAGGAAAAAAAAAATCACAATGTTAGAAATTAGCGTAAATTAAATACAAAATATACAACTCATTCCTAACTTTGAATTATGTTGACTTACCAACAATCCCCCTCAAGCTAGAGAATAGATATTATTCATTCCCAGCTTGTCAGTGATTGCTTGAAATGGGTGATTAGCTAGTTCCTTGGTTAAGATATCAACAAGTTACCTTTCTATGGAAACACATGGAGTGCAAATCAACCCACTATCTAGTTTCTTTTTATGAAATGTCTGTCAATTTCCACATATTTAGTACAATCATGCTGAACTAGATTATACGCAATGTTGATGACTGACTTGTTACAAGGTTATAACTTCATTGTTCCTTCCCATCTTATTCCAAAATCATTAAGAATGAATTTTAACCAGAGCATCTTGCAAAGTCCCTCTGCTAGTGCTTTAAATTTTGCCTTTGCACTTGATATAGCAACAACTACTTGCTTCTTGCTTCTCCAAGTAACTAGATTTCCACCTTAAAAGGTATGATAGCCTCATGCTTACCTTCTATCTATCACTGAACCTACCTAATTTGCATTTGTATAAGCTTCCAATTTTAGTTCTTCGTTCTTGTTAAACAAAATTCCTTTTCCTGGTGTAGCCTTCAGATATTGGAAAACACTGTATATTGCTTCTAGATGTGCTTCCCTAGGAGAGTGCATGAATTGGCTCACTACACTCATAACATAAGCTATTTTTGGTTGTATGTGTGACAAGTAGATCAACTTTCCAACGAAATGTTGATACTACCCCCAATCTACTACTTTTGATTCAGATGATTCACCTAGCATATGATTATGTTCAATTAGCATTTTCACTTGGCTTGCATCTTAGCATCCCTATTTCTCTAAGGAGATCAAGAGTGTGTTTTTGTAGTGACACAAAATATCATTTCTTGATTGAGCAACTTTAATTTTCTTACGTCTTTTATCTCAAACTCCTTGGTTCGACATTGTTTAAGTTGTTTTATCTCCTCCAAATCATCACCCGCAACAATAGCAATTACCTTTAATAAAGAGAGTGCGAACTCCTTGACTATACTGAAATTACATCTCTATCATGGCCTTGGAGAGCCTTCCAAACCAAGCTCTGGGAGATTGTTTAAGTCCATACAATGCTTTCTTAAGCTTGCACACATGGTTAGTTGTAAACCTTTCATTAAACCCTAGTGAAGCATCCATATACACCTCCTCTAAATTATCATGTAAGAATGCATTTTTTATATCAAATTGCTGCAATGTCCAATCATAGTTAGCTGCCAATGATAATGGATTCTAACAATATTCATCTTTGCCACTTGTGCAAAATTCTCCAGCTAATCCACTCAATAGGTTTGGGTACAGCCCTTGGCAACCACTGACAGATTTAGCTAGGGCTTAGAGGGGGCACATGCCCCCCTTGAAAAAAAAAAAAAATTACCACGCAATGTGAGGTTTTGATCCCATGACCTTAGTTTTAAAAAGAAACAAACCAACCACTAAGCTAAATGTTTCTAGCTCCACTTCTGTTGGCAACCCCTCTAGCCTTATACCTTTCAAAGTCCCATCAACTTTACACTTTATGGTTAACACCCATTTGCACCTCGTTGGTTTTTGTCCTTTAGGAAGTTCCACAATCTCCCATGTTTGTTTTTCTCTAGAGCTCTCATCTTCTCATTTGTGGCTTTTCTCCAATTCTCATCCCTAAGTGCCTCTTAGATTGTTTGTGGGATTTCAATGAGATTTAGGTGTGTGAGGAAGGCATAGTGCCATGGTGACAGTTTATCAAAAGAAATAAAATTAGAGATGGGATGTTGGGTACACTTTCTAGTTCCTTTTCTAAGGGCAATAGTTAAGTGTAAATATTCAACAATCGGAGATGTAGATGATGACAATGAAGGTAAGGTTGAAGTTTTCGTACTGGTTACAATATTAGATTCTTAGACATGCATAGATTTAGGTATGGGTAGCTTTCGCCTTGAGTAAACTTGTAGTGGTGGGATGATTGAAGGACCAACTTTCTTTCGAATTTCACCATCGGACTTTGACATGGAAGGCATAGGTGGGTTGGAGTTGGTTGGTTGATAGTTGGTGGTGTTAATAGTGCTGGTAGGAGTAGTATGTAAGTCAAGGAGTGAATTATCTTCCTTATCTTCTGTATCTTCCTTATCTTCCATCAAAGTCTTTTCCTGAAGATGAGGACTAGGGAAAAAGTACTCTTGTTCCACAAATGTAACATCTATAGAGGTGAAAATTTTTCTTATGGTTGGGTGATAGCATTTGTACGCCTTTTTTTTGTTGTTAACTACCCTATAAAAATACATTTGAGAGCATGTGGATCGAGTTTGCTATGATATTGAGAATGGATATAAACAAAGGATACACAACCAAACACTTTAGGAGGTAGTTTGAAAAATCCATGAAATTTAGAAAAAAAAACTTAAAGAAAATAATCATTGGACTTTTGTGACCCAAGGCCCTAGACCAAATTATTAAGTGGTTAGTAGTCAAAATTGCTTCTCCCCATTATGAGTTAAGAATATTTTTTTGAAACAATAAGGTTCGAGTAACTTCTAACTAACATTGATTTTTTTGTTCAAAAATGCCATTTTGCAATGGGGTGTCTGTGTAAGAGGATTGGTGAATGATGCCCTCTTTTTGAAGGAATGGAGATAGTATTTGATCGAAATATTCTCTCCCATTATCAAACTTGATAGTTTTAATTTGGACCCTAAATTGGTTGCTAATCATTTTATGAAAAATAAGGAACATGCTGCTCACATCAAATTTATTTTCTAGAAGGAAAAGCCAAGTCACTCTAGAACAATCCTCAATAAAGGACACAAACCACCATGCCCCTAAAATATTTGGAATTCGATAGGGCCCCCAAACATCAGTATGAATTAATGCAAAAGGGGTAAAGGACTTCCTATTACTCAAAGGAAAGGACACACGATGGTATTTGGCTAATTCACAAGTCTCACAATGAAAATTGTTAACATCCAAATGTGTAAATGATAAAGGAAACATTTTCTTCAATAAAGAGAAAAGCGAATGCCTTAAACAGAAATGATAAAGCCAAATTTGGTCTTTATTAGTTGAAGATGTTGCTGAAAGATGAGAAAGAGGTAGTTGATCACCATTGCCACTACTAGTTTCAAGGAAGTAGAGCCCCTCCCATTCCCTAGCATGTCCAATCATACTCCCTATGATCTGGTCCTAAAGAACACCATAGGATGGAAAAAATGTTACGCTACAATTCAAATCTTCGGTTATCTGATGATTAAACAATAGGTTGACTGAAAGTTTAGGAACATGTAATACAAATCTGAGTGTGAGAGAGGGTGTGAGATTAATGGTTCATTGTACAACAATGGCTGCAAGTGTGCCATCAACAACCTTAATTTTTTGGTGTTCAAAGCATAGGTTATATATGTAGTGAAATGGGTAGAGGAGTGGGTCATGTGGTCTGTGGCACTTGAATCGATGATCTAAGGTGTAGAAAAATAGTCTTTTGAGACACTAAAGAGAATGAGAAAGTAGATACTTACCTGATTGTACCAAAGAGTAGGAGACACTCAGCTTGTCTAGCGGAGAGAGAAGGGTTCAAAGTCTTTCAATCTCATCCTCGTTAAAACCACCATTGTTGGGAGTAGTGGAAGCAGCATTATCATCAGAGTAAGCCATATTAGCTTTGTCCTCTCTGCCAAAGTATTGAGGTTTTCCATGAAGTTTCCAACAAGTTTCTTTGGTGTGTTGTGGCTTTTTGCAGTAATTGCACCACAAGCTATCTTTGTTGCTGGATAGTCAAGGCCCCTCACTTTTTCTAGAATCTACATTGCTGCCATTATTTTTAATTGGCAGTGCACTAGAAGGATTTGTGGTAGCAAGGGCTGAACTTTTAGAAGTTGGATTATCAAGCATCACATCACCCCTCCTTCTTCAACCTGTATGAGTGAGAAGACTTTGTTCAAGGGTGGTAAAAATTCGTTGCCAAGAACTTGGACACGTACTTGATCAAATTCCACATTAAGGCCCATAAGAAATTTAAAAATTCTCACTTTCAACAAATAATCGTAACAGGGTAGCATCTTCACTACACGTCATCTTAAAATTCTGGTAGTAGTCTAATTTAAGCCACAATCCTTTCATGATATTGTAATATTCAATCATATGTAAAGTTGGGGTTATAACTTTTGTTATACCATTTTTAGGTCTGAGTTGGGGTTTGGTATTATAATCTTTAGTTGAGTTGGGAAAAACTAAATTGTTTTAGGCTATGATGATTGTGCTTTATGTAACTTGTATAACTACCACATGACTGATCAATTAATAAAGTGTAGATTTGTTTCTCAAAAGCCTAAATCTAATATCCAACCAAAATCATTTGGTTTGGTTTTTTGACATTATCCTTTTCTTGTATCTGTAGATCAGCAAAATTTTGGGGTTGACAGGCATTGATCTCTTCTCTCCATCAGATGTTGTTGAGAAAAGAAATACTCGAAGAGTTTGTATGTGCATTCGTTCACTCTCAAAGAAAGCTAGGTCAAAAAATTTAGATGTAAGAAATTACATTTAGATTTATTTTTTGAAATGGTTTTTAGGGTAATTATTTTGTGTTCATGTTCATGGTGATTCTCTCCTCTATTTTTACAATGCTAACGGAATAATTGAAAATAATTGTTGTAATAGGTTCCAGATTTTGATATTGTTACTTACACAGTAGCCATGCCCACAAATATGGTTGGATGCATCCGAAGAAGCTTGGAGCTGTCACAGTGCAGCTTTTCGAGTTCTGATAGCTACAATCAATACAAGGATCCAAAAATGACATGCAGGAAGGTATGCCAGTCCATTTTTTGAGGCAAAAAACGGTACTGTTGCTGAAGGACAGTATCTACTATAAGAAAAGGATAAAAGGAAATTAAAAAGAAAAAAAAAAAAACCCATGTTTATGGTTTAAACTGCATGTAGAATTCTTATCTGCTTATTATTAATACAATCAAGTGTATTCTAATTGTTCACACTTTCACCGTAGAAAAACTCAGTTGCAGCTGGTGCCAGGAATTACGATACATATTCCCAGGAGTCTGACATAGAAAGCAATTATATGGGATTTCAATCTCACAGCCCATCCATGAACTGTGCTTCTGATTCTGCATCGCTGATCAACTTGGATTTAGAAAATTCACCAGAAGTATCTTCAGTCATCAAAAGTTACACTTCTGTACAAAATGAATTTCAATTGGAAATTCAAGATCAAGAGAAAGATGAATATACACAATGTCAATGTGAATCACAATGTTTAGATGAACCAGTGGGATCTCTTTGCTCACATTGTGTGAAGAAGAATCATCTAGCAGATAGCATCCCATTCCCATCATGGGTTGATTCTGAAATCAAGTTAAGGACCAGGAGTAGTTCACATATAAATAGAGTAAGACATGATCGCCAAATTGACATGCTGGACCTTATTCATATTGATCTTTATTTGGGAAATGGTGCTTCCACAGTGGGAGATTCTACAGATGGCAGCTCATTGGAAAAAGGTCATGCTTCCCATGATTTAGTGATTCCTGATTTAATTGACCATGGGACTGATGATGGTGGCCATGTTTTGTTTGATGGAGATGATGATATACTAAAATTGGAAATGAGTAGTGATTCTTGTGGATCAAACTCACCAGGACAGACTTCTGTAAATGGATTTGGAAGGATACACTCCGATAATCTTGAAGATGAAGAAGAAGTATCCTCCATGGCAAGCCTGGGCTCTGTGACAGGTAGGGTGCGGCACTTGGATTTTGAAGATCAATCAGATGAAGAAGATGATTTGAGAACAGTTAAAGTCCTGTTTCCTGAATTGCAGAGTCAGAAGGATGACTTGGTGAATAGGAGTTGTTTGATAGGAG
Source organism: Vitis rotundifolia (assembly GCA_030254885.1). Classification (NCBI taxonomy): domain Eukaryota; kingdom Viridiplantae; phylum Streptophyta; class Magnoliopsida; order Vitales; family Vitaceae; genus Vitis; species Vitis rotundifolia. The sequence goes on from CM058170.1 coordinate 11,741,109, forward strand.
TACGTAAATCTCAGGACATGCTCAGACATGAAAAAATAATTCATAGTTCAACATTGGGATATCCAGATCAAATCAGAGATCTCTCAGGTAAGTCTCATTCTTCATTTGATGCCCATTGTTGGAATGCTAACACAAATGTGCAACAACCATAGTATCATCTAGAAATAATGGTCATGAAGCTTCTGCAGAATTTGTTTCATCAAAGGTTTTCTGCAAGGAATTTTCTGATCACTCTCCAACTAAAGCTTCAGATCATTACTTGTGGCTTAAGGATATGCACTCTGTTGTTGCAGACAATGGAAAGATGACTATTGGTGGAACCACGACGGAATCAGATCCTGGTATTAAAGAGCACTCAAATGAACTTCTTCAAGCAGCTTATTTTGATAGAGTATGTGAAGATTCAAATGCTTCACCCGATATTATAGCATCTCAAGATGGTGAAAAATGGAACAAACTTAGCCACACAGATTGCAGTGGTGGTTTCAAGCACTGCCAATGTCCACATATACTGGACATGATTGAAGTGGATAACCCTGTTCAACCATATGAATCCACATTAGAAAAGTATCTCTGCTTAACATCTGGAAGTTCAGAAAATGTTGGTAAAACAGGTCAAGAAGTGTTTACAGATCCCGAAAACTGTATTCCTTGTGCAGAGAATATGGGTAAAGCGAGCGGCCAGGTAACTACATTCTCATTCTCTGTTACCTTTGTGCATTGTTTCACTCAATTTTTAGAACTTCTGATCATCTAGAGAATGTTGTCTGATTGTATCACACATGATTTCTATACCCGCTTTGTGCCTTGTCATAGGATGAAAGGAAACACGAAAAGATGGATGTAAGTGCAGCTGAAATTTCAGATAGGAAGGAGGATATATCCAGTGGAATACCGCACCACAAGCCCCAGAAAAGGCCACTTGTGAAATCATTGGTGATAGGGACAGCAGTTTTTGGTGCAGGGCTTGTGTTGCTTCATCTAAGGTTTGTGTGCTTTCAAGGACTAGCCGTAACAGTAACTGAATTTGTTTGGGTTGGTTCAACCTCCTTCCTTTTGTTTATTTTTATTTAATTCCCCTGCCTGTACTGCAGGAGGAGAAGCAGCAGAGATGAAACAGGGGAACCGAGTATCCGACCTAGACAGACTCAGAAGGTAAAATGTATGGAGTTGTCATCACAAAAAAGACAGAAGGGAGGTAATGTAGATGGGGTTTATCCAGCTGAAAAACTTAGATTTTCAGAGTAACATGGATTCATACACATCATAGGGCTAGTTAGTCGGTAGAAAACATGTTCATCTACTCAGGAAGAGGGCCAAACACTGAAGATACGGCTAGAAGTGGTAGAGGGAGACCCTGTCTCCAAAATTTTCTTCTTTATCTTCCATGTTCAAGAGTACTATTATACTATTATTATCAATCATGTTAATGAAAATTGACATCATCGATATTTATCCAGTCTTTGTAGCCCTTGGATTGAATTTTGGCTTTGTAGTGTAAAACAATAGAAGCTGCTAAGGACGTGTTTGGTACTCAACAAACAATTTTTGAAAATAATTCTCAAAACAATAATTTTAAAGAAAAATTCTTAAAAATATTTTTCAATTGTTTTTAAAAATAAAATTATGTTTATAAGTGTATTTGTATGTTGACAAATTTGGGTCAAAATTTTCATTGTAATTCTCTCAGTTCAGTCACTTAAAATTCACCCTTGGACTCTTGCCTTTTCCAAATTGTTTGTGATTGAAATTATTAGAGGAGATGATAATTGTTTTTAAGGTGATGGATGATAGCAAACATTGGTCAACCAAGTTTTAATCTTTTATCCTTTCGTTGAAAAATGAAGTTAAAGTTTAAGAGTGTAGAAAATTGTGTTTAAAACATTTCGATCAATTTCTGATTAATCAAACTAAATGGTAAGAATTTTTGTTGTACCTAGATTTTTTCAGTCATGTTGATACATTAGACTTTGATTACTTGTGATTTTTCAATTTTTTATCCAAATAAATCTTAGTTGTTTGATGAGTTTTAGAACCCTAATATTTAAGCCCTCTTTCTAGATGAGGAAGAGATGACTTGAGAGCTGAAAAAAACCCTCTTTGAGTTTCACGTTTCTTATCAAATTGGGAGTCTTTGCCTTAAGAGAAAATCTTATGGGTTTGAGTTGAAAATCAATTTTTTGAGTGAGAAATTTTCTTTAAAAAATGGATTGATTTAGTGTGTTCTTCATCCATATTCTCATATTCAATATATTTGGGGTGAAACCAAATTTCTTCTCGTGTAGATTTTATAAGAGGTTGAGATTAAAGTTTGGAGTGGATTACAAGTATTTTCCAAAAGAAGAAAGCGGATAGTTGAAACTTGAAAATTCTAGGCAAGTGCTTTGGGGGAGGATGGAAAGCTTGTGGTTTTTTTATCTTATCTCATCTTTTGATTAGTTTTTCAATACCCTAAGAAAATCTAAACATTTGAGAAAAATAAGGAATTTATAAGCATTTATGATATATCATTTCATATTGATTCTTTGTATTTTTAATTGTTGTTCAAAACACTAAAATTAAAAATCATTGAAAATACTCAAAGGAGAATAAATTACAAAAAAAAAAAAAAAAAGGGTCCATACTTTCCATTCTTATCCAATGCAAAATTATTCATTCAAGTTTGATTACTTTTTAGAAATGATGATTGGAATCAAATTTTCTTACTCATAAAAATCAAAATTGTTTTTGTCTGATTTTTATTTTTTCTTTCTCATGTGGCATTGTGATTCACCCTCATTTCTCTACCTTTTTCATTCCTAATTTTGCATATTAAAGGCATTCCTAGAGTATGTTTGAAATATTCTATTACATAATAGAGAATAAAAATGATTGGACTACAATTAAAAATGAGAACCAAAATTAAAAGGTAAAAAAAAAAAAAAAACTCCTGAAAGCCCTTGTAATCTCTTCAAAATGACATTGTGATTTACTTCTATTTCCATTCATATTTTCACGAGCCAAAACATTTTTAGGATTTTCTTAAGTTTTGACTTGATGCTCATTTTGTACTAGATTTGTGCCATACTTATATATATCTTAGTTTTTCTTAACACTTTTTTTGTCGCTTTTTTCGAGCTAATAAATGAAAGGGTTAAGAAGAGTCGAAGCTTGAAGGTTGGATGATATTTGAAGCATTTGATAGCTTACGGCTAGACACCCACTCCTATTGGTGTCTGAATCTATAATGTCAGAGTCCCTTAAGGATGTTTGGAGGTATAATGTGACACTGTTATGAGTGGAAGTTCGAAGGTACAACGTCGGATGCTTCAAAGACCATTTGACTTGGAAACTTCAAACACTATTTGTGAACCTTCTATTTTAAGCTCCAAAAAAGTGAAGTAATATACAAAAGAAAAATTGATAAAAAAAAACAAAAAAACAAAAAAACCCATATTTCTACGCATCTAGCATCATAGAAGATGTTTTATTTGTTTACCATAACTATTAAAAAATACAACTTTCTTCAAAGAAATTGTTAAGGTTATGAATAGATAGGAGAAAAAAGAAATGAAGAAAAGAGAAGATGAGTGTATATTAATTTAAAAGGGTATTTTGATCTTTTTACTAATAGGTATGTTTGTCCAAAAAGACATAATCCGAATGGATACATGGAGAAATTTGGTGCATATAAATATAAATTCTCATATAAATATCATAAACATTAAAAAAGAAAAAAAAGAAAAGAAAAAAAAATTACATTGAGGTAAATTACATTTTAGATATATAAGGTAGAAGCATTCTTGTAACATGATGATTTCTTTGATTGATGTTGAACAAACCTTCGGTTGAATGATGTCATTGCTAAAAAAATAAAAAAATAAAAAATCTAAAATACCTTTGAATGTTGGCCTTTTCAAGAATAGTTTTTGAAAATTATAATATAATATTTTATGAAATAAATGTATATTTAAGAATATGAAATGTTTTTAATCTATTTTCTATATTTTTTAAAAATAACTTTTATATATTGTAATTTATTATTATTATTATTATTATTATTATTATTATTATCATTTACGATATTTATATAGTTATTTTTTAAAATAAGTCTTAAAAAACAAGTGAAACAATTGAAAATAATTAAAAAATATTTTTTGAAAACATTTTTTTTTTTTAATTTTTAAGAACAAAAACTAATTTCTATTTTTTGGTTGTCAAATGTATTTTGTTATTCTGTTTTGGAGAACAAAAAATTGTTTTGAAAAACAGTTACTAAACAAGACCTTATTTTCTCTTTCTTAACTCTCTCATTTCTATAAACTAATGTATTCCTAATTATCTTCCAATCATTCCTAATTATATTTAGTAAAAGTCCCTAAAATGTCCTTAAAACCTCATCTTATTTATCTTCATCTAATTAATCCTAATTAAGATTTTTTATATGTAGTTAATTCTAATTAATTTTTTTTATAAAATGTATTATTTATAATTAAGATCAAAATATTATTAATTAAAATAATGAAATAATTTTGATTCTATTATAAAATATGAGAATTTTTAGCATTGTGGGAACAAGTGGATGAACATTTGTAATGATGTGTTTCTCTTTGTGACTCCCTCTAAAAGGAATGGACCTCTAATGAAAATTCATTTAGTTTTTTCCCTACATTCTATTATCTCTTTCTCGTTTTCTTCTTCTTTCACTTTATTTTAGAACACGTTATCAACATAAATAGTTTATGCAAAAAAAATAGAAAGACTTCTTTCTCATGTGAGAAGTATGTGATAAACTTGTACTTTGATTTTTTATTCTATTTATATGTGATAAAATTATACGTTGATTTTCTATTTCATTTATCTTATTTAAATGGATAAACATGTGCAAATATTATTTAGATTTTTTTTTCTTTTCTAGTCATAAATTATAAAGTAAAATAAAAATCATAACCAAAACTTATGAAAAAAAATTATGTATAACCCTCATAACCAGAAGTTGTTATGGGGTAAATTAAAAAATTACAAATATATAACTAGTAGTTATTCATATGACTCTTAATTACTTTTTTGTTAGGACATTTATTTATGTTTGTAAGTTGACAATTTTGTTCTAGTTAATGTTTGGTCATAAAAGTCTTTTTAGATAGTAACTTACTCTCCATTAAAGATTAACGGTTGTTGCTTGTCCAACTAGGAAATCATATGGTTCATCTAAAAAGATTTGGCTTGTGGCAAGTTATGCTCCTAAGAGGTATAAAGAGGAACATTATTTTTTTAATAAATGAAAATTGATATTTTAAAAGAAACAAGGGATGCTCGAGTAGGTAGTAGCACTCAAGTCCTGGGACTACTCAAGCACATAGCACCGCTCAAGCACCCGAGGTGCTCAAACAGTTGTTAAGTGCGCTCGGATGCTCATGCCTTTTTTGTTGAGATTTGTAAGATATTTTTGAGAATTTCATGCAAATCTTATTTGGAAACCTTATGATATCGAACCTCTTTAGCATATTTGCCTATAAATACCTCATTATAGCCCTTCTAGGGTAAGAGATCTTAATATTTTTTAAAGAGTTTCATTGAAGATGAAACCTGTGGAGCCACACCATTCCCGATCTCTCATGCGAAGGATTCAAGCATTGAATCTTAGGTTGAAGACCTTCATCCCTTCAATGAAGGTAAAGTGTATTCATTAGAACAATCAGAGGTTATTGTGTCGCAGACGTAGATCAAGTTGTAGGTACTGGAGAGTAAGTCTTTAAGGTAAACCGGTCAGGTAAATCTGTATAACTTGATCTCATATAATGTATTTAAATTAATGGTTTTAGACCTTATGGTTTTTTATCTCCATAGTTAGTGTAAGGGTTTTCCATCTAAAAATCCTTGTACCTCACTACATATTAAAAATCTTTAATTACATCCATTCACACCTCCACCCCTCTCCCCTCTTTCTTTGGGTATTACCCTATTGGACTTTGATTTTTCACCTTTTAATTATATCGTATAACTGAAAGTTATATAAAACAATATTGTATAGCCAGAAGGTATATAACGAATGGTCAATAACTTAAAGTTATGTACAAATTTGCACAATGAATAGTTCATAACTTGAAGTTATGTACAAATTTGCACATTTTTGTTTTGACAAAATAATCATAACTCATAGTTATGAAAATTATTAGCTTTTAATTTTTATTCATATTCATGCATTTTTTTACCATATTTATAATTGACATTAAAATATAGCAAAATCTTAAAATCCTTATATCGTCATCAATTAAATATTATTTACTTGATGAAATATTGTTAAATAATTTTATTAATTTATTCATAGTTTATTTCAATAAATTGAAATATTGTTTTGATTAAATTATTTCATATATAGTTTTCGGATAATGTCAAACATTGCAAAGTTTGAGTTTGTTGCCCTCGATATTTTGAACAAAAACTACTTATCTTAGATTCTAGATGTTGAAATTCACTTAGATGCAATGAATTTTGGAAATATTATTAAAGAAGGAAAAGGCACATCCTTGTAAGATCGCATCAAAGCTTTAATATTCCTTCACCAGAACATGAATAAAGGATTAAAAGGTGAATACCTTATGGTAAAAAATCTTTTCATTCCTTGGAATAGTCTAAATGAACAATATGACCCCCAAAAAACTGTAATCCTTCCAAAAACACACTATGATTAAATGCACTTGAGATTACAAGATTTCAAGTCGATCGGTGACTACAATTCAAATTTATTCAAAATTAGCTCACAATTAAAGTTATATGGAGAAAAAGTCACTCAAGAAGATATGCTTGAAAAGATACATTTACGATTTTTCATGCCTTGAATATGTGCATGCAGTAGCAATATCAAGAGCTTCGTTTCACTAAATATTTGGAATTGATTTCATGTCTTTTTGTGGTATAACAAAATAATGAGCTTTTACTGAAAAACCATTATTCTTGTCCCATTGGGTTTGTGTCAAAGCTTGAAGTCAATGCCACATTTATTTAAACTACTAGATATAGACAAGGATGTGGATATGGACGAGCCAATGTAGAGGACGTGGTGGATACAATTCTTGGCACCAAAGTGGTTCTCACAATAAAAAGAACAATTCAAACCATCAAAAATGGAATAATTTAGAGGCACGACCTAAAAAGGGGGTAGAACCACAAAGTAAACATGCTTATGAGAATGAATGTTATATATATGGTACGAAAGGACATTGGTCCTGTACCTATCATACTTTAAAGTATTTGGTTGACCTTTATCAAGCCTCAAGAAAAGCAAAGCAAAGGAAGTTGAAATAAACTTCATTGATGATGATGGCTTAGTGGACTTAAATTCATTTATAGATGTTTTTAACTTCTTTGAAAATCGTAGTGGAAAAATTGACCATCCACTTGATGATGGAAATGTTTGTTATGATTAAATGTTATGTTCTTATTTAGTTCTTTGCAAATAATTTTATTTTGTTATCATTTTTTTAACACATTATTTATAATAGTTTATTTCACATTTTATTTTGACATATGATTATTTCTTATCTGAATTCTTTTCTTTATTTTTACTTGAAGATATATGAATCTCACTCATACCTTAATAAATCATACAACATTTAATGTAGATGCATGTCTTGCAAATTGTGCCACAACACACACAATCCTTTGTGATAAAAAATGTTTTTCCAACTTATCATTGGTTAAGTCTAATATTAACACAGAAGCTATGAATAATGGTAGTAACAAATACCTTCTTATTTCTTTGATTATTTCTGGAAAAAAAACATATCTTGGAAAAACTTTTTTCTTATTCATGTGGGTTATATCAAACAATCATTAGATTCAATAAGTCATATGTTGTCATGAACCAGAAGTTCATGACTCAAAAACTTTTATGATTTGGCATGAACGCCTTGGTCATTCGAGATTATCCATGTTGCATCGTATCATCAATAATTTTTTTAGGCATTCCTTGAAGAACTAGAAAATTCTGATGCCTAATGATTATAATTTTGTTAGTTGCTCACAAGGCAAATTAATTATTAGAGCATCATTTGCCAAGGTTAAATTTGAATCACCAATCTTTGTAGAACGCATTCAAGGAGATATTTGTGAGCCTATTCATCCACTTAACGAACCTTTTCATTATTTTATAGTTTTAATTGATGCATCAACTTGTTGGTCCTATGCTTATCTTCTTTCAATTAGAAATGTTGCCTTTGCCAGGGTACTAACTTAAATAATTTGACTCAAGGCGCAATTCCCTAATCACCTTATTAAGACAATTCATCTTGATAATGCTCATGAATTCTCCTTTCAAACATTTCTTGATTATTGTATGTTAGTTGGTGTTGATATTGAGCATCCTATTACTCATACTCACACTTAAAATGGATTAGCTGAATCTCTTATTAAGTATTTGCAATTGATTGCAAGACCATTACTCTTAAGAACAAAATTTCCTTTGTCTGCTTGGTGACATGATATTCTCCATGATGCTATTTTAATTCGGACTCGTGCTACAACTAATCATGAGTTCTCACCTTTACAACTTGCCTTAGGCTCCCAACCAAATGTTTCACATTTACGTATTTTTGGTTATGTTGTCTATATACCCATAGCTCCACCTCAACATTCTAAGTTAGGTCTTCAACATCAACTTGATATATATGTTGGTTTTAATTCTTCCTCTATTATGTATTATCTTGAACATTTAACATGTGATGTCTTTACTGCTTGCTTTACAGATTGACATTTTCATGGAAATGTTTTCTAGCCATTAGGGGAAGGCAAATCAATTCCAAAAGAATGGCAAGACATTATATAAAATGTACCTTCTTTGTTTTATTTTGATCCCTGTACAAAGTAGTGTGAACTAGAAGTTTAGATGATTATTCATTTGCAAGGACTTGCAAATCAGTTACTTGATGTTTTCACATATATAAAGAAAGTAATAAAGTCACACATATTGGTTGTCAATGACCCAACACATATTAATGTCCTTAAAGGACAATTGTAGAATGTCATAGCAAGTGAATCTAAGACACACCTGAAACATGGTAAACCTATTGGCTCAGAGGATTCATTACCTAAGATAAAAATATAAGAAAGTAATTTTAATATATTTTTTTATACTTAAAAGATAAAGATAAGATTAAATTTAAAAAAAAAAAAATTTATGTTTCATTAAAAAAAAAAGTCTAATATCCACTTTTAATTTGTCTATGAGTTCTTTTACCAACCTTAGTCCCCAAATGTTTTTTTTTTGTTTTTTTTTTATTTTTTTTATTTTGTCAATTTAATTTTTTCATCATTTTTTATACTCTTTTTATAAATAATTTTTTTTAGTGTAAGGGTAAGTTCAGGTGTTTGAAGGTTTTAAAAATTTTCTACGTTGTAATAATTTTTATGATTTTTTAAATTTTAAAAAATAATGTTTACAATTAGTTATTTTTTAAAAAATAATTAATGATACCCATATAATGTATAGGATTTTCTTGGATTGGTATCAATTTTTCTTAAAGATATACCAAAATTTATGAAGGATATACTTAGTGTATTTTGACATCTATTGAGGTTAATAACCTTTGGCATGCATAATAGGATAAGGAATATAGATTATTGTTATCAATTAATGTCAAATGATTTGTGAATATAGCATTCATATAAATGTACTAGATTTTCCTATGGAATGTACTAGATTTTCTTTTAGATGTACCAAAATTTATAATGTACCTAATTTCTTCTAACATCAGTTGACGTTAGCAATTCTTAACCATGCGTGATAGGAAAAGAAATATGAATTATTATCATCAATTAATGTCAAAATGACTCATGTACATAATTTCATATAATGCACCAGATGTTTTGATAGAATGTATCGAATTTTCCTTCAAAGACAGTCATGTTAACCACTCTTATCATTGGCTTTCCACATCCTCACAAGATTCTGGCAAAGAAGTGGTAGGATCCAATCATCAATGTTTGTTTTGCCAAACCCATGAATGACATGATCCTAGTTAATCTATGGCCACTATTATGTATTGATGGTTATGATAAGATAGAAGGCTCATACTAATGAAGCATATGTTTTGTTGTTTCCGGTGCTTGAAGTGATTGTTATTCAAGATGTATGAAAATTTATGAAGAATGTACCTAATTTGGTACATTTTATAGGAAAAGATGTATATTATATGAGTAATATATACACAAGTCATTTGAGATTAATTGATGGCAATTCATCCTTATTTCTTCCCCATCATGCATGGTTGACGATTACTAACCTCAACTAATGTTGGAATAAATTAGGTACATCATAAATTTTTATGCATCCTAAAAAAAAATTAGTACATTTCATAGGAAAATATGGTACATTTGTTGGAAAGTTATATACACAAGTCATTTGACATTAATCGATGACAATCATTGATGTTATTAATCCCATCATAGATGGTTGATGGTTACTAACCTCAACTAATATTGGAAAACATTAGATATATCCTTCATAAATCTAGATATATTCTTTAAATAATAATAATAATAATAATAATACATTCAAAAGAAAATATGATACATTTTATCCGAAGATCAAGTACATTCTAGCATGTTCTTAGGTTATGTTTGGATCCAATAAAATTTGGGGGAAATGTGAAGAAAAGAAAATAGATATCAAAGTTGAAGGAAAATACAAAATAAATTCAAAGTCAATAAATTATTTATATATATTTCTTCAAATTTATTTCACTTATTTCCTCAGTTATATAAAAATTAAAGGATTTTAAAATATATAAATTTCTAATTAATTTTAATTATATTTGATTTTTTTTCTTTCATTAATACTTTCTAGGAATCAAATAGAGCTTTTAAGGATGTATAATAAATTATAATGCAATTTTGAATTATTTGAAAATATTTTGGCATTCATAGGAAGCATATTTCTTTTCTTTTTTTTTTTTTTTCTTTTTTTTTTTTTAATTTAAAATTACGCGACCCACCTTAACTAGTGTCATGTAGAGCATTGAAGTATATCTCTTCTTTCTCCTCACGAAACCCTAATTTTTCACTCTTGTCTCACAAAGCCCTAAGGGCACCACCTCTTGTCAACACTAAGGTTTGAAATATTGGTAAATACAGATATATCAATACTTGAATTTTACGAATATATCAGAAATATTAGAAAAATATCGATGGATATTTTGACAAAAATATCAATAAAGTAAAAATTATTTAAAATTCATGAAAATATTTGAAAACAACTATAAAAAAAATTATAAAATAAATTAAAATTCATATTTTAAAGTTATTTTGTAAATGTAATTGAGATAAATATTGTTATGAAGAAAAATATCTATATGTAATGATATATCGGTCTTAATAGATAATTTATTATTTATCTTATTAAATTAATTTTAATTTATAAAATATTAGAACTTTATTATTATCATTATTATTTATATTTTAGTTTTTTAAAAATAAATTTATATTTTTAATATTTTAAAATAAAAACATTCAAGGATAAATATAAAAAATTTAAAAGTGAAGTGATAGTAATTTTTTAGAATATGATTAATGAGATAAATTATGATACATTAAATATTCAAATTATAATTTATTTAATTCAAATATATTTAATAGTGTGAAATAAATGATGATACATATATATGATTTTTTAAATTTTTAAATTTTTTATATTTAATTATCATATAAATAATATAAAAAAAGACATATTAAAAAAATTATAATATTGATTTTCATATTTTTATTAATCAATTAAATATAATTTAAAATAAAATAATTAGAATTAGAATTTTTTTAAAGATAAACCTTAATAAATTTAAATTAAATATATATTATTAAAAAGTATCATAGTCCTATGGTAGCCTTGAACCCAAGCCACGGTTTTGATTTAATAAAAATTAAGATGGATAATTAATAATTATTTATATGGAGGAAAATTGTTCTCATGATTTTTTTTATTATTATTATTTTTTTTATCTCTACTAGATCTAAAACTCAAAGGGGCTACCCACTTCTCTCACCCGAGGCATCAAGAAACCCTTGTTTGAAGTTGCCCTCCAGACGAGAGAATCCCTAAAAAGGCCCTATTTTCCTCTGCCACTCTCAATCCTCGCAGGTACTAATCTAATCATGTTATTTATTTTTTTTGCGACCCCCGTTTGATGCTCAAGAAAATCCATCCCCCATTTGATTTCCGGGAAAATTCATCCTCGTTTGATTTCCGAGAAAATCCATGCAAAGCCCCAAGGAAAACCAAAAAAAATTGCATTTTTTTGGCTCCCTGTGTTTTCTGGATCTGTTCTAGGGGTCTCTTTGCTTTTATCCCACTGGATTTAAATTTCATGAACCTTAAATCCACGATTTTTGAGCTAGGCTGAAAAACACAACCTTTGCCTGCAAATCATGATCAGATTACCAAATAGCATCTTATTTGTTTTTTTTTTTTTTTTTAAAAAAAAAAAAAGAAAATGGACAGATTTTGTATCCTGTGCGTGGGCTGGACTGGTAGGAAATATCGGGAAATTTCCCGAAAAATCGGTAAAAATACCGATAAATATCGTGATATTTCCAAAAAATTACCGAAATTTGAGCCGGCCGATAAGCGAAATTTCTTGATATTTCAAACACTGGTCGACACAACAGCTACTCATCTTACGACGCTGTTTTTGGGTTCTCCCATGTAATTAATTTGATACTTTTTGAATTATTCCATGCAATTTTTATTGTTTTTGGGTGATTGTTTGTGGACATTCTACGTTTGGTCGCGTTTCGATGAATTATTTTGCATAAAAAGTTCGAAACTTTGGTAGGTATGTGGCCAATTTAGCATGCTAAGTTCTATGTAATTGAACCAGCCAATTCTTGCAATTGGCTTGGATCTTTACGAACACAATTATAGCACAAATACCCTTAATTTCTCAAATTCTATGTTTGCGGGGTGCTGCCATTGAATTTGTCAATGAAGTCGTCATTGAGCGTGTTGATGAAGCACTTCAGCAAGGCAATCCTAATTCAATAGCATGCTCCATGTTTTTATTGGTGCGAATTGGGAATTTGTGTAGTTGCTTGTTTAAATTCTATGCAATTGCATGAGTACAATAGGATGTGCCTTATTCAGAGGTACAACTTGGACTGCGCCTTGCATATAAGCTTGGAAAGGTCTTCACATCTTTGATAATTGAAGCAGTAAAATTTGGTGATTTAATGTGGAAACAAAAAAGAAAAGAAAAAGTGCAAAATTTATGTTAAATTATTTGTATTTGTAAATGTAATGGAAGGTTATTTTTGGTTATGTAGAAGTTCTGCGAACAATTTTCTGTTTCATTGGTTATACTTGTTCCAAGTAATTTTCATATGAACTCCTTATTTGGCATCTTGTAATTAATTTTTTGGTTTATACAACAATATTTTACGTGAATTTTTGGCATTCTTACTGCATATCTTTTTGCCACTTACTAGATTTTGTCAACCGTATTGCCAGTGTTTTTTCTGAGTTGGATGCCTTTGTGAAATTCAATTTGTAAAATTTCTGCCTTTTGCTGGTTTCATAATCATATTGACAATTACTAATAAAGATTTCATATTTAGATTCTATGTAGTTTGACTTAGTATATGTTTTCCGAAATTGCTGACAATCATATCTGGTGAAGGATTAATGTATTTTGGAGCTTAGAATAAGAAGATTCATGTATTTGTTGTTTCTCCCCTACAGTCACAGGCACAAATCACAATTTTTATGCTCCTCCTTGTTCCAAATAACTCTGGCTTACTGGTGCAAAAAGAAGCTTGCTTCCCCCACCCCACCACAACCACAATCCCCACCCCTTCTCTTTTTTTTTTTTGTTCAAATTGGTAATTTGCTATGTCATTCAAATTGAAATGTATTTCTTTTTCATATGCTTAGTTATATAATTGTATAATATACTGTGGTATAAACAGATGGAGGGCAGTCTTGCTGATGAGCTCTATTCCGAAACCTTGCAGCTATCAAGGGTAAAATTGGATCATGGGTCAACTACCAATCTTAAGCAGGATGAATTATGTGGTATTGACTTCAGTCTGAATTATTTGTTTCCCAAATTATATTATGAACTTATTCAGAAGCCTTTAGTGGGGTTTCCAATGGAATATTGCACCTTTTAGTGTCAATTGGAAATCTTTCTGAATGACACACAAATGCCTTGTAACTGTGCTTATCATTTTGCAATGTCTACTATCCTTAAGAGCTGATCTTTTGGGTGCTTTCAAGCAAAGCAATTGATTTAATATTTTGTTTCAGATAGCAATGGGGATGACTTATGGGATGGTTCTGATGAAGATTTGGATAAAGTATCTGATTTGGACAGGGAGTGGCAGAGGAGGCGTGACCAATTTCATACGGTATCCTTACCTGTTCAAGTTGATTGGTTGTTTATTTATTCATGCTGTTGGATGATCTTCTTTAAGCCAAGCTATATTATCATCCTTTTTGAATTTTTAGATTGGGTATCGTGATGGCCTCATAGCGGCTAAAGAAGCATCTGCTCAAGAGGGATTCAACGTTGGCTTTAAGGAATCAGTGTTTGTCGGATACAAATGGGGTCTTGTCAGAGGTGTTACTAGGTAATGACAAAAAGAAAAGAAAGAAAGAAAGAAAGAAAGAAAGAACTTGTAGTTTACTGATCTTTAGCATTTTCCAATTCTTTTTCTTATCCACAAAATCAGTTTAGTGCTTATTTGGTTTCACTTTTTGTTTGGCAACCTGGACAAAGTGCTCTAGCTTGCCTCCCAGATGGCTTGAAAGAGAAGTTGGTTGAAACAGAAGAAGCTAGAAACAAATTCCAGTGCTTGTACAAAACTGTTCATTCCCTTTCAACGGACAATGCACTTAAGTTGTTTCATGATGGCATCCTAAAAAATAAATCAGTTGAACAGACTGGGAATGTTGAGTCTAGTTCCAATGTAGCAGACATGCAAGATCGAAGTTCAGACAGCAATGTTCTGGAAAACCGCTTTGAAGAGCTTCACTCACTTCTTCGTGAGTCTCCAACAGTAAAAGTGCATTTAACAATAGACCTGTAGATTGTGAAATAGATTTTCCACATAATTTGTTTGTTATTCAGAAATAAACTAGTTTGCATTGTAAATTTTTATTGAAAAAAAAAAAGGTTCTACCTTCGTTGCAGTGGTAAATGTTGTAGTACTTAATTCTTAAAAGAGAAATGTATTCAGTATCATTATTTTTATGATGCTGTCAGTAATTCATATATATACATATATATATATATATAAGCTTCTGATCCTGGTTGAGATTTTCTTGCAACTCTTTCACAGGTATAATATATGATGGGACTCAAATATAAACAGATGGTATCTTACCAACAACAAATAAAAATTGATGACACTGTTTTCATTTGTTAAGAGACTTAATCCATACCTGTCAATTATTTTGAAAATAAGCTGCACATAGTTATAAATCCACTTGTATTTTTGTGTGTAGGTTATCAAAGGGAAGAGTCTAAGGTGGGTGGGGTAGTTGGGAGGCTCTTGGTAGCTTTTCTTTTTAAAACCGTTTATGATTGCCCTGTATGGGCATTTTCCAGGTGCGTGTCAAATTGATGATAGGGAAAGGACTCACCTTTGAGAGGAATCTATGAGGCTGCAGAGAGGGATGAACCATGGTATGCTGTGGATGACTTTCCTTATCATAAGAGAGGTCATGTCAGCTTTTCTTCTTCTACAAGGGAGTTCCAGGTTTGGTAAATAGAAATGAGTTGGTTGATCTTACATAGGAAGGGAAAAGTGGTTCACTTGGTGTGGTGATGTAGAAGTCCTGGCTTTTTTTCTTTGTTTGGTTGACATTTTCTTAAGTTGAATGAGAGCATTTTCCTGGAGTTGATCACTGATGTCAATCCCATTCTTTTTTATCAGTAAAGAAAGCACAAACTGCCAAAGGGGAGGCACCCCCCAGTAAGCTCAGAGTATACGAGGATCAGAGAAAAACCAAAAAATAAAATAAAAATTGCCAACTATTCCAGACACTCAACAAAGAGGGTGACCATAATTTCCTTCTAAATTGTCCAAAATAACATAGAGGGGCAACTAGTCACACAACCCTTTTATCTTTTCTGCAAGAACCAACCATGCCAAACTCCTAAAAGAGTCTTTTCTCTGTGTTGCCAAAGCCTTTGCTAGGTCATATTCTTGTGCTTGATAGTTGTGGTAAAGAAGTGGCAGAGGTCTGTTTCACTTTCAGAATAAATAGTTCAAGGAAGAGGCCTCTGGAGTTGGTAGAGGTTGTGGAACTCTTCGAATTTGATGGTGGCAAGGAAATTATTGGGAGTTTGGCTGAGGATTGAACTGGAACTTGTGCAAGTAGATAAGTTCTTTATGGAAGCAGCCTGAAAAAACAGGTGAATAAATTGGCACAAAAAGGAAAAATGAAGAAGAAATTAGTTGTAAGAAAAAAGTTGAGAACCTTGTAGTTGAAGGAGAGGAAACAAGTTTTGCATCAATTGCTAATATTTTCTGTTGATAACATTAGCCATGTGGTTGAATTGTTCTTTTGCATCTCTTCATGTGTTGCCAAATATGTAAAATTTTGTGCATAACGAAGTTGATAACTCATCTCAAATGCTTACACATGCAAGGAGCTGCATATTAGTCATCTTGAGGAGTGTTCTGTGAGGTATATGCTGTTTCCTTTTCTCGCTGTTCTGGACTTCTGTTAGTTAGCTTCTACTCTTTATGCTTCCTTTCTGCTTGTCTTTGCTTTCTTTTCCTTCCATTAATGTTACTACTTATTGGTAAAGATTAATGCTTTACCTTTTTTGTTACTATACAATCCACTGATTGAGATTCTAAAGTTTAAGGAAATAGAAATGGACGCTTACGAACTTGAAAAGTTTATTCACTCTGGTTCCAGAGTGAATAATCCTTTTGCAGACTACATAATCTTTTGATGATTGCTTGTGTGAATTGGAACTAGAATTAAGGGGAAAAGAAACAATCAGTCATATGTTGATACAACTCAATTGGTCATCAATACATAATAACAATAAACGAACAATCAGTATTGTAATTACCAATATCTGGAGGTTATGTGCCCTCTCCAGCAACAAAGGATAGATAGATGCTATCACACCAAGAAAACTAAACTCCACACACACTCTTGTTGTTACATAAATATTGAAATCAATGCTCTTAACTTAAACATTTGTTTCAGAGCTTAGGAGAAACACAATACTGTTTGGGCAGTTCAATCTCCATCTCACCATGGCTCCTTCAATAAGTTTTGCCTCTGATTCTGGAGAAGAGCTGCAGAACTTGTTAGTTGATCTTTTGGCTCCTGTAGTTTTCTCCTAGACACAGACCTTGGATAAATTATATTAGTACTTAGTTCACCGATTTATTGTAGTTATAGTATTGTACATAAGCTGCTTCCTCTGATTGCCACCTGCACAAAAGGGAAAGAATGGTTTGATCTCTAATTTATATTGGTTGGATTACTGTCTAGGTTTTTAGATTTTATACTTACAATAGAGTTGTAGATAAAATAAAGCAACAGGAACACAGGCTTTGCAGAATGCAGAGTTTTTGCGTTTACCTTAGAAACCTGCATCAGCTGCAGGCTTGAATGGTCCTTGGGTGAGCAAAAGCTGCTGAAGTATCCCTGATACGGGTTTCACATTTGGGCAATGGGAGTACTGTTTCAAAAGCTTCAACAAGCAGTGCCACTTTCCTCTTCCTAGCTGGAGCAAGTTCTGTGACAGCCTTGCGGAGTGCAAAATCAAGCATCCATTCCTCTGAGTTTTTCCTTTCATCCATCATTTGATGCCTGAGATCAACCTTCTCTGCTTCTGGGTCAGGCTCTAGTGGCAAGTAATTTGGTTCACGTGGATTGAAGCTTCTTGGTTCTTCGCTGTCCTTGACAGGTCTCCTGCGTCTGATTGCTCCTTTTGGCTTATTGGAGGTTGTGACTAGTTCTTGGTTGGTGTTGCGTCGTGCAGGGAAGAATGCAGTTCTGACTTCTGAGTTGGTTGTATTGTTGGAACTGAGGCGTGTATCTGCTGCTTCTGGTTCAGTTCTATCTTCCACTTCCATGTTGTCAACCTCTCCATCACTGTTTTCAGCTAAAGCAGATTTCTTCATTTTTGAATCACTGTGTTCCTCCGAATCCATGGAACTTGTGATTTTGAACTTCCCAGCTTGAGCTTGATCCTTCTCAGAGTCAATCTTGTCTTCAACATTGTTGTCACATGGGTGATCCTGAGTTTCTTCAAGAAGGCTTTCATCAGAAAATGCTTGACTTGATTTACCGTTATCAGCAACGCTATCCGCTTGTCCTTTCTTTTCCTTTCCTCCTTCATCACCACCATCGATGAGTTCCTGCTCCAGGACAAAATCTCTTGTGGCAACATTCTGATTTGTTTCTAAATATTCAGTCTTCAGAAGGAGGGTTTCATTGAATGCCTCTTCACTCAGCCTTCTTCCTTCTGTGATGGAATCAAACTGGTGGTCTTCACTGGCCTTGTCACCTCCATTGAAATCTTCATTTGTTTCATCCTGATCTGTAATGTTTGAATCTTGAGACGAATCAGAGCCTTGGTTCTTGAGCTGCACATTTGCATCATCATCTTGAAGAAATCCACTCTCCTGTTGATCAATCATGGGTTTATCCGCAATTTCAATGTCACCGGTGGCTTCAACATGCCCAAGTTGGGGATACATCTCCATGATTAAAGACCCTGCTGCAGAAACTCCACTCTTCTCATTATTGGCTGCCACTGGTTCGTCAATTGCCTCTTCAACTGGAGATGAATCAACGTGAATGCTGAAGAAATCATATATCCCGGCCTTTCCATCTTCTTCATGAGTTGCTACTTCCTTGAAAATTGAAGAAATTTGCTCTTCATTTGGGCTCTCGGACATTTGGCTAGATTCATTGTTCTCCAGATTCTGGTCTATGCTATCTGAATCTGAATCACTGTCGCTGAATTGCACTTCAAAGCATGAACTTTCATCTTCAATGACCTCTTGCTGCACTTCAGAAAAAATCTCCTCAAAGCACTTGCTGATAATATCATCTGGCTTGGAGGTGGGTTCATCATGCAAATCAGGATGCTTGATCTCCAGCAGGTAACCGCTTCCCAAATTAGACTCATCGTTGCCTTGGTTTGAATTATCAGGATGTTGGGCCGAAAATTGCCCCTCTTCCCAGTCCATATCAGTAGCTTCAGATTTTGATTCCCACCCATCACTGCTGTATCCAGGAGTGATTTCTCCTGGAGCCAAGGAAGGTGGATAGTCTTCATCTGCTTCCTCTGCCCTCTGGTCTCGTTCAGAAGAGGTTTCAGCGAAAACGATATCACTGTTCTGATCCAGATTTTCCCCAGAATCAATCTCAGAGACTGGTGGTTCATCTGATTCGCTGTCAGCAACTTGCCCATCATCTTTTGTTGTTTCATCACCACCTTCAACTGAAGGCATGATGTCATTGAGATGTCCAGTTTCCCCAGCAACATCAACTATCTCCTCATCATCCTGATCAGGTATGTTGCTTCCAATTGCTTCAGCAGAGTCATCTCTATTTTTAGCATAGATTTCAATGAAAAAATCCATGCCAACTTCTTGTATGAGAGGGGACACTGCTGAGCTACCTGAATCAACTTCTTGAATGGCAGGTTTCCCATCAATGATCACCTGCGCAGTATCAATTGCTTTCATGCCATCACCAGGCAGCTTAGCTCTTCGCGGGGATAGAGCTTCCAATTTCATAGTCTTCTGGGTCTTCAGCACACGTCGCCTTGCTGACAAGAAGCACTTCAATGGAGGCAAAGGAGCATGGTGATGACCGTTGAGAGAACAATAAGTATAAGGGCAAACCTTGATAGCTGAAGTTCCTTCATATTCAGTCCCCCCAGGATTGAGCATGAGATATTCAGGAAACTTGGAATCTTTCAGGGTTGTAGAACACGTAGCTCTATGTGCATCCATATCTGCACACAGAGCAACCTTGGAGCACTTCTTGGTAGAAGCTCTCACCGGTTTAAAGCTAGGACTCTTTGTTAAGGTCTTCACCAGTTTCAAACTTGATGTTCTTGCAGTTCTATGGGTGGAAGCGGAGCAAACTTTTGAATTACTTGAAAGCCTCCGCCCACTGCCAGAACCAGTTTGAGGACTCCGGGGACTCACCTGGGAACTCTCCTTCCTTGCATCAGAACAGCTGGTGGACTTCATATAATTTGGCGACCCATCAGGTGGCCTGATCACAGATTGCTTTGCTGCAGCTGGTTGGGGACTGAGAGGAGGCGGCTTGCCAGGCTGCAGAGGTGATGATCTTAAGCTATCAATATCTGAAAGCTTGATTGATCTTGATTTCTTCATTTTCTTCTTCATGTCAGCAGCCCTGTTTCTGCCATCCTGGTGCTGGGAAAACCCCGGTTTGAGGTTCCCCAAACGCTTCTCGGTTTTTCTAACATGATCAGCTTGGATTCCAAGCTTGTTGCCTACCTTTCTTTGGACCATCTTCAGAGGAAAACCACTGGCATCTACAATGGGAAGATGCAAACAGAGGTGGGTTTTCTTTCTTTGGGATGGAAGGAAAGAAAGGTAGTTTTCTATGGTTTTTTTCTCAGTTTTTTCATTCTTCTTTTCTTTTCTTTTGGGGTTTGAGATAAAAGCTATGAATATGAAGAGAAGAGTCTTGAAATCCCAACAACTAGAGATTCTTCCTAGTTTGGTATTTGCCTTTTGGGGCCCCTTTCTATGTGAGGTTTTTAGCAGATCAAATTTGAATAAGGCTGAGATAGGAGCTTGATGCTGACTTGAATTTTTATAAAGGGTTTGGGCCCATTGGTTTTGGGCAGTTTCTGAATTGAATTATTACATGGGAGTCTTTTGAAATGGGGACTCTTCTGCATTGGGCGCTGTCTTTGTTCCTTATTTCTTAAGGCATTACTCTAATTTTGATTAGATATACCTGCTCCACAGTTCAAGGTCCATGGTAAATGACAAAAATGCCCTTCATTATGTCAATAATTCAGCTCATAATAGGGATGCATTATGTGAAGATAATTGCATTTGTTGTATGCAAAACACACTTGCGTCATCATATGTTGCTGCATTGTCCTTGCTCTATGTGAAATGACGGAAATGCCCATCATCATTTCAATTAGTCAATTCATAATAGGGTGTATCAAGAACCCAAAAGCTATGTTAAATTCAATAAGAACTTTTGTACCTCTTTTTTGTAATTTTGTTAGAAGACCTTCATGAAAATATTAAAAAAAATATTGCTTTTGATAGAAGTTTTATTTTAACTTATGCAAAAAGTTATCAATTTTAATAAAATTTCTATAATATCAATATCATCTTTTGAAAAAATATAATTTCGACTCAGGGTTAAAGCTAAAAACAAAAAAATGATCCCAAATAATACGTAAATTAATTAAACTAAGTCATGATAAGAGCTTGTTATTCAAGTTAGGTAGGTTTATCAATCCAATGGCTACTTGGAAACCATTTGTGATCATTCCAATTTTGTTGAAAAAAACAAACTTGGCAAATTCGAAGAAACTTTTAACCTTAAAATGGGAAAATAATGAAATGAGGAAGGGGTATTATCGTAATTTCAAATTAGGCATTCGTTTTTCTTTTCTTTTTCTTTTTTTATTGGGCATAGAGGGCATTTGACCCATAAAAGGGTAGGGACCGACCAGCGTGGGTGGGCGGTCGCACTATGCAAAAGACAAAGCCACTGAGGCACTGGTCGGCTGAAACTGGGCCATGGGGGGTGGGACCCTCCTCCTCTGCCATTCACCTTTAAGGCCTTCCATCAAGCAGACACAGACGCTCCTCTTAAACCCCTCATCCACTCTCAATTTAATAAAATATTAAAGGTTTACTTTCTTCTTCTTCTGTTTTTTTTCAATTTTTTTCAGCCACTCCCTTCTCTTTTTTTTTTTTTTTTTTTCTTTTTTTAAAAATATTAATAAGTCACTTCCATTTTTAATTTGTTTTATTGATTCAATTTTTGAATAATTTATTATTATTATTATTATTATTATTATTATTATTATTGTTTTAGGTATTTAGACTTGAGCGGTATTTTGAATTTTTAGTTTAATTTTTTTAATATATATTTAAATTTTGAGTATTAAATAAAGGTATGAAGAAAATTAAGAAATCTTGAGAGTAATTCTCTCTCTCTCTCTCTCTCTCTCTCTCTCTTTATGTGGGTTGGTTAAGGACAAATTACTTCATTAGTCAATGAGTTAGTTGAAAACTTGAATTCAATTCAACCCTTTTTGCTTTATTTTGAATTTTTACCAACTCCCATCTTGAATTTTTTTTCTAAATCACATTTCTCAAAGGACATGAGCTTGATTTATTTTGTAGTTTCACATGAATGCTTCTTAATTATAATTTCATTTTGAAAATATTTTAAAGCCTTCTATTTTATTTTATATATTTGAAAACATTTTAACAAATTATTAATTAATCTATTATTTATATTATTATTATTATTATTATTATTATTAAAGATGATGATGATAATAATAATAATTCCTAAACGGCAATGGGGTAGCTAAAATCATACTAGACAAATAATCCCTGTTGCTTCATTTGTCAAAGAAATAGTTGAAAAATTGAATTCAATTCAAGCAGTTTAGAACCTGTTTGGCCATGTAATTGAATTCAATATGTTTCTCACATCATGATTAATTTCGGTGCCGTGTTTGAAGAGTAACACGAATTTTCCTAAAATGTTAATCTTATTTCCTACTTTTTCCCAACTAAGGAAAGTGACATGTTAAAATATTTTAGAAATATTTTATTAAAACATAAACTTTTATGTATTGAAAATTATATATATAATCTCATTTTGATATTTTTATTTTTAAATATTTTATTAAATAAATATTTGATATGATATAGGGATTAAAAAACTATTGAAGAATATTTTTGTCTAAATTTTTTTATTTTATGTTAAAAAAAATGTCATTTTTTTCAACCCTTCTTTTAGACACGTCTTAAATTCATCATAACCATTTGAATATAAAACAAAATAATATCTATAAAGTTTGAAATGGGTGGTTACAAAATATCCCTTATATTATTTTTTTTTTAAATCCACTTTAATTTGATATAAATATGAAGAAATTAATGAAAAGTAATTTTGTTTTAAAATATCATATTTTATAAATGTGAGGATTATTTTTAGGGTTTACTCTATCATCAAAAATGTCAAAATTCAATCACGTAAATAAAAAGTTAACACCAATCACAAAGTATTACATGGGTATCTCAATTTTACTGCAATCTCATTATTTTGTATTTTGTATATGGTCTCATTACTTTATATTATAACTTCATCTCTTTGTACAGTTGTACTTTCCTCGTGTTGATTTGTCGATGGGTCTTGTATATTTATGTTTTTATTTGACGGTTTAAATTTTATTATATGGTTTAATGATATAAATAAATATTTGGTATGCTACCAAATTGACATGACATGGTAGATTTTTCTTTTCCTTATTTTTATGATTTAGATTAATTTATTAGAAAAAAAATTATTAAAATTGTCCTTAAATTCCTTTTCTTCAAAATCCAGCCGACACTGGGATTCCCAATTTCCCATCCGTTTGGGATTCCAAAAAATCCAACCGACACTGATTTCTATTTTCCCAAGCTTTCGGTGCAATTCCGTTTCCATTTGAAATCCCACGGAAACCTGCAAACCCTAGAAGCACCTTGATTCCATTAGTGGGCTCCACCTCAATAGAAATCGAAACCTACTCTTATGATTTCAAATTGGTGAAACATTATGATTTTATAATGTAGGCCACCAAAATATTTGTGGACCAACATTACTTCAATGCCTGTAATTTAATTATATCATATGGTTTTTTAGGTTAGAAACTTGAATTCATTTGACCAATCCCGTTTCTCACGTGTTTGCCACGTGGGGTTGAAGCAGGACGTTGCTTTATTGTTATCGATTATCATAGTGTGTGTGAATAGATTATTTAATTCTAATTAGAAAATTAATAATTAATTGAAAAGAATAAGAATTAATAGGTTAAAATTGATGACATAATCTCATATTTGTGAAATTAACCCTTTCAATGTTTTTAATTGAAGAGTAACCATTTTGGACATAAATGTTCTTAACTGTTTCAAGTATTTACATAAATGTTTTAAAATAAATAGTTGTTTTTATAAGAAAAAAAATGATAATATTTTTGTCAAAATAAGTCGAAAAAAATATGGAGGTTTAATTTTTTTTAAATAAATAATACAAAGATTAAATTATTGAATTTTATTTACATAGACTTTCAACTTTCTTTTACTTTTTCTATTTAAATATAATTTTCAATAGTGAAGACAATCACTCACTCGTAACACCTATTTAATTACTTATTTAATTTGATTCTATTAAAATTATTAATTTGAGATACAAACAAAATGATAATAGTCATGTCATTATACGTAGAGATGACAATGGGGTAGGTTTAGGACAGGTTGCTCCCATTCCAACCTCACCCTATTTATTCAAAATAATTCTCATCCTCATCCAATTAAGAAAATTAAATGAAGCAGGGCGGGTATGCGAATTTCATATACCGTCTCGTCCTCTTTAACTATTTTTTTTTTTGAATTTTTAATTTTTTTAATTATTTAAAAAAATTTAATTACATTAAAATAAATATATTTTATAAATTAAAATAGTATAATTTTTTATAATTTATTTTATTGAAAAATATTGTTATTATTATTATTATTATTATTATTATTATATATTAAAAATAGGAAAATAAAATTTAAATTAAATTAATTTTGTATATAATCAGGGACGGGGACGGGGTTGGATAAGACAATACTCAAATGCTTCTTGAACTTGCCCCGAGTGTTAAAAAAAATCTCAAATCCAATGTCTAACTCGTTTATTTCAAACTCGTCCCGAACAGACTAGATTATTATTATTATTATTGAAAATAAATAGATGATGAAAAAACCAATCAAAAGAAGGTGAAAATATGTAGATGGGGATGGGGATGGGCTCTTGTTGTTTTGTTATTGGCCTCCCAAGTGGTCTACATGATAATGATAATAGGAAGGGAATTTGGAAAGGAATGCAATTGTTTTATCAACCCACATATTTGACAACTCTTGTCTTGGAGTCTATATAGAGCCAAATTCACTTTTGGGAATCGAACATGTATTTTTAATACTTGATGAGACCTCCGCATCTTCCTCTTCTGCCAACTCTAATAAAATTTGATTGATTTTTCCTTCTTCCTTTTTCCATCCATTTAGAATTATAAGAGCGACCAAATAAGTCTACGAATTTAATTTTTAAATAAATTATAAAAATCATCATTTTTTTTTTCAATTTAACTCTTAATTTTAAAAAAATAATAATTTCAATCATAAATTATACTCAAATATTAAGTCATTCTGTTAGCATTTTTCATAATATATATATACATGGAAAGACCCATTAGACAAATTAGCAAGCATACAAACATCGGTATAAGTTTTTTAAATGATATATTTTCCATTGACAATGACATAGGTTTTTCATTTATTTCGATTTCATATTTTAGGTTTGACTACAATATCAAATGATGCTTTTTTTTCTCTTTTTTTTATACCGATAAAAAGGTACTACCAATCAAATTATGTTATGTATATAAATTTTAGTCTAATTGTTTAGACCCGATGTCATTTGTTTCTATCTTTTCACCTTTTTGTCATTCATTTATACTCTCATTTAACGACTTAAATATCATCATCCATGTTTCAACAACCCCAATGTATTATCCAATAGGTACTACTTTAGTACTTAATAAAGCTTAAAAATAGTTTTAAGTTCCAAAATGGTCTACGACATCTTTGTTTTTTTTGTTCCATCCGATAATGAGAGGAAAAAAACTTATGATAGCAACCAAATAATTTTGATAATAATAATTATTATTTATAATGTTTTTTAAGGATGAATATTGTAATTCGTATTAATTCTTTGATAATAGTTTTTTTTTTAAAAAAAAAAAAAAATCCATTCTTCATTATGTACAATATAAAAGTTCTCAATTTACTCTCCATATATCTAATTATTTCTCAAAACACTTTATAAAAATAATATCTTAAATTTGTTTTAAAAAATAATTTTATTTTCATCATAAATTTTCAAAAATTGTTTTAAGTTCAGAATTCACCAAACTTCTTTTTGAAGTTGGAAAACTATTTGTAGACTAAAAAATCATGTTTTTTTTTTTTTTTAAAGAATGGTTTTTAAATAAAGTCTACATATTCAAATGTTATCACAATAGTATTATATAACTTTATAACATATAAGATTTATGTGGTCTTTATTTTTTGACTGAATAGAAATAGTTAAAATATTTAATTTTTTCTATTAAATTAAAAGTAGTCTTTATATCAATCAACATAAAAAAGTAAAAAAGTGAACTTGTTATTAATAAGTTTAATTTAATTATATTAGTTTATATCAATAAATTATTTTTAGTTGAATAAAAAAAGTCAAATATTTGTTATTTTTTCTATTCAACTAAAAAAAACACCATCTTAGATTAGATTTATAACACATATTGAAATTATAAAATTAATGAATAATTTTTTAACTAATAATTTTTATTAGACAATTCCTTATTAAAAAGTTACAATGGTATCAAATTGACCCTGAGATTTGATTTTTTTTTTTTTTTTTTTTTAAATTCACGAGGAAAAAAAAAAAAAAAAAAGCTTAATTTTACTCCAACCAATGGGGATCAAACAAACTTGATCCTAGAAACCTAACTATGCATACAAAAAGGGATGATTTGTTACTTTTTTGTAAGCTTAAACCAGATGATAAGCACTTATCCCATTGAGGGTTTAGAGGCATCCTATACCAACTTTATCAGAAAGAAAAAAGTAGAGCTATCTCTATATCTATATCTAAAGTTGCCTCTTTAAATAATACACTTTTATCACTAATCATCTTTAAACAATTAGACAAAAATCTCATTGGGAATCTTCTTTTTGTTTCCCGGGAAAATGATGTGAAAATTTTTCTGAATCATTTGTTTTAGGGAATTGTGTTTTGGGTATGTAATTATATGAGAAAATAATAATATACAATTGATTCATTGAACCATGAATGAGAAGCCATTGGGTATTTGCTTACGAGGAAACATAAGCACTAAAAGTTATGATTGATTAGGGGAAAGTATTAAGAAAAAAAGAACAAAAATTAAGGAAAAATGAATTTTCTTTTTTTTTTTTTTTAAATATTTGAATGCTAGGAAAAATATAGGGGAAAAAATGCAAAGGGGAAGGGGGGGGAATGCTATAAAATTTTACTCTCCAATTTCTTTAAATAAATGGGGAAAAATCATGAAGGTGTATTCATCAACTTTTTTACATAGATAACTCAAATTATAATTCTATTTTTTTATTTTTTTATTTTTTATTTTTTTCTCTCAATTTTCTTTTCAACTCACTTGGGTGGGTGTGTGAATTTTGATTTTTCATCCCACACCTCTCCAATTAAGGGCAATTTCTTTCATTAAAAGTGTTTTGTTCTTTCAAATTTTAATTGATAGAAATTGGAACAAGTCGAAACACAATAATTACAAGAGACGATACTAATATTATAAAAGTTTGAAAAAATAAGAAATAACTTCATATATAAGTTTTAAAAAAAAATTCTATAGAAAATAGTAATTCCGTTTCATTTGAGGTAGTTATTTATTTATTTAATTGCTTTTTGCTTCCACTAGAATTTGAAATCAAAATCATTGGCATGATTTATGAAAGAGTAATTGTATTGTAAAAGTTTTGTTAAGTATGAAATGGATTTTTATATAAGCTAAAACAAAACTTTTATAAAAAGCTTTTTATTTTTTTAAATACTTTGTTTGAGGTAGCTTCTTATTTTTTTGCTTTAGCAAGTAATTCAAACCGATTATAAAATCAAAATTTTTAAATGATAATATTAGGATTATAAAAGTTTTATTAAATCTGAATTTTTTTATAAGTTAAAATAGAGCTTTTATAAAAAGTAACATTTTTCTAACTTTCATATTAAATTATTTTTAAAATTATAAACTATTGATAAAACTAGTCAAACAAATATGAATATTCTTATTGAACCTAAAAAAAAAAAAAAAAAAAGTGAAAGTTATCTTTTCAAAAATCCATCCAAATAGGCCTTAAGTCATAACCCAAATAAGTAGGCTTAAAATAATGATTTTAACTTCTCAATTACTAATCCAAATAGGGTCTTTCTTGTATAAATGCCAAATTCATCTTGGGAATCAAAGTAATGAGGAGACCTTTGCATCTTCCTATCACACCAATATAAATAAATTTAATTGTTAATTATTTTTATTTTTGTTTAGGAATGATTACATAAGTGAATTGTTGAAGCAACCAAATAGTTTTAATAGTTATTATTTTCTTTTAAAAATATTGTCTCATTGTTCTTTCATCCTAGAGCTCCCCAATTAGGGATAATTTCTTTCATATATAATATAAAAATATTTGATTGAATGAGAAAATAACCCTTTTTTTTATCACATGAAATATAATTTTTTTTTATGGACAAAAATACCTTTCAATAATTTTTTTCTTAAGCATCTCATATTAACCCATTTCTAAAAATAAATAAATAAATATAAAGATTGTTTCATATTTAGGATAAAAGTCTTATTTCTAGGTGTTTGCTAAATCAGCTTAATAATTTAAAATGATTTTAACGTAATTTAATTCATTAAGTATGTTTGGTAAAATAATTTAATAGTGTGACTTAAAGTCAAAAACAACTTTAAGTAATAAATAAAATTAATTACCGTTTTCTTAAATTTATATTTTTATTTTACTTTTTTACCTTCATTTGTCTTAATTATTTCCACGATCTCCTTTACTACTCTACCACCTTTACTGTTACTTAAACTCATTTATCCTAATTATAATTTATAAAAATAAATATGTTAATTCGATGATTTAAAATATGTTTTATATTAATTTTATCAAACAAATTTAATACTTAAAAATAAGAATTAAATAATAAGTTTTAGATTAATAATTTAAGTATAATTTAATTTAAAATTAATTTAATTTATTAAATAATAAATATTAAATTTCACCACACCACCCCGCCTTCTATAACTAGGCAAGATATGTGTGGTGGGGATAGGATAAAGTTGTAGAGGGTGAAAGAGTGTAGATGTGAATGAGTTGTTTGGTTTCTTGTCATGGACCCCCAAGTGGTGTACATCATGATGGCAATAAGAATAAAAGTGAAAGCTATGTGTAATTGTTAATGCCTTGGGTTGTGTTAACATATACATCATGTATGGATTGGACATAGCCATCATGACTCCACATCACATGGGTGCCTTGGAATCTTGGAGCCATCATCCTATGCATAGTGCCAAATTCACCTTTCGAATTTTGGAATCAAACATTTATTGCTCTTACTTCATCACCCCTTTGCATCTTCCTATCATTCCAAATGCAATAAGGTTACCTCCATTGTTTCTTTTTTTTCTAGAATATCTACCAAATAACTTTGACAATGATATATATATGTATGTATATTTTAGATATAAGATTTTTGTTCAATTTTTTTTTTTTTTTATAAAAGAAAATATTATAATTTATGTTTGGATAATTTATGAAACTCTTTGATGAAAATGAAGAGGTGGAGAAAATGTTGTCGGTATTGGCATGGACCAGCATTGCGGGCCCGAGTTAAGTTTTGTAGGTTGGCCTTAGCCCATGGCTTAGGCCCAAATCAAGTATGGGCCTGCCCAAGTCAATGGTTGAATTCAAGATGGGTAACCTTTATCTCAATCTCTTTCCTATTATTTAAATACATGTCTGACGTGGGTTAAGGAATTTAAGAGCTTATTTAATAATTATTTTTTAGAATTGTTTTATGATTTCAAATAACATCTTTTAATTATTTTTACTTTTTTAGAGTTGTTTTAAATAATAATTATACAAATATGTATAATAATTAAAAATAAAGCTCTAAACATAAAAATTATTGTTAAAAGACATTTAAAAATATTAAAAATAGGTTAAAAATATTTCAAGTTCTAAATAGGCTTTTGTTTATCAAAAACTCTTCTTAAAAACTATTTATTAGAAGTGTTTTTAAAAACAGTTACCAAACAGCCTAACATACCCATCCACCCAGTTTAGTTTTCTTTTTAATATTTTTTAAAATTATAATTATTTGAAAATAAATATAATTTATAAATTAATTAATTATTTTCAGAAATTTTTATTAGAATTAAACTCTTATTTTTATTTTAAATGCATTCAAATAAGGAAAAAAAAATATGAATTAAAATTTTTTTATTTAATTCTATATGTAATTCTATAGTTTGTTAAATGACATATTTATATTAAACTTATAACAAATATTGCCATTATAAATGCTAAAAGTCAGTGACGGAGCTAACAAATGGCTTGAGGGGGGTAATATTTAGGTATTTATTTCAGGGGACTAAAAATTGAAAAAAAAGCATTGTGGTCCATGGAAATAAAGGAATTCTTCACCTATACATATGAGAAAGGGTTCAAATTCCCTTGAAGAATATTATTATTTTTTTTTTTAAATTTCAAGGGGGCATATGCTCCTTTGGGCATGCATTGACTCCATCCCACTAAAAACCTTGGGCTCTAATATATATATATTAGCTTTATTTTTATTTTTTTTAATTAATGAAAAGAGCTTAAACTTGAGGAAATAAATAATGATAACCAACATAATCCCTGGAAATCTAGGAAGTTAGTGAGTTAGGTAAAGTTTTGGCAGCTCAAGATCTCTAATAGACAATGACATTAATGTGCTAATTGTTTAAAGCTAACCATTGAGAAAGAAGGCATAAAAGTAAGCCTATCACACTTAGGATAGAAACCCTAGACCAACTTTATAAAAAAGAAAAGGGAGATCTTTATATATTGTGGCATCTTTAGATAATGCACTCATCACTAATCATCTTTAAAGGAATAATAAACAAAAATTTGATTGAGGACATGCTTTTGTTTTCTAGGAAAATGATTAGAAAAATTTTCTAAATCCTTAGTTTATGGGATTTGTGTTTTGGTTATGTGATCCAAAATGTTTAAGGAATTAAAGAGGTATCGAAGGAACTCTTAATTTCAATCATTGAAAATACATGATAAAATCTAGTTCATTAGATAATGATACGAAAAATTGGACCAATGTATAAAATAATGGGACTAACTATAAACAACGAACTAGACTTTGTACAAAATAATGTAATATAAATGTGCATATGATATGATCTTATTGATTGCATAATTTAATACATATCGATTTGGTACTATAGCATGATCACACACCTATGGATTATATGAGAAAATCATAATAATATGCGATTAATTCAATCAACCATGGATGAGGAAACCAGTGGGAATTTGCTTATGAAGCTTTTCAAGGCCTAGGTGTGTGCAAGCACAAGCTCCAAGGCAATTTTTCTGGAAAAGAGGAGTGATATAAGGTGCTTTTGATCTTTGTGGCATGCTTCTTTTGTAACTAAAAGATAGAAAATTAATTAGTGGGTTCACCTTTTCTCCCTTTAAAGCCCCCAAACTAAGGATGCTTTGTTTTACTTTTATATGTACTAAATATGGATCATTTAATTGTTAAAAAAAAAACCAAAATTTCTAAATTTGTTATGAAAATTGATTAATTTTTTAAACAAATTTAAGGTGTTTATAGTTACTTTTATTTAATGTTTTGAGCATTAATTAAAAAAATATAAAAAATGCTTTTACATTATATATAAATATACAACAATTTTATAGAGGATAAGT
Organism: Vitis rotundifolia; assembly: GCA_030254885.1. Lineage (NCBI taxonomy): Eukaryota > Viridiplantae > Streptophyta > Magnoliopsida > Vitales > Vitaceae > Vitis > Vitis rotundifolia. The sequence goes on from CM058170.1 coordinate 11,772,948, forward strand.
TAAGATAATTATTTTTTAAATTTGAGTTTTCAAATAGAAGCTTCTTCTAGATTATTGTAATAAAAGAACTAAGAACTATTTGCGAAATAGACCTTAATTATTTGAGCTTCTTAAAATTGAACTAATATCTATTAAGTTATACCAAAATAAGAGTTCTCTGATATCATTTATAACAACTTGTACCAAATTATATAGATATTACCTTTTCTAAACCCAAAAGATCTTTATAGTTTTAAAATGCGTTTATAAGATTAAGAGGAGTTCATACTTATATGGTATCAATATATCCGATATAAGATATCACAAATACTCTCATGTAGACATAATATTCTCATTGTATCTTACGAAATTAAGAGGTCAAATAGACAAACACTGTATCCCACAAGATTACGAAGTCAAACAGACAAACATCCCCTATAAGACCAAATAAACCCTCACATCGGGGTCGAGAATTGACTCTAATATCATTATACCATTTTATAAAAACATGGATATTATTCGTTTTACACCCTCACGACTTTAAAATGTGCTTATATGGTTAAGAGGAGTCAATACATATATAGTGTTAAAAACTTTCTCCTCAATCCAATATTGGACATCATAAAATAGTGATTTTAAGAAATATTTCCAATATTTTCAACACTTGAAATATAAAAATTTCTAAGTGTTAAAAAGGTTAGAAACACTTTCTAAACCTAACATAAGCTAAATTACCTTGATCTTACTTGTCCAAAGCCATTATAAGAAAAAAAAAGAAAAATTTGAAGTTGAAATTCCCACACTATACAAATTAATAATTTACTAGAAATAATAATAAAAAAATTATTCTACAACAACCAAGTCTTCTTGTAGCAAGATTTGAGAACATCTTCACATTGCATTAATTGAATTCTACATGATAGCTAGCTAGGGTTTATACATATATAATGTAGGCCAACTAATAATTTGTCGTGTTATGTATGTGGCTAAGCTTGCCATGCAAGCATATGTTGTCTTTCAAACTCATGGAGCCCAAATACCTAATTTCTTATCATTTTGGCTTTCTCCTTTTATTTCATCTTCCTTTGGCATGCATCCTCCTATCAAAAACTCATTCTTGACTTAATGACTTCTTTATACGTGTTTCAATTAAATCCACCTTAACCTTCACTCTTCTTTTTCGGCACCAGCTAATAATAAGTGCTAATCAGGTTGAGCCTCATCGTGTTCGAACAAGAGAGCTAAAACCTAATATCACCTGGCATTTTCCCGCCTACCAAACATGCCACAACATAAAAACTTGCACACACTAAACCAACAACATTTCTTACTGCAATGACTGCATTCAAGCATGGCATGTGACAAACTTCCAAATTATTAGTCAAATTCCAACATTCTTCCCATGGAAAATGCAGTCTAATCTGCATCCATTACTCAATACAATCCAATAATTCATGAATTATTGACAAACTTTCCGATTTAGTCTGGATAATTCCAAGGTGACAACCAATATTCAGACCCACTTCCACATTCTTTCCAGTGAATCAGACCCAATAATTTTTTTTCCCTTTAAATGTATGGCCAAATAGCATGTGAAGTTCTTATGAAGAAGGCAATACTAGCTAGGGTTACACCTCACCTACGGGTCCACTGAACCCTAAAATTGGAGCAACTTTCTTCACATCCAAACAAATGTTGCTCATTGTTGATCTTCAACATGCATGCATGTATCCTAATTCTCTAACATTTTTGTGAGTGTAAGATCATTTATGTATTGTCGTGTGATCCAACATTATTATTTCAAGAATTTTTTTTTTCCATTTTTTTTTTTTTTGGGTAAACAACTAGGGTACAAGGAGGATATCTCGTGTTAATTATTTCTTACATAAACTATTTTTGATACGAGATGTATAATTATAAAATATTTTTAAATAAGTTAAAGGTATAAGGAGTCTGATTGGCCGATTCAATAATTTAGTATGATTCAATGAACTCATTTAAATCATTAAACATGTTAAATATGTTCGATAAAATAATTTAATATCATTGCTTGAGAGTCAAAATTACTTTAAAGTAACAAGCTAGAAAAAAAATTTTGAATTTAAAATAATTTTGTACTCTAATTACCCAATGTTATCTACTTCTCATGGCTTTCCTTCATAATTATAAGCTTTTTTTTATAAAAAAAAAAAAAGAAAAATTCTCTTTCATCAACTTACTACTTAGTATTTACTTATATTAAATTAGTAGTTAAAAATTCAGTTAATTTTAATAAAAATATTAATGTTTTAAAATAAAATTTAGGTAATAAGTCAACAAATTAAAATAAAAAGATTAAAGTCAACTTTTAAAGTTTTAATTTTTTCCATTTTGCCAAACGCCATCAGAAGTGGAGGCATCAAAAGAAAAAGAAAATTAGAAATTTTAAAGACCCATAAGATTTGGTGGTCTTTTTGCATTGTAATGAAATATACTATTTGTTTCTGGAGACTATAAAACAATAGTGTGTTGGTCTTTGGGCTGGAATTTCTAAGCCGATTACAAAGATGAGTTTGGGTTGGGCGGCTTGGAGTTTAGGCCCAAGCCCAGTAACAGCTCAAAGTTGGGGGCCAAACTTGCCTCCACCAGGCATGTAAACGAGTTTGGGTTAAGCCGTGGCCTAAGCCCCCATAAATAAAAGGGATTTAAATAATAATAATAATAATTTTAAAATAAATATAAAAATTCCATACTTTTTATCACTTAATTTATTTTTATAGTGAATTTATCTTTTAAAATATGAATTCACTTTTTATATTGAACTCGTCTTTTGAAAAAGAGAATTCACTTTTTGCATTGAATTTTTTTTTTTAAGATGAATTTATATATATATATATATATATATAATTTGTCTTTTGAGAAAACAAGTTTACTTTTACATTGAACTTGTCCTTTAAAAAGATAAGTTCTACTTAAAATTGAAAAGTATGATAATTTTATAAATATTTTTGGTGGTATGTTTTTTTTTTTTTTCATTACACTACTTGTGCATATAACCTTAAATAAAAGGTTGCAAATTTAAACTTATTATTATTATTATTATTATTATTATTATTTTGAGAAATTAGCATATAAAAATTTGTATCAAAATTTAATGAGAAATTTACAGAAAATAATTTGAAAAAGACGACAATTCTTTTTATATTATTATCTAAATAAATTTTCTTTTAAGATATTCGCAACAAGTAGGGGACAAACTCTCACTTTAATGTATAACTAACAAAATAAAATTTATTAAAAATGTTCACATATAAGGTTTAACTATTTTAAATTTTCTATGTTATCTCTCCTAATATCTATATACACGTTTTAAAACAATGATGACTCATTGAGTTTAAAGTGAACAATATCTATACAAAAAGGAATGGTTTGTTACAAAATAGTATTAAGGTCGATGATTGACCTCAAAATAGGCCTTTGTCTATATGATCCTACAAGGAACATTTGTTTGTTTGGTCTTACATCTTGTGGGACACGACGAGGATATTGTGTTTATATAGAGATCTTATATATATAATGCACTCTTTTTAACCACATAGAAGTGATATAAAGATGTTTAACCCATTTGACCTAGAACAAATAATATTTATATGAAAGGGAGCGGGTAATTACAAAATGGTCTCAAATCTGTTCTTTGGTCCTGGTGTGGGACTCTTTCTATTTGACCTTATAAAAAGTGTTTATTTGTCTCTTTGATCCTACAATCTTATTGAACATAACAACCATGTTGTGTCTACATGAGGGGGGGAATCTCGTAGAATACATACAAGACCTTGAATACTTAGATGATGATAATTCAAGACATTTAATATTCACATTAAGTAACATTACACCTTGAATACAAGACATTAAGTAATTCTTATCATCTAATATTCACATTAATGTAGATGGCTTAGTGGAAAAACCTTGAATACTCTTAGAAAATGATACAGGTTTAAGGCTGCCAATCCAAATGGATTATGCGCTGCTATAGTTTGCTGTTCAAAGTAAAATAAAAATAAAAATAAAAATAAAAATAAAAATGATAGTAGTGGATTGTATATATAATTAATTTAATATCTTATCTTTTCCTTTTTTTATGTAGGTTGATTTTTTTACTTGCATATTAAGTGTACATGTGAGTTGCTTTGTCCAATATTATTGGATATTATTAATGAATGTATGGACTAAGGTATGCATGAAGATTGTGTTGGTTAAAGTGGTATCCCTTATTATTCATTTTATTAAATCTTAGTAGTAAGGTTTTGTTTTTATTTTTTGAGAAACATGATTAATGGGTTGTATTATTATTTTTGGAAGCCAGGAATGCCTTTCAAACTTAAATTAACTAATTATCATCAAATAACTTATGGCAAAGGTAAATGCCCACTCCTAGATGTATGGAGCAATTTTTTATTTATTTTCATTCTAATGATCATCTCCTTGCTATTTATTAGGGATTCATTTTAAAGTGATGTTTAAAAAAATTGTTACAAATTTTAAATTAGATCTATGATGTTCTAGTTCACATTTAATAAGAGATGATTTCGGGTAATGTAAAATTTTCCATCTTATCGTGTCAACAAAAATATCACAAGCTAATTTGAAATTACAAAATGTATATTAATGTTATGAAAAATTCTACGATGCTAAGGGAGGTAGCATGCCTCGTTTTTTTTCCAACCGTTGGATGAAACAGATTAAATCTCAGCCATCCAAATGAAAAGGAAAAAATGGAAAAAAAAAAAAAAAAAAAAAAACCGGGTACCTCCCACTCTTGTTCTCTCCCGCTCTCACCTCCTTTTCCCGTTTTCCCCCCTAATTTGGTCTCTTCTCCTCCATAGCCGACCGTGGAGCTTCTCTCACCCTTATCCTGTGCTCTCATCTCCACTCATCCTCCATAGCTGGCAATGTAGCTGTTGTTCCCCATCCTATTCTCTCACTCATTTCTTGTTTTCCCCCGCTTTATTTGCTCTATTCTCCAGTTCATTTGTTCCCCTCTTGTTTTCTCCCCCTTTTCCCGTTTTTCCCCCCTAATTTGGTATCTTCTCCACTCATCCTTCACAACCGGGATGGGTAGCTGTTTTCTTCCCATTTTGCCAAGTTTTCCCATATTTTCCTCTCTTCTCCATACTCGGCTCTTCTCCGAGTACTTGTTTTTTCCGCTCATCTCCATCGGCTGTTATTTTTGGGTGTTTTCAGTTGTTTTCGTGTATTGTTGGATATTTTTGTGTTGTTGGGTGTTTTCGGGTGAGATATTCTAGCTGTTTCAGGTGGCATTTTTCTAAGTTCTCTCTTTTCTTCATATCCTCCTCTATTTATGTCCATATTTAATTTTCATATTTGGGGTTTTTTCGGGTTTTGAAGTAAAGAGTGCTTTATTCCTACTCCCCCTCTCCTTTCCATAAGCCTTATATTTTCTTCATATTTGATATTTTGTTTAAGAGGTGTAAAGGGTGTTATCGGGATCTAAATTTTGTGGTTTGAAGACCTGAATTGAAGATGTAGCTGGCAAAAGAAGAAGACGACGTCTAGTACTAAGAGAAAGAAAGCTGAAAAGGACAAAAAAATTTTGATGGAACCTCCAAATAATTGACAGCTTAAGAAGGAAATGTCACCCATTTAATTTGATGGAACTCCATCAGTTCGATGTTGGGAGTCTAGTGCTGACTCACTTTGATGAGCACAATAGGTGAGCCAAAGAAAATTGAGTCTTGTCAAAATGATTTTTCATACAAAAAATTGAGTCCCTTTTTGTTAGTCTATTTGAGGAGCTTTCTCTGTCTTTCTTCCCATGGTCCCTACCTTGATTACCTTTGAGCTCTAGGAGATTCCTGTGAGTTTGTTCAAAGCCCCACGAGATCAGCTCATATGTATCTCCCTTGATACCTTTATGTGGAGTAGTTGGTCTATATGCATAAGTTTATGATAACAAATTTTCCTTTAGACTTTTCATATTGACATGATATTTTAAGGCAAGATTGTCAATTACATAATAACTAGAATGGTTTAGTAATGTATACCCTTTCGTGTGGTAAGGATAGAATAGCATGCAATTTGAAGGACTAAACACCATTTTGTTCTCTTCTGAATCTGTTTTGCAGGTGCCATCAAATAGGCAAAAATTTGTCAACGACAAAGTGCAATGTGTGTTGTAGCTCATCAACTTTGGCCACATGCCTTGATTGGTACTGTCATTTTTCATAAGTAAACACACCACTTGCATGTCACTGTTAAGATGCTTGTATTTTTTCTATTTTTTTTAAGGAAAGAGTTGTATTTTATTTTAAAAAGAAAAAGTATGGCAAAATGAAGGATTAGGTATCCTTTGAGTGGAATGTGAACTAATAATGAGAACTGTTATCTAAACACACCCATGCACATCCTAAAGACAGCTAACACCCAATAGATGTCTATCAGAGATCCTTCCATATTTGGGAACTTCAAAGGAGGATGGAGTCCCCAACAAACACCTCCATCATAGTGGCTGCTTGCTTTTCCAAATGATCTTCTGTCCTCTTGGCTTATGTAGGCTCCTAGAACTCTAAGGGGGGTCAATCGTCTTGCCAATCACCACATTATGTCTCTAATATTCTGCTGTTGTATTGAAAATGTTTTGAATTAGATTATTTTTTTGTTTTCCCAAATGTCTTTCATCAATTTTTTAGTTCTAGGTTATTGGATATCTGCATTTGAAGTAGCTTGAATTGCTGCGTGCAAAAAGTTATTTAAAAAGCTTAGCATACACTTTAAACTCATTGTAGTGATAGAGTGCTTTGGGTGTTGTTACAGTTAGTGACAAGGATTAATCCAATGGAATATTAGATGCACATTTAGTTTGTGTACTTGAACATTTCATCAATGGGAGTGTAAAGGTTATTATGCTCTGGTATTTACTAAGAAAATGTCAAGTTCTAATTTCTTTCTTGTTTCTCTAAAACAGAAAGATAAGGTGTCACTTTAGGCCGAATTTGCTATAAAGGAAAATTTATCATTGAAGTGTGTCAGCAAGTATTCAGAGAGGGAATACGACATCATAAGGAATGTCTTGCTTTTCGAAGACTAGTTGTTAGTTTTGCACTAATTTACATTATCAACACATTATTATTTCTTGCCAAGCTTCATGCTTCTTTGAATTTTGACACTTGGGAGCTATTTATGAACTGTGTATTTCTTAATTTCCAGTGCAGGTCATTTGAAAGAACATATCATTGCACACCCTTTCCATCAGAAAATTTTCTCATATAAGCTCAAGTATCTGGCGTGAATTTTTCCCATTTGAATGTACAAAGCAACTTCTTCTATATGTTTGGATGTATATTTCAATCTTGGTTGGTAGGTTTTGGGTTATTTAATATGAAACTATAATTTGGCATTCTAGTGTTTTCGTGTTTTAATGTTGCCTTCTATGAGTTAAAGTAAATTATTAAGGAAAAGTGTTTCTAAACATCTAGGTCTGTCACAATATCAATGGTATCATTGTTTTTTTTTTCCTCTTTTATCTATTGTGAGAAATGAGAATATAGAAGTAAAACCCCCTAGCAAGCTATTAATTCTAGAATGTGAAAAATAAATATTGTGGTCCTGCAAAACAGATCTTGATTAGAGACTTTCACTATGTGCAATTTGGTTCATACCAAGATAACATAAAAAATGTTTGAGTCATTTTAGTGGATTGTAATTTTTTCCACTAATTTCAAGATGTAACTTAATCAGGTGATTATATGCTTGTTGTTTCTTTGACTGTAGTGTATACTTTAAGCATCAGGCTAGTCGGTAATCTTTGTTATGCTAATTTGATCAAGATAAGAAAACTCTACAAAACATGTAACCATTAAACCTCTTTAACAAGTGATCAACATCAAGTCAACTACCCTATGTTTGAATTAACCTAAATTTTTACCACATCATCAGATAAATTACAATTTTTGTACACAATACCAATTTTAGGATAAGAATTAATTTAGAAATTACAACCATGCAATCACATGAGCTACTTTCCAAGTAACAACTTGTTTAGTATTAAAACTCATAACTTTCAAAACTCCTACTTGTTTCCCTAAACAAATAGTAGACACTTTGGAAGATAAACCTTATTCTCCAAAGAATTGTCTAGTTCAAGATAATATATATATATATATGAAATAAATTGAGAAGTTAGTAAGGGTAACTTTTAATCAAAGTTGGTCCCTATCCTTAGATAAATATTGTCTTCTTTAAGAAGTTAATTTCTTATGATCCTTTCTTCTACTAAATCCCTAATTATCATCAATCTAAAAGGAACATCTAAAGGTAAGCCTAAGTATATAAATGAAACGCCCTACCCTTTAACCAACAATTGAAAGTAGTAATTCCATGTTCTGACATTCTACTTCGGAAATAAAATTTTCTATTCATTCAAAGAACCACCACAAAGAAAAAAAGGTTCACCCCACAACTAACAATTAATCATTACCATTTCCTATCAAAGGAAAGAATACAACCCTTACTAAATAACAAATGAAAAAATTATAACCCTTCAACATTATTTCGCTAGTCATAAAGCCGTGAAGGAAACCATTATTGATGGCTCTTTAAACCATATAACTCGAGGCTTCTAATAGTACATAAACAAATATGAAAAAAAGGGATTGCCTTGTCTCAAAACTAGTAAGATTGGTGAAAAACCAAAAGGAGAATTTTATTTTTTCACTATAGATAATTTGATTGTAGTATTGATAAACTTAATGCACCTATTTTCACCCATCAGGCCTATGTCACTTACTTGCATTTAAAATGTCAACGCCAAAATAGTTTTCTCTCAATGGGATAAAAATAAAATAAAATTTCAAAGAGTTCAAACTTTGCCACTCATCCATAACTCCCTTGGTTTAAATCCTCTGCAGTATGTAACATCCAAAACTAATGATAAATAGATTACAGGTTACCAAAAAAAAAAAGTCTAGTAAGAACAATAAAGTCCTACAACAAGCTATTTTTGCATCAAACTACATATTTACATTGTTAATTGTATATGATTCTTCAAAGTACATAACCCAGAAACATCATTTTCACTATTTCAACATAGTCTCGTTCCTCTATTACACACAAGCTATTAAGGTAAGGCTCCCATTCACATTCAGAAAAATATCTTCCATTTTCAAAACTAAAGAAGAACATAAAACAAATTAATGATGTGTGTGGTTCTCAAAATTTTTTCCCTAAACAATTCCAAATGGTTGTCCATGTAAACATAAAAAATTAATATATAACAACAAAAAATCCCAAATATTCTCAATCACAGGGTCGTTAACAATGGAAAACAACCATTCTCATTTCCAAAATTCACTCCAAACCACGTTGGATAGGGGTGGACATGGGTGTCATATCAACAAAGTATGAGAGCCACCTAATGCTAATATAGGGAATGGAGAAATTTGTCACACAGCATAGCAAGAGCTCTCTTGCTATCACTTCAACTAAACCGAATTACATAGGCATTTGTACCAAATATCATCATTGATTTATTGCAAATTCAAAGTGTGTACTATATATCAAATTGGGAGATTTGATAAAGACTAATTTTCATACCAAGGGTTTCAAAGCCACAATTAGTGAATATAATAGTTGGATGATGAGGATTTCGATATCTTTCATTTGTGTTTGGCAACACTAAAACACTTAGCTACTATTTGGGTAGTAGTTTGAAATTATTTTTCTAACAATTCCCCAAAAAAAGAAAAAGAAAAGTGTACGGTGCTATTTGAAGCTTGGTTATCTCAATTGTTTTAGTTTAATAAGCTGTGTGCAAAACATGGTGCTGTTTTTCTAAGTCTATTTTCTGGTTTCTTGGTTTCCTTGATCTATGGAAGATGCAGAGAAAGTTGGAGAAAAATAAAAAGAACAAAGGTTGTTTATTGAAGACCTTATGTACCTGTTTTGTCTGATCTACTGCTTAGGTTCACTAGTTGCTGATGCTACTCATTGTTGTGGAAATTTTGCTACTTTAATTCCATATTTTTTGTGGAAATTCGAATCTTTTAGCTGATTCATTCTTGATTTTAGTAGTATATGAGATTTTCTAGGAAAGTTGGAGAGGAATTCAAAAACTACCCATAATACAATAGATTTCTTGTTGTTTGATAACACTGGGCCTCCAATCATGGCAACCTAGAGAGAATTTTGTTTTATTTTTATTTTTTAATTTTTTTAATGGAACTACAGAAGACTGCCAAATATAATGGGTAACAAGTTTTGCAATTGAATAACACCTTACCCCATTGCTTTGTTGCAACTTTGTGTTTTGTTGCTATACCGTCTCTTAGACACATCTGAGCCCTGTCACAACACTGTTGAGTGATTTGTGAATCTCATGACTTAAGCTTGGGTTGCTTTAATGGAAGGCAAGGGGGTACTAGGGAGAAAGCCATTTCCCTGAGTTTTTGGTGACTATTATACTCTACTCCAAATTATTGTTAAGGGTTTTGTCTTTCTTAAGCAGTCTTTAAAAGTACATTGCCCTAAATTGTAACTAACTTTTTAGTTTATAATCTACAAACTTTTCCCAAAGTGTTCCTGCTTCCTCATTCCCCTTTCCCTAAAGAAACCTAACAAGCCATCGAAGAACATGATTTCATAAGAGATTTGATGGCTTCTCTTTCTTGAAGGAAACGAATTTGAAATTATTCCAACTTCTAACAATTGGGCTATTATGCTAAAAATAGGTTTATTGAAAGAAGATATAGTAAAACATAGATTAAATTGTACAAAGAGATGGAAAGCTAAATTGGTAGTTTAGGCTTTTCCACAAGCTAGGGCCATCGATTATTGAAAAACTTTGCTCCTATTGCTAGGATGAACTTGATTTAACTCCATCTAAAATTTTTTTTAACCAAAACAAATTTTCCCTCTATTTCATTCATGTGAAAATGAATCAAAATACAACAAACCCCAAAATATAAGACCTTCAACCCCAATATTTTCTACAGCCAAACGAATCCTTAAATGGAAAACTCACTTGTGATTGATTAATCCACAATAAGAGGAAGCTCCACTTCGGTTTCCAGAAACCTAAAAAAATTCCACCTTTGATGAAGAAATATGAAGATATGCCTTGACTTTGGTTTCGTTGAAGGTTTTCAGAAGATGCCTATTGGCTTTGGGTGGTTAACTCGTGAAGAGAAACACACTAGGGTTAGGCCAAAAAGAGACGAAGACGACTTTGGGAAGATGAGTATCCATCACCTATTAAGGACATCAATAAACAGATCGATTGCCTACCTTCGTGTATCAAACGAGCTATGAAAATGGGAATTTTCTGAGATCGGGTTAAGGCAAAACGAGAGGAAGTGATAGAGAGAGTTTCCCAACCTTCAAATGTTTCTCGGGTCAGGTGTTTTGTGGGTTTCAGATTTGATAATTTCAAGTTTCAAAATTTGATGCTTATTAAATTGCACACCTTCCTGCTGACATAAACACTAGTGGTTGCTGACAGGGAAACATTAAAAGGTAATTTTGGAAATGCATACCTAAACAATATATAGTGCACGAGAAATATAATATTTTCCTCATTAACAGGGAAATCTCATATTTCACTTATGTAGGATTCCAAAACCATATATTTTCCTAATCATAGGCTAGAAACACAAGTTTCCCAAGAAAAGAGGCCAACAAAAAGGGGAAGGTGGATATTCAAATTAGAAACTTTCCTGTTAGTGCAAAATATTCCTTTGATAGGAATTGGAAAGATGAGAAGACAACAAAATAGTATTCCTGAAAAGTTGGAAAGAGATCTTTAAAAATGAAGGATAACTTCAAAGCCCATCTTGTATACATTACAGGGCATGTATGTGATACGTTTTGAGGCGGGGGCATTTGTAGACATCAAAATTTTCAGTGAAATAAATTATCGCTAAATTAGTCTTAAAAAAAAAAACGGTTCCCCAATTCGAAAAAATTGGGGATTGACAAGTGATAGGTCTAACACACATTTGACACGTGACATATATTAAAAGGTGACATGTGGTGAAATTTAGAAGACTACAAAATTTAGTCTTCCAAATAAAATTAAAATTTTCAATTACAGTCAAAGGAGAATTAAAAAAATAAGTAAATATTCTTCTGTTGAAAAATTCTTCAAGGAACCAACAGAAGTAAAAATATAATAAATAATAAATAAATATTCTCTTATTGACAAATTTCATTTATGAAGAAGAAAAGTTATTAAAATAAGGTAACTAAATCTTGGGAAAATTCCAAAATTTAATTCCCTAATTTCACCTATAAATAGAGGTGAATTCCTTCAATGAAGGGACTTTTGGAGAATCGATAAAAATGACTCCACACGGGAAACAAAGCTTCACAAAGAAGAAATTTTTTTACAAAATCCCCCTACAAGTCCAAGAAATTGTACAAGAACAACACACATGTTCTTCACACTTCAATCTATACATGCGATCTTCATTGTTCAACGAGTTCATTCGAAAATAAGCCACTTATAATTATTGATTGATTTCTAAAATCAAGAAAACGTTTCCATCGTCATCTTCCAAAGATATATTTTTTTGTAAAATAATATTACCAAAAAGATTATACGTATAATTTATCAATTTTAATAAAATATTTTATTTTGCATAATTTTTCCTATTGTTTTGCTTATATTGTAAGACTTTCGTGAAATTTGTGCTTACAAAATCATTAATCTGGATCATGAGTCGTAACTTCTACTTCTCTTCTAATGTTAAAAACTAATTCGTTACGAGCTTCAGTTAAAGGCATCTTGTTCAAAGCTCGAGCTAACCCGAACCCAATAGTTGAGACAACTTGAGCTCAGAACGGGCCGGATCCGAAACCGAAACCGAACCCGAAAACAAAATTTTCCCAATTTTACGATTCAAATGACAAACCTCCACACTGATTTTGTGGCTAAAAACCGCCACACCACACACATGGCAATTAGCAAGTAGCAACGACTACTGGTGAATAGTGATAACAATTAACAAGCGGCCGAAGCTCTCCGGCCATGGCCGCCAAAATCAATTCACTCGCAGCTCTCGTATCTCTCCAAGCTTCACACCATCACCACCACTCCACGCCCTTCTATTTTTCTCCATTTTCTCCACATCTCTCCACCACCCTCACCTCCCGCCGGCGCTCTCTGAGGTCCGCTGTCGTTGCGCGGTCCACCGCCGGAACCCAGCCCAAGGCCCCCTCCGATGTCGATTTAGCCAACGTTGCTGGTCAAGATCGTCTCTTGAAGGTTTCTTTTTCTTTCTTTTTTTATTGTTTTTATTTAATTTGTTGTTGTGGTGATGGTGATGATTTTGAAATGTGTTTGGTTGGTGAGAAAGTGTGGAAAAAGAGAAGAAATTGGAAGATTGAATTTTGAGGTTTTGGCTTTGGCGGCCTCAAAGGACTTTCGGGTTCTTTGATATTTTCGTCGTGTTTTGAATTGTTTTTTGTTTTGGGTTTTCCTTTTGTTGTCTCAATTTGTTTTTGTTGTGGTGATGATTTTGGGATGGGTTGTGTTTGGTTGGCGAGAAAGTGTCGTAAAAGAGATGATATAGGAAGTTTGAATCTTAGAGATTTTTTGGGTATTTCGAGTAATTTTTTGGGGAAAAGTTACTTTAATGTGGTAGCTTCTAGGCCATGCGAGAACACATTGCCACAATTATAATTGCCATTTTTGATTTCAAAGATAGAAGGAATCAAAATGTTAAAAATAAAACATGTTTAGAAAGTAATTTTTAGACAATACTCAGACACTGTCTTTTAGTTTTTTGAAAAATGCAAACACTTAGATAATTGAAAACATTTAAAGCTAGTACAACATCTCTGAAAAATTTATTTCCATTTTTTGTTACTGAACAAGCCCTTAGTTATTTACTGGGTCAAGGAAAAATTATTCTAATGGCCAAATGCTGATTTTAAATATGGATAAGAATCACAATGTTGAATTTGTGGTGAAAAGAATTGTAAGGTTGAACTTATGGTTATTCACTACTGTGTTTTTGCTGATGCTCAGATTAATACGAAATTTCAATTAGCTTAGCAGAAACTGAAAAAACAATAGAAGAGAAAATTAAATTGTAGCTTTTCTCTGTCCTTTTATTGGCAACCAAACAGCATGTCAGGCTTAATACTGTAATGATTATGCTATTGCTATATTGATACTTTTAAGGAAAATTTTTACTTGAAGATAAATTTATGTGTAGGAAATACTTTATGAAAATATTATATTTTCAATGAGAGAGATTGACAAGGTAACACCCCACCATGAGAAGATAAGCTCTAGTTCTATTATAATATGAAAATATTATAATAAGGTTTTGTTTTTTGACATGGGAATCTTACTGAATGCTATTTTTGTTGTTTAAAATGCAGGTTCCAATATCAAATATCAGGAATTTCTGCATAATTGCTCATATTGATCATGGGAAATCAACTTTAGCAGATAAATTGCTGCAAATGACGGGTACGGTACAGAAGCGGGAAATGAAGGAGCAGTTTCTTGATAACATGGATCTAGAGCGTGAAAGAGGAATCACAATCAAACTACAGGTTCATATTTTTTGTATTCTTTATAGGTGTTTTTTTGGTTTTATTGTTGTATCTGGATTTCATTTAGGGACATAGTTCGATGTATTGGCTTACACTAGCATATCTCGGACAAGTTGTATCAGTCTTCACCTAGTCGTATTTGTCTCGGCCATGGCCTCATTGTTGTGATGAGTCTCAGCCCTGACTCGGATATAAACCTATTTTCTTGGCCAACTCATGAGATGATTCTAAGTCCCAACACTGTGGCTTGGATCTAATGAAACTGGGAGAACAAAATAGAAAACCTTTGCATTTTTCTGAGATTCCCTGCTTTAATTAAGAAACAATTTTCAATTTATGATTGGGAACAAGCAATTCAAAATAATTTATTTTCAAACGATTATTGACTTGTTATTAATCAAATTTCTTTTTCTTATTTTCATTTTTTATTTGGAAAATAAAAAATAATTCTAATTTGTCAAGTTACCATTCCAATATATTTTGATATACCAATCATAAAAAATTGGTGTTAGGTATAAATTGGGTTTCAAGAGTTTTTAATTCTTAATACTATCATAAACTAATTTGAAGTTCCAAATGCTTGCTTTCATGACCATTTAAAGAATAATAAGTGAGATTTTTTTAATTAACTTATTAAATCAATCTAATTGTAATTATATTTTCTGAAATTTTCTTTGTTTTTGAAGATTCTTTTGAGTTTTTTTAACCAGTATATTGAGTAGATAACCCAATATTGGTCCAAGATGAGGAGTCTGATTTGCCTCTGGCCTTGCCATGTTGGCAACCAGTACCACAACTTTGAAACATGTTTAGACAAGTTGTGTTGAGAGTGTATGATTAAAGGAAATCTGTGTTGAGAATGAATTTGTTCTTTTAGATTCAATCAAATAATAAATTTCTCTAAATATTGTGAAGAATTACTTAAGGTCTTTCCACCAATGGACCTGTCAGGTGGTACAAACTATTTTATTATTTGAAACATCTCAGTTTTGCATCATTTGAACCTTGTCCTTTGCATGGTGAATCGTGGTAGTTCCCTTCCTCTCTTCCTTTCTCTCTCTCTCTCTCTCTCTCTCTCTCTCTCTCTGTCTTTATTTTATTTATTTTTTTACAGTTTGATAGGAAAAATCCAAATCTGAATCTGTTATATTATTTAGAGAGGATGAGGCAAGGCTGCAAGCCTACACCATGTAACTGCTGGATGCATGGAGAAATCAAAGAATGATTAAAGGCCAGCAAATCCGAGCTTAATATTCTTTACTTTCTTCTTTCCCAAGTGAAAAACCTCCTTGAACTAGCCAAGGTGTCCTTAGTTAAGTTAAGAAGCCCCCCAAGAAATGCCAAAGGATAAAAAAAATAGGGACCACAAACTCTGAGCTACTGTGTATTGGATAAGCAAATGATGGCCAATTCTCCAAACTTGGTGCAAAATGCATTTTCTAACAAACAACTTTCCAAGCAAAGAAACCGACTTTAGAATAGGGAGTGATTCAGAAAACCTTCTCTGTGTCTCAGTGGGAAATATAGACTATTCAGGGCCTCGCAATAGGATTTCATTGACCGGCAACCATCTTTAAATTACTTCCTCTCTAGCTTTTTGTCCTTGTTTATGTCAACAACCACATCTTGGATGGAAGACAAGAATGAGCTTACCTGTTTGAACTCTCGATAGTATAAACTCTTAATGAACCTTGGGCTCCAATGGCCCCACAAACGTTACATTTACCATGATCGCATCTTGATTCATTGCAATGAACAATGTATCAGGAAAATGATCTCTAAGAGAGGTTTCATATCTCCAAATATCATATCAAAACTTAGTTCTTTGCTGTAATAAAGGTTAAAGGAGAAAAATTCCACCCTTTTCTAATAGCTTTCCTGAAACTGGAAATATCACCTCCCTCCCCACCCTTGCACATTGGCCTCCAATTTTCTCACCAAACTTCCCCATAATGATCTTCCTTAACAACTCCTCTCTATTCAAAATGAAGCTCCATAGCCACTTACCCAGCGATGCCTCATTAAGAACCAATAAACTCTGGATCTCCAGGCCTTCTTTCTCCATATTAGAGCTTAGAGTTACCCTATCTACCAGATGCAATTTCCTTTCAGGATTTCTAGTTACCCAAAATATCTCTTTGAATCTTCTCTAAACTGGTTTAGACAGATAGTGGTATCATAATGGAGGACATGAAGTATAATGGTAGGCAGTAGGCTAGACAGGGTATTCTTGGTTAGCTTAAGTCATTCCCCCATTTGTCTTTCCCAAGAAGCAATCCTTTGTGGAAAGTGTTCCCTTACTGAATCCCATACAAGTTTTGCTTTAGAGGATACACCCAATGGTATCTCTAGATGGGTTGATGGAACTAAACCACTCTTCACTGAGTTCTGAAACCAAAATTTCCACTTGCAGGGAGATTTCACTTTTCCCCATAGTAAGTCTCAAACTAGAATTTGCTTCAAGGCATAGGATATTCGTCTCAGGTATTCAAGTTGTTCATTCTTTGCATCATACAACATTAAGGTTTCATCGGAAAACAACAAACATGCAATTTCCAGTCCCTTACCTGCTTTTCCTTTACCCTAAAGCCCTGCATGTGACCTTCCTTCATCACCTTCAGAATAAAACAACTCATGATCTGACACTAAAATAAAAGGATAAGATGAGACCGGACCCCTTGCTTAATACCATGTAAACTCTAAAAGAAGCTAGATGGTGACTCATTAGCTAGTAAAAATATACTGACATTAGAAATGAAAAACTTAATCTGCCCAACCCATTTCTCTTTTTTTGATAGACACCAGAAATCACATGTAGTATAAGTTGCTTAGCAATTTCTAGTTCAATCAATCCTTTTCCACTTAAAAACTATCTTTTCCAACAATAAAATTAAAAATTCCCAATTTACATGTTTATAAACTTTTGCAATATTTAAGGTTACAAGCAAACCTAACAAGTGAACGATTCAATGTAAAATCAATTGCTTCATTAGTAATCAGAACAAGATTGAGAATTTGCTTACCATCCATAAATGCATTTCTGGAACTTGATCAAGTTTCCTGACCACCTTCCTAAAGCCTATTAACTAGAACCATGGCCAACAGCTTAAACAAACTACTGATTGGACTTATTGGCCTGAAAGCCTTTGATGTCCTCGGCACTACCTTTTTGATATGGGAAGGTGTTCTTGACATTTTTTGGGTCCTATTGTAGCTTTATCTTGAGTCCTATATTATTTAAAGTATAATTGTTGATAGTTTTGGCATTCAGAAAGAAAATTCAACTTACTCTAGCTGGAACATAGCAAGTCATTTTAGCAATTCTAATTATGCTACTGTAGTAAGTTACTGTCTTCACTATTATAACTTGTTGCTACTTATAGCAAAGAATGAGGGATTTGGTCTTTTGATGGTTGGAGTTTGTTTGATTCCATGCTAGGATCAATTGCTTTTTATCATTATAAACACGTAATTCATTAATTGAATTAGAATTTACTAGGAAGGTTGAAGTCACTTTAAGCGTAGAAAAGAACAAGGATGAGGGGACACCCCCTTGTAAAACATAAGTCCACAAGGGCATGATGATAACATTTAGGCTTGAGGCTCCATGTTTGTCCAATAGATTATCTAGGCTCCATGTTGGCCAACTGATCCAAACCTAGTTGGCTGATCTAGGTATCCAAGTAAAAGAGTAGTATGCATATTTAACCATCTAGTTTCCATGGACCTCTCTTCCCTTAAGGCTTGCAAAAGATAACATTGCGAGTCTCCTTCCACTACTAGATTGTTAAGTCCAAAAAAAATTTCCTGGATCAAGCCTTCTGACAAGGCTAAGATTCCATTCTGAATGGCTACAGAGCCCCACTAACTTGGAAAAGGCTGTCATTGTACCGACTTAATTATTTACTAATACAGCCTGGTCTCCAATCTCCTGATTTACGAAGGAATAACCATGGAAGTTTAAGTTAAGGCAACCAAAAGAAAAGCCCCATGTCTCCTGATAGAGCCACATGCTTTTCTTTTTTTCTTGGTCTAGCATTATCAGATTCACATGAGTACTCAGAAATTCCTTTGAAACAAAAACCAAAGAGGTAAGGAGGTTGGAGATAGTGTTCCACAAAAACTCTGAATGGAAGCAATCTTCTACACCCAAAATCCCTGAAGACAGTAAGGTTTGAAGTATCAGCTGAGTTGTATCCACCTCAACCAAGCCCGTTATGATACCGATATCCAGGTTTGACTTGGAGATGATTTGGTGGTCCAACAGAAAAATTGAAGATGACTCATTTTCTAATCCTTTTTTATTTATTTATGGAAACATGGTTTAGAGGCTAGATCTCATCCAGGTTTGCTGATAAAATGAATAGAGATGATTGAGGTGCTGGTGTAGTGTGGATTGATTCGAAAGAGAGAAGCAGCCTGGAACTTTAGGAGAAAGGGAAGATGTTTGTTTTAGAAATGGAATCTGGATTTTTTGGAGCTAGAAAGGTGGTTTTATTCCACTTAATTGTAGAGAAAGAAAAAATGGGTCTGAAAGAGAAGAAGAGAACGAGAGAGGAAGAAGAAATGGGTAATGGGTTCTTGTGGTTTGCCCAATGGGTATTTGGGTATATATACAATGGGTAATGAATATAGTGAGATAAATAGAAATATAGGAATGCAAATATAGTTTATAAGAATTTAATTTAATTATAGTTTAGATAAGTTACTTATAACTTTTTTAATACAATTACATAAAGTGTATAAATTAAATTTTGTTAGATAATATATTACTAAAAAAATTATTACTTGTATCAACATTAAATCAAATTTGGATAAACAACTTTAAAAATTTTATAATTAATTAAATTTAACATGAAGTTATTAAATAAAGGAACCTTTAGTATTAAAAACTAATTAAACATACTTTTATGATTATTTAAATAATATTAAATATAATTAAGCTTCAAATTTTATTATATTACTTTTTTTAGTATATTTAATTGTATATATTTTCTGTATAGTCTAATACCAATGTGAGATATTAAGACCGATGTACCTCAGGACCTCAGGAGTCGATAATTAAGACTGCAAATTTGAACCATGGAAGAATGGCAATCAAAGGCCCCCTCGGTAGAGCACCTTCTACTAACATAACCTCCAAAGCCCCTAAAGAAAAACGATCAACAGGCCCACAACATCTCTAGAAGGAACCTAGGCAACACCAGTTGACTTGAATACCTTGTGGCAAATGCCATGGCAAATGGACAATGAAGAATGATGTGATCCAAGTCTCCTTGCTTTCTATAAAATGGGTTTTAACCATCTTTTAAGTGAGTGAATACTGAACTGAGAATTTGCTGCCTTTTTTAGAAGGCATGAGTGCCTAGATCTCTCTCTCTCTCCCCCTCCCTCTATAGAATCCTCTTTGTTCTCTTCTTTTTAGTCCTTTTCTTTTGTTTTTAATTTATTGGGATTCTACATTATTTTGCTGCTTTACACAAAAACCCCAAACTAAGCCATCAAAACAGGCCTTCCTCTTTTAATTTATTGGGTTACTCTTAAACCCAGATGCAAAAGACCCAAAATCTAGTTCCTAATTATAGTTTTGGACTTGAAAGATCCTGCTTCAATGAGACCCATGTACTAGCTTTGGTGGGAGTTTACTTCATACTGTAGAAGAAGTATTCATGTAATTTCTGAACTATCGATGGCTGTAGAATTATCCATTCTCATTCTCTTGTTCTTCCACTTATGTTCTTCATTTTCTTGTTCCTGCACCTTTCTTTAGTGTATCAACTTGGTTTATCTCAGAAACCAACTATCTGATTTTAAACTTTTGTGTTTAGTTCTATGAACTGTATCTATCATTATCACCAACACTTTTCCCATATCAAAGAGCTTCTTGATTGGCTTGAGGCCTACAAGCACACTAAGTCTTCCACAGAGGGTTTCTTCTCTGATCGGCCTCTGGCTATTACATCCATAAGTTTGATCTTTCTTAATGTTCTTTATTGCAGGCAGCTCGAATGCGTTATGTATTTGAAAATGAACCATATTGCCTGAATCTAATTGATACTCCAGGGCATGTAGACTTCTCCTATGAGGTATTTAAATCTAGTATATTAGATAATTAATATTTGGTGCTTGTATATTTATTAATGTGATGATGAATATGAGTATATCCACTTTTTTACCACTATATCTAGGTTTCTCGTTCTCTCGCTGCATGTGAAGGTGCTCTCCTGGTTGTAGATGCTTCTCAGGTGATTTTTTCTCACTGGATTTGTTCTTGTTTAATCATTGTTTTCCCCCCGGGATATGTTCCTTGTTTAATCATTGTTTCCATTTATCATGTTCTTTTTTGTTTTGATAGGCTGTTCCATTCATCATGTTCCTACTTTTCTCTTAGTTTGATTATTGTCTTTCTATAGATATCATTTTACTTTTCTTTTGATTGGCAATATCCTTTAACAATTTTGGAGACCATACTTTGAAAGCAGCCTTGTTTTTTGTAAAAGAACAATGATATTACTACTACTGTTGTTATTATTACTATTATTGTTGTAACTGAGTCTTTTCATAAAATTATTCTTTTTATATTGAAAGTATGACTATGACATTGTAGGGAGTGGAAGCTCAAACACTAGCTAATGTTTATCTGGCCCTGGAGAACAACTTAGAAATCATCCCAGTAAGTTGGCCACTGTGCTGTGTCTTTTTGTTTATTTTACTTGCTACTCACTGAATAATGGTAACAGTTACTTTCAAAATACTCAAATGCTTCAGATGCACCTTCATCTTGACAGATTGTAGGAATGACAGATCATAGGCATGTTTAAAAATTTCTACCTGAAGGTACTTTTTTCCTTCCAAAAATATAATACTATGAGAAATATTTATTGGAACTCATGGAGAAGGGGCTATATTTTTGTGAAATGTTTGAAATGCTTAATGTGGACAAAAACTATTTAGATGTATAAGGTATGATTGAATAAAGATAACAGAATAATTCCATCATACGCTCACCCACTTGGTGGCTGAGATTGTGATGGTGAATTGAAGAATTTTTATGCACAAAAGTCTGAGTAAACTTTGCCTATCATGAGAAAAAAAGGTGTGAGGAAACTCCATGAACTTCATTCAGAACCATCTCTCTTTTTTTCTTTTCAATAAAGATAAGTTTGAAAATGATGGAAGTAAATAGTAATACAATGAAAATCCCCCATATGGAATCAAAGTTTATAACAGTTTTCATTATTGATTTTTCTTTCAAGTTTTTGAATATGACACGATCATGGGTGTATATGGTGATAGAGCTGCAATTAATTTGAATTTCATATCAGAGTAGTCTTATGTGAAGGTTCTAGATTGAGGCCTCATCTTTTTCCGTTGGTGATGAATAGACTAACTAGGTTATTCCAGAAAAGGTTATATGCTGTATATTGTCTAATGGAGAGCTTTAGCTGATGAGATTAGAGTTGGGTGAAACACTAAGAAGTATGGTGAGATGCTTTAAAACGATAAGGCTTCAGGATTTGCTGTATTACAACTGAATATGCAGGGAGTGATTTTTTGTAGAAATCACAGTAAAGGTTGTTGGTAAGGAGATAGTCTTTGATTTATTTCATCTTGCTGTTTCTCCATACAGACGATTGCATATCCAGAGGTTCTTTTTAGTGGTTTTAGGGGCGAAAAATTAGGTAGATTCTCTCTCCTCCCTGTTATTCATGTTGAGAGGAGGTTTCCAGCTAGTTAATGGATGTGAAGGAGAATAACTTGATACTAAGTGATGGAGCTCTTAATATCACCTTTTTTTTTCTCATGTAAAAGAATGTGAGCTCATTCTTCCTCAACATATTTACTGAGAGTACCTTTAAATAACTTTAGTGCTATTGCTGTTGTGGAACTTGTCACACAGATTTCTAGTTTGTAGCATCTTGTTCAAGTGGTTTCATTGTTCCACTTGATCTCTCTTCTAGATATGGTCATTGACCCAGTTGGTCACCCTTTCTCCTTGTTTGAAGTGTACTTTATTGTATCCTATGAAATTGTATAAATTCTTAGAGTTTTGTAATTGTAAAATATTATCACTGATATAGAAAATTGTTATTTGTCACAGGTTTTGAACAAAATAGATCTTCCAGGTGCTGAACCAGTTCGTGTTTCTCAGGAGATTGAAGAGGTTGGTGAACAAAAAAGGATTACGTTACCTATAAAAAAAAAGGGATTACGTTCATTTGATGGGTATTTTGGTTTTACTTGATGACATGTATGGTAGGAGAACTATTTAAATTGTATACACTGTGCCTCTTTGAAACTTTTCCTTTAGTATCAATCTATACTGAAAAATACATTCAGCATTGCAAAATCTTGCTCTTTGAAATTTTTTGTCATTTTACATATTTATTTATTTTCAGATGGATAAGAATTGCTACATTTTTCTTACACTAGGACTATTGTTGCCTTTTTCTGGGTATAGATAGGCATTTCTGTCCTTCCTTATGGTTGTTGAAAGGAGAAGACGACAAAACAAAAAACAGAAGACTGATTTCTTGAAGATTTCAAAGAATGGCAAGGGTTTTTGTGTGACCATGTTCTTCAGCCAGAAGTCTGCCTGGGTTTGTTAATTGTCTCAATGAAGCTAATGAAGGGAAAAACAAGTACACTTTTGGGTACCAGCAACCCTGCAACGATTAGTGAGGTAGGTTTCTTTGCTTATTGGATATTAGGGTAAGTTGAAGAAAGAGATTTCCTATTATTCTAGATAAGGTTCTAGTTTTCTGGCTCGAAAAGGTCATCCTTGCTCAACAAAAACTTTATCCCCTCTTGTTCAGCCTCAGCAGCAACCTTTCTCCTTTGCCACAACCTTCTAATACTCCAAGGCTTCAAGAGGATCCCCATCTAGGATTTTGTCCCTTGTTGCCTTGCATTGAAGAGAAGTCTGCATTCGAACTTCTTACAGTTCTCCTGTCTATGTATGTACTGCTTGGGACAGAGTAGTGGTTTTGGACAAAGAATCAGCAAGCAATCTTGGAGTTTTCATCAAAAGTTTATTGAAAAAGCTCTCTAACATGGGCCAATGGTTGTGGGGAAGGTGGCACAGGCAGATTAGAGGGTGTTTATTGAATGACAATTATTTAAGTCTTATATATTGGGTGCTAAAGGTTTGATTGGGCTTCTAGGGATAACTTTCTTCTTCTTTGTGGTGGATTTCCTTAGTTGGATGATCTTTACAAGAATCTAGGATTACTCGAAGGTTTTCAGTTGGGTAGTGAGAGATTATTGTTTCACGCCGTGAGTTTGCATGTGATACCGTTTTCTTATCTTCTAGTGTGGAATTCAATGTCTCCAACTTTGTGTTAATCCTTATTTAAGATTATTCATGGCAACCAAGTCATCAAATAAAGCCATGCTTCAAAAATTCAAAGCAGCAGTGTAAACCATGGATGGAGTGAAGGGTTCCACTAGCCAGAGTTGGGTATCAAATTAATTATAACCCAAATTTTAGGAAGGGAAAGTTGATCCTAAACCACACACATCTGTTATAGCTGACTGAATGGTGAATAATGCCCGATTCTGAGCTCTATTCTGAATGCTTATCCAAAAAAAAAAAAGGGGAAACTACTCTATAGGATATATTGCGCAGGAATATATTTGACAGTAGTGAATCATGCCCCTGCTCAGTAAACTCTAGTTGTCTTATTAATACATTCCGGAGTAAATTATGTATGCACTCTTAAATAATTAAACTGATATTCTGGACAAACTGCATCTTCCTAATTTTTTTTTCTGTATGTGATGCTTGCATATATCATCATTCCACTTTGTCTATGAAAAGAAATATATCATTATTCCACTTCATTATTGCACTTCTCTGAAGAACACATAGAAAATCCTTTTAGCACTGCTAGAATTTTAAACTAGTCCTCAGTTTGCACATGTTTCTATGCAGATTGTTGGGTTAGATTGTAGCAATGCAATACACTGCTCTGCCAAGGTTAGTTCTATATTGAGTTTATGATTTATATGCACATATAGTGTCCTTGAGTGAAGAATTTAGTTATTTGATATGATTATATCCTAAATATTATGATTTTCTTTGGCCTTCTTTTTCTTTTGTAGGAAGGAATAGGTATAACTGAAATTTTGAATGCAATTGTTAAACGGATTCCCCCACCCTGTGATACTGCAGAAAGACCTTTGAGGGCTTTAATATTTGATAGGTATCTGACTCACACATCATGGTTGAACTTCTCAACATTCATGAACTCAAGTTCAATTATGCTCTAATGGTCTGTCACTTGTCCTGTATAATGCATGGTCTCTCTTCCCTCATTATTGAATGAAAGTTTAGATCACATTCAATGCTAGTATTCTTACATAATGAATAAACAAATGCATATCATACATGCCAGTTAATTATGTTATAATCTTAGTGATTTTATTGAACATGCAAGCTAATGAGTTTGCTAGCTTACATGACAAATTTTTTTATAGATGCACATTTTCCAAATAGAAATTGACTACCATATACTTCTTATGGTGATACAAAAGGTTGTGTAAAGGTTGAACTTGGAAAAAGGAAGCTGTGTAACCTTGGCAATTCAGAATCCATTTCTAAATGTCATGCCTTGTACATTGCATTTATGAAATGTCTTCATATTTGAATTGGCTGAAACATATCAATGAAGTGGAACCTTGGATGATGCAGAAATTAATTTTACCTTTTTTGATAGGCGTAAGTCCGAAAGTAAACATAAACATGAATGTGGCTGCTAAGAAAATAAAGGAACATTTGAAAGACTGAAAGAGAAGAGGCTTTTTTTCTTGCCTTTTTTATTTGTGTTGGGGGGTGGGGTTTGGTTTGGTTTGGTTTGGTTTTTTTGGACTGAGATATGTGTAAACAGAGGGATGCTGGTGCAAAATGCTGTGTGTCCAACTCTTGTGAATTTATTGTGCAATTAAATGCTGCTGTTGTCTAAATAACAGCTGATGTAAAAGTTTCAGAAAACATTTATAAAATTATATTTTCACAATATAAATAATAAACTTTCATATTTTGGCCCAAAATTATAGGGCTTTGTAATGTTGAAAACAAATTGTCCTAGTCAATGCATTCTTCTTTTGTTTTCTCTTTGCTATTTTAATTTCAGCATATAACATATTAGCCTTTGCATTATTTGGGTGTGTATAAATATCATTTCTTCAAACCTTTTCAGTTACTATGATCCATATAGAGGAGTGATCGTATATTTTCGAGTCATTGATGGGACTGTAAAGAAAGGTGACAGGATTTATTTTATGGCTAGCAAGAAGGTAAAGTATTTCTTTCAAGTATTATTTGATTTTTGTCTTTCTTTCCCAACTCAATTAAATTACATTGGCAGGCATTATTTTCTCATTGTAGATATTTGCACATGGTTCTATACACCACGTTCCATTTTCCATCAATGTAGTGTTATTCAAATAATTAACTTTGAAGAATTGTTGTGCATATTAAAGTTTTCTTTAGTGGTCTTTATGATCACTGTTTTGGTTTGAAAGATTCTAAATACTCGTGACATCCTTTATGCTAATTTCTTAACTGCTTAATCTTTGATTGCAGGATTATTTTGCTGATGAAATTGGAGTTTTATCTCCCAATCAGTTGCAGGCTGATGAATTATATGCTGGTGAGGTACAATAATACATCTCAAACATTTGGTTCTTTATATGATTTCTTGGTTTCTGCCTTTTTTGCTTCTTGATTGAGGTTTCTCTTATGTTTAGTTTTTGATGTGAAAAGTTGGTATGCATTTAATGTGGCTGCTTTTCCTGCCAAAAGCTAAGGTGTAGTCTTAGGCACATTTCCTATGAAAAAATAAAATAAAGTTAAAGGGAAATATACACTTTTACAGTAGATATGATCAGTTCATGCTACTGATGATCTTGTTGTTTACACATTAATTTGTAGATAACTTTGTTTTTCCACATTAAAGGGATGATTTTTTTTCTTTTTTCTTTTTGAAGTAAGTCTTTAATGAGGAAAAGATGGGTAAAGTCAATCATATATATGCCTTTGAGGGAAGTTTTCATAAAACAATAATACTCTGTATGACTGCTGCATTTTGGAGAATGTTCACTGCGTTTCATTAGAACTATCCAAAATGCAAGAAATTTGCATGTTTTGCTGGTTGTTTCTAGACATGAAAAAGATTTGATCACATGCAAGATATGCTTAATTTAACACAAATTTTTGTCAAATACATGAAAACATTTTTTTTTTAAATTTTTAATTATTAATTTTTTCTATTTCTTTATATTTTATATTTGGATTTTATAAAAACAGAGACTATCTACTTAAACGTACACCCTATCCTACCTTGTTGGGCTTAAAATTCCTCACTTTTAGCTTGAGGTGGAAGCCCTCTAGTAAAATTGAGCTGCAACTCTTTGGGGTGCAGACACCTACATACACACATTAGTCTAGTCATGTCTGTAGCATATTCATGGTGAGAATATATATATATATACTTAATGCATATATGGTATTTGTATAATTATTTATACATCTGAGTAGCTAATTCGTTTAATGTAAACTTGTTATAAGGATTTCTTTCCTACTGTTCTTTACATCCAAATCCTAATCAGTGATCAGTAGACCCCCCATGATGGCCACCCACAGTCTCCCTCTCAAATTTCTGTACCTTTTCAGGTGGGTTACCTTGCAGCTTCTATAAGATCTGTAGCAGATGCAAGAGTGGGTGACACCATTACTCACTATGGTAGGAAGGCGGAAAACTCCCTGCCTGGATATGAGGAAGCTACTCCAATGGTGTTTTGCGGCTTGTTTCCTGTTGATGCAGACAAGTACAGATTCATACTTACTTTTATTGTCCTTAAAATTTTTATTTTCCTTCTGTGGTGCCGTTCATTTATGTTAATTTTGTTGTTAGGTTTCCTGATTTACGTGATGCACTGGAAAAACTTCAACTGAATGATGCTGCATTAAAGGTAAACTAGTACTCAAATCATCCATGTCACAAGGGCACTCCTACTTTTCCATTGGGTTTGCCAGTACCTCTATGTCCCATGTCCTATTTGACTCATCACATTTCCTTAGACCCCACTTAGCACACCTATACATGTTACTGTTCATTTTGTTCCAAGATTTCTGTTACTGTTTTCAAAGACGTTTGAGTGGTGGACTATTTACCTATCAAAAAAAGAACTGTTAGCATGTGGAAAATGAGCTTAAGAGTTGTTGGAATCTCATATTTTGAAGATTACCCCCATCCAGGAGGTTGAGCTTTCAGTGCCCTTCATCCTATTGTTGATATAGTGGCATCAAGAATAATTTAATTTGAAGGGTTTATAAGAGGGATTTGGGTTCTGAAGTAGCATTGTCCTTGGCTTCCAAAGAGATATGGAGCTCTAAGGTACCCTCCTAGGTGGGTTGCTTCGTTTGGGAGAAGCTATTGGAAAAAATCCAGAAGATAGATCAGCTGATAAGACATGGTTTGGTGTTAGTTAGCCTGTGCCTTTGCTAGTATTTGAGGAGTTGGCTGATCATATCTTGATCCATCGTATGTGGGCCTGCTTTTTTGCCCCATTGCATGGTCATAGATGTGATACTTCGTTGACATGGTGATTTTGTGGGAAATAGTCACATGGAGACCAGGAGAATCACTCCTCTTTGTTTAGTTGGGCCATTTGGAAACAAAGAAATAAAATAACTTTTGAATATTTTGGAGCATCGAAGTTGTGAAACATCTCTTTCTTCAAATATTGTAAATCTTAGTGTTGATGCTTAGAGAGAGCATTAATTTTCTCTTTTCTATGGCTTGGGCTCAATAATCTAGGTAGTCTAGTTTGTTTTCCTTTATTTGGCCTAGATGTTCCTTGTGTACTTTCTGTGTGTTGGGTTAACTCCTTTTTGCTAAACTGCTTATTTGTATGTGCTCTTAATTTGTCTATTCAAAAGGAAAATGTTAACGATGCTTGAATACACTTTATTTTTTGTTTTTAAGGACAAACCCTAGAACTCTTATAAAAAGGTAGAGACTTCTCTTATGTTCTTAAAAAATGCTTTTCAAAATTTGAAAATTCAAGTAAAAAAATTCTCTTCTTCAAATTTCAAAATTTTGAAAAGCATTTTTTAAGAACATAAAGTAAGTCCCTACTTTTTGAACAAGAATTCCTGCATTTTATATGAGAGTTTCTATTTTTAAAAATAAGAAACAAGAAATGCATCCAAACACCACCTTTATTATAGGCTTATTATTTATGAATTATATAACTATTGTGGTTTCTTTTGATTTAGATGAGTTATAGAATTTAAGAAAAATAAAAAGGTTAAAAATTAATAAACAAATTGCTAAAAGTCCATTTGGATATGCTTTTTGTTTTGAAAAAAAAAAACTTCTATATAAAAGTTGAACATCTTATACAAAAACTTCTATATAAAACTTCAATTTATGTCTCTTGGGATTCTTGTATCTTATATCAAAGTTACTACTATTTTCTGATTTTAAAACAAAAAACAGGAATTGTATCTAAATAAGCTTTTATGATAGAACAAATTTCAATATATACATGGAGAGCACCATTGGTAACTGGCTAAGAGGGTAAGGGTTTTGAATGGGTTTTAATTAGGTTTACATAAAATCAATCAAGATCTAAATTGATTCCCATTCATGTAATATATCCCGACACAGATCAAGATGCATAAAATAAATTAGAGATAAAACATAAATCCCAGTCGGTTAAAAGCCAGGGGACTGCCACAGTTATTCACTATATGAGTATAGGAATACCAATATATGCTAATTGCAGCCAATTCAAATCTATTCAGTCCATGAGTTAGTATCTTTATGAATCCTTTCTCTTTGCTGTCATGAGTCCATGTTTTGTCATGTATGAATCCCGTGTATTTTCAAGTTTCACCGGAGCATTGCCTTCTGACAAGCAATTCCAGAATAATAGTAAGGGCAAGGGTTCTGACGGATTTGCTATTTCTAAGAAGCAAATTGGTTATAAATTCATGCAAGAAAGTTGGTTTTAGGAACGATTGTCTAGATGGCATTGGGTCTGAATGGATTTTCAGTCTTAGTTCATGCCAAAGCAATCCTCAAGACCTAAGCCTCATCTTTCTTTTGAAAGTACTTCTCCCTCCTTATTTGTGAAGTGCTTTTGGTTCTAGAACATATTTACTATTGTTTGGTTGTAATAAGGGGGTAGTTTTAATGCTATATGCAGATCTTGGTTACTTGCTAAAGAATTGTGCTCCCTTCTTCAATGTCCATTTTGCAGTTTGAGCCCGAGACATCCAGTGCCATGGGCTTTGGCTTTAGGTGTGGGTTCTTGGGTCTTCTCCATATGGAAATCATTCAGGTCCACATGCTTTCAACTGCATCTCTGCTGCTCCTTTAGTAATTTTATTTGATCAGTAATTAATAGATTGCTGACAAATTTCGGGAATCACAACACGTTCTCTGATAAGTTTACATCTTGCAGGAAAGGCTTGAGAGAGAATACAACTTGACCTTAATAACTACTGCTCCTAGTGTTGTATACAGAGTGAACTGTATAAATGGTGATACTGTAATTTCCTCTTAATCCTAAACTCACTGCATTCATTTTATTTTACTTTTTTGCTCTAAGAATGCTGCACTAATATTGAATTTTCATATCTGATTAATGAATAAGTATCAACTTTCACTTGAGTTATTATTACAAAAGGATTCCGTTATTTCATCATTTCATTTTTGAACAAATACACTAATGTTCAGTAGGCTGCTCTGTTTACAAGTAAAAAAGTTAGGTAGATTACTTGCATGCAATTAAACACTGCTTCTGAAGAGGAATTACAAAGAGAAAACCTTATGTATGATCTAAGCTAAAGTTGCTAAATCATTCTTTTCTTTTTAACTCAAGGACTTGGTTTTGTTTCTCTCAAGTGAAACTACCAAAATTTTAGAAGGGTCATGGAGTGGAATATTTGAATGGAATGGGCATTCTAACAAAGCTTAAATGCCCAAAGTTAGTAACATCTGATGATGCTTCCATACATGAAGATCAAGAGATATGGATGAACCTGAAATATTAATAACCCTAGTGTAATAATTTTTGGATGAACTCTTTTAAGAGGGAGGGAGGGTCCCCTATAGGCTATAACCTAACCCTTGAAGCCCAAGGCCCCTTACTTCAATTGAATTCTGCAAGCTAAGGCAGCCTGTGAACTTATACTTAAGTCTATCTGTTCACAGAGATGCCATTTTATCTACCATCTAGTCAAAGGGAGCTCTTCCACATTCCATCTAGCATTATATGTTCATTGTTTAGAAGAGAGATTATTTTTTGAGATGGTTATTTTATTCTGTATTAAATTAAGATATTTCACATTTGTTTGCTTTTTTATATTTTATATGAATCATCTACCTTTTGTTTTTTTAATCAAAAACAAACTAATTTCTTGATATGAATTAATAAGTAATGAAGGATAGGAAATTCTTCTAAATCTACCGCTGATCAAACGGAAAATAAAGATGGATATCTCAAAGAGGAAGATTGAAGCAGTTTTACAGCTGAAAGATACAAGAAAAATATATGCAAGCTAGAAGAGGCTACACAACTCAGAGAGGGGGTGAGGGGTTCTGTATTAAAAGATCCCTTATAAATAAACCTGCTGCTTGATCTGCTGCATATATGCTGCATGATTAGCTAAATGTGAAAGTCCATAAGGAAAGAGCAACCCAAGAGCCCATGAGTCATCTAGTATTTAAGGTTCCTAAAAGAAATGGTGAAGTTCTCTTGCAGTTCATGATCTTCTATTTTTCTTGTGTTGGTGAGGTTCATGTTGAGTGATCTATGAGCAAATGGAGCTCCTAGCTTTCTAGGTAGAAGTATTTCCTTTAAATGTGAATGATTCCATCATTTCTCAATGCTAGAATTTAACTAGATGCATTCTCTTCATTCCTTATGGGCCAGAACTTTTTTTTTAATAGGCAGATGAAGATTGGAAGGTATTATCAGAGAAAATTTCCTTAAGCTCTGGTCAGTGAATACTTACCCCTTCACTCCTTCCCAACTTTCTAATTTCTAGAAAGTTCCCTTACTCTGGACTTGTATAGTAAAAATTTTGTCCATACTAGAGCTATTTCTTATATTGACAAAATATTTTGGGATTGGTCCCTACATTGAAAATAGCATTGAGTCCTAATACATGGTGGAATTTTGTTAAAGTAGGGCCCTTTGTATCAACTATTATCTGTGATACATGGGCTTTTGTATGCATGTAGGGTATTGGTACAAATCTACGTGTTGGACCCCTTTGATCCCTAGACCTTAGGAGACAGTGTTATGGCTAAATAACCTAATTTCATTCTTTTCCCTCATTTTATACCATATGCCAAATTGAAAATTTTATCTAATAATGTTCTATGTGGGTACTACACTCATATGCTTGCAGCACAAAAACATATTGCAAGTCTTCAGTATCTTAAAATGAAGTAGAAATATGGTTTTTTTCTTTATTACACACACTTTATAGGTAGTTGTTGGACACACATCCCATATCGAAACCTTTTGCACATCTGTATCCTGTGGAGGTACATCACATCCTTTAGAATCTTCTCATAACATATATTATTGCATTCCTAATTGGTTGATCTTCACAATTTTTTTGTGTTAGATCTTCCATTATTAATTGTTTTTTTTTTTTTTTTTTCCTGATTTAGGTTTATGTCCTTGCTATGAGAAATGATGTTTCTACTTGGATCTATTGAGATAAATTTCCTTTTATTTTTATGTGTGTGTGAATGTCATTGTTGTACTCAATATGGAATCTTATTTTTCTTGAGTTAGGTTGAGTGCTCAAACCCATCCTTACTTCCTGAACCTGGAAAGAGGACATCAATTGAGGAGCCATATGTTAAGGTTGTTGCCTGCATCTATAGATTTTATCCCATTTAGTCATTTTCTGATATATCCAGATATCTTCTATGTTCTTGTTTCAAAGCCTAAAGAAAAAAAGGCTATTTGATTTTAAAACAATATGTACAGATTGAGATGCTCACTCCAAAAGACTATATTGGTCCTCTCATGGAATTGGCTCAAGACCGTAGAGGAGAGTTCAAAGAAATGAAATATATCACTGAGAATAGAGCATCAATTACCTATGAATTACCCTTAGCAGAGGTACCTTTTCCTATTCAATCATCCACTTGCTCTGATAAACTGAAATGCGGTTGACTAGTAAATTAATATTGGGTCTCCCTAATTTTTTGGCTGTTGATAGATTGAATTTTCTCTGGTTTTGAAATTCATTAACAGATGGTAGGAGATTTTTTTGATCAGCTGAAGTCCAGAAGTAAAGGTTATGCTAGCATGGAATACTCTTTTCTGGGGTAAATTCTTGTTATGAACTTGTCCTCATTATGCCTAGTTCATTTGTAATAGCTCACATTTCTGTTGTAGGTGAACCTCAGATATGATTTCCAGTGAAAAAACATATTGTTCAGCTGTGTGGTTGTACTATCACCTGATACTTTTCAAGAACTCACTTGATGGGCAAATAGGTTTCCCTATGAAATGATGTAAACATGGTTTTATTTTTCTTTTTATTTATGAGGGCACTTTCTTCAACCAAGACAAAATATCTTTCTTTGTGCACAGACTTTTCCTAATAGTATGCATAAAAGTTTGCACTTAATACACTGCTAAATTCGTACATCCTTGAATATTTTATATTCTCCTTGATAACTTGAATCTGTTTAAGTGGCCGAATTTTCTAGCAGGATCAAATTTGTTAATGGTTTTCCTTTATGAAACAGAAAGATGTCTTTATTTTATTGGATGTCAAAATATCCTATCAATTTATGCCCCATTTTTTTTTTTTGCTTTTTTCCTTTATTCAAGTTGTGCATTTCAAAATGTTTAGTGTCTCATTTTTGCCTCTTGCATGACATCTAAGTCTTTATGCATCTCTGGATTACTATGATGGTCCAAATATATAGGATGTTCTCCAAGGAAGATTCTTATACTAATTCATTCTTCGTTTTGATTTTGATTGCCAGGTACAAGGAGAGTGAATTAATAAAACTTGATATTCAGATTAATGGTGAACGTGTGGAACCATTGGCAACTATTGTACACAAAGATAAGGTAACATAAATTTTTCCGCTACAGATCATTATTTTACTTATATAGAAAGTACCTGGAATAGAAATTAGAATTTGGTACGCTACTGGAGTTGGTGGAAGAGAAACATAAATGGTGGAGTAACCGAGTCCAGAAATCCTTCAAAGAATTCAAAAGGTGGAAGAATATCTTTTCTGTGTTGGCAGTGTTGCTTTTTGAAAGGTCAACTGGAGTTTTGTATAATAAATTGAAGATACAAGATGTTCTGAGAAAAACATTCTCAGTGCAATTGTTTGTTTATCTCTTATGCTGATAACCCTTTCAGTACCAACTGATCATTTCGACACCCTATCTCCCAAAATGCGGATATAATGGACAAGTCTGTGCCATGGTTGATCTGCTACTTTGCCCCTTCAAGCAAAGTAGTAAACAGCCAGAAAAATATCTTCTTTCTTAAGTTCATGAATCTTCCTCCTCAAATTAAAACCTTTGCTGCACTGCACTCTTTGAATCTGTCTGAGATGCTGCATTTAAATTTCCTTTACCATTCTGAGCAAGTATCCTTTATTAATCTTTGGGTGCATCAAACATAAAAGCCACATAATTGGATTGAAACTTTTATTACATCCTTGATGTTCCCATTCAAGTAGTTTATCCTCCCCTCATTCTAGATAAACAGTAGGGATGCACTGGAGATAATTCCTGCCATTCAAAATTCACAGTTCTCATACTGGGTGGAGGGTTCTAATATGACCCATTCTTTTACCAGCACTGAGATCTGACTTCCAACATGTTTCAGAATAAAGTCTCACACACAGCAACAAGAGATGGAACCACACACAATATACAACTTACCACACCAAAGGCTGAACTACCCTTAAAAAGACTGTCAAACACAAAGGAACCAGAAACAAGTCACTTGTTCCACACCAAATACAAGGATCAGCTTCCTGTTTATGAGCCGAAGCCATAAATACCCTCCAGTTTAGCATTTTATATGTAAATTTTTTTGAATCAGAAAGAAATGTTTACTAAAGCAGCAATGTGAAGTGAACAAACCATCAATCTGTTATGGAAAACGGAGTATCATACTGTCATTGGCATCCTACAATGCTTATATCAGTCCCTTGCTGGAAGCATTCATTTTTATTCTGTTATGTTGTTTCAACTTTTGGGCTGCAATACCATTTCTGTTTGTCTGTGGGGATCACAAGAGCAAAATAAGAATAGCAGAAAGAAATAGGACAGAAGAAAAGAGAGTTCTAAAACATGAAAAGAAAGATTAAAGGATGTGTGAGAGAGCTAAGGGTTTCTCTACATTGTATTTGCACTATTTATTGAAGCTGTGGAAATACCCTTGATAAAAATAGAGAAGCATCACATGCTGATCAATGTACTTAACTAACTTTGAACTACCATCTGATGTGTTCCTTTTTTTAGCATAAGTGCAGAAAAGTTGCTCGATTTAATGATTTTAGCAACTCAATTCCAATAAAATTAATGTAGGAACTTTATATAGGTTGTGATCTCAATAATCTGCACTATTGGGCCCTCTAGTCCTCTTAATCCTTGTGGGTGGAGTGAGCAGTAATACAAGAGAGCTTCCAAAGTTCCTTCATGATGCACCCAAGGAGTGGATATCTTTGCTGAGTCATTGTACCATTGCATAGAAAGGAGTTTAGAAATTAATGTCTTCATTCCCACATAAATGTGGGGAACAATGGCCCAGTATTCATGTATCATGTGACATTGTTCCTGCGTCATCTGTTCATGAGTCCATGTGTCACAGAGCTTTCATATATGTATCCACATATTGCACTTATTCAAAGGCTTGTATGGCATGCTCCAAATTGAGTGTCATTAAAATAGATCATAAAAACATGTGATTGTTTTCATGAGGTCATTAAAGATATTAGGTGATTTTGTTATCTCTGTTGATGTGCAGTCCTGCTTGTTGATCTAAACAGAAGAAGATATATTGATATTTTATTTTTAAGATTTTAACAATAACAAAGTAGGTTTGGAATCAACATATGCTGTTTTTTTCTTTTCAGGCGTATGCTGTGGGGAGAGCATTGACTCAAAAGCTTAAGGAACTTATACCACGGCAAATGTTTAAAGTTCCGATCCAAGTATGATCCATATTCACTTTTAGTAGGCACTGAAATTCCAAGTACTTGTGAAACCGCATTGTGAGAAGGATCATTGTTTTCTTTACAAGACTTCTTGAAATACATGTCTCAATGCTAGATGTGAAACTATCCTCCCTTATTTGCAATAGAGCTTGAAATTTACAAATTTTAATGATTTAATTTTTTTTTCTTAATCTATGACCTATCTTGATGAGGAATTTTATCGATTTGATGTTTTTATTAATCTATGATCTAACTTGAAATGGAGTAACAATAAAATATAAGATTTCGTTAAAATACGTAGCTGCCTGTGCTTCTATCTCTACTTCTGGGGTCATTGGAGTACACATCCAAATACATAGATGCTACATACATAAAATGAGATTTTTTGTTTGAGGGAGAGAAGACATGTGCTGTGTATTGCCATGTACTTGTCAAGGTTCAAAATATTGATATAGACATAGATAAAAACAATTTGGATATTCAAAAATATGAATATTGGAAAAAATACTACTAAAACATGGAAACTTGAAGTAAAACTTCAAATTTTGTTGGTACAAACAAACATTAATACATCATCGTGGAATTAAGAGCATTATCTTAAAAATGCAGACAAGTGCATGAGGCTTAGGGTGACCTGTCAAGTATATGTAGGGTTTGATTTTACACTATAGCATAGGAAACAGAATACAAATCAAGTGAATACTCACTAGTACTATCTGGAGAGAAACAATGGAAATTTTGGAGATATCTTGGGAATATTTCGTGAATTTGTTCTTGAAAAGGAGGTTCAGAGGCAGATTTGGAATACTATCTGAAATATCATAGAAAACATTAGAAATATTTTAACCGAAAGATATGTTCTCTTATATTTATATATAAGATAACCAAACTGTGGAAATATCTGTCACATTTTGCATTATATATATATATTAGGTTTTTTCTTGGGCACTTGTCTTGTTAGCATGTGAATATCATGTCAAATCTATGCCTCATGTTGGTGTCCTTATAAGTTATATATTAACTACCGTTAAAATGATTTTAAGTTCCCCTGATACATTTGACTGCATTATATGCCTTTCTTTTCTTTTTTCCTTTTGGTTTTTATTTATTTATTTATTTTGCTCTCAACAGAGTTCACACCAATAAAAAATTGTATTATTTTGATTATCATTATCTTTTCTTTTCTCCTTACTGATATGTGATCTTTTTGAGCCTGGTCTACTTCACTAAGAAGAGGTTTACATAGAAATTTTAATTCCTTCACTAACTTCTCTAAGTGTATCCTGCTGTTGACTTATGATTGCTTGGTTCCACATATTTGTGATCTACCCATGACAGGCATGTATAGGAGCCAAAGTCATTGCTAGTGAATCTTTATCAGCAATTAGGAAGGACGTTCTATCCAAATGCTATGGTAAGATAAAATCTGACCTCGTGGACTGTGCAAATGTCAGTGAATCCTTTTCTTTTCCTTACTGAAATGGCATTCTTGTTCATTTATTTTGGAATATGCTCAAACAGTTTTCTTTAAGAGGTTTATATAGTTGTTGAATTGCCATTCTAGAATAGTAAAATTCTGCTTTGTTTCTCCCATTTGTAGCTTGTGTTCTCTCTCTTGTGGAAGGACTTTACCTTGTAATAGTTCATTTGTCTGGTAGAATGAATTATGGCCTTCATCCATAATAGCAGAAACAATGATGTTGATTATGTTTTTATTAACTAACATTCATGCCTTTCTAACATGAAAATTTCTGTTGCTTTTCTTATTCTTCTAGGTGGGGACATCACAAGGAAAAAGAAATTGCTTAAGAAACAGGTCCTACTTTTTTTCATTACAATGTTGATCTCTTATAAACATGTTTTCATATATGCATAAAGTGGCTATTAATGATTCTTGAAAAACATTTTTCCAGTTCATTAATGTGATTGGTTCTTCTGGAGAGTTACAACTATGAATGTCCATGGCTTTACTTGAATAATAAATATAGCTTGGGGGGTCAATAATGTATTATATATCCTTTATCACCTATATGAGGTACACTTTGTTGTTATATTTTCATCCATGCAGAAAGTGTTCACTGTTTTCTTCACGTTCCTATTATACCTGCTTTGCATCTGAAAAATGTAGAACTTTTGTTGAAAAATGATGAAGCAATATGTTAGCACTCACCATATGTAGTTTTTGAAATTTCAGTAGGACCTAGAATAGAAAAATTTATGAGTATACCAACAATGCATGGTTATATGATAGGAATGTTTAGGATATGACCAAGTATGATTCCCCTGTTGTTTTTTTCAAAAAAATAAAAAATAAAAAATAAATTCTCACAACAATATGTCACATATGCCAGAAGTAGTATTCTCAAAATTCCTTATTGTTTCCATTTTGTCTTTTAGTGGTTATTCTTTGATGCACAAGCTTAATTATTGTTTGTAAACATTCAACTAGTGTGGGATGGTTTTTTGACATGTGAAAAAGTATCTGATACTGTAGTTATTGCAGGGAAAAGATGACTGTTATGTTAATGACCACGGGAGTCAAACTCTTGAATTGCAAAATTGTGATGCACTGAATGACAATTAACTGAAATTACCAGAAAAGTTCATCCTTCACATTTGTTATATGGTGTTTAACCAAGATATAGGGCATAGGTTTAGCTCAGTTGGCATTATGTTTGAAAGCCTCATTCCTTACACTACATGGGTACAAATTGAAATACTAATTTGCTTTTATCCTTTTTCATTCCGCAAAAGAATATGAGAACCTTCAAAGCACTGAACCTTGGAGATGGTATTCTTTGCTTAGACATTGGATCATCTCTTTCATCATTGTCCAATGACTTTGGGTTTGTAGAACAAGTTGTCTTGAGAGGTCGGCTTGTCTTTGGCTCATCTCCCAGAGATTTTGCAGCTATTGGTGCATATTGCCTTTAGAAGTTTTGGAAGGAGTACCAGGGACGGTCATTAGGCAAAAGGAGTCCATGCTTGGGCATCCATTTGTTGGGGGGTGGTGGTGGAAGGAAATGTTAAGATTTTGGAGGAGAAATGGATGCCCTTTGAACCCTGTGGAACTGTTTACTACCTCTTTTCCTTTTAGGTCAGTTTCTAAAAATTTCTTGGGCATTCGACTGGCATGATCATGTTTTGAATTGGAGAGAAGAGTGCTATGGTAACAGGATTTAGGATGAAGTTAGGCAGTATATGAACCTCCACCTGTAGGATGTCTAGGCAGTAGGCAGTTTATGAACCTCGAACTGTAGGATGTCTCTTAACTTAAAATGGATATTCATTGGGAACCTGGGCTTGTTGACAAGGGAAGGAGTGATCAGAGATTACCATGGAAGTGAGGTTAGGACCTTCAAGTCGGCAAGCAGGGTTGGCAATGTGGGCAGACCTCATGGTCATGAGTGATTTTCTTGGTTTTTGGTATCCTGGCTGGTATTTATGTGATTTAGAATTTAAATTGAGATTTAAATTTTTTGTGGTTTGTTCTCAATCCTTCGTTTATAATCCCCCTCTTGGTTTGGCTTAAAGAGTAGTTCATCCTTTCTTGTATCCTTTTTTGTAATGAATTAATGGATGTTTATTTCCTATTAAAAGAAAAATGATAAGAAATGAAATTCTTTCCCTGTGCATGACTGTTTTCTGATCATCTTCTTCTCAGGCTGAAGGAAAGAAAAGAATGAAGGCAATTGGTAAAGTTGATGTACCTCAAGAGGCTTTCATGGCTGTCTTGAAACTTGAAAAGGAGGTATTATGATTGTATCACTTGATAGCTTGTAACAATATTGTCAAATACTTATGGAAATTCCTTTAAAGAAGAAAATAAAAAGAAAAAAAAAATTGCTGGAATCATGAAGCTTCATGCAGTTTGACTTTTCTTTTGTATGGTTGGTTTGGGCCAGAATGCTTTATTAGGAAATATTGAATGTGATAGCCTAAACAAATAATAATAATAATAATAATAATAATAATAATAATAATAATAATAATAATGGATTTAATCTCACTTCAAGGGTTCCTTAGTGCTTGTGCTTTCTACATGAGGTTCTCCAAAAATTGAAGGCAACAAACATAAGTGTTGGGTTAGTTTTAAGTTTTCAAACACAGGGTTCAAATGAGTCCATCAAAGTGTTGAGTTTGAGTTATTATCCAATAGCAATTTTGCTAGGAGTGTTGTCATCAAACCCTTGAAGTAGTTGTTCAATGAAATGATGTATATTAGGCTCCCGGTTTACTACTTAAAAAATTTGCCTTAATGCATGTAGGAGTGCTTGCGAGATACATGCAATCTTTGAATGGGATGATGTGTGGCCTATTTTTCTTGGTTTCTCCCATCAAAGATCCAAGTTTTTGTTTTAACTTGTGTAATTTGAATAGTGATTCCTTCTTAGGTCTGTGGAAGTGTTCATGTCCTTCCCTATGTCCTCATGCTCCAGATCTTGGACCACCACGCTAGATTATATTTACATAAATGCTATTCGAGGGTGACAAGCTCTGAATCAGATTCATGGAGTTTGTTTTAACATACCAAGGGGACTAATTTTGTTTGACATTTGTATAAATAAAATCTTATTATTATTAAGGGTAAGAAATTAGGATATTTGCCTAAGTTTTGGTGTGAGAGAAAAAGCGAGTAATATTCCAAGTGTTTTCACAAAGACTATGTTTGGTTTCTGGAAAATTTGAGGAAAATGTAAGAAAAAGAAAGTAGAGAGGAAAAATAGAAAGAAAGAAAAAATGGAAGGAAAATAAAGAATAAATTAAAAATTAATAAATTATTTTTATTTATTATTTTAAATTCATTTTAGTTGTTTTAATTCATTGATATAAATATTAAATAATTTGAAAATATGTAAGTTGGTCACTACTCACTAGTTTTAATTATATTCGATTTTAAAAAGAAAAATTCATATGACAACTAAATATAAGAAATTTTTTTTTTTATAGTTTTTCTTTTCTTTTCTTAATATTTTTTGGAAACCAAATGTAATTTAAAAGTATTTTAATAAGAATCATTTATTAAAGTGTGCTTTTTGAAAAATACTATAAATGATTTTTCAACTTTTTAAAAATATTTTAAAAATTTTGTTAAATACCTGATTTTTTTTTTTTTTTTTTCAAAAACGCTTTTTATTGAGTGTTTTCTAAAAACACTTCCAAACGCCTTTGAAAGCTGGGGTTATTCCACTAGGTTGGAAATGAGGGGTTTTACAAGTAGAGGTCATGGGAGTGTGATCCTTTGGAGAAAAATTATTGACCTAAATATCTAGACCTGATTATCAATCTCACCATTATTTATAGATAGTTATCTTGGGTTTTGAAAGCCCTTTCACAACTTCCAAATATGCATATTTATAAAGAGTTTTTTGTTCTTTACAAAAATAGAAATTAGTGATTTTTTTTTCAATAAAAGCAGTACTTTAAGAATTCGTTATAGAAATACATTGTTTTTATAATAATTATAAGATATTTTCAAGTGTTTTATAGGATAATTTAAGAAACAAATGGAAAGCACTTTATGATGATATGGTGCTATACTTTGTGTGAAAAAAACACGGTTGTGTTTGTTTTTTGGTTGAATAAAAAAAATTAAAATATTTGATTCTTTTCTATTAAACTAAAAGTAATATTTTGATATCAATAACATTAATTAAATTGAATATGTTGATAACAAGTTTGCTTTAATTAATATGATTTATAACCAATATAAGTTCACTTTATTTAACATGAGTCGTAACCAACATAAAATTATAAAATTAATATAAAAAAAAATAGTGAAATCTAGGGCTTATACTAAAACATCACATCTAGTAATTTGAGACAAGATCAATAAGGTGCACCAAGCCCAATTTCAAATTGTGATCACAAATAATTAAATGTGATTCAAGGTAAATGGTTATGTTATAGGTTGGCATTTAAAAAAAAAAAACATAAAATCACAACTAATGACTGTCAAAAATAGAAAATTCTAATGGTGCTTATTATGTACTTGTCAAGGGATAACTCTCAAGTCCTGTTGGGTACATGAGAATGGAGAATGAGAATGAATATTTTAATTTCATTCCTATTTCTCCATAAATGAGAATGAATTTGGTGATTTCAATTCCTATATTTGGATATACTTAATAATGTAAGGTTGCGATGATTATTTGTTTCTACTTCAATATTAATAACAATAGAAATAAAAATGAAAAATAAATAAATAAATTGACAATAATATTTATATATATATATATATATATATATATATATAGTTTAAAATAACTTTTTACTTTCATTTTAAAAAAAACATCTTTTAAGAGGTTTTTTTTTTTTGATAAAATATTTTTTTACATATAATTTAAAAACAATGTTTTATTTTTTATTTTTAAAAAAATTATTTTTTAAAATTCATAGCATTATTTGATTGTTCTCTAATAACATTTAAAAAAAAAACACAAAGAAAGATGGAGAAATTTTTTTTAGAAAATAAGTAAAAGTTATTTTCACCCATTTTTAAAAATAAAAGGAAAATATAGAGAAATGAGGAAAAAAATAAAAACAATAGAAAGTAAATAAAGTAGGACATTAGATCTTTCTTCTTTTATTCTCTCTCTACCATGAAATATCAATACAAAAAAAATCTTTAAAATATCATATTCCTTTTAATTATGTGTTTTTATGAATTTCTTTTAACTTATCTAAATTTTTTATTAAGCAAATAGATTTCAAATCAAGCATTTCTTAATGAAAAAGAATGATTGATTTTAAAAAATAATTTAAACTTAAAAACCAATTCAATTAGTATTAGAAAGTCATGGAACTCAAAACCAACTAAATTTATGGTAAAAAGTAACAAACCTAAATTCATTTTGAATGACTTTGTTAGTTTTTCTTTACATATAATCAATATTTAGTGATTTTTTTACTAGATAAATAAACTCCAAATCAAGCAAATCTTAGTTGGATTCCTAACGGTATTTTAAAAAATAATTCCTAAAGTATTGGAAAAAAATGTTTTCAAATTTATGGTAGTTTTTGTTAACTAAGAAAGAGAAAAGTAAAAATCTTTTTTTGAAGAAAGGATTTATTTCCTTTTCAAAAAAAAAAAAATTATAGGTAAAAAGCATCTCTTACCATTTCAAAAAGTTCTTTTTTTAAAAAAAAAAATTATTGGCTAAAATCTTCTCTTGAAGAGACAATTTCTCTAAAATTATAAATATATTCATTGTAAAATTAATTGATTTTATGTTTATTATTATTGATATATTATTTATAATTACAATATTTATAAAATTATAAATTATATTTATCATCTCATATTAATTAGAAAAATATTTTGGTATTTGTCTCAATTTTTAAGTGTCCTAGCATTGTATTATTAATTAAAAATAAGAAAAAACATAGCATTTATACAATAATAAAATTATTAAAAATATATGTATTATAAAATTAATTAATTTTATTTATTGAACTCAATATATAAAAATAATTATAATTATTGGGATATTCATCAATAATAATATGTATAAAAATATAAATTATGTTTTAACATCTTATATTAAAAAAATACTATTTTATATTAAGTTAGATATTGATTTAAAAAAATATTTTGGTCTTTATCTCCAATTTTATCTTTAAATTAATTCAATTAATTATAATTATAAATAGAAACTAATTTAGTTTTATATTATTTTTTTATTTATAAGATAAATAATAAATATGTTAAAATTAGAAATGATTAACAATTATTTATTAAGAAAAAAGTTTTTTTATTAAGAAAAAAATTGAGGAAAATAATTTTATTTTTTTTGTTAGATCAAAATTTTTATCTATTTTCAATTTTTAATGTCATAGGTTTCATGAATATCGTTCAAATAAAAAGGAATAAAAAGAAAATCAAGAAATCATTTTTTCAAAAAGTATATATCCAACTTATAAAAGCCAAAGCCTTGAAATTCAATACACTATATTATAAATATAAACACCAATAATTTGTATTAAGTTCAATCCTTAATTATTGAATGTTTTTAATACTAAATGATCAAAATCATCTACTATCATAATGATAAAAAACTAATAACATTGTCCATATGAATACTAAAAAAC
Source organism: Vitis rotundifolia (assembly GCA_030254885.1). Classification (NCBI taxonomy): domain Eukaryota; kingdom Viridiplantae; phylum Streptophyta; class Magnoliopsida; order Vitales; family Vitaceae; genus Vitis; species Vitis rotundifolia. The sequence goes on from CM058170.1 coordinate 11,816,810, forward strand.
CAACAAACATCCCAACAATTAATAAAATATCGACCATGATCAAAGATCAATTATTATCTTGAATACAAAAAACCAATAACCTTGTTCATATGAATGCTAACAAACCAACAAGTATATATATATTAACTTGTATTAATATGTTCAATCCCTAAACAATCAAACATATTTAAATACTAAATTATCAAATATCAACTACTATTATGAATAAAAAAACTAATATCTTGTTCATATATATAAACTAATGAACCAACAAGCATCCTAATTAACAACCGACAAGATAATAACAGTGAATAGTACTAATAAGCCTAAAATATTAAAATTCAACATTACTAGATGGTTACTTCAATATTAGCAAACTATAAATCAACAAATGTCACTAATATAAATAAAACTAACAGAAAATAAAAGTTGGCATGCATCATTAATACAAATAAACCAATAAGCAACAAAAGATCAACGTGTACCATCAATTTATATTCTATCAAAGATATAAAAGTCATCAATGTGTATCACATGAAGGAAGCTTCCTGCTTCGTTATGGGCGTTGGTGACATCTTTCCAACTCTGATTGATCTGAAGAACCATATAGCATTGCTCTATGTCTCCATCCTCGTCTACATCCTTGATCTTGAACTTGATCCTCTCCCTGTTGTTCAACAAGTGGTATGGGAAAGTATTGCATTTGTCTTACTAGAAATTTTCTTATATCACCCCATTATTAATAGATGGAAATGATGAAGGAGGTAGTGACTGGTCTAGTCGTATAGAAAAAGTGAAGACAATATGTTGTAATGGTGGGGATGGTACTAAAGATGATGATGGAAAATCTGGTGATGCATCATCAATAGGGAAGTGTGGATCATGAGAAATATGCCCCCCATGTGTTTGTACACCTCCACCTCTAGTTTGCACTCCTCCACCTCTAGTTCGGACCACCTCTAGTTTGTACCTCTTCACATCTCATCTCTACCTTCTTATCTGATTATTTTCTCTTTTTATCAACAACATCGGGGGGAATAATCAACCTATCAGCCTCATGTATAGCCTCTAAAGTAGTTGCACATAAGTAATGAATTTCATCGTGATAACCTATATTTGGACTATTTGGATCAATCCACCGATGTATTTGTTGTAAGTCACGACTCTATAAAATTAGAAGAAAATAGAATAATAAATAAAGAAATATTGTAATTACCACTATCTCTAATGAGGATCCATGTGGAGTAACAAAAAGCCGAGTGATGGAATGATACCACACCATATATGGGTGGTTATACCCAAAATACACCTTCAATATGTATTAAGGTAGATAAGCCACTGGGGATGGAGTGATGATCTATTAAAGAAGTTTGACAATACATTTCAATGGTATTTTGGGAGGAGATTGTGCGATAACATTAAACATTATGCTCATATCACCATTATCTTGGATAAACAAAGGAACACAATTAACATCGTCACTTCCATTTGGAAATGAATCTGGAAATTGAAACATCATATAAACTTGGTGTAAGTACGATTAATATTTAGAGTATGACACAATTTTGTTTCTAATTTGTCAAATGTTATCATATTGTTTATTGAAACACTCTTTTCAAGAGAACGATTAAAACATATCCCAAATTCACAATCAATAATTTCACAACTAATATAACACAACACTATGGTGTAATTGTCCATTATCAAACCTATTCGAAATATCAACAAATAAGCATGATCATCAATAAACTTTATGATAGTAATTGATATACCATACAACAATTTTTTTTTGTACATCTATTTTACTAATACTAGGGTGCATTGTCCATTACCAAATCTATTTTTTAAAAGTCATTTTTTCCAAAATAATAATACACGACTACCATTTTTTTTTTCTGTTATATTATATACATTTAAATAAATTAAACAATGATTTAGTTTTAGTTCTAATTTTATTTATATATTTTTATTTTTAGATTTCAATATCTTACAAGATTTTTTTTCAACAATTTAAGAATAATATTAATATTTAAAAAATATATAAGATAAATTCATAATTTCGGATAATGTTCTATTCCTATTTTTTGGATTTTAATATTTTTTTAAAATAATATTTTATGCAAAAATAATAATTTAATACTGATAACAATTACCAAATTCACAATTTTACTTTATTGTATTATGTATTCTAACATTTTACAAGTTATTTTTCTTTTGTTTTTCCAAAATAATAATATAAGACTATTATTATTATTTTTTATTTATATAAATTTAAATAAATTAAATAAAATTTTAGTATTATTTTTACATTTATTTATATTTTTATTTTTAGATCTCAAATTTGTCAACAATTTAAGACTAATATTAATTTTAAAAAATATATAAAATAAATTCATAATTTTGGATAATGTTGTTGTGGACCTTGCATTTTGCTCGATGCGTTCCCACTCGATGGTGTAACTCATTTTTTTATTTGTTTGGTGAAAATTTTGATTTTTTGATAAAAACTTGGAGTCGCCACTTATTTTTGTTTTATTTTTAAAGGGAAAAAAAGAAAAAAAAAAACCCTTAAGTGTGACTCTTGAAGGAAAAACAAGTCTGTGAAAAACCAAAGTCGAGTCTGGGGGTTAGGTTACCTACTGGGAAGGTACAGTGATGAGTCGTAGCACCCTTCTAAACCCCATAATAAGGTCTCTACTAAATAAGGTGAAGTAAGTGTGGCAATTGATAAAGAAATCAATGAATACCAATGAAATGATCGAATACTAAAATGGATCATGCATAAGAATAAGCAAAGTGAGAGTGAGATCGTACCTTGGCGTTAGGCAATAAAACGCTATCAAGAAATAAGGTTAATGCGCAATAATAAATACAAAATATATCACATGCATATCAAAGAATAAGACAAATATCAGACAATATTCATCAAGTATAGTTGTTGACAATCAGAAGAAAGAACTCGTATGTAAGGCCCCCACCAAAACCCAATTGATTTTGCATGGATTAATCCCACAAATTCCATTATTTTGGAATTATAAAAATTGTCTCTATACTTATTTAAAATCAAGAGAAACAAAAGATTATTTGAAAATCAAAGAAAATTTGTGAAAGTGCTTACTTGAAAGGAAATGTAACAAGTTTATTTTAAAACAGGATTTTTAACGACTTAAAACCCTAATGAAGGATGAAAAGTAGTAGAATTAAAAAATATTTGAAAGCCGGAATGAAATTAAAATTATTTGAAAGAAAACTAGAGTTTTGAAATTTATTTGAAAATTAAAGTCTTGAAAATTGGAGTTTTGAAAATTAAATTTAAGGATTGGGGTTTTGGAAATTAAATTTGAAAGAAATCAGAATTTTGAAAATTATTTGAAAATTGGAGTTTTGAAAATTAAATTTAAGAATTGGAATTTTGGAAATTAAATTTGAAAGAAATCGAAATTTTGAAAATTAAATTTAAGAATTGGAATTTTGGAAATTAAATTTAAAAGAAATTAGAATTTTGAAAATTATTTGAGAATTTGAGTTTTGAAAATTAATTTTGAAAGAAATTAGAGTTTTGAAAATTAATTGAGAATTGAAGTTTTGAAAATTCAATTTAAGAATTGGAGTTTTAGAAATTAAATTTGAAAGAAATTGGAATTTTGAAAATTATTTGAGAATTGGAGTTTTGGAAATTAAATTTGAAAGAAATTGGAATTTTGAAAATTAATTGAGAATTGGAGTTTTGAAAATTAAATTTAAGAATTGGAGTTTTGGAAATTAAATTTGAAAGAAATTGGAATTTTGAAAATTAATTGAGAATTAGAATTTTGAAAATTAAATTTAAGAATTGAAGTTTTGGAAATTGGAGTTTTGAAAATTAAATTTAAGAATTGAAATTTTGGGAATTAAATTTAAAAGAAATAGGAATTTTGAAAATTATTTGAGAATTGGAATTTTGAAAATTAAATTTAAGAAATGGAATTTTGGAAATTAAATTTGAAAGATTATTTGAGAACGGTATTTTAAAAATTAAGTTTGGAATTTTGGAATTTTGAAAATTTTGAAAAATTATTTTTAAAAAGTAAAATTGAGAATAGAATTTCGGAAAATTAAATTTCAAAAATTAGAATATTGGAAAAAGTTATTTTGAGAATGGAATTTCCAAAAATTTGAATTTTGAAGATGAAAATTTATTTTGGAAAATTAAACTTTGATACAAAAAAAATGAAGAATTAAAATGAAAATTGTGGGCTGCACGTGCATGGAAGTGGGTTGGAAAAGTGGAGGAAATAGTGGCAGATAGAAAAAAAAAAAAGAAAAAAAAATTATAGATATATATATATATATAACGAATTAGTTTGGTGATGAAATGAGTGGAGGTTATCAAACTCATTGTTTTCTTCATGACCCAAACCGTTGCAAAACATAACTTGAAATGAGAAAGGTGGGCTATATGAATGGCCCACTAAGAAACAAAACATGACGGTAATTGAAAAAAAGAATGACATGCATGATGAGAGGAAGAAAAAAAAAAAGTGAAAATACACATTTACCCGAGTTTAAGTTTAAAGTAATCTATTTGTTGAAAAAAATGGTAAAAATAGTACCTATCTCAAAATATTTGCCAAACTAATCTTTTGTATCTACGTAGGCATTCAGATGGGTTTTTGCTGTTTTGTGTAAAAAAACCACTGTTGGTGGCTGTGGTTTTAAAAGTTGCAAAAATATCCTTAAAACCACAGTCTATGACTGTGGTTTTACAATTTGCCTTAAAACCACAATCACAGACTGTGGTTTTACAATTTGCCTTAAAATTTATTTTTAACCCCCATTCATTTTAGTGGTATTGTGATTTTAATATTATTTTTAAAATATTTTTTTATTAATAATCATAAAATCACGTTAGTAACTGGGGTTTTAAAAATATCATTTAAACCACAGGCATGAACTGTGGTTTTACAATTTTCTTTAAAACCACAGTTACTAACTATGGTTTCAAAATTATTTTTAAGGGGAACTCATGTAATCATAACTAAAAAAAGTATGAGATTTTAGAACTTTACTTTTTTATTTTTAATTTTAGTGTCAATTATGCATGTGCCAAAATTTCTTAACGATGTACCAAATTTCCTTAAAGTTCGTTTTGGAGTTGGAAAAATTTCTTACATTTTTCCATTGTCAGTTGAAAATTATTTTTTTTTACAAATTATCCTTAATAAAATTTTTCGTTACGACTGTTTTCAAATTAAATAAATAATATGGCCTACATGCATTCCCATAAAAATTTGTGTATTTATGGTAAATAAAATATTTATTTGTTTTATGAATATTTTCACATATGAATTAAAGAAAATTATTTATTCATATTATTTTAAAATTTTAAAATAACTAAACAAATTGTTTATATTATTTTAAAATTGTATATTTTCATATGAAAATTAATGCCAATGATTATGATTTTAGGTTATTCCTTATTAAGTATGATTTGAACTTATGTCTTGGTTAGAATGTATAATTTTTTAATTATATGAAATAAAAATAAGTAATGGTTGTAACAATTTGTTTAGTTAGAATTTCTTTCATTTAGACTTTAGGATGCATTTGAGTTTTATTTGTTTAAATTATCAAGGAAACTGGAGAATAACATAACATCACTAATTTGAATTAACACTTCATATAACCTTAAATGTATGAACCAAAGTATTATAGTTCTACAAACATGACAAAAGATCTCAATGTGTCCCACATGATGGAATCTTTCTCTTTCGTTCTGAACATCTACGGTAAACGACCATATTTGTTGTATCCATCTGTGCTATCTGAAAAGGCTCTATCTCTACAAATTGTGACACGTCATCTACATGAGCTGTCAAGATAGATGGAATTGATGGAGGTAGAACTCGACGTACACATGGAGCTCGATGTCCTCTAGGTACCCGTACATGTAATTGGGTGGCATGAGCTGTTCCCTGAAGAAAAGGTAGAGGTGCAATGGACTCTGTAACAGGTGGAGGTGCAATAGACTCTGTAATAAGTAGAGGTGTAATAGACTCTGTAACAGGTGGGGGAGCATGCAATGATATCGATGGTTGGATGGAGGTGGAAGTGAAGGTGGAGATGGCTCAACAGGTGTAAAGGTAGATGGTATGGTAGTCTCGGGTCGAGATGAATGGGCTGGTATGGATACATCTGGGGGAAAGAATGACGACTCTAATGATGCAGATGGCTGAAATAGAGGAAAGGTAGATGTGATTGGTGGATGTGAGGGTTGTACCGAAGTAGATGCCAAAGGTACATGTCGATGACTAACTCGACGACCACCTCTCCCCCGACCTCTAATGGGTGGCACCCTAACAGGCGTAATCAATGATGGTGGTCTCATGGATGGCCCTGAAGACGTGGATGGCTCATGTGTGGAGTGTACGCGATGGTCCTCTCCTATGGCACGTAAAACATCAATAGCAATTCGGTGAGTTTCCTGCAAGTCATTTGAAATAGCCATTTACGATACGGTAGTGATCTGTATAAGAAAATGAAACATGAGGCATTTGCACATAATTTAAATTTAACATTCATTAAAAAATGGTTTTGTATCTCAAATAGTCTCACCAATAACTTAGTGGTAGAAGCTGTACTATGGAACCTCATATGATCTCTATGCAAAACAGGTGTGATCAGGCGTCGCGTGATACGTCGATACCACTGCATATATGGATCATAAAAATCCATGGTAGTAATCGCAAGTGGTGTTGTTGCAATATGCTCAGAATGAGTAACCCAAAGAGAAATATACTGAGCATGGAATGTCACCCAATCATACTGATGTCGTCCTCGCCTATCCATTAAATGCAGCTCCATATCTATCAAACAAGGTGGAGGTATCCCTTGTTGCATACAAAACTGGCGTAAAACTCGCTCTGGTCTATGCCACTCGATAATATCAAAGCAAATTAGTGGCGACATAGTTCGCCAAATTTATTCATTAGCTTGACATATAGCCAGAAGATGTGCAATCAAATTTGCTGTATATGGTTCCCATAATACCTGTAATTAAAAAAAAACTTAATTAGTCACATTGGTGGAAAATGTTGCAATGGTAATCTTATGCATCTACACTTTACCTAATCCTGTGTCTGGGCATCCAATTGATCTCGATAGAATGTCAACACTTGTGGTGATGGGTTATGAGACCAAGACAAGGGTACTCTCCACCTGTGGCCCAATGGATCGACTGGGAGTGCCTCATCTGGCAATGGATGATCATGTAAACTGTCAACTACATCATCATGTACATGTGGGACAATTATAGGCACTGGAGGACGATCGAAATCAGGTCGACCCACATGAAGTCTCTCCCATGACCACAACTACAAAATCAGATAACATTATCAAAATTAGACAACTTACAACAATAATGTGAGTCAATTAATTAGAATAGATAGTTATGTCGAAATACCTATAATAGTGTAATAGGTCAAAAAATCTCTGTGGCACTATCCAAACTCGCACGACATAGCTCTCTATATAGGTATGCCAACACTGCACTGCTCTAACTATAGTGAGAAATCTCAGTGAAGTCTCTCAACAGTGGAAGGTAACATAACTGTACATGTGTACCAATCTTGTCTGCAAATAATGCTCCACCTAATAGTGCTAATATGAAAGCACAAGCATAATATTGTAAAATAACATCATCGACCCCTGCTGGTGGATATGAGAACTACTCACGCAATCATCGTGTTGATATAACTGACCCTCGAATCTGAGATGGAGGTGGGACGACACCTAAAAGTTCAAAACATAGTAGTGACCAATCTATGTCACATGTGCCAGTGATAGGAGGCCCATGAATACGTAATTCGAGAATCATGGCTACATCCTGTAAAGTAACAGTCATCTCTCCAATAGGTAAATGAAATGTGTGTGTCTTAGGCCACCATCGCTCAACAAGACTCGTGATCAATGACCAATCTAGTGAAATGTGTCCGACACGATATACACCATAAAATCCAGATTGCATCACATATCGCCGAATACGAGAGTCCATTTCCCACTCTCGCATGAATGTCCATAAACGTTGGCGACATGTCAATACCCGATTAAGCTACAAAGGATACCATTTTGATTAAATAAGAACTTAATTAAGGTTTATAATTATGTTTTTCTATACATCTATATTTATATGTACATATATACCTAACCAGAATCCACTAATTGAGACCTATATCTGTGTTGTAGCACTAAAATAGAGCGATCTAATGGATTTGGATCGAATCTGCTCTCTCCATGCTCCATTACTATATTGTCATAATAAACTAATGTTAATATTATAATTTAAACAATTTCGATATAGTCTCCCCCATAAAAAAAGGTATTCTCCAAAATACAAACAACCTGATTAATCAAAATATTCATCTGCAACCAATATCAATATCCAATTACAATAATGAAAAAAAAAAATGTCAAATACTAATGTTTACATCCAAATTTTCAAAATTTAGATAGAGTCTCCCCTATAAATAGGGTATTCTCCAAAATACAAACAACCTGATTAATCAAAATATTTATCTGCAACCAATATCAATATTCAATTACAATAATGAAAAAAAAAATGTCAAACACTAATGTTCACATCCAAATTTTCAAAATTTCGACAGAGTCTTCCCTATAAATAAGATATTCTCCAAAATACAAACAACCTGATTAATCAAAATATTCATCTACAACCAATATCAATATCCAAGTACAATAATGAAAAAAAAAATATCAAACACTAATGTTCACATCCAAATTTTTAAAATTTCGGCATAGTCTCCCCTATTACAACTTGATAGTAAAGTTAATATTACAATTTTGAAATTAATAGCAAAGTCTCTCTTATAACATAGGTATTGTCCAAAATACAGATAACATAATATCAACATCCAAAGCCCAGCACCCATCATGAAGGCCCAGCACCCATGTTCTTATTTGGACAAGAACGACGATTATGACCACTTTATTTGCACAAACCACATGTAATCGAGGTTTTACCTTCTCTAACATCTATTTCATTGTGCAAACGAGTAAACTTAGGTCGTCCACCTGAAACACATTTCATTGAATCTGCAGGCACAATAACTGGACCAACATATGGTGGCCACTCGTACTCATTGTATATGGGGTTAAACAGTGGTGCCCAAGTGCTAAAGTATGATTGCATAGAATAATAATGTTGAACAAATGATCTAAAATCAATTGAACGAAATGATATGCCGCTAGAATATGACTACATGAGAATCCATATATGAGTGTTTTGTCACATGTGCATCCATGCTCACGTAGGTTAACACGATATGTTCGCCCACTAGATGATGTCTTTTTACTATCCCTACTGGCCTTCACATGAAACAGTCCTTGGAAGTGGTCATACAAAACAACCTCATGAGAACCTGTCTTAACAACATTTGCATTAATCTTAACATCAACATAAGGAGTGTATTCTTCACCTGAAGCAAGTCGACTTGCACCATGTTCTCTTCTTACAGCAAATATAACTATTAACTCGATAGAATTTCAATTGAACAAATGCGGTGACAGGGAAACTTTGTGCCCCTTTAAGCACACTATTGAACACTTCTGACATGTTCGTAGTCATTATGCCATATCGTCGACCTTCATCATGTAATAGTGTCAATTTCTCAAAAGGAATAGCCTCCAACCAGCTGAGTGCATCTTGATTAATTCTCCCAATTGTCTCCATATGCATGTTGAATTTTTCTACCTTAGTTTCTAAGGCGGCTCTGCATAAAAGTTGTTTCAAGCATTTGTCCTTAAAACGAGTCATAAAGTTGCTAGCAAGATGGCGCATACAAATCCGATGATATGCATTTGGCTCAGACCAACCAAGATAAACATCAGCAAACGCAGCCATAATGCCTGGATGACGATTAGAGATAACACAAAGACCCCTCATTTGAGTTACTCGATTTCTAATACATGCCAAAAACCATCCCTAACTATCAATATTTTCACCCTCAGTTAATGCAAAAGCAAGAGGAAACAATTGATTATTCCCGTCATAACCCATGGTAATCATTACAGTGCCCTTATACTTCCCATACAAGTGTGTACCATCAATAGTTAGCACAGGACGACAATGCTTAAAGCCCTTTATGGAATGATGAAATGCCCAAAAGACTCGTTGAAATACCTCTTCATTTCGCATATTACTTGGGAATGTTTTAGAAATTGCAACACATCCTGGATTGGCTTGCTCTAAGGCACTAAAAAAATATGGCAGTTTAGCATATGATTTATAGAAATCACCAAACAAATTAGTTAATGCTTTACGCTTGCCTTTCGAAACCTTATTGTATGAGATATGGTACCCGAATCTTTCTACAACACTTGCTTGAATGGCAGCCACTGAAAATGTGAATTGTGTCTTAATCATTCCCTCTATATGGGCGGCTATCAGTTTTGAGTCTAATTGATGATGATCTTGGTTCATGCAAGGATTGACACGTGTGTGGGCCATTATATTTGTTGATCTCAAATAAAGATGTCCCTTTAACAATCGTAGCACGAAGTCTCCAAGGACATTGAGACTGTTCAGCTTTCTTGCATCTTAGGACTAACAATTTCTTTGTGGATGACAAAACAATATACTCTTGGTGTGAATTAATAGAGTACATCTTGACAACATGTTGTAAATCTCCTTTAGAATTAAATATTTGGCCAACTATGAACTCTCCAATTGGATGTCTTATAAGAGTGTTTCCCCATGGGGTCCAATCACTTGACACAACATGACCAATGTTTTCAACATTTTCAAACTGTGGTGATGGTGCCAAATGATATTGCATTGGAGATAATTCAATTGGGTCATCTAAATCCTCTGTATCTGGATTGTTTGACAAGTTACATCATTCCCCATCCACAGCCACATATCTCATTTGTTCTCTTTGAATTGCCTCACGAAAAGATAAAAAAGGCGAGCTACCTTCCCTATCCTGATTATCATCATTATGAACATCCTCAGCTCTTACACTGTCATCATCACATTGTCTTCCTTTTTCGTCTTCCCCATCATTTTCTGATCTATGCTCAAAAGTAAATGGATTTTGAACATTACTAGTACCATCATTTTCACCAAGAAACAAAGGTATGCAATTACCAATTGGTGAATTCATTTGTAAGTCAATAGGTACTTGTTCAACAAATAACTCAACTTCATTTATCCCAAATCTGTTATGCATTTCTAACATTCGAGCTACACCGCTATCATTCTTTACTGGGCAAGGTTGGAATTTATTCCCTCTTTTCATAGGATACTTACAACTAAGAAGTAATCGAAAATGTTCTTTATTGATGTCAGTGACGGAGTATATCATTTCCAACAGTTGTTCATATGTTGTCCCAAGAGGCATATCAATAGGTTCAACCACAACTCTATTCCTAACATAATCAACATCGGTTTGTGTTTGCACCATTTTCCCATTACAAAAACAAACTATTGCCACCAATAAATTAGACATAGTTTACCTATAGAGGAAACCAAAAAAATCATTAATAATAACATCAATTCTGATATCCTTCATCATTTTCTGACAGAAAATTCTCATTTAAATACTTGTGAAAATGTGTATATATTCTTATTTTTTATATCAGAATGATACGTGGGTGAGTCCAATTTGTTACTTTTGTTACAAGTTTAACATCTAATGTTAAAAAGCATGGCCATATAAATTGTGAAAATTTACAAATTTTTTTGTCACTATGTTCATTAAAATCTGTACATTGGTGGTGATTACACTGTGCTTAATCATTGATCATCATTTTTTATAATATTCCAGGTGAATTAGTGTGCATATTTTTTATTTGGTCAGAATGAATAACTGTGCATATACCATTCAACATTTATCAAACATTAAACACCTGAGTGTATAACCTTCGGGTTTGTGATGCAATTTATTTGAGACTACTTTTCTTTTTTATTTTTGTTTTCAATTTCATTTTCTATTCATTTAGTAGTTGTTTTAAAATTTATGTATGATTATAATTGGGATTTGTTATAAAATAAGGAAAGTCCACTGACATATTTAATTATTAGCATTTTAAAATATTTAGGAAAATTAAATTTGTAGTAGATGGATGAATATCAATTATCATGTATTATATGGTTACATAAACTATTTGGTAATATATATATATATATATATATATATATATATATATAAGGAATATTATATAGAGTATTTTTAAAATTTATGTATGATTATAATTGTGATTTGTTATAAAATAAGGAAAGTCCACTGACATATTTAATTATTAGCATTTTAAAATATTTAGGAAAATTAAATTTGTAGTAGATGGATGAATATCAATTATCGTGTATTATATGGTTGCATAAACTATTTGGTATATATATATATATATATATATATATATATATATATATATATATATATATATATATATATAAGGAATATTATATAGAGTATTTTTAAAATTTATGTATGATTATAATTGGGATTTGTTATAAAATAAGGAAAGTCCACTGACATATTTAATTATTAGCATTTTAAAATATTTAGGAAAATTAAATTTATAGTAGATGGATGAATAAAAAATTACCAAATCCGCATTTTCCATCTGCTCTGCATTCTGACCAAAGGCTCAAAACCTTGTTTCTTTGTAATTTGTCGTCTTGGACCAAGTTGTATATAGTTGAAGGTCCAACATCCTTATTAGATTTCATTGATTGGTTAGGTTCTTATTGAGGAAGGGAGTAGTTTCTTGTTTTCCCTTTCTTTTTTTATGCCTTTTGGCGCCCATTGTATACGTCATGTATGCTTTGATGCACCCTTTTTGGCACCTTCTTAATATTATAATCATTTACCTATCAAAAACAAAAAATGTTTATATTTTTTTTCCTAACAATAAACAAACATAACATTCCATATATATAGGGAAACTTACAAAGAAGGATGATGAACTCTTCTCAATTGAAAGAAAGGAAAAAAATAAAAAGGATCTTGATTAAGGGGGGAAAGACCTAATTGATAAAATTTGAAATTCAATATCATTGTTTTTAATCAATTAAAATGTTGTTTACAAACTTTTGGGCAATTTAAGCGTTTCTACCTTTGACACACGGATTTATATCATTTTGAAATGTTAAATTTATGAGTAAAAAAAAAAAAAAAATTTAGAGTATTTAAAAAGTTCCAAAACATCACTCATTACTAAAATCAAATAGTGAGTACCAAAAGTAAAGAAGAAAGTGACCATACTTGTATCCAGAGGAAGTATGCACAAGAATTATGCGTGACTTATTCTCAATAATAGATCTCAGTTGTCTTCGTTCTGCCTTCAACAATAAATGACGATGAAATTGATCCTGAAAAATACATAATAATAAACCATTCAGATCAAATAAGAATATAATCCTGTATTAAAATATTTATGGAGAGAGACATGGTCTTTCATAAGAAACTATATTATATTTGTTTAAATAATAAAAAATTACTCAATACAATCAAAGAAAAGGAAAAATAGGGAAGAAGACAAATTTTTTTAGGTAAAAATGGGAAAGAAGATGGTAGAAAGAGAAAATGGAAAACACGGAAAAGTAAAAATAGAAAACAACCAAAAGGAAACCCAAAGAAAACACATCACAAAGGAAAGGATCATGAATTAGTTCATTTGAATATATCAGGTCTTTGGATTTTTGGATAGACAAATAATTTTTTTTCTTGTATCAAGGAATTATTGTAGAGGCTTTCACTTTTCTTTTTCTGTAACTTTTTGAAGTTGCTTCCATATGTCTTATGTCAAGAAGATTCCCATAAATATGTATTAAACCTAGAAGAAGAAGATTCTTACAAAAAATAATGAGTCATTTTTAAGTAAAGTTCAGGATTCATGACATCTTAGTAATACCACACTAAAATCAATTGAGGAAGTAAACAAAGTTATCACAGACCTTGGTGAAACCTGGACTTGCAATGACAGCACAGCGAATAACATTGAAGTCAACATATTTCAGGAAAGCCTAAAATACATGATAACCTATTAGGTATTTTGGAATTTTGTCTGTGAAATTTGACAAGAGAGAAACATAATCTCAGGAGGTTACATAAGAAGCTACATTTTAAAATTCTGATTGAACTCACCTGTAAAACATTCTCGAAAAACCTATTTAAAGCCTATAAAAGCAACAAACAGAATCAGTGAAGGCTTATATTATTAAGTTCCTAAAAACATTCTCATTAGCTACTTTTAAACCACCAATTTGACCTAGAAGTTTAAGATATCAATGAATATCAAGTCAATTTGGGCTAAACCATTAACACCCTACCTCATACACTACCTTTTTTGGGCTTGCATGTGAGCTCAATAAACAGGGAAAATAAACATCAGCAAACAAGCCCCCATAAACCAGAGCTCTAATACAATATTAAAGTACCAAATTGATTTAAATGCTTAAGTTAAGTTGTCATATAATAAGCTTAAAATGAATATTAAGTCAATTTGGATTAAAACCCTAGCAATCATGGTTGTTAACTTGCAAATCACATCATGTACCATTTTTTTTTTCTTTTTCTTTTTTTTCTTTTTTACATAATGAAATATAAATAAAAAAAATATGTATGCATATCTATTGAAAGCATGAAGAATCTAGAGTAATATAAACAAGTTATGAAATTTATATGATTTCAAGAGTTAAATCATGTCACAGTATGAACATTGAAAACTAGAGTTTTGAAAAGTTAAATTTAACAAAATGCGAGTTTAATGCATAGGTGTTTTACGAAATCCACAAAACAAAGCTTTTTGAATTTTTGGCTATAAATTTTAGTTCCAGATTCTCACTAGGCAAATATTAATATTTATTGTTCATATGTATTGTTGTACGTGTATCATTGTATTGTGTATTATATTTGTACCATAAGATCCACTTCAAATAAGATACAGCCAAGCAATAAATAAGATTTACATCAGGAAAATGAATTATATCATTGTATTGTAAGTTTTCTAACAAACATGCTTACAACCACTAAGGTACTTTTAGAAATAGTTGATGGACAAGATCAAGCAACCTACTACCTCATAACCAGCAATAGCAGGCTCATGTTTGTGAGGAATTGAAGCTTCTTTCCGGGAGCGAGTAATTGTAAAGCTGTTGAAATTTTAGCAACAGTAATGGTTGAGAAAGTTGAACATGTAAAATATGCCACAAAAAATATGAAAAATTAGCACTAATGTGAAGAGCGTGCTTTGATTAGTGTAAAGCAAAGATCAGTACATTAAGCTCTACATTAACCAGGAGTGTATTTCCATTCCATATTGGGATTTCATAGGTTTCCCCTAAGCATCCTACTAAAGGCCATATTTAATTTCAAATCCTTCAACTTTCAGTCAGTAAACTCTCATTTTAATAACCAAGGCATAATAATATCTTTCACATACTTATCCAAGAAAAGTTAAAAGGAAAAAACATCACCAACAGTTATCATCATCTAATTTGTGATTGGAATTGGCCAAAAAGAAAAATTTTCACTTCATGTGCAGGGATAACAGAAAATAACAAAGCAAATGATATTGTAGTCACAAATTCATCAGGGGTGGCCCTGTCCTGTAATACATCATCATTATTCCAGGTATAATCAAAGCCAGATAGCAATAGACCATTTGTCCCAATTTTGAGGAACTCACTGAAACATATTCTTTTCTAAAATTAATAGCCACTTGATGCATTGTAACTATGTTAATTTCCAACATATTAACTCCATTTTTATAGAAAAAAGAATTTTTTTTCTCCCTTTCGAAACCCCAATCCGACAAAACCCTAACCTCTCCAAGTCTCTCTCTTTCCCCCACCTTCATCCAATCCAAAATCCATATTTTGGATCACGATGAAGATGAATCATGGGCAGATCGACAGTAATCAAGATTCCAGGATGAGAGGAAAATGAGGCAAAGGTTAGGGTTTTTCGGGTTCCAGGATAAGAGGAAGACAAGGTGGAGGAAAGGGTTTTTCAAGTTTTTTGGATAGCTATGAAATTGAAAACAACTTGAGATTTTTAAAATTTTCAAAACAACTTGTTTTCCTCAGTTTGGTTAGTGAGAAACCTAAGGAAAATGAGTGGGAAAAAACTCATGAACTCGAAAAAAATTTACCTAGCCACTGCAAGACGTTGCTAGTGAAGCTGCTGATGGGAGCCGCAGAGAAGAGAAAATACTTTCTAGATTGCTGATTTCAGGAAAAAATTGGGTCTTCAAAGTAAAAAACTAGTTTGACGAACATGGCTTGCTGATGTGGATTGCTGATGTGGATTCAAAAGACTATTTTGGCAAATAGTTTGAAAACTGTATTAGTTTGGGTTTTTTTTTTTCAAGGAAATACTACTTTGGCGTTAAACTCCGTTTACCCCCACTAATCAGAGTTTAAATTCAAAATAATCTATTTGTTGAAAAAAATGGTAAAAATAGTACCAATCTCAAAATATTTTTCAAACTAATCTTTTGTATCCACGTAGACATCCAGATGAGTTTTTGCTATTTTGTGTAAAAAAACCACTATTGGTGACTATGGTTTTAAAAGTCGCAAAAATATCCTTAAAACCACAGTCACAGACTGTGGTTTTGCAATTTTCCTTAAAACCACAGTTACAAACTATGGTTTCAAAATTATTTTTAACCCCCATCCGTTTTAGTGGTATTGTGATTTTAATATTATTTTTAAAATATTTTTTATCATAATAACCATAAAACCACAGTTAGTAACTAGGGTTTTAAAAATATCATAAAAATCACAGTCACGGACTGTAGTTTTACAATTTTCTTTAAAACCACAGTTACTAATTGTGGTTTCAAAATTATTTTTAATCCCTACCTATTTTTGTTGTATTGTGATTTTAATATTATTTTAAAAATATTTTTTATCATAATAACCCTAAAACCACAATTAGTAACTGTGGTTTTAAAATATCTTACAATTTTCTTTAAAACCATAGTCACAGACTATGATTTCAAAAATATTTTTAAGGGGAACTCATGTAATCATAACTAAAAAAAGTATGAGATTTTAGAACTTTACTTTTTTATTTTTAATTTTAGTGTCAATTATGCATGTGCCAAAATTTCT
Organism: Vitis rotundifolia; assembly: GCA_030254885.1. Classification (NCBI taxonomy): domain Eukaryota; kingdom Viridiplantae; phylum Streptophyta; class Magnoliopsida; order Vitales; family Vitaceae; genus Vitis; species Vitis rotundifolia. The sequence continues at coordinate 11,833,908 of CM058170.1, forward strand.
TAACGATGTACCAAATTTCCTTAAAGTTCGTTTTGGAGTGGGGAAAATTTCTTATATTTTTCCATTGTCAATTGAAATTTATTTTTTTTTACAAATTATCCTTAATAAATTTTTTTGTTATGATAATTTTAAAATTATATATATATTTATCTTTATTTTTTTCTTATTTTCCTTGAAATTTTGAGAAAATAATATGGCCTACATGCATTCCCATAAAATTTTATATATTTATGGTAAATAAAATATTTATTTGTTTTATGAATATTTTCACATATGAATTAAAGAAAATTATTTATTCATATTATATTTAAATTTTAAAATAACTAAACAAATTGTTTATATTATTTTAAAATTGTATATTTTCATATGAAAATTAATGTCAATGATTATGATTTTAGGTTATTCCTTATTAAGTATGATTTGAACTTATGTCTTGGTTAAAATGTATAATTTTTTAATTATATGAAAGAAAAATAGGTAACGGTTGTAACAATTTGTTTAGTTAGAATTTCTTTCATTTAGACTTTAGGATGCATTTGAGTTTTATTTGTTTAAATTATTAAGGAAACTGGAGAATAACATAACATCACTAATTTGAATTAACACTTTATATAACCTTAAATGTATGAACCAAAGTATTATAGTTCTACAAACATGAAAAAAAAATCTCAATGTGTCCCACATGATGGAATCTTTCTCTTTCGTTGTGAACTTCTATGGTAGATGACCATATTTGTTGTATCCATTTGTGTTATTTGAAAAGGCTCCATCTCTATAGATTGTGACACATCATCTACATGAGCTGTCGAGTTAGATGGAACTGATGGAGGTAGAACTCGACGTACACGTGGAGCTTGATGTCCTCTATGTACCTATACATGTAATCGTGCGGCATGAGCTGTCCCCTGAAGAAAAGGTACAGGTGCAATGGACTTTGTAACAGGTGGAGGTGCAATAGACTTTGTAACAAGTGGGGGTGCATCCAATGATATCGATGGCCGAGATGGAAGTGGAAGAAGTGGAGGTAGAGATGGCTCAACAGGTGTAAAGGTGATGGTATGGTAGTCTCGGGTCGAGATGAATGGGCTAGTATGGATACATCTAGGAGAGATAATGACGACTTTAATGATGCAGATGACTGAAATAGAGGAAAGGTGGATGTAACTGGTGTATGTGAGGGTTGTGCCAAAGTAGATGCCAAAGGTACATGTCGATGACTAGCTCGACGACCACCTCTCCCCTGACCTCTAATGAGTGGTACCCTAACAGGCATAATCAATGATGGTGGTCTCATGGATGGCCCTGAAGATGTGGATGGCTCATGTGTGAAGTGTACGTGATGGTCCTCTCCTATAGCACGTAAAACATCAATAGCAATTCGGTGAGTTTCCTCCAAATCATTTGAAATAGTCATCTACGATACAACAGTGATCTGTATAAGAAAATGAAACATGAGGCATTTGCACATAATTTAAGTTTAACATTCATTTAAAAATGGTTTTGTATCTCAAATGGTCTCACCAATAACTCAGTGGCAAAAGCTGTAATATGGAACCTCATATGATCTCTATGCAAAACAGGTGCAATCAGGCGTCCCGTGATACGTTGATACCACTGCATATATGGATCATAAAAATCCATGGTAGTAATAGCAAGTGGTACTGTCGAAATATTCAGAACGAGTAGCCCAAAGAGAAATATACTGAGCATGGAATGTCACCCAATCATACTGATGTCGTCCTCGCCTATCCACTAAATGTTGCTCCATATCTATCAAACAAGGTGGAGGTATCCCTTGTTGCATACGAAACTGGTGTAAAACTCGCTCTGGTCTATGCCACTCGATAACATCAACACAAATTAGAGGCGACATAGTTCGCCAAATTTCTTCATCAGCTTGACATATAGTTGGAAGATGTGCAATCAAATATGTTGTATATGGTTCCCATAATACCTGCAATTTGAAAAAAACTTAATTAGTCACATTGGTGGAAAATGTTGCAAAGGTAATCTTATGCATCTACACTTTACGTAATCCTGTGTCTGGGCATCCAATTGATCTCGATAGAATGTGGTGATGGGTTATGAGACCAAGACAAGGGTACTCTCCACCTGTGGCCCAATGGATCGACTAGGAGTGCCTCATCTGGCAATGGATGATCATGTAGATCGTCAACTACATCATCATGTACATGTGGGACAATTATAGGCACTGGAGGACGACCGAAATCAGGTCGACCCATATGAAGTCTCTCCCATGACCACAACTACAAAATCAAATAGCATTATCAAAATTAGACAACTTACAACAATAATGTGAGTCAATTAATTAGAATAGATAGTTCTGTCGAAATACCTGTCATAGTGTGATAGGTCCAGAAATCTCTGTAGCACTATCCAAACTCCCATGACATAGCTCTTTATATAGGTATGCCAACATTGCACTGCCCCAACTATAGTGAGAAATCTCAATGAAGTCTCTCAATAGTGGAAGGTAACATAATTGTGCATGTGTACCAGTCTTGTCTGCGAACAATGCTCCACCCAATAGTGCTAATATGAAAGCATGAGCATAACGCTATAAAATAACATCATCGAGCCCTGCTGGTGGATATGAGAACTGCTCACGCAACCATCATGTTGATATAGCTGACCCTCTAATTTGAGATAGAGGTAAGACGACACCTAAAAATTCTGAACATAGTAATGACCAATCTATGTCACATGTGCCAGTGATAGGAGGCCCATGAATACGTAATCCTAGAATCATGGCTACATCCTGTAAAGTAACAGTCATCTCTCCAATAGGTAAATGAAATGTGTGTGTCTCGAGCCGCCATCGCTCAACAAGACTCGTGATCAATGGCCAATCTAGTGAAGTGTGTCTGACACGATATACATCATAAAATCCAGATTGCATCACATATCGCCGAATACGTGGGTCCATCTCCCACTCTTGCATGAATGTCCATAAACGTTGGCGACATGTCAATACCCGATTAAGCTACAAAAGATACCATTTCGATTAAATAAGAACTTAATTAGGTTTATGATTATGTTTTTCTATACATCTATATTTATATATACATATATACCTAACCAGAATCCACTAATTGAGACCTATGTCTGTCATGTAGCACTAAAATAGAGCGATCTAATGGATCTGGATCGAATTTGCCCTCTCCATGCTCTATTACTACATTGTCATAATAAACTAATGTTAATATTATAATTTAAACAATTTCGACAGAGTCTCCCCCATAAAAAGTGTATTCTCCAAAATACAAACAACCTAATTAATCAAAATATTCATTTGCAACCAATATCAATATCCAATTATAATAATGAAAAAAAAATGTCAAACGCTAATGTTCACATCCAAATTTTCAAAATTTTGGCAGAATCTCCCCTATAAATAGGGTATTCTCCAAAATACAAACAACCTGATTAATCAAAATATTCATCTACAACCAATATCAATATCCAAGTACAATAATGAAAAAAAATATATCAAACACTAATGTTCACATCCAAATTTTAAAATTTTCGACATAGTCTCCCTTATTAATAGGGTATTCTCCAAAATACAAACAACTTGATTAATCGAAATCTTCATATGCAAATGATATACTATTCTAAGACTAATAATTGTTAATATTACAATTTTGAAATTAACAGCAGTCTTTCTTATAACATAGGTATTGTCCAAAATACAAATAACATAATATCAACATCTAAAGCCCAACACCCATCATGAAGGCCCAGCACCCATGTTCTTATTTGGGCAAGAACGACAATTGTGACCAATTTGTTTGCACAAACCACATGTAACCGAGGTTTTACCTTCTTTAACATCTATTTCATTGTGCAAACGAATAGATTTAGGTCGTCCACCTGACACGCATTTCATTGAATCTGCAGGCACAATAACTGGACCAACATATGGTGGCCACTCGTACTCATTGTATATTAGGTTAAACAGTGGTGCCCAAGTGCTAAAGTACGATTGCATAGTATAATAATGTTGAACAAATAATCTAAAATCTATTGAACGAAAATGATATGCCGCTAGAATATGACTACATGAGAATCCATATATAAGTATTTTGCCACATGTGCATCCATGCTCACGTAGGTTAACACGATATGTTCGCCCACCAGATGATGTCTTTTGTCTATCCCTACTGGCCATCACATGAAACAGTCCTTGGAAGTGGTCATACAAAACAATCTCATGAGAACCTGCCTTAACAACATTTGCATTAATCTTAGCATCAACATAAGGAGTGTATTCTTCACCTGAAGCAAGTCGACTAGCACCATGTTCTCTTCTTACAGCAAAGTAACTGTTAACTCGATAGAATGTCAATTGAACAAATGCGGTGACAGTGAAACTTCGTGCCCCTTTAAGCACACTATTGAATACTTCTGACATGTTCGTAGTCATTATGCCATATCGTCGACCTCCATCATGTGATAGTGCCTATTTCTCAAAAGGAATAGCCTCCAACCAGCTAAGTGCATCTTGATTAATTCTCTCAATTGTCTCCATATGCATTGAATTTTTCTACATTAGTTTCTAAGGCAACTTTGCATAAAAGTTGTTTCAAGCATTTGTCCTTAAAGCTAGTTATAAAGTTGCTAGCAAGATGGCGTATACAAATCCGATTATATGCATTTGGCTCAGACCAACCAAGATAAACATTAGCAAATGCAGCCATAATGCCCGAATGACGATTAGAGATAACACAAGGACCCCTCCTTTGAGTTACTCGATTTCTAATACATGCCAAAAACCATCCCCAACTATCAACATTTTCACCCTCAGTTAATGCAAAAGCAAGAGGAAACAATTGATTATTTCCATCACAACCCATGACAATCATTACAGTGCCCTTATACTTCTTATACAAGTGTATACCATCAATAGTTAGCACAAGACGACAATGCTTGAAGCCCTCTATGGAAGGATGAAATGCCCAAAAGATTCACTGAAATACCTCTTCATTTCGCATATTACCTAGGAATGTTTTAGAAATTACAACACATCCTGGATTGGTTTGCTCTAAGACACTAAAAAAATGTGGCAGTTTAGCGTATGATTTATAGAAATCACCAAACAAATTAGTTAATGCTTTACGCTTGCCTTTCGAAGCCTTAGTGTATGAGATTTGGTACCCGAATCTTTCTACAACACTTGCTTGAATGGCAACCACTGAAAGTTTGAATTGTGTCTTAATCATTCCCTTTATATGGGCGGCTATCAGGTTTGAGTTTAACTGATGATGATCTTGGTTCATACAAGGATTGACACATATGTGTGGACCACTATATTTGTTGATCTCAAATAAAGATGTCCCTTTAACAACCGTAGCACATAGTCTCCAAGGACATTGAGACTGTTCAGTTTTCTTGCATCTTAAGACCAACAATTTCTTTGTGGATGACAAAATAATATACTCTTGGTGCGAATTAATAGAGTACATCTTGACAGCATGTTTTAAATCTCCTTTGGAATTAAATATTTGGCCAACTATGAACTCTCCAATTGGATGTCCCATAAGAGTGTTTCCTCATGGGGTCCAATCACTTAACACAACATGACCAATGTTTTCAACATTTTCAAACTGTGGTGATGGTGCCAAATGATATTGCATTGGAGATAATTCAATTGGGTCATCTAAATCCTCTGTATCTGGATTGTTTGACAAGTTACATTCTTCCCCATCCATAGCCACATATCTCATTTGTTCTCTTTCAATTGCCTCACGAACAGATAAAAAAGGCGAGCTACCTTCCCTATCTTGATTATCATCATTATGAACATCCTCAGCTCCTACACTGTCATAATCACATTGTCTTCCTTCTTCGTCTTTCTCATCTTGTTCTATTCTATGCTCAAAAGTAAATGGATTTTGAACATTACTAGTACCATCATTTTCACCAAGTAACAAAGGTATGCAATTACCAATTGGTGAATTCATTTGTAAGTCAATAGGTACTTGTTCAACAAATAACTCAACTTCATTTATCCCAAATCTGTTATGCATTTCTAACATTCGAGCTACACCACTATCATTCTTTACTGGGCAAGGTTGGAATTTATTCCCTCTTTTCATAGGATACTTACAACTAAGAATTAATCGAAAATGCTCTTTATTGATGTCAGTGACCGAGTATATCATTTCCAACAGTTGTTCATATGTTGTCCCAAGAGGCAAATCAATAGGTTCAACCACAACTCTATCTCCAACATAATCAACATCGGTTTGTGTTCTCACCATTTTCCCATTACAAAAATAAATTATTGCCACCGATAAATTAGACATAGTTTACCTATAGAAGAAGCCAAAAAAATCAAATCAATTTCATTTTTAACCACAAAATTACACAATAGAAAACATTAGTAATAACATCAATTTGTAATGAAATAACAAATAACAATAATAAGGTATGTTATTAACAATAAGCAAATAACAAATAACACCTTAATATCCAAATAATTCAATGTTTTTTATTAATAATATTTTCTTATTATTTATTACCATTAAAATTGAATAAAATGTTTTTATTTTTCCATTAATAATTAAAAAGTCATTGTTTAAGCTGCCCATATTAAGTGAGAAATTTTTTTTAAATTTTTCCAAAATTTGATTTTATATAAGTTTCAAATATTGATGTAAAGTGTACATATTCTGCATAATTAATAGTGACGACTATAAATGTTTTAATATTTTCCATTAAAATAATTAAAAAAGAGAAAGCGAAAAAGACATATTAATACACTTTTGCTTATATCTGGTTAATTTTTTATTTTTTCTAATTTAATTAAATTTTTACAATTTATAATTTAATAAGTTAAATTTTAAGTAAAAACTAATATTTTCTATATATTAAATTTGTTTTTAAAGTCATTTTTTTTTCTTTTTCTTTTTTTAATAATTTAATATTTTGGTAATGGTTTTACATGTCATTAATGAAAGTTTTATAAAATGTAACATTAATAATAACATTTTTAAAATATAACTTTGATTTGTTTAAAAAGGAGGACCAAATGTTTTTTTAGATTTTTTTTTTGCTAATATTTAACATTTTCATACAGTATAATTCCAAAGTCCATTTTTAAGACTTAATAACAATTTAATAAATTTAAAATACTTGAAAATATATATTAAAATGTACCCAATAAGGCCATTTTTAAAACATGTTTAGTTGAGTTAATAAAAAACGTTTTTTATAACGATTAAAACAAAAAACATGTTTAGAAGTTGGTTTTTTTTTATATATAAAAAAAAATTTAATGTTTTCTTCATAACTCTTCTCTATTTATAGAAAAAGATATAAAAAAAAAATTCAACAAAATATAATAATAAGAGGGTGATGGATTTGAATGGGAAATCAATTGGGAAAGTTAGGTTTTGGGCTGTTGATATCTAAACATTATGAAAATGGAAACCCATTTTTACCATTTTTAATTTTACAATGTTAAACCCAAAATATTTTGGGTTTCATGCACTGTGGGCTAAGGTGGTTTTTAATGCCTAAAGTTTTGCTTAAAATAAAAAAATACCAAATCGACATTTTGCCTAATATTAAAAAAAAAATTACCAGTAAGTTATTTCTTGTGCGAATCATGACATTTAATCATCTATTTCAGTCAACTTAGTTTGCTTGGTAATTTAACATGTTTTTGGTGTTTTTAGTGGTTTTCAGTGAAAGGATAAATGATGCCTAATTGATAATGCAGGATAACAGGAGATTTTTAGATGACATACAACTATTAACACCTCTTTTATAATAAGACAATGTCCTTTAGGACATACAACTATTAGCCAAAGTGTCATTACATGATGTCAAAAATCTTGGATGAAAGAATGCTGACCCAACAATTGGACAACCCACAAAAGTTCAATAGTTTAGTTCAAAAGCTATTCTAGTAGCCTAACATGAAGAAATATGTTGTAAAGAATCTCAGTCATTGTTCTGTTGGCTGTTTCAAGAGATGGGATTAGAAAGTATTCTTTATTAACTATTCATAGTGTTTCTACTGTTATCTATCCACGGTGGAATCATTTTATAGTTCTGGAAAAGGAGAGTTGGTTCCTGCCTAAAAGGATAGCACTCCTAAACAATGATTACAGACAGATGCCTAATGGTGGACTATTTTATCAATGTAGATGCTCTATGCCAATGCAGCACATTGAGTGTAAAAGAGAATCAGAATCAGTTTATCTTTCTCACTGCAATGTGAAATGGCTCTAAAGTTCTCAGCATTTGTGTTCTCTCCAGGGATTGCTCTATGCCAAATTGGTGTATTGCATCAATTAGAGAAATGAAATCAGTTGATTACCCTCCTTGCATTATGAAATGGCTTGGTTGTTGGCTTTTGTGTTTTCTCCTTCAAGGATTAGGTGGGTGATGCCTAGAGGAGCAGAAGAGATATTAGAGTTTAAATAGTAGACTTGGCCTTAAGAAGAAAAAGGAAGTGTGAAGGAGTGTCCTTCATGCAATATTCTGATAAGAAATAGGAAAATCTTTAGTAATGAAAATCTACCATCAGCAAAGTTGAAAATGATTTTTTCCTTATCTCGTTTTCTGCTTGAATTTCTTAGTTTGCTGTTTTCCTTCATTCAACCTTGAAAACAATTGGGTTGATGCTTTGGTATATAGAATGAAACCAAAACTCAAAAACTCCCTTGTAAGTAGCCCTGCTATTCATATGTCGAAATATTGAGGGGTGTCTTCCCAATAACATGTTACATTTTATTACATTAGAGCATGGGCAGGATGAAGAATGGTCAAACTATATTCCATCCCAAGCTAGAGACAGATCAGGAGTTCATATGTGGCAGCATGGGCAGACCAATTAATCAAACCCATTGCCAACTCTGACTAAGTAGCACCTTAAATACATGTTTTATTGTTTTGTTGTCAACTACATTAGGGAAGGGCCTTTGGCGTTGAGGGTTAATGTCCAAATAACATCAACTATAAATAATAGAAATCAACAAAGGCTCTGGAAAGTATCAGATCCAAGATATCCAGCTAACCAAACCCAAAAAAATATTGAGAAAGTTTCCAATCTTCCTAATAAAATATTCATCTCATCTATCCAAACCTTTTTTCCATTGGTCGAATAAAGAAAATGTATAGAAAGCAAGATGATGTACAGAAAGCCCAAGAAAAAAGGGTCTGCAACACATATTCATCTACTAAAATTAATAAAACATTAAATCCTGATTCCTCAATTTGGGTTTTCCACGCTAAAAACCATCAAATAAAATAGGTGGTTTTTAATGCCTAAAGTTTTGCTTAAAATAAAAAAATACCAAATCGACATTTTGCCTAACATTAAAAAAAAAAAAAAAAATTACTAGCTGAGGTGGTTTTTAATGCCTAAATTTTTGCCTAAAATAAAAAAATACCAAATTGACATTTTGCCTAATATTAAAAAAAAAAAACTACCAGCTGAGGTGATTTTTAATGCCTAAAGTTTTGCCTAAAATAAAAAAAATACCAAATCCACATTTTGTCTAATATTAAAAAAAAAAACAAATTTACTAGCTGAGGTGGTTTTTAATGCCTAAAGTTTTGCCTAAAATAAGAAAAATACCAAATCTACATTTTGTCTAATATTAAAAAAAAAAAAATTACCAGTTGAGGTGGTTTTTAATGACTAAAGTTTTGCCTAAAATTAAAAAATACCAAATCCACATTTTGCCTAATATTAAAAAAAAAATTTACCAGCTAAGGTAGTTTTTAATGCCTAAAGTTTTGCCTAAAATAAAAAAAATACCAAATCCATATTTTGCCTAATATTAAAAAAAAATTACCAATAAATCAAAAAACTGAAAAAACTTAAAACTTAAAACCAAATCCACATTTTCCATCTGCTCTACTCCCTTTCGAAACCCTAATCCGAAAAAACCCTAACCTCTCCGAGTCTCTCTCTCTCCCCCACCTTCGTCCATGTCTCTCCCGCTATTTCTCACTCCTACAACTGGCATGCTTCATCTCCCGATTTACTAAGTCTTAGTCGTTTGTTTCCTACGACGAGGCCTACAACCAAGGAGTGGAAGATGGGAAAGGAATTTTGGATCACGATGAAGATGAATCATGGGCAGATCGACATTGCTTCTTTCTCTTCTCCTCTGTCGATGGTTTTGTCTGGAACTCAGACCTACAACTTGTTCAATTTCTCCTCCTCTTCACATTAATCAAGATTCTGAGATGAGAGGAAAATGAGGCAAAGGTTAGGATTTTTCGGGTTCTAGGATAAGAGGAAGACAAGGTGGAGGTTGGGGTTTTTCAAGTTTTTTGGGTAGCTATGAAATTGAAAACAACTTGAGATTTTTAAAATTTTCAAAGGTTGATTTTAATATTTTGTTTTCCTTTGTTTGGTTAGTGAGAAAGCTAAGGAAAATGAGGGAGAAAAAACTCATGACCTACTCTGTTACAATGCTTCAAAAACTTACCTAGCCACTGCAAGACGTTGCTAGTGGAGCTGCTAGTGAGAGTTGCTGGTGGGAGCCGCAGATGGTGGGAGCCGTAGAGAAGAGAAAATAATAGTTAGGGTTTTGATAAAAATTACTCTGTTGAATGATTTCGGGAAAAAATTGGGTCTTTAAAGTAAAAAACTAGTTTGACAAACATGACTTGCTGATGTGGATTCAAAAGACTATTTTGACAAATAGTTTGAAAGATGTATTAGTTTGGGTTTTTTTTTTTTTCAAGTAAACACTACTTTGGCTGTAAACTCCACCAATCATCACCTTTTTGCTTGCACTTTAACGGGCATTGTTAGGCCACTCGTGAGCAAAATGGCCCGCTTCTCCACACCTGTAGCAATCATCACCGCCGCGCTCTGCCCATTGTCGAACACGACCTCCGCTTCATCCTCTGGCGCTATCATCCCTGCATCTCGAAACCCACTCCATTCTTGCTTCCCTTTTTTGGTTCTCTTTTGCCATTACATTCACCAAAATGTCCAAACTTTCTCTCTCTAAAACACTGAGAGCTCTTCCAAAAAATCCCAAATAGTTGGACTTCTCTTCCAACCTCCCCATTTTTTTTACTTCCATATTTTTCTCTCTCAAACTGCTCAAAACCCCCACAACTCACCTAAGAAAACTCCACTATCGAAAACCTCTCTTCCTCCCCCTTCACCCGAAAAAAAATGCAGAGAAACCCCCTTCTTCCCTCTTTCAGATTTCACCCCCCGAAAAATCCCCACCCAGCTCTCTTTTCTACCTATACCCTATCTCATCCTCTGTCCATTTTCAAAACTAGTCCCATCTCAACCACCACCCCACCACCATGGCGAGGTGGTGGTGTGTTCTTGGCCATACGTCCCATGCATGTGGCTCCTTCAAAAACTGGTCCCCACTCCAAAAAATAAAAACGTTTAGCTTCTCCGGGTGGCTAGCACAAGGGGTCTACAATTGTATTTCTATTTTTTAGATTTTAATATTTTTTAAATCATATTTTATGCAAATACATATCTATTATTATTGTTATTATTATTATTTTTCATTCTCATTTTACTAATATTTATATTTACGACTACAATTATTAAAATATCATATAATATTTTTAAAATTTTTTATAAAACATATGATTTAATAGATAAACATAAGCAATATTACTATTATTTCATATTAATTAAACAAACTAAAATGACTTTTATTTTTTGAATGATTTAATTCCTTCATTTTTATAAAATGATAATTTATGAAAAATATTATTCTAAAAAATTAACATAAATCCAATAAATTTAAAAATATATATAACAATAAAAACCATGCATTACAAAATAACATGAAATAAAAATAAAACAAAATAATAAAAATATAGCCTATTAAGATGAGCGGTGTTAACGTATGAAAAAATGAAAGAGATATGCAAAGAAGGTTGTAGAAAGGGAAATGAGGGATATGGAAAGAAGTGAGAGAGTGAAAAAAAAAACTAGGTCTCAAGTGGGGAAGGAGAAGAAAATGAGGATGGAGATTGAAGTGGATTGAAGTAGATTTTATCCTATGAGTGAGGATGGTAAACAGAGAGTTTTGAATATAGGATGGGTATAGTGTGCAAGATAGGGGGGTGTTTTAAAAAAAAAAATAACATTTAAATGTTGTAGAAGAAGTTACAATACTTGAAATAGTAAAATCATGTGAAATCCTGTACTGTGAAATGTCAAACCAATTGAGTGTTGCAGTGGCAATGTTGCTTGAAGTGGTGCAGCGTAATTGTGTGAAGTGATTCAATGCAATGGTGTCATGTAGTGTTGGAGTAATGTATGAAGTAGTGGGGCATGGTGAAATAGTGTGTAAAGTAGTGGGCGTTGTAGTGTGGGCAATTGACATATTCTTCTAAAAAAATGTCATTCTATATTTTACTATGAAATTTTAAATTAAAGAATAATATTTTTAATTTTAAAGCTTATCTAATAAAATTAATTTTAAAATTAAAACAAAACAAAAATTTTATTTTTAAATAATTATTTAATAAATTAAGAAAAATAAATTGACAATAAATTTGTTTTTTATGAAGTCAAATTTCATATAAAATTGATAATAGTTTCTGTTTTGTTTTTTTTTTTTTTTTTTTTTTTTTTATTTTTATTATTTTTTAAATCCATAAGTGAAAAGAAACAAAAAGTAATAGATAAATATTATTTATCTAAAAATAAAAAATAATATAAAATTAAAATGAGTTTTTATTTATAGTTATAATTAATTAATTTAATTTAAATATAAAATTAGAGATAAAGATTTTTTAAAATCAATGTCTAATTTAACATAAAAGAGTATTTTTTTTTTTGTTTTTTTTTAATATAAGATGTTAAACATAATTTATACTTTTATAAATATTATTGTTGACAAATATCCCAATAATTATAATTATTTTTATATATATTGAATTTATTAGATAAAATTAATTAATGTTATAATATATATTTATAATAATTATATTATTGTATAAATGCTATGTATTTTCTTATTTTTAATTAATAATACAATGCTATGCCACTTAAAAATCAAGATAAACATCAAAATATTTTTATAATTAATACGAGTCGACAACTATAATTTATAATTTTATAAATAATATATCAAAATGAAGATATTGACTTAAGAATTAATTTATTATTTTTTCTTTTTACTTAAAGTTATTTTTTTATTTTAAATTATATCATTAAGTTATTTTACCAAATATATAAGTTATTTAATGACTTAAATTAAGTTATTATGTCTTTTTAAGTTATTAAGTTGGTTTCTCAAACACCCACTTTCACTTCGACTTTTCACAAGTTTGATGGATGGGGATTATTTTAAAAGCATGAAACTCAAATATAATAGATTATAAAAATATAAACGAATAAAAAACTTTATCTACCATCTTAAAATAAAAAACACAAGTTCAAATAACATACCACTTGCTATTTGAATATGGGAATCATAACCAACCATTGAAAAGATCATAGCAAAAAGGCCTAGACTTATAAGCAAAAGTAAACTTAAAGTGCTGTGAAATAGTGGGATTAGAAACAAATTGAAATGTGTGCAACAAACCATCAAATCAACATATTAGAGGTAAGGTTCATCAAAGAAGAAAAGATCATGCTAGATCATGATTAGATATTGCAAGTTCTTCCCAAGAATGAATAGGTAATCCAAGTGGAATATCCCCAAAGTTGAATCTTTATAATTTTTTTTATTATTTCAAAGACGTATTAATAATGAATGTTATTGAATAACACTAGTAAGAAGAATAATAAGATATAACGCTAGAAAAACCATCTACAAATCCTCAAATGTAAAAAATTATAGATAATCTATCGATTACAATCAATCCACTAGATCCAAAAGAAAGGTATGTTCTTTTATTGAATCGGATGCACTTATTTTACTACTCCTTATAGTTTCATATCATCAGCACCTCCACTTCATATATATATATATTCATCCTCAGTTCAGATTAGATTCGAGCCATTGCACATGGTTTCAAACTTCCTTCTTACATATGTGCTCCCCCGAAAGAACACATTAGAATAAGAGGTAGAAATTCATTGGGCGCCTTTGGCATCTAAGAATCGCAAATCGACCATAGAACCTTAATCAAACTAAGGGCCTATTTGTCACCCTTCCAAGGAAGTTCTTATAAGATTTCTAATAGAATAAAAAAACATTAAGCACAAGCGAAATACAAGTGACACTCTTGGAAACCAATTATGTACTTCAATATAGTTAGCGGGAGTAAGTGTTATAACTTGTTTCCAATACTTAACGATCAAACCAAGCTATATATCCTTGATACAATTCTCCCCTATACTCTTTAATGGATCACCTCAAAATAAAATGGAGGTTTTAGTGAGTCAAATTCTATTGCCAAAAGGTTTCTTTCAAGAATGAAAGAAAAAAATTAAGAGATTTAATTCTTAGGACGATGAGAATCATTAATCTCTTGTGCATCATACCCTACATGATAAACTTACGTATTTATACCAAAAACCTAAGCATTGATTTGGAAAATAATTGCAATTTTAATTTTACAAAAATAGCCTTAAAAATATGAAGAACACAACAACAACAATAACAACAACAACAACAACAACAACAACAATAACAATAACAATAATAATAATAATTTGGCATTCAAACCCTAGAAGGAGATGTTGGAACATTGTATGAATCATCTTTCATATTTTTCTACTCATTCCATAAATTTTAATAATAGAAAATACATATATACATACATAACTCAAGAATTATTAACTTTGAAATTGTTGAAGTTAATTGTGCAGGAAAACTTCGGATTACTTTTTTGAAATACCCAAGATCTAAAAAAATAGTTATTTCACCGGTCTTTGTTTTAAGTTGTGAATGAACCCATACTAAATTTGACAAAATCACAACACAAGAGTCTTTCACCTTCTTTTCGAGAGAAATTTTCTTCCCGAGTTCCTTATTTATTTATTTATTTATTATTACTATTATTAAGAAAAGTATAAAGTGAGAGAATTAGTGAGAAAGAGATATCTTTCTTTTATTTTATTTTATTTTATTTATTTTTTAAAAGGTAGTTTTTATCTAGTTTTTAGTAGTTTCAACTCCCACAAACTGCCCACCCTCAATTTCTTATTTGGTTGAATTGGGTTGGGTCAACTCGACTTGGACACCCACCCAACTCCAACAAATTAGGAATTAATAAAACCCTTAGGAGTATGATATATCTTTTATATTAATAAATGAAGCAAAATAGCTAACTTAAAATTACTACATCGACACATACAATAAAAAAGATCTTGTTACTTACAAAAATAGTAAATCTAGTGATTAAAGAATTATAATATTGATATTAAAATATTATTTTTATTTTTAATAATAATATAAAAATAACATTATTAAATATGGTAATATTAATATAACTATTGGTAATATTTCACTAATAATACATAAATAAATAGACTCGGTTATTCAAAAGAGACACAGTGATTAAAAAAGGGAATAATTGAAAAGGTCAAAAAGACAAAAATAAGAAAAAGGGTCTTCTTTATTCTCACCTTTCATTGACTTTTCATTGATATTAAAATAGAAAAAAAAAATCATATTTTTTAATTTTTTTATTTTATTTTTGAAATTTGATTAAATAATATCTCATTTACAATTAAATTATAAAATGACATTAAATTATATACTATTTAATTTGTAATAAAATTTAGTGTTACATAATTGTTCACAGTAAAAAAATTATCGAAATAAATATTATTCATATTTTTTAATAATAAATAAATATAAATAATAATAAAGAAAATGACAATTCTCCCAATGTTCCCTTATTTATTTAATGAAAGATTGGGTGAAGTTGCTGGTAAGCCGCCAAAAAGTCCAGTTTAGTCACGGACTCCACATTTGCTATAAAAGGCAGTCAAAATCCGCCAAAGTCTTCCAAGCCGAGAGTGAAGCACACAAGAGAAGGCAGGAGCTGGAGACCCAGAAACTGAGGATTCAAACGGCCGGTGGCATCAAAGCTTTGACTCGCACACAATGAGACATTTAAACTCCACCCCTTTCACAAATCAACATCTACTCTTCCACCTAACCTAGTAAATAAATAAAACAAAGACTAATAAAGCAATGATCAACGATCAATTCAATGTTGAAAACCGACTGTCCCTTAGACCACTTCACAGTTCCAAAATAAAATTCATCATTCCAACTCTGGACCAAGCTACACCCATTGCTTTCTTTCTTTCCTCTCCCTCCCCCTCTATTTTCCTCTCTCTGATAGAACCTTTTTGTGATGTCGAAGAAGGCCTCCCCTGCGGTGGCGGCGGCGGAGGCGGCGGTGGAGGCGATAGGCCTGGGGTACGACGCGGCCGTGGATTTGAGGTTGAAGTATTGCAAGAGGAGCAGGGGTGATTCCAGGTTGATTGTGATGGATGATGATAAGTGCAGAGACTTGGCCCTCCCCGGTGGGTTTTTGATTCGGAATGTCCCCAAATCCATCAACTGCGATAAAGGCGAGCGGATCAGGTTCAGCTCTGACCTTCTCCCGTTTCAACAGGTCTTCGTCTCTTCTCTGACCTTGTCTTTTGTTTCATTATTAGTTAATTACATTTTTAATAATAATTAATAGCAATTAGTCCTAATTTCTATGCAGTATTATCATTTTGCAAAATCAAGGATCATTTTTATAAATTTTTCTCCGGAATTGGGCAAAGTGATAGGGAAATTCTAAGGTGCCTATATGAGATAATTTAGATGGAAGGATCAAAAAAGAAAATCTAAGAGAAATGAGACCTGAGTATAAAGAAATGATCCATTTTTTTTTTTTGCCACATGGAGAATTTTTGTTGGTCTCGAACTAAATATAGATAGGATAGTGTGGCCACACCACCATTTTTGGTTAGTAGAATTGGTGATGGGGAATTAATGGGATTAATTAGAACTCAGTGCCTAATCGAGTGCTAAGCTAGGAATTATGATAGTGATGGAAGTCGAAATCCATTAAGAAGTGAGTAGAAATATAAGTGGTAAATCAACTAGCGCCAAGAGTGGATGACTTGATCATTATATGTTAATGGAGAGCAGAGAGCGATGTGCATTTTGCAAATGACAATGGCATGGGTGTAAAGTTATTAAAATTGATTAGTAATTAAGACTTAAGTGAGTTGTGATGCCACCTCCATAAGATAGAATTTTATCTCACTCAGTAGAAAGTGCAATTGATTAGAGTCCTACTAGTGCAACTTTTTGGCCTAGACTATTACAAATCTTCATGATACTAGCATTTTTCATATTAACATTTTAATTTACTTCACGGGGCCTTCATATGGTATTATTAACATGGGCATGATGTTACAATGTGTAGTGAAGCCACTAGATTTGAGCATTGAGGGAAAGAAAGTGTAGTGATCTGAAACTTTACAAAAGGGGAGGTTAATTTTTCGGTTTTTGTTATGTTGATATTTCGGTGTAACTGTCACATCAGCAGTAGGATAGAGTTGTAAGGAAAATGTGAAGGAAAAGGTTATAAAAATAAGCTGTGTACTTTGTTTTCTTTTGTAACTATATATCATTCAAACACCATTTTAAAATGTTTAGATAAAATAGTAATTTTAAATAATTCAGATGGCATGAGTCACTCCTTTTGTGCAAGTTTAAGACTATGACATTATTTAAGTCCTACAAAATTTCAACTTTGATTGAACTATTTTTTATTTATTTTTTGTATGGTCATCCCCATTCCAATTTTGTGTTTTTTAATCTGTTTATTTTCTGAAAATTGGTTTTGGTTTGGTTCCAACCTCCATTTGGTGACTAAGAAACTTAGGAAAGCAAAGGAAATGCTTAAAACTTTCTATGCTATACTGAACTGAGAACTCATTTCACTAAGCCAAATAGATGAATTAGGCTACATTGGACCGAAGTTTCGGTTTTCCAGGTCCCAGACAAAGAAAAATCTCACAAGTTTAATTTCTAATTAGTTCAGAATCTTATTTTCTATATTGGTAGGATTTCTATGTGATTTTTCAACACATTTTGTTTAGTTAAATTGATGTTAATATTGTTGATGTAAAGATTTAGTGTCATGTGTCTTTTCTTAAGAGATATATAATTTTTTTTTTCCTTCCAGATGTCAGAGCAATTTAACCAGGAGCTATCCCTTTCCGGGAAAATTCCCTCTGGCCATTTCAATGCTGCATTTGATTTTAGCAGTTGTTGGCAGAAAGATGCTGCCAACACGAAAGCACTTGCTTTTGATGGAGTATCCATAACAACTTACAACATTGCATTAGAAAAATCCCAGATAGTACTGCGTAATCGTGTTAAACAAGCCGTCCCATCAACATGGGATCCTGCTGCATTGACAAGGTGAGCCTATGGCTTTCAGTTTTTTATGTTTATGTTGAGTTTACTGCCTTTTACTTTCTTTTGCCAGTCTTTCCATCTCAGATTTCACTTGCTTAACTGTTTCTTGGCTGCATCTTGCTTGCCAGTCTTCTAAAACCCTTTTGTTTTTCGAATTTGGTTGAAAACTGTGTTGACTTATAAGCCAAACCATCTAAATTTGGAACATAGAAGTACATTTTCCCTTGTCTTCCAATTGTGCCTCCATCTTCATTTATTCTTGAAATCTTGGTGTTAGATCTGTTAACCAAAGAACTTTGATTTATGTGTTAACCTGGTTGAGATCAAGTTTTTCAACATGCTTTTTCATTCAAATATTGGTCATTGAAAAGGAGTTGGAACTATTATGTCTAAATATTTTAAACTTTACAACAGTAAACATAACTTTGAAGTACTCACAGTTGCAATCTCTGATTTCTGGTTGAAATTCACCGACTTGAGAATCAGAATTACTTCTTAAACTTTGGTGAATTTCAGAACAATGATTCAAATTATCCCGTAGTTCATGTTGAAAGTCATAATTTCCCTGTTCTTTTTCTTGTTCCAATTAGGATTTGTGCATGTTGGAGTAAGTTATTCTTTAACATTTGTTATGTAATTCTTTTTTCTTGCAATATATAAAAATTTTCATTGTAATGTAAGTTGTTCTCTTTTTCTTTTCTGCTAAGAAATGAAGAATTTATTAAGTTAACAAACAATTATAAGTGAAACTGGATCTATAGATCTTTTCAATTTCTTATTTGGTGTAGCAACAGAGGCTGTTAGTTGTCTGTTAGAAAGGGCAAAAGAAGAGGCTCCTTGTCAGGTTTTAGGGTGAGGGAGGAGAGGTGTCTCATTTTTTGTTTGTAGATGACACTCTTGGCTTTAGTGAGGCTTCCCAATATCAAATGGTACACTTAAGTTGGTTGCTCATGTGGTTTGAAGCCATTTCAGGTTTGAAAGTGATTTTAGAAAAGAGTTGATTTTTGTGGGAAGGGTGGTCAATGAGGAAGAGTTGGCCTACGAATTGGGGTGTAGGGTTTCCTCTTCTTATTCATGCTTCTGTTGGGTGCTTCCTTTAAATGGGTGGCCGTGTGGGAGGGTGTGGAAGAGTGATTTCGCAAAAGGTTATCGATGTGGAAAGATAGCATATTTCTAAAAAGGGAGACTTTGATTCAAAGCATTTTATCTAGCTTACCCATCTATTTCATATCATTATCCTACATTTTGAAAATGGTTAGATAGAGGCTAGAGAAGATTCAAAGAGTCTTCCTTTGAGGAGTTGGGGCTCTGGAGAAAAAAATTTCATCTTGTGAAATGGCCAATTGTCTGCATGGAGAAAAGAAAAGAGGGTTAGGTCATTAAAAGTCTTTCTTTGCTTAATAAGGCTCTCTTAAGCAAGTGGAGTTGGTGATTTATGATAGAAAGAGGAGCTTTCTTGAGACAAGTTATAAGTGAAAAACATGAGAAGGAAGAAGTAGGATGATGGTCTTGTCACATTAGAGGTGGGTATGGTGTCAGGTTATGAAAAGTTATGAGGAAGGATTAAGATTCCATTAGACTCCATTAGTAGTAGTAGAATTTCTTTCTTTGTAGGGAATGAGAGAAGGGTGAAGTTTTGGAAGGATTGATGATGAGACTTTATGTGTTTCTTTTCCAACTCTATTTATTTTTTGCCTCATCAAAAGAGGTTTTGAATGGTACAGTTATGGGACCAGACTGTCAAGAGGGGCCATTGGAACCCTTGTGTTTTTAGGAATCTAACTGACTGAGAGATGGATGACCTAGAACATTTATTTTCTAGGCTGTAGAGCAATGTGACAAATTGTGGGGAGGAGGATAAGGTAGTGTGGATGAACTTGAGGAATAACTCCTTTTCTATGAAGTCTCTCTATTTTGTGCTGAAGTCACAAAGTTCAAGCTCGTTTCTGGTGAGGATCATTTGGAATTCATGGGTTCTATCAAAAATAAGGTTTTTTTTTTTTTTTCTGTGTGTGTGTGTGTGTAGGAAGTTTGTTGGGGAAAGGTCTTGACTCTTGGTTGGCTTCAAAAAGGAGGATGTTGGCTTATAAATACTTCTTGTCATGCCCTAGGACCTATTCTAAGGGCATGATGATCATTTCACATCTCAAGCTCGGAGATTCAAAATGCAAATGACTCAAACAATTATCTTGTAATTGGAAGGTTACCAATTACCAAAAAACTAAAAGAAACACTTTGTTATTATCCAAACAACTTCAATCTCAAAAAATTCAAATAGTAATTAATTTCTTATAATTAAACCATGTACCAAAATAAAAGTCTAAACCAAAATCCTAATAGAGACAAATTCCCATCCTAACCATCACTACTCAGTCGAATTGAAAGTACTTGAAAAAATGGTCAACGAAAGGAAATGAGCTCAAAGCCTAATAAAGATTATTAATATAGTTTTATGGATCAAAATTTTCAAATATGATTACAAATAAGGAGATACAATTTAACAATCTTTTTTGTAAAAAATCTTGAAATTTAAACATGCTAAGACATCTAAAACTTTCCAATCAACATTTTTCATATTTATGTCAATAAGAAATTTCATATCAAATCAAATCAAATGGTTTCAAGATAATTTTACTTTGGTTATCAAATAATAAATGACGTCTAATTAGGTGAGACTTTACAAATGGGTGACTAGCCTCAAATACGTTCATTTTTAAGGTGGATGAAACCAAACTCTACGAGTACTAGTAACTTCTAACCAAACCGCTAAAGGTTGGGGTTCAATGCAATCACATTCTCACCAATGAATGTAAAAGTCAACAATAATACCTTTATTAATTAGGGTCAAATAAACCAGAGTCAAATAATTTTATTTCATTTATTCAAACTTGCAAAGAAAACATAATATTTCCTTTTTTTTTTTTTTTTTTTTTTTGGCTCTTGTAAACAATTAAAGATGATCAAACATATTTTTCATGCAAAATGTATTTGATCCATGTAGAGAAACAAAATAACATATATATATATATAAAAAAAAAGAAATATTTTCTTTTACCCAAAATCTATGTTAATTTCGTTTCCTCGAAAAAGCACTTAAAACCCTAAAGACTTAAAATCTTGAAGACCCTACTCCTGACCTAACATAGCATAAATCAAAATCAACTATTACCATTGACTATTTCTTTAAAATTATAAATTGACATTCCTAATGATGTTTTACATTAATATTAATAATCCTAATTACCAATTTTTTTTAAAAATTCTTGTTCCCAAATCCATTCCTAAGAATTTATTTATTTTTGAAGTAAATCTCCCAAAAACATATTCTGACCTTTTTATTTATTTCAACTAAACTTATTATTATTACAAATTTTATTTTCCTTGTATTTTCTGTAATGAGAGAAGATACTTGCCACAATATCTCTTTATTATTTCACTAAATATAGTTTATATTTATTAGAATTCTTTATTTGATCTCTTCCTATTATTATTATTATTATTCAACTCTAACATCACCTAACCAACCCACCACCCGCTTATTCTCACTACACAAACCCCAACTAAAAAAAACAACCCCACACCCTCACTTTCACTCTCCAACCATTCTTTCCTCGTTTTTTTTTTCCTTGTTTTCATTCTTCCATTGTGGGCAATCGTGCACGTCCTTCTTCCCTTTCCTTTTCCATTTTTATTTTTTTCCATATTGTTGCCTTTGCACTCTACTACAGTTATCACACTTTGTAATTTTCAAAATTTTGTTTTGTTTTGAATCTTTAGATTTCCTATCTCCATCAATTAATCAACCAATGTTCAATGATTTAATTTATTTTTATTCTAGGCCTAATTTAAATTTAGATTTTCAAAAGAACATTTAAGTTGTTCAAAATCTTTTATTGAATCTATAATACTAATCAAAGGGTTAGGATCCTGTCAAGAAAACTGATTTTCAAACTCTAAGCTCCCAAATCTTAACCCTACGTTCTCTGATTTCTCAAGTGAAGAAAGTTTATCATTTATGCCTAGGGTTTTATCGCGAAAAGACCATTCTACCCCTTTAAATAATTCATTAATTAATTTAAAATTACCAGTTTACCCCTAAAATCAAGTTTAGAGCATTACACTTCTTGTGTAAAGTAGATGAAGAATCTATTAATCACATTCTATTGCATTGTACCATGACAACGGCTTTGCAAGAGTTGCTCTTCTTGTTTCTTGGGTTCTTCCTACCATAGTTAAAGAGACCATTTTAGGTTACCATGGTTCATTTGTTGGAAGAGGATGAAAAATGGTTTGGAGAGCTGTCCGGCTATGCATTTTTTAGATAGTTTAGAAAGAGAGGAATCATGGGTCTTTTGGAAACGAGGAACAGTTAATCAATGTTCTAAAAGGCTGGTTCCTTAGTAATATTTAGTTGTAGGTAAAGATGTACATTGATGAAGGTCCAATGTTTTTAATAGACTTTGTTGATTGGTTGGAAGGGAGGTTGTTTTTTTTTATCCTATAGCACTCATTATATACATTTTATGTACCTTGGTGCACTGTTTTTTGATGTTAGTTCATATATATAACATAATATTATCTCTGTTTATCAAAAAAAAAAAAAAAAAAGAAAAAAACTTTAGAAGAGATTGGATTGATTAGCCAGTGTACAGGAAATTCTAACCAAGGTCATGTTTGAATTCCAGACCTTGAATTTGGACATTGGGTTGGTTGAGTTTCATTATGCTTGGAGGTTGTACTCAAATAGTTAGAAAGGATTTCGATTCCAGTGGTGCATTATGTATGCAAAAGATTTATATGTAATCTGTCCATTGCTTATAAAGTTGATATGCGGTGTACATTGTTCAAATAATTCTTTTCTTAGCACTTCTGAAATATCAAGTTTTTCTGTAATTTGTATCAGTTCAATGGTGATCATTTTTGAAACAATATTTGATCTAATTGAATTGTATTCATGTTTGAGAATCTTATTGAAGTTATATTTTGTTATTTAATCCAGGTTTATTGAGAAGTTTGGTACGCATGTTATTGTTGGTGTGAAGATGGGAGGAAAGGATACAGTGTATGTGAAGCAGCTGTATTCGTCAACTCTTCAACCCACTGAAGTACAGAAACAGTTAAAAGATGTAGCAGACAAGAGGTTTTCAGATGCACCTGGATCTTATGGAAAAGTCTCAAGGGAAAAGGTCTGTAGAATCCATTTCTATGTTTTTCCACTTAAATTTAACATTTTGGAATTCAAATCATACAAAAATGAGATTTTAATGTCTGATAATTATAGTTAAATCACTTCTTGCCGACTTTGGAATCAAAGATTGGAAATTCATCCTTAAAATGTAAGAATTTAATAAGGGATATTTTCTTATGCATGAGAAAGTAGAACCTGAATAAATTGCATATATTCTCAATCTAGTTCCTCCGCTTCCATCTTCTACCTCTATCACAAAAGACTTCTCACAAAATCTACTCTTTGACCTGATTAACCAGTCCATAGCTTTTCTCCCCAAATCTATCATTTTCAACCAGCAAAGGAGCTCACGTGGTCGACATTTGGAAACACCCTTCATAAGGACATTGGCTAGCTGAAAGTCAGTTATTGTGTGAAGAGTGCAAATCTGGTTCTTCTGCCACTCTCCTTTGCTGAAGTGCATTAATCTTGGTGTGATCGGTGTGAGTTTGTTGTAATAGGTTAAGAATGATGCTTACAAGTTCACTGGGTTCCATGTCTGAAATCCAAATACCCTAAGACCATGTTTGGAATGCTGGAATAAAGAATGAGAATGGCTCCTATTCATTAATGTGTTTGGGTTGTTTTTGAGAATGGGAATAGCAATCAAAAAGTCATTGCTATGGAAACCAAATTTTACTCACACTAGGATTTTGGTTCCTCTCCACTACATGGTATTATGATTCGCCTTAATTTCCCATTCTATAGTATTTCCATTCCTATTCCCACCTACCAAACACACCCTAGAGTCAAAGCAGCTGACATTTTTCAAAAGCCATAGATTGATAACTCAAAACTTAGATTGTTTTCTGCTGTTCATTAGTTCAGCTAACTCCCTGTCATCTTCTGGTATCCAAGATTACACTAGGTTACTTTTACATTAGTGAAAGCTTCAACATTCAAGTCATTGTCTCCAGAATTAGATACTTCTGATGAGCGAGGGTTTATAATATCTCATATCTTTGTATGATGCCTCTAAATAGGTAGGTCAGGGCAAATTCATGAAGTGACTAGAAATAATATCAACCCAATGCATCATAGATATCTAAACAAGAAAAAGGCTAGTAAATCAATCAGCTCACACAAAATTGAAATTAACTTCTTCCTTTTATTGGGATGGTCATCTCTGTTATTCAAATAATGGTGTTCTGATTAATTGGGCTTTCTGTAGGTTTAGCTTCAAAATTCCTGGGAAATAAAGATTCCCTTTTTATAAAGCAAACTCATTTATGAGAAAATACATTAGAGTTCCTTTTATCTAGAAAATGGAATCTTGAAGCCCAGAACTCCATATGGCATACCTCAATATACTTGTAAAGGCTAGCATAGGTGTAATTCTTCCATCATGTGATCTGATAAATTGAGAGAGAGACCAAATTTAGCATGAATGATTTAAAAAAAAAAAAAAAAAAAAAATGGGGGAAGTGGTTCATTTTTGGTGTCATGTTGTAGCTCTAGATAGAGAAGTATAATTAAGAAAGCAAAACAAAAGTATAATGAGCATCCAATGGGACAAGGTCCTTGGATGGTTGATTATGTGAAGCAAATCGTACCATGCCTTTCAAGTAGAATTGATGCAATGGAAAGAAGACAGTACTTTTCAATTCACAAGTTCCATGATGAATATTTCTGCTTGTGGGAGCAAATAATTCAGGGAATAATCATTTTTAAGCACTGGTCTTTCTGCCAAGTTGGTCAATTAAAGTACTAGTCATCTAGTTGGTCAATTGCCTGATGAACTATATTGATATGCCTCAGAAAATATTGGAATATTCTGAATGCATCAACCCTATGTTATACCTTAATGCAGATACTAATAGACATTGTAAGAGGGAAAAATAGACTGCCAACTAAGTTGTTCAAAGTCTTAGGCCTTCGAATTTGGTTCCATTCTTCTCTTTGGAGTTTCAAACAATGAAGATTTAGAATGCTGGGGACTAATGGGTCTAAGAGTTGACAGTTTTTAGAGTTTGAATTTTACAGTTTGTCAGCTTCTTAGGATTTTATTATCAGTTTTCCAGGAATTGGTTGAGATAGTGGTGTGTGGTAGCAAAAATGGAATGTTGTGAAGGTGGTGGAGACTTCTGCTCCTTTGGAAACCTATAAAGTCATTAACCAAGTAATACCATGTTCCTCAAAGGCACCCTCTGAGGACCTAGGTCTCCCTTGTGCTTAGTTTCAGTCTCCTAATTAACTGGGTGACCATGTTTGGTTAAGGTATTTAAAAGGCTTCTCACTAATCCTGCAGCCCAACATGTTCTCTAACCTTGAGGGGTGCTCCTGGTTAAGATTGGCTTAAGGCAAGGTGTTTTTAGAATGTTAAATTTGAGACCAAAAGCAAACCCAGAGGTTGGGAAAATAAGCCTGAGGTTGAACAAATATTTTCTGCTGAAAACAAGAAGAAAATAATATCATTGGTGAATTACAGAAGAGTAGCTCTCATTTGATCTCATCAATGACTAGCTTTCTACTAAGCTGGGCTGTTTCTTTTAGAAACTCTTTATTAATAACACCCACAAGTGTGAACAAGAAAGGGGAAAGAGAATCCCCTTTCCTATGACCCATAGAAGCCTTAAACCATGCTTTTGCTTCCTCACTGGTAAGCACCCCTGGATAAGCTGTACATTACACATCAAGGGAATACAACCCTTGTCCACTAGTGACAATTAAACCAGAAACCTTTCCTAATAGCTGAATAATCAAGGAAGGCCCAATTAATGTGATTATGGGCTTTTGCAAAGTCCACCTTGAGGATTATCCCTTTCCTTTGAGAGTGAAATCCTTCATCCAAAATTCCCTGAGCTACCAAGACCTCATCAAGAATTTTTCTTCCCTAATAAAATCTCCCCGAGCTGGAGAAATCATTTCTTGATCTCATGGACACGGGTCAGAATAACCTTAGCAATAATCTTATAAAGAGCGATCTTCTTGCTGATGGGTCCAAAATCCTAGTTGGAAATGAATCTTTCACTTTTTGTAACCAATGAAGGTGGAATTTGTGCTGAGTGATAATTTCATTTGTATGAAACTCCTTAAGAACTCTAAAATGATGCCTTGCTACTACTCTTGATTTTTACTGTTTGAAGGTGAGTACATTTTATATGTCTACTCATCTAAAATCTGCTATTACTTTTTGATAGGATAAAGTTTGATATTATGATCAAGCACCCTGCTGTTGCCATGTTCATTTTTTCTTGGAGTATTTTGTTTTCATATGATCCATCCATTACCTTTTAAGTGATAGGAACATCGTCATGCTTGAAAATGTAGCATTTGGTACTCTATGTTGGTGTTGGAAGATCTGATTCCTTTATTTCATTTAGTTGGATAAGAATAAGAATAATACAATGAACATTCTCTGTAGCTGCCTTAACTTGTGCCATCATTTTCTGTTTCAGTTTGAGATCAAAGAGCATGGGATGCCCTTCATGGACACAAGTACATCTAGTGCTTATTCAAACAAGGAGGTAAACTTGTTTTTGTAAATAATAGTATTTTATTTATTACTGACTGTTTTTCCTTTTTTCTTTTTGGGTGGGAACCCTCTTCCCAGTGCCTATTATGATGTGATACATCTGATATGATGGAACACTAGTCAATTTCTCTTTTTGTTTTCCTGTTATGGTGTAATGATGCAGTAGCTTAATTTTGTGGCTGTCCTAATAGGTAACATGTGGATGGCATCTATGCAAATAAGTCTTTTGGTTTATGTGTCTAAGCATGTTATTTTGCTTGATTATTGTCTTTGTGGGGGTCAAAGTCATTTATGTCACAGTTGTCACGACATGGTTATTTTTGGTTTGGAGAATGTCAATAGTTGTTATTGATAGTGAGTTTTTAATAGTAAGTTTTCTTTCAAACGTGTTTTGAAAATTTGGACTGACTGCCCTGTAAAAGTTGATAGTCTTGGAAATGAAGTTAGGTGTATGGGAGATTGTTGATCATTTGATGTTTCTTGTAACCATTGTAAATATCTATGACAAATGAAAAGAATTAAGATTGTTTGGATTGTTCTGAAGTTGATATACAAGTGTTCTTTCCTAGGAATTGAGTGATTCTTCCTGAAAATTATGTATGGCTTGGTCTTGTTGAGTATCATCTGTGATTAGTTGCCCGAGTGGCGTCCAGGCATTATCCTTTTGGTTGGGTACTTTGGACTTAGCCATCCATATATCATGTCCTAACTCCTGACTCATGGACCAGGTTTTGGTCTGAGTCATGGGGTATCTATTACAAAACTAGTTTATACAATGATGAGCTTTGAGTTACCTATATTGCATTTTTATGGTGATTCATGTCTTTGTCCACACTCACAGACTCACAGTTATGAGGATTTGTTTTTTCTGATGTCAGGAATTTTGGCCCTTTCTAGCACTAAAACTTCTCACTCAAGAACCTCATTTTTTATGCTTTCTGAATTCTAATAATTGGTATACATGTGATATGCTCATATTTCTATTTGTATTTCTCTAACTTATTCAGTGCAGTAGCATTGCTGTATAGGCTTTTTGGTGTCCAATACTTAAGGGTGTGAGCATCACTAGAGCTGATACTACTTTCACTATTCTTATGCCTTTTACTTATTTCAGTCACAGGATATTACGTTCATTTCCAAGAGGAGAGGGGGGAGCAGTAAAACAAATCTTCCTCATAGTGCATGGATTCCCACTGTCTCATTTGAACCTGATGTGATCTCAATGTCCTTAGTCCCGATCACATCATTACTAAGTGGAATTGATGGGAGTGGATTCTTGACACATGCCATTAATCTCTATCTACGTTGTAAGTGAAATATATTTCTTGTTGATGCATTAAGTTGTTTCTGGCGTCATGCGAAATAGAGCTTATTTAACATTTTTCCAAGATTAAGTGCATAGTGCAATAATATGTGGTGTCCGGTCATAGAATACTTTCCTCCCAAAAATGCACTTTATAAAACTCAGAGAAACCTATGCTGTATATTCTTTTTAAGTGTGTGTTTGCAGGAGATATGAAATCATCAAGCCTAGAGTTTACAACAACTATTGAAATGTGATTTTGTTACCAATCTTCTTCTGATCAAGTAATGACTTTTAGTTAGGATGTTGAGGTGATTGAATCACTAAGTTTAGCATTTTGAACATTCAGTGTGTCATTGTTAGGATCATGTGATCCAGATATTGATGTGTTGTGGTACATCTGCTGCTGCTCAATAAAGTATGCAAAAACCCATTGGTTAAGGCAAGAATTATCTGCGAATACCATACCTTTCCATCTGTTTGCACATGCTTCCCAGCAACATACATTTGTGCTAATAATATCCTTTGTTTGCCTGCGTTTGGAGCAAACTGGTCCTTCCATTCTTACAAGAATTTTGTTCTTTTGAAGCCATTAATCTATTAAATCTATGAAAAGCTTACTGGTGTTGTTTATAAATTCCAAGTCTCATTCTCTGTGATTTGTGGCTCATCAACTGTTTTGGGTCCTGAGTGCAGATAAGCCACCAATTGAAGAACTTCATCAGTTTTTAGAGTTTCAACTTCCAAAGCAATGGGCACCGGTATTTGGTGACCTTGCGGTTGGTCCTCAAAGCAAACAACAGAGTAACTCATCCTTACGGTTCAGCTTAATGGGCCCCAAGCTTTATGTTAACACAACTCCGGTAAATCTCATATTCTTTTGTTGATTAGTCATGGCCTTTTTATGATCTTGTCCTCTTTTTCTTGTCCTTTCCCCCCCTTTTTTGAGCTAGGTTTTGTCTTTGAAGAAAAACAAAGGTCAGGTCATCCTCATGGGTTTTCAGTGAATTGATAAATCATAGTGCTCATACTATTTTTTGTCCTGAACGTGATCTTCGTAAAACAGTTACCTTTCCCATTTAGGAGCAAGAGTGGATTAAACTTGGTTGGGCTGAGGCCAGAAGCACTTGCTAAGGTGGTCTGTTTACATCCCAAAGAATGGCTTGGTTATTATGGCTGTCAAAATTGTGTACCATTGGAGATGGTTGTTTAGGATATGGCTTGACAGTTAAAAAGATCTCTACAGTGGATGGGGGAAGGAGGAAAGATGATTTTGTATCAACCCTTGAAGCACTAGAGCCATTCTTATTCAAATAAAGTTATGCAGAAGCTAATGCTTCCCACATATATATATAAAGCAAAAACTCGATTTAAGAAACTTTGTGTGACAATACAAGTCAACCGTCTCGTACTCTTCTAGTCAAGAACAATGCTGCACTTCAGTCAACTCAAATGTGCTATTAACTAGTGAGACCTTGCTGTGTCAATGGATCTTATCATTGATCTTGTTCCCAAGATTGTTTCACCGTATCTGCATCTCTTCTCATGTGAACGCACAGGCATGGTTTCCACTTTTACTCAAAACAATAGGGCATGGTTTTCCCCCAAGTACTGACCAGTATTGCTAATTATCCTGTTAATCAGTGGACATGAACTGGTCAACTGTCATTGTATTTGTCTTATGGCTTGATTTTCTCCTGATGATCTAAGACTTGGTTTTATGTGCTTGGGGCTTGTAGTTTTGTAAAAATTTATTGTGAAGCTATTCAGTATTTTTATTCTAATTATGAGTTCCATGACAGGTTGACGTGGGCAAGACGCCAGTTACTGGTCTGAGACTGTATTTAGAAGGCAAAAGAAGCAACTGCCTTGCAATCCACTTGCAGCACCTTTCATCACAGCCAAAGACCTTTGAGCTCCAGGAAGAAGTAACCAGCAATGCCTCTCGTCTCTCTTCCGACCGCAGATATCATGAGAAGGTTCAGTGGAAGAGCTTCTCTCATGTTTGCACAGCCCCTGTTGAGTCCCAGCATGAGACTGCCATTGTCAATGGGGCTCACTTTGAAGTCGGGGACTCTGGCCTGAAGAACGTCCTCTTCTTACGCCTCCATTTTGCAAAAGTCATTGGTGCCACCGTGGTGAAGCAAGCCCAGTGGGATGGGTCCCCAAGCCTCTCACAGAAATCTGGAATAATCTCAACCTTGATAAGCACTCGCTTCACAACGGGCCAGAGACCACCTCCACAGCCAGCTGACGTTCACATCAACTCTGCCTTGTACCCTGGTGGCCCACCAGTCCCCACGCAGGCCCCTAAACTTCAGAGGTTTGTGGACACAACAGAGATGATAAGAGGACCACAGGACCCACCTGGGTACTGGGCTGTTTCTGGAGCTAAACTCTCTGTCGACAATGGTAAGATATCTCTTCGAGTCAAGTACTCCCTGTTGGCAGTGATTTCACCTGATGAAGATGTTCCAATGGAGTTTTAGAAAGCTCAACAGGTATTCATTCCATGGCAAAGACAGAAAACAGTACAATTATACCACGAAAAAGAAGATTGATCTTGGTTTGTCAGGTTATCTGAAGCTGAGTTCATTGAAGAAACTTAGGAATGTGAAACTGGACAATGAGATTGGTTGAGGGAGTGTCCTTGAGGTGGTTGTATATAAATTTTTGCTTTTAAATCTATGTTTTGACTCTGTTTTCTGTGTAGATTATTCACGCCCTTCTAAGTATATGGAGAATTCTTGGTGTGGTGGTTTATTCTTCTTTGTTTTAAATCAAATCATTAGAACTTCATTGAAATATGTATATAAAGAGAGAGAGAGAGAGAGAGAGAGAGAGAGAGAGAGAGAGAGAGAGAGAGAGAGAGAGAGAGAGAGAGAGAGAGAGAGAGAGAGAGGAAAAACCCTTTTATTGTTTACTTAATGAATTTTGGATGAGCACTTGATAATCATTTTTGTATTATATGATATATTATTAAAAATATTTTTTTGATTTATATTTTGAGAGTAACTAATTCTCAATAAAAGCATTTCTAATAAAAGTATTGGGACAAAATTGATATGAATTAAAAACATTTTATCATAGTCACATATCATTAAAAATTGATATATGCATTAGGTGCAAAAAAATTTAAATTTCAATTTAATGTCTTTGTTTATATTAATTTTTTTTAATTAAATAAACATATCTTAGTTTCTTGAAAAATTCAAGAACTTAATCTTCACTAGGCAAGTACTCTGAAAAAGGATTTAAAAAAACCAATTTGGGGAACATTTAAGAATTTTGTTCAAAATTATCAACCTAATTAAACACTCACAATAGTGTAGGTGGATATTGATGAGTAAAGTCAACACAAGACAAAGTATTATACCTATGTAATATATATCAACTAAGGATCTATACCTAGAAAAAAATAGTTAGGGGAAATAATTTTTTCATATTTAGTTGTTCTATGAAAAATAATAAAAAAAATAAAATATAATTAAAATTAGTTAAAATTTTTTGCATTTTTAAATTATTTAGTTTTTATAATGATGAGTTAAAATAAGTTAAATGAATTTGAAATAATAAATAAAAATAATTTATTAATCTTAAATTTATTTTTTATTTTCTCTCACTTTTTCTCTTTCTACTTTCTTCTCTATTTTTTTTCTTTTGCATTTTTCCTCAAACGTTTTGCTAGCCAAACATAGCCTAAATATAAAAATAGTTTATATAGCATTAATTGTCATAATACACGGTAAATAAGACTAAAAACCCCTTGATATATTGAAAATCAACATTGATTTGATCAACATAAAAGTTGACAACCCATCTAGACATTATTTTGATTGAAATAAGACACATAACAAAAGTTTTGTACTTTACCCTAATTTGTCTTAATCTTTGAATAATTCTACATATGATTTAAAAGTTTGTGATATTTGTCAAATTATATAGGAGTTTAAAATAACGTAAATTTTATTAAATTTTGTTTTTATAGTTTACCCATATAACTAAACCATTTCTTTGAGCACATTAAAGACAAACTCAATTTCACTCCTTAAAACTATATATATGCTTTCCTAAAAAAAATGTTTTTGAAACCTCTACCTATTTTTATTTTTTTATTTACATAAATTTTTTATTAATATGAATATTCATACATTTTCTATAAATTAGGCCTTAATTATTCAAATTGATTTACTTAATTGTGTTGTTTATCACCAAACTCATTTAATCTATACAAATTTATTAATTTAATATATTTACAAATCATAAGATTAAATAATTAAAGTGAAATTTTATATAGTTCAAACAAACTATAAAGATTAAAAATATTTTATAATTGAAAATTTAAATAAATTCTAAATAAGAGTAAATTTAAAAGTTTAATTTATGTTATGTCTTATAAATACATTATAACTAAAATTAAAATTTAAAATAACCAAAATATATTTTTAAAATTATTTTTTATAAATTTAAAATCTTAAAGAAGATAAATAAGTTATAATAAAATTAATGAGTTGAATTTTTTATTTAGTACTCATTGTCTTAAAAATGATTTTATTATATTCAATGAAGAATACTAAGAAGTTAGAAAATGACCTTTTAGGTAGGCTAGGAGGATTTATAATAAAGTCCTTACATTATTTGGAAAAAGATTTTCCCTTTCAAAGGGTTTTTTTTTATGGTAGGTATTGATTTGATTAGGATTAGATTGATGGACATAAGGATATCTTTATGGGGAGCATAGAATAGACTATCCATGGTAGTTTGCTAGCCAATCATGTGACAAGTTGGCCTTCCAAGTGGGTGCTCCACTTTAGGGTCCCGAAGGTCACTCTTGAATAGTAGGAATATCATTTCATGAAGAGGAAACATAACAACAAAAGAACAATCATTGATCAAAATTAAACACTTAAAATTGTTGTAAATGATATAAAATATTTACAAAAAACTATAAACAAGTTCTAATCCCAAGCCTAAGTAATAATAAAGAAGTCATAGTTGTACTAAAAAATGATATTCCAAGGAGGAAGTTAGATAGAGCCAAAATTAAACAAAAAAAAAACTCTTAAAGTCATCATCCATGGCTGCTCCCAATACCATTTTTGACACAACTTAATGAAGACTTTACATTCTTGTTTAAAAAATATTAAATAATGAAGTGTAGGGGGAGGTTGTGACTAAGGTAAACACAAGACTAAGTCTTCTGCCTATGTATAAAGCTAGTCTATATCAATGAAAATTCAAATCAACACTAACTGTAGCAAATTTGACATAACCTAGGACTCAAAAATAATAAAAATTTCAGGATTTGACTTATTTATTTATTTTGTTGGTGTCAACCCATATAACCTATTAAATAAATGGATGATATTTGGGGTTTGATTGTTGAACTCATGTAACCCATTTAATCAATTTACTTAATTGTGTTGTTTATAACCAAACGCATTTAATTCATATAAATTTATTAATTTAATATATATACAAATTATAAGATTAACAAATATTTTTTAATTATAAACATTATATAATTAAAAAACTAAATAAATAATTAAAGTGAAATTTTATAATTGAAAATTTAAATAAATTCTTAATAATAGTAAATTGAAAAGTTTAATTCATCTTCTATCTTATAAATATATTATAACTAAAATATTTTTTAAAAAAATTATCTTTTATAAACTTAAAATCTTAAAGAGGATAAATAAGTTATAATAGAATTAATAAGCTTAATGGATCAACATCATATTAATGAGTTTAATAAATTATAATTGTATTGATATAGTATTGTGTCAATTCATATATAACCTAACCTTACATATTTGTTAAAGCTTTGAAATCGATTACCTAAACCGGATACCATGACATGGCTTATTATATGAACCCCCAAGCCATGACTCATTGCTATAAATAAATCAATATATCATACAAATATTTACATTAGCATAGCATTAAGTAAAATATTAAATAAGGAATAAAATTAATACAATATGTCTTACCCGATGATTGAGCCATATCATTTCATTTTCTTTTATTTTTATTTTATTTTTCTCTTTTTTTTATAGTTAGTTGGTGTTGGACTAATCAAAAGATAAGATAATTTGACTTTTCTTTTTCTTCTCAAGGAAAAAGAGAATGCCATATAACTTAAAAATGTAATACTTTATTGGATTTTCCATGAAAGATGAGAAACCTAAAAACAAATTTTGATTTTTCTTTTTCTTTTTTCTTCTCGAGGAAAAAAGAGAATACCATTTAGCTTAAGAATGTGACACTTCATTGGATTTTCCATGAAATATTAAACAAGGCATAAAATTAATACAATATGTCTTACCCGATGATTGAGCCATATCATTTCATTTTCTTTTCTTTTTATTTTATTTTTCTCTTTTTTTATAGTTAGTTGGTGTTGGACTAACCCAAAGATAAGATAATATTTGACTTTTCTTTTTCTTTTCAAGGAAAAAGATAATACCATCTAACTTAAGAATGTGATACTTTATTGGATTTTCCATGAAAGATGAGAAACCTAAAAACAACATTTGATTTTTCTTCTTCTTTTTTCTTCTCAAGGAAAAAAGAGAATACCATCTAACTTAAGAATGTAACACTTCATTGGATTTTCCACGAAAGATGAGAAATCATTTTAGTTTTGTCCACCAAGAATGGCACACCCATTTGATTTTTCAATAAAAATATAGGGCACATCACCTAAATGTTTGTTTGTGTGTGAGAGACAGAGAGGTTTGAACATGAGTCACTCTTATTTACTGTTCATTGTCTTAAAAGTAATTTTATTGTATATAATAGAGAATCCATAGAAGTTAGAGAATGACCTTTCATCAAGGCTAGGAGTTTTTATGATAAATTCCTTGCATTATTTGGAAAAAGTTACTTTTTTTTCCAAAGGTTTTTCTTATGGTATTGACTTGACTAGGATTAGATTGATGGGCACAAGGATAATTTTCTTAATTTTTACGGGGAGCATAGAATATCCTCAGTAGTTTGTTAGTCAATCATGAGACAAGTTGGCTCTCTCTCTTTTATTTATTTATTTTATTTTATTTTTAGGTTTTGCCTTCTGTTATTAATTCCATTTTGATATTTGAAAAATATGGCCTTCCATACGGGTGATCCACCATGAAGGTCATGGTTCAATAGTAGGAATATCATAAAATGAAGAGGGGGCATAATAACAAAACGAAAATCATTGAGCAAAATAAAACTAAATGAAATAAATTATTTACAAACCACCATGATCAAGTCTAATGTCAAAACCTATGTAATAGTAAAGAAATCATAGTTGTACTAAATAAAGATATTCAAAGAAGGAAGATAGGTAAAGCCAAAATTAAACAATAAAACTCTCGAAGTCATCATCCATCCCTGCTCCCAACACCATTATTGACACAACTTATAAAAACTTTACATTCTCATTCAAAAAATATTAAATATTGAAGTTGAAAGTGAATTTTAAAGATGGACTACATACCTAAAAGGAAGTGAATAGGTGTTATTGAACTATTTAAAAAAAAGTCTCCCAATACAAATTATCTAACCTTAGAATTTTTTACAATTTTTCATTTTCCTTTCAAACACTTTTCAACATAGAGTAACGATCACATGAAAACATGAATGCAACAATACTCCCCTAACAAATTTTAAATGCAAGTCACATGCAAATGTATCAACACTTTCCAACACAGTTCATAAATAAAACTAAAAACCCCTTGATATATTAAAAATCAACATCAATTTGATCAACATAAAAATTAACAACCGACATATGACATTATTTTGATTGTAATAAGACACATAACAAAAGTATTGTACTTTGGCTTAATTTATCTTAATCTTTGAATAATTCTATATATGATTTAAAAGTTTGTGATATTAGTCATGAAATTATATCGGAGAGGTGAATAGGTAGTCTCTTTAAAATACCGTAAATTTTCTTAAATTTTGTTTTTATAGTTTACCCATATAACTAAACCATTTCTTTAAGCACATTAAAGACCAACTCAATTTCACTCCTTAAAACTATATACATGCTTTCCTAAAAATGTTTTTGAAACCTCTACCTATTTTAATTTTTTTATTTACATAAATTTTTTATTAATATGAATATTCGTACGTTTTCTATAGATTAGGCCTTAATTATTCAAATCGACACTAACTATGACAAATTTAACATAACCTTATAATATGATTCGAAAATAATGCAAATTTTAGTGGGTTTGACTTGTTCATTTATTTTGTTGGTGTAAACCCATATACCCTATTAAATAAATGGATGACATTGGGGGTTAGGTTGTTGAACTCTTATAACCCATTTAATCAATTTACTTAATTGTGCTGTTTATGACAAAACTCATTTAATCCATACAAATTTATTAATTTAATATATTTACAAATTATAAGATTAAATAATTAAATAATTAATTAAAGTGAAATTTTATATAGTTCAAACAAACTATAAAGATTAAAAAATATTTTATAATTGAAAATTTAAATAAATTCTAAATAAGAGTAAATTTAAAAGTTTAATTTATTTTCTGTCTTATAAATATATTATAACTAAAAGCAAAATTTAAAATAACTAAAATATATTTTTAGAATTCTTTTTTTATAAATTTAAAATCTTAAAGAAGGTAAATAAGTTATAATAAAATTAATGAGTTGAATATAATATTTAGCACTCATTGTCTTAAAAATGATTTTGTTGTATTCAATGAAGAATACTGAGAAGTTAGAAGATGACCTTTCAGGGCGGCTAGGAGAATTTATAATAAAGTCTTTACATTATTTGGAAAAAGGTTTTTTTTTAATTTTTTCAAAGGTATTTTTAGGTATTGATTTGACTAGGATTAGATTGATGGACATAAGCCTGATCTTCCTAATCTTATCTTTGTGGGGAGCATAGAATATCCATGACAATTTGTTTGTTTGTCATGTGGCAAGTTGGCCTTCCAAGTGGGTGCTCCACTTTAGAGAGGTCATGGTTGAATAGTTGGAATATCATTAAATGAAGAGGGGACATAACAACAAAACAACAACCATTGGCCAAAATTAAGCACTAAAAATTGTTGTAAATGAAATAAATTATTTACAAACAACCATAAACAAGTTCTAATGCCAAAGCCCAAGTAATGGTAAAGAAATCATAATTGTACTAAAAAAAATTATATTCCATGGAGGAAGGTAGCTAAAGCCAAAATTAAACAATAAAACTCTTAAGTCATCATCCATGGCGGCTCCTAACACCATTATTGACACAATCTAATTAAGACTTTACATTCTCATTTTAAAAAATATTAAATAATGAAGTATAGGTGGAGGTTGTAAGTAAGGTTAACACAAGACTAAGTATTCTACCTAATCTATATCAATTAAGAATATGTTTCATTCCTAAAAAGTAAGGAGTGAGAAAAAAAAAAGGAAAATAATTTTCTTATATTTGGTTGTTCTATTAAAAATATGTAAGAAAATAAAATGTAATTAAAATTAATTAAAAAATTATGAGTTTTTAAATTATTTAATCTTTATAATGACAAGTTAAAATAAATGAAATAAATTTGAAGTAGTTAATAAAAATAATTTATTGACTTTAAATTTATTTATTTATTTTTCTTTTTTTTTCTTCTACTTTTCGTCTTGTTTTTTTTTCCCTTACATTTTCTCTCAAAATTTTTAGGAGCCAAACATAACCTAATTATAAAATTAGTCTATATAACATTAGTTATCATATTAAATGATAAATAAAATTGAAAACTCCTTAATATATTGAAACAACATCCCAACATAAAAAATTGACAACCAACCTAAGCATTATTTTGATTGAAATAAGACACATAACAAAGGTTTTGGACTTTGGCTCCCATGATTTAGCGTATATCACACTAATTTGTCTTAGCCTTTGATGAATTCTATATATGATTTAAAAGTTTGTGATCTTAGTTATGAAATTATCTAAGAGGGGTGAATAGTTGATCTCTTTAATATAGCCTAAATTTTATTAATTTTTGTTTTTATAATTTGTCCAAATTACTCATTTCCTTGTAAATTTCACTCCTTAAAACCATTGGCCTGCTTTCATAAGAACGTTTTGAAAGCTCTTCTTATTTTCATTTTTTATTTATTTAATTACATAAATTTTTTATTAATATGAAAATTCATACGTTTTTTTTTATAGATTAGACCGTAATTATTCAAATCAACACTAATTGTAGCAAATTTGACAAAACCCTATAATAGAACTCAAAAATAATAAAAATTTCAAGATTCCACTCGTTCATTTATTTTGTTGGTGTCAACCCATATAACTTATTAAATAAATGGATGATATTTGGGGTTTGATTGTTGAACTCATGTAACCCATTTAATCAATTTACTTAATTGTGTTGTTTATAACCAAACTCATTTAATCCATATAAATTTATTAATCTAATATATTTACAAATTATAAGATTAACAAATATTTTTTAATTATAAACATTATATAATTAAAAAATTAAATAAATAATTAAAGCGAAATTTTATATAGTTCAAACAAACTATAGAGATTAAAAAATATTTCATAATTGAAAATTTAAATAAATTCTAAATAGGAGTAAATTGAAAAGTTTAATTTATCTTTTATCTTATAAATATACATAACTAAAATATTTTTAAAAAATTATCTTTTATAAACTTAAAATCTTAAAGAGGATAAATAAGTTATAATAGAATTAATGAGTTCAATGGATCAACATCATATTAATGAGTTTAATAAATTATAATTGTATTGATATAGTGTTGTGTCAATTCATATATAATCTAACCTTACATATTTGTTAAAGCATTGAAATCGATTGACATGGCTTATTATATGAACCCCCAAGTCAGCCATGACTCATTGCTACACTAATGAATAGGTAAATGAATCAATATATCTTACAAATATTCACATTAGCATAGGACTAAGCAAAATATTAAATAAGGAATAAAATTAATACAGTATGTCTTACTTGATAATTGAGTCATATCCTTTCATTTTTTTTTCTTTTGATTTTTGATTTTTTCTTTTTCTATAATTAGTGGGTGGTGACTAATCCAAAGATAAGACAACATTTGACTTTTTTGTTTTTTTTTTTTTCTCAAAGAAAAAGAGAATACCATCTAGCTTAACAATGTAATATTTTATTGGCTTTTTCACGAAAGATGAGAAATCTAAGAATAACATTTGATTTTTCTTTTTCTTTTTTCTTCTTGAGGAAAAAGAGAATACCATCTAGCTTAAGAATGTGGTACTTCATTGGATTTTCTATGAAAGATGAGAAATCATCTTAGGTTTGTCCACCAAGAATGGCACACATATTTGATTTTTCAATAGAAATATAGGACACATCACTTAAATGTTTGTCTTCTAGAGAGAGAGAGAGAGAGAGAAAGAGAGAGGTTTGAACATGAATCACATTTATCATGGAAAGATGAGAAACCATCTTAGGTTGGTCCACCAAGGATGACACATCCATTTGATTTTTCAATAGAAATATAGGGTACGTGTTTCACATTTATCATGGAAAGATGAGAAACCATCTTAGGTTGGTCCACCAAGGATGGCACATCCATTTGATTTTTCAATAGAAATATTGAGAGAGAGAGAGAGAGAGAGAGAGAGAGAGAGAGAGAGAGAGAGGGAGGGAGAGGGAGGGGGGTGGGTGCTTTGAACATGAATCACATGTATTTGGCAACATTGGCAATGTCCAAAAGCAAAAGTGAACATCCATGGCCAATATTAAAAGGTGGTTGAACATGAATCACATGTATTTGGCAACATGGGTTTGAACATGAATCACATGTCTTTGGCAACATTGGCAATGTCCAAAAGCAAAAATGAACATCCAATACTAAAAGGTTGCAACATTAGCAATGTCCAAAAGCAAAAATGAACATCCAATATTAAAAGGTGGCAACATTGGTAATGTCCAAAGGCAAAAATGAACATCCAATATTAAAAGAAAGCTATCAATTTTAAAGCCATCAATTTTAACCCCTCAACTTGTCAAGTAGTTAATATAACACGTATGTTCCACTAACTACCTCAACCTCTTAGAAGATTCCTTAAGCTTTCTTAAAAGAGTTCTCAATATTATTTAACCAGAACGTGCAACTTGGATTTTCTTTCTTTCTTTTGATCACCTTTAGGTTGCAGTTTAATTACACGTTATTTCCTAATAAAATTCCTCAAAATTATTGGTAGTTGGACTAGATCAAGAAAGAATAAATTGTTTTTGACCTTTTTTTCTTGTTTGGGTGGTGGATGTAGGGGTCCTGACCCAATAAGTATTGACGGGGTTGTCTTCTTCTTCATTCTAGTACCCAACCCCACAATGCCTCCATATGTAAAAATATTGGTACATTGAATAAAAATTTAAGGTACGTCCTAATAAAGCCTAGCACCTAGTCTTTTATGATAAGACAGAGAATATGATAAAGTCTTAGTCCACGCTTGGATGTATTGGGTTTCAACAACCAATCAAAACGAAAACCCAAATAATTTCCTAGGAAAATTTTGTAGAAAAAAAAACCTCACCTAACCCTATCTCATCAGTTTTAATAAAGAAGGAATTAATTGACAGAGAGAGAAACCCTGTACTATTATCTCAAAGTCTAAAATATTAAGAGATGCATCAGTACAAAGACTAAAGCCAACCATTCTTTCAAAATTTTATTGAGGTTGAACCTTGAAAGTTGTGAATTGAATTTTTTACCCAAAAAATAGAAAATACTGGGTTCAAATAACGAATCAAAAGAACCCCACACGCCACAAGCACTTGACTGAAATATGAAAAGATGCATTAATAGTAGGTATTGTCATGTACCGTAAAAGGAATCTTTTACATTATGAAGCCAACTGATACTTGCATTTGTAAATGGATCAATGAAAAGATGCTTATGCTTATGCTTGGTGGTGTATGTATATAAATAGAGAGGGACTAGGGATTAGAAGTAGGGTTTAATTTGAAGCACTACCCTTTTTGCTTTTGTTGATAGCAGTGAAGGAAGGAGGGGAAGAAGGTGAAGAAGGTGAGTAGTGATGGTCTGTGAAAAGAGCAAGATACTGGTATTCGGGGCCACAGGGTATCTGGGTAAATACATGGTGAAGGCAAGTGTGTCGATGGGCCATCCGACCTTCGCCTACGTTCGCCCGGTTAACCCTGATGCCAACCCTTCCAAGCTGCAGCAGCACCGGGAGTTGGAGTCCCTGGGAGTCACCATCTTCCAAGTACTTGTTGTTTTTCCCAGTATTTCAATATTTAACTACCTGTTCGGATTTTGAGAAAACAACTAGGGAAAGGAAAGGAAAGCAAAGCAAAGGAAATGAATTCATTACTTAATTTATGTATGTATCAGTAATATTATTTGCATGAAATTAATTTAGATTCAACTGCAAGCAGGGAGAATTGGATGAGCATGAGACGATGGTGGCAGCACTGAAGCAAGTGGATGTTGTGATATCCACCTTGGCAGTTCCTCAACATTTAGAACAGTTCAAAATCATAGATGCCATAAAAGAAGCTGGCAATATAAAGGTATATGCTCTCTCTCTCTCTCTCTCTCTCTCTCTCTATATATATATATATATATATATAGTACGGAAATTAAGGTTGGTCTTTTTATTATATTACTTTTTTTTTAATAAAAAAATTCTTTTATATAATAGAGGTTTGTCCCATCGGAGTTTGGCAATGAAGTTGATAGGGTTTCTGGGCTTCCACCTTTCCAAGCTCTTCTGGAAAACAAAAAGAAGGTAAGAAGAGCGACGGAGGCTGCCGGAATCCCGTTCACTTATGTCTCCGCAAACTCATTCGCTGCATATTTTGTGGACTACTTGCTCCACCCCCATGAAAGAACCCAACATGTTTCCATTTACGGAAATGGAGATGCCAAAGGTATGATTATCAAGCATCTTTTTTCTTCTCAATTAATTCCTCTTTTAATTTCAAGGTAAGGTGGAGACAAGGACAATATTTATTTATTTATTTATTTATTTTTTAATTATTATATATATTTACAACTTTGGTAAAAATAACATAAGAAGGGTAGGTTAAATTAATGGGATAGTTCATTTCTTAATTTTATTTTTTGATCTCTTTGATCACGACTACCCTTCCATCCATCAATGTTTCATTGACAAAGACATTTGTGGTTGGTATGTTTTACGTACAAAAAAGAAAAAGACAAGGAAAAAAAAATGTTTTAAGTGTGCTTCGTTGATGAAGACATTCGTGGCTGCTATCTTATATATCAAAAAAATAAAAATAAAAATGAACCACACTTTACAAGTGTGAGATATTTGTTTTCTTTGTCGTCTTTTACTTGTTGTGATAAGCATTAAGGTTTTTATAATTTTAAATCAATAATGATTATTTTTCTTTAATATATTTATAACAAACTGTTAAAGTTTGGTGACCCAAGTTCTTTTTCATCCAAGGCCGAAATTTTTTCGATGCTGACATATATGATGAAATTATAATTATGAGATCCTTTGGGGAATTTGGGTTTTTTTTTTTAATTTTTTTTATTTTAATTTATAAATTTTGGGCAGCTGTATTGAATTTTGAGGAAGATGTAGCAGCATACACCATAAGAGCTTCAGTAGATCCAAGAGTATGCAACAGAGTGATAATCTATAGGCCACCGGAAAATATCGTCTCTCAGCTTGACTTGGTATCTTCTTGGGAGAAAAAGACTGGAACTAAACTCCAAAGGACTCACATTCCTGAACAAGACATCATCAAGCTGTCTAATAGTAAGCTGAAATTACTCATAATTTAGAGTGCGTTTGAAAGTGATTTTAGAAAATATTTTTAATATTTTTAACACTTGAATAATAAATTTTTTCAAATATTAAAAATATTAAAAGTACTTTCTAAAATAACTATCAAACGAGATCTAAGTTTATTTTCAAAAATTTATGAATAAGATGTAGTAATTAAGTTTCAAATTCAAAGTAAAATGACCCTTTTGGTTGGATTTTAGAGCCAAACCCGCAACAATTGGGTTGTGCTCATTAGTCGAGGTTGATATATATATATATATAGAGAGAGAGAGAGTATGTGTACTTTTGAATTATAAAAAGATAGTCGGCTCGGTGGTACAAATGCATATGAAAAATTGATGAAACCTTATAAAATAAAAAAAATGATCAAATAAAAATTCTTTGAAAAATATAATACATATAATATTTTGTGACATTTTGTGATAATATATAAAATTTAAAAATACATATTTAATTTGTTTATATAGAAGAATATAAAATAAATGGTAATACATGTATAAGTATTTTTGTTAAAAAATATTGATAATTTTATTTTTTATTTAATTATTATACAAAAGATACTAATGTAATTAAAATTAATTTTTAAATTATAATATATATATATATATATATATATATTATAGATTTTATATGGGTATTAGAAGTAGAGTTGCAGCTTGGGTCTAATGGTCACATCCTTCATTTCTATTATGTTATTAAATCAGGGATATTT
Organism: Vitis rotundifolia; assembly: GCA_030254885.1. Lineage (NCBI taxonomy): Eukaryota > Viridiplantae > Streptophyta > Magnoliopsida > Vitales > Vitaceae > Vitis > Vitis rotundifolia. The sequence goes on from CM058170.1 coordinate 11,877,817, forward strand.
ATACGGTAATACATCTTCTCTAATTTTTTTTCATTGTACATGTACATATAGAGGCACTAATGTGAATGAGGAAGTTGAATTTTTTTGCTTGTAGGCTTACCTTTCCCGGAAAACATACCTGTGGCTATCCTTCACAACATATTTATCAAAGGTGATCAAATGAGCTTTGACCTCACCGCCAAGGACCTCGAGGCGTCGGAATTGTACCCAGACTACAAGTACACTTCAGTTGATAAGCTCTTGGATTTATGCTTGGTGAATCCACCCAAGCCTAAGCTAGCATCATTTGCTTAAGTTTTATGATCCAAAACTAGTTCATATTATTGTCTTTTGAGGTTGGAAAAGTCTTTGAATAAATGTCCTAATTAAGAGTGCATTTGAAAGTGATTCTAGAAAACGTTTTTAATATTTTTAATACTTGAATAATAAATTTTTTCAAGTATTAAAAATATTAAAAGTATTTCCTAGAATAACTATCAAATGAGATCTAAGTTTATTTTCAAAAATTTATGAATAAGATGCAGTAAGTTTCCAATTCGAATTAAAATGACCCTTTTTGTTGGATTTTAGAGCCAAACCCACAACAATTGGGTTGTGCTCATTAGTCAAGGTTCATATAGTTGGATAATGAAAGCACTATCATATTAATGAAGAGGCCTCATTTAGTTTGCAGTATCTTAAATTAATATATAACATAGTTTATTGACTTTAAATTCATTATTTATTTTATTTCATTTTCTTTTCCTTTCAATTTTTCTCATATTTTCTTCAAAAAACCAAACGTCTATTTGGTAACTATTTTCGAGAACAATCTCCAAAACAAAAAAATAGAAAAACACGTTTAATAATTAAAAATTATTTTTTATTTTATGTTCTCAAGAAGAGAAAATAGAGTTTTTTTGGAAAATATTTTTTAATTATTTTATATTGTTTTTACTTATTTTTTAAGGGATGTTTTAAAAAATAATTATATAAACATATAAAATGATTAAAAATAAAATATTAGATATAAAAATTATTTTTAAAACATATTTAAAATTATTAAAAATTGGTTAAAAGCATTTTAGGTTTCCAAACAAACTTTTATTCTACAAAATTAGAGAATATTTTAAAAAATTATTCTTAAAAATTATTTTTTAGAATTATTTTCAAAAACAGATGTCAAACACATTCCAATGTAGCTCACAATTTTATTTATTTTTATTTATTTATTTTGTTGTAGATGGATGGTTTAAATTACTTGATTTTTTTTTAGAATTTCCCTTTTGGAAGAGATGATTATAATGGAATATCATCTAATTTATTTCACAAAAGTTTGGGACATCATTGGACAATTTTACAAAGATAAAGCATCCAACTTAGCTTCTTAAAGGTAACTATAATAAGGGCAACAATGACTAGCTTTTTTAAAGCAAAATATATTTATATATATAAGGAGTCATCACTTTTGATCTTCCAACCAAAAATGACCTTCTTTTTTAATTAACCACCCCACTTACCTAAAACTACACTTGGTGGTGGGTCAATTTAATTATGTGGTTCAAAAGGCTCCTCAAGATTCCTTGAAAAAGCATTAACTTAATTGTTGCGCTAGCGGAAGCTTTAATGCAAACAAAGTTAATTCAAGAATATAAAGATAAAACGATTAACACAAAAGTACATGAGTTTTCAACATGGTTTGGCCAACTATGCCTACATCTACAAATAAGAGAGAATCTTTCCATTGTATCATAGAGAATATAATAGAGAAAAGAACCAGATACAATTATTGGGTTCTCAAAACACTCATGTTTCCCTACTCCTTGCAACCATACCCTACCATGAGTCCTTTCGCTCCACCAAGTATCTCTTGTTCTTCCTTACATCTCTATCCACCTTGTATGGTCTCTACAAGTCCATCTCCAACAACTTTCCTTATTTTATAAGGAAATGTAATATTTCAATAATAAATCAACTTATGAAACATTCTATACAATATTCTTTTTTAAAAAGGAATCTTTACTAATTAGGAATTTGAACACTTCCCAATAATCTCCATCTTGGACCAAATTCCATAAAATCAATCTTTAATCTCTCCATGACACTGACTTTTTGTATCATATCACCACAAGAGAGCAGTTGACTCCACCTTCAACTGAAATTCCTTTTGTCTTCATCTTATGTGCACTTGTAATCTTTTGTTCTTCTAGAAATCTTCAACTCAAGCTCTGATACTAGTTTGTTGTACTAGCGGAAGTTTTAATGTAAACAACGTTAGATCAAGAACACAAGGATGAACAATCACACATATGGTGCACAAGGTTTTAACATGGTTCAACCAACTATGCCTATGTCCACGAATGAAAGAAAATCATTCCATTGTACAATAGAAAATATTATAGAGAAGAGAACCAGATACAACTATTAGGTTCTCGAAGCATCTCATATTTTCCCACTCCTTGTATCCATTCCCTACCATGAGCCCTCTTGTTCCATCGGGTATTTCTCGTTCTTCCTTACATCTCTATCCATCTTATATAGTCTTTATAAGCTTATCTACATCTCATAACTTTTTCCCCTCATGACGTATAGTATTTATAGAGATATTCCTAACAACTTTCCTTATTTTATAAGGAAATCTAATATTACAATGATATATTAGCTTAGGAAATATTCTATATAATAATTACAGAAAAAGAGAACCAAATACAACTATTGGGTTCTTGAAACATCCCATGTTTCCCCACTCCTTGTATTCATACCTTACCATGAGCCCTCTCGCTCTACTAGGTATCTCTCGTTCTTTCTCACATTTCTATCCACCTTGTATAGTCTCTACAAGCTTATCTCCATCTCATGACTTTTTCCTTTTGTGACCTAGAATATTTATAGAGATATTTTCAACAACTTTTCTTATTCGATAAGGAAATCTAATATTATAATAATATATTAACTTAGGAAATATTGTATACAATATTCTTTATAAAAAGGAATCTTTACTAATTAGGAATTTGGGACACTTTCTAACATTAATTTCTCACTATTTAAATTGGCATAACTCATGCAAATTGGGTTTTGTCCCTATTGCTTAACCTAAAAGACTCTCTTAAGCTAATGTGCTCATTCTTTCTTACTCACTATAGCATAACATAGCATGCCAAATGCAAGCCTTCATACTAGAATTACTAGAAGATGTAATTTTAAAAAAATCACTATCATTATAACTATTATTTATCACAGTGTTAAGCATCATAAGGTCATCTTACAATAACCATGTTAAGGTTCTAATTATATCAACCTAAAATAAACACCCTAGGGAAGTAAATAGAATGGTGGTTAGTTTTTGTAAATTTAAACAATAGAGAATAAAAGTGATTATTATATGCGATTATGTGGAATTATATAGCAAATATAATAGAAGGGTAATTACATAAAAAATAAAGAGATAAAGGATAAAGAAAAATACAACACTAGTTTTTATAGTGGTTTCATGCAACTCTACCTTGAGTCACCTTCTCAAGTTCCAACTAAGTGAGGGTTTTGCTATAACCTAAGCCTTCAAACATATAATTGGATTATAGTTTCAATTAACCTTTTTCGACTTATGACTCCAATTACCCTATTGGATTATAGTTTCATGACACCATTTACATATATCTCAAGAGAACAATTCTTGAAAACTCCAAGTGTTACACGTGTCAAAATTTGAGAATTTTTCTCAACTGGCTCGACCGGTTGGTTTTTGGCATTCTTGGCACCATAAGCCCATTTGGATACACCTGGCCCAGTAAGTGCACTCCTAGGTCACTTAGCACATTTTCTTCAGTCACCTAGACACCTCCTTAATTTAATTTCCACCTAATTCACCTTGACACTTTCCACTTAGGTCACCTAGGTCAATTTAGATGTTTTTTGGGGTTTAATTCCCTAAGACCAATTTCTTGATTGATTTATTTTTTAGATTAGGCGAGTATTTGGCTTTATTTTTTATTTGGATTGCTTGAGATGAATTTTCGATATTTTGATTGCGTCAATTTGATACCTTGTTTTTTTTGTTATTTTTGTTTTTGTTTTTATTTTATTTTTATTATTTGTGTTATAGTTTAATATTTAGATTATTGTTACGTGCATTGGGCCTTTATTTATTTTTCTTGCTTTATTCACTTATCCATCTACTTATTTATTCTCAGGAAATTGCAGGTGATTGGGGATCTTATATTATTATTGTTATTATTATTGGTATTATTAGTCTTATTATTATTGTTAGTATCATTATTATTATTAGTATTAATTTATCGTACGTTCTTTTTATTATTATGTTATTCTTCTTATTTTGTTTTCAGCTTTTCTTTTGATGTTTATTTATTTATTTATTTTTTTTTTTCTTATGTCATTAACTAAAAATAATAATAGTAATAATAATAAGGAAAAAATGAAAAATGAAAAAAACAAACAAATGAAGAGGCATGGGAGCTGGGTAGCTACATAAAAAAATAAAAATAAAAAGTAGTGGAGTCTTTTAAACAAAAAAAAAAAATGTTAAAAAGAAAATTCAGGAGTCAATAGGCTGCATGGAATGAAGGGGAGCTTGGAAAAAGGAAAAGAGGAGGCTGGTGTTTTCCGAGGAGGGCATGGAAAATGGCGCTAAAAGGCAATCTTAAGAAGGAAGAAAAGAAATAGAGAGACGTGAGGGGAGTCTGAGGAGGCAAACTTAAGGGAAGGGGAACATTTTCAAGGTAAGAGGAAGAAAATTTGAAAAGGTGTAAAAAATGGAGTAAACAGAGAACAAAACTAAGAAAGAGATTTTGATGAAAGGAGGGTCGGATAGGTGGAGAGAAGAAAAGGAGTCTAAAAGAAGAGATTGGAAGAAAAATAAACAACAGAGAGAGAGGAGTAGGAAAAAGGAGAAGCTCATGGGATCTTGTTTGGGCTGAAAGAAGAAGAAGAGAGTGCTAGAAGTCTAACCGACACTGCTAGAGGAGTGTTCCAAGGTATGGTTACTACGGATCCCAGTTCTTTTCATTAATAATCTATTCTTCTTCATTTTTTTGGGTGTTTCTGGGCATTTGTCGTTGTTTGGGAGTAAATGAAAGAAACATTATATCATCCTGTAGATTCGGGATTTGATTAAAAAACTTGATATTGTTTTATTTTTCTATTCTTGTTGGACATGACTTTGAGATTAAATTTGAATATATACTAACGTTTGTTGCCTGGTATTTGAAAATCACACTTTAATTCTTGTTTAAAATTTATCCTGACATGTTCAGTTGTTTCAAGCCCATGGGTAAATAATGACATGGGGTTTGTTTGGCTACCCACTCCTTGTCTGTCTCTTCTTTGTTTCTCGTGCATTTCATTTCTATGCTTCTGTATTTGTATCTCTTCCCCTTCATTATTTGATGGTCTGAGTTATGGAGGTCACAATAGCATGAGTATTTAAAAAGGAGTGTGAGTTTTGTGAGGACTGTGTACAATAAGGATTGTTTGTGGTTTTGTCAGATGCAAAGACTTTTTTTTTTTCCTTTTGTTTCCGGGGGGGGGCTCTTTGTTTGTGGTCTTCTGGGTTGGTATTCAACCGTTCCATTCTCATATAAGGGAGACAAGGAGAGTTGGGTAGTGGTGGAAAGGATAGGAGTATAAAGATTATTCTTGAGAAAGTTGGATTGCTGAGTAAAAACATCCAAGATTAAAAATGAGGTTCTGTATATTGAACTGATGTGTAGATTCAAGCCTTCAGTGATGAAATCCTCACGTATAGAAATATTCTTTCCCATGACCACTGCTTTTATACTAGAACCCCTAGAAAAAAGGTTATTCCACATGCAGCCCACGCGCATCCCATAACTCCTTATGCAGCTTGCGCATCCTCATGGCCGTCCCATGGCTCCTATACAGCCCTCAAGGCCATCACACTCTCCACGTACAGCCCACATGCACCCACGGCTCACCACAAAGCTCATTTCACTCTCCACATACAACCCACATGCACCCATAAGTCATACCCAACTCTCCACATGCAGCTATGACCTCTACGGTTTCTCATAGGTCACCCAGACCCCCACATGCAGCCATGACCTCCACGGATCACCCACACCTCACCACAGCCCTCACAGCCACTGCACACTCTCCACATGCTGCTCGCACGCACCCATAGCCCACCACCAAGCTCTTGACCTCCATGGATCACCCATGCAACCTCATGGCTTATCCATACCATCACCATGCAACCCATGCAACCTCACAGCTCATCCATAGCATCACAATGTAGCCCATGTAACCTCATAGCTCCTTCACACCACCATATCCATGTTTTCATCTTCCATACCCACCAAACCCACTTCTCTCTCTACTTCCTCCACTGTTCATTCTTCATGAAACTCATCTCTCATACAGCCCACAACTCACCCATTGTGTAGCCTATATTACCACATACATCCTCGCACCCCACCATGACCACTCGTACAGTTCACACCTCATCCTCACATGCACCCATGGCCTCTGTACCCTCACCTACAGCCCACACATATAGCCTAAAGCTCACACATGCAGCCCCCATGTAGCTTGAAGCCACCCCATTGCCCATATGTAGCTCAAGGTCTCCAAACGGCCACCAAATGCAACCCACATATAGCCTAAAGCCACCCCACAACTCACAGGAAGCTCAGGGTCTTCAAACAACCACCAAATACATCTCACCACAACTCTTCTCATACGTTCACACCTCCCATTCAGCTCATGTACCTCCCATGCACAACCCACATGCAACTTAACTTCTAAAATATCATTTCCAACATTTCTAATTCTCCAAATTCCCGACTTAACTTTTAAAATATCATTTCCAACATTTCCAATTTTCCAAATCCCAATTTAACTTTTAAAATATCAACATTTCCAATATTCTCCAAAATTCCAAACTTAATTTTTTTTTAAAAAAATAAAATTCCCATACACAAAATTCCAAAAACTCACAAAGTTCCGGATTCGATTTTTTAAAATTTCTATAGCCCAAGATTTCCAAAGATTCGTAAAGTTCCAGATTCATGTTTTGAAATTCTTGTACCCAAAGTTTCCAAAAATTCGTAAAGTTCCGGATTCATTTTTAAAATTCCCGTAGCCAAAATTTCTAAAATTCTCCAAGTTCCGGATTCATTTTTTAAAAATTCTCATACCCAAAGTTTCCAAAAAATTGTAAAGTTCTGGATTCATGTTTTAAAATTCCTGTACCCAAAGTTTCCAAAAAATCGTAAAGTTCTGGATTCATTTTTCAAAATTCCCGTACCCAAAGTTTCCAAAAATTCATAAAGTTCTGGATTCATTTTTTAAAATTCTTGTACCCAAAGTTTCCAAAAATTCGTAAAGTTCCAGATTCATTTTTTTAAATTTCCGTAGCCCAAGATTTCCAAAAATTCTTAAAGTTCTGAATCCATGTTTTAAAATTCTCGTACCCAAAGTTTTCAAAAATTCGTAAAGTTCCGGATTCATGTTTTAAAATTCCCATACCCAAAGTTTCCAAAAATTCATAAAGTTCCGGATTCATTTTTTAAAAATTCCCATACCCAAAATCTCATAAAATTCTCAAAGTTTCGGATTCATGTTTTAAAATTCCTATACCCAAAGTTTCCAAAAAATCGTAAAGTTTTGGATTCATTTTTTAAAATTCCCGTACCCAAAGTTTCCAAAAATTCGTAAAGTTCCGGATTCATTTTTTAAAAATCCCCATACCCAAAATTTCCAAAAATCCCTAAAGTTCTGAATTCATGTTTTAAAATTCCCGTAACCAAAGTTTCCAAAAATTCATAAAGTTTCGGATTTGTTTTTAAAATTCCTGTACCCAAAATTTCTAAAATTCTCCAAGTTCTGGATTCATTTTTTAAAATTCCCGTACCCAAAATTTCCAAAATTCTCAAAGTCAGGATTTTATTTTTTTAAGTGTCCATTTCCAAAAATTTTCAAAATTTCGAAAAGTCCAATTTCGGATTTAATTTTTCAAGTTTTCATTTCCAAAATTTCAAAAATTCCGGATTTAATTTTTTAAGTTTTCTTTCCCAAAGTTTCCAAAATTTCAAAAATTTTGGATTTAATTTTTTAAGAGTTTATTCCCAAAATTTCCAAAATCTGGAAAACTCTGGATTTATTTTTTAAGTTTCCGTTCCCAAAATTTCCAAAATTCTCAAAATTTCGAATTTAATTTTTTAAGTTTCCATTTTGATGGCCATTGGGTAGAGCTTAGAGGTTACATATGTATGGTTTGGTCATGGCTGAAAATTTTAATAAAGATGGAATTTGCATATGTTGTGTGCTTATGCTTATTGACTAACTCTTTCTCGCAGGGCACGGTTAGGGACCTCAAGTACGCATCATTGTTCTAATTATCGATTTCCTAAGCATGCCGAATACCAACCAGAATTGCGAGTCTTGTCATCCATGTAGCCCAAGAGGGAATTGACTAATCTTTGACCCATATGCTCCAATATACCCAATTCACTAGTAGAGACCGGATTCCGGGCCTAGAGGGGTGCTACCTCGTATGAGATACATTCCTGATAGGTAACTTGATCCCCGGACCCATAAATCTAGTTTCACAAACCACTTTTTCCTAACTGGAGTCATTAATGGGTTTTTGGTTCTTACTTAATTTTCCCAATTTCAAAAATAAAAATGAAAAGTAAGTGACGACTCCAAACAAAAAATCGTTCCTCATCGGGGACAAATTTTTCAAAAACTCGAAAACCACACTTTTTCTCTACTTATTGTTTTAATTCGAGAGTCGCGCCGGTCAGTGGATCGAGAGAGGGTCCACAAATTGGCAACTCCGTTGGGTATTGAACCCATAATCTCTGGTTTCATAAGAGGATCAAACTTGAACTTGAGTTGGGAATATTGGAGCACATGGTTCATTGACCAGTGGACTTTTGGGCCATTTTGATGACTGATGATCACTTACTCAGTTGGCATTTCGTTTACACCTATGATTTTTTGTTGCCTATATGTTCAGCTGATTGGTTGTAGCATGTGAACTCATTGTTGGTAGTGCTTGGTCTTGTGGTTCATGATAGGCATAAATGATTAGTTTGTGTGTAAATTTTGTGGTAGGCTAGCTCTTTGCGCATGACTGTTTGTTGCATGACTCACTATCTCTTGCATGACTGCTCACTGCTTGTCTTTATGGGTCACACATCTATCCTCTTACCCCCAACCCTCTGGTTTTGGTCATTTCCTTCATCTCGACTCTTACTTTGCAAGTGTGAGGCCTTGTGTGTGCTTGTTTCTCTGACCGAGCTAGAGGTTAGGAGTAGGGTCTAGTGACGGGCTATATCGATGTTTAGGAGCATTCTAGAAGAGGCCAACACATTGATATTGATTGAAGTTCGATCTTTGAAAACCTGTATAGCCTAAAGCTAGGTTTCATGGATATTTGTGTGACCAGTATGTTTCTTTTTCTGCTTTAGCTTCATAGGATTTTCGGATGCACCCACACCACTCACTGTGCATTTTAGTTAACTATTGAGTGCTGAGAGTTGTAAGAGCTTTCACCATAGGAAACCCCCTGGGATGTCGAGGTAGTGCATGTGTGGAGGTGATGACCACCTTGTATGGAAACGCCATGTCTCTTCAAAGGCGTGCAGAGGGTTGCGTACCGTCGGAGGGTACGATCGCTTCTGCTTGGGATCCTTTAACCCACCCTGTTATTTTCAGAGCCACCTTATCCTTATAGGTTAAGCTTAGGCCCCATTAGGATTCCCTTCCTACACGTGGGTGCATCTGTGGGCCTTCAGAGCCTGGTTAGTAGTGATAGGTTTAGTTACGTTCGTAGTAGTATCTTATATATTTGCTTAGAATTGGATATCAGTCTGAATACTTCAAGGTTACCTTCCTACGTAATTAGTAGACATTCCTTGTAGAGTTTCTCTTACACTGTGTCTTATCTAATATTTCCACTATTGTAGGAGTATTGATATGTTCGATCTGGGTTCAGCTTCTTGGATCAAAGTTAGAGGTAGATTGATCAGAGTGTCAGACTAGTCAAATCAGACAGATATGGATTCGCAGGTGGTTACAGTTGATCAATTTGTTGCTGTTATGGCTTCGATCCAGAAGGCCATAACTAGTCTTGGTCAAAGGATGGATGGGCAGCAAGCCCAACAAGTTCCAGTTCAAGAGAGTGTGCAGTATGATCCCACTATTCCGCTACCTTTCTTACCTAGTGAGGCAGCTCCACAGGACACTCAGATGCCACCACTTCCCCCACTTGGTCAGACAATTGCACAACCTACACCATTTACTTTATAGAGTCAGACTAAGGTTGCCCCACCGCTTGCCATGGTGGTTGTTCTGACCTTGGAGAATACCCATGCACGCATGGACAGGCTTGAGCAGAGGATGAGATAGATGAGAGTATTAGATGAAGGTATGGTATGGGATGATTTTGATGGACTACTAGTGGCCAGTCTGTCGGCCAAGTTCAGGATGCCAGAGATTGAGCGATACACGAGGATTGGATGCCCCCGCATTCATTTGAGACTATATATTACTGTGATGAGGGCCCACAGTTTAGATAAGGCTTAGATGATTATGCTATTCCCCATGTCCTTGAGTGAGGCGGCTCAGCGTTGGTTTGCTTCTTTGGATGTGTCATGCCGTCGTACATGGGATGATTTAGCCCAAGAGTTTCTGCGACAATTTGCATTTAACACTGTCATAGATGTCTCACGGAGGGAGTTGGCGGCTTTAAGGTAGAGGCTGGATGAGACAGTCACATCATTCATTTCCCGTTGGAGGGAGAAGATTGCCCAAATCATTGATAGGCCATCTGAGAGAGATTAAATCAGCATGATTATGAGAAACTTGCAGCCTCGATTAGCCAGGCATTTGATGGGATTCCCACACGTGGACTTTGGATCTTGGTGTAGGCATTATACGGTATTGAAAGGGTATTGCTAGAGAATTGTGGCCTAATTCTTCCCTTTTAGACTCGAATGGGAAGAAACTAGTTATTGGACAGAGATCAAGAGACATCAGTGCCATCAGTACCACTAGACCAAGGCTCCCTAGATATTATCAGACAGTTGGACAAACTTTCGGAGTTTATTATCTGCTATCACCCTATGTATAGTATATGCCACCTGTTCCTTTTAGCCATAGGTCTCCCATATATCTCCACTTAGCTCCGCAACTAGTTTATGCTACTCAGGCCACATAGAGGCCACCGGCTCATTATCTCCAACCTAGGGCTCCACGTGCACAGAGATCGATGCGGCAGTTTTCCTAGTTGGGAATACCTTTAAGTATAGCTTTTCAGAAGCTCGTAAAGGGAGGATTGTTGATTGCATTAGCACCGAGACCACCACCTCAACCTTTGCCACCTCAGTTTAGGATGGACCTTCACTGTGCTTACCATCAGGGTCCAGGACATGACACTGACCGCTGCTTTACTTTGAGACATGCTATTCAGGACTTGATAGATCAAGGTTTGGTTAACTTGGGATAGCCAAGTATGACCACAAACCCTTTACCTGCTCACACCACACATTCAGTGCCTCTACTTACTGGTGGTATTCATCACATGGATTTTTTTCAGGACGATGTCATACACATGCTAAGTTGGGATGATGGATTGCCTGAGATGATTGTTTCAGACGATGGCTATGAGATTGTAGGAGCTACATTAGATTTTTCGATCCCTATACCATTCAATTTGATCCCGGATAGAACACCGTTACAGTTGATTCCTTCTATACCATCATATGCCGGGCATAGGGACACGTTTGCCCCGTTTATTCTATGGCCTGAGGATGTTGATATATAGGTTATGACTCGTAGTGGGAGGATAGCTCAAGCTGCACCTCCAGTTACTAGACCATTTGGTGGCACGGACTCTCGTCAGGAGGTTAGAAGGAAAGATGATGAGATCTTGAGACAACTGCAGAGCACCCAGGCTCGGATATCCATTTAAAGTTTGTTGGCTACTTCTAGTACCCATAAAGATGCACTTATTCGAGCTTTGAGTCAAATACATGTTGAGACCTTTACTACTTTAGAGGGATTGATTCACATGATGACAGCTAATAGGGCCACTTGCATTATGTTTTCTGCTGATGATCTATCACCAGAGGGTTTTGACTATACTCGCCCTCTCTATATTATAGTTGTTTGTTCAGGCCACAAAGTCCCATCCGTCCTGTTGGACAATGGCTCTGCCTTAAATGTTTGTCTATTAACCACTGTTGTAGCCCTTGGCTTTGCACCCTCAGATTTTGGTCCCTCCACACAGACGGTGAGGGCTTATGAAAGCACTCAAAGGGAGGTCATGGGCACTTTGACTATAAATCTATTGATCGGCTCAACCTATTCTCTATATTATTCCAAGTTTTGAGGATTCTTGCTTCATTTAACCTCTTTTTGGGCCAACCTTGGATTCACCAAGATGGAGCTATTCCATCTTCCCTTCATCAGAATGTGAAGTTTATCCATGACGGGTAGGTTATTACAGTACAGTTTACTAGAGACATGATTTCATCCTCTGAGCCAGTATTGTAGATCAGTCACAGTGATGATGATATTTTTTTTTAACAGGATTCACATTTGATGAGGTATAGACCCTTGAGATTCAGGATTTTTGCAGAGATTTTGTGGCCATGTCATTTGAGCATAGTAGTACCCTTATTCTTGATATGATGAAAGGCATGTCCTTTCTACCTGGCTTTAGGTTAGGACGAAGCCAACATGGATGTAGTGAGTTTGTGACTACTATTGATCATGATACTCTTTTTGGACTTGGATTCACTCCTTCAGAGGATGATGTTCATTATATGGCACGACTACGTAGGGACAGGGTGAGGGCTCGATTGTTTGGCATCCCATTTGATTATCCTATTCGCCCTTACACTTTCAGTTTGACCGATTACTTTGTTAGGGAATCAGAGGTTTAGCCTCATGTTGAGGAGATGGGTGTTGATGATAGTACAGTGGATGAGCTTCAGCATATGTTTCATCAGATGCAAATGGGTGATGAGACCCCTGACATGTCAGTTTTTGTGATTATCGCTCCACTATCTCCAGATCGAGCTAACTTATTCTCCTTGTGCTTCCCAGATGAGACTACTGATTATGGAGTAGTCATTGAGCCTGTAGATATGACTGATGGAATAGTTCCTTATGATGAGTATCGTGATGAAATGGACATGTCGGGTATCAGTTAGTTCCTTAATGCAGTTTAGCACGAGCCTTTCTCGCCATTGGAGCTTTTTGGAGTATCTGTCATCGAGATTACTGAGGAGGATTGGACTGTTCCTACTTTTGAGCTTCCTGCTTTTGTTATTCCTACTATTGATATGTATGAGGGCACTGTTGGCCCAGTTCAGGAAACGTCCAACTCTGTGGACCCACCTCTTTCATTTGATATTCTATTGGGATTTGTCACCCGCTCTAACTATGTTTATGATGATTCAGTTATGGATTTGAGCATTTACGAGTATTCGTCTATCTCTTATGATGATGTTTCGTTACTTGCACCTTATTCACCCACTTCATAGATACTTGATATAGATGATGAAATTGCACAACCCGATTTAGATATAGACTCTTTTGATCATGACTCTGATCCCATAAATGAGAGAGTTTCACCTGTTACAGGGGATGTTGAGACTGTTGATTTTGGCACAAATGATCAACCTAGAGAGCTGAAGATTGGTTTACCCCTATCCATAAATGAAAGGGATAGACTTATTCATTTACTCAAGTCATACTTGGATGTATTTGCATGGTCATATGAGGACATGCCAAGCCTTAATCCCTCTATAGTTCAGCATCATCTGCCCATCCTGCCACATGCCAAACCAGTTAAGTAGAAATTGAGGCAAATACACCCACATTAGAGTCTGCAGGTGAAAGAGGAGATTCAGAAATAGCTCAATGTTGGCTTTATATTAGTGGTTGAGTATCTAGAGTGGTTGGCTATTGTCGTCCCTGTTCCCAAAAAGGACGACAAAGTTAGAGTTTGTGTTGACTTCAGAGACCTTAATAAAGCCAGCCCTAAAGATGACTTTCCTCTCCTACACATTGATCTGTTGGTCGATAGCCCCGTAGGCCATTCGATGTTGTCTTTCATGGATGGATTTTTAGGGTATAATCAGATTTTGATGGGTCCAGAAGATATAGAGAAAACAACCTTTATTCTTGAATGGGGTACCTACTGTTACAGGGTTATGCCATTTGGGTTGAAGAACGTAGGAGCCACTTATCAGAGGGCTGCTACTACTTTATTTCATGACATGATGCATAGGGATGTTAAAGTTTATGTGGATGATATGATTGTGAAATCCCGAGACAGAGCATATCACCTAGCGACTCTAGAGAGATTATTTGAGAGGATTTAAAAATTTAGATTGAGGCTGAATCCCAAGAAATGCACTTTTGGAGTGACTTCTGGGAAATTGTTGGGGCATATGGTCAATAAGCGAGGCATAGAGGTTGATCCAGATAAGATCAAAGCCACACTTGACATGCCTGTGCCAAAGACTAAGAAAAAGATCAAGGGTTTTCTGGGCAGGTTACAATACATCAATCGATTCATAGCCAGATTGATGGACATATGTGAGCCCATTTTTCACCTAATGAGAAAGAACCAGCCTACAATTTGGAATGATGATGCCAGCTTGTGTTTGAGAGGATTAAGGAGTATTTTCTTTCTTCACCTGTTTTAGTGCCTCCCATGCCAGGACGTCCACTTCTTTTATATCTGTCAGTTTCAGACATGGCCTTAGGATGTATGCTAGCTCAACTTGATGAATTAGGGAATGAGCGAGTTATCTACTATTTGAGTAAGAGGATACTGGAATATGAGATGAGATATGTTATGATTGAACGCTTTTGCTTAGCGCTAGTATGGGCTACCAGGAGGTTGAGGCATTACATGATAGTATGCAGTGCACTTGATTTCTCATCTTGATTCATTGAGATACTTGTTTGATAAACCTGCTTTGGCTGGTAGACTGATAAGATGGCTAGTGCTTCTTACAGAATTTGATATTTAGTACATCTCTCATAAATCCATTAAGAGGAGTGTTGTTGCGGATCATTTAGCGTCCTTACCAACAATCAAGAGTAGGCCAGTTGATGATGATTTTCTAGATGAGGAGTTTGTTGCTATGACTAAGTTATCAGGTTGGCATATGTACTTCGATGGAGCAGCTAATCATTCAGGGTATGGGATAGGTGTTTTGTTGGTATCTCCCTAGGGTGATCACATTCCGAGATCTGTTCGTTTAACTTTTCCTGATTACCATCCCACCACAAATAATATTGTTGAGTATGAAGCATGTATCCTCGGTTTAGAGACTGCATTAGAGCTTGGCATCACACATATGGATGTACTTAGTGATTCCAATCTGGTACTCAGACTAGTTCGGGGTGATTGGAAGACCAGAGACGTGAAGCTAAAGCCATACCACGCCTACTTGGAGTTATTGATTGAAAAATTTGAGGAGTTAAAATATATTCATCTCCCTAAAGCACATAATCAGTTTGCTAATGCCTTAGCTACCCTAGCTTCTGCAATTGACATTCTAACTAATGTGATAGTTCGTCCCTTGCTGATTGAGACTAGATCTGTGCCCGCTTGTTGTCACTTGATTGATGAGACAGAAGTCTAGGATGACCTACCATGGTTTCACGACATTCATCAGTTTCTCATATTTGGCACATACCTTGAGGTTGCGACAGCCAAGGATCAGAGAGCATTGAGGCAGTTAGTCACTAGATTTGTGATATATGGAGAGACTTTATATAGACAATCAACCGATGGTATGCTTTTCTTATCTTTGGATCAAGCCTCTACAAATCGAGTGATGAGAGAGGTTCATGTAGGAGTTTGTGGTCCGCGTATGGGTGGACACATGTTAGCTCATAAGATCATGAGGACTACCTATTTCTAGTTGACCATAAAGACAGATTGTTGTTAGTTTGTTCAAAGATGCCTAGAGTGTCAGATGCATGGAGATCTTATTCATATACCACCCTCAAAGTTGCATGCTTTGACATCACCATGACCATTCTCAGTATGGGGTATTAATATCATTGGAAAGATCTCGCCAAAATCTTCTAATGGCAATGAGTTCATCTTAGTAACCATAGATTATTTTACCAAGTGGGTGGAAGCTACATCATATGCGAAGTTGACATCTACTAGAGTTGCCAGTTTCATTAGGTCACACATCATTTGCCGCTATGGAGTTCCATATGAGTTGATTTCAGATAGGGGGGCACACTTTAAAGCTGAAGTCAAAACTTTGTTATAGAAATATGGCATCCAATATCACAGATCATCTGCATACAAGCCATAGACTAATTAAGCAATAGAGGCTGCAAATAAGAACATTAAAAGGATTTCGAGAAGGACGGTTGAGACTTCTCAAGATTGGTCAGAGAAACTCCCTTTTGTATTGTGGGCTTATCGGACTTCTTTTCGCACCTCTACAGGAGCCACCCCATATTCCTTGGTGTGTGGCATGGAGGCAGTGCTACCAGTTGAGATAGAGTTGGGTTCATTGAGAGTGAACCTCGAGCAGCAAGTTTCTGAGGCAGAGTGGGCCCAAGCTCAATTTGATCACCTTAACCTTATAGATGAGAAGAGATTGAGAGCAGTGGATCATGTTCAAGCCTATTAGAGAAAGATGGCTTGTGTCTTCAGGAAACGGGTCAAGCCTAGGCCGTTACAGAAAGGGGATTTGGTTTTGAGGATTCTTAGAGGTTTGATTTGAGACCTTAGGGGGAAGTTCAGACCTAGTTAGAGTGGACCTTATGTTATGTGAGAGCTAACTCTAGAAGGGGTTGCATGGTTAACTAACCTAGATGAAAACCAATTTTTAGAGCCAACCAACGTAAATCAGCTGAAAAAGTATTACGTTTAAGATCATGGTCGAATGATGGGTAGCCATCGTTTCGGTTAGCCTTATATCTTATCACACCCATTTCACATACATCCCGTTGCTAGCCCCTATAGCCTGATGAGTACATTATAGCCTTCCTTTCTTATAACTCTACTTACCTTTCATCACTTGGGTAGGGGCCCTTGGTTGTGTATGCATGTTTTACTTGGATAGTCTCATGAGTTTCAACTCTTTGATCTATTTTTATTTTTCTTGTTATCATCTTGTACTATTCCACTTCTATTATGTTTTATTATTGTTCTTTTTCCATCTACTTTCATGTTTTATCTTCTCTTGCTTCATCTCACTCTCTTTATTTTCTTTAATTGATGACTTTTCACATTTTTAGTGCATCAAGGTAGTCATGTCACACCCTTCATTCCACCTGTTGACTTTGATCTAGATACCTTAGCTTGAGAGGTGACCTCAAGGTTGGGACTTGATATACATGTCAGTGATTGGAGTCGGCATGCTTTTGGGGCTTGTGTATTATCCATACTTTCATTGGGGATTGAGGAGAGTTTATTCATTTTTATTCTTTGCTCAGTGGAGTTCCAGTTTGTTGATACTAGTATTCTAAAAAAAAAATTTGCGACAATAAGTTTGTTTATGGTAGCATATTCCACTGAGCATTCATTGATGTTTGAGGGTTGGTCATTGAGTTATCTATCATTGAGCTTGTATATAAGCCTTTTGAGAGCATCCCACTTCTTATGATACTTATGTTTTCAAAGTGACGACAATTTGGTGAGAGTTTTAGGAGATCCTTCGCTTCATGGATCAGGGTTGGTATACATTGGGTGTGAAGATTGAGTAACCCATCACTAGGGTTTTCAGATCACTATCTTCACTACCATTCCATCTTTGGTGACATGATTTTCCTTGGCTGCACTAATATGAGTTGGTCATCATCCTTTGCACCTTCTCGCTTCTCTCATTTGTTTGCCATCATCTCTTTTCATGCTGATTATTCCATATTTATTCATTTTTTACATTGATACATGTTTTTGATTTATTAGTCTCTCCATATCCATTACATATCGCATTGAAGACCTGGCCACTTCTTTTTTCTCTTATATTTCATCATTGACACTTCCATTATTTGCCATCAAGTTAGTTGGCTCACGAGATTATCCTGCACATCACATCTTACACACGAGGGTATTGGGGTTGATCATTGGGTACTTGAGCTTAGTTTCCCTTCATTTCTTTCACCCTATTACCCTAAGCCTACATTACAATCCGTCTCATAAGACCACCTTGAGGCCATGAGATTAAATGTTATCTTTGACAATCTCCAGTTGGGTAGGTTTTAATAATTAGTTGAAATATAGGTGTTGTTGTGCTTTCCCTTATGGAAAATGCTTCAAGTGACATTTGGTTCCTCTTCTGCTTAGTCTTATGATGCTTGGCGTTCAGAGCCACCATTTACATAGGCGTTCAGAGCCACCATTTACATAAGTGTTCAGAGTCACCATTTTCATAAGCATTCAGAGCCACCATTTTCATAGGCGTTTAGAGCCACCATTTGCATAGGCGATAAGAGCCATCATTTACATAGGCATTCAGAGCCACCATTTTCATAGGCGTTCAGAGCCATCATTTGCATAGGCGTTCAGAGCCATCATTTACATAGGCGTTTAGAGCCATCATTTGCATAGGCATTCAGAGCCATCATTTGCATAGGCATTTAGAGCCATCATTTTCCTAGGCGTTCAGAGCCACGTTTTTCATAGGTGTTCAGTATCACTTCCTATAAACCTCTTATTCAGTGTATTTCTTTCCTTGTATATGGTTTATCTTGGAATTTATTGCATCATGTGCTAGGACAAAAAAATTTTGTCTTTCTTAGTTTTTCGGTATAATTCATTTCGTTCCACTCATTACTCGTATTTCCGCTCATATTCCTTACACTCATGATCTCTACCGAAGAAGGGCATATTTGTAGACCTTCAATTTTGTCCCTTGAGACTTGCATGTATCTTGGGGGTGTCACCCACACCCAATTTCTGTATGTCACGGCCATGAAGCCCTTATTGGGCTTAATCGATTTTCGGACCTCCCATGAGTTCACTTATGGTTCTATTTAGTGAGAGCGTTTGGTCTATTATGAAATGTCGTTGTGGCCATTTCCTTGGTTCATATCATGCTATAGGTCAGGAGTTAGGGTCTCCATAAAGATTTCAGTTAAGTTAAAACTCTCTGAAGCCCATCCAAGTCGGGAGCACTTTGACTTGTTTTAGTCATTTCTTCCTCATCCGAGCTCGGAATTGCACACCGTTTTTTTTTTTTTTTTTTTTTTTTTTTGTTGGATTCCTTATTCCTCGAGGGATATTCTGTCAAAATTTGAGAATTTTTCTCAATTGGCTCGACCGATTGGTTTTTGGCATTTTTGGCACCATAGGCTGATTTGGATACACTCGGCCCAGTAGGTACATTCCTAGGTCACTCAACACATTTTCTTCAGTCACTTAGACACCTCCTTAATTTAATTTCCATCTAATTCACCTTGACATTTTCCACTTAGGTCACCTCTAGGTCACTTAGATGTTTTTTGGGGCTTAATTCCCTAGGACTAATTTCTTGATTGATTTATTTTTTAGATTAGGCGAGTATTTGACTAGATTTTTTATTTAGATTGCTTGAGATGAATTTTCGATATTTTGATTGTGTCAATTTGATACCTTGTTTTTTTATTATTTTTATTTTTGTTTTTATTTATTTTATTTTATTTTTATTATTTGTGTTATAGTTTAATATTTAGATTATTGTTACATGCATTGGGCATTTATTTATTTTTCTTGCTTTATTCACTTATCCATCTACTTATTTATTCTCAGGAAATTGTAGGTGATTGGGGATCTTATATTATTATTATTATTATTATCACTGGTATTATTAGTTATTATTATTATTACTATTATTAGTCTTATTATTATTGTTAGTATTATTATTATTGTTAGTATCATTATTATTATTAGTATTCATTTATCATACGGTTTTTTTTATTATTATGTTATTCTTCTTATTTTGTTTTCAACTTTTCTTTTGATGTTTATTTATCTTTATTTTTGTTTTTATTTTCTTATGTTATTAACTAAAAATAATAATAGTAATAATAATAAGGAAAAAAATAAACAAATGAAGAGGCATGAGAGCGGGGTAACTGCATTAAAAAAAAAAAAAAAAAAAATGAGGGGAGTCTTTTAAACAAAAAAAAAAAAAAAAAGGTTAAAAAGAAAATTCAGGAGTCGGCAGGTGGCATGAAATGAAGGGAAGCTTAGAAAAAGGAAAGGAGGAGGCTGGGGTTTTCCGAGGAGGGCATGGAAAATGGCGCTAAGAGGCAATCTTAAGAAAAAAGAAAAGAAATGGAGAGAAGTGGGAGGAGTCTGATAAGAGTTTGAGGAGGCAGACTTAAGGGAAGGGGAACGTTTTCAAGGTGGGAGGAAGGAGATTCGGAAAGGTGTAAAAAGGGAGAAAACATAGAACAAAACAGAGAGAGAGATTTTGAGGAAAGGAGGGTTGGATAGATGGAGAGAAGAAAAGGAGTCTAAAAGAAGAGATTGGAAGAAAAATAAACAATAGAGAGAGAGGAGGAGCAGGAAAAAGGAAAAGCTCGTGGGATCTTGTTTGGGTTGGAAGAAGAAGAAGAGAGTGCTAGAAGTCCAGCTGGCACTACTAGAGGAGTGTTCCAGGGTATGGTTACTACGGATCCCAGTTCTTTTCATTAATAATCTCTTCTTCTTCATTTTTTTTGGGTGTTTCTGGGCATTTGTCGTTGTTTGGGAGTAGATGAAAGAAACATCATATCATCCTATAGATTCGGAATTTAATTGAAAAACTTAATATTGCTTTATTTTTCTGTTCCTGTTGGACATGACTTTGAGATTAAATTTGAATATATGTTGACGTTTGTTGCTTGGTATTTGAAAATCACACTTTAATTCTTGTTTAAGATTCATCCTGACATGTTCAATTGTTTCAAGCCCATGGGTGAATATGGACATAGGGTTTGTTTGGCTACCTACTCCTTGTCTGTCTCTTCTTTGTTTCTCGTGCATTTCATTTCTATACTTCTGTATCTGTATCTCTTCTCTTTTCATTATTTGAAGCTTTGAGTTATGGAGGTCATAGTAGCATGAGTATTTCAAGAGGAGTGGGAGTTTTGTGAGGACTGTGTACAATAAGGATTGCTTATGGTTTTGTCAAATGCAAAGACTTTTTTTTTTCCTTTTATTTCTAGGGGAGGGGGGGGAGGGCTCTCTATTTGTGGTCTTCAGGGTTGGTATTCAGCCGTTGCATTCTCATCTAGGGGAGATAGGGAGAGTTGGGTAGTGGTGGAAAGGGTAGGAGTATAAAGATTGTTCTTGAGAAAGTTGGATTGCTGAGTAAAAACATCCAAGATTAAAAATGAGGATTTGTATATTGAACTGCTGTGTGGATTCAAGCCTTCAGTGATGAAATCTCACGTACAGAAATATTCTTTCCCATGACCACTGCTTCTATACTAGAACCACCAGAAAAAAGGTTATTCCACATGCAGCCCACGCGCATCCCACAACTCCTTATGTAGCCCGCGCATCCTCACAGCCGTCTCATGGCTCTAATACAACCCTCAAGGCCATCACACTCTCCACGTATAGCTCGCATGCACCCACAACCCATGACAAAGCTCATCACACTCTCCACATGCACCCACAGCTGACACCCAACTCTCCACATGCAGCCATCACCTCTACGGTTTCCCATAGCTCACCCACACCCCAACATGCAACCATGACCTTCACGTATCACTCACACCTCACCACAGCCCTCATAGCCATTGCACACTCTCCACATGCAGCCAGCACACACCCACAACCCACTACCAAACTCTTGACCTCCATGGATCACCCATGCAACCTCACAACTCATCCATACCATCACCATGCAGCCTATGCAACCTCACAACTCATCCATACCATCACAATGCAGCCCATGTAACCTCATAGCTCTTTCACACCACCATATCCATGTTTTCATCTTCCATACCCACCAAACCCACTTCTCTCTCTACCTCCTCCACTATTCATTCTTCATGAAACTCATCTCTCATACAACCCACAACTCACCAATTACGCAGCCCACACTACCATAGACATCCTTGCACCCCACCATGACTACCCGTACAATTCACACCTCACCCTCACATGCATCCACGGCCTCTGCACCCTCACCTACAGCCCACACATATAGCCTAAAGCTCACACATGCAGCCCTTATGCAGCTTGAAGCCACCCAACTGCCCATATGTGGCTCAAGGTCTTCAAATGGCCACCAAGTGAAACCCACATATAGCCTAAAGCCATCCCACACCTCACAGGAAGCTCAAGGTCTTCAAACAGCCACCAAATACATCTCACCACAACTCCTCTCATACGTCCACACCTCTCATTCAGCCCATGTACCTCTCATGCACAGCCCACATGCAACTTAACTTCTAAAATATCATTTCCAACATTTCCAATTGTCCAAATTCCCAACTTAACTTTTAAAATATCCTTTTTAACATTTTCAATTTTCCAAATTCCCAACTTAACTTTTAAAATATCATTTCCAATATCCTCCACAATTCCAAACTTAATTTTTTTTTTTGAAAAAAAAAAAAATTCTCGTACACAAAATTCTAAAAACTCACAAAGTTCCGCATTCAATTTTTTAAAATTTCTGTAGCCCAAGATTTCCAAAAAATCGTAATGTTCCGAATTCATGTTTTAAAATTCTTGTACCCAAAGTTTCCAAAAATTCGTAAAGTTCCGGATTCATGTTTTAAAATTTTCGTACCAAAAGTTTCCAAAAATTCGTAAAGTTCCAGATTCATTTTTTAAAAATTCTCATACCCAAAATTTCCAAAAATTCATAAAGTTCCGAATTCAAGTTTTAAAATTCCCCTACCCAAAATTTTCAAAAAATCGTAAAGTTCCGAATTCATTTTTTATAATTCCCGTACCTAAAGTTTCCAAAAATTCATAAAGTTCCGGATTCATTTTTTAAAATTCCTATACCCAAAGTTTCCAAAAATTCATTAAGTTTCGGATTCATTTTTTAAAATTTTCTGTAGCTCAAGATTTCCAAAAATTCGTAAAGTTTCGGATTCATGTTTTAAAATTCCCATACCCAAAGTTTCCAAAAATTCATAAAGTTTTGGATTCATTTTTTAAAAATTCTCATACCCAAAATTTCCAAAAATTCGTAAAGTTCCAAATTCATGTTTTAAAATTCCCATACCCAAAGTTTCCAAAAATTCATAAAGTTCCGGATTCATTTTTAAAATTCCCGTACTCAAAATTTCTAAAATTCTCCAAGTTCCGGATTCATTTTTTAAAATTCCCGTACCCAAAATTTCCAAAATTCTCAAAGTTCGGATTTAATTTTTTTAAGTGTTCATTTCCAAAAATTTCCAAAGTTTTGAAAATTTTAGATTTAATTTTTTAAGTTTTCTTTTCCAAAGTTTCCAAATTTTTGAAAATTCCAGATTTTATTTTTTAAGAGTCCATTCCCAAAATTTCCAAATTTTCGAAAACTCTAGATTTATTTTTTAAGTTTCTGTTCCCAAAATTTCGAAAATTCTCAAAATTTCAAATTTAATTTTTTAAGTTTTCATTTTGATGGCCATTGGGTAGAGCCTAGAGGTTACATATGTATGGTTTGGTCATGGCTGAAAATTTTAATAAAATTGGAATTTGCATATGTTGGTGTTTGTGCTTATTGACTAACCCTTTCTCGCAGTGCATGGCTAGGGACCTCAAGTATGCATCATTGTTTTGATTATCGATTTCCTGAGCATGCTGAATACCAACTAGAATTGCGAGTTTTGTCATCCATGTAGCCCAAAAGGGAATTAACTAATCTTTGACCCATATGCTCCAATGTACCCAATTCACTAGTAGATACCGGATTCCGGGCCTAGAGGGGTGCTGCCTCGTATGAGATACCTTCCTGATAGGTAATCGAATCCTCGGACCCAGAAATCTAGTTTCGCAAACCATTTTTTCCTAACTGGAGTCATTGAGGGGTTTTTGGTTCTTACTTAATTTTCCTCATTTCAAAAATAAAAATGAAAAGTAAGTGGCAACTCCAAACAAAAAAATGTTCCTCATTGAGCACAGATTTTTCAAAAACTTGAAAACCACACTTTTTATCTACTTATTGTTTTAATTCGCGAGTCATGCTGATCAGTGGATTGGGGGAGGGTCCACAGCGTGATATTATGGCATTAATTGCCAATGCATAGCAACTGTCTTGCCATGACGAGTCGCTAAGAATGGAATGTTTTTCAATAAAGATTGTATTTAATATGGAGTATGCTTGGCATGCAATCTACACATTAATGGGTAAGTAACTACGTGAAGTACAGTCGGGCGTTAGTCTTGCTATATCCATGTAGGATTTGTCCATTTGACCGACTTTGGGACAGATAAATCACTCGACCTTAGGGTCGTTGGGCTATACAGTTGAAAGCAATCTGTCAAATGGCTTGCCCACCCAAATGACCATGAGAAAGTGAAGGACTTACACGACGACCTTGCAGAGGGGTCCCACAATGCCCTCTCTCCTTTCCCCTC
Source organism: Vitis rotundifolia (assembly GCA_030254885.1). Lineage (NCBI taxonomy): Eukaryota > Viridiplantae > Streptophyta > Magnoliopsida > Vitales > Vitaceae > Vitis > Vitis rotundifolia. The sequence continues at coordinate 11,902,328 of CM058170.1, forward strand.
CCTCATTCCCGAGTCTTACAGTTAGGCCCAGATAGACATAAAATGACCAAATGCAAGAGTTGCAACTTTTAGAGAATTTGAAATCATGGTGCCAATATCTACAAGTCCTATGCTCACTCGTTGTGGGGTCATATCAATCTATGCATTGTGTTAGGCAATGCACTTCTTCGAACGCCTCAAGTTTTGTGACCATACCCTATATAGGCTAGTTGCTTTTAGGCAGATGGTTCATTTCTTTATTATTATTACTTTTGGATGTTTTTTCCTCTCCATCGGCGACGTTTCAGGCATTCACAGTTTTCACCGTTGACAGTCTGTTCTCAATGAGGCGACTTTACTTCTACCATAATACAATCTACTAGATACATAATTTTTCTTTGATCTCTATTTTTATGGCCTTTTTACACTATTGAATGTATTTTGACCACTATTTCTGCTTATGCTTCCCATAAATTTTTATTGAAATTTGTTCTTATGTTAGTTTGGTCATGGCATTGGAGTCTGTTTTTGCCATTTATTGGATTCTATCGAGTTCTATAACGTTTTTTGGCTCATGCAAGACTATGGCTTGAGGTTGTGACGTAGTTTGGACATGACTTGCTCAACAAGTTTCATGTTAGGTCGTTTAGGGTAGGAGATGCATCACTTTCCATGTGATGAACATAGCTTTTGGTTAGGCATCTTTGTAAGGTGCCTTCGTGCCAAATAGTTAGCGCTTCTACTGCACAAGTGTTCATTTGACCCTTTGTTCCGTTTGCAAATATGGAAAAAAGTAGGACTACATCCACAAGCGGCAAAACTCAGCACGACAAGACTAAGTTGTCGTCCCGTCTAGCCATTCCTTAATGGGATGTCTGATTAGCGAGTTGTCCGAGCAAGAATTTCATGTTTGTTGCTACATCTCGAACTCAATTTTAAACCAATTGTCAGACGAAGAGGTTTCATCTATAAACGGGCTTCCTAACAATATGGTCTACTTTACCAAAGAATAATTTGCAAAGTGACTCCGATTGCCCATCCCATCCTTAGCGAAACAATTCTTACATTTTTCCCAAATTCCACCTACTTTCATTCATCCCAATGTCATCCAGATTTTGATGGGATGCAGTGTCTTAGACACCTTGTATCAGCTAGACTTGTCTTTATTGGAGGTGTTATTCATCTACACCACAAAGATGAGCCCTAAAAAGCACTTTAGTCTATCAACTCACACCTATTCCTTACAATTCGTAACCAGACTGTCGAACTCCAGCAAGAGTTGGGCCAAAGGACATGTAATAGTGTTCGACCCATGGAGTGGATCAATTGAGGGTCCAAACAAATTTTTTAAGCTCACACAATCCCTGGAGATACTAAGTATTGAATGTTTTCATGATTAAATACTTGTTATTCTTATTTTTCTATGAATTCCACTATTAGGTATTCTGTCCATGCAGGTAAAGATAAACGGGGCCACTTGGTTAAGTGGGTAGAGAAGCTGTCATTTGCCTGCCACAAAAAATTGTTCGAGATTGACCAAACTAAACAGAATCACAGTGTGCTACTTACAAAGAAGAATTTGAGGGTCATTCTCGCTCAAGCTAAGCCCTTTGTAATCCCTCTTCTTCCATGTCTAGCACCACTGACTCTTGTGTCGGATGAGCACTTCATGTTGAAAGACCTGCCTTTCTACGAGGTTGCTCGTCTTGTTGACGTCAATGCGAGATAAGCTTGTTTAGACCCTCGGGAGAAGAAGTGTCAAGAAGAGACTTTACGCCAAGCCCTTAGTTCAACTTCTCGAGCAGTTTCAAGCACTGCCTCCTGGCTGGCATAAAAAAAGACTGTTGTCCAACCTCAAGCTTAGGAGGCCGTGACCAAGTCGGACGAAACATTCGAAGTAGAGTGGACTGAGCAATGTGAGACCTCGAGCCGGTGTGCCATCTATCATCGAAGAAGTGGAAAGAAAAAAAAAAGAATTGTTGCAAATCTACGAACTGACTTTCTTGAGCAGCAACAAAAAAAATTGAACGAGGCCATGGAAGTCAGGCCTTTAACAAAAAAAAAACAAAATAAGGGTGGCAAAAATGGCTTGTCCTCTAAGCTTGTTGTCACACCTCCGTCGGTACTGATTCTCCCGTTTCTGCCATATCCTAAGGCACGAGACGTGGAAAGTATTCCTTTTCACGGACTAGGGGAAATGGTCCCCATATCAGGTGATGACTTCACACTTAGCACACAAACTCCACCGACTACTCACATTGATGTGCCTAGCCGAGAATAGCTAAACGTTTTTTAGAACACTTTCCCATATTCATTAATATAAAGCCTCCAACGTCCAACATAAACAAGTTTTTCCCAATACTGGAGACTATTCCAATGGATGTGACTATTGACCCTTAACAAAGCTTCATGGCTTGTGTCCCACATAGGACCACAGATGAGACCATTGAAGCGATCATGTGATTGAATGACTACACGGTCATGTAGACGATGGAAGTAGTACGATACCTTTTACATATAATGTATGTGTTTTACATATCATTTTTCCTTACTTATTCTCCTTAGCTCTTTGCAATAGATTGTAGTCGGGGTTTGAAAATTGATAAGACAGCGTTCTCATTTTTTTTAATAGCAAAAAGTAGCCAAAAAAATTAGGGCATACACAGCCCATGGCGCGGACTACCAGAATGAGCTGTCGACCAAGCTAAAGACAACCAAAACAGTCGAAGCTGCTGTGCGAAAGACGATAGTTGAGGATACGGGCCTACTTAGAAAGACATAGTTGAAAAATGATATGATTCAGGCCAAGGTCCGCCATCTGAAATTGGATATGGCTGCCTTAGAATCATCTAATGCCAAAACTGAAGAAGATGTTGCTCATCCAAAGTTGGAGCTCAAGCAAACCATGTTTAGCTTTGCCAAGGAAAAGGAGTTTGAGGTAGCTTATCAACAAGTAAATGACATGTTCTTCTACAGCTATCACTATTGTATAAAGAAACATGGCATCACTGATAATATCCCCAACATTCCATTGGATGAGGAAAATGAAGTTGAGTTGGGAGAGGGTGTCTGGCAAGGAGACGACTTAGGAGTGGAAGACAAATCCGCAGCAACTGGCCATGAAGATCTGGATATTGCTTGAGATTGTTTTTTTTTTTTCTCTCTCTCTTTCGGCTATTTAGGCCTTTTATTGTATAGACATTGGTCGTTTGGCCAGTTTTAGATGCTACAAATGAATACAGCTTTTAAGGAATTTTTTTGTGTGTTTGGTTTGCATCATCATACTCACTCCTTGGCACAAGTTATTCTATTGGCCTTGAGTGGCATTAACTATCTCGAGTCTTTTGGTCTTTTTCTCATAAGAGCTTATTACTTGTTTTATGGCTTGTGCCGCTTAAGCTATGCCTTTAACTTATGGCTTGAGCCATATAAGCCATGTCGTTTACAATCTGGCTTATTAGCCATTTAAAAATAAAATATAATATGTTTTATATACAACTTGTTTATTGATAATATTTCTTTAAATTTGCTACATTCCAAGAACGGAGTAGTGACATTTCATTTAATGTCTACATATGGTATGCCCCTGCTCCTCCTGCCTTGAGTACAACATAAGGTCCCTCTCAATTAGGCTGAAGCTTGTCGACTCTTATTTCGGTTGTGTTCTCAAAGATTCGTCTCAAAACCAAGTCTCTTGGACAGAACAATTGCAAGCACACTCTCTTGTTGTACTGAACTATTGTTCTTTGTTGGTAAGAGGCCAATTAGACAGTTGTAGCTTCATGTTCTTTATCTACCTAGTCTGGATACATTTCAAGATTTCTTTGGTTGGTTTTCGATTCTTACACTGTTGTTCTAATTGTGGGTAGTCTTATCTCGGTTAGAATCACAATCTTCATGTTATATGCCAAGGCAAACAAGGTGACCCCAATAGGTCATCTACTGGTGGAACTATAAGTCCATAATACACCAAACAATTCATCTACCCATTTGCTTCTCACTCATTTTAGTCGTTTCTATAAAGAATTTAACAATGTCTTATTCATCTCCTTTGTTTTCCCATTGCTTTCTGGATGTTGAGGCATCAAATAGGCAATTTTTATTTTCAGCTTCGAACAAAACTTTCAAAAGGTATTGATATTAAACTACGGGCCGTTGTTTGTGACAATGGCGTGAGGAATTCCAAATCGACATACAATGTTTTTTCAAACGAACTTTGTCACGTCTTTGTTTTTTATGTTAGCATCATAGGCTTAGTTTTCACCCACTTATTGAAATAGTCTAAGTCTACAAGTAACATTTTTTTCTAAGTCGTGTCAATTGGTCGACTATGTCCATTCCGCATTGAGCAAACAGCCAAGGACTGGTCACTAGGTTAAGACAGTCGACTGGCAATCGAGGAATAGGTGCATGCCTTTGACATTGATCGCATTTTTGAACATAATTTTCAGCATCTCGTTTCATTGTAAACTAGTAATAGCCTTGAGAATAGGCTCGATGAGTTAAGGTTTGTCATTTTGGGTGGTTGCCGCATACACTTTCATGCAATTCAGCCAAAACATATTGAGCCTTCGAATCGATCAAACATTTCAGGTAAGGCTCCCCAAAGAACCATTTGAATAATTGATTATTGATCAAAGTAAACCAGACAACTTGAACGCGAAGCTTATGTGCTTGTTTTTCGTCCTCAAGGACTTCACTGGTGCAAAGGTAATTGACAATAGGCTGCATCCACCCTACATCTGTGCCAGCTATATCATGGACCCATTCTAATGCAATAGAAGGCATGGGTTGGACGTAGATTGGCAACATGATGGATTTGGTGATTGGTAGGGCAACGACAACTCTGGTCAATGCAACTGTTTTTCCATTCTCTTCACAAGGAATATGCTTGACTCGTCAATTGGCTAGCTTGACTAAACAGGTTTCCACACCATTGAGGTAGTGATCCATACGTTTGTCTCTAGCCTCGTATTCACATTGGATCTACCCAACCACTAATTGGAAGTCATTTCATATTTCCTTTTTTGATACTGCAAGTATCAAGGCGAGTTTGAGGCCAACTATTATTGCTTCATATTCGACCTCATTGTTAGATGAGGGGAAAATCGAGCTTGACAGACTGTTCAATCTACTCCTCTATAAAAGAGGATAACATGAGCCCTACCCCAGTTCCTGATATCCTTGAAGCTCCGTTTACATGAAAGATCCACCAGCGATCGATTGTGTCAATCTGTACCCGTTTTTGGGGTAACTCAGCTATAAAATCTTAGAGAACCTAGCCTTTTAATGACAAGCAAGGCTTATATCGTATATCATACTTGCTTAACTCAATAGCCCACTTCATCATCCATCTAAATAGATTCGGGTTGTGCGAAGTGACCCTTAATGGTTAATTTGTCATAATTGTCACTTAATGTGCCTAGAAGTATAGACGAGGCTTTTTTGCAACAATGCACAATGCTAGCATCGTCTACTCTACTTGCAAATAACAGGTTTCAACGTCTACCTAAGCTTTACTCACATAGTATATGGGTTTTTGCCCGTCTTCTGGGGTTTGTTTGAATAGGACGACGCTAACTGCATAGTTTAACACAACAAGATATATATATATATATATAATTCTTCACCCACCTCTAGACTACTTAAGATGGGAGGTTCTGTGAGGTATTGCTTGATAGCATCGAATACGCTTTTGCATTCCTCAATCCAACCGAACGTTTGGGCCTTGAGTAGAGTAGTGAAAAAATGACAGAGTTTATCAGTGAATCGATCTATAAGACAGCTCAAGGTTACTAGACAGCTTGTTAGTCACTACATTTCCTTCTTAGTAGACAGAATAGGCATCTCGAGAATGACTCTTACTTGGTTCGAATTTATTTCGATTCCTTGTTGAGTCACCAAAAAACTAAGAAACTTACCCGCATTAACACCAAACACACATTTAAATGGTTTAAGTTTCATATTATACTTCCTTATTAGGCCGAATTCTTCTTCCAAGTGTTGAACTTGTTTTATGCGGGTTTTACTTTTAACGACTATGTCATCAATGTACACCTCCACTGTATCAATGGTTTGAAGATTTTTATCATTAACCTCTAATATATTACGCCCGTATTTTTTAGCCTAAAAGGCATGATGTTATAGCAGTATAATCCGTGAGGTGTGATGAAGGTCTTTTTTTCTTAATCAAGACAAAACATGGGGATTTGGTGGTATCCGGAGAAAGCATCTAGGAAAGAAAGCATTCTATTCCCAAATGTAGAATCAACAATCTAATTAATTTGGGGCAAATAGAGCTATCCTTGGGGCAAGCATCGCTTACGTTCATATAATCCATGCACACTCACCATGTTTCTCCTTTCTTTGAGACTACCACGACGTTGACCAACCAATCAGAATAGGTGACTTCTCATATAAAGCCAATGACCAACAACTTATCAATTTCCATCTGGATTACCTTTTGGCAATCCGCGTGGAAGCTTCAGACTTTCTATCCATAGAACGCATGTTCGAGAAAATATTCAATTTATGAATAGCCATAAAAGGATTGATTCTTGGCATATCCAAATGGGTCCAAGCGAAGATATATGTATTTTGGTGGAGCAAGGCTTCTAGGCGGCTACACTCCTCCATCATTAACAAAGAGCTGGCACTTGTCATATGACCTTCTTCGCCTAATAAGGGCAAGGGCAGCAGGGGATCGGCAGTCGATGGATCTCTTTTTGCCTGCTACTGTAATTGTTATTGGTCTTTTGCACTTGACAACTCGGGTTCATCTCTAGCTGGGTTTGTTTGCCCAGTTTCTATAGTCACCTGGTAGCATTGTCGGGTAGCCGATTGGTTGCCGAGTAAGTCCACTTGCTTAACCTTAGTAAAGTAACTCACTATTTGATGATATATAGAATAGATGACTTTCATTTTGTGCAACCATACCCTTCCCATAATGGCATTGTACGATGATAAATCTTCTACTATTGAGAAGCGGTCATTTAAAGTGACCAAGTCGACCTAGATGGGAAGAACGACATCGCCCAGGAAGACTGTTGATGCTTCATTGAAGCCTGTTAAGATGCAATTGGGATTTTCTAAGGCAAACGGTGAGTACCCTATTTGCCTGTAGGCCAACATTTGCAAGAGGTTGGCGAAGCTTCCTAGATCGATTAGAATCCTACGCACATCAAAACCATCAACTCCAAGTGTTAAGACCAGGGCATCCTCGTGGGGTAGGATCACCCTGTTGGAGTCAATAGGAGAAAATGTAATGGACTCATCTATCAGCCGGACACTTTCATCAGTGAATGTACACTAGACGGTATGTACTCTCTCCTTTATAGAAATTGCGCAAACTAGTCTTCACATCTGCCTTTTAGAGTGGTATTTGTCATCTACAAGCCCACCGTGTATATAATTGATAACTACTCTAGGTGTCGCTGGAAACAAGAAGGCCCGTTTGGTTGTCTCTGCTTCATCTCGTTCGCCAGAGGTGCAGATATACTACTTAAGGTATCTAGCCTTAATAAGTTACTCTACCAGGTAGTGCAGATTCTTGCACTGCTCTGTGTTATGTTCATGCTCCTTATAGTAAGAACATTGTCGCTTCCGGTCTTGCCTAGCCCGATTAGTCTTGATCGGCTCTGGCCATTTGAACTTGGGCAACTCTTGAATTAGCGGAAAGAGCTGCTCATAAGAGACGATCAAGGGGATGAATCTTAAGGGCTACCGTTGCCGACCATCCTATTTCTATCCCCCTTGTCTAGACTGATTATTCGAGGGCTTTGAGTTTCCAACTTTATTATCTTTTATTAACAGGTTCGTGACTAGAACTTGTTGGAAAGCTGCTTGAACATCATCTTCAAGCATAACATATTTATTCGCCCGCTTGAACAAGTTGGCATCGAGGTAGGCAACTTTTTGGCGAGGGATTCAAAAAACGGAGTGCCTAAGCTTATGCTCAATTTAAAAATTTGGAGAATGGCATCCATGCTGTAGGACTTAACCCGGAGTACCATCTAGCCAAACCGCTTCATGAAGTCTCTCAGTGAATCATTATCTTGTATCTTTATGTTCTGTAAGATGCTGATATTATGCTTTTTACGTGTAGAACATGAGTAGTGGCCGACAAACGCCTCAAAGACATCACGAAATGAATTGATGAAGTTCTGAGGGAGCCAGTGAAACCATGACAAGGCCGAACCATGGAGGCTATCAGGAAAGACTTTGTAGAGTAGTACATCGTTTCTAATATCCAATGTCATCAACTACCGATAGTGTAGTAGATAATCGAATAGATCCCTCGTCCCATCGTACATATTGAATTTAGGCACTAAGAACTCTCTAGGAGGCTAGTAACTGATTATATGAGGCTCGAATGGTGTGGAAAGCATATCAACCAGCCATCGGCTGATAGAGCCAAAAGGAGCCTTTCCTATAGGCTCGGGCACTGTTGGCAGCTCCGCCTATGATGGCTAGAAGCAAGGATGAAAATATCGATAATCACGGATATATCGGTACTTTGATTTTACAGATATATCGGATATATCGGAGATATATCAGCGAATATTTTGGAAAAAAATATCGGTAGGCTTAAAATTATTAAAAACTCATGGAAATGCAAGGAAAACCGCATAATAATATAATTGGAAGTATAATAAACATTTTAAAGTTGTTTTATTGAAAATTTTGATATACATATGATATAATTTGTGATATTAGATGAAATTATATAATGTCGATCTATAAGAAATGTTAATTTTGTAATTGTTCTCATTATAAAGTCACATAAAATACTTCATTTCATTAAATATCAATAATTTGTACACATTACATTGCAATATCCCTTTAGTACCAAAATGAGGATCGATGTGGGTCAATGGGATTGATAGATGAAGGAACCCCGTCTTGCTGTTGGAGACAATATTGGTACCAACTTATTGAGCCTTGATAATATTGATTAAAAATTTTAACATGCCATGCATATATATATATATATACATTGATTATTAAATTACATCAAATATTATTCAATAATAATATTATGATATTTGATTATAATATGTTTAATTTTAAAATATATTTAATATTAAAATTATGATATATTTAATTTAATTGTATTACATGATAATAAATGTATAATTTTTTAATATTTAATTAATATATTAATGATATTAAAAACTTTTTGCTACTTAATTAAATGAAAAAAATTTATTTATTTATAAAATAATTATAATTAATTCGTAGTTTAAAGGGTTGTTTTAATATTCTGTGTGTATGAACACTTTTAATAAATATATGTATGGTGCATGATTATTAACAAAGGGCAAACTTGCCCTGATGGTCGGTAGGTGTTGCCTCCAACCTTTTGGTTGGGGGTTCAACTCTTGGGAACAGCAAAATTGAGGCATTTTGAGAAACAGCAGCCCGCCAATATTTCTGTTGCAAATATCGTATTGACATGTACCGATACACCGATATTTCATCGAAATATTTCCATATTTTATTCCCTAGCTAGAAGCTTGGTGATGCCTCTTATTTCAGTTGGCCCAACCAGGCCTTTAAGATGTCGGATATGCACGGTGGTGCCTGTACCCGATGGTCTTGGGGCCCCAAGCCAACCCTCATGGCGTCAAACAAGCAAGAGCCCTGTCACTGTCCCTTTTTTCACTTTCTTTTGATGAAGTTAGCTACTTTGTCAGGGTGAGGCTAGTCAGTTAAGGGATAAACCTGTTTGGGCTAGGTAGGAAAGCGATTAAAGGAAAAGTCTTCCTAATGCATATGAAAAGATGGCTTAACGTGCGGTCAAGATGAGCATGTCGTCTGGTTGCGACTCTAGTTGGGGTTGGTCTACTAAGGAGGGGTGCGACAGCTCTGTGAGTGACACCTCTTAGCCATTTGAGCTCACAATTCCTGGTTTACTTGCCTCAGCTGCTCAGCTTGTTGGAGAAATGATTGCATACGATGCTCGTTTTCTTCTTGTTTTCTTTCCATTCTAGCTTGCTAAGCCTAAAATTGGTCAGCCATAGTGGTTGATTGGGATGCATTAGACGTATTGGCCTTTGTACTAATATGCTTTTTATGTCATTCCCACAAACAACACCAATGTTGTTACATGATTAAAATGGGTGGTTTCTTGTAGCTGTTAAGAGCTAGATAAATGGTACGACCAATGATTTCGTCTAAGTCACTCGAGATGCAAACGACTACAGTATCTACACAAAAGGCTATCCAAATGGTTTGTTCAGACACACCTCTCCAATGCTAAAGTCAATGGGTGGCTTAAGCAAGTGAGGGAATTTGTTTGAAAAAAAATGCACACCATTTGTAGAGTTTGCATGGTTATTTGTACTTATTGCAGTGTAACATTTTTCCAAGTGTCTTAATAACACCTTAACTATGCTTGATTACGCGATATTATAATATTGATTGTCAATGCATAACAGTTGTCTTGCCATGATGAGTCGTTGAGGATGAAATGTTTTCCAATAATGATTGTATTTAATATAGAGTGTGTCTGGTGTGCAATCTATGCATTAATGGGTGAGTAAATACGTGAAGGACAGTTGAACATTAGTCTTGTTGTATCTGTGTAGGATTTGTCCTTTTGACCTACTTTGGGATAGATCAGTCACTCGATCTTAAGACCGTTGGGCCATACGACTGAAGGTGGTCTGCCAAATGACTTGCCCACCCAAACGACCGTGAGAGAGTTAAGGACTTACAGGACGGCCTTGCAGAGGGACCACAAATATAAGTGGTTATATTTAAATTCGTGAAGTATAAGAAAAGGATAAATATGCATTCCAAAGAATTTTTTCCGTGGAGTTAATATAATATAAAATTGTTCACCATATGCTAATTACATTGTTATTTGATTAAGTCTTGTGAACCTTGAGGGGAAAAAAATAAATAAATAAGATGAAAGGAAATTAAAAAAAAAAATTAATGAAACAAAATTATTATTTTTTTTTAAAAAAAGATAGATTATTTCTTTTTTTTTCTTAAATGTTTGTCAAGATTTGTTTTTCTTCTTTCAACTTAATTTTATACAAAAATTAATTGAAATTATATAAGTTTATAAAATAATTTATTAAATTCGAATTTTTTTTGTACTTTCAAGTAAATTAAATAAAAGAATTTAGATTATTTTCTATACATTCATTTTATTTTATACTTTTCATAATCTAAATGTAGCTCTAGATCACTTAAGATATTATATTACTATTTATTTTTAAATATTAGTTTAGATACTCTATCTAGGTATATAATAAATAAATAAATTTAATTTTAATATAAAATCTAAATTTTGAAAACACTTTCGCTTCTATTTGTATTCTAATTCAAATCTTTTCACACTTCAAAAAAAGAAAAAGAAAAAAAAATATGATATAGTATTTTATGTAGCAAAGTATATATACAGTGCATTAGGTCGTTTAAATTAAGTTGACTATTTTATTCCATTTATGTTGATTAAGAATCTTATTATAAAATCAACTTGAAATATTACAAGAGTTATGTGAAGGCCAATGACATTTTAAAAAGTTATAAAGTGGACAAATAGGAAATTGAGCATGTAAACATAACTAGAGAAAGGAACTTTCTCTAGAAAAAAAAATTAAAAGCAAAGAATACTTACGAAGAAGCGCCCTCAAGGGTTGCTCTAAAACCCTTGAATGGCGCTCAAACATTCAATCCCTAACCATCCTAGTTTTTGGAGTTTTCCGTTTCCAATTTTCCCAAGTTACCTAATCTATGTTTTGGTAAAATAATGTTTTTAATTTGAGTCCAAGTTTATTAGGATTTATTCCTTATACTTGTGCCTGATATAGCGTGTTTTCAAATACACTTGCCCTAAGCATCACATCATTATCCTTTTATTATTCCAGTAGTCTCGAAAAGAAAATCTTTTGCTTATTGGAGTTTATGGTACAAAATTGCTTTCTTATGAGGTATTGAGATGTCCACTAAGAAGTACGAAGGTGTTGCGTTGCAAACATAAGAAGAGGTATGAATACTAGTAGCTAGTACAAGTCTCCCAGAAACTAGTAACTATCAAGTAAAATTGTGTATTTGTTGTTCATATTTAGTGGATTTAAAACTCTACAATCTGTTAACCCCGTGATTTTTACATCTACAAGGTCTTTGGAAAGCTTGGTGAGTAGTTTTCCATATAGACTACTTGTGAGCTGATATTGAATTCTTCTAGACTAATTTATATTTAATATTCTAATCAAAAAATTAAAAATGGAATTTTTGGGCTATTATTTTTTAAAGGATTTGTTCTCCCCCAAAGTAGTTCTATATATATATAGAAAAGTGTTAGGTTAATTAGGTTTCATTAAATATGAAAGACAAACCATGAGGGACAAGTCTTTAGGTTCAGTTAGGTTTCATTAGGCTGTCTTCAATTTCTTTTGTTCTATCAGATCCCTTTTATGGCTGTGCAGATTATCACTGCAACCTAATTCACCTTTGCCCACTGATGTATTATCACATATTTGGAAGCATTTCTCAAAAAACCAATCAAAGACATCACTAAATTGAATTAATAAACAAGAAAGTTAGCAGTTAAATAGAAAGATTTACGCTATATACATTAAACTATAAGAAAATGCATCAATAATGTATACTAACATTTAACATATTTAATCAGTCACAATGCATATTAGCTTATTATGTATATAAAGGGCTTGGGAGTAGGGTTTGAAACACAATTCTATGTGTCGGTAGTGAAGAAGGTGAAGAAGGTGTAGGGATGGGCTATGAAAAGAGCAAGATACTTGTCTTTGGAGCAACGGGGTATCTGGGTAAATACATGGTGAAGACAAGCGTTTCGATGGGCCATCCTACGTATGCCTATGTTCGCCCGGTTAAGCCAAATACCGATGCTTCCAAGCTAGACTTGCTCCATCAATTTGAATCCATGGGAGTCACCATCTTTCAAGTACTACTTATAATCATTTCCTACTTGGAGCGTTTCTTTTTCATTTATATATACCACTTGGATCTGGAAAAGGATCAAGAGAAAAATAAGGGAAAACCAACTAATCTTTTTCTCATTTTGCATGTTATATATTGATGTGGTTGAACCGCATGCAGGGAGAATTAGATGAGCATGAGAGGATGGTAGCAGCACTGAAGCAAGTGGATGTTGTGGTATCCACCTTGGCAGTTCCTCAATATTTACAACAGTTCAAAATCATAGATGCCATCAAACAAGCTGGCAATATAAAGGTGCATGCTTTATGTCTACATATATATATAGTAATTCTTTAATTTTTTTTTTAATAAAAACTCTTTTATATAATAGAGGTTTGTCCCATCGGAGTTTGGCAATGAAGTTGATAGGGTTTCTGGGCTTCCACCCTTCCAAGCTCTTCTGGAAAACAAAAAGAAGGTAAGAAGAGCGACGGAGGCTGCCGGAATCCCGTTCACTTATGTCTCTGCAAACTCATTCGCTGCATATTTTGTGGACTACTTACTCCACCCCCATGAAAGACCTCAACATGTTTCCATTTATGGAAATGGAGATGCCAAAGGTAAAAATAATATAAGAAAGGTAGGTTAAATTAATTGTATCTTTTTAACAAAGTTAATATATATACTAAATTTATGAAACGATCCTTTCGTTATGTTATTTGGGAAGATTCTATGATTTCTAAATTATTGTCTAAGAATCAAATCAAATGATTTGTATATGCACAAATTTCATGAAATCCTACAAAATTAGTAAAAACAATAGGAAAAATAATGAATAAAATATTTATTAAAATTAATTATTGTAAGGTACAAACTTTGTGATAATATTCTCTACAAAATAATATTTCCTTTTATTATTTCACTTTGATCATGATTTAAAGGATGACAATAGAAGTGTTTTCTTGGATTTGTAGATCAATCGAGAGCGTAGAGTGGCTTTTTCCTAAATGATTAACCTATTGAATGACAAAGAACATATGTATAACACTTTTGCTGTTTCTCATAATTGTAGAGAGATTTTATGATTGTTTTTTTCTTCTCAAACTTCTTTTCCCATGTAAAGTCATTTTGTCAATCTCATTTTTCTGATCTTATTTTTCTAATCTTGTTTTTGTGATTCCCTTTCTTGAAGGAAATATCTTTATTTATAGGTGAAGATGGGTGAAGGTAGGAAATTGAATTTTAAATTTTCAATATTTGATTACTTAATTTGGTTCCTTAATTTCAGCAACTTTTCTCATTTAGATTTTCTACAAGATAATATTTTTTTTAGTATTATTATCTCTTTTTAGTTGGAGATTTGTTTCCTTTTTTAGAAAACTTATAGACAAGAAAATATCTACTTCTAATTCTCTATTGATTTGAAGACCTAATTTCAGTATTTTAAAGTTTGTCACGTGTTACCTTTCGAGTTGCACATCATGTATCAAATTAGTCCAAATTTTATTGAACCATGAAATTACAATTTTGAAAACCAAATTTAGTGATAATTTAATCCACTAAATATTTTTTTTTCAATAAATTTTCTTCGGTCTTTTTTTAATTGCCTTTTAATTACTTTTTTTTTTAATTTATAAATTTTGGGCAGCTGTATTGAATTTTGAGGAAGATGTAGCAGCATACACCATAAGAGCTTCAGTAGATCCAAGAGTATGCAACAGAGTGATAATCTACAGGCCACCGGAAAATATTGTTTCTCAGCTTGACTTGGTATCTTCTTGGGAGAAAAAGACTGGAACTAAACTCCAAAGGACTCACATTCCTGAACAAGACATCATCAAGCTGTCTGAGAGTAAGCTGAAATTGCCCATAACTTCACTTGTATTATATGCATGCTTCTGTATATATGTGTGTGTGTTTGGTTATTTATCAATTGGATATAGATAATTTATTTACACTTCTATCTTGAAATCCTGCTCTTGAGGGCACCTTTTCTATGCTCTAAAATCAATTCCAAGTCAAGACCACTAATTTTGGACCTGGTGGTTTCATCTATAGAAAGAGTCAATTCTGCAATTCTCTCCTAATGTACTTAGTCACTTCTAGGGAGAAGTCACATACACGATATGATTCGTATCTAAACCTCCCATGCAAAGGCTCATAGGGTTTATAGGTAGCAAACTCGGCCCATTTGCAAATGGGTCATCCTCTATGTAGATATTATTGGCTTTGAGGGCACCACCCTAATGACTTTAAAATACCAAATCTTCAAGCGTCTCTGCATACTAGTGATGAGATCAGTTGCTCCCAAATTTTCCATGTCAAGGTTCATGTGGTTTATGAGTAGTTAATTAAACTTTGCACATTTTTAATTAGAGATCAATTATAACATTATCTGTCACAATCAATAAAAATATGATCTATTTTGATCCTACAAGCCTTGTTAACTTTAAAACCTATCTAAAACATATAAGATTCACGAGTTCTAGAAGCTTTTCCCCTATTATAAAAGTTTGAACTATTTCATCAAATGATAAACACTAACTCCTTAATATTTTCTTCAAGCGTTGTCTACTTCTATATATTAAATAAATAAGAAGAATATGTATATAGTGTTCAAACATGAATTGCTATATATCAGTACATGATAGGTCATGACTTAGCAATAAGTTTTTTCTATTATTTTAAAAAATTAAGAATATTTATGTGTTAATAATACATTTTCTCTAATTTTTTCATTGTACATATACATGTAGAGGCACTAATGTGAATGAGGAATTGAATTTTTTGCTTGTAGGCTTACCTTTCCCGGGAAACATACCTGTGGCTATCCTTCACAACATATTTATCAAAGGTGATCAAGTGAGTTTTGAGCTCACCGCCAACGACCTCGAGGCGTCGGAATTGTACCCAGACTACAAGTATACTTCAGTTGATAAGCTCCTGGAGTTATGCTTGGTGAATCCACCCAAGCCTAAGCTAGCAGCATTTGCTTAAGTTTTATGATCCAAAACTAGTTCATATTATTGTCTTTCAAGGTTGGAAAATTCCTTGAATTAATGTCCTAATTAAGTTTATTTTCAAAAATTTATGAATAAGATGCAATAAGTTTCAAATTCGAATTAAAATGACCCTTTTGGTTGGATTTTAGAGCCAAACCCACAACAATTGGGTTGTGCTCATTAGTCGAGGTTCATACAGTTCGATAATGAATAAATAAATAAATAAATAAAATACAATAAAAAATAATGGTGTTCTATCTACAATTCTCCATGATAATCATCATCTCAAAGCACTATCATATTAATGAAGAGGTGTCATTTAGTTTGTTATACTAAATGAGCTCAAAATTAAGTATAAAATAGTTTATTGATTTTAAATTCATTATTTATTTTCTTACATTTTGTTTTTTCCTGCTTAGTAACTCTTTTCGAAAACAATTTTATGTTCTTCAAAAAAAAAAAAAAAACAAAAAAAATACATTTAGCGACCAAAATTTGTTGTGTTTTGTGTTTTTTGTTCTTAAGAAGATAAAATAGTATTTTCGAAGAATATCTTTTAGTTATTTTTGGGTTATTTTTACTTATTTTTTGAGGATTGTTTTAAAAAATAATTATACAAACATATAAAATGATTAAAAATAAAACACTAGATATAAAAATTATTTTTAAAACATAATTAAAATCATTAAAAACATTTTAGGTTTCCAAATAGATTTTTATTCTACAAAAATTAGAGAACGGTTTTTAAAAACTTTTTTTCAAAAACAATTACCAAGCATGACCCAAATGTAGGTCACAATATTTCTTTTTTCTTTTTCCTTTTTTTTTTTTTTTTTTTTTTTTTTTTGGTTCTAGATTGATGGTTTAAATCACTTAATTTTTTTTTAGAATTTCTTTTTTGAAGAGATGATTATATAGAAGGGTTATTTGGATAGGTGACTCAAAATAAAGGCATAATCGTAAAAGTAACCTCACCAATTAATTGTTTTGAGAGATGACCTAATTTGGACATTTTCACCCTTATTTATTTCCCTCCAAAAACACATAAGATCCCCTTCAAATACATGATATCCCACCAAAAGCAGAAAACTTTAGTTTTACCTCTCTCATCGGTACTACGTCTATTTGCATATCTCTCACTAACATTGTGAGTACATCCTTATACACCATTATTGCAACCCACCATCAAAATTGAGGTAATAGGAGCAGAGTAGATTTAAAGAAAAACGTATGGCGAGGTCAAATGAAGGTATGTGAACCCATTTGGGAAAAACAATTACCTTAGTTTTGCTATTCTCAACATTATTTGGTTGTAGGGAAAAAAAATGAAAATTTTAAAGTAAACATGATTGAAATTTTTTTTAGAGTAAACATGAGTGAAATTTTTTGTTAAAAAGATTTGTATGAAAAGAGTAAAGTTCGTATTTAACATGTAAAAACTGGACATAACTAGTGTTAAGTTCTTTATATATAAAACTTGAAGATAATTGAGTACAGTTCAACATGTTAACTGAAAACTTTGCGGGATTGAGTTACTTATCCAAATAACTACTATTTTAATATTGTTTTTTTATATCAATAACTCAATTTATTTATTTGTTTTTGTTACAGTGATTGATGAAGTGGGAATAATGCTTTTGTATGAAGGAGATTGGGTGCAAAATGGAAACATGTACTACTTTGAAGGTTGCCAAGATAAAGGTATTGAACTTAAGAAGACTACAACATATGAAGAATTATTGAAGATTGTTTGTCACATTTTGAAAGTAGATCCAACAGAGCACAATCTTTCGATGAAGTATGTATTCAATGGCAATATACCATCCACTCCTATACAGCTAAGAGATGATGGAGATGTGAAATTTTTCATTCATTTAAGTTGTACTGATGGTAAGTTTCTAGTTCCATTATGTATCACAATACAGAAAAGAAGTGGCAATCATGGGTATGAATCAATCATCAACACTGATTTTGGCTCTCATACTTTATCTAGGGTTGAGAAAGAAATCAATATGCACCCAATATTCATAAATAGTAGTGAATCTTTGAGTGGTTTTGATGATGAAAATAGAACAAGGTTAAGCCATGATCCACTTAATTGTTTTGATTCTCATAACTTGAATATGAACAAAGATGATGAAGATGGTGGAATGAATGTCAACCCGAACAAGGATAGCCAAGTAATGCAAATTTATGTAATGGAAAAAGCAATAACGGAATATGAAAGTCATGTAGAAGAAAGCATAGAGGAACCATTTATAGTTGGTTATAGTGAAATTGGTGATGACTACATGGAAGAGCACCAAATATACTCCAATAAGAAAGAATTGCAGAAGAAGTTGTACATGATTGCTTTGAAAAGAAAGTTTCAGTTCAAAACATTAAAATCTTCGACCAAGTTATTTTTTGTTGGATGTGTCGATAAAGAATGCAAGTGGCGACTTCATGCAATCAAGTTGGGAAATTCTGATCTATTTCAAATAAGGAAATATCATTCAACACACACTTGTAGCTTGGATATGATATCCTGTGATCATCGTCATGCAAGTAGTTGGTTGATTGGTGAAAGGATAAGATAAATATATCAAGGGGTTGGTTGTCAATATCGACCAAAAGACATTGTAGCTAATATTCGAAACAAGTTCAGTGTGGGGATAAGCTATGATAAGGCATGGAGAGCTAGAGAATTTGCTCTAAGTTTTATTAAAGGATCACCAGAGGAGTCCTATAGTGCTTTACCATCTTATTGTTATGTGTTAGAGCAAAAAAAATCTTGGCACCATTACTAATATAGTTATTAACCATGACAATCAATTTAAGTATTTTTTTATGGCTCTTGGTCCATGTATTTCTGGGTTTCGTACATCAATAAGGCCTATCATTACAATCGATGGAACATTTTTTAAGGCAAAGTACTTAGGAACGTTGTTTGTTGCTGCATGTAAGGATGGAAACAATCAGATATACCCTTCATGTTTCAGAATTGGTGATTATGAAAATGATGCTTCTTGGGAATGGTTCCTAAAAAAATTGCATGGAGCAATTGGCCATGCTGATGATCTCGTGGTGGCTTCAGATCGTCACAACAATATTGAAAAAGTTGTGCGAAAAGTTTTTCCTCATGCAAGCCATGGTGTGTGCACTTATCACATGAAGCAAAACCTCAAAACAAAGTTTAAAAATGTCGAAGTCCATAAGTTGTTTCATGATGCTGCTTATACATACCGTTTGTCAGAATTCAATGTTATATTTGGGCAACTACAAATGATTTCTCTAAGAACAACAACATATATAATAAATACAGGTGTTGAGCGATGGGTATGTTCACATTCTACCAAAAAAAGATATAACATTATGACCATAGGGATTGCTGAAAGTTTGAATGCTATGTTAAAAGATACAAGAGATCTTCCTATTTTGCAATTAATTGAAGAGTTAAGAAATTTACTTCAAAAATGGTTTGCAAACCATAAACAACAAGCATTATCAATGACAACTGAGCTAACAACATAGGCTGATGGAGAGCTTCATGTAAGGTACAATACATCCTCAACATATGAAGTTGAAATAATCAACTCGATGGAGTATAATGTTAAATATAATGGTGTCAATGATCATGTGAATTTACATAATCATTCATGCACATGTCAATGTTTTGATCTTGATCACTACCGTGTTCACATGCTATTGCTGCTTGTAGATATGCACATATGTCATGCTATCCTTTATGCTCCAAATATTACACAGTGAACTTATTATTATCTTCATATGCTGAGTTCATCTATCCTCCTGGACATCAAATGGATTGGATGATATCTGATGATATAAGCAGTAAAGTTTTATTACCACCGAAAACGAGGTGGCTAGCAGAAAAACCAAGGAATGAAAGAATTTATTCGGGTGGAAAGGGTAAGCGCAGACGACGCTGTGGTCGATGTGGTGATTATGGTCATAATTGAAAGTCATACAAACGACCAATCCCCCTGCATTATCAAAATGATAATAGTGGACACACTGAAATAGGCATGCAAGATTGCTCCTTAAAATCAGAGAATGAATGAAACTATCACTAAGCCAATTTTATGGTGAATTTTTTGTTGTTTTTTGTAGATGATGATCGGGCATATAAAAGATTTGATATTGTAATTTTTTTGTATATTGTGAATAGGGGCACAAAACATGTAATCGTACTTTTATTCAGTCTCTTTTAATTGAATGTTGAACTTAAAGCTTAAAAATGAAGTTTAAGTTCATCCCTCAATACCAACTCATTTGAAATGACAAGTGAACTTTTTACTTTTTTGGAATACTAGTCTCGTTAGTATTTGATCATACATATTTGGAGATGTTTTAATCTTTTATTGATGTTAAGATCAAACACATTATGTATGTTGAGATCATACATAGATACAACTTTAATTGAGGATATTCACCTAAACTACACTAGGGTTAAGTTTCTTTTACAAATAACTTAACAATGATTAAGTTTAAGTTATAAAAACTTACCTGAACAAAAGTGAAGTTAAGTTTTTTTACTAAAGAACTTAGTAAGAGTTAAGTTTCAATTAGGGATATTCAACTAAACTGTACTAGGGTTAAGTTTATTTTCCAAAGAACTTAATAGTGGTTAAGTTTCAGTTAAAAAAAAATTACCTGAACAAAACTAAAGTTAAGTTTTTTTAACAAAGAACTTAATAGGAGTTAAGTTTTAATTAAGGATATACACTTGAACTGCACTAGGGTTAAGTCTAATTTACAAGTAACTTAACACTCGTTAAGTTTGAATTAAAACAAATGTCCTGAACTTAACTGAAGTTAAGTTTTTTTAATAAATAACTTAGTAGGAGTTAAGTTTTAATTGAGGATGTTCACTTGAACTGCACTAGGGTTAAGTTTCTTTTACAAGTAACTTAACACTCGTTAAGTTTGAGCAAAAAAAATATGAGCTCTACATTGAAATTTAAGTTTCTATTATTATGCTTACTACAATAAATTCAAACCTGTTAACAATCATAATACAGTCACATTTATAAAATAAAATAAATAAAAAATTACAACCATTCATTTCTTTGGATGTATGAAAAGCATGTAACTATTAAAATACATGCTATAACATAGGAATTTACTAAACAAAAAACTTCAATGTCATTACATAGAAACATCTTCCACTATCCAATTACAATCCATTTACAATAGTAGGATCACATAGGAAGTTTTTTATGGAAAAATAACTCCACTGCCATCTTCTCATGAAACCAATCCATTCGCTCGCCTGTTAGTGTATCCATTGGATGGTTGTGCATCAGGTATTCTGCAAATTTGATCCAAAACATACCACAATCACCACTGCATGAACACAAAAAATATGATGTTAGCAATGTTAAATATTATTGTATATATAATGAAATATGTGTGTTGGCATGGAAAATATTGTACTTACTCCTTTGTTTGTTGTGGAATGTTGTTCAATCTCTCAATGTCCCATGCACGTTCACCCTTGGGGTCACCATTCTCCCCATAGTATTTTGTAGCACTTAAGATACATGTTAACAACATTGCTATGGGTGTGACAAGTGTTTTCAATCTATTAGGTTTGTTAATTGACTTTAAGGAGTCATAAATGTAAATTCTCCTACTACGAAGGTGGACAACTCCCAGTACCCAATGTGTGTTCCTTAGATTGATAGGAACATATATGACACCAACTTCAGACCATTTCAAAGAAGGCCTAGGATAAAGACCCATGGCATAAACGATGAGGATGTCATCTTTCGGTAAAATGTATTTGTTCCATATCTTTTTATTCATTCTCCAACAAACCATCTACTTTTTGCTACATAAGGAAAAAATAATTGAAAGTGGTGAATATAACTTTGAAAACAAAGTGAAACAAAGTTAAAATGCACTAATATGCATACCCAAAATAATGTGTCAGTGATAGTGAATTTTTGTGTAAACACATCAGAGTTTGGTATCCTCCTTTTCCGAAAAAAGTGTAAAGCGGCATCAATATGCTGAAAATTATAATCCAACAAATTTTGTATATTAATGAATAACGTAGACAACAATCACAAATCGAGTCACTGAGCCATTCTCCAAGAAGCATTATTTTCTAAAACCATTTTTGGTCCATCTCCGTATACTCAATGTTCACTTCAAACCTTTATGTCATATAAGGAAATAAACCATTTGTCAACTTCATAAATTACATAAAAAAAATTAATTAATTGAGTCAATATTGTAGATAACTTACTCTTCTTCAATTTCATCATTAATATATTCTGTATAAGCCACATTTGCCTCCATTGATGGTGGCCACAATGGATCAAAGATTGATGATGTTATATTAGTCTTACTCATTAATAACTTCCTTCTCTTTGTGGGATTTGTAAATGGGTGTTGCAGTGATGAGATTTCTTTACCTCCCTTCTTTGCTTAAAGATATTCAATGATAGTTGATGTAGGAAAACATGAACTACTGTTGCATCAGGTGGGTCATCCTTCAAAGCCTCCTTATCATTGTCTTTCCTCGATGTCTCAATTTTTTCTAACTTTAATTTGAAGTCCAATGTTGTTTCATTTCCCATTGTTGCAGTGTATAGCTCATTACTCAGTTTTCCAACCTGAAATTGCATAGAAATATATAAATATATTTGAAAAGGCATTGTTAGTAATTCAAAAAATATAAAGAATATAAGATCGTGGAAAAATATTAACTAGTGTTTCATTCTGTGCATCATCCATTGAAGCCCCCTTCTTATTGTCTTTTCCCGATGTTTTGAAATTTTCCTAACTTTGATTAGAAGTCCATCATCATACCATTCCCCATTGTAGCATTATATGGCTCACTTCTTGGGTTTCGAATCTAAAATTGCATAGAAATATATTAATATATTTTAAAATGTGTTGTTGGTTTTATAAAAAAATAAATAATCTAATACATGTTACTAACATCCAACAACAGCTCGCTCAAACCATCAATCTTGCTTCCTATTTCTTTCACTTCTGTTTTGACTTCATTAAAATTTGCTTCTATCTTTTCTTGAAAGTTGATGAACATCATAAGCAATTCCTTTACATAAGAAAAAACATTATAACATTAGTCAAACATTCTTAAACATGTATAGTGAAATAATATTAATAACTTTCACTTTAGTTACCTTGAATGAAGGTAATTTAGAACTATCACCTTCTTTTCCACCTTTCATTGTTGCTGCTGCTGCAGTATAAGCCTCAGCTTCCTCATGATCTTCATTTTTCTCCCAATCATTCACATTATCTTGTAAGGCATCATCCGATTAAGCTTCAAATTCAAAACATTTCACATACTCTTGTTCACGCTCTTCCAATGTCGAAATGAGTATGGAATGCAAAGATAACTAATAATTCAAGATAGAAAGAAAGTAATTAATAATAAGAATATGGTTATGTAAATAAGAAAGCAAGTATAAGTAAAAATTAAGATATCACTCACATTTGACTCTACAAATAATGATTGAATCTCAACGTACTTTGGAGTTGCAGTCCCTATCCAATTTAAAATTCTTGGAAAACTTCTACCAATGCGACTTGCATATTTCATTCCAAGCAATGGAATGACTTCATATGCCCAAATGTGAAAGGCATATGGAAATCCCACAAGTGCATATGTCTTCATCAAGATTTGATTTCCCATTTAACTTTGCCTTAGTTTTTGTCTTCTTTGTGCTCATTCTCTTGCCTTTCTTACATAATGTGATGAAAACCTCTTCCAATTGATCATTGCGAATCTTATTCTCTCTATTGAAATACTGATCTCTTATCATTAAAGATATTATGTCAAAAGTGTGAAATTTTCCCAAATTTCAACCCGGTTATCAATGCAAACTCCAACGCACTAAATCTCAAACCTTTAGAGTGAACAAGTATCCACATGTCATCTTTTTTTTTTTTTAATGTCACATTGGTGTAACAGCATATTATGAACAATTTGAGCAAAAAAAATCAAATTAGTCATACCCAAGAAGTGGCCAAAACAAGATGTTTTAAACATCTCTAGTTGGGTTTCATTCAAGTTCTTCTTTATATTGTCAATGGCAATAATGTGGGATAAGCAAGCCACCTTAGATGGGAAGTGATCTTCATTACGTATTTTTTGTATGAAGATTGTTGAAGAAGTGGTAGCCTGCAAAGTCACATACATTGTGCTTCACATTAAGAAAATATATTAAGAGTTACAAACATTTTGCATGAACTAAAATAAATTACAAAAAATTTAACTACTTCTATTAAAATCAAAATACCAATTCAATTAATTATATTGTAAGCAAGTTTCAAATATTTTAACTGAGAACTTAACTACAGTTATGTTATTTTTCAATGAGACTTAACCTTGGTTAAGTTCAAGTGAATTTTTATTTTTTAATAACTTAACCTCAGTTAAGTTCTTTGTATATAAAACTTAACTATAGTTTAGTTTAAATGAATATTTTGATTAACATATAAAAAACTTAACTTGATTAGTTCATTATTTATGGCAAACTTGAGATATAATATCATCTATAGACTTATTATCTAGACTTAACTTATTTGGTATATTTTTAGCATAAGAAATGCACTAGATATATGTTTTGCTATTGAAGGAGTAATCTCATATACAAGAATCATCAACACATTAACATCCCAAATAGTACCAAAAATACAAACCTTCTCATCAAATTCTTCAGTATTTTCCATTAAAGATGAGTAGTTCACTTTGTTCACTTTCTAAGATGATCACTTTTGGAGTTATACTAGATTGCAAATCTAAGTTTTTTTTCCTTGTCCTTGAAAAATAAATATAAAAAAAATTCAAATAACAATCATGCATTTACTTATTAAAATCCATAAGTTTATACTATATATATATATATATAGAGAGAGAGAGAGAGAGAGAGAGAAATAAAGACCATTGTATAACATTCTTTTACATCACCTTAGAAACAATTTTTAGAAATTTTCATTTTCATAAAACTTACACTATATTTTTCATTGAATTCTTTTAAATCTTTTATTGATGAAAGAGATTGCATGATGCACATGATTTTCTAATGAGTTCAAACACTTTGGTTATTCATGCCTAAATTTTAAGAACTAATCATGAGTCCATATCATATTACTTATCCTTGCATTTATATCTAGATATAAATGAAGTTCTAAAGGACCATCCTTACTTATAGAAAGCATATGGTAGAAGTATTTTGGCTATGCATATGCATCATCTAACTCAATATTTTAGTTGTGAGTAATATTTCATTCCTTAGTTGGGATAATTCTTTGTCATGACTTTTGTTAGAGATTACTATTTCAATTTTTTGGTTTGCATTATAGGACCAACTAGGTCCCAAATTTAGCAAATGTCACTTATGATCTAGTAAAAACAAACTAGGTTTAGACCTTGATGGGGTGTTCCTTAATGTTGGTTCACATCCAAGGGAAAGCAGGGATTTTCTTCTCAATCTATACAAGAAAAATGGAAACTGTAGATAGGCAAGGGATGCAAATTGTTTGATGAAAATTGAGATTTTCAGTTAAACCAACTTCCTATCCCTTGGGAAAAGAACTACAAATAGGAAAAGATTTTTTTTCCCAAACTTCTAAAAAACTAGACACCCAATTGGCAAAGACTACAATGATCTCCAATTTTGTTATTAATAAAAAAGAATGACTATTCATGTATATCATATTGGTTCCATTACTTAAAAGTTAAGCAACACAATTGACATGAATGCTCATAGAAGAAGTATTGTTTTCACTTTATGATAGAAGCCAAAACTACTCTAAAAAAGGGTTTTGAATTTTGGAAAAGAAATCAAAACCATTCTTCCAACACTGCTCATGGAAAAAGACTTCAGCAACATCTTCAATATCTCCACCTAGGGGGTTTAAGGAAACAAATTCATATTCTTATGGGACGAATGAAATTTTTCTTCCAATCACCAGGGAGGAGATATCAAAATGGGGGCAAATTCTATTTCTCTTATTATGATTCAACTTTACAAGACCAAATTGGTCAACACATTTGTCACTTTTCTACTAGATTTATACACTATAGAAACAGAGCATTTACCACAACATCATGCTTCAAAATCTTAACAACTAGAGCAAAACATAAAAATAAAATAGCCAAGAAATCTAATTAAAGACATTTTTTTTCAATTC
The DNA here is from genome assembly GCA_030254885.1 of Vitis rotundifolia. Taxonomy (NCBI): domain Eukaryota; kingdom Viridiplantae; phylum Streptophyta; class Magnoliopsida; order Vitales; family Vitaceae; genus Vitis; species Vitis rotundifolia. Next base: position 11,928,403 of record CM058170.1, read on the forward strand.
AACTAGATATCTTCTTTGGTAGACTAATGTGTTTTTAGAGTTCAAAATCAAAAAGGAATATGCTAACAAATTTAAGAAAAACTCTTATATTTATGCTTAACAAAAAGTGAACGTATAAACCTATTACTTTCTCACGCATTTTTTCTGAAACCATGCAGAAAGAAAACACACACCTCAGGTGAATGTATGAAATCAACAAAGAGAAGAATAAAAAAAACAAACTATTTCAAAGTAATAAACATACTTTTCAAGATCCTTTTCGGTTTTCTTCCACTTCGTTTCGTTCTCTTCTTTTCCCGCGTTTTTTCAGAAACTGGAAAAAAAAAATTCACACTTCAATCAAATGAATAACCTTTTACAATCCTTTTACATAGATAATCAACAACAATACGCAAATCTGCACAAAAAAATAAATAAATAAAACAAAAACAAAAAATATATATATCAGAAGACCATAGAGTGTGTTGTAGTCTACCATTCAAGAGAGAACCCTTGGTTCGTTCTCTTTCTTTTCCTTTCTACTCTTTTGAATTTCAAAGGTTTCTCTTTTTTTCAAGATCCTTTTTGGTTCTCTTCCACTTCATTTCGTTCTCTTCCTTTCCCGCATTTTTTCAGAAACTAGAGAAAAAAAATTCAGACTTCAATCAAATGAATAACCTTTTAGAATCCTTTAACATAGATAATCAACAACAATACGCAAATCTATAAAAAAAAAACCAAAAAACAAAAAAAAAAAATATCAGAAGACCATAGAGTGCATTGCAGTCTACCATTCAAGAGAAAACCCTTGGCTCTTTTGAATTTCTCTTTCTTTCTGCTCTTTTGAATTTCAAAGGTTTCTCTTTTTTTTTTTTCAAGGGTAATTTAGTCCAAAATGGGTCATTCTTCAGGTTTTAAAAAGGCAGAGGTCATTTTTCCAAATACCACCTTATTTTGGCAGTTTTAACCAAATAACCCTATATAGAATGTCATCTAATTTATTTCACAAAAGTTTGGGACATCATTGGACATTTTTACAAAGACAAAGCATCTAACTTAGCTTTTAGGTAGAAAGGCTTGAAGATAACTACAATATGGGCAACAATGACTAGCTTTTTTAAAGCAAAATACATTTATATATAAGGAGTCATCACTTTTGATCTTCCAACCAAAAATGATGGCCTTATTTTTAATTAGCCTCCCCACTTACCTAAAACTATACTTGGTGGTGGGTCAATTTAATTATATGGTTGAAAAGGCTCCTCTAGATTCCTTGAAAGAGCATTAACTTAATGGCTCACTGTTTAAATTGGCACACCTCATGTAAATTGGGTTTTGTCCCTTTTGCTTAACCTAAAAGACCCTCTTAAGCTAATGTGTTCATTCTTTCTTACTCACTGTAGCATAACCTAGCATGCCAAATGCAAGCTTTCATACTAGAATTACTAGAAGATGTAATTTTTTAAAAATCATTATCATTAAAACTATTATTTATCATGGTGTTAAGCATCATAAGGTCGTCTTACAAATAACCATGTTAAGGTTCTAGTTATATCAATCTAAAATAAACATGCTAGGGAAGTAAATAGGATGATAGCTAGTTTTTGTAAATTTAAACAATAGAGAATAAAAGTAATTATTATATGCAGTTATGTGGAATTATAGAACAAATATAATGGAAGAGTAATAACATAAAAAATAAAGAGAAAGGATAAAGAAAAACACAACACTAGTTTTCATGATGAAACATGCAACTCTACCTATATTCACCTCCTCAAGTCCCAATCAAGTGAGGGTCTCACTATGACCAAGGCTTTCAACCTAAACCTTCAAGCATATAATTAGATTACAGTTTCAATTAATCTTTCTAGACTTATGACTCCAATCACTCCCTTGGATCATATTTCCACGACACCCTCTACATATAACTCAAGAGAACAACTCTTAAAACCTCCAAGTGTTACACTACACTTGGAAACCCTTAAGTGTTACTAGATAATTAAGCCCACCTAACAAAGTATGTAAGAATAGATTTTACAAAAATATATCTTCTAGTTTATAATTTGGGACAATGGAAGACAAAAAAACTAGAGTTAAATGGTGCACCAAGATAAAATGCAAGTTAAAGAAAGTATTTTCAAAAACCACTTCTTCAAGGTTCAAATAATATATAAGAACCATATTCAAAAGAACAAGTTTGAAGCCTTTAAATAGAAGTTAGAAGTTCAAACTAATCGTAACATAGTTCATGTTCAACTTATCAACCGGCTACCAGCCATTAGGATAATAATTGTCCAATTGATCCTCAATTAGTTCTCAACCAATCAAGGCTCAATAGCTAGTATAAATAAGGTTTTGCCAGTCAACATTTTTGCTCCCCAACTAATTAAGCTTAACTACCTCAACTTATTTCGATGTATCTCAAAGTACTGATTACATTGTTTTTGCAAAATTTGAAACAAGATAAGGTCAAAAAACCTCGGCTAATAACTTCTTAACTTTGAAAAACCTTTGAAATTATTTTAAGCACATTAAAAAATTAATTTTTTCCTCAAATCAAATTTTCATAAATTTATAAAAGAATTGGAAACAATTTAATACTTGAATGAACTTAAGAAAGTTAGATGAATAAAGTGTAAAATAAAATTCATGATCCAAGTGCATCAACAACCATATAAAGAGATCTTAGAATAGTTATTGATTCATCTTCTCTTTAATATCTTCTTCTTATTCTTGATTTTTTTTTTTTTTTGATATATCTATGACGGTCTTTTTGAAAATCTTTTTATCCAAAAACATATATACTTAGGATAAATCATTGGTTTCAAACATTATTTTGTAATTATCAAAACTGAGATCAATCAAACCTTGGTTTAACAAACCATTATAAGTTAGAATTGTGTGGTTATATATCTCAAATTATAGCCTAGATTAAGTACATAAATAGAAAGCAAATTCCATTGAATCTAGAGAGCATGTAGCACATCATCAAGCACAAGAATCTAACCACCATGCAAATTGTAAAGTCAACTTACAATAACAATTCTTAATTTTTCTTCAACTCTCCTATTATTTCCCACACATATCTAACGTGAACTAGATGGGATTCAACAATACTAGATATCATTATTTTTCCTTCGATTAGTTTATTAATTAATTTCTCAAAACAAGTTTTAGAACTTGGATTAGATAAATGGTTGCATATCATATAATTTTCGGCTTTAAAATGTGGATAAATATAAGCAAAGATAAAAATATTGGTAAATACAGATATATCGAGACTTGGGTTTTATGGATATATCATAAATATTGGTAAATATTTTGATAAAAATATTGGTGGGATGGAAATTATTCAAAATTCATGGAAATGTTTGGAAAATTTTCATAAAATAATAAAAGAAGCAAGAATACACATGTTTAAATTATTTTGTAAGTGTAATTGAAATGGATATAGTTAAGGAGAAAAATATCGATAAACACAAATATATTAGTTAATTTGATACTTGGATTTTAAGAATAGAAAATATGAATTTTGGAGGTGTACACTTAGAATTAGCCTTGATTTGGAGTTAATCCAACACTTCAACACCTAATTCCCAAAATTAAAAAATTTTGAGAGAGATCACAAAAATAAATAAATAAATAAAATGGAGCAATAAAATATCAAGAAGTTTTCAATTCACTTATGTATGAAATGAAATGAATTTTGGGTATCTATAGAATTTTTTGGTCTAACTAGTCGTTGGATGATCAAATAACCGTTATAAATTAATTCTAGCCACTAGATCGAAATTTGGTTGAAATCTGGCCATAAGATCTTGATCTAGCCATTTGGAACATTTCCTAATTATTAGACCAAGTCCAGAATCATTTTCCACCATTGGATCACAAATCTAACCATTGGATACCTTTACAAAAACATGATTGGAATATGGGCTATTGGATCATAAAAAATAAAAATAAAAAAATAAAGATCAATCTAATTGTTGGATGAAACAAGGGGTTTAAAAGGGATCAATTTATTGGCAATTTTTTCAAAAAATCAACGATTTATCATCGATTTATTGCTCATTTTTAAAAAAAATCACAGATAAATCATTGATTTTTTTATACTCTCCACGACCTATTTTCCTTTGTCGATTTTTCTACAATTTATCAATTTTTAATCGATATTTCACTAATATATCAACGATATTCCAAATTTTTTGCCCAACCGACTTTCGATAGCCAATATTGTGTCAACAACTCTTGATATTTCAGCGAAATATCCTAAAATTTTCAACCCTAAATATAAGTGGCTATGTTTAAATTCGAGAAATATAAGAAAAGGATAAATATGCATTCTAATGAACTTTTTCCAAGGACTTAATATAATATAAAATTGTTCACCATATGCTAATTATATTATTATTTGATTAAGTCTTGTGAACCGTAAAATGAAAAAATGGATCTTGTGAACCATGAGGGAAAAAATAAATAAATTAGATGAAAGGAAAGGAAATAAAAAAAAAAATGAAACAACATATATATATAGGTTAAACTTAATATTTTTTTTCTTAAATGTTTGTCAATGAAGGTGAATCTCAATAATGGACTATACCTAAAAGGAGTGAATAGGTGTTTTTTCAACCAATTCAAAAAGATTCCCAACACTTATTATTTAACCATAAAATTTCTCATACTTTTTTTTTTCTCTTCAAATACTTTCCAACAAAGACTAAAAGAAACATGCAAGTATGAATGCAAGAACACTGTCCCAACAATTTTCAAATGCAAGTCATATGCAAGTCATATGCACATGCTTCAACACTCCCCAACATAGTTCATAAGAACAATTTCTTAATAACACAAATTGTAATTTCTACTGAATGGCTATATAAATATAAATAGAAAAAAAATATTCAAGTTATCCAAAAAAAATCACACCTATTTCAACTCAATGTCTATTCATTCAACTTATATCTGCAACTAATAAATGAAAACTAAAACTAAAAATAAATTAAGGAGTATAATAAGAGAAAAAGAAACAATAACACCATAATTTACATAGAAAACCTTCGAAGAGATAAAAAACCCATAGGCCTATCACCAATAAAAAAAATTCACTATAAAAAACAAACAATGTGTACAAGGATTCAACTAAGTCAAGTCCTCTAATCATTCACGAACTACTTGACCAACACCTTCTTATTTTAACCACATAGCTTCATCTTTCAAAACATACTTGGCATCCTCACCAAGTTTGATCTTAGTCTCTTCTTGAAGCTCAATCATTTAATCAAGAAGAAAATGGGTTTTCACCCAAACCCAAAAATAAGATCTTCTCGGCAACCAAACACCTTAAATTTGGTAAGAAAGGAGAGCACAAGGGGCAACTACAAGTTTTTCTCTCAAGTGTTCTCTCACCAAAACAACAAGCAATATTAGGTTTTTAAATAAAAGAAACCCTTGATCCAACAATTAAAATAACATCAAGAAAAGTAACCTGGATTGATCTTAGAATAAGGCATTTAAACACTTACTAAAAATATGCTTCCCAAACCTCTCTAACTCCTCAAAAAAAATATTTCAAAAAAAACAACAATTTGAAAGACATGGTTGATTTAATTTCATACAACTTCAACCTAAACTTTATACTTTGGTCTCTTGACAAATCCAACAACTTGATGTTCATTAGGTAAGTAGTCCGAAGAAGGATTTAGAAAAACCAAGTTAGAAAACACTTAGAAATTTTTTCCAAAATTGCCAACCTAGGTAAACACTCACAATCAAGATTTGTTTTTCTTCTTTTAACTTTTATACAAAATTGATTGAAACTATATAAGTTTATAAAATAATTTATTATATTTGAATTTTCTTTGTACTTTTAAGTAAATTAAATAAAAGAATTTAGATTCTTTTCTATATATTCTTTTTATTTCATACTTTTCATAATCTAAATGTAGCTTGAGGTCCTTTTTTATTTTAAATTTTGAACTTGAGATATTTTATTACTATTTGTTTTTAAATATTATTTTAGATACTTTATCTAGATATATAATAAATAAAAAAATTTAATTTTAATTTAAAACCTAAAGTTTGAAAACACTTTTGCTTCTATTTATATTCTAATTCAAATCTTTTCACATTTCAAATAAAAGAAAAAAAAAATAAGATATAGTATTTTATGTAGCAAACTACATATATAGTGCATTAGGTTATTTAAATTTAGTTGACAATTTTATGCTATTTATTTTTATTAAGACTCTTGTTATAAAATCAACTCAAAATAATAGAAGTATTATGGAGTTATGTGAAGGCTAATGACATTTTAAAAAAAAAAAGTAGACAAATGGGAAATTGAGAGTGTAAATTTAACTAGAAAAAGGAAATCTTTCTAGAAATAAAATTAAAAATGAAGAATTAGGAAGAAGCACCCTCAAGGGTTGCTCCAACACCCTTGAATGGCACCCAAACATTCAATCACTAACCAGCCTAGCTTTGGAAGTTTTCCAATTTCTAATTGTCCTAAGTTTCCTAAACTTTGTTATGGTAAAATAAGGTTTTTAATTGAAGTCCAAGTTCATTAGGATTTATTTCTTATACCTTATATTGTGTGTTTTCAAATACACTCGCCCTAAGCATCACTTCATCATTCTTTTACAATTTCAATACTCTCAAAAAGAAAATCTTTTGCTCATTGGAGTTTGTGATACAAAATTGCTTCCCGTAAAAGTGTTGAGAAGCCCACTAAGGAGTAACAAGATGTTGCATTGCAAACGTAAGAATAGGTATAGATATTAGTAGTATAAGTCTCAAAAGAATTAGTAATTAACTATCATGTAAAATTGTGTATTTAGTGGATTTTGTTAAGATTTTGAGTCTTGTTTATATGTTGGCAATTTTGTTCATTTTAATATTTAGCCATAGAAGTCCTTTTAGATAGAGACTTGCTCTCCATTTAAGATTAAGGGTTTTTGTTCGTTCAATCAGGAAGTCACATATATGTCTAAAAAAATTTGGCTTGTGGCATATTAAGCTCCTATGAGGTATAAAGAGATTCAGTTTTGTTTTGAACTTAAAATGATTTAAAGTTATTTTTTAAAAAAGGTGGGACCACTCAAGTGGCCTGAAGCACTCAAGCGATCAAGACCACTTAAGCAATCCTTACCACTCAAGCGCCCAAGGCTCTCAAGTAGTGGGTAAGTTGGCTCGAGTGGTTGTGTTATTTCTGTAGAGAATTTTTCATGCAAATTCTACTGAGAAATCTTCCAAAACCATAACTCTTCAACTTAGTTACCTATAAATACCTCATTATAACCCTTTAAAGATAGGAGATCTCATTTCATTTGAGAGGGTTTCATCGAGGAGAAAGCCTAATGTGTCATAATATTCTCAATCTCTCACTCAAAGAATTCAAGTATTGAATCTTGGGTTGAAAACCATCTCTTCAACGAGGCTAAAGTGATCCAATAGAGCAATTGAAGGTTACCATGTCGTGAATATAAATCAAGTTGTAGGTACTGAAGAGGAAGTCTTTAGGATAAAACGGTCAAGTAAATCTATATAACTTGATTTCATATAGTGGATTTAGATTAGTATGTATTAGACCTCGTGATTTTTTATCTCCACAGTTAGTATGGGGTTTTCCATGTAAAAATCTCATGCACATTGCATATTTTTTAATTTCATTACTATATCATTGAATATTTCGTTATCATTGTTATCCCTAACATCTCGCAAGTTATCCCTAAAAGATAAAAATCATATTTTTATATTTAAAGATTTTCAGGATAACTCATTTGGTTATACAGGTATCCCTATTATCTCTTAGAATAAAAATTAAGGATAATACATATAATTTTTTATTTTAAATTTTAAAATTACTCATCCACCTCCGTCCCCTCTTGGGTTTTCCCTATTGGACTTTTAGTTTTTTAGATTTAACTCTACAATTTGTTAATCCCGTTATTTTTATACTCACAAGGTCTCTAGACAGCTTTATGAGTAGTTTTCCATATAGATTACTTGTATACCGATGTAATTGAAATTTTTCAGGATTAATTTATATTTAATATTCTAATCAAAGAGCTTGAAAAAAAAAAAAACCGGATTTTTCAAGCCATTAATTATTTGTTAGAGTATTTGTTCTCCCCCAAAGTAGTTCAATATAGATATATATAGAAAAGTGTTGGGTCAATAGGTTTCATTAAATATAAAGACAAACCATGAGAGACAACTCTTAGGTTCAGTTAGGTTTCATTAGGCTGTTTTCATTTTCTTTTGTTCTATCATATCCCTTTTATGGCTTTGCAGGCTATATATATGCATCGATAATGTATACTAACATTCAACATAGTTAATCAGTCAAAATGCATGAAGAAGAAGGTGTAGGCATGGGCTATGAAAAGAGCAAGATTCTTGTGTTTGGAGGAACGGGGTATCTGGGTAAATACATGGTGAAGAAAAGCGTTTCCATGGACCATCCGACGTATGCCTATGTTCGGCCTGTTAAGCCGAATACCGATGCTTCCAAGCTAGAGTCGCACCATCAATTTGAATCCATGGGAGCATCTTTTGTGTTTGTAAAATGTGTTCAAGTTATATTGGCAGGTCGCATCAAGTTTGAATTTGTGAAAGAATCTAGTAAGATAGAACAAACAATGTTGTTTTATGCAGCTCGGTTGAATTTTGAGGAAGATGTAGCAGCATACACCATAAAAGCAGCAGTAGATCCAAGGACAAGTAATGAAGTAATAATCAGCAGGCCACCAGGAAAATATACGATCTGTTTGGCAACTGTGAGTTGAAGAACAATTTTTATGAGGATTATTTTAAAAATTAATTATACAAATATATAAAATAATTAAAAATAAATTACTAAATATAAATTTATTTTTATAATATAATTAAAAATATTAATAATAGATAAAAAAAAAACATTTCAAATTTTTAAACAAACTTTTATTTTATAAAACATCATAAAATAATTTTTTAAAACCATTTTTTAGAACCATTTTTTAAAATAATTATCAAACAAGGGCATAGTTTCTCGCCTTGATTTGATTTCTTCTGGGCAGAAAAAGACCGGAATCACATTCCAAAGGATTCACATTCCTGAAATGACATCATCAGCCACTCCCCAAGTAAGAAATTCATCCCTACTTAAATTTTTTTATAATCCAAACTGAAACTTTTTATAAAAAGTAATATTTTTCTAACTTGCATGTTGAGGTTCTTTCTCAAGTCTTACTTGTTCTTAAGAAAATTAGTCAAACAGATAAAAAAATTAAAAATAAATAAAAATAAAAATAAATTCTAAAAAAATGGCTCAACGAAGGTCTTAAAGAAATATGCATCCAATAGTCAATTAGTATGTGGTGGAAGGCGTTTAGAATGATTAATTCATGGCTTATCTCACATCCAATGAAAATGATGGTATGTTTCAAACAATTTCTGAAAACTTTGGCATCCAATGATGGTATGTTCCACCTACTCTTTGAAGGCAACTTTGGCATAATGCCAAAATCATTTCTGAAAATATCAAGCAGGCCAATTTTGAAAAGTTGTTTCAACATAATCTCTTACTGAACTTGTTTTAAGGAAATAAAAAGTCATAAAGGAATGTAAGCTCTTACTGAACTTGAAAATTAGTACTTTCTGTTTTTGAAAAGTTAATCCAATTTTACATATGAGCTTAAAAATGAGCTTTAAACTTTTGAAAGTCAATCCAAACACAGCAGTGCATATGCACATACCCATGCAAGCACAACACACTCAGAAGCTTTTATTAAGCTTAAAAAAATAGTTTTTGGCTTTTGAAAAATCAATACAACCCTTGATTATGCTTGAAAATGAGTCATTGTATGAAGAAATAAGACCCCACTTGATATGAGTGTGAAATATTTTAGAAGATCTAATGTAATACTTCAGCCCAAATTTTGTGTACTTCCATGGAATAATACTCATTTGGGCCTCTTGGAGTTGTGGTTTTCAGTTTGGAATAGGAGTCATCCTCCTGAAGACATCGATGGATTAAGACTTTGTCAGTATCATCAGTATATGAATAAGAAACTTGTAGGTGCTGATGTGCGGACTCTTCTGATAATGTACAGGACAAAGCGAACAACGTGAAGGGAGAAAACAATGTGATTTTATGGATTAGAAAAAAGAAAGAACGCTACGTGAGAGAAGACAAGGGATTAGCACAAGGAAACAGTTGTCGGACTGGCTGAAGATACTACAAACCGGCAAGGGACAATGATGGGTTGAAAAGAATTCCCTAGTCAAGAAATGAGAACTACCCTCTTTAAGAGTAGAAAGGAGACTTCTATCTAGACCTGAACTAGAGCCACACATTGGTTTTTGAGTGATTGGAGGGCTCATCTCTATAGAGATAGGTTTGAAGGGGACCCCCAATAGTCTCAATTTCAGGGAAGTGGTATATTTCTATCAGCTTTATGATGAGATATCGTGTGATGGGGAGCGGGTAGGAGCATTCTGCTAGTATGCCAACATGTGAGTTTTCCATCTAATATTAAGTTTCAGGCTAGCTATAGTTAAGAATGACCCTATTCAGACACAAGTACAGGCCAAGAACAAAATAGTTGCTGTCAACCAATTCAACGAGGACTGCTTACAAGAGGTTTTTTCGATTAGGCTCTCATGTTTTTTCGGTAAATGAGGTGTTCTTCGCCATACAAAAATGCTAAGTGTAACTTGTATTCAAGTAATGGTTTTACAAGCACAGGATTGCAGAGTGGGCCTTCATAAGCGCACTTCCATGCCTTCTTAATTCTATATTCAGTACCCCAAGATATAACCCATTCCTGATGAAAAAAACTAATTCTTTTTAGAGACTGTAATAAGATCCTAATCACATAAAGAATAAATATTGAAAATTAAAAACATCCAGACTTTCAGTGGCAGCCTGCCACTGGCAGGAACTGCTTCCCCACCTAGAGCTCATACTTCCATATCAGATTTGTAATTTCTGTTTCTATCGTGGCTGTGGACAATTGTTGTGTCATCTTCTTTCATGTCAGCGCAGGTAAAGGATCAATAATTCCAGAAGACAATGTTTCCCAACCTCTTGTCTTTGTTGTGATGCTTTTAGAAAGGAGTGCTCCAAATGGTTCCGTCGCCTTCACCACATCTTGCATGAACATCTTTGATTCTCTCCACTGATCTGCAAATTCCACTGCAGCTCCAATCAAATGATGCTACACAGACATTACCAGCCTGTGCCTTCCACTCGCAATCTGAAACCACCAAAATTAAGTATCCAAAAAGAACCCCATTTGGGAGGAATACTTTTACATGAAAAAAAGATGAGTAAAGAATATAATGGAAGAACCGTGTACCAGGTGGAGTCCCACAACATAAGTTGCGATCATCTATGTGCTCAACTTCGAGACCAATAAACCAGGCACCGAGTGACACATCTTCATTGGCATATTTGTGCAGAATTGGCCTGGATAATCAAAATAGCCAAATCTCCAAGGTTAACGAGTCTGAATAAGATATTAACGATCAATCAAACATCAAACCTTTTTTGATCATTCAAAACATTTTACCATTGAGAGATAAAAATCTGTTGTTCCATTTGAAAGAAATGGGTCTAATGTCACTAATATGAAACCGAAACATTTTCAAGGATATGGCATATACTAATGCAAGTTATGCAACAATTATATATTTCAGTATTGTAGCCTTATAGCATAACACAATATCATGATCAAGGTGTATTTATCATACATAAATGAAATGTCAATGAAATCATAATTTCAGTGACTAGAGAAAAAAATTTTAAATATTATATATAAAAACATTTTGGAAGATGGAATCTATGAGACTCTGTAGACTGAAAACCATTATCTGTTCTTACTGGTTGACAGAGATATATGTGGCCAAATCCTTTGAGATGGCATAAATCTGCCCGGTTGCATGCCGAAAGTACTTATTCCCCTCCTCTCCAAATTTCCAGTATTCAGGTTCATGATACTTCACAGTCCTGCAGACAAGAAAGAAATAAAGCAAGAAGAATTGAAAATTGAGATTCACCATAGTCAACCCAGGAACCAAATCAAGGATCTCTGTTCTCTTCATTAAGAGCTAGTAGGACTTACTTTTGAGAAAGAACAGGTCCAGATTTCATACATCCTATGTACACTCTGGGCTTTGAACGATGGCGGGCAAGTGTTGAAGCTAACATACCTGCATTTTCAAAACAAATAGAAAGTCCCAGTTCAGTAACTAGTCTGTGAGGCTAATAGTAAAGCTGGAAAGTACGTGAACTCTACATCCCACCAAACTTGGCTAGTTACCATCTCTAATCGCTATCTAGAAAATAAAGAAAGGAAGATAAGAAAAAATAAACAGGGAGCACAGACCTAAATTCACATGAACATCATCATCAACCTTGACATAGAACTCAGCATCCCATTGCGCAACCGCCATGGAAAAGAAGGTTTTCGTCTTTGCAGTTAACTCATGGTACCCTTCAACATGCTCCTGCACAGATAGTATAACATGGTTCAAACTGTAATTCCAGCAAAGCATCATATATCTTTCTCATCAACACCAAGCAATTCAAAACATGTTTTCTTACTAGTCTAAGGAAATCTTTATGCTGAGATTCTTCTGAGTCAATCGCTCGATCTAGAATGCTGCTAGAAGTTGCACTGTGTCATCAGGGCAAGTTTTGTTGAAGTCAGATTCCATTATGGATGATATGTTGCAGTATTATGCTTCTAATCAAATCTTATTTAGGAAAAAATGCAAGATTAAATATAGAAATTCAAAGCTTGCAACACACAACATGGAAAATAGGAAAAAGGTGGGAGATGTTTGTAAAGGGTTGATTCACCTTCACCTTTCCTTTTCCCTTTTTTTTAAAAAAAAAAAAAAATTCTTCCATATACTAAACATTAAAGTAGCGTTTTCTGGATATTATCCTTAAAGATACCAAAACTGTGTGCCTCTACTTTGAGTTTGCATAACATTAAATAATAGACACTAGATTTGCCATTTTTGTGTTCCATTATAAAATTCACACACTCAAAAAGAAAGCTCACTTGACTAGAACTTGTCCCAAGAATGTGTTCTTTTCCTACCCTGCTATGTTGATCAATCAAATCATTCCCTTTGAGAACAATTCTCATGTTGTACTAACTATAAAAGAAAATTTGTTCTATCACCCTTTGTTCTGATGATTCCCAAGTTCAAAAATGGCATACTATAATAAAGGGTACCTCTGATTTGATTTTTCTTAAGTGCAGAATGGTCTAATAAACTTAAGGTACCAAACCAGCTAAAGAAGCAATTCCAGCTCCCTCAAATTCAAGTGATGAAGAATAACCTGCAAAGAGGTCATGAGCTCATGCCCTGTTCCATAACTAGCTCAGAAGACTTGAAATGGAACTAATGAAAGTCTAAAAGAATAGTCTGTGCTTTGAAAAGATGGTACGCAAGACAAAAATAAAAAGGTTTCTTTCCCAACTATAAAGGCTTAAGAATCAAGGCCCATTGTTGGTTGAATGACTTCAGCTCGTAGGCAGAGAACAAAAAGGTGCCAAAAAGCCATGAGCTAAACTTTAGGACCATATCACCCATATCCTACATAAATGCCTATACAACTCCAGTGCCAATAGCCCCACACACATCCTTTCAAGGTACCCTAGGTATGCTGGAATAGGAATAGAAATAGGAATGGAGATGGACCTGAATCACAATACTCTTTGGAAGATAGGAATCAAAATCCTTACAAGAATGGGTTTTTTGATTTCTATGACAATGAATTTTTTATTCCTACTTTTATTGTCAGTTCTAATCTGAACATAGGAATGAATGGAAACGGAATGGATTTCCCATTCTCATTTCCTATTGTAGCATTCTGAACATGCCCTCAGAGTACATGCTGCTTCATCAGTATACTGTGACAGAAGCCAAACTTGAAGTTGATACAATGAAGACGGAATATACAGCCTACAGGTAACAAAATCCTCTCTGATCACATTAAGAGAAATCACCTTAATTTACCCTATTAAAACCAAATTTGCAACCTGGTTTCAGAAATCAATTAACAAGGAGTTCAGAATGTCACTGATGATTTTAACCAACCAAACAACAAAAATAGAAAAAGAAAAAATAGGAAAAATGAATAATGACTTCAAGATCTAATAGTAATTCTAGAATCATGAGAACCAAAAAGTGATTTTCTCAGTTACAGATTTTTCAAGAGCATTTCTCATGTTGTTGGAGGTTGAACAAAATAGTGTCAACATCAGTGCATGGGATGTTCACACAGAAAGGGCCACACAAATTGTTAACTGAAAATATGCTTCCAGATATATCATATCTACTTGGTTGCCTGGAAAGAGGCTTCAAGAAACACTAAAGTTAGGGGGTTTCACCAACAATAGCCAAACAAAAAAAGAATTAAAAATACAGGCACAACATAAACAGGGAATTCATATGTGAGTATAAATAAGGAGAGGAGCATATTTTCTTCAGTATTAATACAGATGTATAAGTGTGATAAGTGCCTCTTAGTCCATCCAAAACTAATTTTTTTCAAGCTTCAATCTTAAAATTGCCATGATAAGATATCAGTTTTGCCCTTAAAATTGCCTCGCAGATTGGCATTGATAAAACACGATTTAAGGTTGTGTTCTCAATTTATTTAACTAACTCCTGAAGTCATACCACCATTACTAGTGAAAAAAAAAAAAAAGCAATTATTTTTCTGTTGAGAAAACTGAATATCTGATTTTCTTATACAAGAATCACAAACTTCTAGAAGAAAAGGGATTAGAATGTATTAAATCACAATAGCAGATGCTTGACACAATAATAACAAGCACATAAACACAACTCAGCTGAATCAAAAAAGTAATATACCTATGACCAATCATGAACCGGACCACAATCCCCTTCTCTCGCTCTAGCTGAAGGAGCTTTTGCCCTAATCAAACATTACAGAGTGAGTTCGTAAATTTTTAAGTCAGAGAAATTCATAGCTGATATCAAGTGATAGTAATACCTTTAGGCATCCAAGTCTCCCTGATGGAATCACGCCTTTTTCTACTACTAAAAGCAGTATTTATTCCAATAACCATAAAAGCCTTCTTCCTAGGAAAACTGTCATGAGAAGATCTCATTACATCAGGCGAACTTTCTAGGCTCCCTGTCTTGTGGGAAGTCCGAGTAGCAGACAGTTCTATCTGAAGTGTTGAAATTGTCTTGTCCAATGATCTGCAAATCAAACCGAGAATTCACCAAAGGAACCATATTGATGAACAATTCAAGGAAAAAAAAACAACCTCCCTACAGGGATTTTAGATGTTCCATGGAAATTCAATGAATTCACCATACTTTTTACATTGGATTTCAAGTAAATAGCATTGGATATAATGACTCAAGCGAGACTGAGTCCCAAATCAAAACCCGAATTTCAAACCAATTCAAATCAATAACTGAGATGTCTCAATCTTACACTTTGAAATGCTTTGAAAACCTAATATAATCAATCAATTTTTAACCTTAAAAACATAAACTTACTGGATAGCTTCATGGGTCTTGTAAACCTCTCCCATAACATCCTTTTCCTGCCCAACCTTCTGAATCATACACACACAAAACAGAAAACAATATAAGATGGGTGAAAACCCTGAAGATAATCATTCAGTAAAAAACAAACAAACACGCAAAAAATTCTTGAATACCTTTTTTGATGTACAGTCCTCAGAAATGATTTGTAATTCTTGTTCATGTCTCTGGTTGGAGAGGATCTGACGGTTGGACTCGGGTGCAGCCCACATCCTGAAACAACAAATAAATAAATAACCCAATTCAGAGGGCATCCAAAAATATTGAAAAATCAAAAATTTAATCTAAATAAGAAAAAAAAAATGAATTCCAACAGAAAAAGAAATTAGAAATAAAAAATAAAAAAAAACCAGAGCGAGACCTGTTCGTGAAAAGCATCCCAAGGGCGAAGCTGAAGATACAGAGAATGAAAATCCATGTGGGTGAGAATTTTTCAGAGTTGTTCCTGCTCTTCATCCTGGGAATAGGAGGTCGGCTGCTGCCTTGTTCCTTGATCCTTGATCCTTGTTCCTCGCTCTCAAATGGGTCTATTTCTCTCTCCTTCTCTCCCTCCCAAATGAGTCTCTCTCTCTCTATTTGTATCAAATTGATCTCTCTCCCTTCGGGGTTCTCTCTCTATCTCCCAGATGAGCCTTGGAACATGCAACGGTGAGTCTCTCTCCTTGGAACATTCTGCTTGTATTAATAATAATACAAAGCTGCCTGAGTTCAAAAGTCTGGTAATCTTTCCAACTTTTCCACACTTCTTTCATCTTCTCTTATTAATAATACTATCTTCACTTTATTCCCATTTCCGTCTTCATTTCATTTTTTCTTTCATCCCTTTGATTGATTAATTAATAATTTTGACTCATGGAAAACTTGGTAAAATGCATTCAAATTAATAAACAATAAAATAATAATAATAATAATAATAATAATAATATGAAAAATTCTTTTAAAAAAAATTTCACTCTTTATATTCACATCCCGATGCCTCTTCATTATATCGGTCTTTCTCATTTTTTCTCACATCTCTATCTATTAAATCAATTTTTCATCGTTTATTTTTTTAAATATTTTAATTCGACTTTAATACTAATTTGTTGTGCCAACGAACATAATACAGGACCAACCGCGTGAACCATAAATAATAAAGATCACAAATGGAATTTAGAAAAGGATACTTCAATGACTTGGTCTTCATACAATAATGGAGGAAGGAAGTAGTGGACTTGAGGTCAAGTCTAAAATTGGCCAAACTCGAGTATCATTTCATGTAGGGCTGCTTTATTATTTATTTATTGTTTTATTTTGAAATTTTTGGCATTTTTTTTACTTGCCCAAATGTATTTCATACACATTGACTTGTCAGAATAAGTTCAAGAAATTAGCAATCATCATATTTGGAAAAGACTAGTTGAGATATTTTGGAGGAGTCTCGCTTTCCCCACGCTGTAAGTTTGAACAATGACGTTGTCTCAAGAATTGGTCAAATGGTCTGTAGGGAAATGGTAACCCTAATTTTATTAAAGAGAATTTTTAAACCCTAACTTTTCTTTTATTTTAGGCATTGAATTAGATTAAAATAATTATAGAATGAATAATTTAATTTAATTAGTATGCTAGTGATTCTATATTGTGTTTTTATTCAAAAAATTTTTTTTTTTTTTTTTAAATAAGTGTTTGATAAAATTTAAAAAATATTTTTAAATTTTTAAAAAAATTATTTATAATATTTTTTGAAGAATCACTTGATATGTGATGGTTTTAAAAATACTTTTAGAGAAAATAGTTCTACTAAAAACACTTTTAGGGAAAATATTTTCAAAAAAATTCCTTTTAATAGTGATTTTAGCAAACACTTTTACCCTAAAAAGTGTTTTTAAAAAACAAATTAATGCCCTGTTTGGGAACTATGAACAATCTCATGTTCTTCAGAATAAAAATTAGGAAAATACGTTTGGTAATAAAAAATTATTTTCTATTTTGTATTCTTAAAAATAAAAAATAGAATGTTTTTGGATAATATCTTTTAGTTATTTTCTATTATTTTCAATTATTTTTTTAGGGCTATTTAAAAAAATAATTATACAAACATGTAAAATAATTTAAAGAAAAAAATATTAGATATAAAAATGATTTTTAAAATATATTTAACAATATTAAATATTGATTAAAAATATTTTAAATTTTTAAACAAATTTTTGTTTTACAAAATATTATAAAATTATTTTTAAAAATTATTTTCAAAATTATTTTTCAAAACTGTTCTAGAAAACAATTACCATACAAACCTTTAAATTTTTTCAAAAACACTTTTTACGCTAAAAACTTGTTATCAAAACACTCTAAGCTTATTTAATTAAAATCCCATTACTTTAAGAATTAATGAAATGAAGTTTTAAGTAATATTTTTTTAACTTTCCTTTTTAAAATAGAGCAAAAATTCTATTTACTATTTCTTTTCCCTTTTTTTTTTTCATAATTCCTAGGTTTAAATTAATACAACTTTCTTGGAGACATCCAACACATCAAAGCAAGAAAATAACGATCAAGTCAAGAAAAATTTGCTCGTTAAAATGGAAAAAAAAAAAAAAAAAAAAAAAATCATTTAAAACAGCCCACGAGTCTCCGGTAAGAAAAAAAATGAAGTTATTCAAACACAACTTTTCTAATCAAACAAAAAAAATTTGGCTGTTTTTATTACTAAGCCGCCCTCAAGATACTTAGTCACTTGTGCTTGGAACTTCAATGGAGAAAAAAACAAAAAGGAAATCATTTTGATTTTTGCTTTCCAAAAGAGGAATGACATTCACTTACACGATGCTTTCTAAATCAAAGAATCACTGAATTTTTTAAGTGATTAAAATTGTTAAGAAATTAAAAAACAAAAAAATGTATGGATTTGTTGTCTCAAAAATTGGTTTTTTTTTTTTTTTTTATGCAAATTTTTTATTTTTTTTTTTAGATATAAATTTTGCTTAAAAATTTAAATGTGAAAAATATTTAATATTTCATAACGAAGTTTTTGGTATAGTTTTAATTTTCTTGAGCAAAATGGATTTCTCAAAAAATATGTAATATAATTAGAAACAATATGTAATCAAGCCTTCAATATTATAAAATTGCATAAATTAATTGAGTATTTTAAATACATAATTTATTAAGAGGTTGTTTGATAAAACTTAATGTTTATTACTTAATCACTTAAATTAACTTTAAGTTAAATTATTTATAAGTTGTTGATTTAAAACTTATTACTTAATTCTTACATTAAGTATTGAGTTTGTTTGAAAAAATTTATTTTAAATTATAAAATTAAAATATTTATTCTCATAAATTATAATTAAGGTAAAGGAGGTTAAGTAACAATAGAGGTCATATAATAGCAATATAGCTCGTTAAAGTAGTTAGTGCAAATAATAATAAAAAAGTAAAATAAAGATGTAAACTTAAGAATAAGTTAATTGTTTTTA
The DNA here is from genome assembly GCA_030254885.1 of Vitis rotundifolia. Taxonomy (NCBI): domain Eukaryota; kingdom Viridiplantae; phylum Streptophyta; class Magnoliopsida; order Vitales; family Vitaceae; genus Vitis; species Vitis rotundifolia. The sequence goes on from CM058170.1 coordinate 11,947,428, forward strand.
CTTATTAATTAAAGTTTTTTTTTTTTTAAGTTATACCATTAAGTTATTTTACCAAATATATTTAATTTATTTAATAACTTAAATTAAGTTATTAAGTCACTTTAAAAGTTGTTTTACCAAATACCTACTAACCCTTATGTTTAATTTTCTGAAAACATGTTTATTAGATTTAGAAATTAATGTAGAATTAAACAATTTAATTTAGATGGTGTTTGATAAATCAATTTAATGACTTAAAGTCACTTAATAACTTAAATTAAGTTATTAAGTAAATTAAGCATGTTTCGTAAAATAACTTAATATTATAACTTAAAATTAAAAATGGTTTTAAGAATTAAGTCAAAATAATTAACTTATTTTTAATGATTTTAAAAAACAAATTTATTGCTTAAAATTAATGAAAATAAATATTAATTAAAATTTTTAATAATAAACATTAATTATGAAAAATATATTAATTTAATAACTTAAAATAAATTTTAAAGTAATTTAACAAACAACCTTAATACATAAAGTAAAAAATAAGTAAGAAGTTTTAAGTTAACAATTTAACTTAAAGTCACTTTAAATCATTAAATAATAAATACTAATCTCAAATTAACAAATCACATAAGTCGAGAAAATTTATTCGAACACATATTCAAATTTGTAAAGAAAAAAAATAGAACATGAAAAGACATAGCACTCTATTATTATTGAACTAATGGCGCCTATTATTTTAAATTATAGTTTTCATACACTTGAGTCTCCAATGAGAAAAAGTAAATTATTCAAACACAACTTTTCTAATCAAACAAAAAAAATTAGGTTTAAGGGAATGAAAACACATGATTCCACCATTATTGGACTCTATCCTTTGTTTTTATTACCTAGCCGCCCTCAAATATCTACTTTGTGTTAGAAAAAATGACACCCCAAAAAGGATTTTTGCTTTTGGGAAAGAATGGTCTTCACTTGTATAATACTTTCTATATGAAGGAAAAACTGAATTTTAAGTGATTAAGAATGTTAAGAAAATGTAAATGAAATTCAGATTGTTATGAAAATTCAGACCTAAATACTATAAAATAAAACGGTAAAGGCTTATTTGGCAATGTTTTAGAAAATAATTCTAAAAAATTTAATCTCCTATTCGAAAAATAGTTTTTGAATCTGTTCTCTAATATTTTGTAAAATAAATGCTCATTTAGGGACTTGAAATGTTTTTAACCTATTTTTAATATTTTAAAATTAATTTTTATATGAAGTACTTTATTTTTAATCATTTTATATGTTTGTATAATTATTTTGTAAAATAACCTTTAAAAAATAAGTGAAAACAATATAAAATAATTAAAAGATATTATCTGAAAACAATTTATTTTCAGATCTTAATAATAGAAAAAAAAATAGTTTTTTTTTATTCGTCAAACATATTTTCTTCCTTTTTTTTTTTTTTGTTGGAGAGAACATAAAACTTTTCTCGAAAATGATTGTCAAATAGATCCTAAGTTTTTGTAAAGAAGGATTTCATAATTTAAATTTTTTTTTAAAAATTTTAATAAGGTGATTAATTTTATTAAAAATTATAATTTTAGAAAATTAATAAGCTAAGGAGGTGTTTGATAAAAGAGTTAACCAATTATAAGTAAAAAATACAATAGATTCTATTTTTGAAGTGTGATTAATAACATAAATTTTAAACCCCTTAAAATTACACAACATTAAAAAGAAAGCTATAGAATTTGTTTAATAAAATGGTAAATGAATTTTAAAATGTTATAACTTTTTTATCCCATATTTATCTTCTTTTTTTTTTCTTTTTTTTTTGTCTATTGAATATAATACAATTATTATGCTATTTCACCCGATATAAGAATGAAAGAAAACGCTTGCATGACTCAAAGCAATTTCTGAAGTAAAATACTTCATAAGAAGTACTTAAAAAATCCTCAAATTTGTTCCAAAAAATCACCCCATTGTTAGAATAAATTCTTTGAACAAATCATTCTTATAGTCAATATTGTATCCAAAAATATTTTTGAAGTTAAAAAGATTCAAAGAATACAAAATGGTTCTTGGTTCTTGGTTTTGAATTAGTGTCCAAAGAAAGAAAGAAAGTCCAAAAAGCCCTCTGTGTTTGGTGTGATTTTGGCAAACGACACAAGACCCACATAGTACAAGGAAGAGATTAGAGGCGTTTGTCTTGGGTTTAGTTACAAATTCAAGAATCACAAGCCACGTTTTCCACTAATTTATGCTTTGAATAACAACGAGAAGAAGACAAGTAGTTGGAGTGGTCAAGGTTGGCGAGAGACAGCGGACCCACATTTCAAAAATTTCAAGTACCTCCTGCTTTTCTCCTCCCCAATTCCCGTTAAGTTCCTAGAAATTCTCTCCTTTTCAAAGATTCAAAATACCGTCCGCTCCGCAACCTGCGGGTCAAACTGCCGGTACCTGCCGACCATTCCCTACCGGCTTTTGGAAAATCAGTATGATTATAATACGATTTCATTCTTGCCTAAAAACATTATCTAGATGATGTTCTGGAAGGTGAGATGGTAAATTAGAATAAAAAATAATAAATAAATTTAATAATGATTGAAAAATCTTTTCGCATTTACCTTTTGGATAAAGACTAAAAATATCATAGAACTTAGGACAACATAGGATTGAGATAAGGGAATGAATTGGGTGTCAAATCTATATGATTATAATACGATTTCATTCTCAGTGTGGTTGAGGTAAGTGAAATTAATATAGATATTGTAAAAAATATAATTTTATTTTTACATGTTATTTTAAAATGTGTAAAATATCATTTTTATTTCTATATATTTTATATGAAAAATATGTTAAAATATTTTTTTTTTGTTTATAACAAATAGCATTGATGGCAAACGGAATATGCTTTACATCAGAAACTACAGTGATATAATTGGAACTGCCATCCCATCCTCTCTCCTGCCTTTTTGTTACATGGGAACTTAGCCTCCTCTTTGCTCCTACTACTGTAAACCCAAGATAAAAATATTGATAATCACGGTTATATCAGTATTTCAATTTTACGGATATATCAGATATATCGATGGATATTTTGAAAAAAAATATCCATAAACTTAAAATTGATCAAAATTTATAAAAATATAAAAAAAACTTCATAAAAATATAATTAGAAGTATAATGATATTTTTAAGTTGTTTTATTAAATAATTTCATATATGTATAATATGATTTATCATATTTAATAATAATATAATATATATCGATAAAAATATGAATTTTATAAGTGTACATTTATTATTAAATTATATCTAATATTTTGATATTTGATTATAATATGTCTAATTTTAAAATATATGATATATGTACAATTTTTTAATATTTAATTAATTATAAATAATATTAAAAACACTATGAAGAAAATTATATAATTTTTACATTTTTGGTAATCAATTAAAAGAAAATTTTACATTTAATTATAAAATAATTATAATTAATTTACTCTTTAAAATATTCTTTTAATATTTTCTTTATATAATGAGTTTAACTATAAATATATTGAGTGCATATTATATAACAAAGGCAAGCTTGCCCGAATGGTAATTGGGTTGAACTTCAAACCTTTTGGTTTGGGGTTCAATTCTCCTCATCAGGAGAAATATCGTGGCGATATTTTCCTCCTTGCATAGACCTCATTTAACATATCCCAACTTCTAATTTTCACTCCATATCATCTGGTGCTTCCATGTTTATCTCTATTTCTATATAAATAATCATATCAAAGTATCCACCAGCTCAGACTCCTAACCTCTCAATTCCTCCTGATGAACTATGAAACTAGATGCACCCACTCCATGACCAGCTTATATGTTTTAACAATATTGCTTCATTCTCTCCAATGGTGCTAGTCTGGGAAGGTCACCCTCAGAGCCAAACCCTAATATCTCGCATACCCCCAATTCTAACACCCTTCTGGAGTCCGTTCCTATATGAACCTTGAACCTCACCGAACTAGTCATCGACATCTATTTGCACAAATCCTTAGGAAAGGGAAAAAGTAAAAAAGCCAGAATTGGAATATGATGAGATTAAAATAATGTAAGGCATCTTATACATTGAAACAATCACTTTGACCTGGTATCATATGAGATGGCTGGGTACAAGAAGCAAAATCTTATTTCATGTCTCCACAAATGCACTTCATGAAACAACGAAGACACCAGCCTGCAGATGGCAAATGACAACAGTCAGAGAGACGCAATGAGGACTGCTTAAACTTAATACACTTGTAAATGTGTGCTCCCAAAATGATAGCAGCAAATGCATGTTATTACATCTCTCACTATAAATTTGTCCGAAAAATTTAATGATGGCATCAACCATTCTGACAAAAAGATTGACCGACTTTGATATTTGCTATTAGCAGGATCATCATCTGTGATGCGGCAAAATAAAAATAATTTTAAATGCATAATATAGATAGTCAATAATTAGCTATTATTATCTAAAATAAGTAAAGGTACATTAGGCTACAGTTTCCCACAAAAAGAAAAGTCCTAACCTGCTGCTCGTACAAGTATCCTGTGAGTAACAAAAGACTGCAACAACCCAAAAATTTATGAGTATAAACATGCTATAGGAAATTAGAATGGTGAATGACTGTCATGTTTTCAGGAATAAAGCTTGTAAACATAACAGTAACTTGTGCAGAGCTGAACACTTCAAGACAGCAATATTGGAACAACAAAATAATCCCTCACATCATGTCTCATATTTCAAGACTATATATCCCATCCAGATAAAAAGACCTGACAAATTTCATAAACAAGAGCACCCATATGGGAAAACAGTCTTAAGCATCAATATTGTCAATCAGTAGCAAAGTCGTAATTATACAAGCCCTTCACTTGTAAAGTGACCTTTTCAAGAACCAGCATTCAGAAAAGTAATTGAATCACTGACATTTGCTTGTGTTAATATTTTACTTCACAAGTACCACTATGTACTCCTATATTTTAAACATAAAAAAAAAAAAGAAAAAAAAAAAAGGCCCAAATAAAAGCTTACATCAAACATAAGAACAGAATCATTCATGTAATAATTAATTATATATGGGATTGACATGATATTCACTACTAGTAAAGTAATCAATAATAAAATGATAAAAGTTAAATATATAAATCAATGTCTAATTCATAAAAACAAACCAATGATGACAACACACCTGCCAGACCAAAGGCATAAATTCACGATATGAAAGTTTCTGAGGACCACCTGTTACAGTTCTTAAATTTGAGGGATCATTTGAAGACAAATTCATGGAAGTCCTGTACAAAGAGTTATGGTTTGTTAAATCCACAACTGAACATAACGTAAATGCAGGAAAAAAAATGCCACATTACATCTATGTGACCAGTTCAAAACTTCAACTTTCATGACACAGCACAAATCTTTATCAACAATGAAATCACTTTTCAAAATCATAGAAGTAAGAAAAAAAGGTGTTTTTTTCTTCCATAGAAATAACAATTTCTGAAAAGCAAAAGAGGGGAGGAGATGCCCCTGAAAGATAGAAGATATAGATAAAAGAGGAAAAATAAAATATGAGAAACACTAAGATTGACCTAGAGAAACACAGACAAAAGCATCTTTTCTGGTATTAATGTCAATCACAATCATCTTGCAACACTTCTGAATTACCCTTCTCCTAACTAGACCTTCCTTTTTGTAGGAGAAGATCTTTTGGGACCATGTTTTATGGAGTACCTTTAGAAGACTAGAGGAATGGAAGGAAGCTAATCCTTCCTGAGGAGGAAGAATAGCACATATTCAATCTAGTTTGGCTCATGCCCCACATATTTGCCTCAACCAGAAATACCCAGTTGATACTTTGGGGTTTTCATGTAAAACCCGGTCTGTCTCTTATTTATTTTTCTGCATTGCATATTGTTGCTTTGGCTTACTCTTTGAACATGATAATTAATTAAATGGGATTAATTCAAAAAACTCAAAAAAAAAAAAAAAAAAAAAAATCAAGAAATACCTATTCACCCCCCTCTAGGTCTATTCACTCTACCATAGGTGCTTTTCAGTCCTTTCTTAGAGATGACTTCAAATACTGCTGTATCCTATGTCCATCCACCAAGAAGTGACAAGAAAATGTGAATTGGCAATCAACAGTGACAAGATAACTAATGTCGGCATCTACAGATATAGATTTGCAAATTATAATAACAATATGGAGGAGTGGTGTGCCACAATCTGAGTTCTCTGTTATATTTGACAGTACAAAAAATCCATCAAGTATCCATGAAAGAAAAACTACATGGGGGGTATAGGTACAAGAATAGGAATTGAAACTTGGCATTATTGAGTGTCAAATTTGGCAGACCCAACAAAATTAGAAGTCAAACAATTTTATAGAAAAATATTCACTTTATTTAAAATAATAATAATAATAAATACATAAAAATAAAAACAAACAGAAATCAAACAATATTATATTTTACTCAAATGACAATGGGGAATTGCATTAGACACAAACACCATTAATAACAGACCCAACAAGAAATTAACACAAAAATATTATCCACACAGCCCACTCTACCCGATTTTTTAATCTTAAGAATTTTTTGTCAGGAACATAATGCTCACCCTAGAAATAAATTCACTTATGCTGAGAATTTAACATGGGCACATCAAGATATGGAGGATTCAAGTTCCTTAACTTGAGAAAGTAATAAATATGAATCATCAAACTTCTTGACTGAATGAGGACTCACCTCTTGACTTCATTTGTTGAGTATGTGTCCCCTAAAATGGTAGCTTTTGTAGCAAGTACAAGCATGGGATGCACAAGAAGCAGCTTTCTGATCTCCTCAACTACAGTTTCTGATACACTTTGAAGGGAGAGTCTTTTCCTACACACCAAAGAAATTAAGAACCTGTACATAAGATTCATCCTAGGAAGTTGAAAAATTTATAAATTTACTTTTTGTCAACAAATTTAGAAAGCTTTCTATTAGCAAATTTATAAATTTATAATATGGCTAGAGTTAACTATTGTTTATCAATGTACATGAATAGACAAGCATATGTAATTAATATTTGGATTAGCACATAAATGAGTGAAATGGTGTATGCATTAAGCATACGCAAAACCAGAATTTATGATGAATAAATTGCAACTATGGTCAAGAAGGATTTATTGTTTTGTTCACTAAGAACCTTGAATTTACTGCCAGCCAAATTATATTCATGGCAAAAATTGCCCCCCACCTCCTCTAACCTAAATAAACCAATAACAACGACAAAAGGGAAAATAAAGAGGATAAAAACACAAGGATGAAAGAAAATTTTCCAACACAAACTTCAAATGGAACGCACACAACCAAGCAAGCCCAGGGATCAATATAACCTCACTTGGAGACTCCTGACAAGTTGCACCAAGATAACCTATTTGAACCAAGTATATTGATGATGAAAGGAAAAGATAATAATAATATGACCACCTTTACAAGAATATATATTAATCCATGCAATAGATGCATTCTAGGTCAATAAAATACAAACTAGTTTGTGCTGCTGCCTTACCAAGAGTGGGCAATCTAATGCAGTTCATGACAAAATCAAATATCAAGAGTAAGGGAATGAATAGTGCCAAGGACTTGCATGGCTGGTGATGAAGCCTTGCTATTAGTCAGGATGATTTTGGCTCACACTAGTGTGGGTGGTGCTGAAACATCTCTATTTCTTTTCTTTTTTTCTTTTTTCTTTTGTTTTTTTGGGTGGGGGGCGCGGGATGTGTTTAAGAACAGATCATCCTTTTTGTATCCTTTTTCTTGTTACTCTTAAATTAAGCATACATTTCTTATTGGCAAGAAAAAAAAAATAATGTTGGTCTTTAGCAAAAATAAGGCATCAAACTCACAAATTGTATAAAAAAATTAAATAATTAAGAGTTTGTTTGGATACACTTCCTATTTTTTGTTTTTAAAAATAGGAACTTCTATATAAAATGTTGAAACTCTAATACAAAAAGTATAAACATCTCTTATGTCCTTAAAAATTACTTTCAAAAATTTTAAAATTTGAGGTACTAAAAATTTTTAATACCTCAATTTTTTTAATTAGTTTTTAAAAACTACTACATTTTCAATGTAAGTCTCTAAAAATTCTAGTACTCTATATGGAAGTTACCACTATTTTCTATTTTTAAAAATAGAAACAGGAAGTGTATCCACATGGATACTAAATTAATTAAACAACAGCAAGAAGAAAACAGAAACAAGATAAAAGGACAAAACAATAATCACCTAACAATAACACTTCAAAGGCTTGTATCATACGCAACTCTGAATAAATTTCCAGCATAAGAATTGTAAATTGAGAAACAAAATAGCTGGGAAATTGCCAAACTATAGGATTATTGAAAAACTAGAACTCAAGATGACCCTACTGAATCAATTACCTGCTATTACTCTCTAGATGCAGAGATGTTGAGGCACGATCTACCCAATAAAATGCTCCAATGCTGGTAAAGAACAGAAATGCAAATTCAGATTATAATGATTAAATCAGATCAGTATCCCTTCAATTGATTGATTCCGATGGCACAAAAACCTTCACCTACCAACTGTGCAATAAAATCTACAGGCTGTAGATTTGAGGGAGATGTTAAGGTTCTTTATGTTCTGTTCATAAAAAGCATCATGACATGAATAATTTTACAATTCATTTCTAGACGAAACAAAGCAAAGCAAAGCAAATACCATTAAAGGTTCTTTCAAAAGAAAAAAAAGAAACACAAACTGTTCTCCATCATATGATGCTTCAGAGAAAACAAGCTACAAGAAGATGAGCATTTACTTTGCCTTGATCTTGTAAACAATCTTTTCCAGGAAGAATGCAATAAGTGCCTAACAGGAATTAAGAGGGTTTTCAATAAATTCTGGCCCTTCTATAGGCAAATGGAAGGAATACTTAGCTTAGAAATCCCTCAGGTTATCATTCTCATTAGAAATCTCACTCGGTTACATTTATCCTTAGTCAACTAAAAGGGAAATCCATCATCATTGATATATATATCCAGATCTGAGGACCATAGCATATCATATACAAAGGGAAGTTTTCCTCCTATCATCAATTGTTTCTTTATGTTATCTCAGTTCTAAAAAGAGAAAGGGTTTACTTATACTTAGAAGATAAGAAAATATCTTTACATATCTAAATAAATCAAGGTGCATCTACACATACACAAGTAACTAATTTGCAGCCCTTTTAATCAGTGCAACTTTTCACTTCATCTACCAGACTTTTTTCAATTGTAGTTGCTTTATAAAAAGAAAAAAAAAAAAAATCTGTTTTAATGCGAGCAGTTTATTCAAACTAACAGGATGCTTCCATGTGAAATTATACTCATCCACATACTGATAAACTAACCAATTGTACCAACGGTACAGTTAATCCATTGCAAAGACTGAAAAACTGTTAACATGATCGAGCCTACATATAATATTCCAAACTCTAAAGCAAACCTGTCAATCATAAGGAAATGAGCAGTAACACCATGTGTTTCTCTTGCTCTTTGAAGTCGATAGTGTAATGTCTGCAATCCAGAAAAATAAAACAATAAAACAAAATATATAACATTTTTAATTACCCAAATTAGCATCAATTCAAGCATTGGTAGGTGCAACACAGATCACCCTAATTTGGCAGCGAAATAAAAAAGGGTTGTCCTCTGAGTCCTTTTATTTATTAAAATTGGAAGTTGAGATTGGTTTGATTCAAGGGATATGATTGATTTTATTCCAGGCATATAAATCTTATTAAAATATTTTAGCTTCTCTTTCAAGTGGATGAATTGCCACTGAGAATTTGCAGCTTTGAAACTCTTGCTTGAGGGTGTGACTGCCTTCTTCCCAGAGTTTGATTGTTTAGAAAACCCTAGTTGTGATTTCCTAGGTTTTTTCCTTAAAACCTTTTTATTAACAAACACCCAAAAACCCAAATTCCCATCTTAGTGTTGAATTCCAACAATCCAGCACCAATAATATTTTTTACTCCCCTGAAGAGAGTACTACAACAGCAACTAGGTGTAATTATATAAGACAAATTGATATGTACTAATCTATTGTAGACGTAAATGATGTATGACTACATATGGGAGAATGTTTTGATGATGGATTATCATTTGAATAAAAAAAAGCTTGATTGTAGAGCTTCACTCTATTTGTTTCAATCATCCTCCCAAACATCCCCTCAACTATGTGATTTTGGTTTCTTCCATTTTTCTTGTATCTATTTCATTTTTCCTCATAACTATTATGGTTAAAAACTCTTGAGGGAAAACTCACACTACATGGATAAAATCAATATGAGAAAATTTATATCACTCGAAAATGGGCAAATTTAAAATTTTCTTGTTTTTTAAAATAATAATTATCTGTAGTGTAATTTAAAGGAGTTCCTCACCTTGAGAGTGGCAAGAAATTCAAAACTATCATAACAACGGATGTACAAGAACCGTCTCATGCATGCTGCAAATAGTTCCTCATCATAACCAATATTTGGCTCCTCTGTACCAGAGCCCCAAGGATCATCATTTTGTTCCCAACTTACTTTATTGCCAGATCCTAGACATTTGAATGAAACTTTAACACACTACCAGAATTATTTTCTCTAGTGTGTACAAACACAACAGTTGATATATCTAATATTGTTATCTAATAACACCAAATGACAATAGTGCAAACAAGAAAAGCATTTTTAGTGATCCTTTGTCATCAAGCAGGTGGAATGAAAACATTAAAAATCACTATAATGCAGACAAGATTTAAGTCAAGAAGTTCACCATATCATAACTGCATGACAAATTGAAGAAAAACTGCATAGATTGTTGCAAAATAAAATCAAGATAAATCAAATTCTCTTAAATGCCAGCATTCTTAGAAGAATGTAACCTGATTGAAAGTAGTTTGCAATGAATTCAGAATAAATAAACATAAACAAGAAAAGTTAAAGTGCTAGAGGATTTAACCTCCTAAGGACAACAAAAATTATGATGTACAAGAAAAATATATAAAGCAAAAATAAAGCATTATATCATAGTTACTAAGGATTTGGATGAGCATTTTCCAAATGCCTTCCAGACCTATGAGCTTAGTTGGGGGGTTGTCTAAAATCCTAGATAAGGTAGGAATAGAATAGCTTTTAGGGGGGGTTCGTTAGCTATACAGAAACTCAAAAATTCTTTTGTATGTAATCTGTGGAGTTGGGCTAGGGTGTACATTGGAGAGGAGTCCTCTTCTCTCTTAGGCTTTTTGGAGTGGCTTGCGACCACTTGAGGGTTGGTGAGGCTGCTTGTTTTCTTTTTGTTTCTTGTCTCAGGCTACTGTGTATACCCCCTGTATACTTTGTGGCTTTTTGGCCCTGTTAATATATCATTGTTTATCTATCAAAAAATAAAATAAAATCCTAGATAAGGTGTTGGCTAACCAACTCAAGGAGGTGGTGGGTAAGGTGGTTTCAATGTTCCAACAAGCTTTCGTGGAGCGTAGGCAAATTTGGCAAATTTTACATGTAGCCCTCATTGCAAGTAGGCCTTAGATTCAAAGGCTAAAGAGTAACATCAGTTCAGTCATTTGCAAGATATACATTGAAAAGGCATATGATCATGTAAACTTGGACTTCTTGACAATTCTAGAGAAAATGGACTTCGGTCATAAATGGGTGAGATGGATCAAATGGTGCATTTCTACTGCAAAATTCTCTATCCTAGTCAATGGGGTTCTATCTGATTCTTTCTAGAGCTCCAAGGGTTTGAGGTGGAGAGACCCTCTTTCCCCTTATCTCTTCCTTTAGGCCATGGAGACCCTCAGTCAGATTCTGAAAACTGACAAGGGGGCTTCTTCTTGGGTTTCAAAGAAGGAGGTTGAGATGGGACGGGGGTGAAAGTATCCCATTTGTTGTTTGCTAATAATACCCTAATATTTTGCAATGCTAACAAGGAGCATTGAAGTATCTACAATGGGCTCTTATGTGGTTCGAGGTGATTTCAACCTAATGGTAAATTTGGAGAAAGGTAAGCCTATCCCAGTAGAGGAAACAACAAATGTGGAGGACCTTGCCTCCATGTTGGGAGGCAAAGTCGGAAGCCTAACTTCTAGACACTTAGGCCTGCCTTTGGGTGCACCTCACAAATCAATAAAGGTAGCCTACCTTCTACACACTTAGAATTGCCTTTGGGTGCACCTCACAAATCAACAAGGGTATGGGACTCAATGGAGGAGAGTTTTAGAGAAAGTTAGCCTTGTAGGAGAAATAATATCTTTCAAAAGGAAGGGGACTCATTGTGATCAAAAGCACACTATCAAGTATGTTGATATACTTCATGTCTCTTTTCACCATTCCTAATTGGCCCACCATTTGCTTAGACAAAAGGGATGGGGGGCTTGGCATCAAAAAGCTCCATACTCTTAACAATGCTCTTCTAAGTAAATGGAGTTGGAGATTCACATTTGAGAGAGAGTCCCTATGGAAACAGCTTATAACTAGAAGGCATGGGTCAAAAGAAGGAATAGCTATAGGGTGGGCTATAGAGGGCTATCAAAAATGGCTGGGAAATATTTAAAAGTAGACTCATTTAATTGTGGGTAATGGTAGATGAATAAAATTCTAGAAAGATATCTAGTGTGGTGATATCTCTTTGGAAGAAGCTTTCTTATTGCTTTTTGCCAAACCCACCGACAAAGAATCTTGGATGGTAGATTTGTGAGAGCTTGAGAAGGGGGGCTATGGAGGCCCCATTTCCATAGATAACCTTGTGATTGTGAATCAAGAGTGAAAATCTTTTTTTGAAAACTGCATTCTTTCTCAATTAGAAGGGATGTGGAAAACAATTTAAGTTAGAAGGAAACAAAGACCAGTAAGTTCTTTGTTAAATCTTTCTATGTATCCTTAACCTAGGGAAGTAATGAGCCCTTCACTGCAAGATCATTTGGAATCCTTAGGTGCCAATGAAGGTGGGTTTCTTCTCTTAGGAAACTGTTTAGGGAAGGATCTTAACTCTTGACTAGCTTAGTTGGAGGGTTTGAACTTTCCAAACAAATGCTACATGTGTAAAGGGGATGGAGAGTCAGTTGATCACTTGCCTCTTCACTACTCCATAGCACAAATCTTGTGGTAGTTAGCTTTCTCTTTGTTTAGAGTGGCCTGGGTAATGCACTATTCCGATAAAGGCAACCTTCTAAGTTTGGATGGTTCTTTATGGGAAAGAAGAGAAAGAAAGCATGAGAGTCACTCCTTTGTGCCTATTTTAGATATTATGGAAGGAAAGAAACATGAGATCTTTTAAAGGCGTAGAGCAGTCGAAACAAAAGCTTAAAACTTCCTTTATGCATAACTTCATGAATTGGGCTAGATTAGACTGTATATAGATGATGATGCTTCTTCAATGGTAGGCTTTGTAGACTGGCTAAGCTTGAAGTAAGGAAAGGAAAGTTGTTTTTTGTTTTCCATTTTCCTTTTTGTTTACCTATTTTGGCAATCTTTGTATGCATCATTTATACCTTGCAGTGCCTTTTTCTAATGCTTTCATTATAATATTTGCTTTGTTTGCTTATAATAATAATAATAATAATAATAATTTTCGAATGTCTTCCATTGCATTCTACCTAGATCAGTTTTGGATCTGTGGAAAAATTGAGAAGAAAATCTCATACATTCTAAATATACTCATCTAGTTATATACAAAAAGGACAAGCCATAGGAGTGTAATAGAAAACTAAAACAACCCTAAACCAAATCCCTATAAATCAATATACTAAATCCATATAAATCAGGGACTAAATCCCCAAAAAACAGGGATTACATTATCTCCCAGAGTTAAACCTATTTACATAAAATACAAAGTTAAAACCCTTAAACCCCTTAAGAAACGTGTTTCTCCACGCTCCCTCTCAAGCTAGTGAGTTATATCATGCACTGCTAGCTTGCTAATCATGCTTGAAACACGATATTGTTCAGATCCTTAGTCAACACATGCGAGTTGATTGCTTGAGAAGATGTACAATGTGCAGATGAGGCCACTCTCCAACTTTTCTTTGATAAAGTGTCTGTCTACCTCCAAATGTTTCGTTCAGTCATATTACACAGGATTATGTGCAATATTGATCGTTGATTTGTTGTTGCAGTAGAGTTTTATTGGCACTTTTCAATTAATCTTCAAATCTTCTATAATTATTTTCAACCATAGTAATTCACAAATCCCAAGTGCCATTGCTCTAAGTTTCATCTTAGCGATTGACCTTACTACTATATTATGCTTTTTTACTCCATGTTACCAGGTTTCCACTAAGGAATATACAATAACCTGATGTTGAGCGTCTATCAAGCGTCAAACTTGTTCATTTCTTGAATAAATCTCTTTCCCTGGTATTCTAGTTCAGCGGAAGGTTTGTTTAGAAACAAAACAAAAAACCAGTCAAGAATAAACACAAAGATTACAAGAGGATCTGAAAATTAGAGAATAATTCTAAAAAAAAATATATTGAACTCCTCTCTAACAATTACAATAAGCCTTTAAATAATGTTTGTAATGCAAAAATAATGGAAATAACTAAAATAGGAAACTAGAAATAGAAAATTCAAGTAATTAGAAACTAGGAAAACTAGGAAAGAAATCGAAAACTAATGATGAACCTAAAATAAAAACTAATAATGTAGAAAATAAAAACTAATCTAAAATAGAAACTAATAATGTAGGAAATTAAAAATAGAAACAAATGGAAATAGAAACTAATGATGTAGGAAACTAAAAATAGAAACTAATGATGATTGTGTGTTGCATCATATTCCTTTGAGATAGTGTAGTATTCAGTGAACTACTTGGAGGTGTGCTTCCTTAGGATTGTGCATAAATAGACTCACAACACTAACATATGCAATATTAGGTCTTGTGTGTGACAAGTAGATCAATCGACTCACTAAATTTTCATAGTTTCCTTAATCCACACCAGCATCACTATTATTATCACCAAGCTTGTGATTGGGCATTTGTTGGTTTACAAGCTAACTTCCTAGTTTCCTAACAAATCTAGCACATACTTCTATCAGGATACAAAAATTCCCTATTGTGACTGTGCCACCACAACACCTAAGAAGTACTTCAATTAGCCAATTCTTTAATCTCAAACTCTTTCATCAAACAATTCCTCAAATTGTCCCTTTCCTTCTTGTAATTCCCAATCACAATTATATCATCCACATAAATTAACAAGGTCATAACTCCCCCTGAAGTCAAGTGTTTGATAAATAAAGTGTGATTACCTTGACTTTGCTTGTATCCATTGGTAATCATCACCTTAGCCAATCTCCCAAACAAAGCCCGAGGAGATTGTTTCAAACCATACAAAACCTTTTTAAGCTTACACACTCTTCTACCTTCTAGATTCTTGCCAAATCTAGAAGGAACTTCCATATAGATTTCTTCTTCAAGATCCCTATGTAAGAAAGCATTCTTAACATCAAATTATTCCAAATTCCACTCAAAGTTAGCGTCCAAGGATAACAACACCCGAACTGTATTCATCTTAGTTACGGGTGCGAAGGTCTCTAAATAATATACTCCATAAGTCTGGATATATCCCTTGGCAACAAGTCTTGCTTTATACCTCTCAATTGATCTATCTGTCTTGTATTTTACAAAAAAAAAAAAAAAAAACCCACTTAGAACCCACCGGATTCTTTCCTTTTGAAAACTCCACTATCTCTCATGTTCTATTTTGCCTAATGCTTCCATCTCAACACTCATGGCTTGTCTCCACTTTTCTTTATATAATGCCTCAGATAGGGTTTTAGGAATAGTAACAATGTTTAGTTGGGTAAGAAAGGCTTGGTAGGAAGGTGACAGTCTATCATAGGATACGAATTGAACTAATGGGCATAAAGGGTGTTTGCTATACTCTCGTGTACCTTTCCTAGGGCAATGGGCCTATCAAGATCACTATTATAAATGGCAATACAAAAATTATCAAAAGAAGATTCTAGTAAAGCACTAAACTCATTTCCAGAGATCGGTTCCAACTCTTGGATTTACACAAGTTCAACAACAAACTCTTTTCTCCTTGAATATGCCCATGGTGGTCCAATAGGATATTGAGTTACACTTTCCTTAGTCAATAACATGGGATTAGAAAAGGATGGTTCAACAGTAGGCAAAACATGAGGGTGATTAGGATTGACTGTGGACTCAGACGAGGGAAATTGTGAGATGGAGGGCAAGTCAAGTAAGAATGAATCCTTGTCCCTATCTTCCATGAATAATGTCTTGTCCTGAAGATAAGGACGGGTAAAATAATCCTCTCTTTCAACAAAGGTCACATCGGTAGAAACAAAAAAATTCTAATGAGGATGGTCACATTTATAACCCTTTTGTGTTGAAGAATATCCTATAAAAAAAATACACTTAAGTGCATGTGGAGCTAATTTTCCCCTATTATGATCATGAATGTGGACAAACGAGATACAACCAAAGATTTTGGGAGTGAGATTATTTGAGGTATTGAAGTCTGGAAAAAACTAAGAAAACACTTGCATAGGACTCTTGAACCCAAAACTTGAGAAGGTAACCTGTTGATGAGGTGGGCAATTGTAAGCACTGCGCCCCAACCAAACCCACCCCCCCCCCCCCTCCCTAATAGTGTTTAGGAACATTTTTCTGAAATAAGAAGGTATGGGTAACAACAAGAAGATGAGCATTCTTTCTTTCAGCAACCCCTTTTTGTTGGGGTGTACTAATGCAAGATGACTCATGAATACTCCCTTCTTTCGCAAAATAAAGGGGACAAAACCCGATTAAAGTACTCTCAGGTGTTATCAAACCTGAACTTCTTTATGCTAACACCAAATTGAGTTTTAATCATGTTCTGAAAGTTTGAAAAGACGCTACTCATACCATATTTTTGTTTAAGAAGAAAGATCCAAGACACATGAGTACAATCATCAATAAACACAACAAACCATCTAGCCCCCGAAATATTAGGAACCTTAAAGGGTGCCCAAACATCACTATGAATAAGATAAAAAGGAATAAAGGTTCTCTTATTGCTAACTGGAAAGGAAGCACGACAATGCTTTGCAAGTTCACAACTTCACAATGAAAGCTTTCTAAATCAAAATCTTGGAACAATGAAGGAAATAAAACTTTGAGTATATTAAAGGAAGGGTGTCCTAAACGAAGATGATGAAGCCAAATCTTGTCCTTCTTTGAGATGGAGCTTTTGGTTAAGTATGACAAAGGAAATTTGTTTTCAGTCCTATTTTGATCACCTAGTACATCAAGATAGTAAAGCTCGTTTTTTTCTTTAACAGGTCCAATCATCTTCCCTGAACTCTAGTCCTGGAAAACACAATGAGAAGGGTAAAAGACTACACAACAATTCATATCTTTGACGATCCAATGTATGGACACAAGATTAGTTGAAAGTTTTGGAACATGAAGGACATTATCTAAGGTAAGAGACGAATTTGTATGAATTTTTCCTTGACCGGCTATCAAAGAGCCATTTGCAATGGAAATTTTCTTGTTACTTAGGCAAGGTGAGTAGGAACAGAATTTCAAAGCAGAGTCAGTCACATGGTCCGTGGCTCCTGAATCAATGACCCAAGAATCTGAAAGAGGCAAGTCTAAGGCATTAAATGCATGAGAAACAGAGTATTTACCTGAAAGTGCTAAGGAGCAAGCACCAAAGGGTTTTTCAAATGATCCTAACAATCTTTTCAGCCTCTCAATATCCTCCTTGAACTCTCCATGTGTTGGGGTCTCATTCTCATCGTTTAGCAGATTGATGTTGGTGAGATTTGTCTGCCCTTGAACTTTTTGTTGTTGTTCACCATTAGGTCTCCATCCCTTATTATTGTTGTTGAAGTTTGGTGGCCTTTCGTGCAACTTCCAGCATATATCCTTAGAGTACGTTTGGTAGTGATTTTAGAAAGTGTTTCTAACATTTTTAATACTTGAAAATTTTTATTATTTAAGTGTTTGAAATGTTAGAAACGGTTTTTAAAATCACTACCAAACACACTCTTAGCATGCCCAGGTTTCTTGCAGTTATTACACCACCTGGACGAATCTGGTCGTTTGTTTGCAACATTGGACTGATTTTCTACAACAACATTCTTCATATTTCCAGCGTTTGACAGCATAGCTGAGCTTTTACCGTAGGTGTTTCATTCATCATTACACCTCTTCTTCCTTCCTCCGCTCGAATTATGGAAATAGTTGCATTTATAGATGGTAGGTCCTCTTTTCCTAAGACCTGAACTCAGACTTGATCAAACTCTAGATTTAGAACAAGGAATTCGAAAATTCTTTCTTTCTCAACAAATCTTTTCAATATGGCAGCATCCTGACTATCCTTCATTTGAATGAATTGATAATAATTCATCTCTTGCCACAACTATTTCAGGAGATTGGCATATTCAATCACAGAACGCTCACCTTCTTTGGTGGCTGAAATCTTCATCTTTATCTCAAATATTTGTGCTGCACCACGTAACTTTGAGTAAGTCTGTCTCACTGCCTCCCAAATTTCTTTAGCTGTGGACAAAAACATGAAAGTGCTACTAATCTCAGGTAGTATCGAATTCCAAAGCCATGACATAATCATGGAATCTTCCTCATCCCAAATCTGGAACTTGGGATCACTTTGCTCCGGTCCCATGCACAACAAGTAACTTTCCTTTCCCCTTCAAGAATGTCTTCACAACTTGTGACCTACAAATAATTCTTCCCATTCAATCGGTATGTGGTGTGAATGTTTTGAAGCTCCCCATTGGACTGACTTGGCAGACATTGGTGGCTTCGGAGGATCACATGTCTTTCTTTGTTATGGATTGTGTGAAGAGAGAGGAATGCTAGGACTTTTTAGGATACTTGGAAGATGCCGGCGAGGATGTGGAATTTTCTTGATTTCCTTGTTTCTTTTTGGGCTTATTGTACAAACATTTTTAAACCCTACCTTTTGAGTGTAATTCAACTTAGTTGGCTTTAGATTTGTACACCTTAGGGCTGGGTCTACAGGGTCAGGAGCTGTTACACTTGTACAGGCTTTTTGTATTTTTTGTATAGCCCCATTGTATAGTGGAGGTTTTCTCAGTTCTTTTTATCAGGTTTGTATTTCTTGAGGAGGATTTCTCATCCTTCTCATATTCTTTTTATTCTCAATTAATACATATGTTTGTTTCTGATCAAAAAAAAAAAATTTGTTGGTGGCTTCGGATGTCTTAGACATGGTGGATGTTTTCTTTTTCTTCTAAATTGAAGAAAGAGCAAAGAACTAGAAACTCTGATTGAATAAGGGGCAGAGAACCAGAACTTGAATGAAGAAGAATACTAGGTCTTAAGAAGAAAACCAGGTTGACAAAGGACAAAAGAATGTGAATTCTGAGAGCCAAAGGCTCTGATACCATGTGGAAAAATTGAGAAGAAAATCTCATACATTCTAAATAGAATACTCATCTGGTTATATCAAAAAGGATAAGCCATAGGAGTATTATAGAAAACTAAAACTACCCTAAACCAAATCCCCATAAATCAGTAAAGTAAATCCCTATAAATCAGGGATTAAATCCCAAAAAATCAAGGATTACATTATCTACCAAATTTAAACCTATTTACATAAAATACAAAGTCAAAACCCCTTAAGAAACGCCTTTCTCCACATGGGTCACACCCTGATTTTGTTCGATAGTGGTGATTTATGGAGGGGAAAATGTGTGTTCAGACTTGAAGTCATAAGGTTAAAAGAAAAGGGGTTATCAAGTGATAAAGAATTGATAGTTTAATTATGGTTAAGAAGACAACCACTCAAGGAAGGCCTTAAAAAGAACAATGAAAGTGACCCAGGATGTAGCAGCAATAAAAAAAATAAAAAAAAATAAAAAAAGCAAGAGTTATTCCAACTAGAAAAGATGGGGAAAAATGCAACATGGAAAAGATTAAGGAACAGGACAAGGAAAAAGAAAGGGGTTTGTCAAAAGTGGAGGTGTCACGTGAAAGAAGTCTGTGGATTGGCCGAAATGAAGGTTTTGGCATCAGAAACCAGGGATGAATTTTGAAAGGATGGGGGTTCTAAATACAAAGTTCTTTAGCAAGTGTGGAATGCTCGCTATAGACAACCTTACTAGGAGATTGAGGACAATGAGAATGAACAAGAGGGAAGATATGTGAAATAGATTAGTTCACTACTTCATCAACCTTTTTCAAATACCATTGGAAAATAGGTTGGACAGTATGGAATTCCAGTCTACTAGCTTGATTGAGAATGGTGGCTTGAAGGAGAATTTGGGGAGGAGGCTGTGAAGGCTCCGAAAGGAAAATGAAGATAAGGCTCCAAGCCTAGACCAGTTCAAAATGGCAATCTAGCAACATAATTGAATGTGGTTAAAAGCAGGTACTGAGAGAGCAAAACTCATTTCATGATATCAAAGAGTCCAAGAAAAGCTTGAATGCAACTTTCATTACTCTTGTTCCAAGGAGAGGGGGAATTGAGGATCTTAAGGACTTTATACAGATAGGCCTTGTGGATGGAATTTATAAACTATCATGTCCTAGCCCAGAGATTGAAAAGAGGTGATCAGTAAGTTATTGTGTGAAGCATAAAATATCTTGGCCAAAAACAAGAAAATCCTTGATGCAATATTGATTGCAATTTGCAAATGTCACATGCAAACTCCAAAGTGTGTGAATGTACCCCATGTTAGACATGATATGACAAGGGTTTGGGTGAGGACTAAGGATGTGTGCCTAACATGCCTATTGGTCAGACCATTTACCCAACAGATCAAAAAAAGGAAGAAGAAACAAAGTTCCTTCAGTTACCTTAGACACCTGTAATCCGTTTGTTTGTTGCATGAATACAAGTCAAATACCCACGTCAAACTTTTCAAATTAGAGATATACTTCAATTTGGCCCAGGTTATAGAATGAGGAAAAAAAATGATTATTTAGTGGTGTTCCCATGTCCTAACATCTAGGCACCAAAAGAATCTGATGCCTAAACAGATAAACACTCAACAAATATACTGAAGTGATACCTCTAGTTGGCCCCAAGGAACCAGACTAATCCCCTCTCCACGTGGAGGACAAGGGATCTCAGAAAAACCACCTAGCCCTCGAACCTGGTCCTCCCACTGGTCTACCTGATTACAAAAGTAACAGTTTATAAGATTTTGAAGTGCTCAATCAATAAGCCCACTGATTCAAGTAGCACTTCTTTCTCCTAGGCTCATCTAGTCCCCTTACTGGGTGTCCTCTTAACACTTAAGAAAGACTCCCTCAAGGAACCATCACCTTGTTAGAATATTTCAAAATATGTATTATATTATACAAAAAATAGAAAAGAAAAATGCCTTCTTCTCATATCCCTGGCATTTTAGTTTTATTTGTTTTGAAGTTCAGGCTATTTACAAGCAATGCAAATCCTATAAACTAGAAAACTTTAGAAAAAATGCCTTCTTCTCATATACCCTTTTTTTCCAATTGTCCTATTTGCACTCATAAAGTTACTGGAAGGGTGGCAAATTTATCTTAAAGAAATCGTCATTTTGTTAGAGCCTTGAATCCAGAATTTTTTCTTTATTTATCTATACATGTTACTTTACAGTATTATTTCTTCCAATATATCTTTTCGCTGTTAAAGGCCATGTGTGGCACTCCAAGCGTCTCCACCATTGAACCCTAAGCCCCAAACCCTAGTTTCTCTTTGTTTACCAATCTTACCCATTAAACCAGCCTCAAATACCACCATTGGCATTAACTCCACCAAATAAGGACTCTAAACCAATCAGATCCAAACCCATAGAGACATCACTCGTATTTGCCATAGCTCTTAGATGTGGCAACTACATCAACAGGCACAAATCCAACAAGAACTCCATAACAGCTCCAAAACATTTGTGTCACCATAAATGAGCGGGTAAGCAGCAAAGCTATCAGCATTTACCTTCTCAGGCTGACCCTACAACTAGCCAACAACACCAACATTCAAGAAACAAAGGTTCTCCTGTATTATGCCTCATCCGCCACTGTAGATCCTTTGAATGAATACAATAAAATAATACCAAGAGGGCATAAAAGTTTGAGAAAAACAAGTTTTCGAAAAATAATGTTATTTTCACATAGCAAATGAGTTAGATACAAATAACCAGGAAATTCATAAGCCTGTAATTCAAATAAATGAGATACAAAATACAATTGAGAAAGATATATTTTGATGTACATAAGGGATAAAGATATATTTTGATGCATACAAGGGATACAACTTACCACTAGTTTCCATGAGCCTATGCTTTAATGACTGTGAAAGGCGTAAAATGTCAAAGCGACAATCCAAGTCAATGAACATCACTAAATGCTCCAAGCCCCCATAATGCACACCACGCCACTCTTTAGGAAGAATGCAATATACTGCAGCCTGCATGTAACAGAATAAAGAACACATTTGCATTGGCAATATAGTAAAGGTCATCAAATACAATTTTCTTTTATATACCGCAGCCTACATGTAACAGGATGAACATATTTGCATCAGCAATATGATGAGGGTCATCACATACTTTTTTTTTTAATGATGTGGAAACCCACTAGCCTCATTTCGCATGGAAAACCACGGATTCGTGACCCCTCCCCTCAGAACCATGTATTAGGTAAACCTAGAACTCAAACCTAAGAGCTCCAGTTTTAGTTATTTTCCACAATCAATTGAAATTTGAAGCATTGCCTACCACCCTTTCTTTCTTCATCAACTCTTTACCATGATAAGGTAGGTTCTCAAGATCTCTTGAACTTGTTCAATTTCGTGCCAAACAAGAACAAAACTTCAAAAAACTTCCCAATGTTGTAAAAGAAGTTGATGGTTTTCAAAATAATTATGTGTCATCAATAAGCTTCATGACAGTTGCTTCCCAAACTCTTCTTGTAAGTTGTCTTCTAGAAGAATAAGATTCTTGAATTCCCTATATTCAAAAGAAATTTCAGCAATTCTTATTATTTCATAGGATTCTTCATGTTTGTTACCAATCATGATAATGTTTTGTCTTGGAAAGTCAAGCAACAGTTCTTTTGAAGCTTTTAAAACTTCTTTGAGCTCTTCTACATGTTGTTCTAGGATCAATTCCATCACCTCTTGCATTCTAGATTCCTCATTAACTATTTCTTCATCCTTACTAGTAACATCGAACTGCTTCTTAATGAGGATATTTGATGTCTCTTTTGATTTCAAGGATGCTAATTTTTCCTCGAGCTACTTAAATAATGAAATTTCTTTCATTGGACAAAGGATCATCCTACGCCCATTGCGTACAAGTGTGAAAGTGTTCTCATATCCATCATGTTTGGACCCTTTCATCAAAAACCCACAGTCTTCCAAGCACAATATGAGCAACTTTCATTGGCAAAACATCAAACCATACTGATAACTCAAAATTATTAATAAATTAAATGTCACTAGACAACAAGAACTTACCAAAATAGATGTGTCATTTACCCATGTTATTTGATAAGGATTTGGAACAATAAGAATTGCTAGTCCATCGCTAATCCTCCTCTTCATTTAGCCTTGGTATGCTCAGCAATGGTTGCATAAAAGAGTTGTAGCTTTCTTCTTATGTTTTTATTTTTATTTTTTGATAAATAAACGCAAGTATATTAAGACAAGGCAAAAAGCCGCGAGGCATACAGGAAGTATACGAGGCGACTAGGGCCTCAAAGCCAAAAAAGAAATAACCCCACCAGCCCCTATTTGGAGGCTAGCCACTCCAAGAAGCCTATAAGGGAGATCGGCTCCTCTCCCATGTACAATTTAGCCCAACCCCAAAGATTACAAACAAAAGAAGTTTCTTCTTATGTTTTTATGTTTGTTTTGTTTCTCCTTTGTTGGGAGGATTCCTCATCATCCTTTTGTACATCTTTTTCTATCAATATATTCTTGGTGTTGTTTCCTATCAAAAAAAATGTTGCTCTACTTCACAATTGCATACGCCTTCAAGCAAAGAATTTTTGCTCTAATACCAAAATTGATGTAGGACAACACTAGGATGGTTGTTTACAATCAAATAGGTGGGTTAGGGTTTATATCTTTTAGGATTTTAAGAGAGGAACAAGGGATAAAGTTTGTGGCAACCAAAATAAAATAATATCATATAGAGAAAGATGGTGAGACTCCATTGATTTTCTTATAGGTGAAACACCTAGAAGGCCTTAGTGCGACTAAGGTTTCTATCCCTTCTTCTCCTTATTTTCTTTTTCCACATTTTTTATTTTATTTTTATGGCAAAGGATGGTTGTCTACAATCAAATAAGTGGGCTAGGGTTTTTATCTTTAGGGTTAAGGAGAGGAACAAGGGATAAACTTTATGGTAGAGAAAATAAAATAAAAAAATATAGAAAAAGAAGATACGAAGAAGAAAAGATAAAAACCTTAAAGTCTCACTGAGACCTTCTAGAAGTCTCACATGGAAGAAAATTAATGGATTCCCATCATTGAAATTTGCAAAGTACGCAATAAAACACAATATTATTAATCATCGATCAATTACTTTGGTTTACATCAATTAGCCTTATTCATAAGCTTCTCTAAGAAATCTAAAATCTACTAGGATTCTAATAACCTATTATGATTCTAATTCTAATTCTCTTATAACTTAATTAACTACTCCTAATTTAACTCCAACAAAGACTAATCCTATAATTTCAAGTAATACTAATCTTACTTTAATTGCAATTAATACTAATTCCTTCTCTTGATGTATAACATGGAGGTTTATCCTCATCAATTAGTAATAATTTGATTGCTACCAAAACTGATGTAGGACAACCCTAGGATGGTTGCCTGCAATCAAATAGATGGGCTAGGGTTTTTATTTTTTAGTGTTTAAGGATAAGAACAAGGGATAAAGTTTATGGTAGAAAAAATAAAATAAAATAATATGTAGAGAAAGAAAATAAGGAGAAGAAGAAATAGAAATCTTAGAGTCTCACTAAGACCTTATAAGAGTCTCACCTAAAAGAAAATCAATGGAGTCACATCATTGAAAATTGCAAAGTATGCAAGAAAACGTAATATTATTAATCATCAATTAATTACTTTAGTTTACATCAATTAGATTTATTTATAAGCTTCTCTAATAAATCCAAAGCCTACTAGGATTCTAATAACCTATTATAACTCTAATTCTAATTCTCCTATAACATAGCTACTCCTAATTCAACTCTAATAAATACTAATCCTAATTTAATTCCAAGTAATACTATGGCAACGAAAGAAATATTATTGATGTAATACTATTGCCAACAATAGTATGCAAGAAACCTTAGAGTCACACTTAGGCATTCTAAGAGTCTCACCATTGAAAATTGCAAAGTATGCAAGAAAACATGATATTATCAATCCATTACTTTGGTTTACATCAATTAGCTTTATTTATAAGCTTATCTAAGAATTCCATAGTCTACTATGATTCTAATAACCTATTACAACTTTAATTCTAATTCTCTAATAACTTAATTTGCTACTCCTAATTTAATTCCAACAAATACTAATCCTAATTTAATTCCAAGTAGTATTAAGCTCAATTTGATTCCAACTAATACTAATTCTCTTTCTTGATGTATATCTTGAAAATTCATCCTCATCAATTCCCCTAACTTGAAAAAAAAAAAATAACTCGACCTCGAGTTTTAGTTATTTTCTACGGTCAATTGAAATCCCAAGCAATGTCTTCCACCCTTTCTTTCTTCATTGACTCTTTACCATATAAGCTAGGATTTCAAGATCTCTTGAACTTGTTCGATTTCATGCAAGACAAATATCAAACTTTGAAAAACTTTCCAATGTTGTAAAATAAGTTGATAGTTCTCGAAATAATTATGTGTCATCAACAAGCTTGTGGGGAGTTGCTTTCCACACTTTTCTTGTAAACTATCTTATAGAATAATAAGATTCTAGAATCCCCTATATTCAAAAGTAATTTCATCAATTCTTATTATATCATAGGATTCTTCATGTTTGCCACCAATCATGAATGTTTTGCCTTGAACAGTCAAGCAACGGTTCTTCTGAAGGTTTTACAACTTATTCGAGCTCGCTTATAGGTTGTTCTATGATTGGTTTAGTCACATCTTGCTTTCTAAATTCATCATTGATAATTTCTTCCTTCTTACTAGTAACTTCGAATTGCCTCTTAATGGGAACATTTGATGGTTTTTTTTTTGTGTTCAAGGATGCTAAATTTTCTTCTGATTGTTGTGATGGAATTTCCTTCATTCACATCCATCATGTTAGGCCCTTTCATCAAAAAGTCACAGTCTTTTGAGCACAATATAGGTAACTTTCATTAGCAAAACATCACACCATACTAATAACTCAAAATTATTACTAAAATTAAATGTCACTAGACAACAAGAACTCACCAAAATAGATATGTCATTTACCCATGCTATTCGATAAGATTTGGATGCTCTTCTCTCTTTAGATTAAGCTTCTCAACAAGTTCCTCTTAAGATAAGTTGGAACTACTACCTCCATTAATAATCATAGCACATAGCTTCCTTTGGCGAGCAACACAAGTTCGGAAGATGCTAGTACATCATCAATCCTCCTTTTCATTTAGCCTCGGTATGTTCACCAATGGTTGCATAAAAAAGTCATAACTTTCAACCATGGACTAATGTAGGACAACCCTAGGATGGTTTCCTACTATCAAATAGGTGGGGTAGGGTTTTTACTTTTTTTTAAGGTTTAAAGAGAGGAACAAGGGATAAAGTTTATGGTGGAAAAAAATAAAATAAAAAATATAGAGAAAGAAGATAAGGAGAAACCTTAGAGTCGCACTAAGGCCTTAAGTCTCACCTAGAAGAAAATCAATGAAATCTCACCATTAAAAACTAAAAAGTATGCAAGAAAACATAATATTATCAATAATCAATGCATTACTTTGATTTACATCAATTAGCCTTTTTTTTTTTTTTTTGATAAATGAGGAACCTTCCATGGTCAAGCCTTTAGGACTCTCCATGGGGACCCAAACCTCGAAGTGCTAACCGCGTCAGTAACAACCAACATTGGGTAAATCAGGGTATTTAACTAGTGGTATGATTCAAACTTAGGACCATGCACCTCTACCACACATCCTAGTATTCGCCCTAACCAACTAGGTCACCTTGGCGGGCTTTACATCAATTAGCTTTATTTATAGGTTTCTCTAAAAATTCCAAAGTATACTAGGATTCTAATAACCTATTATGACTCTAATTCTAATTCTCCTATAACTTAATTAATTACTCCTAATTTGAATCCAATAAATACTAATCCTAATTTAATTTAAAGTAGTACTAGTCCCAATTTAATTCCAACTAATACTAATTCTCTTTCTTAATGTATATCTTGGAAATTCATTCTCACCAATTCGTTATAACTTTTTGCATAACCAGGGTATAATTCAAACATTTCCAAACCAAACAAAAGCAATCCAATATTCAAAAATTATACTCCAATAAAAAATAATAATAATAATAAAAAAATTAAAATAAAAATAAAAAAAGAACTAGAATAAAAAAGAATCAGATAAATTTAGGATTTGAAAAATGATATTTTGTAGTTTTTGGGTAACCAAAATCAAATGATCCAACATGCAACATCAACAGTTCAATTTACATTTTTTTTTATAGGCAAAAAACCAATTCACACATTCAACAGCAAAAATCAAGTAAATCTTAAACATAAAAAATGTACAAACTCTTAAATAATCTTCATCAAATATATCATATTCCTTCATTTTTTTAAACCAAGAAAAAATATAACTTCCTTCTCATTTTTCCCTCTTCCACTACGCCACAACAACAACAACCAAATCAAGAAATAAAATAATAAAAACCCAAGTAAATGTCGGATTTCAAAAATGAGGGTTTGTGGGTTGTGGGTTGTGGGTTGTGGGTTCTTGGGTACTTCAATCAAAATTTTAGGTTTCGGTGGAGGGAAAAAGCCATATGATTAAAACATTAGTAAATCAAACAAAAGAAACCTAATTAACAATTCAATTGACATATACACAACGAAAATAACAATGCAAAAATGAGTTATCCCAATGCACGAAATGCAACGCCGCGTAAATTTTTGCAAAATCAAGGGCAAAATGCGAACATTTACCAACCAAACGAGAGCAACCCAATATTCAAAAATTCCATTCAAAGACACAACAACAGTAACCAAAATCAAATAAATTGCAGATTTGAAAAATGAGAGTTTGTAGGTACCTGAATCAAAATCTGGGTCTTGGCGGAGGGGGAAGGGCCGGCGATCTCGACGACGTTGCCGAGGCGGAGAGGAACTCTGTGGAGAGGAGGGAGGAGCATCAATGACCGCTCTGCTGAAACCCTAGACAGCATTTCCTTGGCGCTCTCGTCCGTACAAATCCAACCTCTCGCCGCCATTTTTTCTCTCTGCTTTTCCCTCCCTTTTGCCTAACTCCCAAAACCGCTTCTTCAACGTCTCCTATCTGAAGGTGTGTCACATGGGCCGCGCCGGCCCACTTAAAAATCGTGCTCGGCCGGATCGACCCATGTAAACAAAATAGGTGGCCAGCACAGTCCATAAGCCCGCAGACCAATCGTGCCGTGCCTGCTAACTGTGCCAATTGGACGTGCTTGCAGCTCATGGCTCATGGGCCACTCAGTTAAAAATTTTAATTTAAAATTTCAAGTCATTTTGTTTTTTTCCTTTTTTTTTTTTTTACTTTAAAAACCTCTAATCATTATAATTTTATTTTTTATATTTATATTCATATTATAAACATTTGACATATAATAAAAGGAAAAAATAAAAATAAAAAGTGATATTTGAAAGGTTCAAGCGAGCCGATGATATGACAAGTCATCACCTTAGCCCTAACATCGTCCACTCCTTTGGGCCATGTTGGCCCTGCCTAATACAGTAATTGGGTCATTTCAATCTAGTCCGATCTTTTGGCATGCCAAGTCACAGGTCAAAATGCACATCCCAGCCATCTCTATATGTATATATATATATATATTGATAGGTACGGCTAAAATGTGGAATCAACTTTTATGTGTAAAATTTACATATACAGCAAATTCAATGATCCCAGATAATGTAATTGGTTTCCACTATATGTATGATTTGTCTCTGTAAATTTAGCATGTACCCACCAAAAAGGAAGACAAGAAACTGAAGAAGAAAAAGAGAAAAACAAAACTTGCCCTTTGTGTTTCAAGATAACCCACCCAATGCTATTCTGATTCTGAGGATGAAAAGTCCTCAGTGTCATCATCAGCTGCAGCTGCCACAGCTAAAATGTGGTCATCATCGGTCCAGGGGGCCTTGAAATCCATGAGTTGGTCACACCTTTGCGCAAGGTCACCATTAAGCTCCACGTACAAACACCCTTCAACGTCAAGGTGAGTGAGGACCTTACAGTTGGTGAGAATGGCGTTGAGGCCATGGTCACCAAAGCGGCCATAAGCAAGTTCAAGGCAGTTAAGCCCAGGCATTGTGTTGGCGATTGCCATAGCCTCACCATCGTCCATCTTTTTAGCCCTTTTTTCAGTCTCTTCCAGCTCCAGAGGTGGCATATTCCTTTTCAACTGAATCAGGAACTTGCAACTCTTTCCCAATGCTTCGAGCCCTTTGCTTGTGATCCTCAAACAGTGGCTGATGTCCAAGACTGTCAGAGTCGCTAGCGACTCTGCATGTTTCTCCACCATTTTGTCCGAGACCTCACTCATTGGAATCTGCAGCACCTTAAGGCATCTCACCCTGCTAGGTTGTTCATCCAACAACACTCAATAAGTATCCACACAACCACACATACTTTTCTACTAGATCGACCTACGAAATGAAAATTTTTTAGTCTTCAATTGATATCAGCATCATGAAAACATAAATTTATCTTTGGCAGATTCTAGGAGCAGCATTGGTAAAAAATATTTTCCTTTATTAGGAAGAAAGGACAAAAAAAAAACAAATTTTCTTGCTGTTTATTTTTCTTAAAACAAGACTGAAAATTATCGTCATCCAAAATGTAACCAACACTTTCTCAGTCATCAAAAGATTCAAATCAGAACAAAAAATAATTAGGGTTATTATCGATCTGCAGACAAACAACATCCTAACAACTCATATTACGACAAAAACCTCTTTCAGGAGTACAAGATGAGGCCATTGATAATTTAATACTTTTATTGGCGTTCACAGACGTCAACACTGAATATTATTGAAAAATGCCTTAGGGATGATCAGGACACCCGCCGCTTAATGTGTGTACCAGAACAAAACTTTTAGTAGCAGCCCTAAGACCACTGATAGTTGCTGAATAATGTTATTCATTCCGCATAGGACAAATAGTGGCAATTTTCTCAAATGTCTTGTCAAAATGATTTAGTCGTTTTCTTCCTTTCCTCCTCCAACTCCTATGTTTTCATCAATAGATCAGGTAATTAAACAGAACATCAATTTTGGGTTCCATTTGTAAGTTTGTGCACAGGCTAATTAGCTGCCATAAGACTAATTATTCATACTATGTTTGGTTCCCAAGAAAGTATTCCTAGGAAAGCAATTAAAATGCATGGAAAATGCAGGAACACATACAAGTAAAGGACAGTTGTCCCCTATTATTTTGAGCATGAAGGTGAAGGCCCAATTTGTCATCATATGAATACTGATTTGTGCTCTGTTTGGCCAGTGACAAAATGCATGCAAGGATAAGCACTTCAACACCAGAACAGGAACATGAATTGTAATATTCGAACATTTCATTTTCCTTAGCTTTCTCAGTGACCAAATGGAAGGGCTAGAGCTGGACTTTGAAAACACAGGGTAGGTGTTTTAGTCATAATGATAAGGGCTAAATTGGGTAACATAGGGTGGTAATCTATACTTTGTTTGGATACTGAGAAGATGTAAAAGCACTAAAAGGTGCAGCAACATAAACCCAACATTTTCCTAAATTTCCTCAGGAACCAAATATGAGTAATAGGGTTTAATCATCAAGATAAAGGGCCAATTAGACATCACAAGACTTGCTGTCTATCCTTGCTTTTGATCCCAAAACAGCATGCATTAGGACAAAAAAAATGAAAGCAAGATTAAAAGAATATAAACCTTCACTTTCCCTGGGTTTTTACCAGCAACCAAACAGACATGCTAGAGACGGTTTGAACTCTTTAACCCATATTCTAATAATCAAATTAGTGCTAATGGACACCATAAACCTAATGATCTACTCCTGTTTGGTTACTATTGAATGTACAGGAAGGAAAATAACTCAATATGCAGGAAAACAAAAGAAACCCATTATTTTCCCTAGTTTTCTTGGCAACGAAATGGGAAGAGGATTAAATTTTCCATACCACTCAGCTTAAAGGCCCACAGTCGTCTATTCTCTGTTTGGTTCCCAAGAAAATATGTGTACATAAGCACATTCAAAAATTCCAGAAAAATGGAAACGAACCCATTCTTTTCCTCAATTTTCTCAGTACGCAAGGACCAAGAAAGCACGGTAGAGCACAAAAAAGTTCCCAAACAGGATGAATTTTCACTGCTCCATTTGATTCCAGAGAAAAATGGAATTTAAGCATACCCACTCAAAGTCAAGGAAAAGGAACGCAAAACCCATAATTTTCCTCTATTTTCTTGGCACCCAATCAGGAGGGCAAAGTTTGGTGAACTTCCAGAACATATGAGTGTCTGTTTTACAATAAAATAAAAGGACCGCCGTCTGTTTGGTTGGCCAGGAAATGGTAGGTAAAAAACCAGCACTCAAAATCCTACGTTTTTCCTCCCATTTCTTGGGCACCAAACAGGAAGACTAGAGATACTGAAATTGGAAAAGATAAGATACGAAGCATATAGGCACCAGAAGTCCAGCAATTAAGCTCTGCTTGTTTCTCGAGAAAGTGGGCGTAAAAAAAATCTGCCCGGAGAACGAAAACAAACCCATATTTTTCCTCCAGTTTCTCGTCAACCAAACGCTAACCTCAGTGTCTCAGACTAAGTAGGGTACAAAAAACACCAAAATAAGACGTGCTGTGTGATATCAGCTTTGTTCGGTTCCCGAGAAAATGTACGTAAATGAACCCACTCAAAGGTCAAAATCCATAAACCCAAAACGGATCCATTATTTTATTCCGTTTTTCTCGGTACGCAAACGGGAGCGCAGGAGTTGATGACTCCAAAAGGCAAAAACATTAGAGCATGTGCATTTGAATCATAAATAAAAACGTCATCCTCTGTTTGGTTCCCGGGAAAACTTACGTAAACAATGCCACTCAAAACCCAAATCAATTTTTTGCTTCATTATACGGCAGCCAAAAGATGTGATGGACTTCGAAAAGGCAAAAAGCATTTGCACTCGAATCATCACATAACACAACGCCATTTTCTGTTTTGTTCCCAAGAAAATTTACGTAAACCAACTACAAAAACCCACAGAAACATGTCATTTCCTCCCACATCCTCACCACCAAACACCAACAAAAGCACTATCAAACCCCAAAAACAACAGAAAAAAGTTCAAAAAAAAAGGAGGGGTTCCCTCTGGTTGGTTCCCGAGAAAAAACTAACGTGAACAGAAGCCAGGGTCACAACCGATAAAAACCAAACCAAACCAAACCACCATTTCCCTCAACTTTGCCACTTCCCAGACACCGCCAAAACGCTCATCAAACCCCAAAAAACAGTACCCGAAAAGTACCAGTTAGCAGCAAAAGCAAAGCCGGCGTCGCCGAGTCTGTAAGCAGAGAGTCTACTGCACATTCCACGGCTGCGGCGCACGAGTTTGCGGACTAGCGAGTCCACTCGGTCGAAGCGGTTCCAACGGCGGCACCAATCCTCGACGTCGATATTCGACCAGCAGTAGGGTCCGGCGACGGTGGACCACCAGGATTTGCAGACCAGAGGAATGGTCTGGAGCAGCTCCTCCACGGGGATTCGAACCAGAATCAAAGCCAGTATCTCCGGGTTCAGCCCCTCCCACATCGCCCTCGAAACGATGCCGTTTTTGCGGCCGCCGAAATTGGCCATTTTCTTCTTCTCCGATATTTTTCCTTTTCTGTTGAGTGTAGATGAATAATACAAACTCCCTTGGACCAACTTTGGAAGATTTTCCCCCTTTTTTGTCTTTTATTTATTATTTTTAATGGATAGTGTACTTTAATAAATTTATTAAATTAAATAATCTGTTTTTCCATTTTGCATTTTTATGATTTTTGTAAAAATAAATATGATTTTCCTCCACAATATCATCATAATTCATAACTTCTATATAAAAAAAAAAAAAATTAACTTTTACATAGTTTGGTGGGATAATTACTTAGGGTTTGTTTGTCAACTGTTTTTCAAAATAATTTTTTGTTCTCTAAAATAAAAAATTCATTCAACAACCAATAATTTTTTCTGTTTTATATTCTTAATAATAGAAAATTAAAAAAATTAAGTGTTTTAAAAAAATATATTTTAGTTGTTTTTTATTATTTTTACTTATTTTTTAAGGATTATTTTAAAAAATAATTATACAAACATTTAAAACAATTAAAAATAAAATACTACACATAAAAATTATATTTAAAAATATTAAAAACAAGTTAAAAATATTTTAGGTTTTCAAATAAGATTTTTAATATATATATATATATACTTTCACCACATATAAAAACTTGCTATTCATAACATATAGTGCTGAGAGAGAGGAGGCTTTAGTATGATCCTATCAGCATTTTGAAATTGATAGTGTGGGGCCCATAATTATTCTCACCTTGAGAAAGAAACATCCTCTCTAGGTAGGGAGTTTTGGGTCAAAATGACCCATTTATTAAAAATGAATATTTGATGTAACCACTTTATCAAATTTATGTTCAAATTAGTCTTTTTGATGCAACATAAGTGTTATGTCATTAAAAAATAATTTTTTTTTTAATCATTTTAGTTAAAGCCTTAATTGGCAACTAAGACTTTATTTTTGAACTAAAGTCCCAGTTGCCAACTAAGGCTTTAATTTTTTAATTAAAACCATAATCGTTAACTGAGACTTCATTTTTTAATTGAAACCGCAGTTGCCAACTGAGGCTCATTTTTGAACTGAAACCTCAATTGGTAACTGAGACTTTATTTTTGAACTAAAGCCGCAGTTACCAACTGAGACATCATTTTTGAACTAAAGCCACAATTGCCAATTAAGGCTTCATTTTTAAACTGAAGCCTCAATTGGCAATTGTAACTTCATTTTTGAACTAAAGCCATAATTGTCAATTGAGGTTTCAGTTTATTTTTTTTAATTTAAAATTTAATTAAAAATTATTAAATTACAATTTATTATTGAAATTAAAAAAATATACTTAAATAATAAATTATTTATATTTAAACTTTAAAATCTAGTATTACTTCAACAAATATAAATTAATAAATAAAAGACATTATAAATGAATATTTTATTTATTAATAAATTAATAATCTTAAAATAATAAATTTATATAACATATAAATAATATATAAAATTGTATAATTAATTAATTTAAGATATTTAATTTTTTGTTTTTTAAGATATTAATTTATTTGTATTATGACAAATTTATCTTTATCAAAATAATAGTATACTTTTAAGTCGTAGTTACCAACTGAGATTTCAATTTTTTTTTTTTTTACTTTCAAATTTAATTAAAAACTATTAAATTGCAATTTATTATTGAAACTAAAAATATATACTTAAATAATAAATTATTTATATTTAAACTTAAGAATCTAGTATTACTTCAACAAACATAAATTGATAAATAGAAGATATTATAAATAAATATTTTATTTATTAATAAATTAATAATCTTAAAATAATAAATTTATATAACATATAAATCATATATAAAATTGTATAATTTATTCATTTAAGATATTTAATTTATTATTTTTTTAAGATATTAATCTATTTGTATTATGACAAATTTATCTTTATCGAAATAATAGTATACTTTTAAGTCGCAGTTGTCAACAGAGATTTTAATTTTTTTTTTTTTTTAACTTTCAAATTTAATTAAAAACTATTAAATTACAATTTATTATTGAAATTAAAAATATATACTTAAATAATAAATTATTTATATTTAAACTTAAGAATCTAGTATTACTTCAACAAACATAAATTAATAAATTGAAGATATTATAAATGTATATTTTATTTATTAATAAATTAATAATCTTAAAATAATAAACTTATATAACATATAAATAATATATAAAATTGTATAATTTATTAATTTAATATATTTAATTTGTTGTTTTTTAAGATATTAATTTATTTGTATTATGACAAATTTATCTTTATCGAAAAATAATAATATACTTTCAAGCCGCAGTTACCAACTTAGATTTCGATTTTTTTTTTTTTAACTTTCAAATTTAATTAAAAACTATTAAATTACAATTTATTATTGAAATTAAAAATATATACTTTAATAATAAATTATTTATATTTAAACTTAAGAATCTAGTATTAATTTAACAAACATAAATTGATAAATAGAAGATATTATAAATGAATATTTTATTTATTAATAAATTAATAATCTTAAAATAATAAATTTATATAACATATAAATAATATATAAAATTGTATAATTTATTAATTTAAGATATTTAATTTGTCGTTTTTTAAGATATTAATTTATTTGTATTATTACAAATTTATCTTTATCAAAATATTAGTATACTCTTAAGCCGCAGTTGCCATATATAAATTTTTTGACAAAATTAGTTAATGAAATTAATTAGAAAAAGTCCACTACAAAATGTAATTTTTAGTAGTTTAATCAAAATCACAAAAAATACCTAGTAAACATTAATATAGTGGGAAAAAAAAAACATATATAATCTCATATGCCTCCACAAGAAGAGAACCTATATGTAACTGGTACTCTCTTCCTTTTTGGACGCTCCTCTCTAACTGTAGCAGGTATTACATGTGACACATGAAGAACATCTGTCTGTGATGGCGCTAGAGCTAGAAATAGAGGTGGTAGTAGAGGTAGCAATCCAGGTCGACGTAGGCCCCACCTACTCCTCAAAATGGCTGGCGGTAAATCTAGCTAAGTAGATGTGTCAATATGCACTGATGGTGGGTCTAAAGAGGTAAGAGGTTGTAATGGAGGTAGGTTTAAAGAGGTAGGGGATTATACTGATTGTGGGTCTGAAAAGGTAGGGGATTTTGCTGATGGTGGGTCTAAAGAAGTAAAGGTCTGAACTGAAGGTAAGTTTAAAGAAATAGGGGGTTGTACTTATGGTGGGTCTAAAAAGGTAGGGGGTTACACTGATGGTAGGTCTTAAGAAGTCAGGTGCTACACTGATGGTAGGTTTGAAGAGATGGGTGATTGTACTAATCGTGAGGATAACAAGGTAGGGGGCTGAAATGATGCTGATACTAACGATGTGATGAGCTGACAACTAATATATCTACCTCTCCCTCGAGATGTCGACCAACCTTGAACAAGTGGTAGTCGAGCAACTGTCAATTGAGTTGGTGACCTACCTCCTCTATGCTCTACATGTGGGATACGATAATCCTCCCGAATAATGCACATAACATCAGTGGCCATATGAATAATATCAACAATACCAGTGCGGTAAGCATCACTATCAAAGTCCTCCAATGCATGACCTCCTCGAGATATGATCGATGTCATAGTCTCAATCTGTCACATAAAATGATATATAATTATTTGTTGGAATAAATATTATACACAATATGTACATAATATTAAAGTGATACAAACCAATAAGTGGGCAAATAAGACAGTAGTCTAGTACCGCATAGGTCCAAAATCATCCATAAGTGTAATAAAACGACATGTAATACAACGATACCATGTCATGTACAGAGCATGGTAGTCCATATGAGGCTCTATAGGCTCCGCAGTGACAATGTGGTCCCTCCCTAGCCTCCCATAATGCCACGTAGCGCTCATGATACAACCTCCAATCAAACTAAGGTCGACCGCATCAATCTATGGAGTGAAGGTCATAATCTACATAAGATGTCGAATGAATACCCTATATGAGTCCAAATTGTCGCAACACACACTTAGGATGATGCCACTCAACAATATTAAAAAAAAATAAGTGGTGACATCGTCTGCCAAATATCCTAATCAACTAAACAAATGTTTGAAAGCAATGCTAGTATATCATGTGTAAGGCTGCCATAATACTCGATATATTCAAATTTTAGTATGTATTCAATAAAGTTTAAATTATAATATTAATATTAATAATCTTGTTAAAGAATACTAATATTTAGCCCAAACCTGGTCAGATCGCTGTCTATCAAACTCATCTTTGTATGTGACCAAGACATGATGAGGAGTGTCTGTATGAGATAAGGGAACTCTCCACCTACTCCATAGTGCATCTAACGGGAATCTCCCATCTATAGGCACTGGTGCATAGGGAAGTGATCTACTAGGATGACCCATATGTAATCGCACTCCCATGACCATAACTAAAAATTAAACAAAATTATGTTTAAATGCACATAATTATGACAAAATTACATAATTAATAGGACTTTTAGTTATACTTGCAACAATTGTAATAGTCCTGCAATAGTTCCTGCACTATCTAAGCTAGCTCGACATAACTCTCGATAAAGATGTGCTAGTGTTGCACTCCCCTAACTATATTGTGCAGTCTCACCAAAATCTCTTTAACATGCGTAAAATTGCTAATTGGAGGTAGGTTCCCTTCTTATCTAGAAATAATGAACTACCAACTAACAATAAAATATATGCTCTAGCATGGCGCTATAACGTGACCTCGTCTAAAACCCCTGGTGGTAAGTGGGAGAAATTGGTAGTAATAAAGCGAACTCTAAGGGATGCTCCACGAATATCAGTTTCTGTCGGTCGAACACCCAATAACTCCTCACAAAGTGCATGCCAATCAATATTTGTAGAACCGGTGAAAAGATGACCATGTACACGTAATCCAAATGAGATGGCTATGTCCTGCAATATGATGGTCATCTCACCAACTGGCATGTGGAATCTGTGTGTCTCTAGGCGCTATCTCTCTACCAATGCAATATTCAAAGGCCAATCAACCTTAACATGCCCCACTCAATGAAAGACATAAAATCCTGACTATATAATGTATGGCCGAACACGATCATCCAAAACCCACTCTCAACGAAACCTGTGTCGACAAGTCAAAACATGACCCATATTTGGATCAACACGAATGGTGGATGATCGATGTCGATGCTGAAGAGTAAGCACAGATGTATCCTCAAGGTCAGGACGAACAGGAAATAACCGAGTATCCATGTCTACATGTACATCAATACATGATATAAGCAAAATATGAATGAATTGACAAGAAACAACAATTTCTAACAACATAAATTTCATGATTCAAATTTTAAAAATTTTGAGCAACATCTCCCCTAAATAGTAGAGATTCAGATTTTTTTTCATGTAACCTGATATAAGTGACTAAAAGCAACAATTTCTAACAACGTGAATTTCATAATTAAAATCGTAAAAATTTGAGCAGCATCTCCCGTAAACAATAAAGATTTAGATTTTTCTTTCATGTAACCTGATATAAGTGACAAAAAACAACAATTTATAACAACGTGAATTTCATTATTAACATTGTAAAAATTTGAGCAGCATCTGCCTTATACAGTAGAGACTCAGATTTTTTTTCATGTAACCTAATATAAGCAAAATATGAATGAATTGACAAAAAAATAACAATTTCTAACAAACAAATGTTAATAAGATGTTCAATAAGATAGTTTCTACATATATTTTAAAACGATTATAGTCAATACTAGTAACTAAGAAAATAACAATACAATAAGATGTTCATGAAGTACATCAACTCATCCTATCATTGGTTTCTTTATTAGGACAAGAACGTTGATTGTGACCCAATTGCTTGCAAAGTCCACATGTTTGTGGAGTTCTAGTTTCCCTTGCATCCATTTCATTATGGAAACGACTTGATTTTGGTCAACCAAAACTTAAACCCTTCATTGAGTCCGAAGGTACAATTATTGGTCCATTATATTGAGGCCACTCCAACTCATCAAATATGAGATAAAACAAGGGAGCCCATGTTGATAGGTAAGCACGTGTGGTGTAATAACCTTGTACAAATTGTCAAAAATCAATTGCTCGACAATGACAAGCAGCAAGAATGTGCGAACATGGGAATCCTAACAAAAGTGCTTTGTTACATGTGCAAGACCCCTTTTGAATGTTAACATGATATGTGCGGGGTTTCCTATTATTGCTTCCAACAAAGTGTCCAGTTTTAACATGAAAACGTCCCTCCACATGATAATACAAAACAACCTCATGTGAACTCGCCTTAACAACTTCAACCTTTATTTTGGCGTCAATATATGGAGTGAATTCTTCACCTAAAGCGAGTCGATTGGCACTATGCTCCCACTTGACTGTGAAGTAACTGTTAACCCAATAGAAAGTTAATTGGACTAAAGCTGTTATTGGTAAGTTACAAGCACCCTTAAGGACATCATTAAAAACTTCAGACATGTTAGTTGTCATAATCCCATATCTCCACTCACCATTATGTGAGAGTGCCTATTTTTCAAGAGGAATTTACTTCAACCAAGGATGAAAATATCGGTAATCATGGACATATGGGTACTTCAATTTTACAGATATATCAAATATATCGGAGATATATCGGCGGATATTTTGAAAAAAAAAATATTGATAAACCTAAAATTGATCAAAATTCATGAAAATGTAAAAAAAAAAAAACATCATAGAAATATAATTAGAAGTATAACAAACATTTTAAAGTTACTTTATTAAAGAATTTAATATGTGTATAATATGATTTATTATATTTGATAATAATATTATATACATCAATAAAAAATATGTATTTTATAAGTGTACGTTTATTATTAAATTATATCAAATATTATTTCATAATAATATTATAATATTTAATTATAATATATCTAATTTTAAAATATATTTAATATTAAATTTATGATCCATTTAATTTGATTATATTAAATGATATAAAATAAATGATAATGTATGTATAATTTTTTAATATTTAATTAATCTATTAATGATATTAAAAATACTATGAAAAAAATTATGATGATAATTTTTATATTTTTTTGTAATAATTATAAAATAATTATAATTAATTTGTTTTAAAAAATATTCTTTTGTGCTGACTATATATATATACATGTTTGGTTCAAATTAACAAAGGGCATAATTGCCGTAGTGGAGATAGGCTATAAGAGGTCTTATATATGGGCAAAGTGGGGAATGGAGCATGGGCAGGAGACTAGGGAATGGGGAGCCTAGGTAGAGGGGCAGGTGACTGGGATAGCCGGGCAAACAGCCTGGGGCAGAGGGAGGGCGTTTTTTTTTTGCAGAAATATCGCCAAAAAATCAACGATAAATTGGAGAAATATCAACGATTTTTTACCATGACAACCGAATAATGAAAAAAATCAGCAATTTATCACCTCCAACCGATATATCGCCAATATATCTGCGATTTTTTATCGATTTTCAGCAATTTTTCTCCTCTCATTTTTCTCCACAAAATATCTTGTCAACGTATCCTGATACACGATACATCGGCGATATGTCGCCATAATATCCCGACATTTTCCTTCTTGGCTCCAACCAATTTCTAGCCTCGACATTTATTTGGCCAATTGTATCCACGTGAGAAATCATTTTTTTAACTCTACTCTCCATAGCAACCCTACACATGAGATCCTTTAAAGTCTTATATTTGAACTTTGTGTTGAAGTTACTCGCTAAATGACGCATGCCAAATCTATAATAAGCATGTGGCTCAATCTATCCCGAATATGTTTCATTTACAATAGCTATAATGTCAGGATGACGATCAGAGATCAGACACAA
The DNA here is from genome assembly GCA_030254885.1 of Vitis rotundifolia. Lineage (NCBI taxonomy): Eukaryota > Viridiplantae > Streptophyta > Magnoliopsida > Vitales > Vitaceae > Vitis > Vitis rotundifolia. The sequence continues at coordinate 11,988,406 of CM058170.1, forward strand.
GCCTTTCCTTTGTGTTACTCCAACACTGATACATGCCAAAAACCAACTCCAAGTATCTGTATCTCTCCTTTTGTAATGGCAAATGCAAGTGGAAACAATTGGTTATTACCATCACATCTCATAGCAATTAGCAAAGGCCTTTTATATTTTTCATACAAATGTGTCCCATCAATACTAAGAACTAATCGATAGTGAGTAAACCCTTTAATAGATGGAGCGAATGCCCAAAAAACACACTGAAAATTTTCTTCATTCAAGTTGTTTCTAGGAACCATTTTGGAATACACAACACATCCAGGATTTGACTGTTCCAAAGCAAGAAAGAAACAAGACAGCTTTGCATAAGACTTGTACCAATTTTGCCTTCATTACTTTTTTATAAGAAATTTGGTAATCAAATTGTTCCGCAACAACAGCTTAAATTGCAGCAACTGTAACGGTCAGTTCTGCCTTCACCAATGTTTCAATATACTCAGATACAAAGCTAAAATCCAATTGTGAATTATCTTGATAATACATGGATTGACATATGTATGAGGACCTTTGTACTTTGTGATTCTAAACATACCCGTATCTTTCACCGTCATTGCCTTTAGTCATCATTGGCACTCTAGTGCTTTTTTACATTTAAGAACTAACACACTTGCATTTGATCTATAAACAGTAAACTCTTGGTGCGACTTTATGGAAAACATTTTCACAGCATGTTGCAAATCTAATTTTGAGGGAATTATTTGGCTAATTGATAACTCCCCATCAACATTTCCTAAAATTGACTTTTTCCATGGAGTCCAATCACTTACAACACAATTAATTGCCTTGTCCATATTTAAAAATTGTGGTGTAGGTGGCATATGGTATGAAACGGGTGCAAATGTTGCCTCTAGGTTGTCATTAAAGATATTAACTTGGGTGCCATGTGGAAAAGCAACTAATGATGTGTTTTCAACCCCAAACTCAACCTCAGGATTATTAAACCTATCACCAACTTCAAGGTTCACAAATCTTGTGCTTTCACATTCCACAACTTGTTAAACCATCACCAAATCAATATTTTCTTTTTGACAACAATTTTCATCATCATTAAGTAAATGAATCTCATCTGTTTCGATTGCATCATCTCTATCATCTTCCTCATCTCTCTCATTTTCGTCATCTACATCAATATCACCTGTCGATAATCATATCAAATGACCCATTTCATTACTCAAATGATAGTGGTTGGGAGCTTGCTCTATGAATAATTGAACTGAAAACATTCCATACTTCGATGGCACCAGTAGCATACGTGCAACTGTCCGATCATTTCTCACCACTAATGGTTGAAATTTGTTCATTTCAGTTGGATGTCAACATTTCAAGACTAATTGATAGTGTCTGTCAACACCAATGATATCATATATCATCTTCAACAACTCCACAAAGGTTGTATGAATGGGCACATCTATAGGCTCAATCTCTACATTATTTTCTATATATCTCAAATCTATTTCTGTCCTCAAAATTGTTTCATTCCAATAACATAGCACTTCTACTATGGAATCAATCATAATTGTCTTCGCATAGATAATAACAAAAGGTTATTACATAAAAAATAATATTTATTCAAGTAAAAAATAATACTTTACGGTCAATGATTCATAAAATGCAAGAATAAACCAAATAAATATTGAAATTTAACAAAACTTCATGTCTAAATAGAAAACACTTGGAAATTCTAAATACATCAAAACCTTAACTTTACTTTTTACTCCTCATCATTCTTTACTTTTTATTCCTTTTCCTCCCTTCTTATCCTTTTATCTATTTTTTCTTTTTCATTTCCCTTCTCTAAGGTTAGGATTTTTTTTTTCCCTTCTTTAAGATTAGGATTTAGGATTTGAAGAAAATAAGGGCATGGCAACAAATCCACATGTCATTTAAAAAAATAAATAAATAAATAAAATAGTATCCGATTTAGGTTCCATTTCTTTTATTGATTTTTAAATAAAAAATGATTAGTATGTCTTAATTACTACATGCTTATATACAATACAAAAATTTATAAAATATTTTTAGAAAACTTGAATAGTTAAATTTCAACTTTGAATGCCGATGAGTGCCTAAAGAACTTGTAAGCCAAAAAAAAATTTCTCACACATAAAACACAACCTATAAGCCAAAAAAATTTCTCACGCATGGAACACAACCAAAAAAATTTCTCAGAAATGGAACAGGATTGTAAACTAAAAAAATTTCTCACACAAGGAACACAACCTGTAAGCCAAAAAAAATTTTCACACATGGAACTCAACCTATAAGCTAAAAAAATTTCTCACAAAAATTTCTCATGCATGGAACACAACCAAATAAATTTTTTACCCAAATTTCTCACAAATAATTCTCACACATGGAACACAACCTGTAAGCCAAAAAAATTTCTCACAAAATTTTCTCACGCATGGAACACAACCAAAAAAATTTTTTACAAAAATTTCTCATAAAAATTTCTTACGAATGGAATAGAATTTGTAAGCCAAAAAAATTTTCTCACAAATATTTCTCACAAAATTTTCACACACATCGAACACAACTTGTAAGCCAAAAAAATTTCTCAAAAGAACTTCTCATTCATAGAAGCCAACCTAAAAACTTTCTCACAAAATCTTCTCATACACGGAACACAACCTATATGCCAAATAAATTTCTCATGCATAAACTCAAAACCAACCTCAACTTTGTAACTCCAAAAATGTTTCTTACAGTGACCCATTGGTGGGGCTAGGGTTTGAGGAGAAACTCCAGAGACAACCAACCACGGGATGAGAAGTAAAGCAAATGGGAAAGTTAAACAAAGTAACATAAAAAAATGTTGTCTCTGCTTATGTGGACAGATCAAGCTATTTTGAACAATAGTTTCACCTAAAGCCCAATTTTGGTATTAAGTTTGGGGAGAAGGCCATTTTGGCCCAAAATTCCTAGGTCAGTGGTCGAGGTTTTGGGAAGAAATCTAATGTTTTTGACACCACCAAAAATAAGTGAACTTCACCCAATCACATCAACTCTTATTATACACTTCAAATTATCCACCAAAAGTGGCTAAAAGACAAAAACATATTTTATTAAAGATTAAACAAAAATACAAAAAATAAACAAGGGTTTTGTTATTTGCTACAAAAATCTGGGTTTGTTATTAAATATAATATGTTTTAAATAAAAATATCATTTAACAATTTCTTTTTAATCTAACATCCAAAATATTTCTAACTTTGTAAAAGCAACCTCTATTTTTATGAAATTGTAAATCTAACCTCAAAATTTTAAATGGAGAAAAGTAACATTTATGTTATTTTATAAAAAAATATTTTAAATTAAAAAGCATATAAAAATTTTGATACATTATACTTTTGTTTTTTTAAAAAAAAGTCATTTTTCTTTGAAGAAGTGAGGGTAATTTTTCAAAAATAGATATTATTTTTACCATTTTATTCAAAAGATATTTTTTTCAAGTGTTTGGATGTGAGATAATAAAAAATAAAAAAAATTGAATATCATGCCAAAAAGGCAAAATATTCATAACATTGTAAAAATATCCTTCATGCTTTTGAAATTGTAAATATAACCACAATAGGATAAAAATGGTCCTAATGTTAATTTATAAAATGTATTACGAATGCAACCTCAATTTGGCCCTTACACTTTAAAAATAATAAAAAAAAAAAAAAAAAAAATTAACGGGTGGTCTTTTTTTTTTTTTTTCAAAAGGGATTATATATATTTTTCCAAAAGGGGTTATATATATATTGTAGAAAAGGTTATATGTTGTGTATAAAAAGAAAAAATTCATAAGTTGTTTTTTTACTTTTAATGCAATTTTTTTTTTCAAATATTACAAGATTATACATGCATCCACCTAATATTTGTATACATCCACTATAATTATATATCTACCTTAAAATATAAACCTTACTAACAATCCACCTAAATATTCTCAATATACCAAGTGTCATTTTCATTTTTATTTTCTATTTTTGCACGGAATACAACCTGTAAGCCAAATAAAATTCTCACGCCTAAACTCAAAACCAACCTCAACTTTACAGCTCCAAAAATGTCTCTACCCATTGATGGGGCTAGGGTTTGAAGAGAAATTTCGGAGACAACCAACCACGGGATGGGAAGTAAAGCAAATGGGAAAGTTAAAAAAAGTAACACAAAAAAATGTTGTCTCTGCTTATGTGGACAGATGAGGCTATTTTGAACAATAGTTTCACCTAAAGCCCAATTTTGGTATTAAGTTTGGGGAGAAGGCCATTTTATCCCAAAACTCCTAGGTCAGCGGTCGAGGTTTTGGGAAGAAATCTGGTGTTTTTGACACCACCAAAAATAGGTGAACTTCACCCAATCACATCAACTCTTATTATACATTTCAAATTATCCACCAAAAGTGGCTAAAAAACAAAAACATATTTTATTAAAGATAAAACAAAAATACAAAAAATAAACAAGGGTTTTGTTATTTGCTACAAAAATCTAGGCTTGTTATTAAATATAATATATTTTAAATAAAAATATCATTTAACAATTTCTTTTTAATCTAACATCCAAAATATTTCTAACTTTGTAAAAGTAACCTCTATTTTTATGAAATTGTAAATCTAACCTTAAAATTTTTAATGGATAAAAGTATCCTTTATGTTATTTTATAAAAAATATTTTAAATTAAAAAGCTTATAAAAAATTTTATACATTATATATTTTTTTTTTTTTTAAAAAAAGTCATTCTTATTTGAAGAAGTGAGGGTAATTTTTTGAAAATAGATATTATTTTTACCATTTTATTCAAAAGTTATTTTTTTCAAGAAGTGTTTGGATGTGAGATAATAATAATAAAAAAATTAAATATTATACCAAAAAGGCAAAATATTCATAACATTGTAAAAATATCTTTCATGCTATTGAAACTGTAAATGTAACCACAATAGAATAAAAATGGTCCTAATGTTAATTTATAAAAAGTATTGTGAATGCAACCTCAATTTGGTTCTTACACTTTAAAAATAATAATAATAATAAATAATAAATTAGTTGGTGGTTTTTTTTTTTTTTTCAAAAGGGATTATATATATTTTTCCAAAAGGGGTTATATATATATATATATATATATATATATATATTTGCAAAAAGGGTTATATGTTATGTGTATAAAAAGAAAAAATTCATAAGTTGTTTTATTACTTTTAATTCAATTTTTTTTTTCAAATATTACAAGATTATACATGCATCCACCTAATATTTGTATACATCCATTATAATTATATATCTACCTTAAAATATAAACCTTACTAACAATCCACCTAAATATTCTCAACATACTGAAGTGTCATTTCCATTTTTATTTTCTATTTTTGCACGGAATACAACCTATAAACCAAATAAATTTCTCACACATAAACTCAAAACCCACCTCAACTTTGCAGCTCCAAAAATGTCTTTTACAGTGGCCCACTGGTGGGGCTAAGGCTTGAAAAGAAACTTCAGAGACAACCAACCACGGGATGGAAAGTAAAGCAAATGGGAAAGTTAAAAAAAATAACATAAAAAAATGTTGTCTCTGCTTATGTGGATAGATGAGGCTATTTTGAACAATAGTTTCACCTAAAGCCCAATTTTGGTATTAAGTTTGGGGAGAAGGCCATTTTGGCCCAAAACTCCTAGGTAGGTGGTCGAGGTTTTTGGAAGAAATCTGGTACTCTTGACACCACTGAAAATAGGTGAACTTCACCCAATCACATCAACTCTTATTATACACTTCAAATCATCCACCAAAAGTGGCTAAAAGATAAATATATATTTTATTAAAGATTAAACAAAAATACAAAAATTAAACAAGGGTTTTGTTATTTGCTACAAAAATCTAGGCTTGTTATTAAATATAATCTGTTTTAAATAAAAATATCATTTAACAATTTCTTTTTCATCTAACATCCAAAATATTTCTAACTTTGTAAAAAAATCTAACCTCAAAATTTTAAATGGATAAAAGTATCGTTTATGTTATTTTATAAAAAATATTTTAAATTAAAAAGCTTATAAAAATTTTGATACATTATACTTTTGTTTAAAAAAAAAAAAAATCATTCTTCTTTGAAGAAGTAAGGGTAATTTTTCAAAAATAGATATTATTTTTATCATCTTATTCAAAAGTTATTTTTTTTCAGGAAGTGTTTGGATGTGAGATAATAATAAAAAAAAAATTGAATATTATGCCAAAAAGGCAAAATATTCATAACATTGTAAAAATATCCTTCATACTTTTGAAATTGTAAATATAACCACAATAGGATAAAAATGGTCCTAATATTAATTTATAAAAAGTATTGTGAATGCAACCTCAATTTGGCCCTTACACTTTAAAAATAATAAATAAATAAAAAATTAGCTGATGGCTTTTTTTTTTTTAAAAAAAAAAAAAAAAGATTATATATATTTTTCCAAAAGGGGTTATATATATATTTTTTTTTTTGGCAAAAAAGGTTAAATGTTATGTGTATAAAAAGAAAAAAATCATAAGTTGTTTTATTACTTTTAATGCAATTTTTTTTTTCAAATATTACAAGATTATACATGCATCCACCTAATATTTGTATACATCCACTATAATTATATATTTACCTTAAAATATAAACTTTACTAACAATCCACCTAAATATTCTCAATACACTGAAGTGTTATTTCCATTTTTATTTTTCATTTTTGCACAAAATACAACCTGTAAACCAAATAAATTTTTCACGCAGAAACTCAGAACTAACCTCAACTTTGCAGTTCCAAAAATGTCTCTTACAGTGGCCCACTAGTGGGGCTAGGGCTTAACAAGAAACTTCGGAGACAACCAACCACGGGATGGAAAGTAAAGCAAATGGGAAAGTTAAAAAAAATAACATAAAAAAATGTTGTCTCTGCTTATGTGGACAGATGAGGCTATTTTGAACAATAGTTTCACCTAAAGCCCAATTTTGGTATTAAGTTTGGGAAGAAGGCCATTTTGGCCTAAAACTCCTAGGTAGGTGGTCGAGGTTTTTGGAAGAAATCTGGTACTTTTGACACCATCGAAATTCACCCAATCACATTAGCTCCTATTATACACTTCAAATCATCCACCAAAAGTGGCTAAAAGACAAAAACAAATTTTATTAAAGATAAAACAAAAATACAAAAAAGAATCAAGGGTTTTGTTATTTGCTACAAAAATTTGGGCTTGTTATTAAATATAATATGTTTTAAATAAAAATATCATTTAACAATTTCTTTTTAATCTAACATCCAAAATATTTCTAATTTTGTAAAAGTAACCTCTATTTTTATGAAATTGTAAATCTAACCTTAAATTTTCAAATGGATAAAAGTATCATTTATGTTATTTTATAAAAAATATTTTAAATTAAAAAGCTTATAAAAAATTTTATACATTATTCTTTTGTTTTTTTAAAAAAAAAAAAGTCATTCTTCTTTGAAGAAGTGAGGGTAATTTTTCAAAAATAGATATTATTTTTACCATTTTATTCAAAAGTTATTTTTTTTCAAGAAGTGTTTGGATGTGAGATAATAATAAATAAAAAATTGAATATTGTGCCAAAAAAGCAAAATATTCATAACATTGTAAAAATATCCTTCATGCTTTTGAAATTGTAAATATAACCACAATAAGATAAAAATTACCCTAATGTTAATTTATAAAAAGTATTGTGAATGCAAGCTCAATTTGGCCCTTACACTTTAAAAATAATAGTAATAATAATATAAAAAAAAATTAGTTGGTGGTTTTCTTTTTTAAAAAAAAAATGGATTATATATATTTTTCCAAAAAGGGTTATATATATATATATATATTGCAAAAAGGGTTATATGTTATGTATATAAAAAGAAAAAAATTCGTAAGTTGTTTTATTACTTTTAATGCAATTTTTTTTCAAATATTACAAGATTATACATGCATCTACCTAATATTTATATGCATCCACTATAATTATATATATACCTTAAAATATAAACCTTACTAACAATCCACCTAAATATTCTCAATATACCGAAGTGTCATTTCCATTTTTATTTCCCACACTACCGCTTTTCTTCCTTCTCTCATTTTTCTTCTTCACAATAGGTCGTAAGACAAAATTTTCTTCACCTAATCTTGTCTGTCAATCAAAAAACATTTGAGTTATGTTCAAAGTTAAGTGTAATATTATATATATATATATATATATATATATATATTTAATCCACACACTAATACTATTTTATCTCCATATTAATAAAATTCACATTTTATTATTTATATAATTTTTAAAATTTTTTCGACAAAGATTTTTAGAAATAAAATAGAGTTTTTAAAGTTAGAGTGTTCGATTAATTATAATAGGAGGTGCAAGGAGAATGGTTTGGATAGAGAAGAATGGGCTAGAATATTATGTTTTAGATGAAGATTAAAATTTTATCTTGGAATGTTTGTGAGGCCAACGACAAAAATAAGAGGAAGATGATTAAAATCTTAATAAGATCTCAAAAAGTGGATTTGATTTGTTTACAGGAGACCAAAATATAGGACATGTCTTTGGGGGTGGTGTGAAGTCTAGGAGTTGAGAGATTTTTAGAGTGGAAACAACGAATGCAAGTGGTGGTGTTGGAGGGATGGTAGTTTTATGGGATAACAGAGTTTTGGAGTTGGTAGGGATGGAGGTGGACCTTTTTTTCGATATTGTGTCGGTTCAAAAATTGCAAGGATGGTTTCTTGTAGATATTTACAAGAGTTTATGGTCCTACCATGAAAAGATGCAAAGATTTATTCTAGGAGGAGTTAGGGGTCATTCATGGGCTTTGGAATGACCCATGGTACATTAAAAGGGATTTTAATGTGATCAAATTCCCAAATGAGTGTAGTAGGGGAGGAAAGGTGTCTGCATCTATAAGAAGGTTCTCGGAGGTGATCAAATATCTAGTTTTGAGGAACCTTCCCTTGTAAAAGGGCCCATTTACCTGGAGTGGTGGGTTAAATAGCTAATCCATGTCAAGACTGGATTAGTTCTTGGTATTTGAGGATTGGGAGAGCCATTTCAATGGGATGGTGTAGTGCATTCTAACTAAGCCAATATCTTATCGCTTTCCCATTTTGTTGGATGGGTGAAAGGTGAGGAGAGGTCTAATCCCTTTTCGTTTTGAAAACATATGGTTAAAAGAGAAAGGGTTAAAGGAACCGTTGAAAAAGTGGTGGCAATGGTTCAATTTCAATGGATCCTATTGCTTTATTCTGACAAAGAAATTAAAGGCTTTGAAGTCCAATTTAACATTTTGGAACAAGGATGTTTTTTGGAATGTGGGGGTGAATAAGAGTTTGGCTCTAGACAGAGTGTCTTTCTAGGGCACTTAAGAGAGATTGAGAGCTTTAACAATGGAGAAGTTGGAAGCTAGAAAGGAGGCAAGAAAGGATTTTAAGAAATGAGCTCTTATGGAGGAGATTTCCTAGAAACAAAAATCAAGGAAAATGTGGCTAAGGGAAGGTGACAAGAATACGGGCTCCTTCCATAGGATGGTTAACTCCCACAAAATGAGAAATTGTCTGTCTAAGATCAAATTGAATGGTATCTGGTTAACAAAAAAGCAGAAAATTAAGGGGGATGTGATGAGTACTTTCCAGAATCTTCTGTCAGATCTTGGCGACTAACGTCCAAGTTTGAATGGTTTGGATTTTGATAGAATTAGTGTTGAGGAAGTTGCTAGATTAGAAAAGGCCTTTATGATAGAAGATGTATTCTTTGCTCTCTCAGTGCTAAATGGAGACAAGGCATCCAACCTTAATGGCTTCTCAATAGCATTTTTGGTAGTTCTACTGGAATTTTGTGAAAGTTGAGGTTATTGGTGTTTTCAAAGATTTCCATGAGTGGGGAAGATTTGTAAGGAGTTTAAATTCTACGTTCTTGGTTTTAGTCCCAAAAAAAATGGGGTGGAGGACTTTAGAGACTTTAAATCAATTAATTTGGTGGGAGGTTTGTACAAGCTGCTAGCAAAAGTGTTAGCTAATAGGCTAAAGAAGGTGGTGTCGTTAACTCAAAATGCTTTCATCGAGGGAAGACAAATTCTTAACACTGCTTTAATTGCCAATGAGGCAATAGACTTTATACTGAAACGGAATGAGAGTGATATGTTGTGCAAACTGGATTTAGAGAAGGTGTATGATAACATTAACTGGAATTTTCTGATGTTAGTGATGCAAAGAATGGGTTTTGGGGATAAGTGGATTGATTGGATAAATTTATTTCAATTGCGACGTTCTTTGATTTGATTAATGGCACACTTTCAGGATTCTCCCACAACACAAGGGGATTGCGACTAGGAAATTCCTTTACACCCTACTTATTTGTGATCGGGATGGAAGCTCTAAGTAGGTTTATCTTTAAAGTAGTGAGGGTGGGAGATATTTATCAGGTTGAAGGGTAAAGGAAATGAGTAGTAATGGGGATCTTATCACTCATTTGTTGTTCGTTGACGATATGTTGGTTTTTTATGAGGTTTTCCAAGATCAGATGGCTTATTTAAGTTGATTGTTGATGTAGTTTAAAGTCATCTTAGAGTTGAGAATCAATTTGGATAAGAGTAAAATTTTTCTGATGGGAAGAGTAGAGAATCTAGAGGCGTCGACCCTTGAGTTTGCTTGTAAGGTGGGGGTGCTCCCATCTACTTATTTGGGGCTTCCCTTGGGTGTGCAACACAAAATTGTGGTGGGTGGATGAGAGATTTCAGAAAAGGATTACCAAGTAGAAGAGGCAATTTATCTCTAAAGGAGGGAGAATCACTTTGATTTGGAGTACTTTATTTAGTATGCCTATTTACTTTATGTCTCTATTACTCATTTCAAGAGTGGTTAGATTGAGATTAGAGTAAATTAAAAGAGATTTTCTGTGGAGTAAGGGAGCTTTGGAGAGGAAGCCTCATCTTGTAAAGTGGGCTACTATTTGTTCGAATAAAATGAAGGGTTGTTTGGGAGTTAGATGTCTTTCTACTCTCAATAAGGCCCTTTTGTATAAGTAGAATTGACTCTTTGCGGTTGAGAGAAAGACTCTTTGGAAGCAAGTTATTAGTAGGAAGTTTGGGGAGGAAGAAGGGGGTGACATACTTGAGATCCGAGGAAGGGGTTTTGGAAGGCAATTAGGAAGGAAGGGTCATTATTGTAAAACAAAATTATTTTCTCTATAGGAGATGGTAGAAGAGTAAGATTTTGGAAGGATAAATGGTATGAGAACGATGCTCTTTGTGATTCTTTCCTCTCCATGTATGCCTTAGCGGCTTCTAAAGAGGCATGGTTAGTGCAATTATGGGACTCAACGGGTGAGGAAAGGAGTTGGAATCCTAGGTTCTCTAGGCCTTTTAATGATTGAGAGGTGGAGGAGGTAGAGGAAGTAGAGAGGTTATTATTGACAATTCAAGGAAAGAGACTAGATACTAATTTAAAGGATAAGGTGCTTTGGAAAAATACTAAGGACAGGAATTTTTCTGTTAAATCTCTCTATAGTGCTCTTGATTGTAAAAGTGCAATACCGTTTCCAAAGAGCATCATTTGGAGCATTTGTGTTCCCACTAAAGTGGGTTTTTGTTATTTTTTTTTTTTTTTTTTTTTTTGCTTGGGAAGCTTCTTAGAGTAAGGTGTTAACCTTAGATCAACTAAAAAGAAGGGGGTGACCCTTACCTAATAGATATTTCCTTTGTTGTGTGGAAAAGGAGTTTATTAACCATATTCCAATTCATTGTACCAAGGCAAGGGTTTTATTAGAGTTATTGTTTGCTCTTTCTGGTGTGATGTGGGTCTTTCTGATCTCGATTAGAGATATCCTTCTTGGTTGACATGATTCCTTTATGGGTAAAAAGTGTAGAAAGGTGTGGATGGCAGCCCGATTATGTTTTTTTTTATCGGTTTGGAAGGAAAGAAACAATTGCTTTTGATAATGAGAAGTTTTCGCTTCAAATGATGAAAAACTTTTTTGTATATAATTTTTGGTCTTAGACTAAATTAGTTATAGATAAAGGAAATTTACCTTTAATCTATTTTTTTTTTATTGGTTAGATTCTAGATGAGAGCTGGTGAGATTTTTTGTATCCTCTCTTCTTTTTTTGTTCTTGTCTTTTGACTCCTCTTGTATACCCCTATATGTTTTGAGTCAGCCTTTGGGCACCCTTTTCTCTATTTATACATAATATTTTTCTATGTGTTTACTTATCAAAAAAAAAAAAAAAAGACTCATAAAAATAAAAGATGAGTAAAAATTTAATGTCATAAAAGATAAAGAGGTTTGAAGAATGTAATAATTCACTAGACTTATAAAAATAAAAGATGAGTCAAAATTTAATGTCATAAAAGATAAAGAGATTTGAAAAATGTAATGATTCCAGGAAGTGAATTGAGAAAAATAGAAGTTATAAAAAATTATTTAATATTATATTATGAAGTTTTATTTGCTAGATATTCCATCAATTATTAATTTATATTTCTTCGCAATCTTAAGGATTTTTTAAAATATTATTGTATTATATATTTATTTCTTATACATGTATGAAGATATAAAAAAAATATTTAACATTAATACACGTGTAAATAATATTTTCAATTATTTGATATCGAAAACAAACTATGATAATAAAAAAAAATGAAAATAGACATATATATATAAATACTAAAGAGCATGTTTGTCCATAAATTTGGCTGTAATTACATGAAGCCTATAGTCTTTGGGTCATTATCATATTTATATACCCTTTAACGTAATTATCCCAAAATAAAATAAGTGATGAATGTTTTATTTATTTAATTAATTAAAAAATTATTTTTTTAATAATACTTTTCTTAAATTTTTTTTTATAAAAAATGGGAAACAAAAATTTTCGGCCATTTTTAGTGGACCAAACTCCGTAGCCCTAATCTCGATTTACATCAAAAATTAATTAGTTAGAAGTGATGAAAGAATCCTCATATTTATAAATTTATCTCTTTTCCTATTTTTATTCTAAGGATACTTATTTTTTTTATATAAATATTATTAATTATTTTAAGTATTTATAATATGTTTATAAAAGAAAGTGTTATTTTTATAGAATTTTAAAATTAAGTTTCAATCAACCTTACACCAAAGCAACCAATCGTCTCCTTCTCAAAACCTTGCTGTCTGTCTCTGGGTCGAAGGTACCCCTGTCGTTGCTTACACAAAAACATTCAATCTCCAAAGGTCCGAGTCTCGGTCGATCTCTGAGTTCAAGGTACTGTCCCAATCTCTATTCCCCATTCACTCAATCTGACTTTTACGTTAAATTCAATCGAAAAAGTGAGAGAATGAAAGAAACATTTGAATCGAACAATTTTCACCATCTTCACCATCTAGGGTTCGAGAATACAGAAGATTACACTTTACCTAAAACTCATAAGACTTTTGGCTTAGTTAATCTGAGTTGTTGAATTTTTTTTTTTTTTTTTTTTTTTTTTTTTTTTTTTTGTTTTGCATTTTTGGCAGCAAAGAAAGTGAGATAGATAAGATAGTAATCAAAATGTGGTTTTCTTTTATTTTTTCTTCATTTTCTTGCTAACCAAACACAGGGTCGGTTTCCACTCTGAGTGCTTTTATAAGTTGGATTATGCCATTGCTGGAAGTTTGCCGTGGAACTATTGCCCAGTTGGATTACAGCTCAGACTGAAATTTTTGTTAGGTTAACTCTCTTTGCTGTTTGGAAATGTTTCTCTCTCTTTAATAGACTGAAATCTCTCTCTCTCTCTCTCCTTTATAGCCTGAAATTTTTGTTAGATTAACTATCTTTGCTGTTTGGAAATGTTTCTCTCTTTTCTTCTTCTTCTTCTTCTTATTATTATTGGATACAGAGAAAAAATGAAGTGATTAAAATGTTCAATTGTAAAATTTTCACCAACAATGATTTGAATCACAAAATCTTCACCAATGAACGATTTGGGAATAGAGAAACATGCCACTTTACTTAAAATTCACACTGCTGAGGGCCTTTTTCTTTTGTCTTTTAAATCATCAAAAGATGAGGAAGAAGTTGGTTTCTTTTATTGCTCTGTTTTTTTGGAAACCAAATAGAGGGCTAGGGTTTCTCTTTGAATGCTTTTAACCTTCAATGCTATTGTTGAAAATTTTGTACTCTAGGATTTCATTTTGGACTATAGATCAAGCTAGAAATTTTATAAAATTAATTGGCTGGGAACTTTATCTTGTACAATTGCATATTAAAAATATTTGGCTTGAATAAACATTCACTAGTTATGCCATGGAAACATTAACGGTACCTACCATGCTATGAATGAATCCCAATGTAAATGGAAGCCTTTGGAAGAAAAGGAAGAGCAATCAAAATCAATAAATAAATAATAATAAAAAACTCTTAAAAAGAAAACTCTTAAAAAAAGAAAAAGAATTACTTTAAACTGCAAAATAAATAAGCCCCAGCCTGGCCCCAATGGTAAAGGCTAGTGCTAGGAGGTGTGGAAGAGGTGCACAGTCTTGGTTTGATTCCTGCCAATAGGAATCCCTGGATATCCCAGGGCTAGTTGTGGTGGGCATTGCCAGTCACCCTGTGCAGAAAAATATTTGATCTTCTTTCGTTAGTTACGATATCCAGAAGGTTTAGTTTGGTCTTATTTAATAATTAGAAAGTCTTTACTTGTTAGAGTTGGAATTTCTAAATTGGAAAGTCATCTGCTTCTTCCTTTTTTGCCTCTTTGTTCAGTCTCATGTATGCAATCAGCTTCATTAAAACGTACATCTTTATCCCAAATCCTAATCCCACTTTTTATTTCCACTACCTTGACACTAAAACCTCTTCTTATTCTTCTTTTTTTTCCCCTTGGTGCTATGCACAGTCTCATTCACACAGCCAGACATACTAAAACCTTCCCTTTGATTGCAAACTCTAAACTCCATTTAATCCCCATTAACTGGACACTAAAGTTTTGTTTGGTTCCTGAAAAGTACTAAGGAAAGAAAAAAATGTTAAGGATAATAATTGTCTTGTATTTGGTTTTATTATGGAAAATCCAAAGGAAAGTTAAATATAATTAAAGTTATTAAGAAACATATATTTTTTAACCTGTCCCGCACGTGCCCCCCCCCCTGGTGGTGTCAATCAGGCACATGCAGTGCTAGCATCGCACAGGAATGCAAAGCCTATATATATATATTATTTAATCTTTATATAGAAGATTTAAATAAGTTTAAAAAAGTTTGAAGTAATATATAAAAATAATTTATTGACTTTAAATCTATTTTTTATTTTCCTTCACTTTTTCTTTAATTCTACTTTTCCTCTCTATTTTCTTTCTCTGTATTTTTTGCAAAAAATTTTAGGAGCCAAACATAACCTAAATCTCAACATTTTGTTGCTATCCAGAAATTCCAACAAGCTTCTCCTCTTCATTTTAGCCCATAAGACACTTCAAAGCCCAACCAATCTAATCTTTGGTCCATCCATAAATCCTAATTCGGTAACACTGCATCTTTGCATCCATTGCTGTCCTGAAATTTGAGCAACCTCTTTCTTCTCATTTTGGCCCATAAGTCACTTTAAATCACAATTAAATAATCTTTCTTCCATCCATAAACTCTAATTGTTCCCCTTCATAAACTATAAAAGGCAAAGCTGTAGCCCACTGCTATTTGATTGTAGGCAGCTACTTTAATGGTTGCCCTGCTTCATGTAAGTGGTGATGTTTCCATGTGGGTATCTGTTTCTGATTTGCACTAAAGCTAGACAAGTTTTTTCTGATAAAGATTATTCTCTATTCTTGATTCTTTTATTTGTTCCCTAACCATGGAACATATCCCTTCACTTGTCATCAAAACTCGTGGCAGTCAATCAAACAGGAACAACTTTAACCAAGTTCTCTCATTTCTTACCTGTATACTTAGTATAAGTTGATCCTTTTCAGTTTAAAATGCTAGCTTAACTGCAGCGTGTGGTTTTTTTCTGAAGTTTGTCCTCCTACAAGAATTCATTTTCATTTTTTCGGCAGGTGCATCAGCTCCACATGGAATCTGCAGCACAAAATGAGTATGCCTTATTTGAGCAAAAGGTGAAGCGAACAGTTTACATTGACAACATCTCACCACAGGTCACTGATGCAGTTCTAAAAACTGCACTCAATCAGTTTGGGACAGTTGTCAGCATTCATTTCATCCCCAATTATGTGGAACCTTCGAAGATCCCACGGTGTGCATTGGTTGAGATGGCAAAACAAAGTGAGGCTGAAGCCATTATTTCAGACATGAACAATTATCCTTTCATGATGTCTGGGATGCCAAGGCCTGCTCGAGCACGACCTGCAGAGGTGGAGATGTTTGATGATCGCCCAATAAAGCCTGGTAGGAGGATACAGTGCCGATGGCTAGACAAAGAGGACCCTGACTTTGAGGTAGCCAAGAAGCTAAAGCAGCTGGTGCGTAAACATGCTTCAGAAGCTTCTTTCATGCTCAAGGTAAACTGGAGTGTTCCTTCCATATCTATCACCTTTCCTCAATTTGATAGACTCCTTTTCTGTTAATACAATACCTATTCTTTTGCAGAATCAACTAGAGGAAGAAGAGAAGCTTGCAAAGCAGCAAGCAGAGGTCCTCAAAACAAATTACAAGAAGTACGAGATGATAGATAGTGTCCTCGCTGATGGAGCTGCTCGTCGTTTAGCACGACACTACAATTTCAATGTGTCAGATGATTGATATATTTTTCAGGTTTATGATGGTAAAACTCTCTCTCTATCTCAGTCATCAGTGTCAAACGAATAGATTACTGGACTAAGCTTCCTGTTTTGTTCATAACTAACATAACTATAGGTGCTATACTTGCAAAGGACTATTAGGAAGTAATTTTGGACAAAAGCAGCCTATTTTTTCACAGTTTCTATTTGACTCAGAGTTGCTCATGAAGGGGATCATATATTGTTCTTAGCCTATTCCAAAACCATAGATTCACTTAAACCCAAAACTCCAGCTATTTCATGGTGTTTACATCTGCACGTGTAGAGTTGCTTCAATTTGGTTGTGTTATGAATAATTTTGATTGCCTGTTCATTTTTTATTTTTATGAAAAACAAACATTTTATTACCATGAAATAGTGAATACAAAGAAGGATCAGAAATCATTCCCCTAAACACAACTAGTGCATGACTCTTGATAAACAACGAGAAACTATTTACTCTAGATATTGATTGACTTGTTCTTCAGTTTTGTTTTTTCATTTCCCCTTTCTCCCTTCCCCCTTTCTTTATTAAGATGGCAATGTAGCATAACCCTAGTTTATCATAACCACAATTAGCTTTCATTTCCATTTGGAATGTAATCAAGCATGATAGTTAGGAAAATCAACATGTCCTGATCTTTATTGATTAATTATATTGAATTTGATTTGGAGTGTATGAACTCAAAGTGGAGCTCCTAATGGATAAAATCGGTTGGGCTTTGGTTGAGTAGGTTGACAGTTTAACACTTATTTTTTGTGAATTGGACTCTAAACTTGTATTTGTTTGGGCAGGAAGTGTTTTAGGGCTTTATTAGGGTAAATTACACTCTTCTCCCTTGAATTTTAGTTTAGTTATGCGACCTTGATTATGGTTTCAAAATTATATCCATGCTCCTTTCACATGATTGTGCATTCTTGAAGGAGGAAAAAAAAAAAAAGAATGTTGTTGCTTTGCCATACAAGGTTTTAGGGATTTGGGAATTTTGGATTTTTTAGGATTTGTTCTTGAAAACAATTTTCTGTTTTTTAGAACAGAAAATAATTTTTTGCCTAAAAGCCCGGTTGATAAATCTTTGATTTAAAAGTCTTTTGATAATTTATTTTGAAAACATGTGGTTTTTTAGAACAAATTTGAGGTATTTGTAGACTTTTTTATTAAGTATGGTGCCAAACAATTGAAAATATGGTAAGTATTTTGAAAACTTTTGGATTATATGTGATGGTACCTTCATAGATAACAAGTAAAGAAAACTGTTTTTTATATTTGTGTTCTTAGTCGGAATTTTGTCCTTGAAAGACAAAGTCATTCATGGATATTATTTGGGGTTCGTGCACATTCAATATAGTTCCTTTTTTCATTCACAAGGACTTTGGTTCTCAAAATGAAGATATATTGGCTAATGGTTAAGTGATGCACAAATTCTTTCCATTGAATATTTATCAATGTTTTTAGAATTGGACTAATCATTCAATCGAAAAATCTATTGATTCATGGTTCATTGGTGGGATCAATGGTTGAATTGGAATTGAACCAGTAAGTTATAAATATATAATTTATATATTATTAAAATCAAAAATAAAAATTATTAGAAGAAAATAAATATGATAAATTCTATTGAAATTTCGATGACATTCCCCTTATTTGTTGAGTTTTTTCATATATTAGAAATTTAATTTAAAATAAAAACTTATTAATTATTTTTAATCAAGAACTTATTTTAAAATCATCCAAATGAAAGGGGAGGGGACTTAGTGGGGTTGGTGTTGTCGTTGGTGTCGGTGTCAATCGTGGGTATGATGTTGGAAGGGTTGCTGTTGCTAGAGGTGGAGGCTGCTGGTCGGAGGTGGAGCAATGAGATGGAATTTGGACATTAAATGGTGTTAGTTTTACTGCAAAATGACATACTTTTGAATGAATAAAGAAAAAAAAAAAGAGTATTATTTGGTTCTCGAAAAATCGCTTGATTCGTCGGTTCAATCATCGATTCAAATGGTTCAAAGTCGAATATACGTATTATCAATGCTTTATTATTTATCAAAGTTTCAGTTAAAATTGTTATAGAAATTTTGTTGGTCTGATCGATTTTTATTTTTTATTTTTAAATTTCCATGAAATTCATTCACCGATATTTTAATTCAGTATTTTCATTTTTTTTAGACTTATCCTCTTTGGACATTTAGTTTAACCTTGAAAACCCCTATAGTTATTTTAGAAACTATATATTAACTCATGAAAGGAGAAGAAGAAGAAGAAGTTAATTTGTCATATAAGGGTTTTGGGAATTTAGGAATTTAGTGTTCATGACAAGTTTATGGTAGGGCTCTTGGAAGGAACCTTCATTGTGGTAGAAAAGGACAAGCTTGGAACAAACATATTTTGTCTTTTAAACCCATGGTAGGTAACAAATTATGTTGAGTGGAGTTGATGTAATTTTAGAAACCACATAGGAGATTTCTGTAATTAAGTAAAATTGGGGAAAGAAAGTGTAATTTTTGATAAATTTTTAAAGGGGAAGTTAATATAATTTTTTAAATCATATAGGAGATCCTTGTAATTAAACTTACTATTTTTTATACAAGAAAATTGAAGGAAAAAATAAAAAGAAAGAAAAAGCCAAAAAAAATAAAAATATATTTAAAATTACTAAATTTTTATTACATGCTTCTTCAAATCCGATTCACATATTTCTCTTTTTTCATATAAAGATTAAATAATTTAAAAATGTATTAGTTTTTAACTAATTTTAATTATATTTAATTTGATTTTGTATTTTTCATAATAAACAAAATATTTTTAACTTTTTCTTTTCCTTTCTTAATGTTTTTCTTGGAATGAAACATAGCCTAATATTATACTTAGTTCTCTATGAAAAATATAAAAAGAAAAAAAATCAAATATAATTAAAATTAATTAAAAATTTATGTATTTTAAAATTATTTAATTTTATATAGAAAAAAAAAAAAGAATAAGTCAAATGAGTTTGAAGAAGTATATTAAAACAATCTATTAACTTAAAATTTATTTTTCATTTTCTTTTTAGTTTTTCTCTTTATTTTCTTTCCTCAAAATTTTCAAAAAATAAATATAACGTAAAAGTCATGAAATAGTATGTAAATATTCTTTTTATTTTCTCGATATATTAATTAAAACAATGAAATAATATAGAAGTTTTTTTTTTCATTTGAAATAAAAATGGCTAAAGTACATTATTTTTCATAAAATTACCCTTTTAGATTTGAGATTGATTCTTAGAGTGCGTTTCACAATGATTTTATGAAGTATTTTTAGCATTTCTAACACATGAAAATTTTTATTTTTCAAGTATTAGAAAGAGTAGAAATACTTCCCAAAATCATTATCAAATGTATGCTAAAAGCCGGCTCCACAATGATTTTAGGAAACACTTTTATATTTTTAACACTTAAAAATTTTTATCATTCGAGTATTATCAAAGATAAAAACATTTTTTGCAATCACTACCAAACGTAATCTTAGAGCATGCCAATTTCTATATTAAGTAGTCAACACTTTTCTTTTTTTTTTTTAAACAAGAAATGATAGCAACTCATATATAAAATACAAAAACTCTTTAAAATTTATTTAAAAAAAATAAAGATAATGACTTTTAAAACTATTTAAAAAATTAAGGTATTACCTCAAATTTAAAAATTAATTTTTTACTTTTTGTATAAAAATTATTATATTTTACATAAAAATTACTATTAATTTTTATTTTTAAAAATAAAAAATTGAAAGAATATCCAAACAAGCACTTAAAGTAATCATTAATTTTGTTTGTTAGTATACATGATTTTGTTGATAACGGTGAAGACATTGGTGTAACTTTAGCACGTGATATTGTGTATGTACCTTACAATGGCCATTGATCATGATTTTGCTTTAGTTTTTTACTTTGAAAAAGAGGATTAAAATTACCGTTCAAAAGGAAAATTAGGGTAAGGGTTTTATTTTTTAATTTTAGCTTAGATAAAGATAAGATTATTGTAATTTTTTTATACGGATGATTTACGGTTAGAGTTTGGTTTTATATTTCGAAATAAATAAAGGATAAATGATATATTTTATGGTATAAACTCTTTAATCGTACGTCACTTGAAATGTAGGTGCTAGTTAAGTTCACAATTTTGTTTCATTCATCTTGAATTAAGATTGGACATACTTTTTTGTAGTTTATATTGTCTATGAAGATCAAAGTTGTTACAAAATAAACTTAGGATAACATAAAGTTAATATTATGAAGTAGGATATTTGTTTGAGACACGAGCATAATTGAGTGATGTATAAACTTTGCTTGAAATATCATCAAGAAGAGTGATTGTTAGATTATTTAATTAAGTTAACATGTTTGTTCTATTCAATGTGGATTAGGACTTTACATATTTTATGTAATGTATACTACTTATGAAAACTCAAGGTCATTGCAAAATCAAATTTGAGATAATACATGTAAGTATTGTTGAATTACATGAAGGCTAATAATGTTTAAAAAACATAAGGAGGAAATAAGAGAAATTAGACATGAAAATTAATTTTAAAAATGAATTCTTGAAGGAGCATTGTTCAAGTGCCCTCTAGGGATACTCAAGCGCCTAGGCACTCCTAAAATGGTAGCACATGAAACAATATTTGCCTAAGTGATACAATCCACACTATAAAATTGAGAAACTTGTGGATCAAGAATGGCTCCAAGATTGTGTATGAAAACCGCGACCCATTGCTTATATGAAAGCAAGAACCTTAATATAATGAAGACGTCATAATAAATTATGGAATGATTGATTGATAAGTCAAAAGAGAATGTCACGGAAATCTTTCTGATAAGTTCAAAGAGTTCTAAAAGAACCAAAGAGAATTTTCTTTCACAAAATTATGAATGAAATATGTATTATTTTTCAATAAGTTGATAGTTATTTAAATACAAAGAGGTCCACGAATTTGACAATTAGAAAATCCTCAAATATTCTGCCTAGGATTCTTAGATAGTTAGAAAAAGAAAACTAAAATATCATGAGTTGGATTATGAAAATTGAATCCATTATTTCTTAAAATCATGCCTACTCCAAAGTAAAAAGTTAACAAGGGAATTTCTAATTTATTACTTCCTCATAAAATTTTGAAAATTAAAATATAATAATAAATAAGAAAGATAATTTAGCAATCTTAAAAGATTGCTTTAGATTGCGCTAGCCAATCTCCTTGATAAGTCAAAAATTGGGTAATCACCAATTTAGGAAATTTCATTCAATCCACACAATTTGTGAGTTGTTCTCTTCGAGGGATTCTTCTAGATTTTTCCAAAGCTTGAATCATGGAAATCAACTTTGTGGAACATGTAGAGCATCTTCCTTAGACCTCCACAAATTCACCTTAGCCCAAATATTTTGAATAAGTCCATTGAGAGTTTCCTTGAACTTTTTAGCTCGAGCCCTAGTAATCGGACCAACTGGAACTTAAATAAGACCTGCATTCCATTTGTTAGTGGTACCCTCATCACCAAGTTTTTCAATTTCAAGAAATTTCCTATTCCTATCAATTTTTCTAAACCATTTTTGAAAATTTTTTATTTTTAAATTGAGTCTAAGTCCATTAAAGCTTGTCCCTTATATTTATACCTCACATTATAGGATTTCATTCTTTTATGTGCTTCAAGTATTACTTTATTATTCATTGTAGCTAATCCAACATTCTCAAAGGGTTGTTTATGAGTTCATTATGTTAGGATCATATCTCCCCAAGGTACTAAGGAGTTTACTAAGGAGTATGAAGGCATTGTGTCATGGATGTGAGGATAAGTGTAGGTACCGATAGTGTAAGCATCAAGAAGAGTAGTGACTACCAAATAATCCATATACTCATTCTTCGTATTTAGTGGATTTAGCTCTATGGTTTGTTGACACTATTTGTCATTTGTAAGATCATTGGGAGGCATTGTGAGTAGTTTTCCACATAAACAATTGATCTATTGATATGATTGAAAATACTAACATTCTAGTGAAAGAACTAAGGAAAAATAAAATTTTAATTTTTGAACTAATTTTGAAGGACTATTCATTCAACCTCTAGGTAGTTACGCAACATAAGATCTCAAACTTTAGATATATTTTATTTATTTTAAATGGAAAACATCTTTTCCACAATGCTTTCATGTATGACACCCTCAAAGAATTATTCTCAAAAAATTAAAATTAAAATTAAAATTAAGAAGAAAAACTAGAAACCCCCTCCAAATTGCCCCACTTTTAGTAAAAAAAAATACACCTCAAAATATTCCAATTTCAACCAAAATAAAAATAAAAAGGGTATTCCAAATAATATAGGCTATTTATGAAATTACCTAAATGCATGAACCCACAATAAGAGAAATCAGATTTCTTTCATTCAATATAAATACTATTATCTCATAATGAGGGATGAAATTTAAGAGAAAGGGTAATAAAAATTTTCCAAGTTAGAACATCTCTTTCTTTTGCCTCCATAAATTTCTCAAGAAGATTCCTCATTCTCTACTTTTCTTCAATGTTTTTTTCACTTTGCTCTTTACTCTAGGTGCATCAACCCGTTATAGAAACTCAACACTTGGTAATTTTAATTTTTCACTTTTATATATTTGTGTGAATATGGTTTAGGGTTTTTGTTGATTTTGACAATGGTTTGTAATGGAGTTACATTTGTGGAAACGTATTGAGTTGCTTCATGCTTGATCATACATTATTTCATGTATTTTTTTTTTCCCTTTTTTGCAAAATAAATAATGTTTTTTTATATATCAAGTCTTGTCAAATGAAAAAGAAAAGTATATAAAACGAGTTTCTATAATTCATTTTAAATAATATTTATTCTAAAAATATGTTTGATAGTGATTCTAAAAAAATGTTTATAACCTTTTAAACATTTGAATGATAAAAAATCTGAAGTATTAAAAATATTAGAAATATTTTCTAAAATCATTACCAAACAGACTCTAAGTATTTTTAATGAAAGTGTTTTATCTTAAAGTGTTTTTAGAAAAATCACATATCAATTATTTCTCTAGAAAACATTATAAGGGATTTTTCAACATTATAAATGATTTTTTAAAAATTTTAAAAGTGTTTTTTAAAATTTGTCAAACACCTAATTTTTTAAAGAACATTTTTTTAGGCTAAAAACCGACTTCCTAAAATCACTGTTAAACAAGCTCTTTTATTCTAGATTCATGTTTTTCTTCTTGTTCTTTTTACTCAATAGTCATAGCAACTATACAAATTCTAATTGATTTTCATAATAAGTAATAGTGACCCTGGTGTACCTCTAATTATAATTGTTTGCTTTGATTGTTTTATATCACACATTGAATTTTAACCAATAGTTTTGTCGTCTGATGTAAACATGAAAACTACCCTTCTAAAAAATTAAAAAGAAAAAAATATATGCCTGAGACAAACCTCACGCTATTCGATTTTTATTAGGAAAAAATTGACAATGCCAAAAAAGGGGAAAAAGAACAAGAAAAATGACTTATTATAATTTACATAAATTCCATAATTGCCAAACATGTAGCCCCATTGTAATTTTTAACCAAAATCATTTTTTGGTTTAGAAATGTGATTAGGTGATGTGGTTCTTCTAATTCTCAAATTTTAAGTACAATCATCCAAATTATTGGGGCTTAGATTGCCTAGTGCAAAAATTAACGGCCTGTTTTGTTACTGCTTTGAAAACAATTCTGAAAAATAATTTTTAAAAATTATTTTTAAAAATTATTCTTTGATGTTTTGAAAAATAAAAGTCTATTTGGAAACTTAAAATATTTTTAATAGTTTTAAATATGTTTTAAAAATAATTTTATATTTAATATTTTATTTTTAATCATTTTACTTATTTATATAATTATTTTTTAAAACAGTCATTTGAAAACAAGTAAAAATAGTAGAATACAAATGAAAAATGTTTTTCGAAAATATTCTATTTTTTGTTATTAAGAACAAGAAACAAAATAATAATAATAATAATAATAATTCTTTATTGTCAAACGTGTTTTTCTAATTTTTTGTTCTGAAAAATAGAAAACTGTTCTCGAAAACAATTGCCAAACAACCTAAAACTCTATTATTCAATATAAATAGTTTCTTCTCAAATGATGGGTAGGAAAAATACAATAATACAAAACATAGCTAACTCACTCAAAATAATGGATATTTTTATATTGAGTTTTGTTAAACAAAAATGAAAATCATATTTTAGAGGCAGTAGATAAACATGTTGCCAAACATTATTTGCTACACATTTATTATTCAAAATCTCCTTCAAATGAAAACTATGTTTACAAAATAATTTTGATTACAAATCTAATATAAATGTTAGTTCTACCATTTTTCTTTTTCTTTCTTTCTTATAAATAGTGGTTATAACACATGACTTCTAGAGACTTCTAGAGACATCCTTGATGAATGGTGATGACCTTGTTGTAACTTTAGCATTAGTTGTACACGTGCACTATAATGACTACCAACCAAAACTCTACCTTTTAGCATAAATAGTCTCCTCTTATAGCAAACAAGAGAGATAAAAACTTAAAAATATGAAAGAAACCATCTTGTTTATTTTCACTTCCAACTTTCTTGAGAAAATTCCCAAAAGTTTTTCAAAATATCTGCTCGTTTTCTTCTTCCCATCTCTTCCTTCTTTCAGCCACTTTCTTTACTTTGCTCTCTTTACACAAAACCCACTTGCAGCAAGAACTCAAAATCTCCTCATATCTTTAGTATTTTTTTACTTTTGCATAGTAATTCTCTTAAATTACAAGAAAAATAATAAACTTTTTGATGCCTTTTGATTTCATATCATTTTTAAAAAAATCATAGACATGCTTATATACTAAATTTTGTGGAAAAAAAAAATATATATCTTGGGGCTCATAGAAGAAAATATTTCAAAATAATATTTTCCGTACACACTTAAAGCCATGAGGGTTCCTTTGCCCCAAGGTGGACAATATTTATATAATTGGATGTGGGTCATGACAAATGATATCAAAATTAATCATTGACCTTGGTATGGGGGTTTATTTTGCCTCATAAGGGGTGTTTGTTTATTTGGACCCACAATCCATTGAGACACAAAAAAGACATTATGTTTGTATGGAAAAGTATTTGTGATATTCCACATCAAATATGAGAGAAAATTACTAGAATTATATTAATCTTGTAAATGTGTTTTAAAGTTGTGAGGACCCTTTTGAATCCGAAGTGGATAATATTTACACAATTAGGTGTGGGTCGTAGTTGTGCTCATGCACTATGTCAATCATATATCGTAATTGTATCTTATTTTTATTTTAGAGATGATAGACCAAGCCAAGCTTTAAAAGTAAAATTAGGATTAGGTCTTATTTGTTTGTTTTATGTTAATTACCCAAACATGCATTCAAACACAAATATTTGTATAGAATTGGTTTTTATTTTATATTTACAAATATATATATATATATATATATATATATATATATATATATGAGTTTTAATACTATTATTATGTCATTTTTAATCGATATTCTTAGTCATGATACATGACTATGAAAATTTCAATGATGGACAATGATAGCATTTGTGTAGTTTTAACCATGTTTGTGCATATGAGTCATTAACATGAATATGGTTAAACTAACTAGAATCCAACTCTCTATTATTGATGTTGGAATTAAGATTTCACTTTAAAAAAATTATTAGAGCTAGGGTTTTTGCGTTACAATTGGAGACATAGATGAGAAAAGATGTATTTCACTTCCAAAGATGTAATCACGCAACTAATCAAACTTTACATTTTAGATGGTTATGATAATATTTTTATTATGAATATTATTTTGTTATTAATGCTCATATCTACTTCGGTGCTGAATTATAATGACATTGGTATGACCGAACCACTATTATATTTATCCATAATTGAGATCGCTACAATTGAAAATCGTAATAATTCTCTTTCGTGTCTTGAAGACAAAATCAAGGTTATGATTTGACAAAAATAATTAGGATTAGGGTTTTGTTCTCTATGTTAGAATATAAATAGATGGAAAGACGTTTAACACCCAAAGATGTTCCTCAAATTCATTTCACCATAACACCTAAAGTATTTTCCTCAAAACTCAAAACTCAAAACCTCAGGTACTTTCCTAATTACTCAAACATCTGGGTCCCATGGCAAAAAAATAAATTCACATATGTAAATGTTAATATTCTCTAAATTGCCCAAATTCGAGTCATTTTGTAATTACCTAAACATTTGGGGCTCCAATTCCAAAACCAAAACTCCACCGCTCATTATAAATAGTCTCCCCCCAGAACGAGGGAGAGAAAAACTCAAATAAACGAAGCAAAACCGCCTTCTCTCTCTTCACTCCCTTTTGCCTCCACACATTTTCTCGAGAAAATTTCCCGGAAAATCCCATCCTTGTCTTTGTTTCCACTTCATCCATTTTCTGTAACTCTCTCTTTATCACTTTGCTCACTCTGCTCTCAGTTTCTCGCCGCATCCACTTGTGGCGGGAACTCGGAGTTTCCGTACATCTTCGGTAATTTTGACTTTTAGCTTTTGATTTTTTTTTTCTTGTATGCGTGTCGATTAGGGTTTTTTTTTTTTTTTTTTTTGAGTTTAATGCTGGTGGTTCTTTTGATTTTGGATTTTTCGAAATGCGTTGCAATGATTGCTGCATGGATTTTTGTTTTCTTCAGCTTTGAATCTGCGTAGATGGGATTTTAGGGTTTTTGGTTTTGGTGTGCTGCATCTGGGTTTGTTCAGGTTCTGCTTGGCTGCATAGGAAGGTGAGGAAATTGAAAGGAAAGTGGAATGTTTGTGTTGTTATGTCTTGTGTTGTTGTGGGTTTCCTAAGACGGGAAACGATCGTCTCGACTGAGTTGGATTGGCTTAAACTAGGTCAGATGGTAGATCCTTTTGGATTTATTGAAATGCAATTGATGAAAGGCTTAAATATGCGAAAATTAGTTGTTTTATATTCCTTTCCTTTTTGGGAAGTATATTGCATTGGCTGATGTTTGCCCTCTTATCTCTCTTTGTTTCTGAATCCTCCAGAAGTAGCATTCTAGGGTTTCTGTTTTTGGCGTGCTGCATCTAGGTTTGTTCAGTTTGTGTGGTTGATGACATAACCGAGGCAAATGAAAGAATTTGAAATGTTTGGAGTTGTTTTTTGAAATGGCAAATTGAATAGGATGTGGAAAACATGCTTGGTATTAGATTTGAGAAAAAAGTGAAACTTCTTTATAAATGGGTCATTTTCAGGGAATGTTGAAATATTGTTTCCCACATTTTCAAAAAGTTTGCCCCATCTAATGGACCGTTTGAGAAAAAACTAATTTGGTTTCCGCTAACGAAACACACTTTGTATTCTTATGTCTTTTGTTGCTTTGTATTAGTCTAAAATTGAGACAATTGCCTAAATTGAGATGGATGGTTTAAATAGGGTCAGATAGTGCGACAATTTGAGTTTCTTGAAATGCAGATGATGACAGAGAGTTGAGAATTTTTTTTCCTGCCTTTTTTTGGAGACTATATCCTATTGATTAATGCACGTATTCATCTTTGTTTATTTTCTGGATCACCCAAAATAGCATTCTAGGGTCTTCGTTTTCTATACACTGCATTTGGGTCTGGTCATATCTGGTTGATTGCTGAGAAAGGTGAGTAAAATGGAAGAAAATGAAATGTTTCGTCTTATATCTTTATGCTATTTTGGTTTCCAAAAATTTTAGCCATTGTCTCCAATAAGCGTGGTTGTCTAAATAAGGTCTGATGGTGTGCTTTTCATGTTTCTTGAAATACAAATGATGATGAAACCTGAAATTTGAAAAAATTAGGGTTTTGAGAACAGTAAAAGTAAAAATAACTCAGGAAACATGATCAATAAGACATTTTGAGAACTGTTTGATTAAAAAAAAAAAAATTTCTTGTTTTAAAATGCAAACACTTAATGAGAAAGATCGAAGGATGATCAACTTGGGATGGGGCAAGAATCTATTTTTAGGTAGACTTGTGGTGGGGGGATCAATCTTTGAGTTCTTAATTCTTAGTTCTATTCAAAATTGTCACAGTTAAATCCTTCTTATCTCATTAATTTTTGGGTCCTTTTAGCCTTTCTCTTGGAATTGTAACTTCCGTTGTAACTTATCTGATTTTGAGAAAGAAGGTCTAGAAAGACTAATGTCCTCTCTTACTCATTTGCATTTATCTTTGTTGGCTCTAGATGCATGAGCTTGGTCCTTATCTTCTTCAGGTTTATTAACATTAAAGTCTTTTTTTGTAGCTTTGTCCAATCATTCTAAACCAATTCCTTTCCTCCCTACTAATTTTGTTTGGAAATCCCAAGTCCCTCTTAAAGTTAAGTCCTTTGCTTGGTTATTGGAACACAAGAAGACAGACACCAATGACATGCTACAATTGAGGAGATCCTACAAAGTCCTATGTTTGTATGTTGTGTATGGAGCATGGAGAATCTATAGATCATTGCTTTTTTCATTCCTCTTTGGCTTTGGGGCTGTGGCACAAATTATTTGAATTGGCTAAGTTGAACTTGGTTCTTCCTAGGAGTATTTGTGACGTGATGATCGTTACATATAAGGGATTGAGAAGCTCTTGTAAAGGATTGGTATTGTGGCAAATTGCTTGTTTGGCTTTGATTTAGGTTGTGTGGCAGGAAATAAATGCTAGAATTTTTTAGGATAAGGCGAGGACTTCAGAGGTTCTTTGGGGTACAATTCATTTTCTTGTTTCCTTTTGGGTCTCTTACACAACAACTTTTCAGGGCATTCCCTTTAATGCGATTCAACTTGATTGGCTTTGGTTTGTAGGTCCAAATGCATGGGCTAGCAAGGGGAGGTTGTTTTGTATGCTTTCCTTATTGTGTGTGGGTTTACTTAGTATTTTGGAGGTTCCATTTGTTTAGTTCTTTGTTTTGGGAGGATTTTTCATCCTTCTTTTGTACCTTTTAAATCCTTATTTAATACATAACATTGTTGTTTCTCATAAAAAAAAAAGGTCCCAAGATGATCATGTTCTTCATTTTCATTCTTGAAGATGAAAACATCCATGAGAGCCATTTTAATGTCTGTTTAACAAGACTTTAATTATTTCATTTTATTGCCTCTTTGGTAATCAAATGACATATAGGACTTGGGTATTGCTCTATTAATCATATCTGATAAAAATTTGCTTATAATTGTGGATTTTTTGGTCAAGAATTAATCTTGCTTGGGATATTGTTGTAATTTCTCTTTCTTTGTGCGTGTTGTGTCACAGGAAGTGAGTTACAACAATGCCTCTCCTGAAAAGAAAGCCTTATGCGCT
Source organism: Vitis rotundifolia (assembly GCA_030254885.1). NCBI lineage: Eukaryota > Viridiplantae > Streptophyta > Magnoliopsida > Vitales > Vitaceae > Vitis > Vitis rotundifolia. The sequence goes on from CM058170.1 coordinate 12,018,528, forward strand.
GTCAGAACCGCCTACAGATTTGAAGCCTCGCCAGCGTGTGTATCAAATTCGTTTCACAAGAGAGATATTTAGAGACTATGAGTATCCTGATTTTAAAAGTCAAATTTATTGTCATCTGTTATTAGGTGTTACATTACTCTTTGTTTTTGCTTCTGAGAAACTAAAGAAAACAAAAGAGAGAAGCTCGTGACTTTATGTTTTTAATTGTTTTGCATTTCAAGTATTGAACAAATTTACTCAACTAGGCCATATAGTTGTATCAAGAGTGTTGATTGGGAGTTTTATTCTGTTTGAGTTTTCAAATTGTGAAAAATCTAAGATTCAAAATTTTAATTTCTTTTGTTTTCTAAATCATCTCAAAACCCCATAGAGAGTTCCTTAACATAGATAAGTGAATATTTGACCAAGATTAATCTATACCGTCAGAGAGTTTGGACATGTAAAGTTACTGCAAAAACTAACTTGACGTATGAGGAAGCTTTGGTATCAGAGCTAAATGCAACTGAAAAAATTCAGAAGTTCCCATATGAGCTAATTCCATTTGTGCTGCAAACTGTTCAATTCAGTAAGAACTCATTAACTTGATGAACTCATACCTTGATGTTCTCTTTTGCCTTTCATTTTCCTTTATAAGTTGGAGTAGATCTTATAGCTTATAATAATAGTCATCTTTAGTTCTTAAATTGAATGGCACTGTTCTGTTCAACAATTTCTTTTTGCAGTTTGGTTGTATGTTACTTTCCATCTTAAAAACATCACCTCTCTTTTGGGTTGGAATGCTTCACTGTATGCTTTTGCCTTTAAAAAACAATTGCATCTTTAAGCCTTTGTTTATGTGCACACATCTGTAACAAATTGTTGTTAGATACAAACTATTCTATTAATATGATTGCTAAACCAAACATATTATCATTGGTAGGATTGCCAATTCATACATATCAAGACTATGTACTGTACTAGATTTTGATGCTTGTACTACTGCCATCTGATAGCTTTGCACTGTATGATGATGGTGTGTGCGCCCTTCTAATTGCAAGTTGGGGATTTTTTTTGTAATTTGAAAGATTGTGCCTTGAAGAGTTTCAGTAATAGGCAAGTGTCAGGGCATATTATTTAGGTCACTATTAAGCTCTGCAGTGCTTCTGGTTGGTCCTTCTTTAGGGTGACCATGCGGATAAACCATGATTGCAAACAATATGATGAACCAAGTGATGCTAAATGATTCATTTTTCCAGGATTTGTATTGGTAATAACCGGTAGGGCAAGAATAAGGAGCTAGAAGGTCCAATCCCTGAGAAGTGGGAGTGGCGTTAATCTTTATTATATATGATCATATCGTGATTGCTTGAATAGGATAGCAGTTCCAGGAATAGTCTCTAGACAAATACAATTTCAATGGTGGTTCTATATGGAAAAAAAGTGCTGTAGGGTGTTAGGAGGCATTGGAAGGGATCAAAAGAGTACCATATTTTGCAGCTGCTGGGATTCATTTTTCCACTGAAGCTGAAACTAGAGCTATGCTAGAGGATTGCATGAACCTGAGCCTAGGGGTCCTGATCACTTTTTCTAATAAAGGTGGTTCTTCGGTTGTCATTTCATAAGTAAGTGGATTCTGTGAACCTAGAGATATGGGCATCTGGCAAGAGAGACAAGGAATATTGCTTTTTTGAGGCTGGAAGTGCAGGCTTGCTGGATTGCTAATTTATTCAGTGCATCTCAATAGATAGTGTCTCCATAAATTTTGGTGGGATGATGTGGTGAGGTCATGCAGGTGCTTATTAAAGTTTGCAAAGTAAGATAACATGTTGATGAATACCTAAAAAATAAAAAAGACCTATCAAAAATTACATATTGAGAACATTTGCAGGGATTAAGGGGAAAACTGGAATTTCACTGTCTCCATGACCTGCATTAAAATGTCCCCTTTGGAATTGAGAGGGTCACTTTGATGCGTGTCCTGGTGTCATTTTGCAGTTAGAGATCAGTTTCAATCTCAAATTTCTAGGCAAATTGATTCTTTTCTTCTTCAGTTTTTTATTTTTTCAATTTCTAAGTGCTATTTTAGCATGTTTTTGCCATCCTATTGTATAACAAGGTGGCAAGTAGATAGTGCTTCAGCAATTGATCTATATCATAACCAATCTTGCATTGAGGAAACCAAGGCAAAACAAGAAAAGCTTGCTTCATCTCATTCTCTTTTGAAAATGTTCTTCAGAGTGAAATATCAACCCAGATGATATTAATCATGGAAACGTTCAATATATTGTTTGGAGAGAGTGTGGAACCTAAAGACCCCACATGCTGACAGTAATTAAGTACTTTTGGATATTGGCATAATTATGCTTCTAGTTGGTTGCCTGGGTGCTCAAGTAGGGTAGAGTGTCCCCCTCCCCAAAAAAAATAAAAAATTAGAAAAATAAAAAATTTTCTTTTGTTGATTTAGGAAGTTATAAAAATAAAAATGCAAATTTGCCCCCTCTAAAAAACTATTTTTGTTTGTGAAAAAAAATGTAGATAGGATAAAAAATTAGATAAACATGAATATTGAATAGATTTTATAAAATATTTGTTTGTTTGTATTTTTAATTTTATTTAATGTGAATAAAATTAAATTTATTTAAATCCTAACATACATAAAATAAATCTAACAAAATGATTTTTTTTATAATTTTGTATTTGATATATATATATATATATATATATATATATATATATATTATTATTATTATTATTAATTTGGTTGTAGGCTATGTTTTGTTTAATTTTGAGATTTTTAAAATGTTTAAGCATTTAGGTTTAATCAAGTAGTTGTTAATTCATGAATACGTACACAATTATTCAAATATATATTATTTAATTGTTGATAAAATTTAATTTTGTTTAAATATTTGATATTTTATCAAATATTGTTTTTTGTTGGTAGGTTATTTTTAGTTTAGTATTTTTGTTATTTAATTTATCATATTATAAATTCTTATTTTCTTTTATAGCTAATACCAGTAATTACTTATTTTATTGAATGATACCGATGTTACCATTTCTAAAATATGAAAATTTATCTATGTTTATTATAATACACAAATTTTTTATTTTGCCTCCCTCACCAAAATTTCTGGCTCCGCCACTTTGCTCAAGAGCACCTAAGTTGACAATTTGGCTTGGTGATCTCAGGGCTTGCATAGACATGTTACACTGTATTGCATCCCTTATTATTATTCTATATTTTACAATTGAATTGAAATTCAAATACTCTGTGGAATTTTAGAAGATGAGTATCAAACCTTTGTGACCACCTGATCCTTGGTCTGTCTGACTTGCAATCAGAGATAACAACTAATCCATAAGTCTTGTAAGAGTCGCTTTGTTAAAGATTTGGATGCTTGATTAAACTGGCTTCAACCATAGATAATTTACATGATATATACTAAATTTTCTTTCTCTAGCTGGGATGACTAACTGTGAGTTCAGATCCTCCTTTTGGGATCAATTTGTGCAAGATATGTTGTACTGTGACAAGTTGAAGTTTGTTAATTTATTGCCTCTCTAGATATTCTGTCTATCGTTCATGTGAAAATCCAGTATGATTTAAATAGAAGCCTCATATTTTTTATTTTTTAAAGAATTATTTATACTCAGAACTTAATGAATAGTTCATTAAATTTTGAAATGTTATGAGATGCATTGTGTCTGTTTGATATAAAGTCCTGTATAAATAATAGAACTTCTAAATAATTCAGGATTTTGTTCTATCTGAATGCCATGGATGTAACCCCTCGATCTTAATAGCTAGATGGATTGAACTTGTACCGTGGTTGGACCGACCACTTATATTAGCCCTTCCTGTAGTCTGTGAGAACCAGTTTTTGGTTGTGGGAAGTCTGACCTGAAAGCTTTCAGGTGTGTGGCTAAGATATTTTTATTTAATTAACTACAGTATTTAATTGCTCCTTTCTTCTGTTGTGAGTTTCTGTTTGCCTTTGCCTTGTTTTGGAGTACATGTGTACTTGTTTTAAATAATATTCAACCTTTATTTTTTTGGCAGGCACGCTCTCATTAAAAGATCTCGTTAACACAATAACTGAGAAGTTACAGTACCATTTGTTGGTAGGCGAGGAATTGTATGGAAAGAGGGATGATTGTGTATCTTTATGCCAAATAATAAAAGTTCTGGAGGAAGGTGACAACAAAACCCAGTATGAGGTGGCTTGGCTTGACAAAGATAAGAAAAGAATTGGAACTGCAGTAGTAAATGCAGAAGATCTGATACGGAAAAAGCTGCCTTTTACTAGAGAAGTTCTGAAGTCCTTTATACGAGAATCTACTTACCGAAATGTTCCTTGGGTACTTCATGACAAATGGGCACAGGAGCATGCAATCTCAACTGATCCTCCAGAAGATATAAGAAGCAAATATTTCTTCAAGGACGGTCATCTGGTCAGCACTAAGAAAAAACGGAAAACTGAGGATGATAAGCAAAACATCACGGTAATTATTGAGTTTTACTTTTCCTGGATTCTGCCTGGAGTTTATTACTTATGTTCATTTTTATCAACTTCAGGAAACAAGAGAGGGACAAGTTGGGAAGTCTAAGAATAAACTGGAAAGGGAGAAATCTGAAGGTTTGGTCATGGAAAGGAGTGCTGAAAAAGGTGGGTTTAATTATCGGATCAATTTCAATGTCAGGTTACACTTCGAGCACTTTTGATGCTCTTAGCATGTGGTATACTTGGTGACATCTCACACCAGATTACTGCCTTATACTTCTCTACATTCATCTTGGTTGCTGGCTTTTAGTAGATGTTTTATATTTTCTTGTTATTTTTTGGGGCATGGTGGGTGGGTGGAGAATGTTTTCCTTGCTTAGATACTTTTTTCTTGAGTTCTTTCTTTCAAGCTTGTGTGTTCTGTTTCACAGTCTCTTATTATTAGCAATTGTCATGATGCTTTCCATTTCTTAATTTGCAGAAGATTTTGAACCAAAGGAAGAACCCATCAACTATCCAATTGATGATCTATTGGTGCGGCCTGGTCCAGATGATCCAGTTTTCACTGACCGACCCTCTCCATCAAGGGATTTCACTGTTCCAATAGATTGTGTTGGGGATCTTTTAATGGTTTGGGATTTTGTTTCATCTTTTGGCAGGCTGTTGCATTTATTCCCATTCTCTCTCCAAGATTTTGAGAATGCCATATGCCACAAAGACAGCAATCTGATTATCATTGTGGAAACTCATTCTGCTCTTCTTCGCTTGCTTGTAAAAGATGATGGGCAATATTTCACTGCTATACAGGAAAAAAAAAGGAAGCCAAAGGTTAAACATCCTACTGACATGCAAAACCTTTTTGTTCCTCACAACAGAACAAATACTTGTTTTTCCTGTAATCTTTTGAAACTTTCTTTGCTTTGCTGATGCTGTCTTTTCATTTCAGATAACGATAATCACTTGGACAGAGTATCTGTGTGATTTCTTAGAAATGATAGAAATGCCTGAACTGTCTTCTTGCATACCAACAATTAAGCGAGGTCATTATGGCCTTTTGGAAACTCATGCTAAGTTAGGAATATTTAGAGAGTTGATTGCCCAAACCATTGCAACTGATCTTGTTAGGAAGAAGTTGGATGAATATATTGAAGAGCGCCAGACACTTGCAGCCACAAAAAGGGGTGAAGCAATTGAAGAAGGTAGAAAGAAAAGAGAAGAGAAGGAACGGTTGAAGGCAGAATCTGCTGCTGTTCAGGAAGCTAATGGGCATGGTCTGGAGAATAACAATACCAGTGATGATGCATTAGGAAACAGGTTTAGATTTGTTTTCCTTTTTTCTTTAATAAATATATTTTTGTTACAAATTGAAAAAAAAAAAGAAGATAAAATCAAGGTTTGATGTGATTTTCCTATAGTGATGGGAAAACAAGTTCCAAGAAGCAGAAGGTGGATGTGAAAGTCCAGTCAGAAAGTGGAAAAGATCCCTCTAAGAAGGAAGCAAACAAAATGACTCTGCAACAACCAAAGGCCGACAAGAAGGAAGCAACTGAAAAGAAGAGTATAGAACAGAGGGTGCAACCTATCTCCCTACACTCCCTCTCATGTGATATGTAGTTAGACCTATGTGCACTCCCATGTGTCTGGGTACTCGTGTGTTTATGTATTTAATGTTATCTTCTTTTGACACTGCTTGTCCCACAGAGAGAATATCTCCAACGAGAGATAGACAAACGGTTTATACGCACAGAGCCCTTGGGAAAAGATAAAGACTATAATCGGTATTGGTATTTCCGGCGGGATGGAAGGATATTTGTTGAGAGTCAGGACTCCAAGCAATGGGGCTACTACAGTACCAAGGAAGAGGTATTCATCCTTCATGTGCTCAAAACTACTGATGACTACAGATATTATATATTTATGTGTGAATGCATTTATAACTTGTCTGACATTCTTGAACAGCTCGATGCATTCAAGGGATCACTGAACCGCAAAGGTGTGAGAGAGAGGGCTCTTCAAAGCCAGCTTGAAAAATCTTATAACAAAATATGGTTAGTCTATGCTTGTTCTTAAAGAGACGGATTTACCTCACCATATCACAAAAATTCTGAATTCTTTTTCCTTTTGGCTGATCCTGTTCAAGGGGAAAAAGTTCTCCATGGATTATAGAATTTTGGAATTCTTTGCCATTTGGAAAGCAATCTTTTTGCTTTGTGTGTGGGTATTGTAGGCCCTGTTTGTAAACTGTGCTTGAAAACAATTTTATGTTTTTTAGATCATTAAACAATTTTCTAACATAAAACCCCTTCAGCAATTGGCAAAAAACAATTTTATAAGAACTTGTTTTGAAAATTGATTATTTTGTAAAATAAATTTGAGGTGTATTTAGCTGTTTTTTATAAAGTTGTTTGAGCAACAATTGAAAATATAGAGAATACTTCATAAACTTAGGTGGCCTATCAAAAGTGGTAGCCCCATCTCTCATGAGTAATGGATGATTTGAAACCCTTAAAGTATATAAGTGCATGGTTGCTTTGTGGAGAATAAGTTGAAAAAACAGTTTTTAATGTTTGAGTTTGCAAATAGAATTGTGTTCTTGAAAACGATTAAGAACTGTTTTCCCAAATGTTTTCAAATAGTTAAGAAATGTTGAGATTATTTCAGGGAAGAGTAACTAGGTATTTTTCTTTCATATTTGACCTAATGTATCTGTTGTTTAATCCAATGCCATTGTTCTAGCTCGGAACTGCAAAAGAGATCAAAAGATGTAGCTCAAAAGATAGCAATGGAAGAGGCTGTGCTCCGGAGGTCTACCCGGGTGAGGGCTCCACCCAGGGACAACCCTGCTATTGCTTTCCTCAAGTATGTCAACAAGTGGAAGGAAGACTAATTTGGCTTATGCGTATGATATTCAAGGCTAAGGTATTAAGCTCAGTATACTTTGCCCTGAATGGGATATTTTAGAATACCAATCTTTATTTCTCCAATTTTTTTTTGGGACAATTTGTGGGAACCGTGATCAAGGTGGCGGTGGGAATGGCCAGTCTTTTTCTTTTTTTTGGTTTCCAGTCCTATCATAGGTGGAAGAACAATCTAATTGGGATTGAGCCTCAATTTTTGTACATGACCTTGTTCAGCAATTCTTATATTAAACAGGCATATAGTTATGGAAAAACATGATCTAACACCATTTTGTTTTCCTGTTTCTCCATGTTGGATCATTCAATTTGGTTTTTATCGGGCTCTGTTGAGTGTTTTGGAGGTTTTTAGCATACATTTATATTTACTTCAATGGATATGATTTTTGCAAGCAACTCGGTTAATTTTGTTCATGTTTCTGGACCAGACTTGTGTAGAGTGTAGAGAGGAGAATATTTCCAAGTCCTGAGTATGGATGGAACAGTAAGGCAAATGTAGGGGGACTTACGAAACAAGCACCAAACCCTAATGGAATCATTTTTGGGCATTACCTTTCTTTCGATTATTATTGGATTTGTTTGGTTGGTTGATTCCTTGTAACATTTGTCACAGATGAATTTTGAAGGAATTGGAGGATGTTAGACTATTCATTGCCTTCTCCAGGCTTGCCGAAGTGGTTCCAGATGTTCACTTGGATGTCTTTGCATTTTGATTTTAGTTTCAGTAAAAGCCAAATTCATAAATTTTAAATATAATATTGGTATTAGGAAGATTTTATTAAACATGATGCCAAAATCAAGATTATATGAGACCTAATACTTTTCACATGTTTCAAAATTTTATATGAAATTATTTTTAATCATAAGTTTTATATTAAGTTGTTTTTAATTTAATTTTTTTTTATTGAAATTAGATAGGCAAATATAATAAGGGTGTGTTTGTTAATGTTTTTTTTTAGAAGTGTTTTCAGTGAAAGTAATTTTTTTGGAACTGGTTTTAGAGGAATAAAGTATTTTTTTTAGAAAGCATAATAAGTGATTTTTTTTAAAAAAAAAAATTTAAGGGTTTTCTAAATTTATCCAAATGTTTGATTTTTCTTTAAGAGCACTTTTTTTACTAAGGCTATGTTTGGTTCTCAAAAAATGCTAAGAAGGAAAAAAAATTATGTGAAAATTTATTTTCTTTAATTTGGGTGATATGGAAAATATGATGGAAAAAAAATATAAAGGAAAATATTAAAGAAAATATCATAATATTTTCTCTACTATTTTCCTTAAAAAATAATGAGGAAAATAAGAGAAAAAGTTGGGAGAAATTTTATCGAGCTCGTGGAGCATCTCCTTCCTGTCCCCCACCTCCCTGGTTAGCTCCTCCACCCTGGCCTTCAGCTTCGCCTCGGACCACTCCAACTCTGCCACCTTGGCCCTCAGGCAAGCGATTTCCTCTACATCGGCGTGGATCTAGTCCACCATACGCTTCTCCTCTCTACGCCAGGCTTCGTGGTGGCCAGCAAAGATTTCAACAACTCAGGCGTTGGCTTTGGAGTCCTCCTTCCGGCGGGACTTGAGGCGGTAGAGCTCTTGCTCAACTTGGAGTAGCTTGAGATGGAGGGTTGAGAGCTGGGAGATTGAGGAGGAGGATGGGAGGAGGGCCAAGAAGAGGGAGAAGCTGAGGCCAAGGTAGGAGGAGAGCAGTTTCCTATGTGGGCTACTGATGATTCTGACCCTGATGCCCTTGCTTCTTCTTCCACCTTCTCCTCCATCACCATTGCTGAGTGGAGCTCAATATGATTCCTGAGACTATGTGATGTCTGCAACTTACGTATTTAATATTTATTACTTTGACACTATTTGGTGACTGAGAAAATGAGTGAAGTCTATGTTTTTCCAATTCTTTAAAAATAGAAATTCATAAATGCTAAATTTTTGGTATGGTAGTAGAATTTTCTCATAGAAATTGTTTGAAGAGATTGCTAACCATCTAAAACAAATTGTTGATTTTGTTTTCCTTTCATTTTTTCTTGACTTTTTTTCATAGTTAACCAAATAAAAGAAAACGAAATTCTTTTTTTTTTCCCCTCGAATTTTTCATGGATAACTAAACAAGTGAAAAAATTTATATTCATTTCCTTAACTTTTTCTTTCCTTTCATTTTTTCTCCCAATTTTCTTTCTCTCGCATTTTTCGGGAACCAAACATAACCTAAGAGTATTTTTAAAAAACGTAACTCTAAATCTTAGTGAAATATCTTCATAAATATAAATATAGAGGAGTGTTTTTCAATCTTTTAGTGGGGAAAGATCCCACAGTAGTAAATAAATAAGAACAAAAGAGGTTTGAGGTGCTCCTTTCAATGAATTCTGTTTTCATAAAGCGGCCAAATATTAATCTCTTATATGCCCTATTAGTATTGAGACTTTTCATTGTGTAATTATGTTTGCTCTCTAGGTGTATAGTTATTCTTCATTAGATTTATGTAGTTGTTTTATCCAATTTTTTTAAAATTTTATTTTTATATTTATTTACCTGTTTCTTGGCAAAGGAATGTTTCTCATATAAAAGAAAATGAAAGTCAACTTTTAAAAAGAAAAGGATCAAAGGATCTTTAAGGGATGAAAGGATGGGAGTAAAAGCCTAAAAACTATGAGCGGTAATACATGGTTGGTCTATACAAGAATATTTTGCTCAAAATAATTGTGTTGTCCTCCTTGTGTCCTCCTTCAAGTATGGTTGAACCAAATGTCACGTTCATTCTCTGAAGTAAGGAGACAAAAGGGTAAGAAAGGGTTGGACCGTTCAGGCTTACTTCTCTCCAACAATCAAGTTAGTCATGGATCGAAATGAAGATAGCATATAAGAGATGAAATGTTTGATGTGTGTCTTGTTCTATGGTTAGGTCCTCTTTTACTAGCTACATTTTGGTGGATTGATTAAAAAAGATGTCAATTATGAAGTGCTTTAAATAAATTTTATTATGGTTATTTGGTTAAAGGGGTTAAAATAACTCTCATATTTACAAGAATAACCCACCCATCAAAAAGCAAAAAAAAAAAAAAGACTCATTTGAGACAAAAATGCCTCTTTTTTTATTTCTCTTCAAGAACTTTTCTTCCACTTCATTATCTTCCTTTATGTGTACAGAATGGGCTCCTCATCTTTCCTTCAGAAACCCTAGAAAATTTCTCGTCTATTATTCCTAAACTCCTGAAACTTTTCACTTCTCATCCTCTGTTTCATTCCCAAACCCAAGGAAAATTCTTATTATGTTTTTGTCATCTCATACTGTATCTTCAAGCATGAAAAAAAAAATGAGTTCATTGAAAAATGATAAAAGAAGGTTTAAAATGGTGGTGAAAAAGCTAAAGTCCCAATTATGAACGGAAGAGGAAAGTGAAACTACTAAGCAAAAATACTGATTACCAATAGAAGAGGGAAGTGAATCTACTAAACCGGTAAATGTAGTCTTCACATTTATAAATTTCTGAAATTTTTAGAGATGTTATACAATAGTATTTGAGTAGGGTTAGATTTATTACTTAAATATTTTTAAAAATTTAGGAACTATTGAAGTGTATTCAAAATGTAAAATTGTATATATATATATATACACATATATATTTAGTTCTCCATTGTTATCATTTATGTATTTAGAGTGAATAAATTTAGGTTTGTTAGTTGATGTTTGAAAATATTTGTGAACTATTAAAGTATGTTAAAAAATAATATATTGTATATTAATATTTTTTTAGTTTTTTGTATTATTATTAATCATGTGTTTAAACTGAATTAGATATATTCAAAGTAGTAACATTTAATTAGGGATAAGTTTGCAAGGAATTTATGAATTTATAGGGATTTTTGGAAATTTTAAGGGTATTATAAAATGGTGTTTGAGTAGGTTTATGTTTGTTGATGCTTTTAAAATTTTGGGAACTATTGAAATGTATTCAAAATAATAAATTGCATATTTTTAAATTTTTTGTAGTTCTATATTGTTGTCAATTATGTTTGTATAGTGAATAAAAAATATATAATGATTTCATGCAATGACATGTGATTAAGGATAAGTCTTTAAAGGATTTATGAAATTTTAGGGATTTTTGAACTTTTTAGGGATGTTATGCAATGGTGTTTGAATAGGGTTGGATTTGTCAGTTAATGTTTTAAAATTTTTGTAAACTATTGGAGTGTGTCTAAAATAATAATTGCTAATAGATTAATGAGTTATTTTACAATATTTATAATTTTGTATTAAATCTTTACTAACTTTATTTTATTTAATTTATAGACTATTGCTCCCTTGACATGTTTTATAGTTAAAATATCTATAAGAGAGCACTTCCCATCAAAAGTTGCATGTCTATCACACCTGACTATAATAGAGAATATTAAAAAGAAGCTTAATAATGAACAATTAGAGATGTTCAAGAATTCTTCATTTGGACATTTTTTGTTTATGTCAAAACTTATATTTTCAGTTCAAATTGCGCACCGCATATTATTGCGTCAATGTCTTATAAAGAATGATGATGAAATGTGGTTTTTAGTAAGCTCAAAGGGATTAAGTTTTGGTTGAGATGAGTTTGGATTGATTATTGGTTTAAGTTTTGGTCATATCACTCAGCATAATCAAACATCATTAAGAATAAAGGATGCTTACTTTATTGATGAAAACAAAGTGCATAGTGATCATTTGGAGAAAGTTTTTCTTTCTTTTGGTGAAGTGAAAAAACATAATAACAAGCAAAAGAAAAAGCTTGATAATCTTAAAGATGAAGACAGTGAAGTTAGCCTTATTGTATTTTCTCGAGCATGTTCTACTTGGAAAAGAAGGGAAAATTTTAATAGACATGCAATGGGTTGGTCCTGTTGATTGTTTGGAAGCTTTTAATAAGTATCCATGGGGTAGGATTTGTTATGAAAGAACACTTTTTGGGTTGTAACAGGCCTTGGAAAACCAAGTGTTAAGATACGAAGGTAATAAACAACAAAAATGTAATATAGCACAAGAGGCATATAATCTAGTTGGATTTTCATATATCTTCCAAGTTTAGGTGTATGAGGCTATTTCGATTATCAGAACAAAATATGATAATTACGTTGCTAAGGATTGCTCACAGATATTAAATTGGAGTATTACTTCCACGCCAAGGTTCATTGAGCCCCAACAAATTTTTTGGACTCCAATGTGAGTAATATTTTTACCTTATATTTTTATAGTGTTGTCACTCATACTTGTATATGTTTATGTTTGTTGATTAAATTATTTAACTTGAATTCGATAGTTATTCTTGTGTTTGCTACTTATACCTACTCCAAAGGAATGTCAACAAGATTATTACAAGTATTTGAAAATGTTAGAGTCAGTGTTTGGTGTTCTTCTAGAAGTTTTAAGTCAACCAACAATCCCAAAACATTATACTACGGGTGGCCTAAAAGATAAAGATGACTCGATTGTAGCTAATACATATGTTGTTGCCACTAATGATGATATGATTCTTGATCTAGTTGTTGATATTGTCAAACTATTTGATACCCCTAGTGTATCAAACAACTTTTCAATTTACCTATTTCCAAAGCAATTGTCCCCCATTATATTTAAGTGAAGGTGTGAGTTGAAAAAGTCTTATTTTTTGTAGTCTTCTTTCACAGACCCTACAAAGAGAAGGAAAATAAGAAAGAATGGAGAAATAACATTTCACTTTAATCCTTTACAATTTACTTCCGAGGAAGCAAGGGAAGCCTTTCATAAGTAATTGAGTCTTCAATAAGGATAATTTATCTTTAATTCAAACTTGTAATAGTTTCTTTTTGGCTAGTTCTTTGCTTGACCATGGTTTTTTGTTATATTAAATACAATAAGGTCTATAGTTGATATTAATTATTTGAATATGGACCAAGAATAGTTTCAATCCCTAGTTCAACATGGTGCATGGCTCAAAGACACAGTTTGCAAATGTTCTTATTGTATTTGTTTTTACTTATTATTATATTGATATTATAATGAAATAATATAATTAATGTTTTTTTGTATATGTCGTCTAGCATATTTATTTTGCTTTCTACTTTTTCTATGAACAGGAAATAGACAAGCCCTATACATTTTCTCAAAATTTTACCACCATAGACACCATGTTTTGGGTATCTATAATTTTCTCAAAAAAAAAAACATTTTAGGAATCAAACATACCATTAAAAAATACAATTAAAAAAATCTTTTGGTATTTTCCCTTTTTAAGTTTTTTTTTTCTTCATTTTCTCTTTCCATGTTAATTGAGAAAAAAAAAATTCTTTTTCTTCATATTTTTTTGTCGTTTTCGTGATGTTTTCGGAAAACAAAATATACTAGCTTTTACAAAAAGAAGCTTTTTTAGCAACTACATTAAAAAATAGTTTTGGATTCTTTCAAATTGAAAAACAGATTTCATGGATAAAACACATTTATTACACCATATATAAAAAATACTTCTTCACATGACGCACACGGAAGTCCAATATACCATATTGATTACCAATGTTGGCTGAACCTTAAATGTGAGACTACATCTGCCCCCATTAGCTTAAACTTTTAGCATGGCCTAAGCTTTTGGGAGTACATGTGATCCCCATGTCATTTGGTATCAAAGCGAAGTTTGACCTAGTTTGCCCTATATTTGTTGACGTAGGCAAGACAATTAGGTGGTGTCGGACAAAGAACAGACAAAAATCGCTTACATAGGCATCAACAATTAAGTGGGGGCATCTAACATAAGACACACAAAAGTCTAATGTCCCATATGAATATGTGGGACTACCTCCACCTTTCATTAGCGTAAGTTTTTTGGAGTGCATGTTGTCTTGCATCACTCTTTTGAAAATTTGTTATAATAATAGCATGATTTTTAAAAACAAATTATAGGTAATTTCACTTTTTTTTTAAGCTGTCCTGAGAATCAAAGAATGCTGGAGAATCGCTTCAACAAAACCTTAACCTTAAAACCTCTTTCATCCTCATCTTCTTTTTCTCCTTCATCAGATCAAAATTGAGTTCCCAACTAAAATTTTGTTTTCGAAAACAACCTTAAACTGTTTTTAAGAATTGTTCCCAATAACATATTTTTGAGAACTATTTTGAAAACATACCGAAACAGGCCAAGGTCCCTCCAATGCCATTAGCCTATCTACAGGTGATCAAGTAGAGTCACCAGAAAACTCAGCTTCTACAGAGAGTTCAGGCATACTACCGATGCTTAAGCCCTGTAAATATGAAGGTTAATGTTGAATTAAATTGAACATTTTTCCTTCTCTCTTCGTCAAAAACAAAGCAAATATGGAACATAAGACATTGCCATTGATCAGATTTTATTACGTACCAGAGCAGTTCAATTCAAGTTACAGGAGAAAAGACATTTGCATAATATAAAGAGATGGCCAGTTCTTGAACTTATCCAATCAAAGCAATCGTAGGGAACATGACTTGGAAGCATCTCCTATGAACTGATTCAGGGCAACATCATATCTGCAAGCAGCGGAAATGTGAAATCAAGATGATAAAACATTTCTACACCTGGACTGGATGTAAATCAGACGCCAACACTAACCTTGAATGGCTTTTTTGAGTGAAGAGGACTACATTATCTCAACCACAGCTCGGCTAACAATCTTTCCCTGGTCAAGATCTTGATATGCCTTGCCAACCTCCTCAAATTCACACTTTCTGGAAACAGCTGCCTTGAGATTGAAGATACCAGTTTCTGCCAGCTTAACCAACTTGGGAAGATCCTGCCTTGCCCGTGCTCCATATGAGCCAATGACTTTTATCTGTTACATTAGATTGTTATATGAAAAAAAATGGAGTGGCTGAATGGAAACCAGTACAGGAAGATGGGAATTGTTAAGGGTGCAAATTATCTTCGATATTAAAGCTTGCTGTTCAAATCAAGTTATGGTCCTGCTTCTCATCATATTACTGATCCATTTATGGTTTTTTAAGAAGAGTTAAATTACCAGGTTGAATTTCTAACGCATTCTATTGAATTCACAATTTTTTTGTTAAGAGAAATGAATAAAGATTTCACACAAGTATATGAAAACGTGCTAATGATTAGAATAAAAGCAGATGGTGAATGAATGTGATTAAGAGATATGGTGATATGTCAAAAGGAACAAGAAAACACAGGATGTAATTAAAATACTTGCTTAACATGATAAAATAACAAGCGACAAGATGAGCCGATTAGACCGCTGTAAAGGGGGCAGAGAGTTGATAGGGTCCTTGATGTTGTTTTTGTGTCCAACTTGGATTATCATGGGTTGCAGTAGTTGTATTAGCTACCAAACATGAGGTCTTTGTAGCAGTAATTTGGTCATAGAAATACGGATGCTTGTGAGGCAAACCACGTTGACTCTTTTAGGGATTGTGTCCTTTCCGTAAGAAGAAAATCCAAGGCTAGAGTTTCGGGATGCTGTATTTAATAAGGCAGGTATGAGATTGGCAGCGCAGAACAAGGGGTTAAATCCCCTCAGGAAGTATATCCTTACTCAGTTTATCTTTCCCAGTATTCTTACATACTTTCCTTGTCAGGTGCCTATTTATATGGCTAATAGAATTGAGAAGCTGCAGTGGAAAAGAAGCACCCATTTCTGGATGAACCAAAGTTGTCATCCTAAAGATAATAGAAGCCTGACCTGCGTAAAGTTGTTCATAGGACATTCAATGATTAGTCCCCACCAACTGGCTCTTTAGAACAGGCTTTTTACTGAATTAATCCAACCAGGCCTACCGCTTGAGCCTTCTCCCTCGTCCAATTGACCCACCCCACTTGATCCATGGCCTACTTCAAATTCTCCTGCCACAAGTTGGATGACCTTCAATGTTCTTCTTGTTAGTTTTAGGATCCATGTTGGACCACCTCTTAATTACAGCCCCACATCCTATGGCCACTGGCCCCCATACGCACCTTGGACATTGACATGCCCCTTCATCAATTTAAATTTTGCAATTTTGATCCTGCTTGACCATTGATCTTCATGGATCATCCCCTAAAATATCAACCTCCTCATGCTCTTTTTAACATTGCAATTTAGATATTAGCTGACTGTCCTCTTCCTTAGAACGGTGCATGCTTTAGCCAAGCTACCTGTTCTTCCATCTCCTAAAAACTAGTGACAACCACTCTTCAGGCCTCTCATAGTACCCCTTATTAACAATGAATACATATCTCCTCAATTCATGACCTCTACTTGAGATGACATCCATCGTTTTGTTAAATCCTTTCTTGTACAGTTGGTGCATAGCCAATTAGAGACATGCTCCATCCTTAGATATGGCTTCTATTGGGTTCTTTTTTCTTTTTCTTTTCCTTTTTCTTTTTCTTTTTTCATTTTTTTTTTTAAAAAAAAATTTCTTGTTTGGCTATTTTACCTTTTCTTTTTTCTTCTTTTCCCCATTGCTCAGAAATTTTGCTCGTTCTTCTCCTCATGAATCCTTTTTTTGTACATAATGATATCATTTGATAAAAGAATACAAATGTGTTAGTCTGATGAATGGGTTGTCTAAAAGTTACCTTAACAGTATGTACCTTTCACAAACTTACAAATAAGAAAAAGCAAAAAAATAGCAGTATTGAAGGAGGTCCAGGAAAAGGAAATGGCTCTTTGTTCACAATCTCAATGAGATGTAAGAACATTAAGAATCCAATTCGCAAAACATCAGCCGATTTATTGATGAATTTCAAGCAACTTTTATACTTTGTTCAGTATAGAACATCACAGCTAAGATAAATGTAATTTGTGACGTGTGTATGATTAATGAAAATTTGTGAGTTTTAGCTGGTCTTCTTCTTTCCTCTGCATGCATACTTTTTGATAGGCAAACAAAAATTTTATAAATAGCACCAACCAAAGAAGGCCAACCAGATGGCAATAAAAGGAGATAAAACAGAAAGCCTCCCTCCCTTGATCCAACATAATGAAGAAGGATGTGATGAACTGATTCTTATTCTTCCTTGCAAAGAAAGCAGTGGTTCACCAAGCTACAACCTTTCCTCTTAATTTATCCAATGTCAAAATAATCCCCCAAACTGCTTCCCAAGCAAAGAGAGGGCTTCATGGTGACCCAAGAATTCCAAACCACTTCCACAAGAAAAGTCCCTCCTCTCTCTGATTCCCAAAAAGCATAAAAAGATTTGACTAAAAGTTTCCCATCCTTTGAATCCTTCCACATCAGCCTATCCTCAGTGTTCCTTCGTACTGATCTTCCTTGAATCCTCATAAGAAACACCTTAACCTCTTCCAGTCCCCAATCTTGAAACTGTCTTAAGAAACAAGGTCTCTAACTCCCTCCCCTGCCTAGTTCTTTCCATACGTTCATGACATAAGCATCCTTTGAGTCAACTATGGCAACAAAGAGGGGCAGATCTACAGTCAATGAGGGTTCATCATACCAACCATGCACACTCGTTACACATTACCAGTCAATATTTTATTTATTCCTCTGCTCTAATGTTCTGCATTACTTTGCACACTTGTTACACAACCAACAATTGTTTTCTTTTTTTTCTGTACCCTAAAACTATTTCTCCCTTCAGGCCATCACCCAAAGGCCTGATCCCTAAATTCATAGATGTCCAAAAATTCCAACGACTTAGTTTCTGGTTCCAAACAAGTATTTATCCCTTCAACAATAATCTCAAAAAACCCTAAAATCATAACTTCTAATAGAAATAGATACAAGAGTAGAAAGATTGTAGACAGGATTATCCAAGGTTAAGTGTCATCCAGCATCAAGAATATGCTATAATTTGAACTATTAGATTTTCTGAGAAAATGGGAGAAGTGGCAGCCAAACATCATATATTTGGGGTTCTTAGAGACAGGAACCTATAGTTTTCAACCAAAGTTTCACGCAATGCTGACAAAGCATTTACTAAGCATAAAATCAGGTAACTGTTGCACTTGTAGATGAATACTCCCTCTATAATCTGGATGATCACGAGCATCTGCTACTGTTTTCATCATCTTTGTGATCTGTCAAATAAGCCTTTGATACCATGTTAAACAACCAATTTTCCTAAAAACTTAAACGTGTAGGATTTGGACCCACAATGTACATCATACACTAACATTTTCCATTGCTCTTAGTTTTGCAACCTGCAGAGCTTCTGGATATTATTTGTTGGACTATGAATATTAGCCATAAATTGGGTGGTTGTCTCATCCTTTGTAGTCTTTGTTCTTCCAGATATGCTCATCTTTCAATTTTATATTCTCATTCGTTTTTTAACCTAAACACAAAATATTTTTAAATTTGGAACTTATTTAAATGACAGAATTGAGATGAGAAAATGGGCATACTTCTATAGAAACTGAGATGGTGCTATCAAGACAGTAATCCATTAGATTTACCTAATCAAACATTCATATGAAACAAAAGTTAAAAAATCTATTGGCAGAAAGAAGATATATACCTGTCTGCGAACAAGGCGATTTATATCTATCTCCCCTACAGCACCAGATTGCGTAAGTCCAATCATTACAGCTTTTCCTCCATCTCGTACACTTTGGGTGCACTGTGCAAATGTCAGCGGTTTCCCCAAGGCCTCCACAGCAACATCCACACCCCTTCCTCCCGTTATTTCCTGTTGAAATAAGTAAATAGTTAAGTAATTGGTCGCTTTCTTACAGAGTAAGAATGTCTATGCATGGGTGGATATAAAATGATAAATGCATGTTTACATGACTATGTGTTTAAGTCCCTTTATATATTTATTACACACCAAAAGATCTCATCATATAGAACACAATAATCAATTTTTAGCACTTTATTTTTTAAATGAAGTGTGTAAAAAGTACGTGCGCGCGCATGTCAGAGTGTTTAAAACAAAGCATATTGCCATTTGCTTTTTTCATTTTTTTAATTGCACTTTGGAATATGTAAAGCAATGTTCAAAAAGGTTTGGAAGACTGCCCATTGTGCATGGGCTGGTGTATATGGAGGAAGCATTGTTGAAGGACCTATGCGGGGGTTGACGTCCCTGCTGCAGAGTTAAAGGACATGATTCTAAGATCTTCCTATTTCTGAAGGTTGGATTGGCTGGAAACTAGAAGATGGTTTCTTCTTAGATTTTTTTTTTTTTTTTTTTTTTTTATAGGTAAATTTTTGTCCCCATTAGGACTTGAACCTGGAACCTCCTACAAACCCTTCCCATCCCTTCACCACTTGAACCAAGCTTCAAGGGCCTGGTTTCTTCTTAGATATTGTTGATGGTAACACTGGGTTGCTCTGTGGGCTGACACTGGGGCTGTTTTGTTGGATTCTTTACAATTAAGTGTCATCTTTTTGGTTTTATCTTGTATCCCTCTACAACAGATCTTTCTGCTTGCTACAATAAAGAAAATTACAAACAAATAGGGAATCAATATTATATACAGTTTTGCAGAAACAAAAACAGAAATAGACAAAAGGATAACAGATCAAGCTGACAACGGGTGTGTTCAGTCAGAGGTGCCTGTCCCACTGTATCTGCCAAGGGAGTCTCCTCTCTCAAATGCCTAGTGGATGGTTCTACGAGAGCTGGATTTTCAGGGTTGGTGAACAGAGATATAGAGAGTTCAAAATATCAGTAATGATCGACTTCTGAAATGTAGCTCAACATCACATGTTTCTGTGACATTTTAGTTGTGGAGCAATGTCATTTTTTTGCAATTTTCTAATCCTGCAAAACAGTGTTGTTAAAATCTTTTGTCTTTAGACAAACTACTCCCAGAGCAAATACCAAGATTTGCGACTTCACATATATCATATCTGCAGTTCTCCCAGAAAACTTGTCTTGCTACAACATTATTCAAAAAAAATAAAAATAAAATTAAAAAAATAAAAAATAAAAAATAAAAAAACTCCTAATACTGTAAATTTTATTAGAAGGTTCCTAATGACCACTAGGTTCCATGGCATGACAATGAATCACATATTGACTCAATACATACAACGTGCATGACCAATGTTTTTGTTTCTAAGTTTGATGATATCATCTGCAATATAGACTGCAGGAGTAGCTGGGAATTGATGCATATACAAAATATATATGGCACTAATAACTTGGGTATAAATCTGTAGATAAACTAATAAAGGGAACTTTCATCAACCTAGAAATGATTTATCACACCTATAGGTTGTTTAGAACTTGAGTTCAAGCTACTATTAATGTCAGATTTAACATATCCTAAGTTTCATTGAAAATGTTCCAAGCCACCAACTGCTCCTGCAGTTTCTAACAAAATAACATTGTTGTTGAAACTTAAATATTTTGCTGCAGAATTTCCATTAATAATTCAAAACTTCATTTAAAACCATATTGGGAACAATATGAAGAGGGAAACCTAAATAAAGATTTGCCCCATTATTATTCTCATGAAGACGAGGGAATAACAAATAAGAGGAAGAGACCATCTCTAACATCAAGAAAACCAAGGAAGCAAGAAAAGAGACAACTATGTGGAATAACAAAAAAGCAACAAATGAATAAACAAACAAACAAATAAGATTGAAGTTTTCAACTTAGATGGATATTGCCACAGTTTATTTGAAATTTCTTGCAGCTCATAGAAGCATTATTTTGAAATCACAGAAACAACCAAATACCCTTGCAGCATAATGCTTTCATTATAAAAACCAATTCTGTCTGTTTGAAAATTATTTGACCATGCTAGTACCTCCATATCTCATCATAAACCCGAGGAAAAAGATAAAGTAAGTACTCTAATCTTATCAGCAACATCTTCTTTAAGTGCATTTACGGTATGACTGGCACCAAAAACCTTTGCATTCTGCAGTTTTTCATCATTAACATCCACAGCAATAATATCAGAGGCACCAAATGCCCGTGCTATCTGCAAGCAACTGGAGCATGTAATTTTAATCATAATGATGAAAAAAAGATCCACATCAAAAGGAATTGCGGATTAACAGAAGCAATCTTGCATTTAAAATTACAAGAACCCTGTCAACCTGAGCATGTAATTGTTTAGTTTTCAATGACTCTTTGTTTTTCAAAGAATAATATGTCCCTCCTTGTATTTCTTTCTGCTTTTAAACGAAACTCAGTTGGCTGTTCAAAATAAAAATAAAAAATAAACTCAAATCAAATAAGTTTCAACCACCTAGTGTTCTCAGATAAATTTGAAACAAGCCAGCCCAACTAGTTGGAGTTGACTACACATCCTTTTTCGGCATTCAACCATATCTAGAGTCATATCCTCTGGTGAATCTCATCTCTTTTTGACTATATGGTAAGCCATTGATGATATTTTTCAGCACAAAAAGAAGCAACCAAACAATTATATCA
This sequence comes from Vitis rotundifolia, assembly GCA_030254885.1. Classification (NCBI taxonomy): domain Eukaryota; kingdom Viridiplantae; phylum Streptophyta; class Magnoliopsida; order Vitales; family Vitaceae; genus Vitis; species Vitis rotundifolia. The sequence goes on from CM058170.1 coordinate 12,040,251, forward strand.
CAGGACCTCCTTGCTCTTATGCATTTTAACAAGTATTAAAGTTTCAATTGATTTTGTAAACAACAGGTTCACTAACAAATCTATGAATGGTCAACTAATCCATATGACCAACAAAATTAAGTGTTTACCTTGAGCCAACACCCCCAATACCAATAACAGCAACAGAATTGCCAGGACGCACCTCAGCTGCATGCGCCATAGCACCATAAGCAGTAAAGACTGCACATCCTAAAATTGCAGACTCGGTATATGGCAATGAGTCTGGTAAGTTAGTTAATCCATGGGCAGGCACAACACAGTATTCAGCAAGGCCACCCATACTGTACATGAATACTGGTTTCCCTACAAAAAAATAGCACATAGTTCAGCAACCCATATTCCAAGGGCATTAGGTAGACAGTCATATCAACAAGTGAGGGATATAAAACTTTAGTAGGATAAAGTGCAAAAAACTTCTGAACATAAAAGATAGAGGAATCTTGATATTGAGAGATGAGAGAAGAAAAGATAAATGGAGCATTATTTCAATTGCATGTCGTGCATGGCATTACGTGAGAAGCAAGAAAATAACCTAACCCCATGCTAATGTTGTTGAAGGGAAATAAGTCTCTTTTTGCAAAAGTTAAAATTTAGGTGTTGTTTGAATACATTTCTTGTTTTATGTTTTTAAAAATAGAAAGTGATAGTAACTTCTATATAATATGCAAGAACTCTTTGAGACTTACCTAAAAAGATAATGACTTTTCAAACCTATTTAAAATTTTTACCTTATGCATTAAAAAAATTTTACTACTTTAAATTTGAAAAATTTTAAAAGTAATTCTTGAAGGCATAAGGTAAGCCCATGCTTTTTTATATGAGGGAAACTATATTTTATATGAAACTACTATTATTGTCTATTATTAAAAATAAAAAATAGGAAGCGTATCCAAATGAGAAATTAAAAAGTGATTATCCAAAAAGCTTTCATTGTGGAAAAAAATCTCAATTCAACCACAATTATGCCTCCAAATCCCCATAGGATTATAGGATTAATTTGTCATATGCACAGTGTCAAAGAAGCCCCAGACTCAAAATCGATAGCTTAATTATTGAGAGCAGCTTAAACCTTTTCAACCTTGAAATCTTATATGAAAAGCAATCTTCAATTAGTTTTCTTGTTATGAATTTAGAACAAAAGTTTTAGATACATGAAACAATTTCAAGAAACTTGCAAAATAATATTAAACATTGGAAAGGGTGAATACAAACTAAGATAACTTGAATCAAGTAAAGCATTATCACAACTATATTGGATCAGCTCTACTAGATCCTAGACAATCTTATTCTATATTTCTAATATAGTCATTCATCCATCCAAACATCAAGATTTAGCTCTATTCATTTTCTATTGTGTTTATTGACAACATTTGATACCATAAGGCATACCCAAATTTATGGCCATCTTATAATATTTTCCATTTAACTCGATCAGTATTCTACGATCACACAATACACCAGAATCCAAATGCAGTTCTCAACTTCATCCATCCTACTGTAATTCTATAGGTCAAATCCTACTCCATCTCCCTAACAATAAGGATAATTGAAGTGTCTCCTGGCTATCATTTTTCATTACATACTCAACTTTTTCTTTAGTTTTACTAAAATTACACTCATATTCTCTATGAGTCTTTCTCAACTTAAAAACTTATTCTGAAGAATCTCTCCCAGTTCTAGCTTGGTAATCAATTTAACCTCTGCTGGTTTTGTCAACTAAAACAATACCATCAGCAAATGACATGCAACATGGACATCTCCACAACAAGAATCTAACCCGGCCTCGGCCTCTGCCCCCTTCCTGCACCTGCAAGTCTCCACAACACTCTAAACCTCCAGAAAATCCTTTCAAAGATATGCAGCCCCATTCTCCTAAAAACATCCTTTTACACCCTATTAGCTTCCTTCACTGGGAAGCAGAACAAAAGCAAAGAATGATGAAAGAGGATCCCTGCACCTGCAAGTCTCCACAACACTCCAAACCTCCAGAAAATCCTTTCAAAGATATGCAGCCCCATTCTGCTAAAAACATCCTTTTACACCCAATTAGCTTCCTTCACTGGGAAGCAGAACAAAAGCAAAGAATGATGAAAGAGGACCCTTTCTCTACAGCACCTTAAGATCCCCTCAATTCATAAAAACGCGCTCACCATCCATAAACTTGAGAAGTCTTTCTTCCATACTAGCCACATCTGAAACCAAAACCTTCCTGGACTAGCTCACCTTAATCTCAAAACACCCACCAAGAGAGAGAAAAGGCAGATCTGCAAACTTTTGAAGTGAAGGGGCTCTGACATTACCTTTCACTCCTCAAACTCCAAACTTTCAAAGAATGGGCGGGAAAAGTACGGACCAAACCCTTCAAAACTCGAGCCAAAGAGACCCTAACCAGACAGAAACTTAGAGAGCTTGAAGAACCTAAACCTTTGTTGCTTCTCTTCAACCATACTGAAAAGAAAATCTACCCGTATGCTGTCTCTCCAGGTTTTTTGCACTTAAAGAAATATGTATACTTCAAACCATTCATAGCCCACAGAACACATGTTTCCTCTAGATATATCGATCTGGAGACACCCTTCCTTCTTTCGTCCATCTCAAGATCAACATATGATCCCAACATCATCATATCACTGTAGTAAAAAGAAAGTGCTGCAAATCAGCTCCACTTCTCAAAGAGGGAAAGAAGAAAGATAAGTTATTTGAACATCATATACTAATGTTTGATCAACTCCCACTTGCTTTTCATTTATTGGAGTTAGAAGCCTTTTATTCCTTTTCTGGTGAAGCTAAGTGAAGCCTTTTATGCCATATATACATCTTTTATTGCCTATAAAAATAAAAGAACACTCTGCTCCAACATCTAAAAATGGAAACAATTCTGATTCAATTGAATTTTTAAATGGATATTGACAATGGACACAGTATCAGATTTTTAAAGTATGCGCACCCTTTCTAGATTAATTGGACCTTGCATTTTGGTCAAAGAATTAAATACTAAAGATGATTATGTGCTGCACAAAAAAATTCTTTACATAGGTTATAGTACTAATAGACCAAAATCCTGAGAAATGAAGATGCCAATTAAGACAAAAGCTGGAAATATTCTAAAAAATCAAAAGGCATCATTATAGGAATAACATTAAGAAGAATAGACTTGCTTTGCAGGATGTGAATAAATATATCATAAATTTGTGAGCAGTAAAAAAGGCATATGTACCATTGTTGCGTAGGAATAGCCTTGTTTCACCATCATAAAGGGTTCCTTTTGCCCGATTATAAGCAAAGAAATCCTCACATAAATCATCCTGGCCCTGTTTCCAAATTCAAAAATCAATGAACAGTACCAGAAAGTGCTGTCTGTTCCTCCTTGACAATGACAAATGACAATAAACATCACAACATTCATAGAAGCAGTAGTGATAGCACCAATCAAAGGTTAATGAAAAAAATGTAAATGTTGTCACACCCTGTTACAGAAGAAACAGCTACCACAGGGCATGATGAAAGCTCCAACAACACGAGATCCAATAGGAAATCTGAAACATAAACCTTTAAATGGTCATGCCATCATCTTTTTTTTATTCATTTGCTTTCTTAGATCCATAACATAACAATTCAAAAAAGTAAAAAAACCTTTTAGTAATCTTGGTGTCCGTGAGTGGGCCATGTTCAACAACCTCACCCGTTATCTCGTGCCCCACCACACAAGGGCAAGAAAATGGAAGTTCTCCTTTGATAACATGCAGATCAGAGTGACATACTCCACAGGCTGCATTTAATTCCAAAATTCAGTCAGTGTCATTGTTCTAGGCTTTTTTCAGATAGAAGAAGAGGAAAAGAGAATCCCGCAAATAAAACTGATTCCTTTTCCAAGCTATTTTCACCATTTTCACCCTTTTCATTACCCTTTTTCCCATTATTTCCCCCATTGTGCTCTTTTTAATCTGATATAAAAGATGTTTTCTGTCTATTTTTCTTTTAATCAGAAACAAATATCTTCATTCATTAAATGATGAATACAAGAAGGACAAGCAATCCTTCGAAGATGTGCAATTATAGGTTAGAAGGTAACCAAATATCCAGCACCACAAAAAACCTAGCCCATCCTCATAAGGAAAAAGAACCAATGCAAACATAGTATATAAACTTTATAGACTCAAGGAGGAAGAAAATCTCCAACAAAGGAGGCCAAGTGCTCTGCTCCTTGTTTGGCTAATTGGTCTACAACTTAATTAGCTGAATAAGTAACCCAAGAGAAGGAGCAACTCAGCTCACTAGCAATATTTATGATTTTGCACATCAAGTTGTCAAACATCCATGAGCCTCTCTCCCTATTAGACACCCAAGCTACTACAGTAATAGAATCTCCCTCTACAATTAGATTGGATAGACATGAAGCTTTGACCTGCAGCAAAAGGTCCAATAATGCTAATATCTCTACCTCAATAGCCAGCACTGCTCCTACATGCTTAGAGTAGCCTCTCAATGCTGTATCTAAATGGTCTCTTATCACATCTCCAATACCTAACCATCCACGATGACCCAAAGAACATTTGTTAAAGTTTAACTTTTCAGAACTTATTAGAGGGGGTAATCAAACAATCACAAATTTCTTCTTTGACCTATTTGAGTAGCAAGCATTCTTCCAATCTAACCTTAAAATATACAAAGGGATATCTGCAAAAGGTTCAATGACTAAGGCCCCACAAGGAGGAGAAAAAGTAAATGAGAACTCAAATTCTCAAGGCTCCACAAGAGAAGAAAGAAGTCTTGGACTACAGGTCTTAGAACCAAAAATAAATACGTTTACTCTTCACTACTCTTCAAACGCATAACACATTGATCTGAGCTATAAGCTTTGGAAGAGTTGTTGGACCAAAGTTTGAGGAACCTCTTTTTCTGTTCACTTTTAGAATGGTCTCAGCAGTTTTTGGATTTAGACTTTTCCTCTTTTCTGAATTTTTTTGGGTGATTGATATGGTGACTAGCTTTATCTCTTGCTAGGTTCTTTCTTTCTTTTGCAGCCTTGTTTTGGCTCTTTTTGTATATTACCTGTATGCGAAGGGTGCACCCCCTGGTTTGGCCTTTTTTTTAACTCAATCTACCTTTGTCTATCAAAAAAAAAAATTAACCTTTGATGGAGCTTCTGAGTTCCAAATTAACTTAGCAAGGGCAAAAGAGGTTAAGACAAGAAAGATGGCCAAAGAGTCTTTCCTTTTGGTAGGCTACCAAATACCTTAAAGGAAATTGCCAACATCTCTGTCCATGCCTCTAGGAGGAACCCATTCGTGATTGGCTATTTTGAGCAATCTATGCCAAAGTTCTAGTACAGTGGGACAATGAAGAAAAAGATGATTGGTTGATTCACTACTCTTCAAACACATAAATATTAATCTTAGCTAAGAGCTCTGTAGCGCCCCCTCTATTGAAGCATATTCTTGGAATTAACCATGGGTGGAACTTATATAAGTCCCAAATTAACTTAGTGAGAGCAAAACGGGACAAGGTAAGAGAGAGAAGACAAATTGAGAGAGCTTTATAAAATGAGCTCATCGAGAAGAGACCTAAGGGTGTCAATGACCAAACCTTTAATCTATAAAGGAAGTTGATACATACACATGTAGCAAAGAGGAAATGAGGCTTGCTAGTTCTTGAATCTCTGGATCAAAAAAGGTTTAAATGAAAATTGAAATTCTAAGATGGATAGGTAGAGAACTAATCTACAATTAAGGAAATGAGCACATTTCTAGTCTTGATGACTCTAAAAAGTTCAGGAAATTGAAGCATAAGAGGTAGTTCATCAAACCAAGTATTCTCACAAAAATGGATTTGTGTGCCATCTCCCATAGTATACCAAGTTAAATTAGAAAAATCATCAAAAACCTGAGAAATAGCTTTCCAAGGGCAATGGTGCAACCACCTAACAACAATGTTGGCACCCTAACCATAGGATGCAACCTGTAAATACTTAAGATGACCACAACCACTTAACTAAACGGGCTTTATTCCTTAAGGAGATTCTCCTTAACCTAATCCTTCTTCCCTTCTTGGTTTGTAGATCAGTAGATATGTTCCCAACCAACACGGCAGTCTCTTTTCTCTTACCCAAAACCTGACCAAAGAAAGTCCCTCTACAATTTCTCAATTCCGAAGGCCGCTTTTATTAGGATCTTAAAAATTGAAAAGAAATATGTGGGGATAAGTGATAAACAAGATTGCACAAGGGTTATTCTACCTCCCAAGGATAAGAAAGCTTTCTTATAATCATTTAACCAACAAGAAATCTTATCTAACACTAGATCCCAGAAAGAAGCAACTCTAGGATTTCCCCTTAAAAGAGACCCAAGGAGGTAAGGGGCTAATCAGAGACTTACATTCCAACAAAAAAGCTAAATCATGAATAGAGTCCTCTCTCACATTAATGCTTACTAATGAATTTGTTCTAGATTAATCATTAAGTCCGATATGCATCTAAACACGCATAAGATAAGCTTAAGGTTTTGCAACTCCTCATGGTTAGCTTTAGAGAAAAAAAAATTATCGACTACAAACTGAAGGAAGACATCCTTGCCCTATCTTTCCCTACAAAAAAGCCTTCCAGTAAACCATGATCTTCAATTCTTGCTACCATCCTACTCAATACATCAACAACAATGGAGAAGAAAAATGGGGCGAGAGGGTCACCATGTCTTAAACCTCTAAATGCTTTAACCAAAACTTTGGCACACCTATTATCCAGAATAACAAAACTAGTTTTTTTTTTTTTGATAAGTAAAGGATAAAATTGTATTAAAAAACAGCCAAAGCAGCGACTTAAATATTAAAAAGAAGAAAACACCCTCCACTCCCTAGCTGGATGCCAAGGATGGAGGTGCAGCCGGAACCCCACCATCAACGGGTTCCCACCCAATCAATAAAATCAACTAAAGCCGAAGGACCATCTTTTATAAATAGTTTCGTCTCCGACCAAAGGAAATATACAAAAGAATTCTTAAGTCTTTGGATTGATAGCTCTTCTTCCTCAAAAGCAACTTTGTTCCTTACCTTCCAAACCGTCCAAAAAGACACAATGGGCTTGCTCTCCAAACTCCCTTCCTCTTTTTTCCCACAAAAAACCCATCACATCCCAGAAGCGTTGCCTTAACTATGGCTGGCAGCACCCACTACACCCCAAAAAGAGAGCAAAGCAACGCCCAAAGAGTCTCTTTCCCTTAGCGCAGTGGAGAAGAATGTGATCTATTGATTCTTCGTGCCTTTGACAAAGGTAGCATCTGTTCACTAAAGGTCATCCTCTCTTTTGAAGTTGATCCAAGGTAAGAGCCTTTCCCCACGTTGCTTCCCACCCAAAAAAACTCAGTTTAGGCTGCACGTAAACTTTCCAAATGGTCGACGAAGGGAAAGAGGCCGGAGGGCCTGAGACTAATGATTTGTAGAGAGACTTAACAAAAAACTTCCCACATTTAGTCTCTCTCCAAATCACCCTATCTTCCATTGCCTGCTGAACTCTCTTCCCATTAAGGCCCAAAAAGAACCTACACACCTCATCCATCTCCCAATCATTAAACGGTCTGGAGAAGTGCGGGCTCCAACTCCCCCCACCCTCATTGGAACACCACACATCTTTTACCCAAGCATCCTTGAAAACAGCTAAAGCAAATAAAGAAGGAAAAGAAACACAAAGAGGTTCATCCCCACACCATCTATCTTTCCAAAATTTCACCCTTTGCCCATTCCCCACCACAAAATAAAGTCTACTACTTACAACAATCCACTCCTTCCTAAATGTTTTCCACAACCCCACACCATACCCACCCCTCACTTCCTTAGAACACCAACCCCCTTACTCCTCCCCATACTTTCCTCTAATCACTTGATTCCAAAAGGCCTCTCTCTCATTTGCAAATCTTCAGCTCCATTTACACAAAAGTGTCTTATTGAGGGTAGAAAGACACTTTACCCCCAACCCCCATTTGCTTTTATCTAGACAAACCAAACCCCACAGAACAAGATGAGGTTTCCGCTCAAGGGCCACACCTCCCCACAAAAAATCCCTCTGAATTTGCTCTATCCTCAATCTTATCTTTCTGGGCATAGAAAGCACAGACATGAAGTAAATGGGCATACTCGCCAAAGTACTCTGAATCAAGGTGATCCTTCCTCCTTTGGAGATGTATTGGCTCTTCCAACTAGCCAATTTCTTCCACATTCTTTCCTCCACTCCATCCCAAACAGCCACAGATCTATGAGGCGCACCTAATGGCAATCCCAAATAAGTGGACGGAAGACTTCCAACCTTACACCCAAGATCTGCAGCCAAAGCCTCCACGTTTTCCACACCACCCAACGATATTAGCTCACTTTTGTCCAAATTAATTCTCAACCCCGACATGGCCTCAAACCACATTAGAATCCAACTTAAATACAACGATTGATCCTTAGAAGCCCCACAGAAAACCAAAGTATCATTAGCGAAAAGTAAGTGAGACACCTGAACCCCCTCACCACCTCTAGTCCTCACCTAGAATAACAAAACTAGTTGATGATAAACACACACAAATCCACAGCCTCCCCTCTGGACTAAAACCTTTCCTCTCTAAAGCATTCACATGGTCATAAGATTTTTCAAAATCTGTCTTGAAGACAACTTCTGGATTTCTAGACTATCTTCTATCATCTACCACTTCATTTGCCACTTAGGTGGTGTTTAGTGTTTGTTTTTTGACTAAATAGAAAAAGTCAAAATATTTGACTTTTTCTATTTAACTAAAAATAACTCGTTAATATCATCCAACATAACTAAACTGAACCTATTGATAATAAGTTCACTTTATTTATATTGGATGATGTCAATAGGTTACTTTTAACTGAATAGAAAAAACCAAATATTTTGGCTTTTTCTATTCAACCAAAAAACAAGCACCACCTAAGACTACGTCTAGGATTTGCATACCCTCAACAAAAGCACCTTGAGACCAGTGCATGGTCTCATTCAAAATGCCTTGAATGCGGTGAGATAGCACTTTGGCCGCTATGACCTAACAAAGACTAGTAGTTAAACCAATGGGTCTAAAGTCCACAACTGTGGATCTTTGATTTCTCTTGGGAACCAAAGCAATAAAAGTAACATTGGGGCTCTTATTTATGACTCCACTGTTTTGGAATCCCTCAACATATTTTTCTTCATTTTCCTTATTCTATTCTCAAGGTTTCTTTTTTCTTTCCTTGTGCCCTTCTATTTGCAGAATTTTCCTCTCCTTTCCCTAGTTGAATTTATTGCCAACAGTATTCATTCCTTCACTATTTTCCTTTCCTTTCACCAGTTTTATTCAGTAAAACCTTTCCATTCTCCCATTTCTTTGGCGTCTTCGATTCCTTTTCCCTAAGTCAATTTAATGAAGCTTCACATTTTCCTTTCCTTTCTTGTTGTTCTATTTCCAGTAAAACATTTTCATTCCCTTTTTTTTTCATCATTTTCCACTTCATTCTCTGATTTATTCTGAATTTTCTTTATTTTCCTGAGTCCTATTTACAGAAATTTCTCCCTTTTGCCATTGTTCTTTTCAATATTCAAAAGGAGGATTATGTTTCACCCAAATTTGCAATAAATCAGTAAATAAATAAAATTTGGGACGCAATTGAGACAAAAGCAGGCTGTAAATTCAGAAAAAGGATTGTTAAAGTTTGATGAAATTTTAACAAAATAAATAAATACATAAATAAGTGTCCAATTTGTTAAGCTTATTATGTTTTCTGTTTTTAAAATCAGAAAATAGTAGTAACTTTTACTTCGGATACAAGAACTCTTAGAGGCTCACGTAGAAAAATTAATGATCTTAAAAAGCGGTTTAAATACCTTAAATTTTATTTTGCTGAAAGTTATTTTTAAAGACATGAGAAAAATCTATTCTTCCTATATGTTTTATATAGAAATTTCTGGTTTTAAAAAAAATAAAATAAAATAAAAAAACCACACAAAAAAATGGAAGTGTATCCAAACGGACACTAAATTTTGGATTTAGCTTGTACAAAGAAGAAGAAGAGGCTTGTAAGAAGAAGAAGAAGAAGAACAAAAAGAAAATAAAATTTTGGATTTAATGGGACAAAAAGGAGGCTTCAAATTCGGAAATGGGGATCGATAATGAAAAATAAAAAATTAAATTAGATTTCCTTATGATAAATTTAGAATGTAAATGCGGGAATTTAGCTAGGAATCCAACATCTTGACCGAGGTTTTTGGATAAAATCTTTAAAGAATTATCAGGATGAAATTGGGCTCATAAAAAAATAAAAAAATAAAAAAAAAAAGGATTTGATTTGGAAAAAACTATGAATTCAGAAAATCTATTCATATCCGTTAAAAATGAAAGAGGAAAATACATACAGAGAATTGTTCAGATTCTGAACTTCCTGTACCTTCAATGAAGTTTTCCAGCAAACGAAATTACGGACTGACTAGGCAAAATTAGCTTATTTAGGCTGTAAAATAAATAAATAAATAAATCATCCTGAATTGCTGGTACCATTTCTGAGATTTTTGGAGCAAATCAATAAAAACTTGATAAAGCTATAAATTCAGAAAACTCATTCAAATTCCAAGCCGATCATTTCTGAGATTTCTGGAGGAAAAAACAAAAACAAAACAAAACGTAGTGAAGTGGAGTGGAGATTTGACCTTTGGTTTTGATGAGAACTTCTCCAACCTTAGGGCGAGGCATGTGGAAATCTTCGATGGTGATAGGCCTGTTCACCTCCCAAAACACTGCTCCGCGCATGTACGCCGGCCCTCCGCTCAAGTGATACCCGGCAGCCTCCTGGCTCATCCATCTCCTCCACACCGCACAGCCAATGCCTCCGGAGAATGGATTCAACGATGAGGGCGACGATCCTCTGCGGAGGAGAGAACGAACTAATAGCGCCATGATCAAGAAAGGAGAGGGGTCGAAATCAAAGAGTTTTGACACTGTTCGTCAGTGGCACTGTGACAATCCCTTTCCCGAGGAGGGAATAGGAAAATATGTAATCAAATTTTAAAATAATTTAGTAGACCAGCAACACCGTATGCTGTGTTTGGCAGCAGCGGATTGAAAACCACAATGCTTTAGCTTTTTAATGGTTTTTTTACCATTTAACCAAACAGAGCTTAGGCTCATATAAATCCATACAACAGGATAACATAGAAAATAGACTGAAAGTTGATAACGGTGAGATTATAATATCTAATTCCATATTTAATTTACGGGATAAGATGTTGCCATAAATTAATACACTTAATATGTAGATTGATAATAAGAAAGGAAATGTTTATTGCTTTATTTTTTTTAAGTGAGAAAACCATGCATTGGAGATACGAATGAAGAAAAAGTTATCCAAACATGACGTATTCCTCTATCATTTCCAATTCCATAAATAAAAATGAAAATTTATTTTCCAATTCCATTTCTTCTTAAATTAGAATTGATTTGATGATTTCAATTTGTTTGGATGCTTATTAAAATATAGGGTTAGAACGATTATTTGTTTTTTTTCACTAAATATTATGATTTAAAAATAAAATTATTTAAAAAAATTAATACTATGGGACGTTCCAGCCTGATCATAGCATAATAGCAAAAGGCCAAGTAATCTTGTCCATTCGGCCTTAAGGTATCAAATGAACACAAAATCAATTGGGCATTAAATACGTCACCCGATAAACATTAATTGCGATAGGCATTAAGTATTTTGATGAAACTAAAACGTCAAGTATAAAGACATGACAACCATTATGAACTAACAGTCATTGACATTAAAGACGGTAATGCATTATTAAAAGCAATATCATTAAGGCACTTGAGAAGATGTTACAATTAAACAATAATAAATAGTCACTTTTTACATATGAAAGGTATCTTGTCACTTTAATATATATATATCTTGCTCAAAGTTTTCACTTTTTGATTTAAGCTTGGAAGTAACGTATCTGAAAAATCCATCTGAACATTCATTTGTATAAATTGAGTTGTCATTCAAACTTTAAAAGCTAGCTAGACCATCCTTATTGATCGTGCACCAACAAGTACTATTGTTTGATTTTTGTTCTTAAGTAACAATTATAAAAACACGAAGTAATAAGTTTGATAAATTTTTAAAACTGTATTAACAATTATTTATTTTTAATTATTATTATTTATTTTTAACAATATAAAGCAATTATGCTTTTATAAAATATTACTAATCATTTTATAAAATATTGTATTTATATTACAAAAAGATTTAATTTGTTATTTCATTACTTTTCATTTCATTTTAACTTTGATAATTAAAGTGAAAATTTACATTAGTATAATTTTTTTCATATTATTTGTCTATACATAATGTGTTCATACAAATTCCTAAAATGCTAATTTAAATTTTAAAATATCTTTCTTTACATATTAATTTTTTCATTAATATTAATTTTTTTATTAATTTAATAATTTTAACCACTCAATATAGAATAAATTAAATATTTTGAAATTTGGAAAAAATATTATAATAAATATTTTATACATGAATGAAAAGATAACATATGGAGGGTGAAATAGAAGATTTAGTTTTTAAATAAAATAATATAAATTTAATATGACAATAATACAAAGATTTTTTAAATAAGGTTAATAAAATTAAACTATTATTTAATTTTAATAAGAGCTTATGACGTCACGGAAATCGGCCCGTTTATAGCCCAATAGCTTAAAATTGGGCCGGCCCAGGCTCAGCCCATTATCGCCTGCCTTATGCTAAACCTACTGTGCAGGGTTTGCTTGCAGGCTTGCAGCGCATAAGGAGCAGCTCTCTCCATCTACACAGAAGCACTCTATATTTTTCTCCGAACGCTGCGTTTCAATCGGTCTCTGACTTCAATTAAGGTACTGCTCCCTGTCTCTATGGCCAATTCAATTAATCCATCTGTTTAGATACAATCGTTTGGATGCCGAGAAAATGGGGGAAAAACATCGAATCGTAAATTTTTCACCATATAGTTGATGTGATTTTATATTTTACTTTTTGGAATCTTGGGAGCAAAGAAAGTGAGAGAGATAACGTAGGAATAAAATTGTGGTTTTCCGTTATCGATCTTTATTGTCTTGTTAACCAGGATTTCACTTTTAGTGCTTTATAACTTGGAAATGTTGTTGCTGCAAGTTTTGAAATCTAGGGTTTCTCTTTGAACAGACATGGAACTATTGCAAGTTTGGATTACAGCTAAGACCGAAACTTTTGTTAGATTGATGGTCTTTGCTGTTTGGCAATGTTTTCTTCTATAAAAATAGATTCAGTTTAGATGCAGTGAAAATATAAGAAAATAATTAATTTTTGAATTGTAAGGTTTTCGTCACCAGGGATTAAGAAATATAGAAAAATGCCACTTTGCTTAAAATACTCACTGACTTTTTGGCTTAGTTGATCTGGGTTTCTTTTCTTTTCTTTTATTTATTTGGAAGGAAAATATAAGAGAAGACATAAGATGAAAATGGATATTTTTTTTCTTTTTTTTCTTTATTTTCTTGGAAACCAAACATAGGGTTTCTCTTTGAATGCTTTTAATTCATCAATGCTATTGCTGGAAATTTTGAATTATAGGATATCATGTTTGGACTACAGCTCAAGCTAGAATTTTGGGAACATTATTGGGTATAATTGTGTATATAAAAATATTTTATTGAATTGATTTGATGTTCAATAATTTTACCATGTAAGCATAAATGGTACCTGATGTAAATGCTAGCCTTGAAAAAAAACTCTTATTATGACTTTTTAGGTGAATTGTAAATAATATAAAGGTGAAATTATTGTGAATTTTAAGACTAAAATTATTATTATTTTTTTATCAGAAGACTAAAATTTTTATGATTGTTATAGTTAAATAATAACTACGTGTACTCTGGAATACGAGGGGAAATAGGTAATATAATAAGGGTACTTTGGGAAGAAAAAAGTTTGCAAACTCTTCATGCTTTTATATATAGTATTGATATACGTTTTTGGAATTGCAGAGACATTTCGTGCAGGTCTTCAATATTCTGAAACTGAGAGGTTTTTTTTGGAAGCAACTTTGAGGAAAAAAAATAATCTTTGGAATACTCTTCACTAAGTTGACTCTAAAATTTTCTGGGAGAAGTGATCTCTGCAGAATGTTTTAGAAATAGCATTTTGATGTTTGCTTCACTTCTATACTTCAGTTTTAATTCTGTAGAAGTCAATTCTGTTTTGAGAAAATATGTTGAATTTGTGTCTGAAACTTGTGACATTGATATTAATCTGAAAAATAATGCAGTTAGCTGTTGCTAGAGCAAAGTGAAAATACCTTTTTCTTTGTCTTATGGTATGGTGAGTTCTCCTCTATATAAACAAGTAAAGCTCTATTTTACCTGCTAAACTAGTGGCTGTGCTATTATAATCAATGAACAGCAAGGCTTAAAATAATCTCTGGTTCAGCATATCAGAAAACTGACTGAAATACACTAATTCTAGGAGTAAAGTTGGAAAGAACATTTAAAGAAGCATTAACAGGATTAATGTGTTCACATATTAGTTGCAAATTCAGATATGGATGAGTCTGGAACTCAAAGACCATTGAAGGAGCAGCAGCCAAAACTGTACAAAAACCAATGTGAATCTGCTTGATGCCAATACCATTAATGAAAATAAGTGAGCAAATGTAAGGAATTGCAGTGGTAATGGGTGATTGATAAAACCTTACAATGTAAACCAGGAAAAACCGACCAAAAAGGAGAGGCAAGTACTTCCGGTAATAAGTGTAATCAGGAAATTTTTTCTTCATTTTCTTGGTAATCAAACATAGGGTTGGTTTCCACTCTTAGTACTTTATAGATTGGATTATGCTATTGCTGGAGGTTTTTGATTCTAGGGTTTCTCTCTGAATAGCCGTGGAACTATTGCCAAGTTGGATTACAGCTTAGACTGATTTTTGTTAGATTAACTGCCTTCGCTATTTGGAAGCACAAGATAAGAAATAAGTTACTTTATTTTATTGCTCTATTTTCTTGGAAACCAAATAGAGGGCTAGGGTTTTGCTTTGAGTGCTTTTAACCTGTTTATGCTATTGTTGAAAATTTTGAATTTTAGGATTTCATTCTGGACTACAGCTCAAGCTAGAATTTTTTTTAAAGTAATGATCTAGGAACATTAGCTTGTACAATTATACATTAAAAGATTTGGCTTGAATAAAAACATTCACTAGTTTTACCATGGAAACATTATTGGTACCTACTAATCCTTTGGAAGAAAAAGGAAGAGCAACCAAATAAATAAATAAGTAAATAATAAAGACTAAAATTCTTATCCTGAATAAAGAAAAAGAAGAACTTTAAAGTGCAAAATAAATAAAGCCCATGAGGGCGTGGCTCAGTTGTAGGGGCGAGTGTCAAGATGTGTGGAAGAGGCGCATGTCTCAGTTTGATTCCTGCCACTGGGAATCTTGGATTACCTTATGCTAGTTGTGGCAAGTGTGGTCAATCACCCTGGGGTTTGGTAACCATGGATGGGCCCAAAGGACCTTGCCATGGTGAGATTCCTTGGTTATTAAAAAAAAAGTGCATAATTTTATTAGTTACTACTGATAAATAATAAAAAAGTGAATTTATTATGATCTTTAAGGTGAATTTATTAATGATTATTATAGATAAATAATAAAGATGTGAAATATAAGGGGAAATAAATTATATAATAGAGGTACTTTGAGATGAAAAAAGTCTACAAACTCTTTGCACTTTTATATATAGCATAAATATTAATAATTTTTGCTTTTTCCCCCTAATTGAATATTATGTTTGTTTCCTTTACTCAATTTTATCGTTCATTGGTTCTTTCATGTTTTAGAATCTGAAGATAGTATCAAGGTTTTGTTTGTTTTGATCTTCAGGGAAAGAAAGGGGCCCATGTGGTTGAGTGACATTTCATGTCACTGTGGTTGTTGTTTTCCTTTTCTGGAAATTTTTGTTTTCTTCACTCATTCAGTTTGTCATAGTTTAGGCATGCTTAGTAAGGAATTCAAAGTAACTACAGGTGAATTCATTCATTTATGCTCATTTATATGACTATAAGTAGGTTTATCTCCTCTCATACCTACTCTGTGGCCAAGCCATAATTAAGCATTGTATCTAGGAACTATTTGATTGGCTGTAGTTTGTTTAATTTGGTAGAGCTTCCTTTTCTTAAATTACAAAGTCAAAATTCTTTTTCTACCTATCAGTTGTGGTCTAGTCAATTGACCACTAAGGGAATGGGGATTTGCTGTCTGATAGATTCAAAAGTTAAACCAAGATCTGAAAGTCAGCTTGGCAGGGTTAGCTTTAACCTTATAATTTGACGGGTTAGCATTGAATTTGATTGTCAATTTTCTTTCTTTTTTATCTGTTGTAGGACTGGGAGAAGAGTAGATAGCATAATGGGAGCAAAAAGGAAGAAGAGCGAAGAAGTTGGGGGAGATGATGAAGTAGGTGGAGGAAAGAAGCAAATACTCCCATCTATGATAAAGAACAAGGAAAAGAGAAGTGCAGTTCATGCAAAACTCAAGCATCAAAAGAAGATCGAGAAGCGTAAAAAAGCAAAGGCTCGTGAAGCTGCTGAGAAGAGAGCTCTTGAGCTTGGTGAGGAGGTCCTTTCTATAAAACCCTAACCTTTTGATTTGATAATTGATGAATTAAAAACTTGACTATTATAATAATGATTAAATTCTATTAAGGGCTTAAAAAGAAACTTGAATTGTAATAATAATGGTACTAACACAAAGAACCTGAAGGTAGTCAATTTTCAAGATTGAGTTTTTGGATTGAATTGTTGTATCTTCCTTCCTTCTGCAGCCTCCTGCTAAGAAGATTCCCCACACTATTGAGAACACCAGAGAGTTTGATGAGACTGTTTGCAAGCCTGATGATGAAGAGGTTTGCCATTCAATCTCCCCCTGGATTTATTTCCCATTAAAACTGATTGTGTTTTTATTTATTATTTTCTTGTGGGCTATATGGGATGAAAGCTATAGTCTGAGGACATCAATGCTGGACTATTTAATACCTAACAATTTTACTTAGATGAATTTGTTTGCACTTTAGTAGTATAACAAATGATGTGTGGTATGTGATATACCAAAAAGAAAGAAATTCTCTCACAGTTTTTCATCTGCTTCAACTTAAAGCAGTAGTTATGTTTTTTCACATGAGTTTCTAATGTTGGAATTTTATGGAACTTGACTTTGGAGTTTCTGAAATTATTAAAGTATTTAGGGTTTTTGATGGAGAAAAGCTGCCTTTATAACTTCTTTTGGTAAAAAATAATAGTATTCCAACAATTGATGATACTATAGCCTGTCAATTTGTGGCTAAGGAAAGAATGGTTGTAAAAGTGGTTTGGAGGCCAAGCTAGTCTTCTGGAGGAGGATTTGGCAAGACTTGGCTACTTCTGAGTCTAAAAATATACCTTTCTGTTTTACTTTTCTAAGGATTGGGATCATCTAAGAGTAAGTTGGAAAGACCTTTCATCAATAGAGAGGTGAAGTGGTTGGGGGAGCACGTGTTGGGTGCCCAGCGTGGGAGAGGGGATGTTGAGTGATAAAGTGGTCTCAGTACTCTCTTTGGTGCAGGTGTCAACTGTGAAGGTTTGAGAGAGAAAGGACATTTTGACTCTGAAAAGGAAAAGACAAAGTTGTGCACAATCTCCAACTTAGCTCGCGGGATTCAAAGTTGTGGGCCTTCGGTAGTGGGCTTGCATAGGTTGTTTGATTTTGGGCCAGGTTTGGTTGAAGTGGGCCAAGACTCAGAAGGGGGTGGCCAAGCTGTTGTTGGGCCTTTTCTCCCCTCTTATGGGCCAAACAAAAGGCAATCTTATGGGTCTGTTGTGGGGTAGTCTGTGGGTTGTGTGGAAGAGCCCACTTTAAAAAAGGATTCTCTAGGATTAAAGGACCGGTGCTTTGGTTTTGCCTTAAGTGAAAAAGAGGGGGAGATGGTTTCGATGGCTGCCCTAGCCGATGTTGCTTTGCTAGAAGAAGCATCGAGATTTCCAAGTGCCTCCTCTGGCCTTGGTTCTCTTTTGGGTTTAAGGGATTCTTCCTTTTCTCCTTCTTCTTAGTCTAAGGTTGGTTTGTTGACCGATTGTAAGGTTGGAAGGTCAAGGGTTGTTGGGTCTTCAGAAAGTTTTCGTGAGGCTGAAGGTTTGGAGGTGAACCCTCTTTGCATGGTTTTAGCGGAAAACAGAGATGGCGAAGAGGATGGGGCCTCTCTTGTAGTTGAAGTTTCATTGGCGGGGAGAGGTAAGGTTGGCGACTAGAGCGAAAGCTCTCTGGTAGCTTTTAGCAATTGTCTGAGCATGCTGACTTTGGGTTTTGAAGAGGAAATTTTGAAGCTAATGAAAAAGATGAAGTGGAGGAGAGAGGTGAAGATAAGGGAGTATGGTAAAGGAAGAAAGTTTTTGGTGGCCTCAAAGTTTGAGAGGAAACTTAAGAAGCTGGAAAACTCTATTAATTATGATGTTAATATTTCTAAAAGAGGAGGAAGGGAGAAGGAAAGACGACTTGTGGAGTTAGTTTGTCAATGATTATTAAAATTCTTTCTTGGAACGTGAGACGGGTAAATGATGTTGAGAAAAGGAAGTTAATTAAATCAGTGATTAGGTCCCAAAGAGCAGAGTTGGTTTGTCTACAAGAAACAAAGGTTCAAACTATGACGATGAATCTGGTTAGAAGTCTAGGTGTGGGGAGTTGCTTAAAGAGGGGTTCAACAAATGCGAATGGTGCTGCAGGGGGGATCTTGGTGTTTTGGGATTTTAGAGTGTTAGAGTTGTTGGATTTGGAAGTGGGAGAATTTTCTATCTCTTGCAGGTTTAGGAATTGTGAGGATGATTTTATGTGGGTGTTTATAAGGGTGTATGGGCCCTGTCCTGGGAAGGACAGAGAGGGTCTTTGGGAGGAGTTAGGGGTGACCAGGGGGCTATGGAATGACCATGGTGTGTAGGAGATGATTTCAATGTAGTAAGATTTCCTGTTGAACGTACTAGTGGCTCAAGGTTGAATGTGCAAATGAGGAGGTTTTCTAAGGTTATCAATGAATTAGAATTAAGAGACCTTCCATTAGCAGGGGGCTCTTTTACTAGGTGTAGAGGTTAAAACAATAGTTCAAAATCAAGACTAGACTGGTTCCTAGTGTTTGAGGGGTGGGAGAGCTATTTCAGTGGGATGATTCAGAGGGTGTTGCCTAAACCCGTTTCATATCACTCCCTTGTTGTGTTGGAAGGAGGGGGGGATAAAAAATGGCCCAACTCCTTTCAGGTTTGAGAACATGTGGTTAAAAGAGGAAGGCTTTTTTGATCTAATCAAAGGTTGGTGGGTGGGGATGGAATTCTCAGGCTCTGCTAGTTTTATTTTGGCCTTAAAGCTTAAAGCTCTAAAGGTGTTTTTGAAAAAATGGAATCAAGAGGTGTTTGGTAATGTCTCGGTAAGGAAGGAGGAGGAGGCTTTTAAGCAGATAGGTTTCTGGGATGTAAAGGAAAGGGAAGGAGTTTTATCTTCAAGTGAGGCAGAAGCAAGAAATTCTGCAAGGGAGAAGTTTAAAAAATGGGCTCTAATGGATGAAGTTTCTTAGAGACAAAAATCAAGAGAAATATGGCTAAAGGAAGGGGATAGAAACTCTAAGTTTTTTCATAAGATGACTAATGCTCACAGAAGGAAAAACTTCATTGCCAAGGTTAAAGTGAATGGGGAATGGCTTATAGGTGACAGGGAGTTGAGAGAGGGAGTAGTGAGGACTTTTAAATCTCTTTTATATGAGGAGGGGGGCTGGAGGCCTAGTATTGAAGGGTTATCTTTTGAGGTGTTGGAAGAAGAGGAGGCGAGGAGTTTAGGGGGCTGGGAGAACTGCTGGAATTAAAAGGCGACAAAGCTCCAAGCCAGGATGGCTTTTTGACGTTTTAGTTGGGAATTTGTGAAATTCGATGTGCTGAATTTTTTTAATGAGTTCCATGAAGATGGAAGATTTGTTTGAAGCCTTAATACGACCTCTTTGGTTCTGATTTCAAAGAAGAAAGGGGTTGTTAACGTTAAGAATTTTAAGCCAATAAGTTTGGTGGGGAGTCTCTATAAGTGGATGACAAAAGTGTTGGCCAATAGGTTGAAGAAAGTAATGGGAAAGGTGATATTTGGCTTTTAAAATGCCTTTGTGGAGGGAAGACAAATTTTGGATGCAGTGTTGATAGCAAATGAGGTAATCGATTTAGTGTTAAAGAAGAAAGGTAGTGGTTTAATATGCAAGCTTGACATCGAAAAGGCTTATGACCATGTAAATTGAGATTTCTTGGTAGCAATCCTTGCTAAAATGGGGTTTGGGCACAAATGGATAAAGTGGTGTATTTCTTCTCCAAGCTTTTCTATTCTAATAAATGGAACCTCCTCCGGTTTTTTTCAAAGCTTTAGGAGTTTGAGACAAGGGGACCCAATTTCTCCCTACTTGGTTGTGATCGCTATGGAAGCCCTTTTTAGGTTGCTTTTGAAAGCTCAAGAGGGTGGTTTCATTTTGGGATTTATAGTTGGAGGAAAAGGGGGTAATGGAGAGGAAATCTCTCATCTCCTTTTTGCGAATGATACTATTATTTTTGCAAGGCCTCTCAAGAGCAAGTTACCCACTTGTGTTGGTTGCTTATGTGGTTTGAAGCCATGTTGGGGCTGAAAATCAATTTGGAGAAGAGTGAGGTGATCCCAATAGGGGAGATGGACCTATTGGAAGAGTTGGCCTGTGAAATTGGATGTAAGGTGGGAAAGCTACCCTCTTCTTACCTAGGGCTCCCCTTGGAGGCCTCTCATAAGTCTGTGGCAATGTGGAATGGTGTGGAAGAATGCTTTCAAAGGAGGCTTTTGTTATGGAAGAGACACTACCTTTCAAAAGGGGGAAGACTCACTCTACTTCGGAGCACTTGAGCCAGCTTGCCAATTTATTTTATGTCCTTATTCACTATCCCTAGATTGGTAAAATTGAGATTGGAGAAGATTCAGAGGGATTTTTATGGGGAGGAGGGGCTTTAGAGAAGAAAGTACATCTAGTCAAGTGGTCAACCGTTTGTAAGACAAAGTCAAAAGGAGGACTTGGGGTTCGGTCTCTTTTTTTGTTCAACAAGGCTCTCCTTTGTAAGTGGTGTTGGTGTTTTGCAAGTGAAGGGGATTCTTTATGGAAGAAAATCATAGAAGGAAAGTTTGGGGAGGAGGAAGAGGGGTGGAGGTCAAGAGTGGTGAGAGATCCCTATGGTATTTGGGTATGGAAAGAGATTGAGAAGCATTGAGAGCTTTTTATGTCCATGATTTCCTTTGTGGTATGTAACGGGAGGAGGGTAAAGTTTTGAAAAGATAGGTGGTGTAGTGAGGAGCCTTTACGTGAGATTTTTCCATCCTTGTTTGCCTTATCTGATTCCAAAGAAGCTTGGGTAGCTGATCTATGGGAGCATAGAGGAGAAGGTGGCAATTGGAATTTCCGTTTTGTTAGGAACCTAAATGATTGGGAGTTGGGTGCCATGGAGCGCTTTCTTTCTTTACTTCAAGGACATTCAATGAAAAGGGAACAAGAGGATAGAGTGGTCTGGAAGGGTGGGAACAAAGGGGTCTTCTTTGTTAAGGGGCTTTATTTTGTGATAGAGGCTGGTGGTACAACCCCTATCCGTTTAAAAATAGTGTGGAGCCCTTAGATTCCTTCAAAGGTGAGTTTCTTCACTTGGGGGGCTTGTTGGGGAAAGGTTTTGACTTTGGATCAGCTTCAAAGAAGGGGG
Source organism: Vitis rotundifolia (assembly GCA_030254885.1). Classification (NCBI taxonomy): domain Eukaryota; kingdom Viridiplantae; phylum Streptophyta; class Magnoliopsida; order Vitales; family Vitaceae; genus Vitis; species Vitis rotundifolia. Next base: position 12,062,070 of record CM058170.1, read on the forward strand.
TGGACCTTGGTCAATAGATGTGCTTTATGCAAAGTGGAGTTAAAGACCATAGATCATATCCTTCTTCATTGTGTCAAGGCGAGATTATTATGGCAGCTGGTGTTCTCCATTTTTGGTGTTCGGTGGGTTATTTTTGAGATAATTAGGGAAACCCTCCTAGGGTGGAATGTGACTTTTATTGAGAAAAGGCGCATTAAGGCTTGGGGAGCAGCCCCTACTTGCATTTTATGGACACTTTGGAAGGAAAGAAATAGGAGATTTTTTGATAGTGAGGAATTGTCAGATCAAAGGCTAAAAAGTTTATACCTAAACAATTTCTCCATGTGGGTTAAGGTGTATATCGGTGGAGGATATACGCATTTGATTGATTTCATAGAGTGGTTGGGCATTAGGTGACGGAGGGAGTATTTTTTTTTACCGTCTTTTCTACTTTTTGCTTGTTTTACTTGTATATGACCTATATACTCTTGCGCTCTTTTTGCGCTTTTTTTAGTGCAATTTCTTACTTATAAAAAAAAAAAAAAATCTTTCATTAATAGAACAAACAAAGATAGAGGTGCCATATGGGATTCAACCCTTGTATATACAACAAGGTATTCAAAGATTTAAAAAAAAAAACAAAAAGGAGGCCAAATGGAAAAATGTACCACAATGGACTATATAATTCATCAAGAAAGGACAATATTGGATTCTCATGCAGATTAGATTCTTCAGACTCATGGAAATCCATTGTGATGGAGATTCTTGTGGAAGTCTATGAGGTTGGATTGACAAACTATGATAAATAAATTATTTTTGGCTAGAAAGCATAGAGTTGTTAAAAAATTGAAATAGACTCGTGGAATAACTTATTTTCTATCAAAATTGCTTAGTGAGGGAGGTGTATGGAATTGACAGTGGATCGCCCTGGGAAGTTGGGAAAAGTTAGCACTCAGGTTTTGTGCATCAGGAGGATGAAAAAGAGTAGTTTAAGTATCCTTATGAGCCTGTGTTGATCACTCAAATGAGATGCATTAGAATATTGTTAACTAGTATCCTTTTATTATTGCTGTCTAGATGCATTCTGTGTGGGGTGGGTGGGTTTGCAAATGCTGATTAGTTTCAAATCCAAAGTGGGGTGCATAATTGCCTGATGCTGGCAGATTGAAAGGAGTTTCACTTTTACATCTGCCTAACTACAGTGACAAAGTAATCTTGATCTTACAGCTGTTGATTAATGGCAGTTTTGAAGATTGTTGGACACAGGCTTGTGTAGAATTCAGATTCAAAAAGAGCCTTTGGGTCTTATGAGGCCTTATATTGAGGGTAAAACCCAAACTCCTGAAAGGAAATTATCATCTGTCTAAGAGGATTGATGTTACTGAGAGTCCAGCTATTTCTAGTAATATGGCAGAAGGTGTAGTTAAGAGAAAATTCAATGACTACAAACTACTAATATCAGGAACATGAACTTAACCACAATGGATATGATTGCCATGTTCTTAAGTTATTGTCAAATGCAGAGTCCCATAAATTTGATGATAGCTCTCCTTGATGCTTGTTACTTCAGTGAAATCTAAAGCAAAGAGATTTCAAAACTTGGAAGACAACAGTAAACTAGTACATGGCTATACTCAATTGATTGAAATCTTGGTAGATGATATCAGCTTGTTTCATGATTCTACCTTTGTGTCTGGAGGATTACAATATTAATAAGCTGTTTATTGATAACTGGAACTAAAGTGTAGTTGAAGGTGTGATCTTAAAAATCAACAAATTATCAATATATCAGACAAGTTATCATTCTGAACATAAAAATTTTGAGATCCTTATCTATCCCACAGTGTATCACATGGTAAATTAGTATTATTCTGTAACTATGGATGATGCTTTGGTACTTGTATGTTAGCTTTAAAACAAAGAGGGCGTCTTTAGTAAATAGATGCTTTATGTGTAAAAGGGAGGAGGAATACATCGACCACATGCTTCTTCATTGTGTTACAACTAGTGTCCTATGACAGTTGGTTTTTTCCTTATTTGGGTTACAGTGGGTGATGCGATCTTCAGTTGAGCTGATGTTACTAAGCTGGAATGGGGCTCAAGTAGGAAAAAGGCAAAAAAAGCTTGGTTAGCTTCCCCGTTGTGTCTTTTCTGGACCATTTGGTGTGAAAGAAATCAGAGGGCTTTTGAAGATGTGAAATTCTCGGATCAGTTGCTAAAATCCTCTTTTTTGGTTTCCTTCTTGGATTATGTTAGGCTTTATATAGAAGGAAGGTCTATGTCTTTGATCGAATTTATTGATTGGTTATGAGCTAAGTAATTGTTGGGCAAGTGGTATTTTCCTCTCTTTGTCCTTTTCACTGGGTTCTCTTTGTATGTTCCTGGTGTACTTTGGCGAGCTTAAGCGTTTCTGTTTTGTATCACCCTTTTCTGTTTATTGTTGCTTATAAAAAAAACTTGTATGTTACCTTTGATTGTTTCTAAAAAAGCAACCAAAAACCAAAGTATTAACATACATATATTTAAACCTTTCAAACATGCCAAACAATATCCTCTTCCTTTATTTTTTATAGTAACATCTCTATTTTTTGGATAAGAAACAGTGGCATTTGTCTTTTTGTCTATAAAATTTGAAAAGAATTGATGTGAAAGTGCTATTTAGACTTCAGGTTTCAAATAATACTTAATTTTTTACTTTTTATATTCAAACAAAATATTTGAAAGTATGACTTAAAAACAGCAAACTATGCTAAAAGCCTAAAACATCTAAAGTCTTAATTGGCTTTAGACAAAAAACAACAAAAAATGGTCTTCATCTCATGGAAAATGAAAAATCAGTATAAAATGATGTTATCCTTCAGAAAGGCATGTATCTACCTAAAAGGAAAAGATAAAGAAGGAAAAATATAGGAGAACCAAGGTGGTGAAAATGCTCCAAAAAAGGTATCAAGTAAGAAGTGTCTCGTTTGGCCAAGCTATCTGCTAATCAATGAATAATAGATGAAGTGCCTTAAAGCTTTAGCCAAGTCTATAGTTTTATGAACTGCCCTATCAAACTTCCATAAACTACTCTTCCCTCGAGAGACATCTCTTCCCTTTCAATAATGTCTTTAGTGGCTTCTAAAGTTACATTTAGAATTCCATGTTTTTACTATAGTGTCGAGGATGTGAGAAGTCTTCTCCTTTCTAGACAATAGATTCTTATTCCTTAGTACATCTCTTTATTTACTAACTAAAAAAATTCCATGTTTTGATACCAATTGCAACCTTTTTTCACAAGTGCTATTGATAGTTATACCATCAATATTTCCATATCTTTTTAGTGTTCGACATCTTTGAGTGCTGATGTTTTATTCCTTGGTTGAAGGTATCACTGGGATGTATGAGATATTTTGACTGTGATTAACATAAGGTTTTGAGTTGGACCCATGAGACACATGAAAAACAATACAAGTCTTAAAATGATTCAGGGATTCTTCTTTATGGTTTTTGGAAATTACTATTTTTCTCAACCCCTAGATGGTGTTACTTGTGTCGATGTTGAGGAGCATTGATGTTGTATGATCCTAAGATGGTGGTGTACACTGAAGGAAGGTGATCTAGTGGTCTACTCTTTTTGGATTTGTGGGAAATAGTAGTTAAAGTTGTGGCAAAAGGAAAAAAAAATTACGAAGTGGGAAAAGGAAGAGAATATAAAAAAGAGATGACAGGAAAATTTTAGAATTTCACTAAGGCTTTCTAGGACTCTCACTTGTAAGAGAAACAATGGATTCTCGCTATCGAAAGTTGTGAAGTACGCAAAAAAAATAAAAATAATAATAATAAATAAATAAATAAAGGAAGAAGAAGAAGAAGAAAGGTTAATATCATTCATCATCCTCACTGATGCCAAATGAATTATGGTACAAGATTAATGAGCTGTTTAAGGCTTTAATATCTATCAACTTCAACATCTAATAGTGCAATTAACAGAGCTATTGAAAGTAAATTCAGTTTGTGGTAAGATGTTGCCCTAACTTTGTAAGTGATCCCCCAGAACACACAGCAAGAGATTAGCAATGCAGAAGTCCATGTAATCAAATTATGTTGTTGAAGAACAAGTCAGGCACATTAGAAGCACCTTCCATGATATAAAGTCAATCATTATGGAAAATTGGTCAACCACAACAAGCATGGAAGCAAAACCCTGTTTTGGCAGTCCAAGTACCAAAATCCATGCTCAAGCCTTCGTAGTGGTGTATATAACCCTCTATTCTGAACATCCTTTTTCAAACTAGGCTAAAAGAATTGATCCTCTATTAAAGCAATACTTTTATCTTGTCCAAATGTCCTCCACTAACTCCTCCATGGAGTTCCCGTATGACAGGAACACGTAGGGAAGTCATTGGCAACCATAGATGCCTTTTACAGATAAGTACCCATCCAAAATCTGGAAATCAGTTTGTGGTACCTCTGTATTTGTATTTAATATTTCTTTACTCAATGCATAAATTTCATGGTTCATTATAATATTTGCTTCTTTGATCTTTATCTGTGAAAAAACAGATACTGCTCTGATAAAAAAAAGAAAAGAAAAAAGATACGCTGCCATGATTGATGTCCCATTGTCTATTATGTTCATTTGCAGCTCTTTGCTGGAAATGACGCAGATGAATTTAGTTCAATTCTGAATCGGAAATCTGATCCAAAGATATTGATCACCACCTGCCGTTTCAATTCTACTGTATGTCTTTTTTCCTTCTTATTGTATTGTCAAATCACTTTTGATTTTTTGCATGAATGATGGGTCACTTTTTCAATCTTTTTCCCCATTTCAGGGAATTTTTGTAAATTTCCAGTGTTTTTAGGTCATTATTGGTTTATATTTTGCATGACATGCAGAGAGGACCTGCTTTTATATCCGAACTGCTATCGGTGATCCCAAATGCTCATTACTATAAGAGAGGAACCTATGACCTGAAAAAGGTGCTGGTTATTCCTCTCTCTCTCTCTCTCTTTACTTTTTTCTATGCATCTTCTTGTAAAGATGGTTGTGAAAGAGTTATTGCCTGACAACAATGTTTTATTTAAGATATCATTTTATTTTTTCTGCAGATTGTAGAATATGCCAAAAAAAAGGACTTCACTTCTCTTATAGTTGTTCATACCAACCGCAGGGAACCAGGTTGACCATACTTTTGTCTGATTTGTTCTCTTTGCCTCTTTGTCTTTTTTATTTTTTATTTGCCTCTAAACTTTTAATTGAAATGTATTCTTTTTAAATCAAACACATCCTTTTTTTCAATATTGTCTGCATAAGATTTCTAATTATCAGTTGATGTGTGTGTTCACGTGTCTTGTTTTTTTTTTCTTTTATCAGAAATAGACAATTCATTAATATGAATTTTTCTGGTGGTTCTTTTATAGATGGTCTTCTAATCATTGGCTTACCAGATGGACCTACTGCCCATTTCAAGCTCTCAAAACTTGTTTTACGCAAGGATGTCAAGGTTTGTTGTTTTTTATGTCAAAAGTTGCATGCTTATTCATTTTCAAACAACCCTAAAATATTTTTTCAATCCAAAGGACCCTCCCCCCCAACCAACCACACCCCCCAACACAGGCACACAAAGGGAAGACAATTTTATACATAAAAAAAACCATAGAAGTTTTGCACAAGTGAAATTTTCTGGATGGTTCTGTCACTCAGGTTTGAGCATATATACTTCATAGCATGCTCACCCTAGTGATCAGTAATGGATGATTATTTATTTTTATGTTTTGTGTGTTATTTCCCCCCTATTATTTGTAAGCAACCTATCATGTTTACCAGTACCTCAGAAAGAATTTTACTATATATTGAGCTCTATTTGCAATTTTTGCAGAATCATGGAAACCCAACGAGTCACATACCTGAGCTAGTGCTGAATAACTTCACAACACGTTTGGGTCATCGTATTGGGAGGTTGGATCTAATATCTTCTTTTATATATGATCAAGGAAGTAGTTCATAGTTTGCACTCTATTTACAATCATCAAAACTATCTAATGGTTTTTTTTATTCTTTTATATGTATCACCTAGGATGATACAATCACTTTTTCCTCAAGCTCCAAACTTTGGTGGGCGTAGAGTTGTGACCTTCCACAATCAGCGTGATTTTATATTCTTCCGCCATCATCGGTCTGTCATGACTCTTTTGTATAGTGTGCTGTACTTTGAGACAAAACTTGTTTTAAGGTTGTGTTACTGATAAACATTTTTGCCTCTGTCTGAAGGTATATTTTTGAAAGCAAAGAAAGTAAACAAGGTGATTCAAAAGGTAACAAAGACAAGGATGCCAAGGGTGAAAAAAGCTCTCAAGGAAAAGTGGTTGCCCGCCTTCAGGTTCATGTCATTCAAGTTATTTGATTTATTAGGATATTGTTATCTGATTTTGATAATATCCAGAATCTGCCAGCATTTAAAAACTCACTTTGGCTGGCCGAGATTATGATCATTATTTGGACAGGTTAAAAGACTAACTCACATCAAACCGGCCTATCAATATATCCAACCTTCATTAAATTCAATTTAAGGTTGTGTTAGGAATATCCCAACCCATGCCAGGCCCACAGGCAACTTGGTTTCCCATGGGCACCCACAAGTTAATAAAAAACCTAGAAGGAAATCCCCTAATGAATAAAACAATTATTTGGAAGCCATAAAATATAAACCATTAAAAGCCAAATATTTTTCAAGTGATAAATTTTATCATTTATTATTAAATTCAACTTTCAACATTAAAGATTACTTTAACAATTAAATAAAAATATTTCAACTCATTAGTATAATATAATGAAAAAATGAGAAAGGGTCAAAAGTTATAGACCAATCATTCCTCCGGTAAGCCTATTTGGTTAAAATTGTTGGCCTTCTAAGTAATCCTTCTATTCCAATATGCAGGAGTGTGGCCCTCGGTTCACGCTGAAGCTAATTAGTTTACAGCATGGAACATTTGATACCAAAGGAGGGGAATACGAGTGGGTTCACAAGGTAAGTTCATTTCTCCTCCCAATATCAATCTATCTGCTCTATGGGTTTGATTCCTTAGACTTAAATCATTTGTTATTTGCTCTAACTTCTTCTCCATTGCCCTGAATTTTAGCCGGAGATGGACACAAGCCGCAGGAGATTTTTCTTGTGACCTGTTTTCAGTTTTATTTGTTGTCATGAAAGATCAGAGTTTTTGGCGCATTGGAAACTTCTACTTGACTTCCTGGGTTTCTGAAATTTTGATATATGCTGAATCATGTACCATCTGTTAGGCTGATTTTGAATTCAACACAAAAGGCCAAACTGAAATCACAGATTAGGGTTTTGGTTTCCTGTTTGAGATTCAAGACAAACTCTTCTCGTTATATGCGGTATGGATGATCATCTGTATTAGTTGCTCACACTGTAATGGAACATTGTTCATACCTGGAGAACTTAAATGAGTAGAGCTATTTTTTGGTTAAGTGTCAAGAGCCGAAGTAGTTGTTGTTGGTAATTGTAAAGGCTGATTTGGTTGTAATTCCTGTGGCCTTTCTTGATTTATGTTAGAAATGCTTTTATGGAGAATCTGTTAGAATTTTGATATAAAGAAAATATTACTATGGTCTCGCTATGGTGTTAAAGAATAGCTTTCTAGTAGAATAGCTTTCAGTACGACACTAGAAGATACTATCAATTAAGTAGGGGTGCAATTTAAAGGTAATTAGGGAAACGTAAAATGAAAATGTGCACTTAAGAATAAGTTAATTATTTTTATTTAATATGTAAAATTGTTTTTTACTTTAAGGCGATGTTTGTTTTTTTGGCTGAATAGAAAAGGTCAAAATATTTGGTTTTTTTTATTCAATTAAAAGTAACTTTTTAATATCGTCCAATATAACTAAAGTGAACCTATTGATAACAAGTTCTCTTTAATTATGTTTGATAATGTCAACAAGTTACTTTTAGTTGAATAAAAAAAATCAAATATTTTATCTTTTTCTATTTAACAAAAAAATAAACATTATCTAAGTCATATCATTAAGTTATTTTACTAAATAAATTAATTTATTTAATAGCTTAAATTAAGTTATTAAATAACTTTAAATTATTAAGTTGTTTCATCAAACGTCCATTAAAATAAACTAGAAATGACTTCAAACAAAGAATTTATTAACTTATTATTACATATAATAATGTAAATATTTCCTTATTTTTTTTCTTATCAACTTATTACTTAATATAATTAAGTAATATTTTTCAAATTTAATATTTCAAAGAATCTTTAAGTGAGTTTTAATAATCTTAATCCTTAAAAGTAATAATTATAGAATAAGTTTTAATTTAATAAATTCAACATATTCATATTAAATCATTTTACTTATTTTGTTTTATCAAACCACAATTTGATTTCTAGATAAATCTAAATTTATTTATTTTTATTAATTTTATACTATGAATTTCTACTATTAGGACAAGATTTTTCATATTAATTGCACTCCTTAATAATGATCAAATCATGAAATATTCTAAAGCATTGATTTTGTATCAATTGCTTTGAATTTGAATATTTGATTTATAGGATTAAATTTTAAGGATGAATAAAAGTATAAATAAATGAAACTTATATTGGAATAAAGAGAATCAAGATATGGAAAAAATAAATGAGACATAAGTACAAAGAAATTGAACTATCATAAAAAAAATAAAAATTATCACATAACTACTTATTAGTTGTCACTTAGAAATGTCAATGGATGTGTTTGGGAAGATGACTTTCATCCTTATTTCACCCTAACAAATGGGTATAAGAAACTTTTTTTATCTATCTTATTCCATTTAATTTTTTGAACTATTCTTCTAATTTTTTAAATATTAAAGTAAAAATAATTTATAAAAACATATATTTTTTTTTTTATAAATTTTATTTTAGGATTAATTTCATTTATTTTCCTTAAAATTTGAGCTAAATATATCTTATCATTATTAATTTTAAATTTAATCAAATACATCTTTTATCCTTCTTATTTGTTATTTTCACTAATCTCCATATTGAAATTTCAACTCATGATAGATAATTGTATGTAGCCCAAACCTGAGGCAAGATGAGTGAAATTTACCATTATTTTTGTGGAAAATAAATTTGTTTCTTTATTTTATATATGTTCAAAACAAAGGGAAAAATTAAGAAAATAATTTAATTAAATTTTTATTTAATTTAATATATCAATGGAGTTGTCTTGAATCTTAAAAAAAATTCCAAACCCAATTCAAACCCATTTATACTTATGCCAAATCTATGGTAGACTAGGCAAGGTAAATAAATATCTAAGAAGAACAGCCCATTGCCATCTAGTGTCATTCATTATGCAGATTTTTTATGAATTTGTGGTGAATTAAAAAAAAAATATTTGTAAAAACTAAAAAGTGATAATTTTAAAATTATTAATATTATTAATAAAATTAGGAAACTTGTGCTACACAAGTTTTACCAATGACAACTTGTATTAAAGTTTGTCTTTAAGACATAATTTTAGTATATCATTTTAAAGTCTATTCTAAAGTTGCATATCCAAAAAAACTGGACTTTGTGAATGTAAAATATTTTTTTTTTCATTTTTTTTCCATTTTTATTGGCTTTTCTGGTTTTAAAAAAAAATCAACTTTTTAAAATTATTTTATATACATCAAGTATAAATAGTAGTATGAATGTTGCAATTGGTTTGTTTGTAGAGGTTTATTTTAAGGGAATGTCATATATTATGGACAAAAAAAAAAAAAAAAAAAAAGGAAAAAAAACAATTAAAAATAAGTAAACTTTTTGTGGGTGTAAAGTTTTATAAATTTAAAAATATTTTTGAAAATGCCATTTAAAAAAATATATATATTTTTAAAATATTATTATTATTTTTTTTAAAAAAAAGCAAGAACCCCTTATTATATTATTATTATACCTAGAAAGGTGAGCCTAAAACTTCAATCATTAGATCCCTCTAAAGGTATAAAACATAGACCTCTCTTTCTGTCTCACTCTCTCTCTCTTCTGATTCTCCACACATCCAGACGCCAAAAATGGCAAACAACTCCATTCTCCATCTTTCTTTACACCCCCTTATGCAAAATTTTCTCCCCCTCTTTCTCTTTTTTCTTCTCTCCCTTCCCCCAATTGCATGTTGGGTTATGTCATGGCAATCCCAGCTGCTCTTGCTATTCTCCCTCTTGGCCTTCTCTTCATTCTTTCTGGCCTTGTTGTCAATCTCATTCAGGTATTTCTTTCATTCACATTTATATATACATCACCTCTTTTTCCTTTTCCTTTTCCTCTTGTGTATTTTGGGTTGTTTAGATTCATGGGTTTGGTTTATTTTCTATGGTTCATAGTTTTTCTCTTCCTTGTTGATGTCATGATAAAGATAAATGAAGTACTAATACTACATTGTATGAAGAATCTCTTCAAATTGTATTCCAATAGGCATAAGCAATAATTAATTATATATATAGAGGGGTTGATCACAATTTTTTAGTATTTCTTGACATAAAATGGTTGTATAATTTATCTTGAAGCTTTGTTTGGATTGACTTTTGAAAATTTTTTTATGAGAACTAAAATGTAACATACCGATATTATTATTTTGAAGATTAAAACATACCGATATTATTATTCTTTTTTTTTTTATATGAAGTTTAATAATTTGAAAATATATAAGTTTTTAATTAAATTTGATATTCATTTAGATGTTTTAGTAGGAACTTTATTTTCTTCAATAATATTATTAGGGTTTAATAATATCGCTCTTATATCCGTTGATAAGTCACCTAAATGATGATTCTTAAAATTGGTTTATAGGGTATCATATTGAATGTCATAAAATGTTTGTCTATCCTTATATGATATAAATTTGTTTTCAGATAAAATGGTCAAAACCCGGTACCAGGAAGATTGATGTTCCATTCATAAAATGATTGATTGCAACAATGTCTCGGGGTTTTTGACTACATCAATCATTTACATAGTCAATCACAATTGATAGTAGTGACTTGCATGAACCTCATTAGTCTCTCATGGGTCATTTATGTTTTTTCTTAAATTATTTATGTCAGTCTTTCTGAATCTTCTTTAATTTCTTCCTTTAAAAAAAATAGTAATAATTGTTCTTTCAGGTAGTTTTCTACATCCTGGTTCGCCCAGTGTCAAAAAATTTGTACAGAAGAATCAACAAAGTAGTAGTAGAACTGTTATGGTTGGAGCTTATATGGCTTATTGATTGGTGGGCTGGTGTTAAGGTGTGCAAACTTCTTTTAATTGCTTATTTTATTTTTGGTTTAGCTTCTAGGAAATGTTTTATCACTCATGGTAGAAAGCATAATCTAATTTGTTGAATATTTATTCTAAGACACAAGTATAATCCAATTTTTGTTTATTATGCATGTAGTGTTATGAATTTCTTCCACCAACTATTATGACATTGTCCTCATATCCCATAGGATTAGGATTATAGGACAAGATAGGTTGACACATTTTCTAAGGTTAGATAAAATCTTGCACTAAAGTCTTAAATTTGGTTTGATACTATTTGTAGTAATTGACTATTTTCCATTAAAATATTTTTCATTTTAGATTCAATGATTCATCTTAATTTTAAAAGGCTATCTACCCAATTAAGAGAAGTCCACCCATATGAGATATCTTACAAAAAGATTTGAAATAAAATCTCTCAAAAATCGATGATGGAGGTCCCCTTCTTAGCCTAAAACAATATCTTATGGATCTCTCAATTGACGTTTCATATATTCACCATACTTGGTCACCTATAATCTATTTTGTTCATAAAATTAAGGGAATTCATACATAAGCATTTTGAATCTCAATGATGAAATTCACTCGGTCTTGTAACGTGGTTCTAATGGATTATTTATCAGATATTATGTATTTTTAGGGATTAGTCTCATCTCTTCATAAAACTAAAAAAGTTTGCCCCATTTCTTGATATTTTTTATTTTATTATTATTATTAAAGCTTAATAATTTTCTAAATGTTGAGTTAAGCGTATTTGGCTTTAGGCATTCATTCAAGATCTTGGCATCTATCTTCCTTAACTGTTATCCACCCAATCTCTTGAGATTACTCAAAGCACATTGTAAATTGTAATAGGGTTCTACATTATTTTTCAATGAGATGAAGTTGACCTCGATTTACCTTGCTCTAATTAAGTTGGCTCGCTTATTTAATAGTCCTATGTTTGGCTTTTGAAAATTTTAAGGGAGAATAGAAAGAATTTTTTTTTTTAAAAAAAAATTAAGTGAATGAATTTTTTTTATATATATTTTCAAATTTATTTAACTTATTTTCCCTTTTTTATATAAAGATTATAAAGGGAAATGTGAGTGGGAAAATAGAGAAAAAAAATAAAAAATAAAAAATAGATTTAAAATTAATAAATTAATTTTATATGTTACTTTAAAATCATTTCACTTAAATTAAAACCGTGTTTCTAACTATAACTATATTTGTGTTTTTTTTTTTTTTTCATATTTTCGTAACATTAAGAAAACTATTTTTCTTAACCATTGTTTTTCCTTCCATGATATATTTTGGTAATAAAACATAACGTAAATAAAATCTATAATTTTCTAACCAATTTTAATTATTCAATTTTTTTCCTATTTTTCATAATAAATAAATTGTGAGAAAATTATTTTTCTTTTTTCTTTAACAATAATAAAAGCAAAGAAGTTCTAAAAGCAAGGACTCCAGATTAAGATAAAAAAAAAAAAGTAAAAAAAAAAAACTATAAATAAATAAAGAAAAAGGAAGGATGATTGTTTTGTGATGAGTTGAAAATTGTGGTGCATTGTTTTGTTATGGTATTAAGGTCTGAATCTTTTCAGGTAGAGGTGTTTGCTGCAGATTCAGAGACTTTTGAGTTAATGGGTAAGGCATCAACATTTCCATCATTGACTTATAATTTTAAAGACCATATAAATATGCTATTTATATTCCCCAAAAATAAAATAAAATCTTGCAGGTAAAGAACATTCGCTTGTCATTTGCAATCACAGAAGTGACATTGACTGGCTCGTTGGGTGGGTCTTGGCTCAGGTACTTTCCTTTCCATTTTTCATTTTCTAATTTATAATTTTTACTACAAATATTTCTCCATCTCATCGCATATTTTTGTCGAACAGCGCTCGGATTGCCTTGGTAGCACACTAGCTGTCATGAAGAAATCCTTAAAATTCCTTCCCGTAAGTTTTCTTACCCGACCGTCAAGCTTTTTGGTCATCTTATTAACGAGCGTAATATACATTAAGGATCAAAATCCCGACAATTTAAGTTTTTAGAAAAATTGGTAACAGATGTTTGGTGGATCAATTTAATAATTTAATTTAAGTTATTAAATATATTTGATGAAATAATTTAATGGTATAACGTAAAATTATTTTAAATTATAAATAACTTTAAATAATAAGTAAAAATAATTTATTTATTCTTAAATTCGTATTTTTATTTTTATTAATTTTAATTATCTTTAAAATCTCCTTTGTTACTTTATGACTTTTATCATTACCTGATCTCTTTTATCCTAATTATAATTTATAAGGATAAATATGTTAATTCGATGATTTAGAATAATTTTTAAATTAATTTTATTAAACACCTTTAATATTTAAAATAAAAATTAAGTAATTAGTTTTAACTCGACAACTTAAGAATAAGTGTTTGATAAAACTTAATATTTATTATTTAATCATTCACTCTTAGTTAAATTATTCTTAAATTCACTTATTACTTATTTTTTACTTTAAATATTAAGAAGGTTAGATAAGATTAAATTAAAATTTATCATAAATAATCAAATTAACATATTTACCCTCATTACTATTTATATTTTTAATAATCTTAAATAATCAATTTATCTGTTAGATATTCATATTTAAAGATATGTAAGATAATTATAAAAATATTTATTATAAAAAATGGGTTGTGATTATAGTTGTGAAAAATATATGTTTACTAAAACATTGGTAAATGACGTAAATGAGATTTGAGATTAAGAATAAGTTAATTATTTTGATTTAATAATTAAATTTATTTTTGATATTAAGTTATGAAATTAAATTATTTTATCAAATATTTATAATTTATTTAATGACTTAAATTAAATCATTAAGTTATTAAATTGATTTACTAAACACCTTCTTAATATAATATCAAATATTTAATTAACTAAAAATCTTGGATTCATTTAAAACGCATTTGACAGTGATTTTAGAAATTGTTTTTAGTCTTTTTAATACTTAATTTTTTTTTTTAAAAATATTAGAAAGATTAAAAATACTTTTTAAAATCACTGTCAAACGCACTCTTATATCTCTAATCATCTATAATCACAAAATTATGATTTATGAGGTATGGGGCTCTATGCAGATCATAGGTTGGTCAATGTGGTTTTCGGATTATGTATTTGTGGAAAGGAGTTGGGCGAAAGATGAAAGCACATTGAAGGTAGTGTAAGCTGCATTTGATTTGTGAATACTTTGTGGGCTATCCTTGTACTTTACCATATATTTTTATGCTGCAGTGGGGTCTTGAGAGACTCGAGGATTTTCCTCGGCCGTTTTGGTTGGCACTTTTTGTAGAGGGAACCCGCTTTACGCACACCAAACTCTTAGCAGCTCGACAATATGCTATTTCATCTGACCTCCCTATACCTACGAATGTTTTGATTCCTCGTACCAAGGTTAAATTCTCACTCCGAATTTCACAAGTTTCCTTATCGAAATGATTTTTAAAAAGAGAAAATTGTTTCTATTTTTCATTGCCAAACATGTTTTTCCTTGTTGATGACCATGTCATTGTTGGGTGTAGGGTTTTGTTGCAGCAGTGACTCACATGCGCTCATTTGTTCCGGCGGTTTATGATATCACTGTGGCCGTCCCTAGAGACCAGCCTTCCCCTACAATGTTGAGAATTTTTAGTGGGCAATCTTCTGTGGTAAGCCTTCAAAAAAGAAGACAACAGTGTTGCCTTTTAACATCCTACACTCTAGATTTGTCTATGTACTTTTTTGAATTCCCTGCTGGCTTCTTCTGTTCCTTAGGTTTTTACTTGGAGGAATCATTGGGCATTCAACAATGGGTCCATAGCTATTTTTTAGAATAAATTCTAAGTGTTTTCAATTATCTTTCAGGATTGCAACTTTATATTATGATGGTTTTATTCATCTCTAGCTATGGCTGATCTCATCTTCTCTTGTAGGTAAATTTGTACATCAAGCGACACACAATTCAAGAATTGCCAGTAACAGATGCAGGCATCGCACAGTGGTGTAAAGATACATTTGTGGCCAAGGTATAAACGATGATGTAAAAAATTATTTTGTGCCCTAGAGTACTCATACCCCCAAGTACACTTGGTATTAGCTTGATATCCAATGTTGGTCTATCATTTGATAACTTAAGCTTTTAGACTAATTGGTGCTTTAAGATAAGACAAGAGCTTTGATTTGCATCTCAAGTTTGGATATCTAATGCTTTAAGATTTTAAGTTAAATTAGGGCTTGTTTGGAAGGGATTTTTCATAAAAACTTTGTATGTAGAGCTTTAACGATAACATTTCTAACAAAAACACATTTAGAGAATATCGGTTACTATTTAGATATAAATCAACAAAATGTAAAAACTACCTAAGAATCATTTTAAGTAGTTCTTTATATTTTTAAAAGTGATTTTTGAAAAAGGAAAAAAATATTTTTAAATACTAGAAAGTGCTTCTATAGGTCTCTTAGGATCACCCCAACATGCATTGTTAGTAGTTTTGCACTTTTCTTGAAGATTCCTACCAACATTTAGAGCACAAGAAAACTAGTTATTCTTTTAACAATTTTTTTTTTTTTTTTCATTTTCCAACCTTTTGGATTGATTTGTAGTTTAGACTTTGTTTTCTCAATTTGCCTTGTAACTTTTTTGCTCATGTATCAGGATGCTTTATTGGAACAATTTTTTACCACAAACACATTTGGGATTCAAGAATATCACAACATTGGTAGACCAAAAAAATCCTTCTTTGTAAGATAATCTTGAGCAATTTAGAAAATAAGTAGTATCATTCTTCTTTTTTCTTGCTTTTGTCTTTTATCATTTATAGTTTCATTTTCCCCTTTTCGCTTCTAACAGGTGGTTATTGCTTGGTCCCTACTCCTTCTACTTGGCCTTGTTAAATTCTTCCAATGGTCTTTGCTCCTATCTTCTTGGGAGGGCATCACATCTCTAATAGCTTTCTTAGTGTTCATCACAGTCATAATGCACATTTTGATTCTATTTTCTCAATCAGAGCGATCAGATCATGTCATGGTTCGATCGTCGGATCCACAAAAGGAGAACCTTCTTCCGAAATGACCATTTGAAGACCTTACTTTATGTATATTATTGTTTGGCTACCTAGAAAATGTAGCATATGTAACATACTTCATATGTGATTACTTCTTTAGTTTCCAATAGAGGATAGTGTAACCCATTTGCACTCATCCCAAAAACACATAGTTTCTCCTCTAAAAATGACTTCTCCGATCAAATAACACATTAGATATTTACTTAAACCAGTAGGTCTTTGAGTGGATTCCACGTTAGCCCCAAGACACTAGTCTCTAACAAGAAAAGTAAATGTTTGAACTTGAAACTCTTTTGGTCTAGTTAACCCATAAAACTCACTAGGATAAGTGTATCATTAATATTTTGCTATAAAGCACAATTTTTGTATATTTTAATTGCAAATGGTTAAAAAATTATTGATGGTAAAAAATATATTTAAATGTTTTTATGTTTTATTTGTTTTTTTCATCGAATTTAGAATAATTATTTAAAAATAATAATTCATTTTTATTAAAAATGATAATAATAGATGTGCTCAATTTTTAAGTAGTGATGTAGTATTATTTTGAAGCTAACATTTCTATGTTATAATTTATGGTGACTAAATATATTGTTTCAAAAGTTTAAATGAATATAAACATTTATATACATTTATTTGTATCACATAACATATTAAATTAAATTAAATAATTTATTATGACATTTCTTCTTTAAATTAATCATAAATATTGCAATGTGTGTATTATTTAATAAATATATGAATTTTAGTACATTTATATTTTATCATTACCATTATTCGGACTATATATATATATATATATGAAGAGATTTTGACTAAAATAATGAGTATCTTTTTGGGTATAAATGAGGGCTTTGGGATTTAAGCTCTTTTGGGATTTAAGCCCCAAGGGTTGTAATATCCTTCAATGATAGTTGAAGTTCTTCACTTTCATTTGTGGATGTAGGCTTAAGATCGAACCGCGTAAATCGTTATGTGTTTTGTTTTCATTTTCATATTCTTTTCTTTTTATTACTATTCTTTGTTATGATTTTTCACAACAATATTAATTTTAATAATATATAAATTATACATTTATCATGGTAACATACACTAAAATCAAAATAAGTTTAGTGTACATTATTAACTTGATATCTAATGGCTTAAATTTTTGGAAAATCGATAGTTTAATAAAAGTATTAAATATGTGCATACATCGCAGGCTCTATCACTCTATCACTCTATCGTAACTTTCTTTAGCGACAATTATTTTGGATATAAATGCTATTAATTTTACATAATTCATATTATATGCAACCTAACTCCTCTTTCAGAGAAGTGGTACAAAACAATAAGTTAGTACTTTTATTCTTCGAGTCATTAAAATTAATCTCAACTCCATAAAAGCATTTCTTCAAGTATAGTTATTAAGGTATAAACATGTTAGAATTAAAATAAAGACAAGTTTGATATACATTATTAACTCGCTATCTAATAACTTAAATTTTTAGAAAAAAACTAATTGGTTAAAATAGATGAAATAATCATCATATTTGTGAATTTAATATTTTTCATGTTTTTATTTGTAGAGTAATCCATTTTTGACGTAAATGCCTTTAATCATTTCAAGTATTTATATGTAGATTTTTTTTTTAAAGAGTTATTTTTACAATAAAAGATTTAGGGTATTTTTGTCAAAATTTGGCAAAAAAAAAAAAAAAAAACAGATAAAGGGTTAGATTTTTAAAATTAGATTTTTAATATCATTTTAATCAAATAACTTGAAAAAAAAAAATTGTGGACTTAATACAGTATCAAAATCTTGTTTAATAAGTCAATTTTCCTAATTTATCCAAGCTCAAAGAAATTCTTAAGACAGGAGATTAGGATTAAAACTTAAATAAAATTCATATATATATATATATATTATTGTTTGGTTTAAGCTTTTAAGAAAATCAATTTTTTTTTTTTGAAATTTTTTGTAAATAACCCACAACATCACATGCAACTTTGTGCATTGAAAAAGCATGTGGGGGCATGCATTTCAAAGCATGAATGATAGTCCCCATTTGTAGCCTTATGCCTACACCTTTTGGCCTTAAAATCTTGAAACCTTGGATTACATAGGAGTCTTGGTACTTTATGCCTAACATGGGGAGTAGACTAGTAGTCGTTTGAGAGAGCTGTCAAGGCCTTTTTGAGACATTAAAATAAGGCACACATTAAGAGTGAAAATGAAGAGTTGTAGGCTCCATCCCCCGAAGGAATCCATGTTAAGGCCAGCAAAGCAATGAACTACACACCCCCCTGTCTAGATTCTCTGTCCCTTTCCTAAAGTGGGATTTCATTCCCCCCTTTGCCTTTCTCTCTATTCTTTTCTATTTACCCATTCCCCCCCCTTCTATCTCATTTGCCCCACTTTACTACTACTTCTTCTTCAATTCTATTTTACTTTCTTTGCTTTAATATATTCATTTTTATTTATTTATCATTTTCGTGTTATATATATATATATATATATATATTTTTTTTTTTTAAAAAAAAAAAACAAAAACAAAAGAAGCATGTTTTTTTTTTTTTTTTTGAAATTTTATTTTCCTAAAAGATTTTATTCTACAAATTATTATGATTTTTGAATTATTTTCATTTTATTATTTTTAAAGTAATTTATTGATGAGAGTTAAGGGATGTTTGACAAAATTTAATATTTAATATTTGATAATTTAAGTTGACTTTAAGTTAAATTATGTTTGAATTATTGATTTAAAACTTATTTTATTTAATTATTATTTTAAATATTAAAGTTATTTAATAAAATTAACTTAAAATTTATTTTAAATTATCGAATTAACATATTTTTCCTCATAAATTATAATTAGGGTGGTCGAGGAGATCGAGTAACAATAAAAGTAAAATGGTAAAATAAAAATATAGTTTAAAAATAAATTAATTATTTTTACTTATTAATGAAAATTATTTTTTATTTTAAATCATACTATTAAATTATTTTATCAAATACACTTAATTTATTTAATAACTTAAATTAAGTTATGAAATCACTTTAAGTTGTTAAGTTGATTTAAGTTGCTAAATTAATTTACTAAATATTTATTTAGTGGTATTTATTAAATTATTTATGTAAAATGATAATTACACCTAATTTTTTGAAAATAATAATATAAATGAGTAGAGAAAATAGCTCACATCTTAAATTATTAAAAGAAAATGATTATGTAAAGTAGAAGGAAACTCTAAAGGGGGAAAATATTTTTAAAAGAAAAATGAAAAAAAAAAAAAAAAAGAACGGTTGGCTGTTTCCAGGCAGACACATCACACAACCCATGTGAAGAGACCTATGGGGGCCAATAGCACCACCCGCAGGTGATGCACTGGCGGCTCTTTTTCCCCCTTGCTTTTTGGACTGTCAGTTGGACTGGCTGTGACGCTGATCCTATTATTAGTTAGCAGACGACACATGGGTGGTGACAAACAGTTAAATAAAATAAATAAATAATAAACAAAATGAAAGAAAAGAAGACAAAGGAAACTAATTTTAAAATAGTTTTATGGGTCCATTGTCCCCTCAATTTCATTTGGACTTATCCAAATATTGTCAAAAAAAATATTTATTTATTTATTTGTATAATATTAATTTATATGATTAAGAATAAGTTTGATACTGATTTAAAAAAAAACGTTTTTAATCTTTTTAATATTTAAGTAATAAAATTCTTTAAATATAAAAAAATTAAAAATAATTCTTAAAATTGTTATAAATGATTACTCTTATTTTCAATTTTTAAATGAAGTAAAGAGAGAGTGGAAAGAAGTGAGAGATTTCAATATTGCACACATTCTCTTATATTCTTTGTTTATTGTTTATAATCATTTAATATCATTATCGTCATAATGGTTATCATTCAACTAAATTTAAATTACATAACTTACAAAAATGAATAAATTATAAAAACTATTCTTATATTTTTATCAAAATTTTAAAAAATAATAAAAAATCAAATGAAAATTGTATTTTAAAATCTTAATTTCATTTATTAAAATTATTTTAAAGGAAAAAATAACTATAATATAACTTTATTTTAATCGATATTTTACTAGTTTTTAAAATAATTTAAAATATTTTTATAAATCTTATTTTATATAAATATTTTTGGGTAAAACTTAATACTTATTATTTAATGACTTAAATCGACTTTAAGTTAAATTATAATTAAATTATTAACTTAAAACTTATAACTTAATTTTTACTTTATTGGTTATGGTTGTTTGATAAAATTAACCTAAAATTTATTTTAAATTATCAAATTAACATATTTATTATCATAAATTATAATTAGAACATATAAGATCAAATAATAATGAAAGTTGTGAAATAGTAAAAAAAAATTATGGCGGTAATTAAGATAAATGATGATAAAAAGATAAAATAAATATATGGATTTAAAAATAAGTTAATTATTTTTACTTAAAATTGTTTTTAACTTTAAGCCGTATTATTAAATTATTTTATCAAATGAACTGAATTCACTTAATGACTTAAATTAAGTTATTAAATCATTTTAAATTATTAAATTAATTTATCAAATATTTATTATATCTTAAATTTAATTAATTGTGTATTACAGGACATATCTTAATATTTAATATTATTAAAAATAAATAAATATGACATCATCAAATAGAAGTCATATGGAAACTTGAAATCATATGTAATATTATTATCCACGTATTCATCATGTGTGGATTATTAAATATTTAGATATAATTTAAATGTGACATTTGTAATTTCCAAAAAAAAAAAACCAATATTTATTTATTTACTTAATTTTTAAAATTAAAGAAAATATGACAAAAGCTGCTGTCGATGCGCGCTATTGTAACCAGAAGCTTCCACACTGCACTAAAAAAAGAAAAAAAAGAAAAAAGAAAAGGAAAAGCGGAAAAAGGGAAGAAAACAAACTAAATAATTGCGGGAGTATTTATTTTTAGTTTAGCTTTTCCTTTTTTTCCTTTCTCTCTTCCTCCCTTCTTCCTCCTTGGTTTCAGTTTCTGGTTGAGTCGGTTGTTTTTTCACTTTGTTCTCTCATTCTCTCTCCGTGTCTCCTAGTTGGAAATGTTGAAGCTGTTTCAGGTTTATCAGCTCTTCTTCAATTTCCTCTACGTCTTCTCTGTCTTCCTCACTGTCTTCACAGGTACGATCTTTTTTTTTTTTTTTTTTTTTTTTTTTTTTGAGTTTTTGGATGATTTGGAGGCGCCGTTTGGTTGCGATAGAGGCAGGAGGAAAAGGGAGGGGAAAAAGTAGAGTAGGTGTGTCTATCTCAGTATTGATTTTGCTGGTAATTTTCTTTTTTTAGAGTTCTTGTTGTAATGATTGGAGGCGCCGTTTAGTTGCGGAGAAAGCGGGGGAAGCGGGAGGGAAAGGGTTGTCTGTTGTGTGTCCGGTTGAGCGAGGGAATTGGCGGTGTGAATTAGCTGAGTTGAGATCGGGGAGTGATGTGATCTTTCTCCGGTTGTTTGGTTGCGGAGAAAATGGAGGAAAATGGAAGTGAGACGAAAAGGAGTTAAAGGTTTTGAGTGTTTAATGTGTATTTATTGGTTAGATAAAGTGGGGATTTACTGAGGAGTATTGCTAGTGATTTTTTCTTCTTTCTTCTTTTTTTGAGTGATTGGAGGCGCGGTTTGGTCGGAGAAAATGGAGTAAAAGAGAGGAAAAAAAGTAGACACCTTTGGGTCGTTTATTGTTGAGTAAGGGGAATTGGTTGTGTAAATTAGCTAAGTTGAGATCGGCAAGTTACGTAACTGTTGCCTGTTGTTTGGTTTCCGAGAAAATGGAGGAAAATGAAAGTAAAGAAAGGAAAAATTTAGTAAGGAATATTTATTTTGTAAATTAGTTGAATTGAGATCTGTTTCGTTGCTGATAGAATGGCGAAAAACACAAAGAAAGAGAGGAAAAGAGTAAGCACTTTTTTGTTTTTTTTTTAATTTTTTATTTTGCTTTCCAAGAAATGAGAGTGAAAAATTC